>OX578272.1:193560984-194911484 GCA_951217065.1 Baccha elongata | reverse complement strand
TTAAATTCAATTTATTTATTTTTCAATTTTAGCAAAATATGATTTTTGTATGGAGTTTTTTTTTACAATTGCGCAATAACTCTCTATAAATTAACTTTTAATGCTTTAACGTTTACACCGCTTGAATGTGTGAGTGTTTCTAGCTTTGATTACGATTTCAAATCATGAAAAGAAATTTTCTTCTATAATCAGGCGAGGAATTATCATTCAAGTGCCATTGATTCCGTTCATGAGGATCTGGGAGAGTTCCGGACAACCAATCAAAAAGATCGTAAGACACAGGAGTTCGCAAAAACACTATATCAGAAAAATTTAGATGCTAATGTTTGTTTCTTTTGGGAGCTACTTTCTTATGAAGTATAGAGGGCTGAAAAGCAGTTCGAACATTTTTGGTAGGTATTTGAGGGTGGAGCTTATTTGGAACGAAGCTTTTGGGGATCGGGATTTAGGGGGGCGGTGTTTTAAGAGTAATATGGGTGAAGATTAGGGAGACACTTTTGAGAAGCGTTGTAGAATAGGGAGACTTAATTGCTAATTAAAACTCACAAAATCTTAGTATGACTGCCACATTTCTTCATGAAAACTTTTAATATGTAGATACCAAATTTTTAAAACCGTACGAAAGTAAATTCGTTTACGAATTATATTTCAAAATGAGAACAACGACGATTGTACTGTTTTCAATAGAGCCTATTTTTGATTTGACTAAACACCTAAAAAAATATTTACAACACTAAGCTTTTAAGAAAGCTTTGAGTCATATAAATGTTTTAAAACCGAGCTTTCAAGTGCCTCCGTGGCGCAATTGGTTAGCGCGTTCGGCTGTTAACCGAAAGGTTGGTGGTTCGAGTCCACCCGGGGGCGATTTCTTTTTTCCGTATACTTGAATTTTAGGTTTAAGAATATAATAACAACTAGCTGAAAACCACGACGGTGGAAATAAATTGTTCTTGGTGAAGATTCTAAGGTTGTTTTAATTTGTTATTCTCATTAAAAGAGAAGAATAGTGACCGGATGTGTTTTTTTTTAAACTTGAAAATCTCAAATAACACTTTGTAGCTTTTTGTTACCATAGTTTACTTTAAAATAAACTTTTCGAAAAGTCCAAATGAATAGTTTACTAACCTGAGTTAATCCAATTTGAACAAAGAATTTTTTTAACACAGTCACAATTCCTTTTTTAACACTTTTTTTCTTATTAACAAACACTTTATTCAGTAAAATAAAAACTCGTTCACTTTATTTTCACCAAAACATAGATTTCAACTTTAGTTTTAACCAATACTTCGATAAATATTTTATTGCACAATGTACATATTGTGTTCAATGTTAGAGAATAATAATTCAGTAGTACATCTTAACCACCAGTGGTAAAAATAGCTTTAAGTTTTCTTTCGCGAGGTTATTTTTTACCGGTTGGGGTTAGCGTTTCAAAGCTCATTTCGATTCTTGCCTCTACTTATGCATTTTCAGAACACACCTCTTTTGAATTTCCAAAATATGCTAATCTTCCCGTTAAAATTTGAAACAATTAAAATAAAAAATACAATATTTCTTATATCGGGTTTGGATTTCCAATAAGATTAATTTTAACAACTTATTGTGGTGTCTCAGCTTAGCATTTCCTCAAACATTAAACTCTATTTTATTTCGGATATTAAGTAAACCAAAAATGTGCTAAAGCTCATTTTGGTGGTTGTCTCTGCTTAGTCAGTTTTTCTAAAATATATATGCCGTGTTTCGGCGTCAAGTGATTAGCCAGCTCAGTAAAATTTTACATGTAAATCCCAACCAAAACCAAAAGTGTTCATAAAAAAGTCAGCCATCAGAAGTAAACATAAGTTGGATATGAATGATTTAACTGTTGAAGTGTAGATGGCGCTGCAAGTGAAATGGGTAAAAATATTTTTTGTACAATAAATTGAAATTATTTAGCACTTAAAATTGACGTACTTAAAATTTGTAAAAAACGTTTTTATAAAAATTATTAAAATTTATTTAGAAACGGTTCCAACGATTTTGGTAAACTTATATGTAGGCAATAATTTTCTACATACTGTAACAAAAACACACTCTGAACACACTCTGAGCTGTCAACACGAGGAATGATAGTCATCTCTTTCTCTCAGCGATGCATTAATATTCGAGAATGTCAGATTGTTCTAGACAGATTAGACTTATAGAGACCACGAGGCTGATTGTAAAGAATAGGCGCCAATAAAGTTCATTTTCACATAGTTTTGGTTTTATTTATTAAGAGAGTTCTATTTTCAGTGATTTCTTCTGTGCCTGGATTAAAAGAATCCCGTAAAATTGTAATATTGGTGTCAGAAGTGGGATTCTGGCAGGATGGCACAAAGCCCTTCACCGCAACTGGAAGAAATTCTGGCTAAATTGACTTTTCTTACGGAAAGCGTTTCCAAGCAAACTGCTGAAATAACCGAGCTAAAGCATGAAAAACAAAGGCAACTTTCTGAAATGCGAACTTTAGGAGCAACTACTTTTGTCGAGAAGGTATTTCAGAGTTCAACCCCAGAAAATCGATCGACAAATAATCAAAGCGATGGCGATGGAACTCCAAAAGCAAAAAAATCCGGCAATTGTAATTCGAAGGAGAATGACGATAATGAGCCAACAATTACAGCAAGTACCTGCAAAATAAAACCTCAGCCTTTTGACAGCAATACAGCTAACTGGCATGATTATCGTCTTCAGTTCGAGATAGTTGCTGAAGCCAACAATTGGGGCAGCCACCAAAAAGCACAAGTTCTAGCCTCAATGCTACGAGGAGAATCGGTTTCCGTTCTTTCAAATCTAAGTGCTTGTGATCGTGGTGATTATAGCAAACTCACATCTGCCCTGGAGCTTAGATTCCTTTCTCAGCAAGCCTATATTACTCACGCAACGTTTAGAAGCAGACGTCAGCGTTATAAAGAAGACTTATGTGCTTTCGGTTGTGATATACAAAAGCTAACCCGAATTGTTTTTAACGATTGCCCACCTGAAGCTCAGGAACGAATCTCTTTGATGCAGTTTCTTGATGGAATATCGGATCGCTCTATACAAGATGCTGTTCGAGTAGCTAATCCAATAACACTAGCCGACGCGCTGAATAAGGCCATATCTATTGAAGCAGCGCACATCTCTACTCAGACGAGTCATTTAGCTCGTGTTGCAGCAGTTGAAGACGAGAGTTCTCATCAGTCATCCTTTCGCCATAGGACAAATGTCAACAACACTAGCGAACAATCTTCAAGTAGCAAACAACCAGCTTCGGAAAACTTCGAGAGGTCAGCGTCGAGAGGCAGCCGTTGACTCAAGTAAAAAGCCCTCAAATACCCCGTATTTATTTCAATGACCAATTCGGTGGATTCCTTGTGCCTGTTAGTGTCGGTAATGTCACATGCCAAATGCTGATTGATACTGGCTCGTCAACAACAATAGTGAGTCGAGATATTATTCCCAACGGTACACATTTACATTCTAGTAAAGCGATAATAAAGACTTTGTGTGGAAACACTCTTCCAGTTTCACATGAGTGGCGGACAATTTTTCAACTGGGAAGGTTTAATCAAATAGAAGAAAACATTCGTGTCATTTCACTCACAACATCTGACCATGTGAATCTCCCTCCACGCAGTGAATCGTTTGTCTACGCTAAGACTTCTCATCAAGGGCCAGCTGAAGGTGTTGTCAACCCAATTTATGATGATTTACCTAAAGGAGTTTTGATAGCAAAGTCTATAAATCGTAATAATTAAGGCAACATACTGGTTCGACTTGCGAATGTAGCTGATCACATTGTTAAACTTCCATCTCGAACGAGAATTGCTACGTTTGAAGAAGCTGTCTGTATGGATTCCAGCAATGTTGTTGATAAAGCCCTACCACCTCATCTAAGTGACCTTTTGGAAGAGTCACAGAAAGATCTTTCGCCATCGCAGTCGGAATCCCTGAGATTGCTTCTTTTCGAATTTTGTGACATTTTCTCTGCAGGAGCTGAAGACTTGGGTCAAACCAAGCTTGTACAACACACAATCAATGTTGGATCTGCAAAGCCAATAAAACAACCACCAAGACGTCTGCCTATAGCAAAGCATGAAGAATCTCGGCAAAATATAGATGACATGCTCAAGCGAGACATTATCAAGCCATCGTCCAGTCTATGGGCATCCCCGATCGTCATGGTGAAAAAGAAAGACGGATCTACTCGGTTTTGCGTAGATTACCGCAGACTCAATGACGTCACCATAAAAGATTCGTTTCCGCTACCTAGAATTGACGATACACTGGATGCTGTGACGGGATCTACTTGGTTCAGTACCGTTGATTGTCAGTCCGGTTATTGGCAGGTAGAAATGCACCCCAGCGACACGGAAAAGACAGCTTTTGTCACTCGTTATGGCTTATGGCATTTTAAAGTCATGAGTTTTGGCCTCACAAATGCTCCAGCGACATTTGAACGCTTAATGTCTCATGTGCTACGTGGTCTTCCAATGGGACAGTGTCTTGTGTATCTGGATGATGTCTTTATTCATGGTAAAAGCTTTGAAGTAATGTTTGCTAATTTAAAAATTGTTTTCAGTGGCATTTGGATGGGTTAAAAATCAACCCATCCAAATGCCACTTGTGCCGAAGAGAGGTTCGTTTCTTGGGTCATGTGATCAATGAAAAAGGGGTGTTGCCCGATCCTTCGAAAATAGAAGCCATTATAAATTGGCCAAAACCGACAAATATTTCGGAAGTAAGAAGTTTTGTTGGCTTATGTACCTACTACTGCCAATTTATTCCAAGTTTTGCCAATATCGCTCGACCTTTCCACAAGCTTACAGAGAAGAACACCCCATTTACTTGGTCTGATGATTGTGATGAAGCGTTCTTGTGTTTGAAGAAATATCTTACAACACCTCCAATTTTAGTCCATGTTCGTTTTGATAGTGAATTCATCCTGGATACAGACGCCAGTGATCGAGGAATTGGTGCGGTTTTAACTCAAGTTCAGGACGGAAAGGAAGTTGTTATAGGATACTTCAGTAAGGCACTTAGTAAACCTGAGAAAAATTATTGTACCACACGGAAGGAGCTACTATCTATGATCAAGGCCATTGAACATTTTCATGTTTTTCATTATGGTCGTGAATTTTTAATTCGAACCGATCATGCCGCTCTCCAATGGCTTCTGTCGTTCAAAAATCCATAGGGACAACTAGCCCGTTGGTTAGAACGACTACAGCAGTACAATTATCGAGTTCAACATCGTCAGGGCACAAAACATGGAAACGCTGATGCACTTTCTCGGAGGCCGTGTACTGATGATGATTGTAGTCACTGCAAAAATAAAGAATTTCGGTGTGATGGTGGATTTGAGCATTCCGTTAAAACTTTGTTATTCATCGACAGTGAATTGGATTCTGAGCAATTGAAACTGGCACTAATGAAGGATTACATTTACGCAAGTTCGGAAATGGGTTATCGAAGGTAAAAGACCGGACTGGAAATATATATCTGGCGAAAACAACCTTTTTAAGGCATATTGGGCGCAATTTGCAGCATTGGCAATGAAGAATGGCATTCTTTGTAGAAAATGGGTATCCACGGCGCATCGTGAGCCTGAACGTCTGCTGGCTGTTGTGCCCATGTGCCAGGTACCTATAGTGATTGACATGTTTCATAACACACCTTTTGGGGGGCATTTTGGATCGAAGAAAACTCTGGAAAAGTTACGAAAGCTGTTTTACTGGGTAGGCGCAGGTCAAGATGTGGCCCTCTATTGCAAGGCATGTGACATCTGTGCTTCCAAACAAGGCCCCAAAAGCAAGACTAAGGCTGAACTTAAGCTTTATTTATCGGGTGAGCCATTTCAACGTGTGGCAGTGGACATTTTGGGATCATTGCCATTAACAAAAAAAGGCAACAAATATGTGCTGGTGCTAATGGATTACTTCACAAAGTGGGTGGAGGTATTTGCGCTTGTGGACCAGATGGCCGATACTGTAGCCAGAAAACTTGTTGATGAGGTGTTTTCTCGTTTTGGTGTTCCACGGGAGCTGCATTCCGATCATGGTAGGAACTTTGAGGCTGGACTTTTTCAAGAGGTTATGCGAATAATGGGAATTCATAAAATAAGAACGACACCTTTGCATCCACAGTCGGACGGTCTTGTGGAGAGAATGAATCGGACGATTTTACAATTTTTATCGAAATTCGTCAACAATAAACAAGATAATTGGGATGAGTGTCTGCCATTTTTTGCCATGGCTTATCGTGCTGCTCAACAAGAAACTATCAAACAATCTCCTTTCATGATGCTATTCGGAAGAGAGATGAGGCTACCATCGGATCTGCTCTTTGGAACTATACCGGAGGAAGTGGCTGTAAGTGACTACGCCAAAACACTACGAGAACAACTGGGTGATATACATGAAAAAGCAAGATACCAGATGAATCAAGCCAGTGCCAAAATGAAGTCCAGGTATGACTTAACTTCAAATGCTATTCGTTTTCAGGTTGGACAGTTTGTTTGGTTCCACAACCCTAAACGCGCAGTTCGTGTCTGCCCAAAACTTCAGTCGGACTGGGATGGTCCCTATCGAATCATAGATTTAATTACAGATGTAACCGCCAAGATCCAAAAGCTGCCAAGAAGTAAACCCAAGATCGTTCACATCGACCGCTTAGCCACCTATCAAGGAAACAACCTCGGTCCATGGGAGTTATGGAAAAAAGCTTCCGCCTAACGCGCTCCAGTCCAAGAAGGGGGGAGTGTAACAAAAACACACTCTGAACACACTCTGAGCTGTCAACACGAGGAATGATAGTCATCTCTTTCTCTCAGCGATGCATTAATATTCGAGAATGTCAGATTGTTCTAGACGCATTAGACTTATAGAGACCACGAGGCTGATTGTAAAGAATAGGCGCCAATAAAGTTCATTTTCACATAGTTTTGGTTTATTTATTAAGAGAGTTCTATCTTCAGTGATTTCTTCTGTGCCTGGATTAAAAGAATCCCGTAAAATTGTAATAATACTTTGATTTCTAACTTATATTTAAAACAAAAAAAAAATACTTTTGTATGTATTTTAACTAAATTTTATTTAATTATAGTGGATATCTGACCTGCCAAGAGCAAGTTCGTGCGACACAGTCGTGCACTTAAATTTTTTTTCTGCGGCAGCATCTCGCGGGGTAAAAGCTATAGTTATAAATAAAGCTGTAAATATTATGGAAAACACTAGCACTAGCTTTTAAATTAACTCTTAGATATATAAGATAAAAACAGCCGTTAGATATAATATTTTCTTCACCTTTAATCCAAGTTTATTTAACGCGTTTACTCCAGCAAAAAGATACTTTGTTCGATCTTGCCAGGAGTCGAACCTGGAATCTTCTGATCCGTAGTCAGACGCGTTATCCATTGCGCCACAAGACCGTGTATTTATTGACCGCCCAATAATTTTTAATTTTTGAAGGACCTCTGTTAAATTTAATATTTAATTTTGATAAGTTTTTAATTATACATGGCTTCTGTGGCGTATGAGTGTTATTTTTAGGAATAAAATAACAATATTTTTATTAATATATGACTAAAAAATTGCATTAAGTAACTGACTGTATAAGTTTTGGCTACCATACGAATAAAGAAAATACTTCTATTTGCTAAAAGTTTTTGGGACTTATTATATTGGGCCTTATACAAATAATCAAATTAAGTAACGGCTTAAATTTATAAGGTACATATTTTTTCTAAAGTTATTTCCTATACTTGTAAATATTTTATTAAATTAAATATTTATTTTTAAAACATAAGCTAACAGTTTTCAATTAAATAGGATTGTTTTAATAAATTGTTAATGGAAATTAAAATGGACTTTGCATCTGTGGCGTGAGTGTTTTTTTATTTTTTTTTTTGCAAAATAACATAATTACAATACAAAAACATTTAAGAAGAAACATTTTAGAAACATTGATTAATAGTTTTCAATAAAATATGTTTTTTTGGTAAGTTGCTAAATTAAATAGGTGTGGGACTCTGTGGCATATGAGTGTTTATTGTTTTCTGCAAATAAAAAATGTCTTAAATGCAAATTTCAAAGAATGTGTATTTTAAATAATTTTATTCAACCAATTTTAATAGTAAAAATGTTATTTTTGAGAAAGAAGTATTGTTTTAAAATTCTACCCAACAAAGTTCATCCACGATTTCTGATGATGAAGTACGTAATAAAATTCGAAATGCCTCCAGGTTATTTGGGAGCTTTACGATATCCCGAAAATGAAAATCTCTAATAACAAAATCTTGCGTTTTTCATAATCTCGCAACCACAAAATCCAGCTTTTAACAATTTTGCATTTACCCACAAAAATTTCGCAATTTTCAGACTAAATCTATATTAAGACTATGACCGTGCAGAGGTTTGTCTTTAATGAAAAATTCGTTTGTACTTGGAAGAAAAAAAAGTTTTTCTTGAAACGTACTACAAACTAAAATACCGTACAAATGAAAAAAAAATTAAGGGACCCAGGGTAAAAACTGCACTTCCACTTTTTTCAAAATTAAACTAATGATGATATTTTGTAGCCCTTTGTATGGTACTATAAGTACTATTTACTTTTTTAAAAAGTATGGAATTATGAAAATTAAATTTTAAATTTATTTTTCGCGCAATCATTTTACTTCTTCCGTTTTTCCCCTTGACTTTTGAATTATCTCAAATACCGCTTTTACTTCAAACGAAAAAAAAGTTACTGCAGACGAAAATACCGCTGTTACAACTAACTACGTCATTGCGATATCAACATCGTTATCAATATTAAGTAAAACAGTCAGGTAATTGCTCCTACCAAAAACCTAAAACTCACTCCAAACCCAAATATTAATAAAAAATTATAGAAAATGAGCAATGAAACTCAAAATAAATTGTTTGTTCAATGTGGTCAACAGAAATAGTAGTGGAAGAAATCTCATTTGATTTTTTTTATTAACGATAAAGAGCACTAAACAAGCTCATGCAAAAAGTTTTGATTTTTATTTTTCTAAGCTTCCTAAAGAATACAAAAATACGTTGTAATTTCTTTACAATATTATATTCAAACGAAAGCTTCCCAACACAATGGTCAGATTAAAGCTTATCAGCGAAAAAACAACGGTCTTGTGGCGCAATGGATAACGCGTCTGACTACGGATCAGAAGATTCCAGGTTCGACTCCTGGCAAGATCGACGGCTTTGATTTTTGACAAAATTCAAGTAGGTTCAAAAATTTATTAATTAAAAAAAAATTAAATTTAACATTAATCAAAATTGTTAATAATTGAAGTGCATATATTTCAAGCTTTCATTTTCATTTTAATTCATTTTTTATTTTTCCATTTTCTTATATCTGTCTTAATGCTAGACAAAAAATCTTAAACAACTAGCTTACAGAATAACTTAACTAACTTACTGGCCCCATACGGGCGCTCTAAATTATACTATAACTTTATATTAAAAATGCCTTTGGGCGTAAAAACTAACTTAAATTAAAATTCAAAATTACTTAAAACTAAACGAGAAAATTTTTTAAAAACTCGTTTTCCAAGACATTTATTTTATTTAAAATCTTAAAACTACCCTTTACCTAAATAAAACTAAATTAACCTAAATAAAACTAAAATATACGTAAATATACGTAATTAACTTAAAACTACTTAAAAATACTTAAAATAACTTAAAACTAGAACAGCCATATTTCAAGCTTTTTGTGGGGTTGATTCACGATGGGTATTTTTAAGCATTTACGCAATTTAATAATACATAAAATAAGTTATTTTAACATGTAAATGAAATTTTATAAAAATGGTTAAAGCTGCTTTCAAAGAATTTTAGAAAAACTTTAGCTATGAATTAGTTACTGTTGTAGCTTCTTAAACTCTAAGTTTTTTTTTTTTTTTATAATACATATTTTACAAAGTTTATCTATCCTGTTTATATTGGCCCTGTTGTATAGAATAGAACCTCGTTGGCATACTAATGTGTGTACTCCGACTCTGGTGTTCTGTGTAATCCAAGGCAGCGTCTAAGACACTGCCTCTCAAACACCCGAATCTTTTCCATTTGAGATGGGGCAACGTTGAACCACACAGGGCGCCCATAGGCAATCATTGGCCGGATAAGGGCTACATGGCAAAGGGCTACATGGCAAATCACCTTTACTCTGCTGTCAAGGCGGCTGCTATAAAACAACTGTCTTGTCAACCCAAAGGCTCCCCTAGCTCTGGCCAGAGCAGCATCTACATGTTGATTAAAATATAGATACTGGTCTAGCCAGATGCCAAGGTACTTTACCACATCTTTACTCGCCAGTGGATGTCCACTTGGTCCAACCATCACTAGATTTCTCCAGTTCTTTCTTGTATCCCTAGAAGACAACGGGGTTCTAGACAGGATAGTTTCTGATTTCTGAAAATTAATTTTTAACTTCCAGTCATCACAATATCGCTGAATCTTGTCGAAGTCACGCTGCAGAAGAATTCTCATGACTTCTATCAAAAGTTGTGGTGGAAGTTACATTGCCACTTTTGACAACAAACTTTCTACCAGTGAGCATGTCATGAAGCATATATAACAGTGGTTTACTTATGCCAAATCTAGATAGCTTTAGATAAAGACCCTCTACCCATACGGTGTCGAAAGCTTTCTCTATATCAACCAGAACGGCACCCGTGCATTGATTTTTCGTTTTGTTCAATTGAAAATCAGAAACTAACTAAGACGCGGAATGAATAGTGGGTGATTTGAGAGAAAAGTTCTTCTAGTGACTTTTAGTCCTGTATCCTGTATCGAAAGAGTGTGGAGAAGATGATTCAGCGACGATCTCTAAGGGCAATACGGTGACTTTAACCTGTCCCAAAAGCTGAAAATAGAGCAGCTGAGATAGCTGTGGAACCATGAAGCGAACGGACATCAACTCACCAAGACCACGGTTCTTCGAATCCAACCCTAATGGTACATATGTGCAAAACAGAGGTAGACAATTCGAGGATAACTTTAGACAATATAAGTCGAAACCGACCTCAGCCAAGAACATTAATAGACTTTTAACATCGCGATAAAATTTATAACAGTTTTTTTTTAGTTTTTAAATTAATATCAAAAACATTATAACATTTTGTGGTTCACTAATGATTGTCCAGTATGATGTTATACTCAGACAAGAATCTTTTACAATCTAAGCACTTTAGGTGTTGTATTTCAATTTATTAATTTATTTTTAATAATTTGTTACGAATTTTTGTTAATTTTTAATATAATAATTATTTTCGATTTTGTGTTTGATTTTTAATTATTAGCTATTTTTTTATTTATTAATTTTAGTTAATATTATGTTGTTTTCCGACGAAAGTACGTATACGCCATAGTGTCTTGAAAACGGATAAATTGTATATACAGGTAAACCCCGGACAGGAAAATTATCTTTTGTGGTATGATCACTGGGTATATTCTAAAAAAAAATTGTTCTACAAGAATTTAAGAAAAATCTATTTGCGGAGTATAGCTACTTTGACCCATGTTATCGGTAATTGCTCTGTTAATACTAATAGTTTTTGGCTCGAGACAAAAGTAAATCATTATGCTCCTACTGTAATCCATCATAGTGCTTAATCGTAAGTCGAGAACTTTCTGTATACTAAAACTATTATGGGCGGCAAATTATCAGCCCTATTCTGTTAAACGGCGGGGGGAACGGTTCGTCAAAAATCAACAACTTTGATTCTCTTAAACGTTCGAAGGAAAATATTCCCCGTCGGTAACTCAGTTCAAAACACATACACACACTTTAAAAAAAAGCGTCTTGTGTTCTTTTGCGTTTTTACTTCAATTATTGTTCCCGGACTTTATTGTAAAATTCGCGACAGCTTCACATTTATTTTGATTTTGTTTGTTTATTAAGTTTGTTTTAATTTTTCAAACAATTTTTTGATAAGCTTAGTTGAAAGAGTGGGGATTTTAATAATTTACCTCAAATCTAATTAAGAGTTAAAGTGAGAAGATGTTTTAGTTTTTATGCACCTTCCTCTCTACTAATTAAGGCGTTCTTTTTATTTGCGGCTTTTCAGCCGTACTATTCTTCTTAGCAACCAATCCGGTACTTCTCTACCCTTTTCCCACTTAGCAAACCTATGAGTATTAATGTGACATTTCAATTAAAATTGATATTCGAAAGAGTCGAATTTAAAATTGATAAAGTAGTTTCTCCAACGTTTAACAGAATATAGACGACGAGCGAACGGGAATCGATGAGGAGAATCGAACGTCCGATCCCCCATTTAGCAGAATGGGGCTGTATGTTATAGAAATTTTTTTCTATTCTAAGACACTATGACCATGGCGTATACGTGATTTTTTTTACAAACTACGAGATTATTCAGTGCCGAGTTGAAGAGAAACGTTGAAATTATTCTTAATTGAACAATAAATTCAAAATCCTGCAAAAAACTCAAACTGTTATTGGTACCGTGACATTTGGCCAAGCGTCACATGGCCATATTTACAAATTTGGACATTTGACGCTTTCACAATGCGTCAAATGGCCATTGGCCATATTGTCGCTTTGCCAAAGTGTCATCTGGCCTTACCGTTTTGCGACTTTCAGCCATACTCTTTAAGAGGGTCAAAAGACAAACAGTAAAAAAAGGTATGATAAGCATGCTGCCCCCCTGCAACCACACTGACGCTGGGGTTCATTGTAAGATTAGTTCTAGGTGCAAGGTTGGGTACGTTAAGCAACGAAAAGCGTAGCTGAAAAAAAAAATCACGAATTTGGGATGTAAAAATTAAAAATTCGTGCGATTTTGTAGTTTTCACACCCCAAATTGATCCTCCATTCGTCAAAATTTGTTTTAGCTAACACTAATTCCAAGCCCTGAACTATGTCCTGTATATAAGAAGTTGGGGTTGGACTATAGGTATAATAATGACCTTCATGTTCCGGATTGTAGAACAATTCCTGAAGCCGCTAAAACATGTGCAGAGCTTATTCGTTGTGCTGCAAGTAGAGATGTCAGAAAGGTTGCAAATGCAAAAAGAGTAATTTAGCATACACAACGCATATCTATGCATTTGCGAGGGATACTGTTCTAAAGTTCCGTAATGAGTTCACAACATATTAATAAAAAGTATTTATGAATTATTAATTTAGGAGTAAAAAAAATTATCTCTGTGTTTCTTACATATTGAAATCAAACGAACAATGTTATGTGACCTTAATACATATTTCTAATTTTGCACCATTATATTACTACATATTTATTTAAGGAATCATAAGTTTCTTCTTATTTTAATAAAACTTTCTCAAAAAAAAAAAACACCTACTTACTCAATTTTAAACAACCCCAATAAACAATAGAATATTAACAAAACTTAAAATAGACATCATTTCTGGTATAAGCATGGAGTGCCGAGTCGCGTGGGAGGGGATACAACATTCTAATATTTGCTTAAGATAAGAAAATAAAAATCCATTATCAAAAATAAAAACCTTCCTAAATATAATAAATCATTTTTTTTTAATTTTCAATAATTGAATAATATTTTATTAGAAAACTAAAATACTACCCTTCTGGTTTTTAACTTTTAACTTAAAGCTAATTCGAGCATCGAAAAATAAAATAAAATTTAGGACATCAGTACACAAAATTTTCAAAAAAATGTATTTCAATTCAAAACAAAATAACTTTTTTTTAAAACTTTTAGTTTTAATTTTTTTTTTCAAAAACTATTTAATTTAAAAACTTAATTTAAACACAAATATATTTTTGTCCATTGTAAGTAATTTTGCTTATAAATTTGCACCGCCTACCTAAAGGGGCGGGAATTCGAAATGGTCTAAAATCCTTGTTTGTGGTTATCTATCAGAGGTAAAAATTTAATGCTTTTATTACAAAGTGCACATTCTTTAAGTTAAGCTGCCCCACTATTTCTTTCGTTTTTACACTTAAAGTTAAGAAAAAAGATTGTTCACGAAACAAATTTTTTAACTTTGAATAGCTCTATAAGCCAAATGAAATGATTTTTTTGATAACTAGAGCTCCAAAAATTTGTTAATTCAGTAAAATTAAAAGTTTTGCATTTAAGAGCAACCCGAAAAATCACTTTTGCAAGCACTTTTCAATAAACGGGCCACTGTGCAACGTATAATCAATTATTACTCCCACTGGCGGACCAAAATTTGCAACAAATCTACCCAAACTACACCTTAATCACTATAAGAACGAAGCTTTGGCTCTTTAAAGAGTCAATTTTCCCCAAAAATTTAAAAGCTTTGCTACCGTTTGAAAAAAAGTCATTGCAGAAAAGTTGTAGTGTATTTAATTTAATTTTATTAAAGTTCAAAACGAAGTCTGTGCGACTTATCATACTAATTCACCACCAATCTTGAAAAAAACAAAAAAAAGAGCAAAATTGGATTTTTGAAAAATCGAAACAAAGCCTTTTTGAATATAATTAGAATTCCCGACGATGACGGTCCCGAGGATGCTGAGGTAAAAGAAGAACTTGAAGAAGATCATATTCTATACCTTAATTCGCAAATCAGCCAATTTAATTTTTTTCTGTAATAATAAATATAATAGATTTATATACTATGTTCTAATGCGACTTTCAGTTTTTAAAAGTAATGTCACATAAATATCTTACAAAACTCCAGGAATTATTAGGACATATAAGTAAATATTAGTAAAAATTCGGAAGAATTAGGAATTATTAGCAAACATTGGGAAAGATTAGGAATTATTAGGAAATATAAAAAAATATTAGGAAATTTTAGGAAATATTAGGAAATATTAGGAAAAAGTGCGCGCTATTTTTTCATTATCAAAACAATTATTCTTTTATTATTTACATAATTTTCGAATACAGAAGTTTAAAAGCCGGAATTTCAGAATACAAAATTATTGATTTACAGAATTTTATAATACAGAATAATAGAATTGCAGAATTATGGAATACAGAGATATAGTCATACAGAATTTTCGATTCATTTACAGAATTTTTGTCATACAGAAATTTGGAATACAGAATAACGACCCGTTCCCATTCTGATACTAATATACTTCCTTTGAACAATAACAAGTATACCTATGATATATGAATGTCATCTTGTGTTAAATGTCAAATTTAGAATCTGTACCAAATTTTAAAGGAATCGGATCAGCCGTTAATAAGTTTTGGCCAAATTTGTAAGAACCGTTAACAGCAAATCTCCGTTATGTGCATTTTTAGCTGCAAAAGCCAAGTTTGTACTAAAGATCAAAGATAACTTAGTGCTAATTTTGACTACCCGTAGCGCATTTTAACTTCACCAATCCTCAATGGAGAGAAACCAATATACAATTTTGCATTTGTGTCGTTCTTTGTTATTGACATAATCAACGTTTTTTCACAATCAAATATCAGTTGAACTGTTACACTATTGCACAACTATGTGATGATGGCGCTCTGATCTTTCTCAGCAAAAACAAGCGAGAGAAAGTTAACTGCGCTTTATATATAGCTGGGGTCAGATGTGTGTATATTATTATAAAACGGGTTTCTAAATTCGCTATAACTCTCTCTATTCATAAATTAAAATTGCACTATTAACAACAAAAAGCACGTCTAATAGATTGTTTTAAATAATTTTATTTCGCAAATCCTTATTAAAATAAACCATATTACGCAGTTTAAATATTCGTCTGACGGAAGTTATAAAATATATTTGGTGTGTGTAAAAATAGGTGAATAAGAGCTCTTGCAACCCGGGTACCTAAAAATCCGCCCGGGTACCCGAAAATACTCGAGTACCCGTGTACCCGAATACCCAAAATACTCGGGTACCCGACATTCTTAAAAGAAATATTATTTATGTGAGTTTATTTATATTTTAAAATTTTAGAATTTATGTTATGATTAATAAAGGCTAAAATTACTTTTGTTAACGAATTATTAGCACTTTTGTGAGTTCGGGTACCCGGATATCCGAGTACTCCAATTATTTCCCGGGTACCCGGGTATCCGAATGTCTCGGGTAATACCTGGGTATTTTTGAACCCGGGTAGCCTGGTAGTTGTAGAACCTGGGTTTTAACCGGGTAAAATCAAGATCTCTAGTTTAAATCTTGCTAGAAAATCAAGATTCAAAAAAAGCTGATTTGAGGTGGAAAAATTAACTTTTTTTGACAGTGGATCATGATTATTGACTTTTTCCGAAAAAAGATTGAACGATCGTCGTTCAGACGTTATGCTCTCTCTATTTTTTCATTAAGATATGATAGGGAAAGCATCTGTAAAACGACGATCGTTCGATCGTTTTTATTTTACGCGAGTACCCTGTGATGTTCATCAAAGAAATAGTCAAAAAAGTTCAGATCAGAGCAGCGCAGGGCAGAGCAAACATAACGTAAGGAACTTCGTTCCTGACGAGGATCCCACGGCTGCTCTCTATCTCTTTTGTATTCCTTTAATTTATTATTCTTCTAATTCCCTTAACCACCCACTGACATTGAATGCAAATATTTTATGTGTTATTGAAGCACGAACACAAATATCCAATAATAAACAAAACGAAATATTCTCCTTTGGCTTACATTAGATGGAGGCATTGAACAGTGGGGCATCAATTATGTCAGAACTGAAAAATATTTAAAATGTGAATTGTATAATTATTTATAGGATTTTTGTAAAATTATTACATAACGCAGTTAGGCGCTCCATGATTTAATTTACTTTGTGAACTGTTTGAATAATATTGCGGATATGTTTTAGTTTTTTTTTTATTATTAAAAGTTACGTTTTTAAATATTCCAACACAATATAAACCCCACAAATCTATTAAATGTGTTGTTTGGCGAAACAAAAGTTATCAGTTCCAATTTCTATGTAGCTGTGCCCCACTATGCAGTGGCGGAAAATTTGATATAAACATAAAAAAAACTTAAATTAAAAGAGCACCATGGAATGCAAAGGGTGCTGTCATTTGTTCTTGAATTGACGCATTCAAGCAGCTTCGGCCTTGCAATGGCGTCTGTTGTTCCACTCTGAAACAGTCCGACTAGATCATCGATGCACTTCAGATTGTGATTATTGCGGACTACTCCCAACTCAGATAATGATGCTGGGCTACGCTGCAACTGCTTCCGTAGATAATGATGGGACTAACATGTATTATTGCGTTGAAAAATAAATTGTTATTCTGGAAATCGATAAGCAGTCAGAGAACTAAAAGGGAAATCCACAAACTGAACCTGTGATTAGATTTTATTTATTTTTTCCTCAACCACGGTCATGATTTTCATGCATGACTACCATAAATACTGTTTTCTCCTTCACGGGTTGAGTTCGGGATTAAATTGCAGGCCACATAAAATTGTATAGAAGCAATACCGCGAACGAAGGTAATTGTTACTCTATACACTTTCGGTATATGCGTTCTTAGTTCCAAGGACATTTGCTATCGGTAGGTATGCTCATAGTAGATTCAGACGGGAAGTGTTTTCTTCGTGAGTTAGGTGTATGCTTTAAGAGAGAAGCATTGTTTTCTGCGGTTGTAAATATGTTTCCTGTTAAACCCAATAGCATTTGATAGGTGCATAGGCGATTATTTATACTCAGAGGGAGAGCTTGAAAAGCCTATAGGTCGAATGCAACTTAAAGTGTTGTTTGCTTCTTTGGTTCTAGCATGTATATCAGATGTGTCTATTATAGAGTTGAATAATTTTCACGCGCGCTTATTGAGCAGCACTACATACAATTTTAAAACTTCAAGTTAAGCACTTTTTTGTTGCTGTGAGAGGGAGGGTGGGGGAGTTAAAATTTAGAAATTGGATTTTGTGCACAAAAATATGAATAAAAATTCGAGCAAAGGTAACAAATACTATAACTTACTACTATTTCAAACTCGTTTTTCTTTAATAATTCTCTACAACTTTTAGATTCACAACTTTGTGGTAGTCCCAACACTTTGTGGAAAAAAGTCCCAACAAGAAATTTGGCGAAAAACCATATTTTTTGAATTTTGCATCTTTTTCCAGAGAGGATATCTCAAAGAGGGTTCTGTTTCTCTTAAATGTTTTGTTGCCCCACAATATATCTTTAAGATTACAAAGCCAAGCCATGAGATGGAGTGCCAGCTAACGAGGTGGTGGCAGATGAATTACTTTTCTAAACCAAGTTTCAAAAAAAAAAAAAAATATGGAATAAAATCACAGCCATCGGCATCAATTCAATAACATGGAGTTTTATCAAATTGATTGATTTGAATTATGTATCGGTTTAGAAAAAAAAACTTTTTAAAATTCCTTTTTCTTCAGTTTTTTGTTGAAGTATTATTCAAGTTTAGCAGTAGTATTAAAATTTTAAATTTCATCAATATCGGTGCCCTGGTTCAAAAGATAGTAGATGTAAGAAAACGATGCCAGGTACCGTTATTGAGCCGATTCTTAAAAAAAGTCTTATGAAAGACATTTATATTGCCACCAAATCACTCATATAAAATTTTATTGGTCGTATTTTTTTGAGAAAAATAGAATTATGTATAGGTTTTTGCGGAAAAAAATAGTCTTAGACTATTAAATTTCGTCAAAATCGGTGAACTCGTTCAAAAGATAGTCGGTCTAAGTCTAACAAAATCGTTTGTTTGACAGGTAGCGTTAATAAACTGATTCTGGAAAAATATACGATGAAACCCATCACTATGGCAGCAAATCCCTCATATAAAATTTAATCGACTGTATTTTTTTCGAGAAAAAATGAGCTTTAAATCCACATTAAGAATAAAGCAGCAACAAGATTCCTTCATCTGTCTTCATTAGTCGAAAGCTTGTCTAAAAAATCTCAGACGTCAATATCTTAATATCAATACCGACTTGCAATTTCTCCCAAGGCCATTTTTTTGGCGGAACGATAGAGATAAAAAAACAAAACGAAAAAACTTTGAGTCAAAATCACATGTATATGAACATTCAAATATTATTATGAAATAAAAATAAACAAAAATGATACTTGATCACAATTTATTGTGCTGGCCTGTGTGAACAAATTCGTGTAAAAATTTTTAAAATAATTCGTAAAAGATTTTCCGCATAAATTTTGACAGTTCGTTTTATGACGTCGGAAACTGTCCGATTTTCTAGTTGCAATAACTCACAACGGTAAAAGTAGAGCGCTGGTAGTTGTGTTAGAACACGTCTGAAGTTTACCACTAGCAGTGCTTGTATAGTGAGTCCTTGATCCGACTATTCAAACTGTCAGATTTAGATCCGAAAGTTAACAATGCTTCCATTGTTCACAACGCTGCTTTTCGAAGAAAATTCGGAATCCTAAAATCTCCCATATTAGAAGCTAATCAGTTTAGGATAGAACTATAATGCGCTTAAGCTAGCATGACCTATACTGTCAAAATTAAACGAACAGTTTTTTTTTAACAAAAAAACCCTATCTGCTTCTTTACTCATGAGTTATCTAAAACACAGATTCAGAACTTATCCATTTAATAACAGAATAATAATTTCTCGTTTGTTTATCTTTTTTCTCTCTTAGTTTACTAACGAAATAGTATTAAAATTATGAGAAAAGAGAGCGTATTGTAAGAATGTGTTCCGGAGAGAGAACATTGACAAAAAATCATGTTATGAAATTATCCTTTCCTTATCCTGCCATATTCGGTGAGTTAAATTTATTTTATTTATATTTCATCGTTTGAGAGTAAGGCACTTTTCAGAATTGAAATTATAAGTTATATGGTGTTTTGGCGCTAACCCACTGATGTTTATTGCTATTTGGTGTTTATTTATAGGGGGGATAATGAATATAATTATAAAGACATGATTATTTGTCGAAATCTTTTTCAGTTTCGTTTATTTTTGTTGAAAATGCATAATTTATTGATAAATTTATGATATTTCCCGTGAATATATTTTCCTGCACCAGTGCATATAAGGCATTATTTCACTTTCTATATCCTGAAGTTATTTCAAACGACAGCTATCAGATAACTTTACTTCTTAGTGCAGTTACGTATGTATATGATTTCTTTCTTTATTTTACAATTTTCAAACTCTTGACATTTTTAAATTATTGTTAGAAAATAGTTTCACTCGATTTTTAAATAAAAATAATATTCCACAGAGGGTGAGAAAATTCACTTCACCAACAAAAGTGAAATTACCAAAATTACCAAGACGCCTCATTTGGTCTACACACTTGTACAGTACACAAACTTTCGACTAACGGCATACCTAAACCTAATTATAGGGCCTTCTTTTTCATTATAATAGAATCTTTATTTAAAAGCGAAAAAATACAAGAAACCAATATTGAGCAACTACAAAAAAAACAAAGGAATAGAAAGAAATGAATAAAATAGTACTGGATTTTGACGAAAAGTGAAAAAAAAGAGAGCGCTCATGACAGGAACGAAGTTCCTTACGTTATAACGTTATTTTTAACGTGATTTAATATGTAGAGCCCTGTTCACGAAGTTGCTCTAAACTACTCTAGTTTGAAATAGCAAGATTTTACTGTTCATACTTTCTGCTCTTAACGTATCCAGATTTGCTTGTTTTTTTTTTGTTTTCGTTGGATGTTCTGATGACATGCCGAAATTCGTGTCATCGTTGGTTTTCAGTAGAGCAACCGGGTGAATAAACCTCAAAAATGTTGTGATTTTTTTCTGACGTTTCACAGCTGTTTGCTCTGCCCTGAGCTGCTCTGACCTGAACTTTTCTGACTATTTCTTTGATGAACATCACTGGGCACTATCGCGCAAAATAAAAACGATCGAACGATCGCTATCATATCTTAATGGAAATATAGAGAGAGCATAATGTTGGAACGACGATCGTTTAATCGTTTGAAGTCGAATTACTTGGGAATAAAAAGTTTACTTTTGTTCGGACTAAAGTTGCTTTTTTCAGAAAAAAGTCAATAATCATGAACCATGTTCCAAAAAAAGTTGATTTTTCCCCTCAAATCAACTTTTTTTGAATCTTGATTTGGTAGCAAGATTCAACCGTATTTTCACTGCGTATAAATGGTTTATTTTAATAAGGATCTGCAAAATAAAATTATTTAAAACAAGACGTGCATTTTGTTGCAAATAGTGCAATTTGTGAATAGAGGGAGTTATAATGGATTGGATGCTATACGTGTGGCGCTGCAGCAGTCAGGTTTGTACTAAAGAGCAAAGTCAACTTAGTTCCAATTTTGACTACCCATTGCGCATTTCAATTTAACCAATCCTCAATAGCGAATTTTGAGAGCCGCTCTGTAAAATATACACAAATCTGACTCCGGCTATATATAAAGCGCAGCTTTCTTTTGTTCAACTCTTTATCCTTCTCTTGTTTCTGCTAAGAAAGCTCAGAAGGGCCACCATCTCATAGTTGTGCGATAGTGTAACAGTTCAACTGATATTTGATTGTGAAAAAAACGTTGATTATGTCAATAACAGAACACGAAACGAAATCTAAATTTTATATTGGTTTCTCTATTGAGGATTGGTAACTTTGAAATGCGCAACGGGTGGTCAAATTTAGCACTAAGTTATCTTTGCTCTTTAGTACAAACTTGATTACTGCACCGCCACACGTATAGCCTCCAATCCCCTATAGTATGGTAATGATTCTTTAAATTTCTTAGTTACATGGTTTCACTGCTAGTAATTATGTTGACGTGTATATTATATATTATAAAGGGTTTTCCAATAAGAGGTGTTATTTTGAATAGCCCGCTATATAAGTAGCTGTCACTTTTGAAGCTGTCATTTTTTGACATTTGACAAGTAGAAACTACGCCATTAATGATTTTTTATGGCCGGAATTGGATGGTATTGATCTGGACAACGTTTACTTTCAACAATACAACGCTACGTGCCACACAAGCAATGAAACCATCGATCTTTTACGGGAAAAGTTTCCGGACCGTGTTATCTCTCGAAGAGGTGATCACAATTGGCCACCGAGATCTTGTGATTTGACACCTTCCGACTTCTTCCTTTGGGGCCACGTTAAAGATAAGGTCTACGCCAACAGCCCAGCGTCGATTCAAGGCCTCAAAGATGGAATTCGTGAGGCTATCGAGGACATAGGGTAGCCACTTTGCGATTTGGTTATGGAAAATTTAATGAAAAGGATATGGTCCTGTAAGCGTGGTCGGGGCGGCCATTTGGCTGATGTTGTGTTCCATTATTAACGGCATACCTTCATAATAAAATAAACATCCGATCATTTATCTCAAAAAATGCCATTTTTCTTTGAATATCAAAATAACACCTCTTATTGGAAAACCCTTTATATCAATTTAACTTACACACTCAGTATGTAAGCTTCGTATACTTGACTAACTGACCGTCAAAAATAGCTCTTGAATGATCGTATTTGTTCTTTTATGAGTACATATCGGTACATTTAAAAAGTCAGAAATGAACGTTTTTTTTGATTCTGACATTTGTTTTGCTCTTTGAGAATTAAAACAAATGTCTTATTTATAAACAAGAGAACTAACAAGGCACTTTATTTGAACTGATTTGCTCTCTTTAATCCTGCAAAACTGCAATAATTCTGCGAACCCCATTAATTTAAACATGTAGTCGTAGGCTGTGCATTTTGAACCGAACTGAAACTTAAGTCAATCATAGGAGTTGCAGTTGTTTTATTTCTTTTGCGTTTTTTGAAGGAAGAAGAACTACCGATATATTATAGGTATTTTCTCTGTTATTAAACCTCAAAATTGAGTAGAAACAAATTGTATTTTTTGTAAACAATTGCTCAAGCCGCATTTACAAAGCTATATAACAACAGATTTGCTGGGTCTTATGAACTTTCTGCTGAATGTATAGATATTATAGACAATTACGAAGAAAGTATTTCTTGCACTTTATAACTTTTTCACACCCACTTGTAAAATACTTAAAAACTTGGTATAATAATTTTGTATCCATTAAAATATTATCCCATTTCAACTTTGTCACGAAAAAATCTATTTAAAAATCACAGCACCCTGCAATTTTGTTTCAGAATGATGTAGTGCATGGGTGGGCGTTGAATTATAGCGTTTTCATATATAGATATACAAGTGTAGGTATACCATCACTCAACAAATAGGCAACTCTTGCGTGAGCAAGTAATTACAGGTGTAAATCGCCTTTAGATGGCACTGAGAGTAATTACACTTCACCATTGCAGTTGTTAGCCATCCATTATAATATCGGTTGGTATAGAAAAAGACACATTGTCTATGCTTTGCAGCGTTCTCGGTGTGTGAATGAAATAAATGGGAGATGATTTCCCAGAGCCTTTCCATATAAATCTATCTACAAAGCTATTCAAAACGAACACATTACTTCTACTCTAAAGTACAATGCTCTGTGTTAACTTGGTTCGTTCGTTGGTTGGTTGGTTATGCAAATTGCTCTCAGCTTGTAATAAATGGAAATGCCAACAAAGGAGGGAGCAATTAATAGAAGAGTGAACAACACAAAAAAAAACAAAGCTAAAGCTACAATACGACCACACATCTTCACTAACGTTCGACGTTAACTCTCGAGGTCGTACTAATTTGCATTATTTATAATACATTTTTAATTAAGTACATACTTTAGCTATAAAAAATGTAATAGGCTTTGATTTTGATTTGCTATTGGAACTAGTAAAAATAATTTTTAAGGGGTCCTGTGGCGCAATGGATAACGCGTCTGACTACGGATCAGAAGATTCCAGGTTCGACTCCTGGCAGGATCGATCAATGGTAATTTTTTTTCTAATTTGAATGGCATGTTTTCTTGATTTCGGTCTAACATTTAGGAATTCAGCCGATGCTCTGCTTGAATACGATCACTGCGGACTACCCACTGTAATACAGCTAAGTGAAATAGTGGAGTTGGATGAGTATGTGCCAGTGCACTCTTTGCTGTATTTCAGTAAGACGCGCTGGCCATACTTTGCCAACGCCTTGGCAAGAGAAATTCCGACGACATTTCTTCACCAAGTGACAGGAACCTGCAAACGTCGAGATTAACGGCTCTTTGACTCATAAAACGGAAAATTAACAGAATAATCCCAAAATATAAGGAACAAGACCCTATTGGCATATAAAAGAAAGCGACAATCGACGCACTACACCGACAAAAAAGGGAATTTCTGACTTTGTTGAAAAAATCTATACAAACATTTGATGGACACTCGTGATCTGTATATAAGGAAATTGAAGTCGTCGATCAAAATTTTTTACGTACTGATTAAACAAAACTATAGGTTATCTATTAATAATTTATTTTGGGACAACAGAATTCGAGCCGTTAACTCTGCGACCCTAGTATGTTTCCCCAAATAAATAAGATATTTATAAGAAGTGTTCAAAACGAACTCCAGAGCACAACAGATAACGAAGACGTAATAACCATTGCAGGATTAGTTTCGGAGAGTGCCGTTTTTCATGATAACATTTTTATGACAGAAGATCCGCAGATAAAGGTAGAAGCAAAAGAATTCTGCGGGGGTCGATGATATACCCAACGGTGCAATGAAGCCCGCGGATCTTGATTTCCACTTTGAAAGGAAGTAACATTTAAATCCGCGGGCGTTATTTCCCAACGTAAGGGAGGGCATGCTGTCCACCTGCAACCCCCTGCCTGGCCCACTATAGGATTTAGGGAGGGGTGCGGCTTTTGGTGGGTGCAAATAGCGCGGTTCTTAATGCTTTTCACGAATATTGTGAGAGCGTTCCTAACGGTTTCATTCCCCAGGCCGATTCATTCCTCATTATAGACAGTTGTGCACTGTGGATCGACGTGGATCGACGACTCCTGTATGATGGAGACGTTGGCTCTGGGTCTGAAAGCAGAGCGTCTGCGGTTCAGTATAGCTGTGCACCTCCGGGCCAGAAAGAACTTTGATAAACAAGTTAAAAAATTATTGTTGTGGGAGACCACCTTGATATTGATGGTTACTCAAAGTTGGTGACCTACATATTTCTAAGGTATAAATAGGTAGATTAAGCAGGACAGAGCGAAAAATATTTTTGCTAATTTTACAAACTAATTTTCTTCTTTTCAAACTTCAATTTAACTATGAATACAGTAGCTTCATTTATAACGAAGTGCATGATAATAAATAAATGAATAATCTACTGTGATTAAAAAGGCGACCTATTATAACGTGTCTTTTTTATTATTTTCAGGTAGATCATCCATGGACTTTTCTTTAGACTTAAGCAGTAAGTTTTAAATCGGTGTAAGATATTTTTTTTTTATATGTTAATCAGACGATTTTTTGTCTGTGAATCAGACATATTTCCGTTTAATACTGAAAAGATAAAAGGATCAGAGCCAATATGACTTGTTATCACAACTCTTGCAAGTGAAATATGGAAAGTCGTATCATTATTTTAAACTCTTAAAGTCTATTAGATGATTTTTTGTATAAAAGAGATCAAAACTACACAGCAGTGACAAATAGGGATTTAATCGTATAGGGACATTTAATTACTTATAATTCCTAAACATCCCAGAATGAGATATCCTCTTGATAATAATATACATATATCCACATACATTCGGAAGTCTAATTTAAATGAAACATAATT
The DNA here is from genome assembly GCA_951217065.1 of Baccha elongata. Taxonomy (NCBI): domain Eukaryota; kingdom Metazoa; phylum Arthropoda; class Insecta; order Diptera; family Syrphidae; genus Baccha; species Baccha elongata. Next base: position 194,885,890 of record OX578272.1, on the reverse strand, counting down.
TTTGTGTCCTTGAATAACTCATTGAAGAAATTTCCCAGATATATAGAATTAAAAAATAATTGGACTGAAAGATGTCGTATGAAAGAATAAATTATTTACTGATTTTAAATTTAAAGTCATTAACAGGCACCATTAATCCTTTTGGAGTTGCTTGCGATCCGTGAATGAGTTGATTGCCCTATATATTTCATTTGAAAATAATAAGCATCGTGAATTCAAACCAAATTCAAGTAAATCATTAACAAAAAGTAATAACAAGATAGGTCCTAATTGATTACTTTGGGGAACTCCAGATTGTTATTACTTTAACTCTATTGGCCAGGTAGATTTTCTATAAAGTATGTGACTTGTGTAATATTTCCATGGTAATAAACAAGCATCAGTGGATCAGTGAAAATTCATCGTCTCTTTTTATTTATTTCATTTCATTTATCGGAGAAAGTTTTAGCAATGTTGTGGTCAATCAGCAAAGGATTCATCAAATGTTTCTATTTTTCAATTAATATGAGGTCTGCCTTGGTGTCTCCTTCCCTCTGTTTGTCGTTGAAGACCCTACGGGCTGGAGCGTCGATGTCCATTCGCTCTACAATTCTACATGGCCCAGCCAATTTTAACGATAAAACCGAAGTTTTTTGACTAGGCTTATGTTGCTGTACAACACGTATAGTTCGTTGTTTTATCTTCTCTGTCATCAGATGTTGTATTTTCTATCAACACAAACAGAACCATAAATCGTTTGCAAGACTTTTCTTTCGAAAACATCAAGGGAGCTTTTACAGATTGGCAGAGGGTCCATTTTACTGAGCCAATATAGCAGTACCAGGATGATTAGCGTTTTGAACAGATTCTTCTCGAAAGGGCTTTATTCATCCATTGCTTACGTATCCCAAAGAAACAGCGATTAGCAAGAGTTATTCTACGTTTATTTCTGCGCTGATGTTGTTTGTGGAGTTTACAGCAGTTGATCACTTGATCACTTTCTGATCAAGTCTTTAGTGGGATGCAACTTTTGCTGATGAGAGCATATATATAGGTTTCAGTATAATCTCTCCCGATTTTGACGTAGCAGCGAACATTCTTCAGGTTCATCCTAATAATTCTTTCAGTTTGGCAGGGATATTAAAACTAGTCATGGCACGTCCATTTACGTGAATACTCGTAAATCGTTGTCCGTTTTTCGTTTGCGCCGATCGTCATCATTTTCGGTATTTTCTTCCGAGGCTTCTTTGTTTGTTTTCATCACAATCAGTTTTCCATTTTACCGCCGGCTTGTGAGGTCAGCGCGTGACGTGTATATTCTTTATTTTTCCCCTAGTTCCTGAGAAGATAATTCAATTGTCACAGCTCATAGATTTTTTGGATCCAATGCTCGTCGTTAGTTCACCTTTCTGTTATCCAGCGGGAACTCCTTGTAGGTGACGATTCGATTATATTATTATATAATTATATGAACGAACATTCTGCTTATGAAAGCAAATGAAACCTTAAAAAAAATCAAAACAGATTTATCAAATAATTTCTGTTTTCTATTAGAGTTTTTCTTCTGAATTAATCAAAATGTTTTCCAAACTTTCAACCATACAAGCGCCATAAATGCCATAAAAAATGAGGCATGTCCTCCTTTTTTCCAGACTCCAACGTCTACCTACCTTTATTATATAGATATTGGTAAATACATGTGTACATCCTTTAAGCTTTTATTTAGATACATAATACGAGTAGTCTCCAAAATTCAAATAAGTATTTTGCGTAATATACATTCATACACAACATACAAAAGTTTTATACACGCATTTTGTCTAATACAGACAAAATGAAAAGGAAAAATCGATAGGACCAGACAGACCTTCCTCAACCCAAATTTTCTTTACCCACCTCCCACGTGCCGAGCCAGTCATGCCAGATTCAGATACGTCGCCGTCGCCGCTCCTATCGTCCGTCCGTCGTTTGATGGTGAATCCATTAATAACTTCAAGAGAGCGGCGAAACAAAAAAAAATCAACCCAAAACAACAACAGCCACACAAAGGCACCAATGACGAGGACGACGACGATTCATTCATTTCGCCGTCGTCGTCGTTTCACAGACGGATTTATTGCACGTGTATAGACTATAAGGTGTATCTGTATCTATAGCAGTAGCTTATCATATTTTGTATACATACATATCTGCAGGCACGATGGAACAAAGCGGTGTATAATTTTGGCAGAAACCTCCCTCATTATTAAAACAACCCCCTGTTTGTGAAAGACAAGGATAACAAGCAATATAAAGATACTTTTGTTATCCGTGCCAAGAGAGGGTGGCGGACAAAAAGCTGTGGTGTTGAGGCGAAATGTCAGAGGCCTACTGAATTGTTCAGTATGTCAAACACATACACATCTTTAATCTCTCTATTGATCCTATTCACTCTCGCTGTGCTCTGAGTGTCCACGACCAGCACCGGACCGCGATACCTATACAATAGAATGAATAGAAGCAATCCATCCGAACCGGGAATCTATACAGCACTTATATATAGGCCAGACATAGGCTGACGCCCTGACGTTAACAAGGTCCTTCACCTGAAATCCAAATTAGCTACTGGCTGTTCAGAACATTTTTTGACTTTGAGAATTAAACGTGCAAGGGCAAGGACAGCGTTGGGTCGGGGTATACAGTTCGGGGAGACGTCTGTGCAGATTGAGTGGGAAAGTCTGTGAAGTGTACCGCAATATGTATTTCGCCTCCTTCCCCTTCCTTTATTTCTCTGGTAATGTTTGGATTTTCCTTCTTTTTTTTCTACTGGCTTTAGACATCATCGTGAGTGGCATCGTCCGTCGTCGTCAGAGATCTTATAAATAAGTAGGTACATCGTGTGCCTTCTTGGTGCTCCCTCTTTCCAATGCAAATAAAATGATGATATTTCCCGCCGGAGGAGGATTCGTTGCCAAGGTACATTCTTATGCAAATTTAATTTCATTTAGAGATATTTTATATAAAAAGAAAAAAAAATAAATAACGTGCTTATGGTTACGTTACAAGACATTTGAGTTATCAGTTTGAGCATCTTATTGTAAGTGTTTGTTGGAATAAAGATTATCAATAAATCTTGGGAAGGGTAGTGTATACAGACACATATAGAGACGAGTGGTTATCATTATAGAGATTCAAGGTTAGAACAAAAAGATGTTAAAGCTTTAAAACTTTATTTGATTTTCAACACGTGGTTGTGTGTTGCTGCGATTTTCATAAGGAACGGAGAAAAGTATTAGAACTGTTTGAATCTACATATCAAAACAAATGGTGGTGAAAATGACTTGATTTCTATATAAACATTTAAATGAATGATTTGTATTTTGTAGCCAACAGTGATGTTTTTCATCAGAATTTTTGTTCATGAACGATAAAAACTTGTTAACGTAAAACACAACGTTTATTTTTACAGGACTCCACCGATTTTGAAGAGATTCAATATTCTAAAAGTTCTTTTAAGACTGATTTACATACAAACTAACCTTTAGGTTAGGTAAGGCTAAAATGGCTGTCAGGGAAACGACTGACACATATAGACCAATAATAGGTTCGTTGTGATATCACAAGAATAAAGATGTTGCCTCTTTAATTAAACCACTTCTTATGAAGGGATATAGATAGTGAGTATTTATGTTTATCAGATCACTGTGGTCATCGAAGTAAAACTTTCTTCCTATATGTGTATTTTTTTGTCTTTGGTAGACAGCAGGGTATGTGGGGGATAATCTCCTCCTCCTCTTTCTTATCCATGTAATTGTTATCTGCTGAAATTGTTTGAAAACACACCTAGTCTTTTGGCATGTCTATGAGTATGATGCGGAGCATTAGCAAATGTTTGTTGTTTTTGAACAGACTACATATTAATGTAGTCTGTTCAAAAACAACAAACATTTGGTTCGAGCCAGATTGGCCAAATCTGTTTGATCGCTAATCAGGTATTGGTGTTTGTCCACGTTATGTTTATTCTTCTTATGGCATCTTGCTTTAACATAAGTTTGCATGTAGCGGTAGGAATACCAATACCCACCTTGTTAGGCAAAATTGGTATTGAAGTTCCGTTTCTGTCGAGTTTATCGGCTTTGCAGTTTCCTGAAATGTGTCCCGGCATCCAAAAAAAGATGAACGCAAATTTCGGGCAGTTACTGAGTTTGTGGAAACCGCGCCGAGTGATTTAAAGGCTGCTTGGCTGTCTGAAAAGACGTGGTAACTTGATGTAGATATCACGTTTTCCTAAAGACCTCTATAATCGCCAGAATTTCCGCTTGGAACACGCTAAGATTTAGTCTGTCTGAGTACACGCCGCCACACACACCCTAATCCGTTTGATTCATATTTCAAGAACTCCTCATCTTCCTAAGCCGAGCTTAGTGGGATGGTGATTTGGTAATGATGGGGTGTGCTGTAATCGGAGCGACTTGATTTTAATCCAAATGAATTCAGAATGATAGTATGACCTAGTTACTGGTATTACCTTGAGAGATGTCTTTTAGACGAATGGCTGTACTCGCGGCCGTATTGGATATTCAGTGTAACTTTTTGTCTAGAAAAAGACCCAAATATTAAGCTTCATCTGAGAAAGTTAGTAATTACCATATTGTATCATTTTTAAAATAGTATCTTTGTTTAAAAGTTCACAACATTGAGTTTAGTATACCAGGCCTTAGGGCCTTTTACCTGCTGACAGCGAGTTTATACATGTCACACGACCTCTCACTATCAAAGGCAACAAGCTTGACTCTACCTTGTTACCAAGCCGCATCCTCGAAAATTGCAGGTTCACCTGGATTTTCTAACATGAGGGTCCAGTAGCAGGCTTGGAGTTTATTCAAGACCGTTAGCCATTGATCATAAAAGATCGTACCATCATTATTGCCTGTGTCGAATACTGCTAGAATGGTTTCGTCCTTAGACACGTCACTAAAGGACATTACTTTGAAAGAGGGAGTGTCGGTGCTATCATGCACCTACTAAGTTCGTATTGGTAAAGTAAAAAAAATTGTATCGGAGCCCCACGTTTAGTCAGAAGGGACATTTTATTTTAACAATATATTTAAAATAATGGTAGAACTCGCAATGCCATTCTTACCATTTTGGAATGTCAGAAATGTAAAATAAGTACCTTAGCAAACTAACCCGTGTTTCTTAAACTTTTTTTTTTGAAGAGAATCATTATGTAAGCTAAAATTTTTACCTTTACATTTTTTGATAAACATTAATTATTTCCAAGAAATTTGCAAAAAAAACAAGCGAAAACTGAACTGACGAAGGGGTCCCCTCCCGAAAAAAAAAATCTGGGACAAATAATAAGAATTTTTTAGGATTTGCTCAAGGAAAAGGTATCCAGCAAAATCCAGAGGCAGATTCTGTATAATGGTATTTAATTCGTGCGAATCTGTCCAACCACAAAGTGACAAAGCGCAAAATTGAGCAACACCTTAAAAAACTTAAATTTCAGGTTCAACAAGAGCACATTTTTGGATGCAAATGGCAGATGTAATCACCTCCTTTGTATAAATTTTCCAAAAATTTTGATTTTCCTTAAAAAGATTTTATAATTTTTTTTCGACATTTGGGTATGTTTGTGGGCTATGAACATAAAACAAAATCACACTTTAAAAGCCACTAACCCTATTCGAACATACCCCTATCGAGATACATGAATTTATAATTTATCATTCGTATCAACAATAACAAAAAATTTCATTAATACTCGAATGAAAGTCGAAAATCTATCGGCAGTGAGATTTGGCTTCTCCTTTTATCGGTAGTGATCTGCAGTGAGATTTTTGTATGGAAAATCCTACTTTATGCACAAATTTAAATGAGATCATTCTAAAAAATGTTCGCCTTTTAAAAATAATTTAATACATATTAACTTGTGGTAGGTAGTCCCATAGTTTGCTACAAAAGCAAATTCGTGCGACCCAATCTAGCATTTTATTTAGCTACGACTTATAATTAATTATAATTAAACAAAAATTTTAAGTATTGTTTTTATTTATTTATTTTATTTTTAGTTATATATTTTGTGTTTTAAATAAATTCAATAAAACAAATTTTAAAATGGATTTTGGGCGATTCCGCTAGGGACAATTTTCGACATAAATTTGAAAACATTTTTTTTTTTCCTACTTCATTCTGATGCCACTACAAAGAAAAACTTCTTAACTCAATAGAAATATGACCGTTTTTCACATCAGCCAAAATTTATATTTCTTATGCGATTGGAAAAATAAATACCTATTCCAAATATTCGATGATTTGGTGAAAATTGAAAATCAATGTTTTAAAATATTTGCTCAAAACATAAACTTAAATAAATGAATTTAGTATATATTGACATATTTGAACACTTAGTGAAAAATAAATGCACTAGCTTAGTATAAAAAATTGTTTTATCATTTATATCGTTCATTTCAGTGACCTTTAAAGTTACCTTATTTGGACGCTTTGCTCCCGCGATAATATGATGTTGCACCTGCGATTAAGCAAGTGAATTCAGAAGTGAATAAATTATTGTTTATTGCTATTTTCTAAAATTGTTCATTACCAAGTGGTTTATTCTTTTATCAATTTTCAAAATAAGAACGTAATATGTACAAAAATGTTTCATGCAATTGACAAATCTAGTGGTTTTTGTACAAGGGTCTGAAAACATGGGATTTTGTTGCACCCGCGATAGTGCTTTAAACATTTCTCATTGCGTTTTGTACGTATTATTTGAACTTTTATAAACAAATAAAAAAAGAACTGCATAAAATGTAGCCCTTGAAATACGAACTTCTTTAAACATGTTTTTAATTATATTAAAAAGAAAAGTGTCTAAATGTTGCACCCGCGCGAGCACCCACGATAATAGAATCGCCCTTTTGATACTTTTCCCTTAAGAGACCGGCATTTGACCACCTTTCCCTACATTATAACAAACTGGTAACTGTAGGGATTCTTTCTTTCCCTTAAACTTTAAAACCTAAGATAACAATCTTACACATTTAAAACGACTTCGAAATTTCTTTCATTCCAAAAACTGTATCCGTGTTTCATTTTTCAACACGTGCATCGTCCCCTTACAAACAACCAAACCCAAAACCCATCAAGCATCTCCAAGTGTAGGTACCCATACAACAAAAATTCCTATCATCTACATTTCCCATCGTAACATCTTCGTGTAACAAAGTCTTAGTGGCTTAATTTTAGTAGTCTGTTGCGTTTCAACGAATAGATAAAATTTCCTCCCCTTGAACCGATTTTACATATTAACTTGCACACAATTTTGTTGTTTTAGCAAATTTTCTTTGCCATATTATTTCTAAAGAACACATGCAATAACCTATAAAAAAGCAAACAAATTATGAAGGAACGTTTCAGATAAAAAAAAAATTTAATTTCGCTACCCGGCGCACCAGAGCGAGTCAAACAACAGCCTCACAGCTTACAAACTTTTTGTGAGAAACACCAACTACAACAAAAGTCTCAGTCAAAACAAAATAACCCACCCAATATCCTCCCCGTCCCTGAGTGCTTCCCTTATCAAATCGAACAAATTACCGCATAAAATAGTCACACTCGAATACAAACAAACGAATTGTTCATCACGGGCACATCACTCAGTGTTTTTCGTCGTCGTTTCGTTTAATACACCGTCAGCTTCAGCGTCAAACTCTAGCCCCAACACCCCTTGCCCATCCAACGCCACCGGCTTTAGCACTGGCAGTAAAAGGCAAGTTGAATGACATAAAACATCGACTGACCTTCAACTCTAAGACTGAACCTTAGAAAATGAATAATTTTCACTTTACATGCGCGCATATAATACATATGTATACGTATATAACCAGATGGTGTTGTAATGCCTGGATGTGTTAGTGCGCGCATCCGCCGCCTGTGATTTGTATCTAAAACGTTGAAAGTACATGCGACTACTGCCGTGCACACACAAACTCAAAAATCAACCAGGCCCAACGGGCAACCCCTCTACGCGCCCTGCCCTAACTCCGACCCACCGCACCCCGTTCCAACCCAACCGACCGACCGACACGACGTGTCGTCGAAATCATGTTTAATAATAAAAACGTCTGTGCTCGCATGCACAAAGCGCCGTCGCACGTCGTCGTTGGCTGTCTCATCGCATCTTATTAGCGTCGAAAAAAAGCTTCGCCAACCCCTTTCCCCGCTAAATAACCCAGCCAGCAATTGACTGGGTGAGTCTTCTCAATATTATATGCAAGCATGTCTCGTAAATGCACTAACAACTACAAAAACAACTGCTAATAAAAGCATTCGCTTTTCTAGTTCATTAAAGATGTGTTAGAATTTCCATCAACATCGGATGAAAGGAAAAAAGCTTAGACCAGAGCGCAAAATTGGTGTTCGATTTAGTAGAGGCGCTTGCAATGGAAATTTGAAGTTTTGTCCCGAATGAGAGGAAAATCCATAAACCATTTGCAGATTTCTGCAAAATGGATGACCTAAACCCAAGCTCGATGATGACACAGGACACAGAAAAGGAAACAAAATTAAGACGAAACTTACGATGTAGGTAAATTGTCAGTGTTGCCATGAAATTTTTACTTGCGATTATAGGTACTATAAGGCAAGTTATGTATTCGTTAAAAAAAAGGTTCTGGATAACAAACAACATGACATTACGATAATAGAGAAGACAAAAAAAGTAGGTCCGGCAAATCTGTCTGTCTGTCTGTCTGGATGTATCGACATCTGCAGCCTAAACGGTTGGACCGATTTTCTTCAAACTTGGCATAAACTATTCTTAGTGAAATATCCCCGGACGTTTTTTATTATTTTTTGAAATAGGTATACAAATAACGGTACCGATCATATAAGCGTAACCGATAATTCTATTTTTTTCGAAAAAAATACGATTTATGTTGATAAAATTTTATATGAGTGATTTGTTGCCAATGGTGATGTCCACCATCTAAAATATTTTTTCAGAATCAGCTTATTAACAGTACCTGCCATAGAAACGTTTTTTATTACTCCGATTATCTTTTGCACGGCTTCACCGATTTTAACGAAATTTAATATTCGAAAACTACTGCTAACCTCAAATGAAACTGCAAAAAAAAAAATTGAAAAAAATTTGTTATGGTCAAAACCGATAACTCCAAATTTCTCGAAAAAAATACTATAAACTTTGATCAAATTTCAAGTAATTATATTTTGACCGAAAACTGTATCTTTCACATAAACTTTTTTTTATTCCATACATTTGTTTATAAAAAAAAATTTAAAAGGTAAATATTTCAAAATATAAAATACTGAAAATCTTTTCTTTATAAAAAAAGCTGGTCAAATGAATTTTCCAGTCGTAAACACGAAAGTAACTTGCTCCAAGAGCAAGCTTGTGCGACCCAGTTGTGCCCTTTATTTTGTTATGAAAAGACGTTTTGAAAAAGCAAGTAGAGGGGCAGTATATTATACAAAATCAGGTGTTAGCTTCAAAGCAAGCTTCTTAAAAATATTGGAATAAAATGTGTTTATATAGTTGAAACAGGTTCAAATTTCTTCATTATTCCGATCTATTGAACTTTAACAGATGGAGGAGGATTTACAAAGCCTCAGTAGTTGCCTTTAAGAAGGAAATATTCACAATTTCGTTGCACTGGAGATATTTCAATATCAGGATAGAAGAAAATCAAGTAATTTTAAATAAAAGTACAGATCTAAACAGTCAGATATCAAACGCAAGAAAATTGAACGACAAGGTAGCAAAAAGTAAAGGTAGACGGCCTTAAAAAGAGATTTGTGATGATTTTGGAATGACCATTCTAAATGGACGGACAAGGTGATATGGACGGAAGCTTTACTTTTGTCGAAAAAGTTGACTCATCCACGATCGACCTGATGTTTTGCATCTTTCAATGTGCTTCAACACGTGGAAAGCTTCAGGGTAGAAAACCAGATTTACTCGGACCATATGCGCATATCCCTAAACTACGATGGACCAGTAACCTTGAAGGGTATTATAAGTGAAAATTTCACAATTATATCAACGCGGTTTAGTCAAAACTTTAACGATGTATAAAAACTATTGTGGGAAATCAGAGGCACACCCAGAGAAATATTGTGATACAAAATTGGTACGATGAATCCTGTGAACGCTCTCGAAATAAACTGCGTTGCAACCCCTACTATAAGAACAAAAGAAATCTGCCTTTAATGTAATGCAACATATTAATCTCTGCAAAAAAAAAAACAAAAAAAGTGGATACTATGGAGATTTTGGGATAAAAACTCAAAGTAGTAAAAAATACACAAGAGTGGTGGAATCTATCAAAATAGTTCAAAAATGTAAAATATAGGAAAGGTAACAATATAACAAATGATGTCTTTAAGAACTACTTTCATGGTTTTTTTAAACATATCAACGTGCATAGTAGAAATAGAATACATAATTCCTTGCGGAAGCAATCCATTGCAAGATGGAGACATCACGGGCTTAGGAATACGTGAGTTTATGGTAAACACAAAGAGCAATAAAGCATCAGAAGAAGACAGAGTTCTTTACGAGTTTATTGGAAATGCACCATATTCAGCGATAGAAATTTTAACCGTATGCCTATCATCAGGAAAGTTAGAACACAACTACATATAAAAAATAATTGACTTTTTCCATTGACAAAAAAAATTACTGTAATCTTGTGGAAAACTTTTATGGATTGTGTATCGAAAACTTTCGCCGGTGTTTTATTTTGGCAATGCTTCAAAGATGAGAAAAAGTGTATAGAGTTTTAAATAAATATAAAACCGTTTTAGAAGAAGGATAAAGTACTGCAGACAATTTCTTCAATTTGTTTAACATTATACAGCTCAAAATTCACGAAAAGCGGAAAATTAACTGTTTTTTTTATCGACTTTAAGGCTGCTTTTGACCGTGGGACTTTCAACAAACAATATTTCAGAAATGTTATGAAAATGGACAGAGACATGAAAATAATACCTAAAATGCAAAAAATACAACAAAAATTAAGTTCAGGATTCTTGGGCTGTTATTACTTAAATAATTTGGGCCCTATTTCCTGAGATGTTATTGCGTAACGCCTCATTTATGACACAAAACATTTTTGACGATTCATGCAAGTACCCACTTTTTTTGTAGATTGCTAGATTAAAAAAAAAACCGTTCTGGTGTTATTTTCGACTAAATAATTATACCAACCTAAGTCACAAACGGAGTCTGATGTTTTCACGGAAAATCGAAGCTTTTTTCAAAATACAAATAAGAATATCTGCTCTTTTCTATATTCGAAAAATTTGCTGTTTTTCATTCTTAATAACTTGGAAGATTTTATCTGAATTTATTTTACTGGCGCACTTAATTTTGACGTTTGTAAGATTTTCAGTGCAAACTGTCATAGCAAAGCATTTAATTGATTTGACAAATGTGTTTATTTTATGGTTTCAGTGAATATACAATAAACATTGGGGTATTTATCTTTATATAAATATAGAAGAATCTTGAAAACCTGAACGGTTTTATAACATGAACCCTTTTTTCGATTTTTTCTGGGCGAAATGGGGGAGTTTTTTAAGAAACATGCATTCCTAAATTAGATTCTTCTTACTTGCGATCAAAAGTACTATAGGTAATTCAACTTATACACTCGTACAAAACAAAGTTTTAAGATAAAAATCAAACATGACATTACGATGATATATAGAGAAAACGAAAAAAGTATTTAGGTCCGACAATTCTGTCTGTCTGTATCACATCTTCAGCCTAAACAATGGACCGATTTTCTTCAAACAAAAAGTATTCTTTGAGTAATATGCCCGGATGTTTTTTTAATTCTTTTGCTTTGTCTCAAAATAACGGCATCTACTATCTACCATATAAGCGTTGCCGATTATTCAATATTTCTAGAAAAAAATACGATCGATTTTGATGAAATTGTATAAATGTCTTTCATCTTAACATTTTTGTACACAGAACATTATTAACAGAACATGCCATAGAACGGTACTTTTTTGATACTGATTATCTTTAAAACAACTCCACCCATTTCGACGAAATTTTATATTCGAAAAGTCCTGCTAAACATTATTAATACTGCAATCAAAAATTAAAAAAAAACATTTTCTAAAAAGTTGATTTTTTTTAAATTAAATTTTTCTTGATCCAAATTTCGCAGTCGTTACACTTGAAAAGATAAACGGGACTGTTTTATATATGTTCATCTTTTCGAGATTCTATTGTAGTTTCAACAAAATAAAATTTTATTGAATTTTTTTTATTTCGAGACTGAACATTTTAGTTAAGTTTCATTGTTTGCCAATAATAAGACAACATTTAGAATACCTATGTTTTCATTATATTGTAAAAGAAGTTGATTTAAAAAAAAAAGGAGGGGAATTTCGTTTATTGGCGCTTCAAGAAAAGCTATAGCATGTAAGTGTTGCCGTTGTTTTTCAATTTTTTTTTGTTATAACATATTTGGTACACATATGTTTCTATTTATTGTAATTTTGTATTTATGGAAACCGTAAGTTAATTAGACTTGCATGAAATGATTTCTTTTTTAGGAAATTAATTTCCAAACAGAAAACTGATCTTATGCAAATCACCCTGTATAGTTTATCCTACTCAAAAATTACCAAAAATAACAAAGGTATTTTGTCAAGTAGGGGCTTAAAAAATGAGGAGATTAGTAGTTGTTCGCTTTAACCTATGTCCGGCTGCTTTTTGAAGTCTCAGTTTTTAAATATTTCCAAACGTCGATTTATTAACCATATTAGTTATATCTCTTATCATTTCATCATCGTGTGTCAAGAAGTAGCTTCTTTCGATTTCATAATCTATTTTTAGTTTAAGAATATTAGATCCTTTGTAAAACTATACTATATAAATTCTGTCTGCTATATTGCAAAAACATACAATATACCTAAATACGTTTTTCCTTCTCCACAGAGCCGTTCCATTTTCTGAGTGTCAAAGCTGTGTTTCAAACTATACATTTGCTCTGTTCATAAAAAAAATGCCTAGCTGTCTCTGCCTTTCTGTATATTTTTCCAACTTGTGCTTTATCAGAACGGCATACAATAAACAAAACCTTTTCATTCGAAGCTTTTCCCACGTAACATCCTCCCTCCCATTGACCTTTTGCTGATGCGCCCTAAAACCTGAAAAATATTAAAATTCCACCGGAAAACAATGCAAAAAAAAAAGGATGAACAAAACATACACTTCCCCTCAAACTGCATGGTAACCGACAACAGTGAGCCACAACATTAAAATTTTGTAGGTGTGTATAAAGGTTCTACTTAAGTTAAATAAAAAAAAAATAAAGGTATATATTAATACCCAAAGAAGAAGTGGAAATAAAAGCTTAAAATGGATTTTTAACTCTCATCCATCGTTTTTGCATCTTTTTTGTGTTTTTTTTTAATTCACTTTTCTGTTCATGCTAGCATGAGACTCCCTCCAACTCCATCTTCTTGCATCTCAAACTGTGTGTTTTGTAGTTGCGCATATACAGACCAAGCAAACAAGCATTGCTTCTGCTAGTTCTCTGCTGCTTCGGTTGTGCTGCTGCTGCTGCTTCTACTTCTACCATGCCATGCCATATAGAAAAACATTGAAGAATGCACCACAAAGTACAATCCCAGAGAAAAAGCTTTTCAGTATCACTTGTGAATTGGTCGAACGAGTGAATAAATTCGCGCCCGTTGTAAAAAAAAAAAAATACACTACCGGACGAGACAAACTTAAAAAATCCAATTTTATATACAAAAAATAAATTTCAATTGCAATGTATATCATGCATCTCACAGATACAAATTTTTTAACCGGTCAAACTTGCAATATTTACATATAAATAAAATATTACTTTAAACATTTCGAAGAAGCAAATAATTAAAAAAAAAAAAACCAAATATTATATTCCCGCTCTCCTATGTACTTTTGCTGATTCGGAATTGGATTCAGATTCAGATGCATTCGTCGCGAATTCAGAGAGACCACAAGAGAGAAAAACTCTAAACTGTCTAGCTCGGGAATGTTTTTTTGTTTTTGCTTGCCATGTACTTCTTGTATCCGACGTCGTCGTTGTCGTTTTTCGATGAAACCGCATAGGCCCCTAGTTTTGTGTAGATAGATTTGTAGTTCATAGATATGTTTTGTTGTTGCAAAATTTACATCATTCTTTCTCTCTCTTTCTGTCAAGCTCTGGATGACTGTGGCTGTGGGGCGAATGCTGGCTCTCTTTTGCCTGCTCTCTGTCTGTTTTCTTTTCTCGGTTAAGAATACATCGGATTTCTTTCCCTTGGATATTATCGGTCGCGTTTAGTGGGACACACGAGGAGCAGATACGGTGCTCAGCCATTTGGAGTGCATTCTGACAGTCCGGTTTCGTCTGTCATGAATAAAAACAACAAAAAAACATAAAAAATTATTAACAAAAATAAAAATATTCACTTTAGTGCAGAAAACAGAGATTGCATTTTCTTGCTTAACTTCGTGTCTATAATTGCGTGCATTTTGCGTGTTGAATGATGTGCATGAGTGTGCGTTTTGTTGCACTGATGCAGGGCTGTGTCCCACTTTAGAAAATATTTCAATAATCAAGCTAAAAGAAAAAAGATACGAAAAATCTATAAAATAAAAAATCTACGGAAGTGCAGTGCGTTTCGAAAAATCCTTTTTGTTTTGTTTCAAACCCTTAGTCCTGTTCTTATGCCCCTCTACCCTCTTTATTGTGTCATGATGAGTAAGGTGTGTGCTTTATAAAAATATGCAATAAGCTCCAACTAAAAACAAAAACAAAAAAAAAAAAATTAAAGGAAACCACCATTATTTACATATACCAGTGCAGAAACAGTGAATGAGTACTGTGCTCTTATGTGCGAACGGGTTTTATTATTATGACACAGGTCAGTGTCGTGCAGCCTATGTATGCATATTTTGCTCCCCAAAACCACCACAACCACTTCTCTTATCCAGTCAGTTTGAAACGTGTGTGAGTGCATTTAGGGCTAAGAAAAAAAACGTAAATAGTTAACGATCTTCGAGCGAGAGTAAAGTAAAGTAAAGTAGCCCATCTCTAGCCAGAGCTCCCCCCAACCCAGCAGCAGTAGCAGCAACAACAACAAGAAAAGAAAAAGATACTTGCATAGAGTTGTAGATACTATTCCCCTACAGATACAGTGCCACAGAGTAAAGTACATACGCGCGGTTCAATTTAAATGTATTTGTGGATGCAGTGTAGTGTGATGTTCATGTTCAGTGAAAAGTGAGTCTATATTTCTCCTTCTACTGCATAAACATTTATATTTGCAATTGTAACTGGTGCATGCAGATTTCTCAAATGCAAGTAAAAGTATTACTATTTGTGTGTAGTGTGTTGCTTTGGCAATAGATAGAATTAATACACCCGTGCAAATTAGAAAAAAAGATACAAATAAAAAAAGAAAAAGATACACGCCATCTACGTTGTATGTATGGTATATAGAAAGAAATAAAGTGTGAAGAACAAAACTCATCTAACAACTTTTTCGTTTTCGAACCATAAAAGTAAACCAACTGACTGTCTTGTTATTGGTCGCTCTTTCGGACGGTCTTGGCGATCGATGGTAGGAGTATGAGGCAGCAGAAGAAGGAGTAACATTATAACTTATAACTACAAACGACGAGTCGAATATCTTTAGACTGGAGAGACGAAAGAGCATAAGAATTTCCATCCATCGAAGGCGACTATAGGACGTTGTCGACAAATGTAGGTACAAAAAGCCAACAACCAGCTTTAAAAAAAAAAGTAAAACAAACCAACACCCGAATTCAACTTGACCCAGTCAATTTCATATGTATTCACACACATAGCCCAACACATGCAATTTATGTATAAAAGTATGCGTGATGTATTTTTATTATTACTATTTCTTTTCATAGTTTTATTTTATCCAACCTTTATAGGAAGGTACAACGATTATCTTTTTTTATGATTTTGTGGAAAGATTTTTTAGTCTCGACTTTGACTGGGCTTTGATAATTGTACCGACTGTTTTTTTTTTTTTTTTTTTTTGAAGTTTTGTACTTAAATTTTTTTTGGCCAAGGTAATATAACTTGCCAGTTAAACCAAATACAAACTGCTGTACTGTTGACTGTAATTTCTATACCTGTGTTGGGAATACTAAATTGTTTGGTATTACATTTTTTTTTTTTTTCAAAACGAAAAAAGATATTTTATTGCTTTTTTAATCTTCTAAAGTATTTAACAATTCAATGTACGAATATTGAATGAATAATTTTCTAATCAAATAATTTGTTGATGATTGTTGATGCAAGTTCTTTAAGTCTTTGAAAAAATCGTTTCTAACTTTTGTGACAAGCAATTTTTTTTCTTTGTTGTATGAAATTTATTATTTATTTGTATGAACATAGTTAAATAACTTAAATTTGAAATAAATAGAGCAAATGTACCTCTCTATTAATTTTTAACTAAATCAAATTAACGGTTTGAACAAAAAATTAAATAAAAGCAAAAATAAAGGGAAAATTCTCATAAGAACACCTTAGTTATTAACGAAAATATCCTTGAAGATTGTTGAAAAGTTTAATAAAACTGGAAAATCAGAATAAAATGGTAAATTTATTATTTGTGGATCCACCATTTGCTATTAGAAACGTCCTTACTTGCATTGGCATCGAATCAACAAAGTTCTTCAAGCCTGCCATGGCGATCGTTCAGTCTTAGGGCCTCACGATGCTCTTGGAAGTTGTGAAATTGGTTTCTATTTCCATAAAAACGCATGTCATAAGTCCCCCAGAGATTCTCAATAGGATTCATATTGGGACTTCGAGGTAGCCAGTCGAAAGTTTAATGTTTTTTGCCTCGAACCAGATGCCCAACCTTCGATAGATGTGCATAGGGGTGCCGTGAATGAACCCCATACGAACTAACGCCATAATGGTGTTAGTTCACTTTCAAATGCGAATTAAAGCCACAATCCAAATATGGTTTAAATTCACTTTCCAATTTGAACTAAAACCATCACTGAAATGTGAACTAACTCCATATGATGGTAATTCACATTTGATTGTGAGCTTACGCCATATCAGGTTTCTTGAAATCCAATTAAAAAGTTTTTATAGTGCCGTGCCGTCAAATAACGCGAAGTGAAATAAGACCAATTTTCAACTTACATATTTTTCATATTACATATTTTACTTTAAAATCTCGAATGCAAAACGTCTATTGAACTAAAATAAGTAGTTTCGTTTTATGGCGTATAAGCGTGGGGTAGGTATACAACCCCCCTGCCTGGTCCTGTAAAAGGATTTGGGGTGGGTGCGAGTTTGGGTGTATGCAAAGTTTCTTTTAGATTTATTATTTATTTAGTTTTGAAACGAAATTCAAGATTTTCAATTTGTACTATTTGAAATTTTTGCAATTCTAGATTTTGTCATTCAAGATTTTGTACCTTTCCCCAACCTCGTTTATGCGTCTCGTGAGTAAATTTTCACATTCAAATGAGAATCAAGATCACTTTCTTAAACAAACTTACACCATAGTCTTAATTCAATTTCAAAATTGAATTTAAACCATAATGGGATTATGATTCTAATTCGCGTTTGAAAGTAAACTAACACCATTATGGCGTTAGTTCGTATGTGGTTCGTTCACGGCACAGTGGATAGGCACGTTATTTTACTGGAATATGAAGGAGGTTCCGCATAACTTTCCAGCTTCTTTGACCGTCATATCCCCCAACAGCTCAATGTACATTTTCGAGTTGATTCTGTCAGATACAAATGCAATATCAGTCCGTTAAATTTCCAAAAAAAAAACCTGCCCAAGGCTTGAAACTACCGAAGTTGCGAGTGATTATCACCTCATTTTTAAAACGTTTGTCATGCCAGTAAGACTAAAACCCATCTATTGTTTATCACTAGAACTTTTCACCATTATTGTTTCCGATTGATGTGAATTTTCTTCAAAATTTAGCCTAGCTGTCGTATGACCTGCATTCAATTGTTGATTTTTTTAATCTTTTTTGTAGACAATGTTTTGGTTGGCTTTTAAAATGTATCTTACGTATCTGCTAGAAACAGGCAAGTTAAGTGTGGCCTTAATTTAAGACGATAACAGGTTATTTCTGACCGCTTCATCGGATATCCATATCCGTCGAACTTGATATACTGTAAATTTTGTAAATTTTGCTTTTTCAAATAAAATTACGCTTAAAAACCTTAAAACGCAAATTAAAATAATTTCCTACCGTCAATTTTTTGTTTTTATTTGAATTTCCTCTTTAAATAATCAATTTTAGACATTACTTCGCAAAAAAATTACAAAAATGCCAAAAACGCTTGAAAAATATAATATTTCTTATCTCACAGATCCTTGCCGAATTCGAAGTCTCTGCAACAAGTTTAAAGCCAGTTTCGTTCCTCTCCTGAGAAAAATTACATCACATCGGAAAAAATAAAGATCAGTTCACTCTAGACTCAAACATCAAACTAGAATTTTTATCAACGCGCGCCAGTTCATTGCAGATATGAATATGCAAAATCCTTCTGCTTTTCTTTATTCTTAAAGTTATTACTTAATTTTTTTAGCTGCTTATAATAACGCACACCCAACATTCCTAATGAAAAAATGAAATATTATTATTAAATTAATGGGAAGATCAACATTTGTCACTTTTTTTTGTCAAGTATTCAAAAAATAAAATAGTTAAGAAAATTAATAAAAACGGGCAGGTGCCCGTAGAAGTATATTTTAGGAACAAAGGCTAAAACCATCTAAAAGTCTAGTTTGAAGAAATTGGGCCTGCAGACAGTTTTGAATTAAAAATAATTATTATTATTACATTACAAAAACTGTTTTCAAAATTTCAATGACAGAATTTATATTAAATTTTGGAAATATGTGTCATTGTTTTGTTTTAAATATTTAAATGTGATTTTAGGTCAATTCCATATTACGTCCATCACCCCCATAAAAAAGTGGAAATGATAATTGTGAAGGTAGTGGATAAAAAAAAATTACAAATTTGTATGCTCTGTTGGTTAGGTATTATTCTCACCCACCCTGTATTTTGCCACTGACTCCCACTGCCCTTCAATTTATCTGGTTAACTTGTTTTCTGCTAATGGCATTTACTGTTTTTCTACCTCCATGTACAATGTTGATTGGATTTTCTCTTTGATTGTATGCAGTCAACAATACCCAAAGGACATACCTGTACGTGTACGGTGCAATGCATTTTCTCCCATTCCTCCCCCTACAATTAAAATTTGAATTTGTCTCATTTTTGTTTAATGAACATTGGATTTTAATTGTTTAACGTATAAAATGTTAAAATTAGGCGATGTCGTTTGTTATCACAGAATTAAATTTCTAAATCAAGTATAAGAATAGTAAATAAATTTTTTTTAATTTTCTCAAAAAATTAACGCTTTAGTTTTAAAAAAAATCTAACGTTATTAAACACAATTTTTGTTTTTTAATTCTTACAAATTCTTAGTAGAACTATAAAAAAAACCAGACCCAGGAAATAACAAACTAAATTCCTTATGAAAAAAGACAATATTAAGCTGATAATAACCATCTATCAAGTGCTGAAATTATCACAAAGTCAGATATTTTTCTTTTTTTGAGAAAGTTGGTATAGTTATTTTCAAAATACTTTGTAAGTTAAAAGTCTTGCAAGCTTCTGTTACTATTATTATTATTTTTTATTAATAATTGTAATTGATAATAATATAGTTATTGAAATTAACAAAAACAATAGTGCTTGATTGGACGATTTATTAAAAAGTTCATGATTAAATAATAATCTGTTGGTGTTAGATTTTCGATAATTCAAATTAAATACTTCATAGTTATGATGTTATTTTATTCATGAAACAAATATACAAAAATCACTCATACGCCACAGTAACTGAAACCCTTATATATAACAACTTACTAAAACAAAACAATTTAATGTTTTATTAATTTGTACAAAATACATATTTTGAAATTTAAAAACTTTGAAGAATAATATTCTTGCTCTAGATATTGAGAAGTTGCATGTATATAAAACACATTTTAATTGTTTTTATAAAGATTTTGAAAGATCTTAGAGTACAGAGTACAGCCTTGATATCCCAGATCCATAAAGTTTTGAATGTGTCTGGAAGAGCGAAATAAAATAAAGTGGAAAGCAAGTGCAGGATTATTGTTGAATAAATGTCATTGAAAGTTCTTCTACCGCTGAACAGCTGACTTTGCTTCAGTAAAAATTTCATTCAATATTTCATTTCTCATAGAGTGTTAAAATTGCTTTCTTCCTATTTTTAGCATAATATTATGTTCATTTCAGCAAATCTTTCGAAATCAATCACGAAATTACATAATTTCCCATACAAATACACAATTTCAAAATTATCTCAAACCCCTCAATTTCAACGAAATTGCCTTGACATCAGATTTCATTTCATGTCATTCCAGTAAAACTGATGTATTTAATGAACAAAGCTAACAAAATGCGTCCATTTCTTGAAATTTCAACAAATAATATTCATGGCTTTACATAAGCCAGAAAGAGGAAAACATATTTTTTCTTGCGCAGAGACATAACTCCTCGGGACATAAGTCCGAAATGCTTTTTTTTAAACTTATGTCCCACTTTGATGGGACATAAATCCAAAGTCGAATTTTGGAATTATGTCCAACCATAGTAGGACACAAGTCCCAACAAAAGAGTTTTGGACTTTCATGTCCCGAGGAGTCACAGTACCTAGGTATGGCCCACCTGTATTTCCCATTAATTGAGATTGTTAAGGATGGACATGCTGCCCCTCTGCAACGCTCTGCTTGGCCCACTATAGGATTTGGGGTGGGTGCGAGTTTGGGTGGGTGCAATAAAACAAAAAAAAAAAAAAAACTCTCATACGCCACAGTAACCCAAACCATTATAATTTTATCTATAAACAATTCTTTAGTTAGTATATTTATAAATTAATGACTTAAAACTAAATAAACTGCAGTCATGAAGATAGAAACAGCAATTAAAGAGAAGGAAGAGAAACTTTTGCAATATAATTTTCTTGTGCTGCATATCTAGAGATTGTAAAGTTGCAAATATATAAAGGAATATTTTAACGATTTCAAGGATTTGATTTGTTTACAAACTCCTTAGTGTATGTATAGCACTGCGGATGACGCAAAGAACAATTAATGAACTTGCCTGTTCGTTCTTGTTTGTTTGTCTGTTTCGAAGTTTTAGAGCGCAGAAAATGTATCCATAGTATTTTGTCCTGAAGGCCGGTAGATTCAGTCAAAGCATTTGGTTTTGCGACCTATTGAGCAGTTCGAATATCCTGTACCTGTATAACACATTCTAGTTTGCTCATCCTCCAAATTAAGTTCTTCAATAAGTTGTAAACGCACTGTTCTATTACTCTATTCCGCTCCATACTCGTTTCTCTTCCTTCTCAATAATTGCTGTTTCTATCTTTATGACTGCAGTTTATTTAGTTTTTAGTCATCTTTGAACAAATATAGATTAAATATGTATTTCTAATGCGGACAGCAACTAAATATATTTGTTTATAAAGAACCTAAGCTCCTAATTTGGTTTTCTCCGGAATGAGCCCAGTATTATAGGTGCTCAATTAGTTTTTGTTTTCAACTATCAATTAAAAATACAGGTGTCTGATCTTAAAAGTCCAGAACCACGCTTCTGTCTTGAGCGGGAGTGTATAATGTACTTTTTATATACCTATTTGCTCAAAAGGGCAAGTATTGGTTTCGTGTAAATCAAAAATTCTGGGTTTTAATTAAACCTGAAATTACGATGATAGAGAAGCCCAAAAAAGTAGGTTTTGTCATGCCGTCCCTCGTGTCTGTCTGTGTGTGTAGTGTGTTTGTGCAAATGCGGATGTGTGGATGAGGAGATGTGCGGATGGTCGGTTGTATGTTCACCGAGCTACATGCCTAAACAGTTGGACGGATTTTCTCAAAACTTCGAGTTAGCGAGTTTAGTATTTTTGATGATTCCCTAGACATTCAATTTTTTGTTTTAGCCCGGCTATAACATTTGATTTTGATGAAACATGTTGTACGTTATATTTGCAGTAGTCTCAATATAACTGCATTTCGAATTATGTCTAAAAGCGTTAACGGTTTTTGAAAATATAGCCATAACTTAATAACTGCCGCACCGATAACATTTAAGTACGGGGTAGAATTTAAATTAGAAATTTAACTGAAAATGGAATTCACAGTTTTTAGCTAAACAACCGTTTAATGATAGCTACCATACAAACTGATCTCATGCTTAGGCCATTTTTTTTTTTTTTTTATATTTCTCATCTGTTTTCATAATTCAAATTTTTGTGGTCCCATAGTTTGCTACAAGAGCAAGTTCATGCGACCCAGTCGTGCACTTTGTTTTTAATCCACATTATTCGTTGACTAGAAGAAAACTAATTAACTAGACGTGTAGACAACATAAATGTCTTTAGGTGAAGTATTTTTAATTTAATACCTATCTTTAAATAAATTAAATAACTACCTACTGACAAAAATCACCCCCGCGATTGTCCCAATGGGCCCATAGCAAATAATTGACAACACACCCCATAGTTAAGTGGTGCAAATTCTATACTCGCTAACATCCAGCATACGTCAATATGCAATACGTAAACCTTACCCACCCATCAGTAGCAGCAGCAGCAGCACATCTAGACAGACAAATAAAGGTATTAAAATACCCAAGGAAAACGCAAAGTCTCTCCTCCTGCTCTCTGTTTCCATCGAATTTCTCTCACGAGCTATATGTTCTGAATCCTGTCGTTATTGCTTTCTCTACCTCTCCTATATATAGTACGGACGTGACCTGACCTATTCAATTTAGTTGGAAGTAAACAAGGACTATGCGTCGTCTGAAGCCAAGTATTAGTTCATCAAACCATCGCAACAATGGCAATACCACCCCTCAACCAACAACCCTCCCATCGTATACACATTGCCCTGGACTGGTTTTTGTCTGGGATATTTTTTTTTATTTTTTTATTTTTTTATTTTTAGTCATTGCAGTTTTTATTGTTCGCTTTTCGGCATCGTTAAAATACCGTGCGATGCGATAGGATGTTATTCGGGAAAAAGGAGGGAATGATAAACTCTCGTTCTTTCGTCCTTTTTAAACTTTTTTTTTTTCTACTAAGCTTGTTCTGTTATTGATGATAATGAAGATGAGAAATGGTAGATTTCAAATTTAGGTACTGCTGTTATTGGTGTCATTGAATTTGTGTTGATTCATCAAAAATGAATACAAAACAAAAAGATTTATTTGTCGATGTAGGAGGGGAAGTGAGTATGTGTCTGTGTTTTTTGGGTAACCAAAAGCACTTCGAAGTTTTTTTTTTGTATTATTATTGGTATAAGAGATTCTTACCTTTTATATAGATGATAGCTTCATTGTCCTAAAATTGTGGTTAAATTTTTTTTAAACCCTTTAATGCATTATTAGCTTAAAGAATATGAAGTACAATTTTATACACTGTGATTCTGTTGATACTTCATTTCACAGCAATTAATTCCTCGATACATTGCAAATATACCTGTATGTATTTATTTATTAATCTGATTTCTTTATAAAGTTCGTGTCGTGGGTCAATTGAAACTTAACGCAAGTTATTTAATTTCTTCGAAAATTTTACGTGAAGACTAGTTCAATTCTTTCTTTTATTTATGTATTGAAAAAAATCCAAAAATTTAAAACCGTATTTTAAGGTATGTAGTTTAATGAAGCGAAAAAATTGCAAAAGTTTTGAATGTCAAATAAAAAAAAACTTTACAATAAATTGCCAAAGAACAAAATTCCATTTAAACAAAAGGGAAACGCAAAACAAAACTATGCCATACAAAAAATTGCTAAACTTCAAAAAGTTAATTTATCAAAAACAAATTGAAAATGGTGATTTGAAAAATGCGAAGTGATTATTTAGTGACACTGGCACGGACGTTGCAAGTGGCAGCATTGCCCATACCTACCCGACTTTAAACGCAAAAATTTCAATGCAGACATTGTGTCCATGGGCCATATGACTAATTCCTAATCGGCCATAATGTCCATGGACATTGTGTCTATTTACAGAAATCATAAAGACCATAGACATTATGTCCGCGGACCTTATGTCATTCCACCAGTCATAACTCCTTGAGTAAGTGTTAATTATAAAAAAAACAAGTGCTTACTCGTGGTCAGGTTAAGTTATAAGAACAGTTTTATTATAAGTAATACAAATTATACCTAATATTATAAAAATTGATATGAATACTTTTTTTTTCATTTGCAATTCGTATTAAACTCTGTTCTTATATCAAATCCAGCTTTGTGGTTATCATAAAAGATTGTACACATAGTGTCAGTCAGCTTATTATTTCAAATTAACCATTGAGCATCACTCGCTCAATACAAAGTAAGTATTAATTGCAATCCAAATTATTAATTCAAATAAATTGTTTTATTGCATTAAAAAAAAACGTAGTTTCATATTCGGGATTTTGGAATTTCGCGATTTTAGAATTCCGGTATTTCGGCTTCCCAGGATTTTAAAATTTCAGTATTCTGAATTTTCGGGATTATGTCCGTCTCCCAAAATTTTACATATACCCAACCCCTTTCCATTGCATTGATTTGAAATGCTAAAGTTGAGTTGTCGTTCCAATTGTTTCGTGTTGGCTTGGGTTACATTATTATATACATTGTATGATATGTATTTATTCCCATGCTGAATAATTTGACAACTGAAAGTTGCATATAAATTAAACAGGAAAATAAAACAACCAGTTGTACTGTACAAACATTTAAACAAAAGTTCAGCTATTTTTAACTTCCAAAATCGGGTACTTAACTTAGAAATAGTTCTGATTAAAGGTTAATGTATATGTGAAAATAAGCGATTGCATAATTTTACAAGAGTTGAACCACAGTTAACTTTCCGAAATCGGTGGGTAAAAAAACTTCTAAGATCTAGGAAAATGTTTACTTAAAAACAAAATACTTGCTTGATTTTCCCCAACAAAAAAATTGTGTGACATAAAAAACTTTAAAGAAAAATATTTATTAATCAAATTTAGTTTGAAATCTTATTTTTTGTGCTGAATTTCGAACGTTTAATTGATTCATAGATGTATAATTATGTAGTGGACATTTTAGCGGTTGATGTCGAAATTTTTCAATTATCAATCAGGTAATAAACAATAATTTTTCTTAACAATAAATTGTTATCTAAGTGATATTAACATTTCAGTTTCCAGGAAGAATACATAACAGTATCAAAAACTATCATTGCTCGGACCACCACACGAGTTTATTTAGTTTAGTTTTAGTATTATTTCGAATTTAAAATCCTCTTCATCTGCAAGAGTTATTGGAATAAGAATATTCGTAAATTCAGGTAATATTAAAAATAATGCTCTTAAATTTGTTGATGAACTCAACTGCTAGATTTTTGAATTTGGTGCGATCTTCTTTTGGATTTTTTTTAGACTTCATGATCTCAGGGAATTAAAAAATCATATATTTTTTGAATGCTTACGATTTCCAAAGATTTTACAAAAAGTGTTTCAACATTTAACTCATTTAAATTAAGTTGCTAATTAAGGTACATTGTAGGGTATGAGTGTTTTTTGTTATACGAGTATATAAATAATGTAGTATTAAAATATTCTGATTTATTTTTTATCTATGATTTTGTGAATAATGGCCAATAAGAGATCACGAACATGTGTTATTCATTTTGAATACTATAATTGACTATGTATATTAATAATTAATTAATATATTATTATTAACAATATATAAGAAAACAACGAATCCATCTTCCGCATACAACGGAGAAAATTTAACTAGTTAATAATTTAATTCTATCAGCTTAGTTTTTTCTTATTTTTTTATGAAAAAATATGTTTTTTTTTTTTGTTTTGTGACATCTTTAGAAGTGAAGAACATCCGGTTTTTACTGCTTATCTAATTTAGTAAATGCAGAGCTACCTTACCGCATCATCTGGTTCTTTTGCAGTTTGCATATGATTGGATCTCACGTCGTTGATAGTTTGAAACTTGCATCCCTATTAAAATATTTTTTTTGATTTCGATTGCTTCTTTTACTATCCTCGGCAAACAAATCTCGGCAATTTTTTTGGATGGCTTCAATATGCTCATTTAAACCCTTTTTCTGAATTCGTTTGAATACGAACTTTTATAGTTTTCGAAAGCCCGCTGTTATAAATATTGATTTGAATTCAGTTAGATTTCGTTTTGCGACTTCAAATTCGTAAAATGTAAGAAATTTGTTAATTGACTCTAAAATTTCTTCTTGAAAACTTTTTTCATTTGTACGAAATGTATAACATTTATTTTAAAGCGGAAATCAATTCGTTTACTAGTTTAATTCCGAGCGAAAATCAGAACAGGCCCCATAGTCGGGTCTTGATACTTCTTTTAGTTTCAACAATGTAGTTTAAAAAAAAAACAACTGAACAGAGTAAAGTCGTTTTTTAGAATTTAATTTTATCTTTCGCTAGTCTTTAAAGTTGAATTAGGATATATGTATATCATATTTTCCAAAATTTGTTAAATCGATTCCAAAATTCTTTTAATATTATGGTAAATATGATCTCTTTTTTGTTGAAAATGATGTTCCTTGAAGGCTCTTGTTTTTATGCTGGCAGTTATTCAAAATATTTTTGGTTACTGTGGCGTATGAGTGTTTTTTTTTTCTGCGAATAAAATAACATACAAATTTGTGATAGTAAAACCGTAATGTCAACAGTTTATTTACTTCATATAAATTAAAAGGTATTTATTCGAATTACTATATTTCGCTGTGTTTGTTAATGTATATATATACATAACAGCATTAACGGATATAATTAACAAAATAAATGTTGCGATCGGAACTTTTGTCCGATCATAGGTTTCACCGATCAGATATGATGATAGAGCAGATAGGTGTAGGTAAAAGCACTGAGTTGCGGTTATAGTTTCGTAAACGTTGAGAAAATTTAACCCCCGAATTGATCTCACTACGAGTGGGAATCAACTCCACATTGAAAAGTGGAGCAGATTTTCACTAAAAGTAGAATAAATTCTAATGTAGAGCTAGGGATTCCAGATGTCCTGCCTTTCGCGAGAATATCCCGCAAAATGAATTTTGTCCCGCAAGTGTCCCGCGAAAAAAATGTCTCGCAATTTGACAAATGTCCTGCTGGTCCCGTAAAAGATCCAACAGTGATGGACAGCTTGTTAATTTTTATGTTGTGAGGATGAAAATCCCCCAGAAAAATGTGAAAATGCAAAGTATTGCTGAAACGTGTTAAAAAACAAAGCTAACTGCTTATCAAAAAACTTTAAACATATAATAGGTCTGTTCGAAAAAAAACTAAAATGAGCAGTTTCAGAGAAAAGTGAAAGCACACGAAATTTCGCGGGAATGTGTTGATCAACAAAGTTGACTTATTCTTCAAAAGTCAAATGTTAAATAAGTCGGTTAAAAATAAATTAACAAATCATGAGGCCTGTTCTAAATTCGTAATCGAATTGGACCATTTTAATAAACGAATTTAAACTCGACTTAATTCAAACTTAAACAAAAATCAGTTGAAATAGAACGTCAACGTCACTTATAAACTTAGCAAATGCTTAAATGCGACTCACCAATATATAACTCGAATTTAAAGTGACGAGCATACAATCATCAAAAAAAAATAGTCCAATTTTAAGATGAGTGCTGAAAAAATTGTCCGATATTTTAATTTGAATTATGATGCGATTTATAAAATAATACAAATTTTATAAAACTAATTATATAAGAAAACAAAAGAATTCGTTGTATTTGTTTGATTTATAAATAATTGTATTCAAAATTATTAAATTCTTGTGATCCTCTTGATTATTTTTAAATGGAATATTTAATGATAATTGTTTTTTTTTCGCGATCGTCGAAATTTTATTAACGGACCAAAGATTTCGTTTCCTTCTATAATCCAAATACGATTTCTTCCAGTTTTTTTAAAATAAAAATCAACTATACAACTGCACGAAACAGAATTTTCTTGATAAACTTATTACTATGGACTGTTAGAATCAACTTAGTTGCAGCTAATAAATATCAACTTTAGAAGTGACTTTATGCATTTCGATTACTAAGATTGACTTTGGCAAAGATTTAAAATATGTGTGTTCTACTTTTCGTACAAATAAAACAATGTCTTCATGAGATAATTTGACAGTTAAGAAACAACTTGCAAAACAAAATCCAAACGAATTAAAATCGATATTTAGAACACCGGGAATTCGAAAACTATAGAATTTTGTGTTAAAAAAATTGAGAACTGCGTGCATATGTTTTTAAAAACTTCCCAAAATAAATTTGTCCCGCAAAGAAATTTTTCAGATCTGTCATCCCTATGTGGAGTACTTGCCCGTGGAATACATTCCCTGCACCACCTGTATGTACGTACATACATATATACATGATACATGAACAACATATAAGCAGTACATTGAAATTATTATTTTGATGTTATTTATTTCATGACGTCAGTAACTAACAAATAAATAAATAGCTAAATTTACCATCCTTTCTCTAAATGTCATCGATTTTTTTGTATGAGAATTCGGTACGCTGTTTTCTGTATAATTGTGAAAACGATACAATACCTTTATAGTCTTATTTTGTTTACCAAAGCGAAATGAAGCCAAATAGACATTTTGGAATTATTTCGATTTTAAAACCGGAACACAGGCATATTTTATGAATTTGGTCTTCTTTCGGTGGGCGTAATTTGCTGTCTTTGTATACTTTCGGTTCAAAATTATTGAATTCGTTTACAGTAAAAATGCGTACATGCGTATAGTTTTGCATATCCAGCTTTATATTTAAATTTTAGAACTATTTTAACATAAATTTCATATGAAACTATAGTTCCCGCCTTTATTTGGAATTTACTTCACCAAAAAAAGTGAAACTAGTTCCCAATAGTGGTGAAGTTATAGTTCCCAATTGAAGTAAGTTCCCGTGAAGTTAGTTCTCTACACCATTTGACATAAGAGAACGCAAAACCTAAGTATGAAAATAATTTCTTTCTAGAGGCCTTGTAAAAAATTGCTGAAACTTAGTTGACCTCTCGTTCTTAATTTCTCGTAATCTCATTGGAAAAAAAAACAAAAAAGGGAAAAATTCACATGATTGATTTGTTTTTTTTTTTATGTACCCAATTGACCGTAAAAGCATATTGTCCCCATTCAAATCAATACAACTTCTCTTATATATCTTTGTTTCCAATTTCAAAAACAGCATCTTTTCAAACTCCTGGATTTTTTAGGTATATATTTAAAAAAAAAATGTAGGTGCAGTGCATTACCAATGGCTAAGTACAAACAAAAGCATCTTAACTAAGAAATCAATACCCTCTGGCTGGAAAAAAAAAGAAAAATCCCTTTCTCTTCCACCCTCTAGCCATTTCGCTTTTTCTTTTTTACTTATCTCCTTATCATGCAAACAATACCAACAATCGGCCTATGAGAGGATTTTTTTAATGGACTTTCTGAATGGGCCTACCTCACACACAAATCTTCATCCGTTCGTTTTCTCGTTGCATAACTATTTCCTTTACCATTTTCACCATCCATTGCAACTACCAGTTAGACTCCATAGTACAAAAAAAAAAAAAATATCACAAATAAATTAAAACCGAGAGACGTGCACAACAAAAGGGTTATAACTGCAACTATACCTACTATTTAGCTGTAGAATGTATTCCTACCCCCTATCCTTTTAAAGTACCCATGAGCCAGTCATCAACGCCACAGTCAGCAGGTATTCGAAAAACCAAGCAAAAGGAATAGAATGCAACCCTCTGTCCTCATCGACTATACGACACAATACACCCTTAACTATTTTTGCATTGAGTTCTGTTCTATGACTTGAAAGCTGGTGAAAGCCAGAAGGCCTTAACCCCCTTTTACATTGTTATTGTTGTTTATACAGGATTAGGCAGCGCGAAATAATAACATTAGAAACACAACTGCAGTTTGAGCGTTCGCGATATTTTTTGCCATTCACCCCATTCCATTACATTGAATAGAGATTGCATTCCAATGACTTTAGTCTAGGGGTGGCTTCAGGCTGATTTGCCGGATTACACGTTCTTCTGCTTTCCATCAGAAGAAAAGCTGGCATAACGTGATTAAAGTCGACTATTTGGTGGAGAGAAAAAAAAAACAGCTTTGCTGAGAAAGCAGTTCGACGCCCTCGTTCCATGTTGGGTTGCACTATCACTAGCTCGGTAAACTTACCCCAATAACGCGTTCCCTCATGTTTGCTGTCTTCTTCAAATCCTCATATGCTCGAACGAGGGGGTGGTGGTAGAAAAGAATTGTATGCCTACGGATTCATGCTGTTCATTAAAGTTCGAAATGAATTCACTAGTGCATCTCGATATGTGTGAGTGTTAGCCATATTATAGAGGCCATTGCACATGCGATGTAGCTATACACTATACAGCGTGTTCAGTTCGAATTCCATACAAGCAGTTTTTTGTATACTCTCTATAGAATTCTGGATGATACTTGTGATGGGTAGCTGCAAGGATGCGGGGTATAGGCGATTTTTATTAAAGTAGCCACCCATAAACAAATAAATACAAAGAACGACACCCATCCGATTTCTACACCCCCTGTTAAGGAGCTTGGAATGGTACTCAAGGAGATGGCTTCATAATGTCGACGTCGTTGTTTTTGATGTCGTCGGAGCTTTTCTACAAGGCGACGTAGTTGTTCAATGCACTTTAGTGCATTAAACTGCTGCATTGACCTAGTTTAGCATTGAGGGTCGCAAATCGCTATAAAAAAAAATTGGTGTGAGGCAAGGGGCAGCCTACCAGCTGGGTGTTCATTTGGCCATGTTGTCAGTTTCAGGAACACAAATGTATATTAGAGGGTGGGTTAAATGAGAAAAATATGATTTAAATTCAAAATTTGATTTGTATAAAAAAAATTAAAAACAGCAACACATTTGATTGATCAATTTTCTGACGGCTAGAAATTTATTTCATGGTGGTAATGCAAATAAATGAGTATTCGAAAATAATTATTAAAAGTGTGTTTGTTTTATAAATTTTCAGCACCCTTTGCTGAATGGACGAGTCAATGAATGCTCAAAACAGTAATGAAGATTGCCGTTTTGAGTTACAGATTATCCACATCAACCCGTTTTTGTTTAAAAACATTTAATAACTTAAAAACAAAACATAAAGCTGGCGCATACATGCGGTGATGACCATACTTATTCTGAAAGAGGTCAGTTCTTTGTCCTCCTTTTACTAAACTTTCCCCCAAATTTCTCGTTTTTCTCTTTCAAACCATGTTTGTAATTTCCTAATTACGAACTCACTTAAAAATAAAAAAAATTACGAACTGTCATCCTCATCCGTCAAGCTATGTCGTTTTCGTTTTATCCCAAAAGCGTTCGTTCTGCACTATGACATTTCGCTTCATAAAAACCAGAAAATATCTATGCTGATTGCTGATTCAAACATAGAAGCACTCACATGTCCGTATTATAATTCAACTTAAATCAGTGGGAGGGGGCGGCGCTTTAAATAGGGTTGGGTTCGATATCCCGGTTTATATATTCCCGTTTTTTTAAATCGACGTTTTTAATAATGCATTTTCGTAGCGCGATTTTTTAAAATAAAACAAGCTAGCTTTGATTGCAAAAACGCGGAATTATAAGTAAATATTCTAAATATTATACGATAAACAAAATAAAATTGAAACAATTAACAAAACAATACTTTTTAGTTGCCTACTAGAAGGCAAAATATGTAGGTATACTTGCGTGCAACAAAATAATAATAACAATCAAACAAAATTACGATGATAAAAAAAAGCGAGTCTGGAAATTCTGTCTGTCCTTCAGTCTGTCTATCTGTCTTCTGTATCAGTTGTGTCTTTAACCACAGCCTGAACGGGAGTTTAAAAGACAGGGTTTTAAAAAATCGGTATTTTAGTAGACGGGATTTTGAAACTTTTTTTTCGGGATTTTCCAAAAACGGGATTTTAAAAAGCGGAATTCCAATACGCTCCCCGTTAAATCATGTGCAACATTTTCAACTGATATATCTTTAATGGGTCACAAAACGAAAATCTTAAGTTCTGAAAACCCAAAATTTCGAAAAACCCAAAACCCTGAAAAAGTATGTACAATTATACATAATATATAATTTATTGAGATTTTGAGAAAACTTCCCTCTTTTTAGTCAGTTCAGCTTTACAAAAAAAGGTGTTGTTACCAACATTTGTCAGCTCAGATATTATAATCATTAAGAACAAATCATCGAAAATTATTTCCGGTGAAACAAAAAAATGCTATTTAACGTTAAGTGGTGAAATAGAAAAAAATCAAAAAAAAATTCTAGGAACGGTTAAAGCGCTTACGAATAAATTTCGTAAATGGAATTTCTTATAATAACCGCTATTATATATGTAACTAATGAATTATGATAAATTCATAAAAAGTTTTTTTTCAATAAAATTCTATTGTAAAATTGACAAATTTTATTTTTTTATTGGGGATTTTAGGTTTTTATGAATTCGGGGTTTCGGGCTTTTGCGTTTTTGGACTTTGCAATGCAGGAATCTAGAAAAGATCAAGAAATCAATATTGAAAATTCTTAATGCATTTTTGCATTTTAATTCATTTTTTTTATTTTTCATTTCCTTATATCTTAAACAACTAGCTTACATATTAACTTAACTAACTTACTGGCCCCATGCGGGCGATCTAGATTAAATTAGGAGTATACTTAAACGCCTTTCGACGTAAAATAACTTATATTTAAAATTCATGATTACTTAAAACTAACGAGAAAATTATTTAAAAAAAAATCATTTTCTATATCATTTTTTTTAATTTTTTATAAAACTTCAAGCTACCCTTTACCTAAATAAAACTAATTATAACTAAATTATTATTATTTACTTACGCACGCCCATACACCTTATATTGGCAACCGCAAGTACCCACATACAAATACATTTACCTATGTACTTTTTTTTGGTGCCACCGTCACTATTCTACCTACTCTACCTATATTTACCTTAGAACTATGTAAGTCGGCCAAAGCAACAATGTGGTCAATGTTCAATATCACGGTGGTCACCCAATCACCAGAATTGTTTGACTTGCTTAACTAAGTCCTTTCTGTTCTGAAGGGGCACAGCTCTACTGAACCGCAGACGTTCTGCTCCGTTCCCAGAGCCGACGTCCCGATCGTAAAGGAGTCGCCGATCCACAGTCCTACGGCCGACGTGGTAGATTAACGGAACCGCCAATGTATCCTGTATCAGCCCACGACTATCTAAAAAGAGGAATATCTCGGGCGGGATGAAACCGTTAAGACGTGCACTTTTACTATACTCATCATTCGGGTAGTAAGCCCCAAAAATAAGTCCATTGGTCGAGGTCATCGCTCTTGCAATGTGACCCCGAATCAGCTTGATTAAAAAGTTATCTATCCTGTTTATATTGGCCCTGTTGTATAGAACCTCCTTGGCATAGTAATGTGTGTACTCCGACTCTGGTGTTCTGTGCAATCCAAGGCAGCGTCTAAGACACTGCCTCTCAAACACCCGAATCTTTTCCATTTGAGATGGGGCAACGTTGAACCACACAGGGCACCCATAGGCAATCATTGGCCGGATAAGGGCCATGTAGCAAATCACCTTTACTCTGCTGTCAAGGCGGCTGCTATAAAACAACCGTCTTGTCAACCCAAAGGCTCCCCTAGCTCTGGTCAGAGCAGCATCTACATGTCGATTGAAATATAGATACTGATCTAGCCAGATGCCAAGGTACTTTACCACATCTTTACTTGCCAGTGGATGTCCACTTGGTCCAACGATCACTAGATTTCTCCAGTTCTTTCTTGTATCCCTAGAAGCCCTAGACAACGGGGTTCTAAACAGGATAGTTTCTGATTTCTGAAAGTTAATTTTTAACTTCCAGTCATCACAATATCGCTGAATCTTGTCGAAGTCAAGCTGCAAGAGAATTCTGATGACTTCAACTTTTGGACCCGTCCTGTAGGCTACAAGATCATCGGCATATGCAATTAAATGAGTTAGACTACCTATTAGATCGCTGGTGTAAATTATTAATGCAATAGAAATATGTATGTACAAACACAAAAAATATGTATTTTTTTTTTTACAAAAAGGAAGTAATTTCGCCCAACGTGGGGCTCGAACCCACGACCCTGAGATTAAGAGTCTCATGCTCTACCGACATTGCAGCTAACAGTAAAAAATCTGAATAAAATTTTCAAATCAAAAACGAATAAGGTTTCTTCACGTTGCTCTACTCGAGTGTTCCAATATACTCCGAGAAAAATAAGTAGGTAGTATAGCATTTGTATCTAATTATCCTGTTTGCACAAAATTGTTAAACTGGCTGGGTGGATAAGTTTTTATTGACAGCATTTATTTCTTACTGTCATTGCAATATGTTGACAATGGATTATTTCTGCGGATTATTTCTGCATTTCGTAGTACGAAATCGTTCCGATATGTCCTGTGATAGGACTAATTATTTCCTTATTACAGAATCAACAGAAATGTCGATTTTAGAGCGCTTGTCAGTGCATTAGACTCCTCGGTTAAGCTGCCAGTGGAAATAGAGGTAATTCACATAGTTGACAAATTTTTTTGTCGTTACACAAAACTCATATTTTTTTTATAATGAAAATAAAAATCAGTGCTTACCTATGTCAATTTGTTTTAAAATCTCCCTACTTAGATCTTACTGTTTTTACACAGTGTTTTTTCCGTAGAGATGTTTGCACTCAAATCTACCCCTTTCAGTAT
Source organism: Baccha elongata (assembly GCA_951217065.1). Classification (NCBI taxonomy): domain Eukaryota; kingdom Metazoa; phylum Arthropoda; class Insecta; order Diptera; family Syrphidae; genus Baccha; species Baccha elongata. Next base: position 194,850,987 of record OX578272.1, on the reverse strand, counting down.
CTATACTATTCAAATAAGTAGTACATGTGGGAAGTATCTATAAATATAAATAAGAAATACGAAAAAAATCATACGAATTGTTTTTAAAAGTTTTAAAACTACTTTTTAGAAAGATTCAAGCGAAAGTCAAAGTCTGCAAAAATGTTCGCTGCCTGAATATAAGTTTTTAAAAAAAATAATTCCAAAATCGTTAAAGCGGTTTTTAACTAATTAGTTTTTTTAACAAAATCTAAAGTAAGCCAATTTTAAGTGTCTTTCCATAGGTATACTGAATTAACAAAAAAAAGTAAATGAAAAAAATTAATTAAAATTGTAACTTAGAATTTTTGCAAAAATTTGGTATTGAAGTTTTATCAAGTCATCTGGATCTAGCTAAAAAAAAAATTGGGATAAAATCGCTAAAGCCGTTCACGAAATACTTAGCTCAAGAAAAAAAAAAATGTTCTATGGGATGCACCGTTAATAGGCTTTCCATTTTTTTTTTGCGACTGAAGACAATCATGTAAAAACCATATCTTATTTTTTTTTGTCTACAAACCTTACATACCAAATTTCTTACAGACGTTTAGGCTTTAAGTGCTGTTACACACAGCTGACACGCAGACAGACTGACATACATGCAGACAGACAGATAGAATTTCCAAACCCACTTTTTTAGACTTCGCTATTATCGTAATGTAATGTTTGATTGTTATCTCAATTTTTTTTTTGTACTAATGCATTATAGTAGGTACCTATATTCACAAATAAAAATAGTTTTCAAAGTGATGCGCGGAGAAAGTTTTTTTCAATAATTTTTTTTCTACACTGAGTTACAAAAAAAGTGGCGCACCTTGAAATTTTGCAACATTTTGAAGTAACTTAAACAAAAAAACGTTTTTCTGGTACAGTTTTGTTTATTAACATAAAAGTAAGTCATTCATGTAATAAAAAACGAAAAAATAGGAGGAACTTAGAAATAAACCATAAATTAAGGAAAACGGGCATAAACTTCAATTTTACATTTTTTACATTTTTTTTTTTTTTTTTTTAAACTAGTCCTTGTTTCTTCAATAGTGGGTATTGCCTCCACGAACATCTAATAAAGCTTTAATTCGCCTGGGCATACCTTGGATAAGGTTGTCAAAATGATAACAACACATCAAAAAGTATGACTGCGCCACTTTTTTTGTAACTGAGTGTATATAGATTTAAGGCACAGTTAAATAAAAAACAGGTTATGTCAGTGAAAGTGTTGCCGCTGTCATTAGAAATATTGTTTTCCCCTTTTAAAGTGGTTTTTATCTATTCCAGACTACCTTTTTTTTACTATTTTTTTTAAGAATACATATCTACTAAATTAAAAACCTTGATTTAAAAATAATAAACAAAGATGGGCTTTAAGAAATGAAAAAACATATCTTTTTTTGTATTAAGTCAATTTTTTTAGAATACAATTCTCATATAACCCCAACCTAGTTACATCTTATGCGAAATATCCTGTGTTTTTATATGTATATAGCAATGTAATTATAAGACGGTTTCACTGTAGTTGGTGCAGACAGACAGACAAGAGATCCAGGTCCAGTAACCTACTTTCAAAATCTCAGCTTAAAATTCCACGAAAAAGTCAAACGTCACTTACTCATTCATAATAACCATCTAAACAAGTTTTGTTTTACAAGTCCATGAACTCAAAACGTCAGGCGGCCTACGCATAAAACCATATCCTGCCAAAGGATGGAAATATCTTTGTATGCACCCAGAACTAGGTGTGTCGTGTGGCATGCAATACAGTAAACACCATCAAGACAGGTCGTACAATAAAAAGCTTTTTGCATCAAATAAAGCACGGCACTTGCGTCATTGAGGTGAGCCATCCCATCATCGCTATTGAAAATTGTTGTAAATTAACTTTACTTTCTCTCTCCATCAATATACAGTTTGCTCTCTTACTTCCTTCCTTTCATATTCGTTGCTGTGTTTTTATACGTTTAGTTTAGATGCATCGGGCGGGCCGGGTATATGTATCTCTTTGCTGAGAGGGCTTGAAATGTCACTCTCAATGGGGTTGCCGCATATGTGCATTAAATTTAGCTCAAGTGCAAGTCCAACTGTAAGCAAAATATAACTGGTAAATGTTAGGCGCGACGACCGTGGAAAGGTGGACGGGGTAAATTGATGCAGAGGACCTATTTGTGTGAATCTGGTGCACATGCACACATCCTGCTGATGAAACGTGAATAGAGGTCGGGGAGACTTTTACTTGGAAATTTATTTCCGTAACCGAATCGTTGACCTGAAATCCTTGATGAATGGCCTCATTTTTATGTCCGCATGTTCTCATTTCGAAACAAAAATAAAAAACAGTTTCTTTTTCTATTTACTTTCAGGCTTGAACGAGCATATTTCATTCTGGTAGTTCATAATGTGACAGTGTAAGGGGAATGAGCTTAAAAATAATAGTAACAAAATAGCAATTTTTACTGCAGAAAATAAACAACATTCGAATTATATAAGATTTAAATGAACCTGTCATCCATGATGTACCGACTAAATGTCCAGCATCCTTCACAAACACAGCAGCAACAGCAACAGCAAGCTCAAACCCATTCTCATCCGCATTCTTCGCAGCAACTATCACCTGCCAATAGCCAGCATTTGATTATTCATCAGACTGGTGGCCAGCATCTCCTTAGCGGTGACAGTGGGGGTGGCGGAGGCAGTGTAAATGGCGGACTAAATGGAAATATTGGACTCAATCTGAATGGCGACGATTTGAAAATTCTCACTGCCATCAAATCAGAGCCAATGCACGATTTGGTACTGCCAACTGTGTCCACTGGAGCACCGGGAATAAGTGTGGTCAGTATTGGCGGTGGCAATAGCGGAACAGTGGGGGTCGCTGGAAATGGTAATGTCGTTCTAAGTGCTAGCGGCGCCCTAAATAATAGTTCGACGAGTAGCGCTGCTTCTGGAATAGGAGCATCAACAAGTGCAAATTCAACAAACGGTCATTTAGTATTCGTCCCAACCAAGAGGGTGCGACTCGAAGGGTAAATTTAAAAAAAACTTTACTGTTGTGAATTTTCTTAATTTTTATTTATTTATTTTTTTAGACCTGAAGATTGGATATCGTCTCCCAGTCCCAGTAGTGTACCCAGTTCGGCACCTCCTCTGAGCCCATCGCCAGGCTCACAAAGTCATAATTATAATACAAATATGTCTAACGGATATGCATCACCAATGTCTACCGGAAGCTACGATCCATATAGTCCAAATGGAAAAATGGGTAAGTGTTTATTATTAAAGAAGTTTATCATTTAAGGAAGTACAGAAACGATATTAAAGTCCCGGACTACGATGCTTTAGTGTTGATATTCAGTTGTTCATTTGATTTATAAATATTCTACGTTATTATCTGAAAGTTTGCAACAATGTGATAATTCTTCTTTTGAGTTCAACTGAATGGTTGTTGCATTTGCTTGCAACTTCTTCGGTATTTTATCGGAATGTCAAACGGTATAATCTTTTAGACCATAGAGAGGTTCTCATGAAACCTTTTTGTTCATGACAGTATACCAGCTGAATTTGTCGTGATATATTTTCGTATTGAAGGATTCTTCAGATCTCTTAGCTTCTGATTAAATTAAGATTTTGTCACATTTTTTCATATTCCTTTAACTCTCTTACAAATCTTTGTAACCATTCATCATACATTGTTTCTTTTTCGCCATCAGTTACTTTTGCCTTCACGCAAAGTCTAATCATAACGTATGTACTGAACTCAAATTCTGTATAGACTAAGAATATAGCTTTGTTTGGACTAGCGAGGAGGTAAACAAAAATAATGCTAAAAGTCCACGATCTTACGTTGTCGCAAAAAGGTTCGCGGGGCTTTAAATTTCCATTTTTTTCAGTTTTTCGCTTATAAATCACAAACCCTTGATCCTACAAAAAAATTATTAAGTAAAAAATTAAAGCCAGCAATTTACTACAAAAAGTGTATATACAGTTTTTTTTTTTGTATCTTCAATAGTTTCTGAGTTTCTGAGCTTGAGAAGATTGCTTAGTTTGTGAACAAAAATTTAACAAAAATAATCAAACACGATTTTTTCTTCAATTTTTGTTTACATGTTAGAGTTTCTGAATTTAAAGCTCCCCGCACACCTTTGCGACTAAAATAGGATCGGGTACTTTTAGTATGTTTACCTCCTCGCTGTAAGTCCAAACAAAGCTGCATACTTAGTTTTTCTGCCCTCGATTTTTCCACCTAGAATCATTCGTTGACTGGACTAATATTGAAATAATTTTGTTAATTTTTTATGTTAACAAAACCTTCCATTGAAATAACTAGAATTAAAAACTAAGCATTTTTGCAAAATGTTGGTATTGAAATTTGATCAAGTCTTCTAGATACTTCCAAAAAAATTATTGCGTTAAAATCGATTAACCCGTTCTTGAGATAGCTCAAGAAAAAAGAATGGTTCTATGGGAAGTACAATTGTTTTTTTTTACTTAGCTAAAGTAAATCAGACAAAAACCATCTCTATTTTTTTAAGAAAATCGTTGAAGACCTTTTCGTGAAAATTAAGGTCCTTTTTAACTATTATATGTGGCAAATACCGTTAGTTTTTGAGCTTTAAAAAAAATTCTATTTCTCTAAGGAATCGTCTACAAACACTATATACCAAGTTTGAAATCAAATCAATTCATCCGTTTTGACTGTAGGTGCTTACACTAACAAACTGACAGACACAAACGGAGAAATAGACAGATAGACAGAATTTTAATACGGACTTTTTTCGACTTCGCTATCATCGTAATTCATTAATGTTTGTGTTTTTCTCAAAACTTTTTTTTGTACGAATGCATAACTTGGGATCAATAATCGAAAATAAAAATATTAAAAGAAACGGTAAAACTTACAATGCCATGCTTTCAAACTCAAAATTGAAAACAAAAATTTTAAAAAATTCAAATTAAGTTTTTTTCAAAATTTTATGTAATTAAGTGCGCAAATTCAATACACTTGTTAATTTTTAGTCAAAAACATAAAACCGGATCCTTTTTAAAAAATTAAAAATAACAAAAAACATCTTCTTTATGTAATTTAATATAAAGTAAAAGATTCACCTTCATTTTATTAGGTATGATCGAATATAGTGATGTCAAGTAAAAAAAAATAACTGAGTGAGCTCCTCGTGCAATAAGTTTCAGCTGGTATGAAAAAAAAAAACTTGTCATCTTACAAATTTTTATTTTGCCGATTACAAATTTGTAGAAAATTAAATTTCTCATTTATTTTACCTAAAATTTTTTAATATATCTTTAATATTTTGAAAGTTATATGCAAATAAAAATCAATGTTTTACTTGCTTAGTATTCGGAGTCGCTAAACTTTTTTGTTTTTTTCGTATTACCATTGTATATAAATTAGAAATGTATATACAATGGTATTACATAAAAAATGCTATAAGGTCGTAGTATAGACAATTTTATTAGGTACATTTTAATTTAATATTTGCTTAAAAAAGTTGAACATGTCAAAAGGAAACTAGTGTTTCATCTCTTTAAGCCATTTTCTAATGTGTTTCGCCCTTCAACACATTATATTTCATAAATTTGTACCATAACTTATAACTAACTGCCAGGAGTAAGTTCCAGCGACCCAGTTTTGCATTTTATTTCTCTTCTTTAATGTAGATTACAATCAGTTGTGATATGCGACCCATTTATGCATCCAACTCTCCAGTTTGACTTTGCAGACGAACAAAAATCTATACTGAATTCGCTTGTGCGCTAATTCAAACTTCGCACAAAACTTAAATGTGCAAAGCATACCTATACAAATTCTTTTGTTAACTGTCAGCCCTTAAATTCGTTTAGGAATTTCATACATCCCACCCAATAATTATCTATATTTTCAATTCATGTTTCTGTTTTTATTGTGGCTGTAGCTGTAGTCGTATATATGTAACTCCATCTGGTGATAACTAGATTATATTAACATGACATTCGAAATCAAATAGAAAAAAAAGCTCACAGTTCTACAAGTTAACGACAGATGTCGTCATATTTTTTTTTCCAGCAACATTCTGAGCTTTTTATATTAAATATTTTGAATTCAAATTATTCGTTTATTTCTTCGTTTGTTATACATATAGCTAACATCATGATTGGCGATTGGTAAATAAAACAACTTTAGTATAATAAAGATGAAATCCAAAATAAACGGTTATTGTTATAAAAGCCATGAAAAGTTAATAAAGTCGCACAAACTTGCTCTTGTGGGTAAATTACTTTCGTGTCGACGACGACTGGAAAATTCATTTGACCAGTTTTTTTTTATAAAAAACAAAGATTTTCAGTATTTTATATTTTAAAATATTGTTTTTTTTTGTTATATTATTTGAAAAAAAAAGATAAATAGATAATAAAAAGATTTACATAATATATGAAAGACATATCAGTGCTTGCAAAAATTCAATTACATGAAATTTTATCAAAATTGATTGTATTTTTTCGAAAAATAGAACTATCGGTTTAAAAAAAAAAATTATAAAAATTACTTTTTGCAAATTTTTGCTTGCTGTATTATTTATGTTTATCAGTAGTTTTAGAATAAAACATTTCGTTAAAATAAATGAAGACGTAGAAAAAATTACAGTTACCGTTAATAAGCTGATTCTGAAAAAAAATTCAGATGAAAGACATTGGTAAAACATCATTTATATAAAATTTTATTAAAATTGATCGTATTTTTTCCAGAAAAATAGAATTATTGGTTACGCTTATGTGTGTTTGGTACTAATATTTGTATACTTGGGTCAAAAATACCAACGTGCGGGGATATTCACAGGTGTCGATACATCCAAACATACAGACATTTAGACAGACAGACAGAATTGTCGGACCTACTTTTTTTCGTCTTCTCAGTTTTTTTTACGAATGCATAACATCGCTACTGCCTTGATTTTGTTCAAGTTGCTATGGTTTTGCCAACAACTAAAATTGTATGAAGCAAAGAAAATGCACGACTGGGTCGCACGAACTTGCTCTTGTAGCAAATTATTGGATTAGGAAAATTTTATTTGCGAAATTATAAAGTGGCCTAAATGTGAGGTGAAGTTGTATTATAGCTATCATTATATGGCTTCATAGCAAAAAAAAAAAAACTTTAAATGTCATCTTGTGTTGAATGCTCAGATTATATACCATACCAAATTTAAATGAAATCGGGTAAGCCGTTGTCAATTTAAGGTCTGATTTGTTAAACCCGTTAACACCAAATCTCCGTTACGGCTTTTTTAACCAAAAATGTAAAATGCAGTTATATTAAAACTACTAAAAATAGCACGTACACCAAGTTTTATCGAAATCGTTAGAGCCGTTTTCGAGAAAATTTGTAAAAACTAAAACCTTTATATGGGAGGTACACGTTATAGCCGGGCTAAAATCAAAATTCAAATTTGTTCTCTAGGGAATCACCAAAAAGTACTACACAAGAAGTTTGAAGAAAATCTGTCCAACCGTTTAGGCTGAAGCTCGGTGAACATACAACCGAAAATCCGCACAGACAGATCGACGGACGGCATGACGAAACCTACTTTTTTCGTCTTCTCTAACATCGTAATTTCAGATTTGATTAAAACCCGCGCAATAGGCCATATTAAACCAGTAATGTAGGGAGAGTCTTTATCCTTGCAACAGAATATCCAATTTTATGATATAGTTTGCTAGTCTTTCAGGAGTAGGTACTTATATATAAAAACACATAAAATACACGACTCGGTCGCACGAACTTGCTCTTGTAGCAAACTATGGGATTACGGAAAATTCAATATATTTAACTATGTAAAAAGGCAAAAGGTATCGAAAAATGGCCTAAACGAGAGATCAAGTTGTATGGTAGCTACCATAAAACGGTTGTTAAGCCAAAAACTTATAATGTCATCTTATGTCAATTGTCTAATTTAAGTGCCAAATTTAAATAAAATCGGGTATGCCGTCATTTATTTATGGCCAAACTTGTTAAAACCGTTAAACCCAATTCTCCGTTATGTGAATTTTTCGCCAAAACCTGAAATGCAGTTATTTTAACAACAGTTCAAATATAGCGTTCACAAAGTTTCATCAAAATCTTTAGAGTGGTTTTTGAGTCAATTTGGAAAAACTAAAACCGTTATATGGGAGGTACACGTTATAGCCGGGCTAAAATCAAAACTCAAATTTGTTCTCTAGGGAATCACCAAAAAGTACTACACAAGAAGTTTGAAGAAAATCTGTCCAACCGTTTAGGCTGAAGCTCGGTGAACATACAACCGAAAATCCGCACAGACAGATCGACGGACGGCATGACGAAACCTACTTTTTTCGTCTTCTCTATCATCGTAATTTCAGGTTTGATTAAAACCCGCGCAATAGGCCATATTAAGTGCCAAATTTAAATAAAATCCGGTATGCCGTCATTTATTTATGGCCAAATTTGTAAAAACCGTTAAAACCAATTCTCCGTTATGTGAATTTTTCGCCAAAAACCTGAAATGCAGTTATTTTAACAACAGTTCAAATATAACGTTCACAAAGTTTCATCAAAATCTTTAGAGTAGTTTTTGAGTAAATTAACCGTTATATGGGAGGTACCCGTTAAGCCGGGCTATAACAAAAATTTGAATTCTTCCTGTAGGGAATCATAAAAAAGTGCTAGACACGAAGTTTGCAGAAAATCCGTCAAACCGTTTAGGCTGTAGCTCGGTGAACAGACAACCGCACATACGCACACGCACATACGCACATCCGCACAGACAGACCGACGGATGACATGACGAAACTTACTTTTTTGGGCTTCTCTATCATCGTAATGTCAGGTTTGATTAAAACCTCGAATTTTTTTTACACGAAACCAATACTTGCCCTATTGAGCAAGTAAAAATGGGGGGATAGTGGGAAATAATAAAATCACGGTCTTGCCCTCAAGGATGGGGCCAATAGGAGAACTAATGGTAACTTCCGATTCTGGTTACGAATTGATAGAAGTTGTTAAAGAATATAAGTACTTTAAAGTACTTATACTGTTTCACAAACACCCTACAATGAAAAGACATCTAAGAAAGAAGCTTCTTGATCCAAAGTTCTAACGTTATTATGGAAGTTTTGTATCCCTCCCAAAAAAAAACGTTCACCTCCATCACCATGCGATTTGAAGCGATTACAAAAACTTACGCTTATATATAGGTCTAGAAATATTTTATTAAATGCCATTCACCCTGCAATGCAGGTCACCTTAAATATAAATAAATTATCTCTTAGAAATATCTATCTATATGCATAACTAAATCAGCTTTGTGTGTGATGGCAATGACACTCTTTTTATTTCAACCTCAAAATCCTTGCTGGCATACCATAGACGCTTCTATATCAAAAAGTAGGTTATTAAGCATGCAAGGTTCACCCTGATTTATTTATACATTCAGAGTCTCTTCTCTGCACGCTACCCCCTGCTTTCAGCCATACCTACTTTTTCAGTTGTGGCAGCTATGCTGCAGCTTATGATCAGCGTCGCATTCTGTCTCACTTCTTATTTTTGTTTTCAACGCGTTTGATTTCAACAACAAATTTCGTTTGTATCATTCTTTTTACTTGTTTTTTTTTTGTTCTGTCCCTGACCCAATAACGAATACAAAAAAAATACAATTTAAACTTGAGAGTCCTCCAATTAAGGGCAGCGAACCTTTTTTGCGAAGTTACTGTCCTCACCCTCTTCCTATTTCTCCTACACCCTAAAATATAATTCAGATCGAATGACTTTTGGTGGCAATGAATTGACACACAAAAGAATTCGGGTTAATTTATGTACATACATATATCTAGGTATGTGTATTTGTATATCTGTAGAGAAAAAGAAGTCGAATTAATCAAACAAAAATTAAAAAAGAAGAGCTAACACATTGAATTATCAGGATCAAGGTTATTAGGCCATTCAAGTTCGTTAGTTTCTTTGTTCAATGCAAAGTCTACTTCAGTGCACTCTCATCAAAGGTCAACTATGAATATATTTGATCTACGTTTTTTGACTGCGACCCAATACGAAGGATTAGTATCTTTTTTTTTTATAAGTAATGAATTACATTTGCATAATCTATCATTTCCTTTTGCTTGTACAATCTCATCATCATCATTATCATCATCATCCTATAACCGAGACTGAGACTAAAAAGAGAGGGATTTTTTTTTTGGCGAAGGCCACGAGACGTCTTATTGTGTTATTGTAGACAGTGTTGTGTCGCCTCCGTCCCCTCTGCCCCGCGTTTTGCGTCTTTCGTTATCTCTCCCACATTGCAGGAATTTTGTCGATTTTTTTTCAGGGTGTGTTTGGCTATGGGGCGGCATCGGCGTCGACGACAATCCTGGTAGTTTGTCTATCCTTTTTTGTTTTGGTTTTATTTCCATTACAAAACTCTCCTAAAACCCCCCTAGGGAGATAGCTGCTTTGTTAGTGTATTTGTGTGTGAACATAGTCAGAGTGGCCTTAAATTGATCGATAGAATTAAGTGCGGGAAGTAGGACAAAATGATATATGTATAGGAACCTCTATCTAAACATACCTTGGTGCCCAGTTAACGGTGCGTTGTCTAAATGGAGTAGGGAATAAAGTAGTCTCAACTTTTCAAATGAGGTTTTAACGAAAAAAAAAAAAACAAATAAAAAGTATTGTCTAAGCGCATGCGCTTAAGAAAATATTTTTTTTTGTTTTGTTCATTATGTTATAAAAAGGGTGTAGCCGCAGTTTTATTCCCAGACTAGAATCCGCCTGGATTTTAGATTGAGAAATGGTTTTTGTTATCAAGCACTAATAGATAAATCGAAAGAAATAAATGTTTATTCGTCGGAAAGTGGAAGGTATTTACTATAAAAGAAAAACGTAACATCGTTTTCAAACACTCGTATAAATAAAAAAAAAAAAAAATAATAAGAAAAAACTTACAAGAAATACAAAAAATTCAATTTAATAAAAATCAATCAATCAATTCAATTTCAATTCAAAATTTTAGTTTTATTCTATACGTATTTTATTTGTTAACAATCATTAGCAACGACTTAAAGCCGTCTGCCTGAGTGAACAAAAATTAATTTTAATGTATACTGAATAAGAGTTTGATTAAACATATAACAACTTTGATTATAGTAATTATTTGTACCAAAAGTATATAAAACATTTCGTCAACTATTTTGTTGCGATAATTTAGAAGTTCTTAACATAATTTGAAGAATTTTACCCAGCCTTTTCCATTTAATAGTTCCATTACTTCATCCTTAGATATAGATAATAATTGATATTCCAATGTACTCTTTCTCTTAATATCGCACATTCGCTTAGAAAATGAATAATATTTTCTATGTAGAGGGATGGCAACCCTGTCTATTGGTGGAGCCTGTATAGAGAGTTTAAAAGATCTTTTAAGATAAAAAATTAAGAGATTTTCGCATTGTATCGTATTTTTTGTGACCCCAATATTGTGCTGCGTCGTAGCATAAAATTCACTTTGCTGTTCCGTCGAAAATTCTTTGTTTGGCTACATAGGATAAGAGGCTTTTATTAAAGCAACTCTTCCATGTCGTATTTATGGCTGCTTTAGCTTTCATCAGTTTACTTGCAAGATGTTTCTCCAAACTAAGTAAAGGTGTGATGATTAGTCCAATGTACATGTATTCTTTCACCACCTCCGAGTTTTCATCAACAAAATTCCAACGCACATTCCTTCCCCGTATTCCCCTTCCATTTTTGAATATAATCACCTTATAGATTTGCCAAGATTAACTGACAATTCCAGCGTTCACAGTAGTCACGGAGTCGGTTTATCATTAATTGTAATGGTTCTGGAGACTCTCCTAGCAAAACTATAGCATCGGCGTACATCAACAGTTTTAAGGTCCATCTGTTGTAGTGAATTCCACCAGCTAATGCGACTGTGAGATCATCGATGTATAAAGAGAACAACTTAAAGCACAACTTTGTTTCAAGCCTATGTTCTGTTCGGAAGTACTCCGACAACATTTCCCCATCACATACCGCAGCACTTCTTTCCTTATACATTGCTTCAATAAATTTGATCAGCTTAAATGAAAGTCCTTTATTAGCTAGCTTATAGAGGAGAGGATATTTGTGGTCTTTGCTTGCTTTGAACTCTTCGAAAACTTCCTCCAACTCAATATCACAGTCTGTATTATAGATGTATGTGTTTAGAATAGAAAGCTAAATCTTGATGAATGTATTTCTGGGTTCTTCAGCCTCTCAAAATAACAGCGAAAATCTTCGGCTTTTAGTACGACTTTGTTTGCACGTTCTTTTCCGTTTAATAGGCGCACTTGTTTCGAAAAATCTTTACTATTTTGAATTTTACCTAGAATTTGCGCTTGTTGGTTATCATATTCCTTTTTTTTTTTCCTTCAGCATATCTCTTTGTATTTCCTTTGTGCTTCACGACATTGCAGTCGGAAAAAATTAATAGTCAACTTTTTAAAAGTTTTCAGGAGTCCAAATGTTTTACTTCTTAATTTAAAACACTCATAATCAAGTGAAGTGACCCGTTGCGAGTTTTGGGAGCTGCCGTTTGTACTATTTGATCGAGTACTTCTGCATCTTATGGATGCAGATTCATATGAAGCAAGTATACGATCAAGTGCCTCTCCAAAATTGTGACTGTTTGAAATATTCCATTTTAATTTTGGTAGTGAACTGTTATTCTCTATTCTTTTTTCTTTTATCCTTCTAGCTAGACCGATGTTACCGTGCCAATCTCTTTAAGCTCGTTCTATAACCTTCTTCTACACACATTATCTATACGTACCTACTAGAACCGAAAATCAGTTAAATAATTTTGTTGTTTAAAGCTACCAAGCACTCTACTCTGGTCTTGACCATGTCCAATGCTCCGGATGAGTCTTAAACAGAAAACGTAAATTTTGGTCTTCCATTCCATAAATACCTTACTTGTGTTCCTTTAAATCGGCACTTGAAGTCTTAAGTCCTTAGTTCTTCAACGGCCGAACTAAATATATATGCTCTGTAGGACATTGATTCCTATGTCCATTTAAGATTTTTGTTGGGAATTCCGCATTCATGTGCGGTAAAAAATAAATACCTAAGAAGTCTTAAAACTATTTAGCCTCATCAAGTTAGCAGCAAATTCTTCTGCGAACAAATCTGCTTTCCCTTGCGGAAATGCGGAGGTGTCAAAAAAAAATGTCCATGTTTTTAATTGCCTTTGGGACATTGCAGTATTTTTTTGATTAAAATTGTCCCAAATTTTTGTTTAAGTAGAAATTTCGTACGTCGAATAAGACCATTAGGTACAATTATTTGTTCTCGTTTGAAATTTCCAGTTTTTCTCACTGGGATTGCATTTGTTATAACGGAAACTTGTTAAAGCTCAACTTAAGTCACGAGTTTTTTTGATGCTGCAAAGTGTTACTTTTCATGCCATGAAGAATTATGTTTCCGACAATATCAGTATACGACTTTATATTTCATTATCTACACAGAATAGTGACTGGATATGGTGAGATTTCTGGATTTTATTGCAGCTTTGCATACGTGCCAAAGTTTATTTCTTAGGTTGGTTAACTTTTTTTTTTTTGTTTTTGTTCAGGAGCATTATGTATTTATTATATTGCAGATGTAATATAGCCTTGGTTCTATTTTTTATAACCAAATCGAGAAGAAAAATTGATTTTTTTATAACTCCCCATGTTCCCTTGCAAAACTTGATTTAAAAAGATGAATCTCAAAAATAAACTGCATGGAGATTGTTTTCATTATTTATGCCAAATCCATATATAAGTAGGTATACATATGTATGTCTAAATCTACCAGCGTTTATTTGCTTAATGGGACCTTATGCACACAAATACCTCACTATATATTTATACATCACACACTCTGTCCCGTATTCATTCAATTCATAAATTTGTTTGTCTTATTTTCCCCCCATTCAGAAACTTTTTTTTTAAATCAACTTTGGTGCATATCTCCGACTCTCGTTTATCTTCTCTGCGCATCTCGTCGTCGTCGTTTGTGTCGTTCCATGCAAATGAAATTTCTAATTTAAAATTCGCATGATACATGCAAATGGCGGCGCAGCCAGTAACCTTGGCCAAACGAACATATTGCATGCATGGAGAATTATTTCTCCCCCATTTATAATAGTAGTACAAACAAAATTGTCTGTGCCTCCCTCTCAACATCCCGCCATGATGATGTCAACAACACATACCATAATCTCCCCATCGCATCCCCTTTTGCACAGTTGCACGCTTTTATTTTATGATCATCACTGGCCTCCTGTCTGCCTGCCTTACTGACAGCCAGTTTAGCACAACCAAAAGCCACCCAGTAACCCCTCCAAAGTAACTTTACATCGCTCGTATCAACAATATCACGCAAAAGAAGTGGGCGCTTATTCGCGTTCACCATCAGTATCTACCGCAACTGCTACTACCCCAACAATGTAACTGTTCGCGTTACAATATTTTGCTGTTGCCCCTGCTGCTGTGTAATTTGTGTAGTAGAATTTTTTTTTTTAGAAGAGAAAGCGACGCACAGTAAAAAGGGGAATTACACCACACGAGTTCCATACAAGTGCATTCGGTTTGACAGGGCCGTAGTAAAACGAATATGCAAATATTGGGAGGGGAAATGATAGTTCGGATGCTAAATTTTTTTTTCAGAAAAGTGCTGTTTTTTTTTTTTTAAGGCGTTCTTGTTTATACCTAACAGCCCTCTTCTGTTATTCCCGTGAATCTCCATAAGCATTAACTTAACCCAATATGAATGTTTTCTTTCTGGCTATCCTCCGGGGAATTCAATTTGTCTTTTATCTGAAAAGCTTCATTTAGTTTGGATAATTTTAAATGATCCTTTATTTCAATTTTGTCACACACCTGACGTAGGTTGGGTCAAGGCAAGACACAATTTGTATGGGAAGGAGGCGTCTATTTATTTATTTCAACTATATTATTATTATTATTATATTATACCCCATTTAACAGGGAGGGGCGATTTAACGTAAGAAAATACTTAAAAAATCAAAATAATACTAAAATCAAAGGTATTTCTTTGGTAGGTAGGTAAGATGGCGGTTTCGCAGAACAACTGTTCCGAAGAAACCCAATTAGCGCGGAAAAGCGCCGTTTTGATACCATAACTCGTTTGACCTAATTTTTTGTGATATAGTGGTAGTGACTGTTAAGCTAAGGGGATCAGTTTTTGGTCTGTGCCGCAGTCACAAGGGAAGAACCTAGCTCACACTGTGTGCTGGGTGGTTCCATTTGGACTGAGAGTCGACCAATTAACTTTACACTAGATCTATATGAGGCTAGGCCCGTTCAAAGGCAATGTACACCTGCCAGGTGTAAATCCGTGTTTTGATGCTTTCGCCGCAAAATAGAGTAAGTGCTAGTCCGAAAAGCTAGTCCTAAAGGTAAGTTCCAGAAACTTAAAAGGTGAAAGTTGAAATGGAAAGTGAGTGAGTGCTTTGAAAAGCTAAGGGGACCAGTTTTTGGTCTGTGCCCGTAGTCCCAAAGGAAGAAATTAGCTCACACTGTGTGCTTGGTGGTTCCATCTGGACTGAGAGCCTGCCCAATAACTTTACACTAGATCTATATGAGGCTAGGCCCGTTCAAAGACAATTTATACCTACCAGGTATTAATCAGTGCTGTTGCCAAAGATAGAGTAAGTGCTAGTCCGAATAGCCAGTCCTACAGGGAAGTTCCAAAAACTTCCAAGGTGAAAGTTGAAATAGAGATATTGCTTGGTTTGTTAGAGCCAACTGGTGCTGTTGAGAAAAGCGGCAAAATCATTTATCCTTTTGTTCGACAGCACGTTTAGGTTGTCGAGAAACAGGCTACCAAATGCCTGGAGGCGGGACCTAGGCAGGGCCGGACAGTAGCAGAGGAAATGCTCAATAGTTTCCTTCTCCAGCGGATTTCTACAACTACGGCAATAGCTGTTGAAAGGTATGCGCAGTTTAGCTGCGTGTTCGCCTATTGGCCAATGGCTAGTGACGATTGCAACGATCCTGGCCGTGTCTATTCTGTTTCGTTTTATTAAATGATTCGATCTGTTTTTGTCATAGGTTGACCATATCTTTCTAGTTATTTTACAGGTTGCCAAACCTTGCCTTTGTTGATTCTGAAAGAAAAAGGTAGTTCTTACATGTCGTGCTATATTTTTTTATTTCTTTATATAGTGAACATTTTTTTTCAAAATTGACAAAATTGAAAAAAAAAAAAAATTAAAATATATTACGTAATTAATGTAGGATCTGTTTTCGTTTTCAAAATTTAATGGTGTTATTAATTTTTAGTCAAAAGCAGAAAAATTGATGCCCACATGTCTTGTACTCTTTGAGAAAGTTAATATTTATAATTATAAAAAATTGAGATAACAATAACAACATGACATTACGATTATAACATTACGATTATAACGACGTCGAAAAAGTGGGTCTGGAAATTTCTATCCCTCTGTCAGTCTGGTTGTATCAAAGCACCATACAGCCTAAACCGCTCATTCATAATGTGCTGCAAATTCGGTATTTACGGTTTGTAGACAAAAAGAAAAACGACAAAATTCGAATTTTTTAGCTAAATAAATAACGGTACTTGCCTTACGGTTAAAGTTTATTTGACTCCAAGGCGGCTCCTACGATTTTCTTGAAAAAAAAAAAATCATATTGTATTTCGAAAAAAAGGTTAGTTTTAATTTTAATAATTTTTTGAATTTATGTTTTTGTAAATTCATTATTTGGAAAATGAGTTGAGATACAATTTTTGTTGTATATAAATTAAATGCTCGATTAAATGTAGGTTTTGAATAAATCTCAGTAGGTGACCCTCCCTATAGCTACGGCTTTGTGTTTAAACGTTTGTGTACGTGATGCATACACATAATTAGATCTATCAGTGCAATGCTAGTGAGTTTTTTGTAGGGTGTTCACATATGTTCAGTCGCCATGGCCCATGACCCACCGTAAAACCATGATTATTTACATAAGTCTTGCGCCATGATGGCCCATGTGTGTGCAATTTTGTAAACAACATCAGCAATGAATTGAAAACAAAAAACGATTCCATTTGTCCGTTGTCGATGCTTTTGTCCACAGTTTATTATATAGCATGTATGCGCATGTTAAACTAAATATACACATGCATCGATTAAGTAAACAAAATGAATAGGAGATGGTAAAGAATGCGGTGGTGATGATTTCATCTTTGGTTACTGACTGACAGCAGTTGTATCTGTCATGTGATTTTTCTTTGATTTTTGAATTGACGAATGAAATTTAAAAGGGCAGCACAAATTATCCAAAAAAATGATTCCAAAAATTATTACTGGAGTCGAGTGCTTTCAACTTGAATATTAAATTTAATTGTTTAAGATTGTTCTAGCATTAGTTCTTCTAACATCTGCACCACTTTATAGGTCGGCGGCATAATTATGTTGACATAATCGAATATCTTTATATTTCAGAAATTAAGTACTTTTAAGCAAGTTTAGGGCCTAGGTCAATATGGGAATATTTTATGGTATTGGTACAGCTATTTCAAAATCATTAGATTAGTAAGCCAATAAAAATAAAAAAGAAAATCTAAACACCCCAAATGCAAATCAACAAAACCGCAAAGCAAAAACATTGATCGAGAAACATGGTCCATATCGTTTTATTTTTATAAGACGAACCATTTGGTTATTGCCTGTTAGTAAAAGACGACTATTTTGATCTTTCCTAGCATATTGAATATCTTTGTTCTATACTGTTGATGTGCTATAATTTGTGATACATTAATATTAATACAGAATATCGAAAATTATGCGAGTTCAAATAGTGAAATTGAAATCAGCATCAACTGATTTGTGGGCGCAACTCAAGAATCGGTACCTAACGGTACCTAACATATAAGCGTTAATAATAATTCCATATTTCTCAAAAAAAAAACGAACAATTTTGATAAAATTTTATGTGAGTGATTTATTGTCAATGGTGATGTCATTTATCCAACAAAATTTTTCAGGAGTAACTTTTTAACGGTACCTGCCCTAGAACCATACTTTTTTGAAATTGATGATCTCAAAGGACTTTACCGATTTTGACGAAATTTGACATTCTAATAGGTCGCCTAAGCTTGATTAATACCGCATTGAAAAATTTTGGAAAAAAGTATTTTTCAAAAAGTCAGTTTTTTGTATTCCTTTTTTTCGAAAAAAATCCGATCAATTTTAACAAAATTTTATTTGAGTGCTTTGTTGTTGACGTTAAAAAGTTGAATCTCCCAGTCGTTTACACGAAGATTACTTGCCACAAGAGTTTGTTTGTGTTTGCCGTGCCCTTTATTTTTTTTCCAATAACTGACTGTCATGTCATTGTCTTCAGAATCCGTAAAACAACCCAATCATTTCGCTAACACATGTGCTGCGGTGACGGTAGTGTTTTAACCCATAAAAACTGTCTTGGGGTAAATTGTTTCAAATCGAATGACCCCAATTAATAATGTCACAAAGCCGGTTTAATTGTCTTGTAGCATGAGGAACAACGTTAACGTAGAACCAGTCCTTAAAATAAAGTATCTTTTTTTTATAATTTCCATTTTCTTACTAAACACTTTACTTCATTTATTTCAGTATTATTAAAGTATATTTTAGTTTAAACATTTATTCCCCATTTAGTTTCGTTTTGAAATGTGCATTAGTAAATAAGCTGCTCTTTAATAAATAGAATTTAAAAAAAGAGGGAATCTTGTTTCGGTATCTGCAATACCAACCACATATACTAATGTATATATAGAGAATATAGATAGTGTATCTACATACTTACTATATATATTTGACTGGAAGACGGAGCATGTTGTTTTGCAAAAACAGAACAGATGGTAGTTGTTAACCTTGAAATGTTGATGTGGAGCAAAAGTGTTCTTAGGAACTTAAGATATCGTTTGCTCGTTTCTTTTGGCTGTCTAATTACTTGCGTGCGTAATTTTGGATCAGAAGCAGACACATAATGGCATAGCCAAGCCTTTGTGGATATAGGTATATTTTTTTATTTGAAACTTGTTTCATTGCCATAAATCGCAGATTGAAATTTGATCTCTGACGTTGTCTCTGTGCGAAATGAAAATCGCTTGGAGAATTAGGTTTTTTGTTCTTGATAAAATGGGTACAATAAATAGTTTATTCTATGCTTCAACGTGTTTTAAAAAAAGGTTGTTTAAATATTATACATAATACCTATTTTTACCTTTTGTATTTATAAATCAAAACATACCTTATGGTCCATCGGGAAATATCTTTGGATGTTTTTTTGCAAACAGCCATACTAGTGTTGTTTACTAAACAATCCTTATGCGGGGGTTACTAAGAGTCCCAACAAAATCGCTATAGAACAATAAAATGCACTCCTGGAACAAACAAATACATAGGTATTTATTAACGCTCGAACACATTTTGTGCGGTGCGCACTAGCCCATGGAGCATCCAAGTACTTGCCCGGGGGCTCCTTGGCGAACAATATTTTCATAAGAGCCTCTGCGATGAAAACCAAAAAATGGTTTGTGATAGGGTTTGTTTTTATGAAGGCCACACAACTAATATAAAACTTTAGTGGCTTCAAAAAGTTCTTGGAAATCCTCTACAGGTCTGTGGGAGACCCCACAGTACTTTTGCAGATCTATTTAGTTCTTCTCTGAGCGCTAACGGCTGTATTGGAGGCCCATTTAGTTCTTTTGGAGACTCATACAGCTCTATTTGATTTCCTTAAAGTATCTATAGCCCCTATAGCTCCATTGGGGGTCTCTACAGCCCTATCAGAGGCCCCTTAAGTTTTAGTGGAGGCAAGTATTTTGTAGGCCTATTAGGCTTAATTGGAAGCCCTTACAAATATATTGGATCTACAGTTCTTTTGGAGCTTTATTGGAGGGCCTTCAGTTGTATTACAGGCCTCTACAGCTTTATTGGGGGACCCTAAAGCTCTTTTTGAGGTTCCTTAAGCCCTATTAAAGCCTCTTTAGCCTTATTCAAGGCCTCTACAGCTGTATTAGAGGTTATTGGCATTATTTAACAATTATTGAAGCTCTATTTGAGGCTCCTACAGCCCTATTGAAGGGCATTACAGCTCTATTGGGGGCCTCTACGACCCTACTGAAGGCCTCAAAAGCTCAATTGGAGTCTTATTCAGTTCTTTTGGAAACCCTTACTATTGGAGAGAAATACAGTTTTTTTTGGGGTCCTATACAGCTCGATTGGAGGTCATTTACAGCTAATTTTTTTTTGCGTCAGTAAATGGAACCTTTTACGCATTATGAAGTGTCCAAAGAAAGCGAGCGTCTGGTTCTATATCATTTGGATAACAAAAGCAAAACGATCAACCAAAATAAAGCATTTTTAGAAAAGGTCTTCGAAGAACGTGGATTGAGAAGATGTTTTTTTTTAATTCGCCTGAGAGCTTAAATAAGATTTATATGCATTTCAATTACTGAGAAACTAGTCTCAGAATATATTAAAAAAAACATTAAAGTGTTCTTATTTAATCTGTCAGATGAGATGCGTGAGAGTCGCTCTTTTTGGAAGGGAAAGCCTAATCGAACTTGTTAAAGCAAATATCGTTGGCGTACTCCCCGAAGCACTGACGTCAGATATTTAGACCGTATTTGCGTATGAGACCATGTCGGTTAGAGTATGACCGGTAGCAACGAGAACTTTGTCCGTATTTGCGTGTATAGGAATACCACAGATTTGCAAAACCCATGTTGGTTGCTTTACTTCAGAAAATCAAAAGAGGAAAATCAAAATTGATCATAGACACTTTTTTTGCTCTGCTCGGTTGCGCATTGAACAGACCCATTTTTCTTCGTCTTCGAAAAAGAAAGAAAGAGTGTTTGGAAATATCAAAAAGTTGTAGCATTGATTCAAATGAAAATGAGAGTGAAGATGAAGAAGATTATGGTATACTTTTAATAAGTGACGTAAAATAACTTCAAACGAAATAATACCAAATTTCAATTTTGGTCTTATTTCGTCTTCAAAGGAATTTGTCGAAAAAATGATATGTTTAATTTTGGAAATAGAGCCAAATAATTTTATAATAAAAAGTTAGGTACGTATGGGGGGCATGCTGCGATAGCATTTGGGGTGTTTGCGTTTTTAGGTAAAAGCAAAGTTTTTGCTAATTTTAAATACCTACTTAAGAATAGGTTTGCGAAATCTTATGACGCAAGAACGACTTGAAACCTCAAAACTTATGTCTGTAGAGTTTCATTTTTAAACAAAATTAATTTTGAGAAAATTATTGAAATCTAAATATACCTATTTACTAGCGAGTGAGATTTTTTTTATTCATAAAAATTATTTTTGTGGCCCCTTTTCTAAAAGCACCGTGAGGCTCTTTGACCTATAGTCCGCCCCTAGGAAAACCCAATCAAATATTCAGCCTTTGCAGATTTTCAAATGGCCAAAATTTGAGCTCGATTGGATAACGCTGAATTTTGCCGACAATCGCTTTAAGTTTCAAAAATCTGAAAAGGGTAGGTTACCTGTTGTTGCAGAACAAATTATTTAGGAAATATCGTTTTTAAAGTGACAAACACCACCTAGGGAGTCAATAAAGTAACCTTATTTCCTCAGGATATAAATTAAATTTAAGTATCAAAAAGTAGACAAACCAAATTTCGTCTGTTTTCAAATTGTTCCCTAATAGTCATAAACTGATGACTTTAATGTGAAGAAGCAGTCAACTCCCCATTTTTCATAGACCTTCATTTATAATCAAACGTTCTTTAGAAATTTGTCTACATTATATGTCTTTCACTGCCGAACATATAACTATCTACCATTACCTTAAACGCAACGTTAAACACCTATTAATATAATCTTCTGCAAAAAGTTGCATGGAAACAGGAAACAAGACGCCATGAAATTGCACACACATTGCCCCGACATGGGAAGCGCATACAAACATAAAAACATAGAAAGAACAAAGTTTCCACCCAACCAGTTTTTGTTGTCTTCCTTATTTCAAATGCACAATTCAACACACACAATCAACCTTATACCCAAAATATAGTTTTTATGTGCTATGCTGTCATGTTCCGAACAATGAAAAAAAATACTAAACTGCTTGCCATCAGAATGCATAGCAAGGCAACATCTTCGTCCACTTCCACATTATATGTAGGTATACAAACAAACATGTAAAAATAACAAAGGAAGAAAAAACATTATGGCTGAAGGAGTAAAATCGTTAGTCGGTCAGTAGTTGAGAAAGAATGTGAATAGAAATCCTGAACCAGTTTTATAATTGCCGTCTGGACAAGAACCTTCATTGCCAAGGACACAAACCCGATTTTTTGTAAGTATTCTTGATCAGGTTCACACAAAAGCTTATCCTTTTCTTTACCTGACCTGTAACCTGTATCTGTGTACCTACTTATTCATCCAATTATACATTTTTCTTCCCAAACCAAATGTACAAGCAATAATTTAAAGAAAAAAAAACACCTTCCTACCTAGGTATGTGGTTGAATAAATTCTAAGGAGCCTGAAATCCCTCGTTGGATCGTACGTGCATTTCCTGAATCCTTGCAAAATGGTAAAATGCATCTGCACCAATGTCAAGGTGAAGTAAAAATTTAAAAACCATCAGAGACTGGTTTCGATTTCTTATTTCAAAAAAAAAAATACAAACAAGAAACCCTTTTTTTTGAAGCTCTTTTAAATGGTTGACTGGCTGTTTTTTTTTTTTACTTAACATATAGGTGTAGAAACAAATTAAAGTGCAGAGTCCAGGGATGAAGGGACATAGAATTTTTAAAACTCATGCACTGCACACATTGTAAACGAAAATCATGGACGAAATGAACGAGGATATTTTTGTAAACAAGTCGAGCGAAAATCTCCCATGACCTTGAACATGAAAACTGCACACTCACTCATACACAAAAAAAAGGTGTTGTGCAAAACATGCGTCTATATTATTCCTCGTCCTCACACTACTTTTTGAGGGTGATTGCGGCGCGACAACTACTGACAACGGTCATGAAAACAAAAGCACATGTTCCTCACGTGCTATACAAATTTGATATCCTTTTTGCCCAAACACATATACACAATGTTGTGAACCTGAAAATAAATATTCCTGCATACATATTTATTCCAAAATACGCATATCAAACTTTGTGTATGAGTAGGTGTTTTTTTTCCTGAATTCCAAACTTTGTCGTTTAAAGCCAAAGAAGCAACAGACAAAGAAGGCGACGCAAAAAAAAAATGTTTGTCCTTGAAATATTTTTCAAAGCCAAATATGTGTGAATAAAGTGCAAGGGATTGTTTTTTCGTGGCCCGTTTTTTTTTTTGTTTTCTTTGTCTTAAACAATTATGGAATTTCTTTAACCGGCGAAAAAAAAGTAAATGTGCATGAATACAATTATTTACAGGATATTTATATCAAAACCCCATACATGTTTTGATGGAACAATAACAGGGGCAGTAAAATAAGAAAACTGAAATAGAATTTCTGTAGAAACCAGATGTTTATAATTGTTTTCTAATTATCCTAAAGTTTTTTTAAGGATCGAAATATTTCATAGCTTCCCTGTGGCCAATCAACACTTGGTTGGTTTGCATCGAATATTTAATATTCAATGCAAATTGACGAGTAAATTTATTAAACAATTAGCTGTTAGCCAAAGCATTGCTACAGCAGAAAATATATTAACGAGGAAACATCGTTTTTGATATTATAATTCTATCAAGTCAAACCCCGAGTCTAGCATGAACTGATCGGTTCATGTATGAGAAAATTCGAAAAAAAACCACACAAGCGTCATCTAGGGGGTAACTAAAATAGCATAAATTACGCGCTACAAAATTGCATGTGAAAGTCTCGTCAAAATCGGTCCAGTTCTGGTGATTCGCCGGGATAATCAGGCAGATAGAGAGGCAGACAACCAGACAGACAGACATCAGTCATCATATACCTATTTCAAGATATTGTTTTATTTGAAGAATTTAAAACTCTTTCAAAATCTTTATACACCAACCATGTTAACGAAATGTGTAACTCTTTAAAACAGGACCCTAAAAGTTTTTGGCATTTTGTAAACTCGATGAAGAATTCGGATTCCTAGCAAGTTTTGTATACGAGAACTCTTCGATATAAAATGCCATTGATATTTCTAATGTCTTCGCAAAGAATTTCCGTAACTTTTTTATAAATCTTGGAAACTAATAATTTGTCTAAAAATAATTTACAATTCTCTGATGTGACCTGTTTTTATTACTTGGTGTGTATCATTTAATGATCGACGAGTTTTCGTTAACGATACTTTAGCCGTTTCTAGGGTACAACAAAAGAACGCACTTTTAGTGACACGGATGTCACGGAAGTCATCACGAGTACACTACAAATATATACATTTTTTTAAAAAAATTTTGTTTTTGAAATTGCTGCCATTTGATCGCTTTGAGATTGTTTGTTATAAATATAAGGGTTCGATCGCAAATGTGGCTTTATATCAACGATCGACAATTAGACGATTCTTTCGCATGTCAACCTACATTTTGTATGAATTTAATGTGAGAAAAACCCTGGACAAGCTTCACAATAAGTGATCAGTAATCACTGATCAGATCACAATCAAAAGCTCAATGATACTTCGTTATTTTATACTCCCTTTAAAATGAATACTTACAAATGAAGGTGTACATCACTTTCCCAATCAAATTCATCAACATATTATTACCGCTTCTTTCGACAAAAAAAAAGTAAAAGCTGAATTTATGGTTGAAAGTATAAATCTCAATTTTTGCAATAGTGTTTGTAAGCTACGCAACTGAGGTGTTAAAGTACAATTAAGTATTTTCATAGAAGAAAAAAATATTCATTATAATTTATCAACTGGCCAATATAGGCCTGAAAGCAATTACAATCTTAAAAAAAAGAAAAACGCCAAATTATTTTAACAAAAGTAGATCTGCGCGTTTAAGCCATTAATTTAGACCCGTCATTGAAAATTACTTTGTTCAGTAGAATTCTCGTGGCTTTTGACTGAACAATGAACATGCGTGTTGACGTCTAATTTGAAATGGGCCCGCAGGTTCCTGTTGCTGTTGCTTTGCTACTCTGGCTGGTAGAGGTATTTGATTTATATCTGTAGTCTCATAATCACTTCTAGGAAGAGTCTTTAATATTGTTTTTCGTAAACTAATGGGCTTATAATTTGTATGAGTAAATATACATTTAGCTCTATATATTAAGTTTGTCTTATTTTTTAGCAGCTAACAAAGTAGTTTTGATTCGACTGAAAATAAAACTGGATGATATTTAACTTTTGGTGATGAAATCATTTCAAAACTGATAGAATAAATGGCTATAAGTGTTTTATACATTTTAACCTGCGATTATATACAGGGTGTCCCGCGACCCAACGTCAAGCGGGTACTGGGTGATAGGGTAGGTTATACCCGTACTGCAAATAGTAAGAAAAAAAATTATCTCGCTGGGTTACGCAATCTTCTTCTTCTTCTTTTCCGACGGTGTTATGATCTCGAGTGGGATCACAACTTTTCCACTTCACCGCTTCTCTACTGATCTGCTTGTGGGGTTCGTCGGGTTGACCTCAGAAAGTGTCGGCAAGCTTCCCGGTTATGGATTGTTCCATGTCTGAGGCCAACTGAATGCTGGTGTCTTTGCATTTGTTTTCTCCAGGAGTTCTTGGGCCTGCCTCTCTTCGGCGATTGTACTGGAACGTTGTATGATAATGCTTTTTGGACGGGGTTCTCAGCGTTTCTCCTAAGTACATGACAGTACCAGCTGAGTTTGTCGTGCTGCATTTTTTGAACGAAATTCTCGAAATTCAAAATAAATATTGTAAGTTTTGCAAGAAAAATTAAGTTTGACTGAGTCATTTTTCAAACAAATTTTGTAAGTAAACTTTGACACATCATATTTTTTAAAAAATGTAGCACACTACCCACGGCAAGTTATTTAAAAAATTCGCCCAGTTTTAAATTTTTTCAACACTTGCCACTTGCTGCTTCCATAATCATGTTACCAACATTTAAACCATTTTCGAGCAAGTACAATTTTATTTTTTTTAAATAGGAACGTATTATTCCTTCTTTATGTGGGACTCCAGTAAGCCATTCCTTCAAAGTATTGTTCAGGCTGCTTAAGTAGTTAACATACTAAAATTCCTGATTCCTGGGAGGTGATCCGAAAGAGGGCGAGAGTATAAAGAATTTAAAAATACCGTTATATGGCAGATACCGTTAATAGTATTTTCTTGAAAGTTTGGTTTTTACTATTTTATAGACCTTCTACATCTTATTACACAATACACATGTGAAACAATACACATGTGAAACATGTTGAAATCGTTAGAGTCGTTTTCGAAAAAAATTAGATAACCGTTATATGGCCATTATTTTTAGACTTACAGTGATCTACAAAAAAAAAATAAAGGTCTGGGCGTATTACCCTTAAAACCATACCTACCAAATTTGAAGTAAATCGGCCCACCCGTTTAGGCTGTAGGTGCCGAGACAGACAGACAGACAGACAGAATTGCCTCACCCACTTTTTTCGTCTTCCCTATCATCGTAGTGTCATTTTTTATTGTTATCTCAAATTGTTTCTTGCACGAATCCAAGACTTGCCTTATAGTACATATAGAGCAAGTAAAAATTGGAAAGTTTCTGAAAATTCGTATTCTGACATAGAAATACAAATATGCTTTGCAAGATTCTGTAGAGTCCCGAGTTCTACAAGGTGAGCTTGTCTCTACAAATTGTGCCCAACAAGTCAAATTTAAATAAATTGGTTTAAGCCAAGCATATTTCTTTTACATAACAGATACCTACATATAAAAAGTTTTCCTAGGAATATTGACAGTCTATGAGAGCAATGTTGTTTCGGTGGCATCTGTCAAATCTGTTGTTTATTTATTATTTAATCTGATGCCAATTCTCGTTAGTCACGGATTGTCATTATCGTCTTATACAAAACCCTTTACATATTAAGTTTAAAAGTAAACAATGTATAATAATGTATGAAACATACACCTATATTATTTTTTGTTGTTATCGTAATTCTTGAGACAAAAATTTGTGTATGTAACTTATCTTATGGCTATTCTATTTAACACAACAAGATTTACAAGTAGCATAAAATAGTATACTTAATTTCGGTATCACATTCTTAATTCATACCTGTAATTCATTCTTAAATAAGTATGCCAATAATTATATACATTATTGGTAGTCTATTTAAGTAGGCTACTTTATTCCCTCCTTATATCTTCTTAACTAGGTATGTTCTTGAAGAATTTATTTTCATATAAAAATCATCTTTTCTGATTGTTTCTTCTTTATATGTATATGTTTATCTATAATATGTTTCTTATATTTATGTGTTATTTTGTGTGAACAAACAATATTAAACTTGGGAAAAAATAAGTAAAGTGAAGAATTAATTTTTGGACTTAATTTTACATCTGGGTTTAACGAGTGAATAATATGGCCGTAACTGTCATTTCTAAAATCGGTGTCATTTCATTTCCTTTAATACTTTTTTAATCCATCTTAAAACATTTTACTTGCGATTATAGGTATACTTTAACAAAGTAAGTTATGAATTTGTGCAAAAAAAATGTTTTGAGATAACAATCAAACATGACATTACGATGATAGCGAAGTCAAAAAAAAGTCGGTCTGGAAATTCTGTCTGTGTGTCTGTCTGTCAGTCTGTCATTCGCACCTGCAGCCTAAACAGTTGGACCCAAATCCTTTGAACTTGGTATGAAAGGTTTTTATAATGACCGGTCAGAGGGGTTTTTGAATTTTTTCAGGCCTAAAAATAACGGTACTGAAAAAGTTCGTTTTTCTCGAAAACGGCTCTAACGATTTTGATACAATTTGACATGTGTAAGTTATACGGTATTAAATACCTTTCAAATAGTTTGAACCATATTTATTTAGAAACAGTTTTAACGGTCATATAACCTGCTATATAACGGTTTTTTTAATTTTGACTATCTCGTGAACGACTGATCGGACCTTTACCAAGTTCTATTTCTAAGAAACCTACATAACCAAACAATAATCGCGTACTTAATTTTTAAATAACGTTTATTAAAAAAATAGAATAATAAAACAATTTTTTTGTTTGAAAATTTATTATTTTGAAAACCGATTCATGATTTTTTTAAATTTGGTTTTCGCATTAAAATTTTAATTATAGCTTTAATTGGCATAGGTACTCCCAATTTTTCATGAAAATATTTTAAAAAAGTTGTTTGAAAAAAAATCGACAACTGGACCTACGATTTTGGCAAAAAAAAACAATATTGTAATACTTAAAAATTACTGGCATACCAAGATTTTATCAAAAAACTCTGGTTTGTTAAAAAATATTTTGAAAGTTGGTGGTTTTTATGATGACATACTCAGTTAGGCTGCGTAGCTTGCGCTCCATAATTCAATTATCAATTTACATTGTGGGTTATATTTTTGTATTTATTAATTTTTTTAATGATCATTGCATATTAAATTTGTTGAAAGAATTTAAAAAATGATTTCGTATGAACAAATTGAATTAATACAACATCCAAGAAAAGAAGCTCGACGCACGCCAGTTGCTCACTTGCTATATGAGCAAATTTGTGCGACCCAGTCGTGCCTTTTATTTTTGTTAGACATTAAATCGTTTTTTTTATACTTTCATACTTCGTTAAGCCTTCTAAAAATATTAGAACAAATTGCGCCATTTTAAACGACGTCTGTACTCTATATACCCAAGCGAGTACACAAGTGATTCATCTTATGAGAATTTTCTACTTAAACTTCCCTTCCTTTTTCTGCTTAAAAAAATGATTTCTCAATAATTCTATGTAGGTTATTTATAAATAATATTACAAATTATATTACAATATTGCAGATTACAGCATTTACTTGAATCCAGAAGCCTGCTTGGCAAAAAACAATGCAGAAATCCTATTAATTTAATTTTGATTCAATTTGTTTTTAGCACGACTTTTTTCTCCGTATTCGCGATCTTTTTTTTTTTAAACATAGTATATCTACACACACAATCTTAACATTCATTTTTCTACTAAAAACCAAGCTGATTTTACAAATGTAGGGAAATAGGGAAATAGGGAACGATTTAAACAACTTAAGAGCCTTAAGAACTATAATGGGTGGACGAAAACGGAAACTAAAGTCTTAACCGAGCAAAACATATCCTTTCGATCTGTCAAATAAACGCGTTATGCATATAAAGTCACTTGGAAGTAAAAAACGTTTAAACAGTCAGCTTTCAAATATTCGTAAAATGGGAAGCAAGCGTTCAGTTTGTGTCCGTGAAGATAATTTTTCGAAACTTGAGAAAATGCTATTAAGAGGAAAATATAGTTACGCCATTATAGTTCTATCCCGATTAAGGTTAATTTCATTGTGTTTTTTTCTTTGAATGTAGGTATCTATATGTTTATAAATATTTCCTTTTGTCAGTGTTGCTCATTTAAATAAATTTCCAACTCGCAAAAAATTAAAATGATGACTCAATTTCGTGTTTCTTTACGAAACATTCAAATTATTCCAAGCCATTTACACTTTTTCAAATTTTTGGCAAAATAAAATTAAAAGTGATATCATCAGCTTTTAAGCCAGTTGTTTTGTTTGTGTATAATGGTGTAATTGTCTGTAAAAAAAATAATTTTTAATTTATTTTAATATGAAACAAGTAAAAAAGGAAAAGAAATAAAAGCAAAAAATTAACGTATACAATTCGTATAAAAAATAAAAAAAAAAAATACACGATAGAAATATAAAAATGAAAAAAAAAATAATTCACACACATCATTATCACTCTCAGTGTAATTATAAAAAAAAAAACAACAGTCCATGTCTCTCTTCTTCAAAGCCCCTCTGCCACTACGATAACCCTATGGCGAGTTCGACTGAAAGCTGTTTTTGCATTTGGCCTTGAACGAAAACATTGACTCTTAACTTTACTGACGTGAACCTTTATCGTTCGCTACTCTCGTTGAAAATCAAGGTGAAGTGTCGGTTTCCACTTTTGTATTGTTTTTAAGTTTGTTGTTTATCTTTTCCTGTTTTGTATTAATTTGTATAAAGTTATAATAATAGATCTTTATTCTGGTGAACCACCAATACAAACAAAAAAACAATGCACAAATAAGTAAATTATAACAAATGCAATACATTTTTAAAAAATGTTTAGGCTTTTTCAGTTCTAAATAAATATTGCATTTTTTACAAATTTGAAAATAAAAATGTTAATGTAGATATAAATACGAAATTTATTTGCCTTATAGAAGAAAAGGTATATTGGAAAAGGTGGAATATTTTGGTGTATATTTGAATCGAAGCAGTGACATTGTGGAAGTAAGAAGTTTCCGGTTATGTTTAAAAAAATATGGGATGCATTACCCATAAGATTAAAATGCACAACTTTGTCGTTGCCTTAGCTTAGAAACGGAAGTATCAAACTAAACAGGGGGTAATTAAAGGAAAACGATTGGAATTCATGAGCTCCAAAGTTTCAAATATTTAATTGAAAATATGTTACATTGTTAAGCATATGTATATATGTACTTACACATAATAGATTACGTTATCATAAATATATACCTACACATAATTTAAAATTAAATATCTTTTTGTAATGTCGAAATAACATCTTTTTACAAGATGTATATGAAAGCATAAGCGGCACTTGCAACAAAACATACATTATTAAAATGTCTGTTTGTCTGTTTATCCTGGGTAATTTGTCCTGGATTGTCTGTTTATCCTGGACCGATTTTGACGGAACTTTTACTGGTCGATATCTAATGTTTGTAGCGCGAAAAAAAGGCTATTTGAATTACCCCCTAGGTGGTTATCGGGTTGTTTTGTACACTTATTTGTATATATGAACCGATCAGAGAATATACTGGACCGATTTTGACGGGACTTTCACTAACAGAAAGCTTAAAGGCCCCTATATGGCGCTGGGGTAACTTTTTTCGAAAGTTCTTATCTATGGAACGACGCAGGCGACGACGGGAAACGGATGGACTTATTTTGACGAGACTTTCACTGGTGCAGATAGCTGATTTTGTAAGCAATAACTAAGGCTATTTCAACTACCCAATAGATGGGACTGGTGTTCGCTTTTCGAAAACACTATATATATATTATGACTTTGACTTAAAATCACACATTAGTATTTAAATGACTAAATAATTAAAATAAAGCTTTTGGCAAAATGTTGGTCCAATATGACTATAATAACTCTTTCTAAACCAATGTTTTCTCCCTTATTTTTTCTGCGGCAGCAACGCACCAGGCTATAGTAATAAACAAAATGTTACACTATGTTGGCACATTTTGAGGACCGCACACAGTACCACGTAGCTTGGCATTTGTGCTACACTAAAACGAACGAGAAATCAGAGTAGTCTATAAAAAACATACAACTGCAGAACAGATTCACTTTTTTCCAAACCAAAAATTATAATTATTGCAGGAAAACGAGAAATTAACTACATTTTCTGCTCTCATTTGTTTTTTTTTTTTTAATGTTGTGGAGGGGTACTTCCTTAGTATAAAAACTTTTTTTTCGGAATCCAGATCCGTATATTAAGGGCCGCCATTTTAATATGAGTTTTAACCTAATTATCTCGAAAACCGAGTCTGACAGAAAACTTGCAGAACACAAATTTGTAGAAATTTAAATTTATCATCTTTTTTATATTTATTTTTCTTAAAATATCATTATTATATAAAAAGTTATAAGCAAATAAAAATCAGTGTTTTACTTGCTTATACTTTTTTGTTTTTCATATCACATAAAAAATGTTAAGGTAAAAGTAGTAATAGTATTTGGCCTTTGTTTAAAAAAAATTAGAGCAAGTCAAATAGAAGTTGGTATACACGATGTTTTTGTTATTTTGTATAGTATTTCAGCCCGAAGAAGTGTTTCAGAGTGAAATACGATGAAAATTAAAATAACTTTCATGAAAATAACAATGAAATACAAAAGTAAAAACCAGGATCTGTTTGTTATAAAATGGTCTACTACTTTGACCCTAACATTTTTATATAATATGAAAAACAAATTTTGTATACTTATGAGACACCCCTCTACAATATATCTATAACAAAAAATCCCACTGAGAGCAGAAAATGCACAATTAATTTTCCGTTTTCCTGTACTAATAATACTACTTTTCTTTAAGCGTGAATTTGATTTGCTAAAAAGTGATTCTGTATAGCAAAAAAGTCAATTTGGTTTGCAAAAACGTGAATCTATTCTGAAAAACTTTAATTTGATTTGCAAAAACGTGAACCTGTTTTGCAAAAAAGTGAATATGATTTCCAAAAAAATGAATTTGATTTGCAAAAATGGTGAATTTGAGTTAAAAAACTGTAGGTACTATCGGTAAACTAAATAATCGCAATGCTGGTGAAGCTCATATGCTACACCAAGCATTGCGATTAAAATGTCGATTTTTATTGAACTATATTGAGCAATACTAAAAATGGGCCCAAAGTCCATATAAAATTGCCCATGGTTGTTTCATAGTCGGATCTCATACATATGTACGTAGAAATAGGATTCAGTACTTTTTCAGTTATATTTAGATATATCCGGGTCCTTTCTTATTTGCAAATTTTCTGTTGCGTTCACTATAATATTTATTAGGCACTACTATCGCAGTATCATCTGCAAATATGGTGGTCTTTACAGCATTATTGCCCATTAGAATATCTCTATAATATACAATAGATAAAGGGTTGGTTCGAAGACACTTCCTTGTGGTACTCCGAATTTGATATTGACAAGTTTCGTATATTCTTGCGAATATTCTTGTTCGTATCATACTATAAAAAGTTGGTCGGTTTTATAGCATTTCAGTATTTTGTAAAAGTGCCTCGGAACTGATATAGTAAGGAGCCCATGCAGTTTGAACTCAAGTCCCAAAAGCCAACCTTTCTCTAGGACTATAGTGACATACAAAATAGAAAAGAATTTACTTGTTTTGCTTTAAGTGCTTTTTCAACAACGTCCGGTAATTCGATTTACTTGATCTATCGTTGAGTTAATTCCTTCTGACATACCTATTCACACAGAAAAAATCAACGTACATTAAAAAAAAAAAACATGAATCAAATTTTTTTGTCTATGATTTTGTCCAATGGTGTTTCGGGTTGATTCAAAGTTTTTTCCTTTTAACATTGACGAAAAATATTTGCTTTTTAAAATGGCGTGAAATACAGTTAAATTGAAATTGTGACATTGATTTAACTCGTCCTTTCGGATTGAATCATGTTGATTGTCATGTTAAAATGGTACATTTTCTCTGGAATCAAATCGAAAGCATTTTAAATTAGTATTTGCAATTTCAAAACAAAATGAATATCAATATAAAATCAAAATGATCCTCACTTTGAAATCAAATGAATATTCCCATTGAATTAAAACAACCCTTACGTCAAAATAACATTACTCACCTGTTGAATAGATGCGGTTAACATACAAATACAAACAAACATAAAGAATGTTATAATAAGAAGCCCACGTTGTTTTATTTTATTTATTTCATATTTATAAATACTATAAATATATATTTTTAGGCAATAAATTACATTTAATTAATTAATTGATGTAATTACAGATATTTATTTCTTAAATATAATTTCAATCAGATGTTCATTGTTCTTATGAAACTCTAGAATGACTTTGCCTTTCAGGCTGTCTTGCAAAAGAAGTTCAAGTTTCTATAAACAAAATAAAAATTACGTTAAAAAAAATATTATTTATTATTTTTTTCATTATTTATACATATAATATTGTTTTGTACCTTGGATAATTTAGAAGTTCCATTTATTGTCGAGAAGGTAGATTTTGTCGTTGGCGATGCGCAAAAACTTGACTGGGTTTGTAACCAGGAAACTACTTTGCTTGCAATTGAATCAGACAAAGTTTCATCATCAATCCCAAACTACATCGAAACGAGATAATGTTATACTTAATCAACACATAAAGTATGCCTTACCTCAATTTTTCTCCAGCTAAAGAATTTTTCCCGAAAACACGCTCGTAGTCCAACCGGTGGTGGTATAGCTTCCTAAATATCTTCTTTAGATAAGTACCTCAAATCTCGTAAGTAACAGAGGCTTCTAAAAGAAACAAATTATTGTTATCACTCGGGGTATTTTCTTGCCCTTCATTGAATAAAAATTGATTGTTTTGCACATCCATAATACCGAAATTTATAATTAATTTTTTAAGTTTTCGCAACGCTTTAATTGACTGCCTCTTAAACTGACTTACGACTTGACATCGACTGTATAAGCAAGCATTAAGCAACAAAGATAAGAATCAGCTTGAAATGAGATAAAGGACTTTGTTGCCGGTTTTGGTAAATTGCAACTATTTTTTACACGAATAAATATGATATTAAAATTGCCTAATTTAACTTCAAAACGATTCAACATTGATTTTACACGAACCAATGTTGTTTTATCTTGAAATGAATTAAAAATAGACAAACTGAGTATGAGAATTAAGAAAATAACGGAAAATTCAACAACGGTTTAAATTGAATTTAAAAGAATAATTTTGCTATAAAATGATTCAACTTTGATTTTAGGTTAAGTAATATGAAACGCTGTCAGTAAAAATAAAAAAAAGTAGAATCAAGAATGTTTCGTGTTAAATAGACAAATAAATATTTTATTTCAAAAGGATACAATTTTATTTTAACATGATCTACAATTTTATTTTAACATGATCTCTTTGTAAACGGAAATAAGCCTCTCTATAAAAAAAACCAGTATGGTTCGTTATTATTGGGGAAAGCTTTTTGGTTCTATGTTTTTGGTTCATTATTGTTGGTAAAAGCTTTTTGGTTCAATGTTTTCGGATACTGAACATGGATAAGCGTAGAGGCAAGCATCGAAATGAGCTTTAAAATTACCGATTGAAAATTACCGATCGGTAAAAAATTACGCAGCAAACAAAAACGGCTATGTTCTTTTTTAACACATTTTTAGTTTTGAAAATTATTATGTAGAGATGGCGATGCTAATGGTTTGAAGAAAAATATGCTTATCAGGGGCAAGCACCAAAACAAATTAAATTTACTGGAAATCCGAACCGGAAAGGTTAAATTTAAAATTAAAAAAATCAGCGGAAGTTAAGCATTTTAAGGTCCAATCTTAATCCGTCTGTATTTCAGCCATCACTGAACCGACTTACACAGTTACATGCTGTTAGAGTGAGGAAATGTAAAACTAGGTCATGAAAACTATATTTCTGGACGAATTTCCACAGTTTGGCTAAAAAACGACACCAAAATTGCACTTCCGCAATTCGAAAAAGTGGGCATAAAAGTACTTGATTTCATCTTTGATTCTGCCCATACCAGTACGACCAAGTACGAATATTTTTCTCCAACTCAATTGCACCGACATCTATACTATTAAAACTTATATGAAATCAAAACCGTTTTTGGGTTCTGGAAATGGATAAGCAGAGACAAGAATCAATCTCACGAAAAGAAAACATAAAGCTTTTTTTACCATTGGTGGTTAAGATGGACATACTGAATTATTTATCTCTAACATTGAACACAATACATTG
The DNA here is from genome assembly GCA_951217065.1 of Baccha elongata. NCBI lineage: Eukaryota > Metazoa > Arthropoda > Insecta > Diptera > Syrphidae > Baccha > Baccha elongata. The sequence continues at coordinate 194,815,302 of OX578272.1, read as the reverse complement.
TGCAGAAATATATTAATCAAAGTTTTTGTGAAAACTAAAGTAGAAATCTAAGTTTTGGTGAAAAATAAAGTGGAAAAGTTTTTATTTTAGTGAATAACTTACTTACTTCACTTAAAAAAAATTGTGACTGTGTTGAAATAATTTTTTTGAACTCGGGTTAGTAAACCATTTATTAGGACTTTCTAAGTTTTTTTTTTAAGCTGTAACATTTTAAAGATTAAATTTGTATGGTAAATTTATACTATACTTCATTGAAACTCAGCTTAGTTAACATTTATTTGGTATTTCGAATTCATATTATTTTTATTTTAAAGCTTTTACGGCAAGTTGATATTTTAGGATATTTTAAGTACATAGGTACCTACCTCATTTTTGTTTTTCAAGTATAAAATGGAGTTTATAACTAGGTATAGACAATGTTGTCTACCGTATTATTTCAATTCATGACCATGTCAAGATTCCTCTCTTTTAACAAGAATAAAAAATTTACTTAAATTAAAACTCCTTAGAATCTTTACCAAAAAAAATTTATTTTCACCGTCGTTTTCGACGGGTTTTCAGCTAGTATGTTATTAAATGTTAAATAAAGGAAAATTCCTGTAAAAGTTAAAATAAAAAAACAACAATTTTTCATTTTGATTTTACATTGGGTTTTTTTTCTGTGTGTTAAACTACAGAGTATCATAATTTGAACAAAATAAACCAGTTTTTATGAATTATTATGCAGAAAGACAGGCCAACTGGCACTAAGTCCACTTTCATCATCTTTGCTATTGTCATAATATCAAGTGTGTATAGATACATATACAAGTGTGAAGACACTTTCAATTATTACAAGTGAATTTTTTTTTATCATTCCTTACCAACAAACACCTCCATTAAAAAGATATATTCAGCCAATATTAAAAATCTATCAATGGAGCACTCCATATTAACAGCACTCGATTATCAACCTTGAAAATTCTTCAGTTAATTTTTTGGTTCCAGCAAAAGCTTTTTAAAATGAATTAAAATGATTTATTTGCTCCATTAATTGCATATTTAACCAAAACATATAACCTACTGCTTGTATATTCAGAACATTGCATTGACGTCATTTCAAATAATTATATCTCACTCCATTAGAATTGCAATGTGTTTCCTAAAAAAAAATTGCTTAAAATGTTCAAGCACGAAAAAGAAGAATTCAAAAAATTAATTTCATCAGTTTGTTCTTTGTCATTTAAAATAAACTCAAGTCAAATAAATGTGAAAAATAAAGAAGACTCACAAAAAATATTATATACATCTTATTTAAATTTTGTTTGTTCACCTACACTAATAAATGTCTGCTACTAAATGTGCATCGTTGTCTTGCTATTCATATACATACTAAATTTCAAAAAAAAAAAAAAAAACGTCATGTTTTGCATATGTGTACCTATTTGTTTTATTTATTTTTTTGCATTTTGTTTTGATAAGAAACTTTTACGTGTATAAATAAAAAAAAAAAACTGTCAGTTCAATGGAACGAGAAAGTTTAATCAGAACGTGATAAAATAGACGAAATGTTTATAAATGTGTATATCTAGTGAAGAAGACGAAACCAGCGAAAATGTGTTTGGACGTATCTAAGCATATTTACACCAATACAAATGTAGATCTTATATTTTGATAAAAATAAAATATAAAATACGAAAATATATTTTTTTTTATCAAATAAGAGGTAAACGAGGTCATCTTGAATATATACATTTAGGTGCGATATCTCGATGTTATTTGTGTTAATAGGTCTGTGACCTGATTACGCATAAAATTTGGAACACAAATTTTTGTCTTCTTATTAGGTCGCATACGTTTTTTTTTTTTGGTTCAATACCATACCTACTTTATTTGTTTACTTGGTTTAGTAAGCAAAACATATAGGTATGACGTATGAGAATAAATACTTAGTTTGTGCGATGTAATCAGTTGCTAAATAATGATTTTTGAAGAAGTAGGTCTGGAAAACATATTTATTGTTTTTAAAAACGAGTTGATAAGATAAGAAGATAATGTTGCTTTTTTTAGGATATCTTCAATAAGAACTAATCAATATAAACTTACCTAACAGATTATTGAATATGGATATTCAGAAAGTGTGTGATCAATATAAGCTGACATATTCAAAGGTTGTCGTATCTTACACTTTACCACTTTTTTTCTTCTAACAAATTGTTTAACTAAGTTTGCCGGAGACGCGTGTGTAGGGTACAAGGTCATTTACTTTTTTCATTTAAATAATATTCATTTTCATAGCGTCAAAAGTTTCCGGAAATCTAACGATGACTAACTAAATGATCTTGGTGATCTGCTAAATTTTAAATTAGATTTTTCATCAAATGATTTTAATTAAACTAACAACAATAACTTAAAACTACCAAGTATATATATACTACCTGAAAACCCTTCGAAAACGACGATGTAAAATTGCTTTGTTTGCTTTGTTCGAGAAATACAACTTTGTGGTCGTTTGCCAGCCAAACAGTTGAGATCTGACCGGAAATATAGTTCCCACAACCTATAGTTTGATGATTTTCCCATTCAACAACTTATGAGCCATGTAAATCGTTCCAGTGATTGCTCAAATACAGACGGATTAGACGTTTCTTCCAAATCTCCGAAAAATGCTTATCTTTCGGTCAAATTTAGAATTAATATTATTTGTTTCCGGTTCAGATAAGCCTCATTAATTTACAGAGACAAAAAAAAAAGTCGAAAAAACACCTAATTTCTAAATTCTGAAAAAAACGCTGTATCTCGAAGGAAATAGGTGTCTTGAAGTTGATGGCTTCTACAAAAAAAAAACGTTGTTTTTGTCTAAAAGTGCAGAGACTTTTAGTCAAAAATAGCGTTTGTTTACACACCTATTCACCGGAGACAAAAAAGTCGATAAAACACCGAATTTCTAAATTCAGAAAAAACGCAGTATCTCAAAAGGATTGTACTTTTAGTCAAAAATAACGATTTTTTGTACAATTCTTAAGGCGCCATCCACTTTAAAACACGTCCTATTCACCGAGACAAAAAAAGTCGAAAAAACACATAATTTTTAAACTCAGAAAAAAACGCTGTATCTCGAAGGGATTGCGCTTTTAGTGAAAAATAACAATTTTTATTGGAAAATTCCTAAAGCGCCATCAACTTTGAGGACCTATTCACAGAGACAAAAAAACACCGAATTTCTAAATTCAGAAAAAAACGCTGTATCTCGAAAGGAATAGGTTACTTGAAGTTGATGACGCTTTAAGAATTCTACAAAAAAAACTTTATTTTTTACTAAAAGTGCAGAGGCTTTTAGTCAAAAATAACTTTTTTTTTTGTAAAATTCTTAAAGCGCCATCAACTTCAAGACACCTATTCACCAAAAACAAAACAAAATCGAAAAAAACACCGAATTTCTAAATTAGAAAAAACGCTGTATCTCGAAGTATATGCTACGCCTCAGTTTAGTCTGTTTTTTCTAAAAAATCTTAATAAAATGCTTTATTTTATTGTTTCGGAAATAAAACTTTGGGGTTGCTTGCTAGCCAAACCGTTGACATCTGACCCGAAATATATTTTATACGACCTAGTCTTACATTTTTCCATTTCAAAACCATGTAAATATTCCAGTGATTGCTAAAATACAGACGGATTAAGATGTGTCTACCGAACCTCCGAAAAATGCTTAGCTTCCGGTCAAAATTTAATATTGAAATTACAAATTCATATTTCTGATAAGCTAAATTTGGACTTTTTATTGAGGTGCTTATCTCTGCTATTATAATAATAACATCGCATCAAAACATCGCATTTAACACACCATTTAAAAACATCCCATAGACTGGCTTTTAGTATATTACTTTGAATGCGATAAAAAAAAACTTAACTCAAATTAAGTTAAAAACCGTTTTAAGAAGTAACCTTTAATATAATTTTATAAAAATTATTGTAAGTAAATAATTTTTAATAGGTAATATTTCAAAACAGAAAGAATTTAAAAAAATCGCACAGATGTTTAAAAAAAGCTCTCCGATAAGGCGTGTAATTACTGATAATCTAATTTCAGTTTGCAAAAATGTAATTAATGGCTTAAAGCCATTCGTCAACAACCTGATAGGTCCATATTAGTGCAGGCCAGGAAAGTCTACCACCGACCAAATATTCGCACTACGTCAGATCTTGGAAAAAACCCAGGTATTTCAAATTGATACCCACCATCTTTTCATCGATTTCAAGGCCGCGTATGACAGCATCTATAGAGACGAACTGTATAGAGCAATGTCTAGTTTTGGCATCCCTACCAAACTCGTCCGTTTGTGCAGGATGACGATGGAGAACTCACGCTGCTCTACCATAGTCAGTAAAGACCTCACCGATACATTTGATTTCAAGAATGATTTAGACAAGGCGATGCACTGTCATGTTACTTCTTTAACATCATCCTTGAGAGAATAGTGCAAAATTCTCGCGTCAACACCAGAGGCAAAATCTTTCAAAAGTCCGTACAATTACTCGCGTACGCCGACGATGTTGACATAATCGGAAGAACAAAGCGTGATGTCAGTGGTGCTTTCGTGAGCATTGAGAAGGAAGCCAAGGAGATGGGTTTAACGGTGAATCAAGAGAAGACCAAATATATGCTGTCAACAAGAAAGGACCCCAACCCCGACGTCTAGGACAAAACATCACCATAGACAGCTATAACTCTGAGGTCGTAAAAGACTTTGTATATCTAGGTTCCGCTATCAACTCAGCAAACAACACCAGTGCTGAGATTCAAAGAAGAATTACTCTTGCCAATCGCTGTTTCTTTGGGCTAAGAAGGCAACTAAAGAGCAAAGCCCTCTCTCGAGCAACTAAAGTTTCCCTTTAGGTTGCTTTGAAAGAAAATATGGTCCTATCTGCTTTAATGGGAAATGGAGTAGAAGATATAATAACGAACTGTACGGGCTGTACAGCGACACTGACCTTGTCACAAAAGGGAAAAGCCAAAGACTAAGGTGACTCGGTCACATAGAGCGAATGCTCCGGCCCGGATGGCATTTGAATCCAACCCCGTGGGACGGCGCAGTATAGGAGGACAGCCTAGCAGGTGGCGCACGCAAGTGGAATAGAACCTTAACTAACTTTGCGTGCGAAACTGGAGGCAGCTAGCTAGAAGAAGCTTGTTGGTTGAGGCCCTGTTCCACCCCGGACTGTAGCGCCACCTTAAGTAAGTAATTAAGATTTAAAAAACCATTACTTTTCTTTTCGCTAACGTGAATTCATTGGAATATTTTGTAAAAAAAAATTTTTACCAAAATTCTTGTTAAACTTCTTCTTTCTGTGTCGCTCTCATTTTATATGTCAAATAATATACTGGCATAATAAAACTAACTTACAATCTTACATTGCATTAAAATTGTTACACTACGACGTCATTACCTTGACTTGATCTCGTTACCATAAGAACTTCGAAACCTGATGCGCATTACTCCTATTACTGCCTTCTCTACTCGCCTATGTACTTGTGTATCTATAGAAGAAGACCTTCAACTTCATTTCATCCACACCAGCAACAGCTTGGTGTAGACTACTTTCACCACCCATCGAAGTTTATACACAAGATTTTGCTGATACGAATAAAAGTATAGGAGCAACACCAAGCCAGTCATCTCATAAAAGCATCCGAAAGATGTGTTCCAGTTTCAGATCCAGTTTTACTTTTTTTTTTTTTTTGTTTTGTTAAGTTATACAAAAGCATCTTTTGCCTTTTCCAGAGCACCACCATATATTTCCTTCGACTTCTGAAGATGGTTAAGTTAAGAGAAAATTCCTTGCACATGAGCTGCAAATGTTAAAAGAAATTAATAAAAAAAATTACATTCACTTTCGTTGGATTCTGTTAATCGATTTCTTTAAACACTTTCTATTGCTTGTGTTTAAAGAATAAGGAATGATAAATGGTTTTATAGAATTACATATATGTATTTCAACAAGAACGACTATCATTATAGACTTTCATATACCAAACCATTCTGGCATTAAGAATCTAACTTACTTTACTTTAGATGGCGCTCACAGTTCGGCCTCAACCAACAAGTCTCTCCTAACAGCTCTGTTCCTAGCTAACCGCTTCCAATTTCGCGCCGCAAGTTGGCTAAGGTCGTTTTTCACTTGTGTGCGCCATCTATTGGGGGGTTTTCCAATGCTGCGTACATCATCAGTATTGGAATCAAAGACTCGTCGGGTTGTAGCGTTGGTGTCAAAATGCTCCACGCAACCAACTCATTTTAGTCGGTGTATTTTCAGCTTCTTGACCAGGTCAATATCGCTATATATAGCCCGTATAGCTCGACATTGAATCTTCTTCTCCGTACTTTTTCGATACACACAGGACCAAAAATCACTCGAAGAATCTTTCTCTCAAAGCACCCAAGTAACTTTTTATCCGAGCCTTTTAAAGCACATGCTTCCCCCCATACAGCAGGACTGGGATGATCAAAGGGTTATATAACGTCTCCCTGGTTCAACTTAAATGCATTCTCGGCCCAAAGAAACAGCGATTGGCAAAAGTTATTCTTCGTTTGATCTCTGCATCGATGTCATTCTGCGTTGTTATAGTGGATCGGCGGCACGTAGTCTGTACAACAAAAGTATACATTCCACGTACAGATCCGAAATTCGTTGTCGTAGGTTTGTTAGCTGGGGTCGTCAATTTAGGTATTGTATCCTTTAAATCCTGTACTATTTATAAGTCAATCTTGATGTTAAGCTGTTTTCTTGTTCAATAAATATCAAAAATCAACATTAAGATCATCTATATCCGATGCTTGTTGGTGTTTCTGAACTATACGATTTTTTTCGTGGAAGGGAAGTTACCCCGACGCACAACCACCATTCTGGAGGACCAGACTCTTAGATTGGTCCAAGAGTAGGGAATATGTCTTATTAGCGAGTATTAGGTGTTCACTAAGTTGTTCAACCTGACTGGAACTTTAGACGCTACCGTTGATTCCATCTGGGGAATTCCTTAAAGGAGAAAGTGCCTTAGTAAAAGCACTACTCCCCTTTTCTCGTTAGCAGCTCCCAAAACCTTTTATAGGGATTGGTAACGCAGATCTCAGTTTGAGGTACTAGACACCCGTTGTTCACCACGATTGCTCAAACGTTTTAGTTTTTTTTTGTAATAGTTTTATGACAACGCCCAAAAAAATGACATAACGCCACATTTTCTTTTGGGCGTTGTGTCATTTTGGGATGGGGCGTCTCTACGCCAAAAAGCGACTCAAGGCAAAAAAAAAAAATATTAAAAAAATACGGTAATACCTACAGTGCCTTGCTACCTTTTTAAAAAGCCAGGAAATTCATATTTTATTTAATTTCTTTATAAAATTGTTTTAGTGAATTGTTTTCGAAGAATTTATTTTCTAAATCAAAATTTTGGAAAAATAAGTTTAAAAAAAGTATTTAAATAAATTTTTATTTAAAATTTTATGTAATTAAGTACTATTTTTGTTTTCAAAATTCAATGCTCTGAATGATTTTTAGTCAAAAGCAGAAAATCGGATGCTCAAATGTCTTCTAAGAAGGTTTTTCTTAGAAGAGGTGGTTTTTAGTTAGTTTGAATTTTCTCAAAAAGTGAAAGATATTTGCGCACCCGGTTTTCTTTTTCTCCAAAACTGTTCGAACTGCAAAGTAAAATTCGATTTTTTTCTTCTAAAAAAAGTCCGACACATCTAAATTTAGCGAAAACCTTTATTTTGATGTCTTGAGAAAATGCTTCAAAATACCAGAAATATAGTTAAGGGCAAAATACAAAGTCCATGTATGTACCTTAAAAAACACAAGTAAGCTAATCAATTTCGTCTGACCGAAAAAATTTGTTAATTCATTTTTTTTTCAACTATTTTTTTTTTAAATTTAAAAAAAATCAGATGAAAAACATCACTGTTGTCAACAAATCACTTTTATAAAATTTTATCGAAATGTCATCGTATCTTTTCCAAAAATTAAATTTATCAGTTTTTCGAAAAAGAATTTTTTACTTGGACTAGTGGTTTCGTGTAAAAAAAAATCAAGGTTTTAATCAAACCTGACATAACGATTATAAGAAAGGTCCAAAAAGTAGGTTTCGTCATGCCGTTCGTCGGCCTTAACGGTTTTTATAATAGCTACCACTACCACACATTTTGATCTCACTTTTAGGCTATTTTTCGATATTTTTTGCCTTTCCATACAATTTAACAAATAAAATCTCACAGTTTGCTACAAGAGCAAGTTCGTGCGACCAAGTCATGTTTTTAATTTCAAAATAAAGTTCACAGTGTTGTTTAGGCTTGGCAGTGCTTTTAGAATATTAAATTCAGTCAAAAATTGGTGCAGCCATTCATAAAATAGTTGGTTTAAAAGAAAAACGTTCTATGAAAGGTAGGTACCGTTAAAAAGCTTTTTCAAAAAAAAATATGCAATTAAACCAACGACCATTGGTACCTACCATTGTTTTTAATGTCAAAAATAAAAAAATGTCCGAGGGTATTTCTCTAAGAATATAGTAGTTGGTACCAAGTTTGAAGACATTCCGCCCAACCGTTGAGGCTGTGTGTCCATATACCTCCAGACAGACATTGTGATGTCATGTTTGATCTTTATCTCAAAACATTTTTTTACGAATGCCTAACTTGTTGATATTACCTACCTATTTTAATCGAAAGTAAAAACTTAATGCACACCTTGCTCATATAGAAAAATATGGGATTACAAAAACTTAAGATCATTAAATTATGTATGATCGTATGCTGTTTAGCTAAAAACATTAAATGCCGCAGATTGTGTTGAATTTTTAAGTTTCAAGTTTCAAGTTTCAAAGGTTTCTTTATTTCTTTATAGTTTTAATTTAACAATAAATTACCCGCAAAGCTAAGTGCTTATCTGCAGGTGGTTATAACATAAATGACATAGAAAATTTAAATGAAATCGGTTCAGCCATTATCAATTTACTTGCTTATTTTGTAAAAAAAAATAAACAGCAAATGTTCATTATTTGCCTTTTTAGCAAAAATTCTGAAATGCAATTATATTAAAAACAATGCAGATACAACGTTCACAAAGTTTTATTAAAATCAGAAAAGACGTTTTCGAGATAATATAGAAAAACTAAAAGCGTTATATATGAGACGTGCCCGTTACAGTTTTAGTTTTTCCAATTTTTTTTCGAAAAAGGCTTTTTAAATTTTAATAAAAAATTGTGAACGTTTATTTTTAAAATAGAAAACAAAATTAATACCTATAGTTAGTTTTTGTATCTAATTATTCCAATTACTTTATTCATTATTATTGATCAACTGTTTGCAAAAGTTAACTTTTAATATAGACTAACAATTATATGTTGTACAGTCATTGGCAAAATTATTTGCACAATGTTTTTTTTACATTACATCTCTTGAATAAAACGGTATTGCTTGTAAACAATGTAATATTTCACATGTTTGTTAAGAGATTATTATTACCCCAAAAAAAAAAATAACGAAATTCCATATAAAAGTGTTAAATCCATCATATGTAAAAAATCTTTGACTCCAAAAACATATCATGTAAATTTAGATTTTTGTTTGCTTATAACTTTTGAAATATTAAAGATTCATTAAATAAGTGTACATAAAAAGATAAATTATTTAATTCTCTACATATTTGTATTTAGCTGATGTTCTGCAGGATTAACGGTTTTCAGATAATATTAGCTTTAAGCAAATAAAGACTATTTTCAAAATGGCTGACTAAGTATACTATCCTTAATCCCAAAAAATGTTTTTTCTTATACTTCCCTCTACAAGATTTATAAAAAAAATTCACCGTTAATTTCCCGTTTTCCTAAATAATAGCATTTGTGCAAATAATTATGCCTTTTATTTTCGATGTGCAAATACTTTTGCCCTTTTTATTTCTATATATTTAACAGTTTTATATGGAATTTCGGTAATTTTTGGATGTAATAGTTCAAGGAAAATGTTGAAATTTAATAATCAATAAACATACATGTGAAATATTACATTGTTTATAAGCAACACCGTTTTATTCGAGAGATGTAATGTAAGAAATACGTTGTGCAAATAACTTTTCCCATGACTGTATAGTGTATATGTATGAAATTAATCATAAATATTTATTAATGATTACTTTATTTTGTGGTTGGGGTTGAAATTCTGCTGGGGTTAAAACTCTTTTGTCAAAATTCTGCTTTTAATGTGTGCAGAATGTTGATAATCAGAACGTCAACGTACCCATACTTAAGAGTTTAATAGGAATGTAGTTTACTATTTTTTGTAGTAGAAATTTTGCTATAAAATACATAACTATTTGTTTCTTTGCTCACCGCATAATCACCGCATAGTTAATTTTTTTTTTTCAAATAAAAGTTTTTTTAACAAAAGCAAAATTTTCAAAATAATTTTAATTATTTTTTTTTTTTTTTTCAAATAAAAGTTTTTTCAACAAAAGCAAAATTTTCAAAAAAAAAAAAGCAGAATTTTGAAGCTAGAATTTCGACCCGCTCCCTAAAAAATTTGAACAAAAAACAATATTTCTAGCCAGAATTTTGAGAAGCAGAATGAAAAAAAAGCAGAAGTTTGAAAAGCAGAATTAAAAAAAAAGGAGAATTTCGAATTCAGAGTTTCGAGTACCCGCTCCCATTATTTTGTTATCATTGATTTCTAATTGTCAATTAGATTTTTTGTTTTGTCAGCTTCTTGAACACATAATTTTACGCCGTAAGCTTTGTGGTAAAAATAATTTTGGGCAATTGATAGTAGACACATGGATGTGTTCGAATTACTTAAACCTTTCTCATTTGGCTTATTTGTGTGTGAAGCTTTTCATAGTCAAATTTACAAAAGATAAACTAGAAATTTATTGAATGGAATCATATAATTATGTAAGGTATGTTCATTGAGTAGTTGCTCTCATGTGAATGGTCCTTAGGTTTGTGTTACTATCACATGCATGGCACTTTATTTTGCAATTTGCTTAACAACAAAATTATATTTCGTTTAAATTGTTTGTATCTATAAACCAGACATTTTGGCATTTTTCTAATTTATCTCATCCCACACATCCCAACAATATCATTTATGTATATCTATCTGACTGCCTTCGTTGTGTGATATGTGTTATTTTTTTTGTTCAGTACTTTCTTTGAATCATCACATCGCATTGTTGTTAAATTAGCACAAAAGCCATTTATCATATAAACTCAAATACAGTATACACATCAGACGGCCAAATTAATAATAAAAAAATTGCCGAAAAAAATCTAGGGCAGCAGTACAAAAAAGATAAATTGCTATGTCAGATTTTTAGGACTTGAAATTGGGTGCGTGCGTGGGTGTGTGTTTTGTTGTTAGAAAAAGTTTTTCCATATTCATGCCCGACCTATACACTACAAAATCTATAGAAGTGAGACTTCTTTCTTCTCTTCTGTAATCTAACTTTTCGTTTATTCAATAGATACACTGTCGGTGAGAAAATATACATAAATAGCCGGTGGGTGAATTGTGTATGGATTGGTTACGGTGTGTATACTGTTATATAGATGACTTAAAACCAAAAAGTCAGCTGATTGGTTATTGAGCTGTCGAACTTTATTTCGTAGAACTGCTGACCTCGTATATTTAATGCCTCTGTTATACATCACTTGTTGTTGATTTTTTTTGCGCCCATTGTATTTTTTTTTTGTATTCATTAAGCGAATGACCCAAATTTCATTCTCAGTCAAAAGTAAATAAATAAAAGTGTGCAAATTATTTTCACTTTCCACCGGGGTGGAATTCAAAAATAATTAGGTAGGTGGTATCTATATAAAATAATAATTGAAAATGTTTTCTGAACTTTTACTAAAAATTTGTCAGTTTTGTTTATCCAACCTTTAAAGTAAAAAGTATTACTTATTTAAAGATGCCTTGTGCATTGATAGCTGTTAGCATGATATTGCCAACACACCTCTACTTAACTATTTGTTCATCATTCACAAGGTGAATTCATTTTTTAAATTTGCCTTGAGTTATTTGATTAGGACTCATGGGATTTACAAATCATGTACTCGTGTTGACAGGTATCATAAATGATAAAAACAGAGTTCAATGTAACTGATAAGCTCAAGCGTTAAGTAGGAAAAAAATATATTAAAATTGGTATAAGATATGTACATTTTACCTATTTTTGTTTTATTATTTTAAAATGTTTCAGACTTTGTTTCAGAGATGTAATGTATATCACTTAAACCACGTTTTTAAAACCTAGATAGTATTTTGCTTACAATGAGATAACTATGTTTTATTCTTGAGATTTAAACATTTGTATAGACTTGGACGTTCAAAATTGTCGCAAAAAACTAATAAACGTTCAATATTGCCGTCGAGTTTTTGCTGACATAAAAGTTTGAGCAAGATAAGGATTCTATGAAAACTGACAGATTAAAAAGAAACCTAGGTATGATGAGCGACTGGTTTTTGAATTCCTAACCAATTCGAAATTTCCTCGCCATGTCGAATTTAAGACGTGATTGTTTCTGAATGTATTTGCCTGTGAAATCTGGCGAAGACATCTACAAATAAACTGGTTCGTGTGTCGGATTATAACACCGGAGGTCTGGGTTCGAGCGCAGCTTCGAGAACACCTAATTTAATTTTCAGGGGAACTGTCTCCTGCGAAAAAGTAAAAAATCCTCCAAGAGTATTACTGTGCATCTGACCTTAGTCGTTCGGATTCGACGTAAAATTGAAGGTCCCCTCCAATCCTGTAAAACTAACAACGCACACAAACAAAAAGAGTAGAGGTCTTGTTTGGCAGTTTGTATTTAAACATTTCTTATTTGAAATTGTGATTCTTTTTCTTTTTCTTTTTCGACGTGCAATCTTCGCCACTCCTGATGTCATGCCTTATACGAAACTTCTTCATCTCTATTTTCGTCAATTCGCTTTCATACTTCTTGTATACATTGTCCAACATTGTGAACCGAATAGGGGGCATTTTTCGGTTACAGAAGACGGCAGAGTTTTCACACCACTTCATTTGCCATACGCTTACGTGATAGTTGATATCGTCATCACAAGATGCTTTAATCTTTCCGCATTTGGGAAGCACTGCTCTGTTCATAAAGATGCGTTTAAATCGATCAGAAAATATTGAGCATTAATAGTAGGTGTTTTTTTAAAGTGCTTGTTGAAGGGATGAAGGATCTTCGCTTATGATGGCTCCATCGCAGGAAGAAATAACTGATTCACTTAAGGAACAAACCCGCACAGGTCATCAGAGAACTGTATTATTTTTCGCAACCAGCAATCCAATACCCGCCCAATGATCTTCATAATATGGTGTGTTACATCAGCTTCATTGAACGATGATTATCGCAGTTTATGTATCACCATTCTCCTTGCTAGGCATTTGGCCGCCACTGTTGACTTTGGAGATAAGAACTGTGAGCCAGATGTCGCCCATCTTTTTCTAGAATTCTGAAGGTATCCCGTCAGTTTTACGAGTCTTTCACCGCGCCGCCGGCTCTGGCTTCTTCGGTTGTGATATCGGGCACTTTTTCGTTCATGGTTGCGGCTGTTGGAAAGTAATGGACAAATCTTTTTAGTTTAGTTTAGTTTAGTTCTCATTCTAGCTTCAATTAAAAATGGTTGCGTATTTGTTAATAAGAATACGGCCGTTAGCAGACTTCAACTTGTTGAATTTCGCGTTGGGACTAAGACCTGCACCCAGAAAATGGGCATATACAAAGTGGTTTTTTCGCTGACCGTCAAATGTCAGCAAAATTCAAGCCATTACTCGAATTCTGCCAAATTTTACCGGCAGATTCATTGAAAATTTTGCTTTATTAATGCATCCGTGCAACCATGCGAAATCGCGGCTAACATTTGAAAGATATCATATTCCAATGACTAATTACATACACGGGCTTTTTAAATAAAATAAATAGAATTTTCTGACTACCACACATTTTTTTCCAATAAAGCATCGATCTCTTATTCATTTAGTCTCTAAAAATAAATGTATAAATCCAATTTAACTTTGTGACCGATGTAAAAAAAACACACCTCCAATTATGTCAAAAATTTATGAACAACATCAATCGAATTTGATCAAAATATGAACTATAAAACTTTCCATTCCAAGAAACGACTCACTGTCAACTATTCTCAATTAATCAATTATTTATAAATTAAATAATAAATCCCATCATCTACTCAACCTAAATAAAACACTTTCGCCAAAACACCCACCACCTGTTTGCTGCGGGCCGTTTTTGATACACGCACTAACGCAGAATGGTGATATCTTTCAAATGGAAAGTCTCACGCACAGTCATAGTTAAGTCATTTCCATCCCCCATCGTTTACACATATTTACGTATGTACAAGTTTGAACACATGCTGCCTAAGATTAGATTTCCAAAATAAAACTGCGTGGGACCCACATCCCAAGTGGTATCGTGCCCCAAATTTTATGTTCATTTCCTAGATAACACTTTCTCTGTATGTGATATTGTGCAGGTACACACATATACCCCTAGATCGGGCAAACGAAGTAAAAAAAAGATACATTTCTACTTCTAACAAATACCCACACATGCAACATTCCAACAATGCTTCAAATTGGGGTCATGGCTACCCTGGGGGGAATTAAGGTCGAAACTCAATTACTATCGTCTCGCTGTTGCTGATGGTTGTTCTACGAAATGCCGATTTTTTTTTTTTAATTTCATTTAATAGTTGACGACGTATCTGCTGATAATGCGGGAATTCTAGATAAAGTTCTCTTCATCATTTTCACTTTGAGTTTTGGGAACGCACTCATACTAGCGGAGGCATATTTTAGTGCGTTAGTCAAAAAAATCTGAATGAGAAAGTAGTGTTGTTTACCTTTTTAACTATTGTATACACATATTTTTTTTTATTGAAGAATTTTTTTTTTTGAGGGGTAAACGAAAACATTGCGTAAAGTTTATGCGTAGATATAGATTAAATTTGTTTGGTTTTGTTGGGGTAGGAAATATTGATGTGTCTACGAAATGTTTGCGAAATAGAGGCAAATAATTCAAAGCAAAATAAACAAAAAATTAATTGTCAAACAAACAAACAACGAGAAATAAGGATTGATTAAAGAAATATTTTTATTTGTTGATTTTGTCGCTGTTTTATCTGTTGGATTTCAAATAGATTTCTATATGATTTCTATTTATCTAAAATTATATTTACAACAAAAATATTTTTGGCCATGAAATGTTATTTTGTGTACAGTAACTGCAGTCTGTCTTGCTTATTCTATAAGTTATGGTAAAATATGTTTAATGGCTCATTGTTTATCGACGACGTTATACCATAATTTAAGAGTTCTTTAAATTTCATGTATATTTATTCTGAACCGAGACGTTCTTGTACACTCAATTATATTTCGTCTGATGTCGTAAGATATAAGAGTAAATTATCATCGGGTATAAGTTTCGAGGAAACTCTGACACTTCTGTTACCGAAAAATGTCCTCTAAGCTGAAAAGAAAGCTCTACTATGTAGTTCTTCGTCTAGAGCAACGGTTCTCAACCTTTGGGAGTGTGCGGACCCTTAGCAACGAATTTATCAGTCGGCAAACCCCTATCAAGAAAAAAAATTAATGTATTATCTATTATTGTGTATGTTTTTTTTTTTAATTAACACCGTTACACCCAGAAAGTTGAAAACATGTTTTTATAAAAATATCTTTTATTAAAATGTTATTGAAAGTACGAAACTAAGCAGTTAGTAAAATAATCAATGTCATGGCTGGTGTTGTTTTTTAGCTACCAAGTTATTTATATTTGGATCAAAGAAATTTTAAAATCATGTTCTACATCTAATTTATTTCTATATTTATTTTTCGTATAAACAAGAGTTGAAAAAGCTTTTTCACATAAATATGACGTAGAAAACGGAATTTACACTTTAATAGCTCTTTCGGATATTAAAGGATATTGCTTTCTAGCACCTAACCAGAATTCAAAAAGTCTAATGTTTTTAAATACAAGATGTAGAGCTGAATCACAAGAAATATCAATAAGCTGGTTTTCTTCTAAAACTGATAAACTGCTTATTTCACTCAAGTCAACTGAAAATGGATTTTTACTCCATAATTTGCTGTTATCATTAATTGAAAAGTATTCTCGAAAACTTTTATTTAGGCCCGTGAAATGTTTGAGAAAACTTTGAAAAAATGGTAAAATATCGGAATATCGTTGGGTTGAAAATTATGAATAATCCTTTTTTTCAGATCGCCTTTGCCACCATATACATTTTTTTTGCTGTTACTGTCTTTTGTGAGTTTTGTAAATCCATGTTTATATTTCTTCGCGAAGCTCAAAAAAAAGTATTTTTCCTCGGGATAGCCAACGAACTTAAGTATGGAATAGTAGCTGACTGTGTATGCTGCCCATATCAGTACATATTTTATTAATGATGCGGTGGTTTAGCGGACTTGATTTTATAAAACTGATAACTTTAACAACTTCATCGAGAACTGTTTTTAATTCTGTTGAAATTAGTTTTGCCACCAATGCCTCTCGATGTATGCAACAGTGTTGCCAAGTAGCTTCGGATGAAATATTTTTAACAAAAGCGGGTAGAACACTCTTACGTCCGGACATTGCTCTTTCACCAACAGTGCAAATTCTTACACATTTTTTTCAATCTGTTCCATTTGATGTTATTAATTCATTCAAAAGATTTAAAATGGCTTCTCCGGTCGTATGGTCAGGAAGAGGCAGACAGAACAAGAAATCATCATGAATAGAGTCTCCAAATTCGTACCGCACATACATCATCAGATTGGCATTGTTTGATATGTCGGTACTTTCATCCAATTGAAGAACAAAGTAGGAACTCAACTTTATTTTTTCTATAAGCTGTTAGTTGAGATCGCAGGACATATCAATAATTCCGCTCTTCACGGTATCATTCGGAAGAGAAACAAAGTCTAAATTTCGTGACTCTTTCTCACCCAGCATAGTTGCCACCAATACTTTTGTTACTGGTAAAATCAAATCCTCACCGACAGTATGAGCCTTTCCAGCTTTGCCTATCAACAAAAATTTTATGTTGATTTTCAAATAACCAGACATTTAAAAGTAGTTAACTGCAGTCGATTTTTTCCATTGGAATTCATTAATCCTTTTTGAATCACTATTGAGGAGCAATTCGCACAAACTTTGAAACAGATTTTTACACAAGTTTGACAATTTAGAATTTAGATACTTTTTTTTGTGTTTAAAATAAATGTTTTGGTCAGTATTTTAGTATAAAGTATTTAAGAAGTTTTTCTTATGCTTTATAAAAAAGCTCTCGCGGACCACCAGGGATCCGCGGACCACAGGTTGAAAACCGATGGTCTAGAGTGTTCTGTTTACGAACTGATGGCAACGAAGATGAAGATGATTTGCATTGATATGCAATGATGATGATAATCCAATAGAAGCAAGAAGTATCAAAAACCGGAAGATCCTTTAGGTTAATCATTGAAACAGAAATTATGCGGTCCCACACCATTAACATCACCGAAAAGGCTGTACGAACCTAAAAAACTAAACTAGCACCAATCAGAAGATAATACTTCTTCTTCTAGGGTGATACCATTACTGTCGCTGTTTTTATCGTCTATTGATAAGTTGAAAAATTCACATACGAACAAGTTTCATACTTATATTAATCATGACACGCTATTTAATTTGAAGAGGAACTATATTCCTGAAATACATTTTCATTGATTTATATCATAGTTCTATAGATATATTATAGCTCTATAAAATTAGAGTTTTATTTCGAAAAAGTTCGGACAAAGCTGGATTTAAAAAAAAAAAATTTAAATATATTTTTATGTATTAAAATTACTGGCATACCACGATTTTCTCGGAAAACTCTGGTTTGTTTTAAATTGATTTTCAAAGCTATTTATTTTTATTATTATTTTTTTAATTATTTCTTATTTAATTACATATTTGAAAAAATTTAAGAAATAATTTCATATAAAATAATTTCTTTCTTTTGTAACTTCCCACAAGAGCAAGTTTGTACGACACAGTCGTGCCTTTTATTTTGTCTAATTTTCCTGGGCTATTATAATATATAGGTACCTACTATTTTTGTTTTTCGTTACAAAAAACAAGGTTCACGTTTTCCAGTTTCTTATTCAACATAATCACGAATTGAACTCCAATAACCCTATCACTTGTTCTCTTATCCTATACCTATCTACATTATGACATCAATAGTGTTCTGAATGAAATCTGTCAATCAAGCAAATTAATCTAGAAAACGAGCTCATCTTAAAAATAATCTTGAAACAAGTTTTGCATTAACAAATCATTCGACAGAAAAATTAATTTGTAATCAATCGGAAAACTGCATGTGTAATCATTTTAAATCAGTTGTCGGTAACTTATTGCGTTATGCATCTCTATATAGTTTTAGCGTTACATTTCCACCGACAAAGGTTAATGTCTTCCATAAGGAAATGTCAATCTTAAGTTGATTTTATGCTCATTGAAATAATTATTTAATTTAAGAAAAAATTCATATTGAAAAGCAGGCAGGGTGACCCGGCAATATATGATATTTGTTTTTCTGTTCAAACAAAAATTCTTCACAATAGTTTTGACAGAATATATTAATTGTTAGTTATTATCTTAATACATTTAAAAATATCTATTTGATAGTTACTTGATAACATAAGTTATACGGAAAATATCAGCAATTGTCACATAATGGATAAAAGGACTGCTCACATTAGGATTAAAAAATGGACGAACTATGTAGATTCTTAACATTTTCAGAAGTCAGACCGCTTTTATATAAGTAAAAAAATTTCTGTTATAGATATGAAATGCAGAAATGGCAATAACCAAAATCGATCGGGTCGAAGAAATTTAAAAGAAAATCGATATCATTTAATCCAAAATATGTGTTTCGCCCTGATATTATGCTGGGCTCATCAGTTAAATTACAACATTTCAGTTGACGATCACTAACTGCTTTAAAAAATTTAGTCAGAAAAATCACTGACTTTCATGACCTAGACAACTTTATCAAATGTTAATATCAAAATTTAAAAATACTTAGTTTTAATTTTAATTATTTGTTTAATTTATTTTTTCTGTAAATTAAATATTTGGAAAACAGGTTGACGTAAAATTTTGAATTTTTGTAAATTAAATATTTACTTGCCTCCTAAAAACTATATTATTTTTTTTTTAGAATCGATTGGTTTTTCTTATAATAATTTATTAATGGTACTCCAAGCCAGTTATTTATATAATTAAACAAATTTATTTGTTAAGCTTTCGGCCTATTTTTTAAATTATTAAATAAAAATTGATTTATTTTAAGACCGCTCTAACAATCAAAAAAATTTTTTTTATAAACTTTTATTTTACCAACTTAATTTTCTGCATACTTTGACTTTGGCTAGAATCTTAGGAAACAAAAGTAATTTAAGCACTTTTAATAAAAAAAAACTCTGTTGATCCAGTCGAGATCTTTATTTTTAACTAGCTCAATATCGCAGGTATTGGTTTCGTGCAAAAAAATAAACACGCACGACATGCAGGACTGGTTCGCTGGAACTTGCTCTTGTAGCAAACTATGGGACTACAAAAATTTTGATTTATTTAATTCTGAAGAAAGTTCAAATGGCCTAAAACCTGAAACGCACTTATATTAAGAACAATCCAAATATAATGTTTATCAAAATCGTTAGAGCCGTTTTCGAGAAAATTTTAAAAAATTAAAATCGTTATAGGGAGGTACCCGTTATAGCATTTTATTTTAATTTCTACCTAATTATTAACGAAATAAACATAAAAATCTGATATACTTCCTCTTCAATATAAATCAAATTTTTAAAAATATTCATTGAGCTCTGCCTGCAATGTAAAAAGAAAAGTTTTTTAATAGACACTTTAGCATTTTACCCCCCTAAAATTATCAGGAATTATCATTTTTTTTTTTAACTTAAAAGTTGAATTTTCGAACTAAAAAAGTTTTTTTCTGGTATTCCTATTAATCCGTATTTCAAACACTAAGGAATTCTTCAGATACCTTGAAAGTCTTTTTTAGGTTTACCTATTCTGTTATCTATAGATAGGTACATATGCTGTGTTTTAAAAGAGAATGTTATATTATGTTGGTATTGCATTCCGAAACGTCCCAATCATTCCACTGATTCTTCAGGAGTATACAATAGAATTCTTTATTTAAAAATTTGAGCTTCAAAAAACAGTTTCAATTCGTTTGGCTGCTATATCTATATGATTGTATTGTTTAAAACTGCAAATTTTTGAAACTGTGAATTTTTGTATGTCAAGAAGTACTGAGGTTAATTCAAAATAAAAAAAGGCAATACTAAAATGACATCTCTACATCTCTCTGATGTCTATAGGTACTGTTTCTATCTACATAAATTGTTTAATGCCTCCTCTTCGTATTCAAAATCTGTCAACCGGCGAAGTCTAAAGAAGCAAAACTGTTCTATGGAGAACTCAGATTTAATCTCTCAAAACATTATTTTCAATAAAATATGAAAATTCACAATGAAAACGGCAAATATTTTCTTCAGTCAAAAATTCTATTAATATTCCACAAACGTCAAAAATTAAATTCGTCTTGGGTATATATATAAATTTTCACAAAACCTTTCACTATCTTAGAAGCATGATATGAAGTCTATGTATTTGTAATTTAAGATTTTAGGTGGGCAATCGAACATAAAACAAGATCGTATATACTCTAAAACCAACTACAACCTTACAACCAAACCTTTTAAGATATCTATAAAAGTATTATTCGTTTACCAACAAATGTAACAATTTGAAACTAAAAAAAAAATTAAAATATAGTGCCAATTAAATTGGTGACACCCTGTCTGCCTATATAAAATTGTTGAAGTTCATTATACTTCTATGTACCTAGATTTGTTTCATAAGAGAAAAGATCAAAAGTGGTTTGTTGTCGTTCTGGTCAAAAGCACAATATATATACCTCTCTCTCCCCCGATGCAAGTGAAGTGCATCAATACCTTCTATAATGATGACCGCGAATTTAAATTCTAATTCACTGAATCTGTCGATGTACCTAAATAGTTTGGCATTTGGCCGAGATAGGTATAGCTTCGTAATAGAAATAAATTGTAAAGTGCTGGCAACGCAATTTTCCGTCTTTTAGAACTTTGCATTCATTAGTTCAATGTGCTCTTTCGTAATGTATATACATATGTGTCTATTTAAAATTAAATACAAAAATAGCACACTTATTATGAGAATATGTACAAAAATTGTTTAATTTAATTTTAATGATTATAAATAATTTTTGCAACTATCTCGAGGTTAGTAGTAGGTACTTTTAGGTAAAGTGGGAGTTAAGTTTCGTCATCGCCTTCATGACATAGCTAAGTCGATAATGCAAATAAATGTTTTTTTTTTCACCTCAATTGAATTGCTTATTGTGCGAGTTTTTTTTTTGCAACACTTAAACATTTAGTTTCTTTTGTTAAGTGTAAACCTAATGCAAAAAAAAAATTAAAGTATTACGTAAGCGTGGGCAAAAAAAAAACAATAAAAGCGAAAAGTAATCGAACACAAATTGAAATGAAAGTTTGGGAAACGCTTACAAAGTAGGTGTAGGTATGCCCTTGGGCGGTAAACAATGCTTGTTTTGCGTGAAATTGAAATTACCGTGGAGTTTTTTTTAATTTTAACATTAGCTGAAAATACGTATATGACCGTTACGGTAAATTGAAGGGATTAACAATTTCGCACTAACAAATGAAAATAATGATTTATGACCAAATACGGTTGTAGTGAAAGATTGCAACAATACGTCGGTAATGAGAATTACATAATGAATAATGAAACGTACTACAGGTGTGTCTTCTTATACGCAGATACGAGTTTAAATTGTAATTGTCATTGTAGATATATTTTGTTATTTGTCAATTATAAAATGTAGGTTTTAATTAAAGCAACATTGCTTCTACTCTTCCAAAGATGTTATGATGACGTCGACCGAGACAACAACTCTTGCTTTTAAGACAAAAATCTTACTTGCTTACTTATGAACTTAGTTGGCGTTACGGAGAGCAGGGTGAGCTCCAGGGACTCGCATAATATACGCTTTGCCATCTACAGTCTTTCCAAACATAGGGCCGACCATAAATCGCGTTAGTATTTCCGCTATAATACCTAGAAATAATCCATGCTTCTGCAACATACAGCAAGAAGCCGGGGGCAATGAGTGTTTTGTAAAGCGTCTCTTTGGTTCCTCTCGACGAGTCTTTATATCAATTGCTTACATAGTCCTGCGATTAGCAAGACTTAATCGACATTGATTCCCGGGCTGATATTGTTTGTGAAGTTAACATCGTTTCTCAGGTAGTCGAAATCACTGATCACCTCGAAGTGGTACCTGTCGATGGTCACGTTCTGACCAAGTTTGCGATAGGATTCGACTTTTGTTGATAAGACCTCCTTCGTCTTATTCTTTATCTCTGACACGAGATCTGTAATCGCTATTTGATGTACTGATAATGGTCTATCGCTTAACGTCAATAAATGTCACTCGTTTTCTGTTTACAGAACCTTATTTCCTATACAGTTCCTGTATTCAATTTCCAACTTTCTTCTCAGACAAGAAACAGAAGTAAATGACTTAGGTGTAATTTTTGATACGAAACTTTCTTTTTCTCTTCACATTGATTTTGTTGTCGCAAAAGCAAACTCTTTACTTGATTTTTTAAAAAGAAGTTGTTCAATATTTTCCAACCCGTACACTCTTAAGTCAGTTTATATGTCATTAGTCCGACCTATACTTGAATATTGCGCTATTGTGTTGTGTCCATGTAATTAAATTTCAAAATTGCGTTTAGAAGAGTCAAAAAGCCTTTACCTTTTTATGTATTAGACAAAGAAATCTATTTTACAACCCTTTTCATTTATACACTTATAGTTCAAATGAGCCTATAACAAAATGTATTAAGCTTTTTAACTCGATATGCTGTGAAATCGATTTAAGTATACCTAGATCTAAATTGAAGATATGTTTGTTAGAAATAAATTTTGCTTAATGAATAGTTTTAATATACTTATTATTATTTTTTTTTCTCAAATCTGTAAGAGTTATACTCGGTAGGTTACATAAATAAAATAAATAAATAAATAAATAAATGCTCGCTTTTTCTCTATGAAGTCAAAATCGTCAGCAAATCCAAGATGCTTTGTGGATTTGTTAAAGATAGTATCTGATGTGTTGGTATCGGAGTTGCGTTCAACTCTGGTGCTATTGAAAGTTTAAGTCAGTAAGTTCAAATTTTGACGGTGCAGCGAGCATTTTTTAAAGTCATCCTGAAAAGTCGCATCAGTTTGGCTGGGATACTAAAACTTAGACATTGCATTCTAAAGTTCTTCTATTCACACTCATAGGCGACTTTGAACAGCCAGTTAAAGAGTTTGTGGATCGGGCATATAGTATAGTGGGGTTTCATTCATCAAGCAGACTTCCCCTCGACCATATTTAGCACATATGCTAGTGTATGATCCCAACCACATCCTTTTCAGCATGCTTAAATAACTCTACTTATATAGTACATCATCACCGGCTGCTCTGAACGATTTCAGACGGGGATGGTTACCTTGATCTCATTTTGGTCAGGTGGTTGGAACTTTCGATTATTAATAAAGTTGAGTTCCCGAGCCTGCTCGATGGCGGGACTTGACTTTTACCACGATTTGGAAGTTCCTTGACTTTACTCTGCTCGTGTTGTTTTTTCTTATTCCCGAGTTTGCTGTTGTCTTTCCTTTTTCTACTAAACAGCTGACAGTGGATTATACGGACAAAAGTGCCCCTGTTCAGCGCTAATTTAGCCTTAATTTTAACTTTTAATATTTAGTTAAATACTTCTAAGTAAATTTCTCAAACTCTCAAAATGAAACGCAACCATAAAAATGTCGGTGTAATACTTCAAGTAATTTATTAATTCACCATAACCTTGGAGGTTTAGGTGTTAACAATTATTTGATCGTTCAGTTTAAGGGAGGTGTCCGAAATTCGGTAAATTGGGGATTACATAAGGGTGAACAGCAGTAGGGTGTGACAGCGTTCACAAGCCCCGATGGGTGTTAAATAAAGAAAACTTGTTAATTTAT
Source organism: Baccha elongata (assembly GCA_951217065.1). Classification (NCBI taxonomy): domain Eukaryota; kingdom Metazoa; phylum Arthropoda; class Insecta; order Diptera; family Syrphidae; genus Baccha; species Baccha elongata. The sequence goes on along the minus strand of OX578272.1, from coordinate 194,791,106 downwards.
GACTTTATAGGCATCGTAGTTGAATACTTATTCTTATTTAATTATATTAATAAATAAACTAAATGAATTTTGAATGTTTCAGTATGTAAGAGTATTGGGCCTTATTACAACCGAACTTGCAATTTTTTGCTTATTTTTGTAAGATATTGGACTATATAACCCTTAAATAAACAATTAAATCTGTTTATTCGGACAAACAGTTTTTGTTTTGTTTCAAACCGCCCTTTGCTAGGCCTTATTACCCGCACCTACCTTAGTTGTTTATTCTAGCACATATACGTGTCATGCATAGTAAATAATAATATAATTAATTTCCCCGGAAATGAACCGAAGAGCCACCAAAATGTCACCTAATTCTTTTGAGATAACATTTTTGACATAAATATTCTCCACCCAATCGCTTGAAAGACATTTTGATTTAAAGCCAAATATTATTTAACTCAATATTAGAAATGCAAAAAAAAACAACAAAATTTGTATATTTATAGCTTTGCATGAAATTATAATATTGTAGCAGTTATCGTTCAAATGCCTCAATTTTGTTACTGCGCGTCCAACAATTTATTTCGAAATTTCAAACGTGCTTTATTGTTTTTTTTTTTTTATTTTATTGTTCAATATCTAGAAGTCTACTTGTTTCGCATTGCAGTTAAATGAACTTGGCCGAGAAAAAAACAAATCAAATCTTATCAGTTCTTATGTCGAATTTGTTTTTTTTTAACTCGCACACTCGTATACTAGCGTTTACCAAAAAATTGTATCTTTATCTATACGTATCTATCTAACTATACATATAGGAACACTTGAATTTATTTATTCTCTCAATCTAAATTCATTTCTGTTTACATTTCCATGCATTTCGAGATTTTTTTCTTCGATTTGAATTCTGTTTGTTCTTTTGTTTTTGGATGTTTGGATGTAGCACGATTTTAAAAATGAGGATAAGATTAATTCAACCAAGTAACCAACAAATTTATAGCAACGACGGCAACAGTAGGTACCTACTTGACTTTGTATCGCAGCCCCATACACTGGGATTGCCGCATGTGCATCGCATACCCAAGCAAATAATGATAATTTCGGCTATCTGAATGTCACCTTCGATGACATTGAATTTTTTTGTTATATGTTTTTTTTTTGTATAGGTATACGATGGAATTTCACCAGCAATGCTCTTGAAGTGTAAATATAAAAAAAGAAATATAATCACGACTAATACAGGGTGTTCTATACATCAATCTAAAATCAATGTGTTTATTAAACTTGATATAAAGATAATAAAGAAATTCAAAAAGTTTTGGTCAATCTGATGAGTGTGAATATGTATCTGGATATTCTGATATTCAAAAAGAAACATATGACTAAGAGGATGGAAGGATTTTCTTTGAAATTCTGATGTATCTTCTTAGTATTTTTCGGAAATTAAATATCTATTATTTAGTTTTATCCCGTCTACAATGGGTTCTTCCTATATAAATCTAACGATTTTGATAAAACTGTAAACATATCATTATGTTATATTGAAAATGTTCGCAGCTGTGCAGAAGTCGAAGTTTTTTTTTTTTTTTAATTACTGTTAAATTGTTTAATTTGCTTAAGTTGTTAAGTCTTGGAAGCATTAAAATACTAGCGCTTGTTGATTTCCCACTAGACAATTTATAAATTTATAATTTTTTTAATTTTTCTCCCTTGCGATGCGTGTATCTCGGAAACGGTTGATATTTGGAAAACAGTGATCATAACAAAAATTTGATGGGCTTTTGTTTATTTTTAAAAAAATTCGCTACGACGCACTATTTCCGTGGTATAATCGTAAGTACCCAAAAGCCCCCTTACCCCCTTTTGGGGGCTTTATACTCCTCGCCCTCCGGATCACCTCCCAGGGATGAGAAATTTTAGTATGTTAACTACTTAAGCAGCCTGAACAATATTTTAGAGGAATGATTTACTAGAGTCCTACATCAATAAGGTATAATACGTTCCTTTTAAAAAAAAAATTAAATTTTACTTGCTCGAAAATGGTTTGAATGTTGGTAACATGATTATGGAAGCAGCAAGTGGCAAGTGTTGAACTATTTTGAAAACTTTATAAAATGGGCCAATTTTTAAACAACTTGCCGTAGGTAGTGTGCTACATTTTTTAAAAAAATATGTTTGCTTACAAAATTTGTTTGAACAATGACTCAGTCAAACTTAATTTTTCTTGCGAAACTTACAATATTTATTTTGGATTCCGAGATTGCATTCAGAAGCATGGTTATTGAGGATTACTAAAAAAAATCACTGGTTAATATCGAAATTTGTGACCACAGTACATAAAAATGTGGCCCTGATCGGTATTGATTTTCATAATTTTTCTAAATATTGTTATTATTACGTAACCCAGCGAGATTTTATCCCATTGTTTGCATTACGGGTACAACTTACCCTATCTCCCGGTACCCGCTTGACGTTGAGTTACGGGACACCTTGTATACGACGAAAAATAATCAAATTTTTGCTGCGGGAATTTCAATTTCTTATTCTATGAATTTCAAAGATAAAGGATCTACTGATATTAGTAAGACTTGAGCCTTTTACTCAGTTTTTATATTAATTTTTTTAAATTATGGGCTTATTTATAAGATTTATTTATTTAGATTTATAAAAATTGCATTTTATTATGCAAAATTTTGTGAAAATTCAATAAAAAAAATGTTTTTTTTTTTCCAAAATTTTGTATTTAAAATTCTATTTCTAAAAAACCATTTATTAAAACAACTTAAAACAAAAGTTTAATTAAGGAATGGTGTTTAAGCTGTCATAAAAGCTATATAAAAGCTATGTAAAATTACCGTATGTACATTCTTTGGTTTTTGGAAAATTGTTTTACATTTTAAGTCAATTTTGCCACTGCTGCCGGAATTGGGGGAGATAGGGGCCATTCTACCCCAATGCGACCCCCCTGCCTGGCACACTATAGGATTTGGGGTGGGTGCTAGTTTGGGTGGGTGAGAGTTTTTGTGGATGCAAGTACCACGGGTCTTAATGCTTTTTTGTGGAGGGTCTTATTGCCACTTTGAAAAAGAATTTTTGACCGAGGTTGATATTTTCTTTTAACGTGGGAATTAAGACCCGCGGGCCCTAATTCCGCGGACCTTATTTCACTCTATCGTGGATGTTATGGGAATCCCCACAACTTAGGTACTACCATTGAGTTAATACACATAGAGAAATCATGTGGAAGTTTCAAACTTTGCTCGTAAGATGTCGTTGTTTTATTTTTACTCTTGTAGAAATTATTCTTGAGTTAAAAGGCAAGAGAAATAAAAAAAAAACAAATACAAATGTATGCAGAAGAATTTTGTTCGGTCCGGTTTGAGGGATTTTTGTTACAGATAATTTCGCGACATCTACTTCGGTGAGTTTGAAACCATCTTGATTTCTCTATGTGTATATAAACTCAATGGTACTACGTAAATATTTTTTGTACTACTACTATTTATTAGGTACTAACACTAAAAAAAATTGAGCATATATTCTGGAAGAAAATTTTCTACAACTTTTATATTCACAACATTGTGCTAAAAAAATGTGGAAAAAAGGTCTAACAAGAAGTTTGACGAAAAATATATTTTTGGTATTTCGCTAGAGAAGATTTGAGATATCTTCTCTAGCGGTTCTGTTTTGCAATAATTTATGGTAGCAAGGAAATTTGATCAGCTACATTTTTCAACATGATATTTTTCTTGTACAACGCACCGTCTTCTAGATATGCGGATGCAACCGTTGGAAGATACCTTTTAACCACACCCGCAGGCCCCGCGGCACTCCGATCACAGTGAATTTTTTATTGCGAGAACATGGGACCCCCTACACTACACGAATTTTTTGGTTTGTTTTTATTAGTTTGACTGGTTTGACTGTTCTTCGCTCTGTCTGTGGATATGTGCTGATGTGCAGTTAAATCTTATATAGGTACCTGTATACATACACCGATCTAGACACTGGATGTTTGGACCGATTAAGCTTACAGTTAAAGTTTTATCAACGACTCATTTTTTTGTAAAATTCTTAGAACAATTGGTTGAATATTATTGAAAATTTTCTTTTTTAATTTTAATGAAAATTATCGAACAAAAATGGTGTTAAAATTAAGCTAAGAATTATAAAAATTTTCTAAAAAAGAATACCTAACGCAATTTGATCTAAATTCACGAAATATTAACACTTTTTTTCAATGATCATTGAATTCGATTTCCATCATTGAAATTTATTAGCAAATCTGATAATATTACACGAATTAAGCTAAAATTGATTTATTTTTATTAATAAAAAATTCTATAATTCATTAGTTTCATTTTAATATATTAATATAATATATATATGTAGGATGCCAAGTTTCGTAGCAGCAATTTTGTAAGTCCAAGAAGTCAGTATCACCCTGTATGTACAATGTACATTCGAGTTGAATCGAAACATTTGCAAAAATCAAAAGATGTCAAGACGAGGGAGAAACGGGAGAGATCACGTAGCAGCCGACTGACAAAGACGTATCCAAATTTAATATAGAAACTTTTATACCTTTTTTCCACTAATTGTTCAAAGCAATTATTTAATATTTCATTAAATTACAATTAAAATAAGATTGAGCTTTTCATTTCCCACATATATTTTGTTTAATAATTTGCCTTATAATTGAAAAAGAAAATTTTCAATGATAGCTACAATTTGGCCTCTAAGAGTATACTGATCCCAGTATACTTATAGTATAATAGTGATTGTTTCTGAAATATGAATCTCTTAATTAACTTTTTTATGGCTTTTTCCACCTAACCGCGAATTGAAGGTGGATCATGGATTGATATTTGATTTATTTACTAAGTACTTTATCATGTCGTGAAAATTAGTTACCTAGCAATTTCGCGCTTTGAATGTCTTTCATTAGTATCTACAAAATTCACTAACTTATTAGCAACAATAAACAATACTATACATTATGTGTAGATATCTCAAAATTCTGAATTCGACAACCTTAATCGCAAATTAACACGTATCTACATAACACAATGTTAGCTTTAGCTTCCTCATTCAACAAACGACCTTCAACGAAAACTTTTAATTATATACCTACGAAACGAAATTGAACAAACTCCATAATCTTATACCCATACCTCTTATTCTAGCTAAATGAAAATCGTTGCCCCAACAGCAATCAAAATATAGCATGCATTAAATTCAAATTACTTATAAGAACGAAATGCTACTATACTCTATTATAAGTTCAGAACATTGACTTGTTTTTCAAAGGTCAGTTCAAATGGCATATAGAGTATTTGTCTGGTGTGCTTTAATAAATTGCAGCAATTTGTACAAAGTACCTATTAAAGTGTAGATGTATATACGAATTTACACGGCAATAATGATGAAATAAATACAACTAAACAAAGTTTAAAGTCCTCTTATCTCACCCCAGCCGCCGATACAACATTAAACTACATATATTAAGCTATCATCACCAGGCCAGTGTGGCAAAGCTTCAAATATGCAAATGCAGCAATAAAAAGTATTCACTTCATCAACAGGAGCTCATTAAAATTTTCAATTTCATTCACCCAGTCATAAGTATAAAGTCATGAAAATTAACTGAAAGAACCAACACTCGAACAAAATTCAAATTATTCGACAATATGCAATTAGATTTACCGACAATAATCCCACATTCCTCCCCCTGGCTCACCGCACACAAAACATGCTGATGTGCAATAGAAGTGCGATAACCTTGACGGGCTGTCTGATTTGAAAATTGCCCGATAACTGCCAGTGACCTCTATTCCAGTAAATAATGCATCAGTCATCATAAATATAAAACGTCGGTTACCACCACCATTGCACCTTTATACCTACCCCAGTTCCATCAATTTTCAGCCCCAGTCCCAGCCCAACCGAAACGTTGATGTTCACAAATATCAAAGTCAGAGTATCTACATTTTTATATTTGACGCTACAAATATTTGCTGTTCGTTGCTGCGCGTTGCATCCCGCAGATCTCCACATCCGCATATCTGTGGTTGTGCATACATATGGTAAATGTGTTAAATATAACACAGTACCCTTCCGACGAATTATTGTTTGTCATACGAGTAGGTATATTATTGGCTCCAAGCTCCAACCCCAAATGCTTTTGAAATTGTAAAATAATAAAAAAAAAATAGAGCAGAAATTGTTCTTTGTTTGCATTCGAAGAAACAAAGAAACATTGTTTACATGTTGGTTTAAGTGGTATGACAATTATTGTCCTGTTCCATATTATATTGATCGATTAAGTTGTGGAAGGAGTATCTGTATATGACTTATTCAGTGGGCCTGCACACACCAGACCAATTCATCCGGATAGAAAACCGGTTTCAGTACTTGCTTCAAGCACACACTGGATGAATTAGACTGGATGAAAAAAACGTATACGTGAACCTCGTTTCGTTGTATTAGGTATTGCTGTCTCAGATGACGTAAAATACCCTGCAGCCCCAAAAATAAAAAAAATGTGTGTATTAGTTTTCTACCTCGTTCTTCCACTTCAAACTTGGTAGAAGTTTTCAGTCTTTTTCATACTTCACTTCCCTCTTCCACAAAACCGGTTTTCCCTCGGATGAATTAGTCTGTTCTGTGCAGGCCCAGTGTCCCCAATTAACCGGGTACAATTTACTGTGATCACAATTCACTCTCTGTCGGACAATTTACTGTGGGTGCTATGTACTGCCGTTGTGTGACGTTAGATACCTACATTTTGGCAACTTATATATTTCGTCATGCAACCATTGAAAACGGTATTTTTTACCCTTTTTAAAACTCTTGCGGCTTTTGTGACCCAAATTCATAGAGAATTTCATTGACTTTATTGGCTTACGCCATGCCACGGCAAATATACTAATATACATACCTACGATTAAACCTACAGAGCGATCGCGAAAAAGATGCGACTGAATTTTAGTATTTTGCTGCCAATTGCATAATGTCCCGAATTGAAGTGATAGACAAAAAATTCAACACTGAAATGTTGATGCCCTTTAACTCAGTATTACTATTTGAACCGCAATTTATTATAGGTTCCCGTGCTCCAGAATGGAAGCTCTCCGATTAAAACTTGTTAAATACTGTCAGATGTACCTGCCTAAAAAAATTCTGCTAAAAGTTCACGTGAATCTTTTGCTATCCGACGGGAAAACGAATTGTCCCAAAAAGCATAATATTAAAAGCAATTATTGGTTAAGCTTTGAACTCAAAAGATAGAAGACTTTCAAAAATAAATAGTGAACAATCGAGTGAAATATTCACGTGAATCGAAGGATTCGATCGGATCGGCTGATAACTTCCAGTGTAAGTAGTTTTTTCTTAATTGCTCATTCATCTCGGGTGTACTTTTGGTCCCATCATGTATGCCTATTCTTCAAGGATGGAGGATTCACTGCGGTGACGTTAAATGTCGTATTAGCGAAAATTCGATTCTCAAACCATAATATATAAAAAGGGACTTGAAGGTCTCATGATGAAACTAATTCCAAATTAATCAGATTATACGATAGACGCAAGGCTTGTATCTTGGATCACCGAACGTTCAGGTCAATACCTTAATAATACGCATCATTTTAGCGCTAATTGTGTTCTTCTGAAACAGGTGTTTTCTAAGAACAGCCATTTTACCTACCTACCTTACAGTATCTTAAGTACATACGTACGCAGATATCCATGAGGGAACAAAACTGAGTGGATGATGTGAACAAATTTGACATGAGACACCGCAAGAACTTTTGCTGATCCTACCTTTTTTCTCCAATTGGCATTACAGCCCGTTCTTAACCAACTATACCTTCTTCCAGCTGGCTTGATTTCTAGCTAGCTGTATCCAGTTTCGCACGCCAAGTTGGGGTTTGGGTACATTTTCCACTGATATTCTGGGTTTCACTAGGCCGACCACAACGAAACCCCTGGTTCGACGAAGATTGCCGGCTAGCGCATGCAGCTATAGTATAGTATATATGATTTCCTATTAAGGTGGTCACCCAACCACCAGTATTTTTTAACTTGCTTATCCAAGTCCTTTTTGTCCCGAAGGGGCACAGCTCTACTGAACCGCAGACGCTCTGCTCCGTTCCCAGAGCCGACGTCTCGATCACACAGGAGTCGCCGATCCACAGTTCTACGGCCGACGTGGTAGATTAACGGAACCGCCAATCTATCCTGTATCAGCCCCTGACTGTCTAAATAGAGGAATGTCTCGGGCGGGATGAAACCGTTAAGACAAACGCTCTCACTATACTCTTCATTGGGGTAATAAGCCCCGAAAATAAGTCCATTGGCTGAGGTCATCGCTCTTGCAATGTGACCTCGAATCAGCTTGATTAAAAAGTTATCTATCCTATTTATATTGGCCCTGTTGTATAGAACCTCGTTGGCATAGTAATGTGTGTACTCCGACTCTGGTGTTCTGTGTAATCCAAGGCAGCGTCTAAGACACTGCCTCTCAAACACCCCAATCTTTTCCATTTGAGATGGGGCAACGTTAAACCACACAGGGCACCCATAGGCAATCATCGGCCGGATGAGGGCCATGTAGCAAATCACCTTCACCCACCCTGTTTTCAAGGCGGCTGCTATTAAACAACCGTCTTGTCAGAGCAAACGCTCCCCTAGCTCTGGCCAGAGCAGCATCTATATGTCGATTGAAATATAGATACTGATCTAGCCTGCATCTAGATCTAGATGCATAGGTATATATTCTAGACTGTGAGCGCCATTTAAAGTTGTGTAAAGTATGTTAAATAAATTATTCCACCATTTACCATTTACTGTTTTTCTATAGATGGTGTATGGTTTCGTTTTTACCCAATAAATCAAAAAAAAAAAAAATACAGTCAAACTACTTTATAACGTAATTCTCTCTATAGCGAACTGCATTTTATTTCCCTTCCCCTTAAAAAATATTCCATATGAATTAACTTCTTTATAACGAATTTCTCTATAGCTAAGTTCTCTTTATAACGAACCTGGTTTGTTGCCTGACAGGCAAGCTTTTTCTTTATAACGAAGTGCCAATTTTTAAATTTGAAATCAAAGCCTACTACGACTTTTGTTCCGTATTTTAGAAGGGAACTCCCCGTTTTGGCAAGAATTCTTTAAAATGGAAAGAAGATGTAAGTATGAAAAGTGTTCAGTATGTAAGTAGGAGAACTTTTCCGCAGCAGATCAATCGTAAGTTTGCGTTTTGAATCGTTGTTGCATCGTTTCGCTGCAGTGGATGCAAATGTTGCTTCCATGGAACTTCCATCAGAGGAAACAATTTTATATGTTGTTCCATCTGAGAAAACGGATTTTTCAAATGACTAATGTTAAAATCGATTTTATTCGGAAAAAAACCCACAGAAATTGATATAATATAAGAATTGCATTTGATAATTTACGAAGTTTAATAGAAAAAATTATGAAACCTCAGATGATTCCTATTTTCACCTTTCTAAATTGCAAGATTTCTCTAGTAAAACAAAAAATAAAATTGTTCATGTGCAATCAAAAATTGATATGTTTTTAATAAAAAAAATATAAATTTCCTTGAAATAAGTTTTTTCTTTGTACCATTATATTCATTCCAAAGAGCTCTTGCAGTGTTAAAAAAAAGTTACATTCTTTATATAACGAATTTTGTATAAAACTTCTTTTTTGTTTTCTTGAAGGTTCGTTATAAAGAAGTTTGACTGTAAATATAACATATACCTGAAATCTTGCAATCAGGATTATAAGTACTACATATATATATGTATAAGGCAACAATTCTTAAAAAAGCTTTGAATTAACAATCAAACTTACGATTATATAGAAAGATGACAATTCTGTCTGTCTGTCTATCTGGCTCTGGATGTAATACAACCTGTCCTTAAAGCGACCTTTACACGGTCAGTCATCTACACATATAATCAGTCATCAGTCAATATCAAAATTGTTTTGATTTTACGTCAAACAAATGCACGCATATAGCCATATTTTTACAAACACTATATTACAGATTGATGTCAAATGACTGACCGTGTAAAGTTCGCTTAACGGTTGGACCGATTTTCTTCAAACTTGCTACAAACTATTTTTAGAAAAGTATCTCCGGAGGTTTTTTTTATTAAAAAATAGATATAAAAATAACGGTTCCTTTCACATCAGCGTTACCGATAAATGCATTAGGCTCGAAAAAAATTAAATCAATTTCAGTAACAGTAATAAGTATGTACATATGTCTCATTTAACATAATTAAAAGAAATATAATAAACTTAAACGTGCAAGTACCGTTATATCATTTTATTTAATAATAATTTTCATTTTTTGTTTTATTTTCAGGTAAGATTAAATCATTCCTATATTTTGTATGATGGGTAAGTGCGTATTTTTAATTGTATGATAACATCACAGACAGTTCGCCAGATGAAATTTATTGAATGGATATAGTAGCCAGAGCTTTTGTTCTGGAACAATACCATTAGAAGAATTTTACCAATTATGGAATACGCTAGTACGATATTATAAAAAATGTATGATCCATAAATCATTTATATGAATTGGAATGTTAAATAAATAAAAAAAATTGTACACTTTGCCTCCCCGACGGGGAATTGAACCCCGGTCTCCCGCGTGACAGGCGGGGATACTGACCACTATACTATCGAGGATGTTGAAATTATTGAAATCGTGTTTGAAATTTGATAATTTTTTTAACATAAAAGAAAATATTTTAATTAACTCTTTAATTACATTAAAAATGTGGTTAAAGAGTTAATACATTAGCGCAAATTTTTAAACGATTTGGCATCATACCAGAACATATTTAGCATCATACTAGGTCAAAATACAATAGTTTTTTAAGCTAGTATGATGCTAAATATGTTTCAGTATGATGTTACATCGTTTAAAATTTTGCGCCATTAATATTAAAAAAATATAGAAAAAGAGTGAAAATTCGATTCGGGGTTAGGTGTTAATATATAGTCCAGATTTTTGGTACAAAACGGGGTTCTCTTTGGGTATAGGAGTTTTAAAAAGGCAATTTTTATAAATTTTGGAGTACTTCTTTTTAAATTGGCATCTCGTATCTTTGCCGCAAAAACATTTTATATCAATATCTCCTTTCATACTAATTTAAAGTCAATATAGTCACAAATTAAACTAAAAATGTCCTTCATTTTATGTCTCTACTTTTTTTGTACGATGAAAAGTTTCAGCGTAAGTGCGCCGCAAATTATACTCTTTGTGATTGATGTCTTTCCCTTAGACATAGTTGTGGATTGTATGAAGTTATTTCTTGAACTTAGCTCCCTTATACATATACTCGAAATACTCTTTTATTTGATTTAAAAAATGGTAACAGGTAAGTTTTATCTATTGTTGGTATTCAAGTGAGACAAAAACAGGTTCATTTTATGATCTTCAGACAGACAGAGATGAATTCAAATAAAATATTTAAAGTTACTGCTACTTTGTAAACTTGAGACAGTGTAAGCTATGGTTTTATATGATTCACGCAGATAAGAAAATTATGTAAGCAAGTGTATGTGAAAATGATGAAGAGTTTAAACTATTAGTACTACCATTGAGTTTATAAACATAGAGGAATCAATATGGTTTCAAACTATCAACTGACAAGAAACTGCTTACGAATAATTGAATATGACAGTGATCACTGCGAACTCGCCACCGTAATACAGCTTCCAAGCGAACTTGTGGAATTAGATGAGTATGTGCCAGCGCATTCTTACAATTTCAGTAAGACGCGTTGGCCACGCTTCTCCAACTCCTTGGCAAGAGAAATACGTTCCGATGACATTTCTCCACCAAATGACAGGAACCTGACGAACGTCGAGATCGACGGGTACCTGACTCAAATGGATATGACTATAAAACGAACAATGGACAGAACAATCCCAAAATATAAGGAATAAGACCCTGCTGGTTTATACAAGAACGCGACAATCGACGCACTACACCGACAAAAAAGTGGACTGCTGACTAGATTGAAACTTCTGTACAGACGTTTCACGGACACACGTGATCTGGAGATTGGGACATTGAAGTCGTCGATCAAAAACATTAATGTTCTGATTAAACAAAATTATAGATTTTCTATTAATTTATATTTTGATAACAGAATTTGGGCCGTTAATTCTAGCGACCCTAGTATGTTTCCCCAAATAAATAAAATATTAAGAAGAAATGATCAAAACGATCTTCCATGTCTTAAACTCCAGAGGACAACAGATAACGAAGACGTACTTACGATTGCTTGAATAGATCCGGAGGGTGCCGTTTTCGATGATAACTTTTTTATGATAGAAGATCCACAGGAAAAGGTAGAAGCTGTAGGGGCTGCTTTCCAGCAAGTGTATAAGGTGAATGCTAGCATTCGTCCGAATCATGACCTGGAGAACAGAGCCTTGCTGCACTATTTCTATCTTGGAAATAACATAACGCAATGGCGATCTGAGCATACTGGTTTCACCGGGTTCAATGACGAAAACTTAGCAAACGCCACCATCGCCGAGAGAAATGGACCCAGTTCATTGTTAATTTCGAAGGTAGAACTTCAGACATTAAAGAAAAAGAAATCTGCAGGGGTCGATGGTATACCCAACGTTGTGTTACGACATCTCCCTGAGGAAGCAATGGACATTTATACCACACTGTTCAACAACGCATTGAATAATGCATATTATCCAGTGGGTTGGAAAACAGCTGTGGTCCATCCTCTCCCCAAAAAGGGAAAGGACAGCTCCAATCCGGCAAATCTTCGGTCGATAAGTCTTCTTCCAAGTATCAGTAAGGTATTCAAAAAGATTCTCAATAGAGCTCTGTTCAAGTGGGCTGAGGACAAAAATATTATCCCAGACAATCAGTTTGGCTTTAAGGCGGGACATGACACTATTCATGCCGCGTCTAAGTTAGTTTCTGATGTTCAATGGAACAAAGCGAAAAATCAATGCACGGGTGCCGTTCTTGTTGATTTAGAGAAGGCTTTCGACACCGTATGGTTAGAGAATCTTTATCTGAAATTAACTAGATTTGGCATAAGTAAACCACTGTTATATATAATTCATGACATGCTCAATGGTAGAAAGTTTGTTGTCAAAAGTCGCAACGTAACTTCCGCCACAACTTTTGATATTAAAAACGGTCTACAGCAAGGAGCTGTGAACTCGCCGATTCTTTTTAGTATTTACACCAGCGATCTGATAGGTAGTCTCACTCATGCGATTGCGTATGCCGATGACCTTGTAGCGTATAGGACGGGTCCAAAAGTTGAAGTCATCAGAATTCTCTTGCAGCGTGACTTCGACAAGATTCAGCGATATTGTGATGACTGGAAGTTAAAAATTAACTTTCAGAAATCAGAAACTATCCTGTTTAGAACCCCTTTGTCTAAGGCTTCTAGGGATACAAGATAGAACTGGAGAAATCTAGTGATCGTTGGACCAAGTGGACATCCACTGGCGAGTAAAGATGTAGTAAAGTACCTTGGTATCTGGCTAGATCAGTATCTATATTTCAATCGACATATAGATGCTGCTCTGGCCAGAGCTAGGGGAGCGTTTGCTCTGACAAGACGGTTGTTTTATAGCAGCCGCCTTGAAAACAGGGTAAAGGTTATTTGCTACATGGCCCTCATCCGGCCGATGATTGCCTATGGGTGCCCTGTGTGGTTTAACGTTGCCCCATCTCATATGGAAAAGATTCGGGTGTTTGAGAGACAGTGTCTTAGGACCTGTCTTGGATTACACAGAACACCAGAGTCGGAGTACAAACATTATTATGCCAACGAGGTCTTATACAACGGGGCCAATATAAACAGGATAGATAACTTTTTAATTAAGCTGATTCGGGGTCACATTGCAAGAGCGATGTAGTGGTTCATACCACACAACTTATCTGCCAGGCAGGATCCGGTGCTAATGTGAACAACAAACTCCTATACAGCCATACACACATTGCGCACAGTCGCATTTCCGAACACTCACTTAATGAAAAATTGAAAACGTCAATCAAAAGTCAAATGCTTTTGCCATCGCCTGTTCTCTTGTCATTTTATAATGTCATATTCATATTTATCGTCGATTGTGCTGGAGCTGAAAATAAAAATACTCCCAACCTAAACGTAGTTCATTTTAGAAATCTGAATAATTTGTTTGAAAATTAATAAAACATTTGTGTAATTTAAAAAGTTCTTGTTTTTATTTGTGCACTGCACAACAGCAAAACATAAGCACAATAAGCGATGACCTCAGCCAATGGACTTATTTTCGGGGCTTATTACCCCAATGAAGAATATAGTGAGAGCGTTTGTCTTAACGGTTTCATCCCGCCCGAGACATTCCTCTATTTAGACAGTCGGGGGCTGATACAGGATAGATTGGCGGTTCCGTTAATCTACCACGTCGGCCTTAGAACTGTGGATCGGCGAATCCTGTAAAGGGCTTTGATAAGCAAGTTAAACATTTCTGGTGGTTGGGTGACCACCTTGATATTGATGGTTAATTCAAAGTTGTTGCCTTGGCCGACCTACGTATTTCTAAGGTATAACTAGGTAGATTAAGTAGGACAGTGACGGTGGCACCAAAAAAAAGTTAAAAAATCGTTTGTTTGTGTGTATGTGCATTTGGCGCTGTTAAATATGTATATATGTTAATATATGCATATTTATAAGTGTGGGCGCATATGCATAGGTTGCTGCGAAAAAAAAATCCTGTGGCTGTTCTAGGTTTAATTTATTTTAAGTATTTTAAAGTAGCTTTAAGGTATTTACGTATATTTACGTACATTTTAGTTTTATTTAGGTTAATTTAGTTTTATTTAGGAAAAGGGTAGTTTTAAGTGCTTTATATAAAATTAATGTCATAGAAAAACGAGTTTTTTAAGAATTTTCTCGTAATTTAATTTAAGTTAGTTTTTACGCCGAAAGGCATTTTTAATATATAGTTATAGTATAATTTAGAGCGCCCGTATGGGGCCAGTAAGTTAGTTAAGTTATTCTGTAAGCTAGTTTTTAAGGTTTTTGTCTAGCACTTAAGTAGTTATAAGTTGAATTAAAAATAAAAAATTGAATTAAAAAAAAAAAAAATTCAAACTTACCGAAGTAGATGTCGCTAAATGTTCATATCGAGTAATTATTATTGCTTTAATTCACTGTAACGAAAAACACTGAACCCGATACGAACAAAATTCTTCTGCATACATTTGTTTTTTTTTGCCTCTTTCTCATCTTTTGAAAAGTAAGTTTCAAACTTTCCTCGTAGGATGTCATGTCGTTACTATCCACTTGTTTTGTTTTTTACTCTTGTTGCAATTATTCTTGAGTTAAAACATTGTATATAAATTTCTATAATACAACCATTGAGCAGAGCCATCTAAAGAAAGTTGTGAACTGAACATTTGGAGGTTCTTACATTTACTAAGTGTCTATTCTGTTACCCTTACAATAGTCGTCTACGAAACAAATCAAAAATATATAATGTATTTTATTGGCTCTAAAATCCATATTTCCTTGAAAAGACTCGGAAACAAAACAAAAATCATATATTTTTACGACTTTTTTCAGGGTAACAGAATAGACAACTAGTAAATGCACGAACCTAAAAATGTGTTATTCACAAGTTTCTTAAGATGGCCAGGCTGTGATTATTCAGCATGAAAATACTATAGAAATGTATACACAATGGTTAAAATCAAGAACAATTGTTACAAGAGTAAAAAACAAAACAAGTCGATAGTAACGACACCCAACGAGAAAAGTTTGAAACTTACCTACTTTTCAAAAAGTTGATTTCTCTATGTGTATAAACTCAATGGTACTACTTAGTTAATCGCTTTCTATAACAACACGGTTCCCAGGTCGGATGTAATTATGTATATAAATATATATATTTATTATTTATCGGAAAAGAAAAATCAACGCATGTGGGTGTCTTTTTAAGAGTAAAAATGTTGTGAGCAGTAATATTGCCAATATTCAAGCAGCTGCAATTTTTTTAAACGTTGGCCGGCCGTGGGTTGGTCTTATGGCCCTCGAAAAAAAAATTAAAACCACAAAATGTCACATTGCCAAAAACTGACTCATGACCCAAAATCTCCTGACAAAAATCGACGGAATACCCAAAGTTATTGTCATATCACCTAAAACTAAATCTTGCATTGTCATGTAGTCCTGTTGAGCCAGACCAATTGTTCGAGTGGCATTCGAAAAATATTTCAAAATGCTTGTGCAAGTTAATACTATTGAGTTTCGTAATACATTGAGGAAGCGGCGGCGCGGCGTTTTTTCACTACAAAAACATGCCATATCGCCCAAATTTAATGTCAGAGCCCAAATCCTAAAATTATAATTGTTTTGGGAAATATGACATTTCCCCATTTGTTTTGCTTTTTAAATTTTCAAGAATTTTTCGGTTTTTGGGTGCTATGATGTTTTGAGATTTGGTCGTTATTACATAAGATCGAACGCCATCGGACTAGTCTTGGGTGGATCAGAAAATCTGCAATTTTGGAGGTCAAGACTTGTACAAACTTGTACCTGCTTAAGGGTACATTATGTCCCAACGTAAATTTTTCCAAAGGATCGCCCTTATGAGACTTTTACTCTTTTTCGCCTCTTGGTTTACCATGTGGGACTTATATTCCAAGTTAGTTGCGGCTATTTCAATGTATACTAGCCTTTAGCCTATAGTAAACTGTTACTCATAATGCTATTCCTCATAATTCTATACGCAAGTGAAACCTGTGAGGAACTTTATCGTCATCCAAAAGAAGTTGAGCATTGTTAATGAACTACGGTGAACAAGTATTTCGTTCTTTTCTTTGGCCGGCATTTCCTCGTTCCTTTATAGCCGAAAAGTGTATTTCCAACTCTAGATACCTACCTACATTTATTTTCTGTGTTATCAAACCTCTCTGATTGATTTTTTTTATTTTAATTGTATTTCCACACCCTTAGCTGCAAGTACAACATTAACAAGCTATTCTCGTTTCGATTAAGGCTTTGAGGAACAAAATTCCATATGTTATGTAGTTTATTTAAGGGTGCAACAACAATGCGAAGGATATGCAGAAAAAAGATACACAAGTGCCATACGAAGAACCCGCATATGAAAATTATGTAAACAGTCCAAAAATAAAACATAAAAACAGACATGACATCACATACACAAAGAGTAAAAAAAAATTCAATGTCGAGTCAAATCCCAAAATATCGTATACTTATTTTTTAGGAGAATCCAATTTTTTGTAATAGTACCTACCTATCAAAATCGAACAAGAGAAGCTCGCAAAAATAGGTAGGTAAGTCCTTTTTTAGAATGTATATAAATAGATATGGACTTATACATAATATAGATAATGAATGTCATGGTCAAAGCATTCATCCAGACAAATAAAGTGGTTACAGAAAAAGTCTGAGCAATAAATCCAAAATAAGAATGAAATACAAAAATTCATAAGTTCGTCATAAAGATTTGTTTTTTGTTTGTTTCGTTTTTTGCAAATTAGTTGTGAAAATCGGAGTTTTAATCAAAGTGCTTATGTTGAAAATTCTGCGTATATGATGAAATTAATTAGGTATACAGTTTTGTTTTCATGATAAAGTTTCTAGGTGATAGGTTAGAAAGAAACAGCTAAACTCTTACTTTTATGTTCACCGTAGTAATAAGATATTTTTTTTTTGAATATTTGATCATTTAAAAAAAATCTTATATTAAATTTATTCGTACTTGTTAAATAAACATTTTCAACAACTGATGAGTGCTAATGGTCACTTTGCACTAATCAGTTTATGAAAATATTTTAAACAAAATTTTCGTTTTCGTTGTTAACGTTTTAGTCGTTATCGAGAAAGCTGAAATTAAAAATTACCGTTACATGGCATGTATTTTTTTCGAGAAAATTAGTTTTCTTTATCGGATTTCTTAACTTGAAATTTTGTTAAAATCGTACGTTCTGTTTTCGAAGAAAATGAGGTTTTCTATAGTGGTTAAATGGCAGGTTATGTTATGTTTAGATCTAGAAAAGCAAAGCACACAAAAATTGTGTTATGTAAATACTATAGCTTCGTATATTCATAAAATACATTTAATTGTATTTTAATTTTATTTTTCAAACACATAAAACTTAACAAAAATAAAAGAAAATGATGTGTCACGTCGTCTCAAATGAATTAAAAATGATTGGAGTAACTTTCCTGATGCTTTTAATTGAAAAAATAAAAAAAACAACTCTATGCCGAAACCCGGGATTGAACCGGGGACATTTAGATCTTCAGTCTAACGCTCTCCCAACTGAGCTATTTCGGCGATAATTTTTGCGTGTTAATTTTCCTTCTTAACCAGCTGGCCTTTATAATGTTAACTTGTACAATGTTCATTATATTTGATATTAAGTTCAGATATTATGTAAGTAGGTCTTTTCGGGTTGTTCAGATCCGTATTTTGGCGGTGGTGGTTGGCATTTAGCCACTGTGGTAGGTAAAAGTTGACAGAAAAGAAAGTTTTTTAGCCTCGTCGTCGTTGATTTTGATATAATTTCATCGTCCAGAAGAGGTTATCCATAAGGTATCGTGGTTCGGAGTGTCTCTATACACTAACGATAGCTCTTACCCGTGGGTTGTTCAAGTTGTTTGTTAGTCTTCTAGCTTCATTTACTAGGTATTTCTTCAGTCGAGTGGTGAAATTCTAGCTGTAGATATGTTAAGCTGTGTCTTTGGAGTTTCTTGTAGAGAAGTAATTTTGTTTTCTGAATAAGGTAAATTTCTCTTTTGTAATAAAGGATTAATCCGTTTAAATGCAATATTAACCTTTTTCAACATAGTTGTGACCTGTTTGTTGAAACATGGCTTCTGTTCAAATCAAACACCCAAGTACTTACCTATTGGTTTGGCTGTCAGGACGGATTCATCTTGTAGATTCATGGTGAGACAAAGTCACTCGCCACCTGGTAACTCAGAGTGGGTTCCAAAAATTGCTAGTTTCCTTAGGCAAATAACCTCGGATTTCGTTGAGTTTATTTAAATTCTCCACCTTGTGTTGACATTCCAAAGGTGGTTTACGTGCTCTTCTATTTTTCGGGTTGCATTGAGCTGGAGTTAGTGACGGTGTCATCTGCATAGTTCCTTTTCAATATCAAAAAGGCACCGCCAGTGACTTGATAGATGTTGAAATCGCTGGCGGTTGTTACATCAGTTTCGAACTTCAGAAGGGAGTGTAGCGTGCAATGTTTTTCCCTTAAGCCAAACTGAGTGTGGGGGATAATCTTTTGTCTGATACAAATTACCTTGAGGTTTTGAATATCCGCAAAATAAGTCCTTCCAGTATTTTGCTAGTGCTGCTGAGTGACCCTCGGTTTCTTTCTTTAGTATGGTATGGGTACAATCTTTGCTATCTTCCAAATACCCGTTGGATGTGCAGATTTAATACACTTGCCAGAAAAAACATTCATTTTTGTTTCATTAAATTACATGCCTTAAAATTTCGCGCGAAATTTGCCAAAAAAAGCTCAACAATAAATTGCCAAACTGATGAAATTACTAAAACACATAATCATAATTTACTTTGCTTATTATTTAATGAACTCTCTCTCTCTTTGATAAATGTATCGTTTTGCTTTATATTTTCTTTCAATAAAATATTTTTTCGTGTGTCAACTTTCAATTGGTTATGGGCTCAATTTGCCCAGCTAAACAGATTCGAAACCCAAGGATGAGGCAACACAAAATATCAAGAGTAAATGGTTGCAGCGTGATGGTAAGTCGATGGCAGTCTTATTTGACTCGATTGGCCAAGAGCAATCATCTTTCGTTCTTGATTTCAAATCTGCGAAGGAGCTGATGGACATGCTGGAATGTATTCATCAGAAAAAGAGTGACGTCCGAGTAATGATGTTGTACGAGGACTATTTAAGCCTGAAAATGGAAGAAGATGATGCTATTACATCACACGTTTCAAAAGTACGCCAGATTGCATCGGAGTAAAAGGATCAAGGCGAAAAATTATCTGACAATTTGAAAATGTGTCGAATAATTAGCAGCTTGGCTGCAAGGTTTCAACATTTTCGGACCGTTTTGTACAACATACATACAATACAATACAATAGAAACGGCCGAGGAGGTAAATTTGTTGCCTATGCAATTGCGGATGACATTCTCTCAGCTGACTATGCTGATATGTGGTTAGCCGATTCAGCACCAGAAGGATTTCAAAAAGGTGTCAAAATAGCAAATGATGAGACACTGGACGTTAAAGGAATTGGTCCTATTGATATCGAAGCTTGGGTAGATGGAAAATGGGTGTCAAGAACTAAGACAGACGTCAGGTATGTCCCAAAAGCAAATGTTAATCTATTTCCAATTGTCCAATTAGCAAAGATAGGTCTTTGAAACAAAATTTAATAAGAAAGGAATGGAACGGAGTTTATTAACAAAGAAGTTTCGTCAATGCTAGCATAACTTGAGATAACGATGGAACGTATTGCACCATATACCCCTGAACAAAATAGCGCGAAATATGCTGATTTTAAGTGGTTTAGAGAATCCTCTTTGGCCAGAAGCGGTAAGGACTGCTGTATACATTGTAAATCGAGCCTTCATTACGAAGAATATCAGTCAGACACCATACAAGCAGGGTATTGGAGAAAAACCACAGCTGGATCACGTCAAAGTCTTTGATACAATCGGATTTGCACACATTTCAAAGAACGTGTCACAATAAGAACTGTAATTTTCTATAGCTTTTCGTTTGATCAATTTATTAGTAATTACAAGAAAATGCGCAAAGTCAAAAAAATGTTTTCGTGAACTTTCAAACTTCAATAACTTAAAATTCAATTTGTCAACTTTCTGTCCGAAATTAAATCCATTTTACCTGGGCTAAGCATGACTTTTACCGATCTTAAATTTATTAAGTTTCCCATTTAATATGTTTACTTTAATACTTTCCCTTTACTCCATCATATGTCGGATCGTTTTGCAACCGCAAATAGGCATGCATTTTGACGCCACCGCATGAATGAAAGTCAGATTGCGGAAATGATGTGGCATCAAAATTCTATTCAACACTGTGGCTATAACTGATCTTTTAGTCTCACATGCTATTCCATGCGGTTTTAAATAATATATTTTAATATCTTATAGCGCTATGCGATCCACGGTTCTCTATATAATCAATCAATACAACTGGCGTCGCCACAGAGGCGAAGACGACGTGGTGCATACAGTTTGTAACATAAATCGCTTCTATCATGTGAAGGTTTACATTGTTCCAATCAAAAAACGCATAATGTATCAAGCCAGCTCGTATCTACCACGACCGCAACCCACATAAATTTTAATACAAAGAATTTGCAAAATAAAAAAAAAACACATATTATGGAGGTAACGACAGATAACTTTTTTGCAATATTGCTTGTTAGATATTTGTTTTTCTTTTTGTTTAGGTATCTATAATTATGTTGTGTGCTCGTAGATACTTCGATTAATATATTGAATTCAATACACGCGTTCGGTTAAATTTGCAGGTTTGCTATTGCTAATATTGAACGTGTTTTTATTAAGAAGTTGGGAAACTTAATACGACCATTTTTTGCTCTTAGGGGAAAGTATTGTTGTTTTAAAATACCTTAAAAACATTTTTTATTGTTTTTTTCTTGTTCTTAGCCATGAGGGGGAAGCTTTATGGTGTAAAAAAAACAAAATATAAAACATATCCAACTTGTTGAGAATGATGGGAAACTGTTGATTTTCTTATTTCCGGAACAGTATCATATGATTTTAGCCTGCAAGACACCACCTCCAGTAACAGGTTAATAGACTTTGCTGCGGGACGTAACGCTGTGGCAGATTGTACGCAGTTTGTTCATCTTTATATCCACAAGGGAACACGACATCCAGATGAACCAACTGTCAACCATGTTGGCCACATTGATCGACGCAAGGCACTGCTCCAGTATCATGTATGTATGTTCCGAGGTACCAACATTGATTCGAACCATTACCTCGTTTTAGTCAAGATAATGCTAATGATATCCAGAAAAAAGCCAAAAGATCGTCAGATCCTTTTCCGAACAAATCAGTACATCGCAACCTAATAAATAATCCTATAGTCCACCAACTTCATAATTGAGAATCAGTGATTGCCAGGAAAAGTAATTACGAATGTCGCCTCTGGCTGTGCTTTCCATGGCCACCATAACGAAACTCCTAGTTTATCAAAGAATGCCGGCAAGTATGTACATGCAGCCAAAGAACAGTCATACAAAGCGGCGCTGCTTGAAAAGACTAGAGCTGCAAACTTTATGCAAAGATATGAAAAGAGAAAAACCGTCAAGGTCATCAGTCTACTTAACATCGCGCAAGCAAGATCTTCTCTGCCGTACTATGTAAACACCGAAAGCTATTCGTCAGAAAGTCCACCATCGACTAAATATTTGCACTACATCAGATCTTGGAAAAAACGTGAAATCTCAAATAGATACCTTTTCATCGATTGCAAGGCCGCGTATGACAGCATCTATAGAGGCGAGTTATTCAGAGCAATCTGAATAACTTAGACAGGGCGATGTGCTCTTCAAAATCATTCTTGTGTGAATAGTGAAGAATACAAAACTCTCACGTCAACATTAGAGGTATAATCTTTCAAAAGTCCGTTTAATTAACCGATTCCGCTGACGATATTGACATAAGAGGAAAAACAAAGCGTTATGTCAACAAGAAGTGGCACCCAGCCAGCACCGATGTAACATCTCGGACAAAACGTCACCATAAACAGCGTAAACGTTACATCAGCGCTGAGATTCAACAAAGAATAACTCTTACCTATATCACTGTTTCTTTGGGCTAAGTAGGCAACTATAGAGCAAAGCCAAAGACAATCAATTACTCGAACAGCCATATAGTGTCCCTATATAAGGGACTTATTATATCTGTCCTGATCGATGGTGCAGAGGCATGGACATTACAAAAAGTAGATGAGAACACCTAAGGGGGCTTTGAGAGAAAAACTGTCCGGGTGATTTTTTGTCCTGTGTGCATAAAAGTGGTAGACCATATATGTGGCTGACTCATATATGTAATATATGAATTCTTCTGCACCCCAGTGCATAATAAGTTAGCATAAACTTATTACTGAACTTGTTACTAAGATATTATGTTATAATAAAGTTATTCGTAGCATAACAGCCAAAGCGCTTGCGTCTCATTTCTATGATCCTGATCCTATTAAAAAGATATGAAAATATAGAACGAATGCACACCTATTCTCCGCTCCGGGAGATCTTTGCATCCTACCCCCTTCGGTATGGGAGTACAGCTTTGCAGGTACTACTGAAAGAGAACCTCAACCAAGTGCGAAACTGGAGACAGCTAGCTATAAACCGAACCAGCTTGATATTTTCGGCCTTGTTCCACCCTAGACTGAAGCGTCACCTTTAATAAGCAAGAAAGCTGACTTCTAAGACGTCCTCCCACAAAACAGAGCATTTAGCGTCTCTGGTTCTGAACAAGATCAAAAAGATAGGATAAATCAAGGTAAATAGTTCTGGTGGAACCCTGAAAACTTTTCGCATAAAAAAATTCAAATCTGGTTTGTTTTTGAATAAATTAATTTTTCGGAAAATCCGGAGGGATTAAGATTTGAAAGATAAGTAAAGACCACTAAAACCGATTTAAAATATTTTCTTTTTCGGTTTTAACCTAACTCTTCGGTTTGTATCACGTTTGATTCACAATACCTGGTGGCCGCAGTTGTGCCCCCTGCCTAGTCCACTATAGTATTTGAGGTGGGTGCAAGTTTGGGTGTGCATTTGGGTTGAAAAGTGTAACTTCCCCCACAAGAGTAAAATAATTTCCCACAAAATGGTTAAGTTATTTCCCACTCAAAGTGGTTATTTCCGACTAATCTCACCAATTATTTATGTTCAGTAAATTTATTAAAAAAAAAATAAAAACTTTTGAAAAAAGTATTTCAATCTTAATTTTAGGATTTTGTCCTTTCGGTCTTTTGGTTTTTCGGTTTTTGGTTTTTCGGTGGGTTTTCGGTCTTATGGGTTTTCGGGATTTTGGATTTCGGTATTATGCCCGGCTCCAGATGCAAACTTTTAACGGAACATCCAAAAGATTTTTTTTTCTAATGACAAATAAATAACTCTTAAAAGGCCTTACCGATTTTGACGAAAATTAACAATTAAGTATGAATATTATAATATTATAATCAACCGTGATGACAATTTTTTTTCGAAATTACAATTCACCACAGTATGGAATTTGACCTAATTGTGGAATATCTAAATTCATTTCCAAAATGTTGAATTCCGCTGTATAATTGAAATGAAGAAATTGTAGGTATTTTTCCATACAGGCCATCATATTATATCAAATTACCTGTTTATGTAATTAAAACCAGGAGCTCGATTTTTTATGAATCCATGGTTCGCCCTTATGCAAGTAAAAACAAGTAAATATGTATACCAAATAATATAAAAAATTGAATACCTACATAAATACATTTGGCTATGTGTAAACGTATTTAGTAAATAAAGTAAAACTTTCTGAGCTTTTACTTTCCTTTCTTTCTACTGCTGCTTACTTTGCTGTTAACATAACTGATGGTGATGGATGTATAGAAAATGCACTCAAAGAAGGAATAATTATGAAATATTTTCTAACTTCTGCTTTTAATTTTATTCGTACAGGTTCCTATTTATCTCAGGCAAAAAACGAACACAATTTCACGAATTTCATCAATGATTGCATTTGCATGCATTGGGCATACATATGCAATTGCGTTGTTCTGCGAGAAAAAGAGAGATACACTACAAGACCTAACCCACCTAACCTATGCTAACGACTGAGAAGAATCGATGTCCAAGAGTATAGAATACAACACATCACCACAATCACAATCCAAACAACTCACAAAGTCACAACCACAACACAACATTGCAATGGGCAAGTTCTAGGCTACGGACGGATACGGTATAGAGAGACTTCAACGAATGTGTTAGATTTAATGAGAGCGAAATTGAATAGAATGTACGATGTACGAATAGTAAGACGCAACTTTTTAACAGCGTTGCCGTGGGAATACTTGGCTTTCGTTTAAAAAAAAAACACACTTTTAAAAATTTTAAAAATTAAACAAAATAAGGCAAAATTACGAAAATTTGAATTTTTGGGGAGTTGGAAATAAATTCAGTTTATTTGAACTTTGAACTTTTTAGAAAAATGGTTTTCCCATTAGTTCTTATCGTCAGAAAAAATTAAATTTATTGCTGAGTTGCACGAACTTGCTCTTGAAGCAAACTCTGTGACTACAAAAATTTTAATTTCATCATATTTTAGTTTTTGTTTTTTTAGCTAAATATTTAAACACCATTGTGTTAAATATTAAACTTAAATGCTATACAAAATTGATGGTAGAAAAATTTATAATTTTTCAACGTGACACATGACCAAATTCTGTTGTTGCTCCACGTCGTTAAATGCCAATTGGCATCATCGCTCACATGCTCCAAACAATCTTTTTGTTTAATTGAAACAGTTTTGGCAGTCCAGCCGTTTTCGATAAAATCGGGGAAAACAACCTTTATATGAGAGGAACCCTCTACCTCTATGTCTATAGTATTAATTTTTCCAATTTTTTTCGAAAACGGCTCTAACGATTTTGATAAAACTTTGTGGACTAATTTCAATAGCTGACCTTACTTGCACATCTTGAATGAATAGACATTTACCTTCGTCTCTTTGATTCCAAGTTTAATTGTCAGCAATCGTTAACAAATACTTCGAAGTGCTGGACTTTGGCAAAAAAAAAAAAAAAAAAAAAAAACTGAATGTAGGTACCTTTGGAAAAATTGCATTGATTAGTGGTAACTGTGTGAGAAATAAATATTCCTCCTGTCTTAGAAAAGGAGCCTTCTTCCAAATCCAACATATTTTGTTTTTTAAGGGGTACTGGAAAGTGGTGATATTTTGTCTATGAGATTGAGGTAGTACATCTTCGAATATGTTAAGATCCTTTAATAATTGTATAATTTTGTTTCGAGCTCAAACTTAAAATCTTATCTCAGTTTCACAGTATTAGTTTAATTTTCAGTTTTAGTTCAAAATTTAAAATTTACAGGCGTTAAATAACATTTAATGTGAAACTTGTTAGCCAACAAATTGGTTCTATAAAGTAATTGTGCCAAATGCCAATTGGTTGAATCAGGACTATTATTTTTTTGCTGCGTGTAAGCAACCAACAATTGACAGAATGTGCTAATAAGGAAAGGCTTAAGTTTTGAATTAATAAATTGCATACTTTACTGAATCATGATGCTATCTCGCTTAAAACCAAAAGGATTCTTTGAATTTTTAGTGCTAGCACCAAAAACTGCTTTGCTGAGAAAAATGATGTCTTTTAATTAGTTTTCCAACAACTTTTTCAAGGGCTCAAAGGCTCTATCACATTTCTCCAGGGCAACTTTAGACTTCTCGAGTGAACGTCTCTCGCTTTCACTTTAGTAAAATTGAAACACAATTGTAGTTCGGGGCTATTTTATAGTAATCATGTCGTCGACTTGAATGATGACTCGGAATTTCGCCCGTAATATTCTTTTCTTTTTGTGTATTTTTGTGAACAACTTTTTTGTCACCTTTTTTATACTGTATATAGACAGGCCAATCTTCAAAATATTCGGAATTATTTTAATTTTTTTTTTATTTTTCAGTTATAAACAGACAGTTTTTAATTTTTTAATTTTTTTTTTAATTTTTGTTAATTGTTGAGAGTCATTTGTATATGAAGTATTCTCTTCTTGTTTGAGGACTTTTTTTTGAACACAATTTAATATTGTTAAGCGGTTACGCTGATTCCGATTTGCGTAGATATTACTGATTTACTTTGTTGACTTGTTGTTTTTTCTTATATTTTATTAAAGCGTTTCTCTAAAATAAGATTTATTTGGGGAGAAGTTTGAATTTTTTTCCATTCAGTCAAGTTTTCAAGCAAAAACGGGTGTTCAAGAACAAGTTTCAATACTGCATAATGGGACAAGGACGGAAACATCTTCGAAATATGGTGTTCAAAAAAGAAAAAGAGCGTTAATATTCAATTACCAAAGTATAAATTAAAAATTCTCAAGTGAATTAAAACTATTAAATAAACATAGTTTTCTTGACTCAACTTTCTAATGAGCGAGTTGACTGGACCAAGGACCAAGGAGTTCAGACAAGATACCTTTTAAATGGAAAACATCGGTCAAGATCGCGATTATAATCTACAAAATTATCACTGCTCAGCACCAGAGGGGCCAAATTCCCTGATCATCACAGTTTAAAACTGATAGCACACACCATTATATGAAAGAAACCCACGGACCCGAGAGTGAATCAGTTATTCGTTGCCGATATTGTATTCTGAAATATTAATTCACCGCATTTCTTTATTTGTATAACTTGCTTGCCATCCCGCTAGTTTAAAGTCAAAATTATTTAGTACTCTGATAAAAAAGTTTAAACAATTAATTTATTCGTTTTATGCAATATTTTCAAACTCATCAGAGACTTTAAAACAAAATTATGTTAAACAGATTTTTTATATTGTAACATTTTCCAGATACTAAATATTTTATTCAGCGAGATGATAAAATCTTAAAAGAAACTTCGATCGACTTCTAGATCTTATATAAAATGCTCCTAAATATTTTTCAATCCCTGGAAAAATAAATTTGTTTTTTTATAACATGATAAAAACCTACAATAAATTCTTCTTTAATTATAAAAAAAATATTATAATAATATTTTATTTTTATTTATTTACAGGTGAGTCGTGATAATCAAATTATATTCTTACTGGAATCTTAATTGTTCGTAAGTTTTTTTTTTTAATGTCATGCAACCTATACAATATTTTATTAATTGAAAATAACTAACCTGTACTATTTTAAATCTGAAGGATTAGATATTAACTTTTACCTATATAGTAGCTTGAAATTGTTAAGCACTAATATAAACGATTATTACTTGTGTTAATAATTTACCACCAGATAAGCAACTAATGCAGGTTATTTAGGTCTTGAGAACGTGACAAAAGTTTTGCATTTTACTTTTGATGTATTGGATTTTTTGATAATGTAAAAATGCTTGCATTTTTTTTTTAATTTCGTATCCTGGGAAGACTCAATATTTTGTTTATTGCTACTATAACTACTCTGCTGTGATCCGTAGCTATACTGCCCGAGCAAGCTGATCAGTTCTCTTGTGCTCTGCGCCATGTTTTCGTCGATTCGTTCCTCCGCCAGTGCCAGGTACACCCAACCAAAAAACTGCGTAAAATTAACTTAAATCCAATGTTAACTTATGCAAGTCCTAAAGCCGTTTTGAGCTTACTTAGTTCTAAGCTAATTTGCCTTTAATTGCTTGGGTAAATAAAGTTTGTGTCATCGGTGTTTAAAACTGCCTTAGAAATAACATACTTTATGCATAATTCTCCTAGGTAATTTTACTTAGAACTAAGGTAATGTAAGCCTAGTTTTTTATCTTATCTAGGAGTAAAATTACACTTGTAACTAAGGTTAATACAAACATTTTTGCCCTAGAAATAGCGAGGGGTTTGTCACGAATGAAATCACTAAACCACTTATATTTGAAATCATTTGAAATCACTTTGAAATCCGGTGCAATCACTTGAAATCATTAGATTTATTTGAAATCATTGCAATCACGAAATATTTAAATCCTTAAATACTGCTTGAAATCACGTGAAATCATCTGAAATTATTTGAAATATTGCAATCATTGAACCACTAAACAAACCCCTCGAGAAATAGCATAATTTATGCCAGATTTCCTCACAACTTACTCCACAACCGGCACCATTACTTCGAAGCTATGTAGGTATGTAGTCAAGATTTCTTCTTTATGGGTCATCCGGTCATCTAGAAATTCTTGACTCATTACCTGGAAAGGACGTATTTTATGCGTTGGAAATGATGTGTTGGGAAAGCTCTAAGGCAGTGTTGAAATTGAAAGGTATTTTAAGATAGAATTATCAGATCAAAATATTTCCAGTCATAAACTCATCCTTTCTATGGTATACCGATGAATAAAAAAATAGCACTCGTGAACAGAACTCGTGCAAAGTTCTAACGCATGTTATTTAATGAAGCAGAAAAAAAATGCAAAAGAATTAAATGCCAAAAAACATAGGTAACAATAAATTGCCAAACAAAAAAAAAAGCGAAAGAACAAATCGCAAAATGAATTTTGCTTAGTTGTTGAAAATGTTTTTGAAAAAAGCAAAATATAAAAAAAAAACAAAACGTAAATTACCAAACGAAGAAATGTCTATAATCATTGAGTTTTTATACACATAGAGAAATCATTTTTCAAACTTTGCTCGTATGATGGCGTTACTATCGACTTGTTTTTTTTATTACTCTTGTAGCAATTATTCTTGAGTTAAAAGGCAAGAGAAATAAAGAAAAACAAATACAAATGGTATGCAGAAGAATTTTGTTCGGTTCGGTTCAAGTATTTTTCGTTACAGAGAACTAGGGAAATAATAATTACTCGATATGCTCATTTAGCGACTTCTACTTTGGTAAGTTTGAAACCATCTTTATTCCTCTATGTGTATAAACTCAATGCTATAATCAATTTCGCCAAACCATATTGATCTGATTTGGAGTTGGTGCGAGTTTGGGTGTATGCAAATATTTCGAGGTCTATGCACCTTATGACTATTTTGTCGATGGACCTTATTACTATTTCCTAATTTGTCAATATAGTCAATATAGATATTGTGCCCATTTGAAGCAGCCATAATGCCCATGAACAGAATGTCCGGGAACCTTATGCCATCTTACAATATAAGGCACAGGAAATTAGATATATACTTCTTCTAAAAAACTTTAGATTGCTGGTGAGCTTCCTATATTATAGTATCGCGTTTCTAAAAAATAGAAGGGTCTTCGCATTGGGCGCCAATTATTTCAATCCAATATTAGTTAAAAATCTGAACAGAAAATATGCCTACAAGAGTTAGTAATCAATTGGTTGTGTGGTGAAAACTCTATTATGTTCCGCCAAGCTATTAATCTAGTTTCAATAAAAGTCAATAGTCTTACCTACCTAGGTACCACCTACCTACCACATATTTTTTTCTGCGAAAGTTAAAAGTAGGTAACCTACCTATTACAGGAAATACCTAGGTACCTAGCTTATTAAACTAAGTACCTAGGTACCTTTTTTTAAGCTTAAAATACGCTTAGGGGTAGGTAGGTATAAGGCTAAAAATGATGATGTCTACACCTCTTTGTTTATAGTCTCGCATCCCATTCGTACTTACCTAGCTCCACAAAATAATAAATCACACGTGGACAATGGACATAGCTGGAAGCCCTAAACAGCCATCGCTGCCTTCGCTAGTTATTCTAAAAACATTATTTTTGTTTGTACTGAGTACTGACTAACTACTGACCTGCTGATTGCATTTGTGTCGGTTTTTCAGTGTTGGTTTTACCATATTTTTTTAACATTTCCCTTTTCATCTTCATGTTCGCCTCACCGTCCATTGCCAATAAAGCAACAAAAAAAACCATCAGACAACAACCGAAGAGGCGAACAGTCCAATCCAAAACACAACACTGCACCAATACCAACATCCCCAATATCCCACACTATCAACAATACACTTGAACTTGCGCTGCGCATGATAATTATCAATTCACGAGAACCTACCCTACAAAAAAAAATTAAAAACAAAACAAAATAAAAACAATAAAAAAAACAAGCAATAATAATAACCTGTGCCATGTTTCTTGTATCTTTGACTTTTCGTTCGCAGATTTGAGACTTTAAAATATCACCCTGTATCATTTTTACCTAGTTATATGTATGTTTTTGATTTTGTATCTAAAATAAGTCGAAATGGAAACACCTGTGTTAGAGTTGTTGGTTGATTCCCTTTTTCCTGACTTATTATAAATTGAATAGACTTGATTATGGTTTTGAGTCTGAGATCTGAATTCTGAATTCTGATTCTGACTCTTAGCATTCTTCCATTCTTCACATTGTCTTCATATCGATTCATACACTCTCATAAGTATTAATTTTTGCACAAGTATGGAGTATCTATGTGCGCAGCAGCAAAATACACACACATAAGCATTACTTCTATAATTGCAGAGAGAGTGAGTGAGGTGAGTGTCGAGTGACAGTGAATTAGTGTGTCGGTATTTTTTTTTTTTTTTGTATTATATCTTGCACTTTCCTTCATCATTAAGTTTTTCTCACATAATATTCGGTTGGTTGATTTAGTATTTGTTTGCCCATCGTAAGCGGTGGTTGTCTAGAATATCTAATATCATTTTGTTTTCCCACTTGATTCTCACTTTTTTCGTGCATCCGTTGTGTGAGAGTTTCTGCAAAAATCAGATGCATTTTCCGGTTTAATTTGTTTTATGTTATTTAATTGATTTTTTACGCACATACTGTGTTCAAAAAAATATATCTTTAAAATATAAATTGATTTTATGGGAAAAAGATAAAATTGCAATTTTAAATGTAAATTTTTTAGAGAAGTGCATCCCAATCTCAATAAGAATAGTTTTATGTTTGCATCTCGACACACACACACACACTTCTATGAATGTAGAAATCTCTATAGTGCGTCTTGTGGAATCCCTTAATTTATGCTTTGAGTCGCCATAGCCACCACAACTACTATCCTTGCGTTGTCGTAGCCGTCGCACCATCCAAAACATCACAATAATTGAGTGTAGGGTGGATGAATGGTGTATCTTTAAATTCTATTTATAGTTAAAAGTGTATCTTTTGATTGCGTGCGGATTCTAAACTAACATCGGGTTCGGTTGAATATTTTTTTGAAATTCTTGGTGTTGTTTTGTAAAAGAAGAAGAATTCCCCTAGGTGCACGTCTGGACTGATTTAAACAAAAAAGAAATAATAACCATTCCATGTGTGGGCTGCAACAACCATAAACCTAGAGGAGCAAACTGAAGGCTGATTTAGATGGTACTTCTTGGTGTATATCTCTACGGGGGTTTCGTGCACCACCGGCCTAGACACAGACGACGACAACAAAAAGAAGAAAAATAGAGAAAAAGTCAAGTCCCAAAAAAAAAAAAAACAATACGAATGTACATTAAAAGAGGAGTGGAGAAATAAAAAAAACAACAACAAATAAGAAAAATATAGATTATTTGAAATTGTGTTAGAGGGTGCGCGAGCTATATATATATATATATATATATTTGTATCTGTATCTGCTGCTGCTGCTACACCTTGCATCTATTTATCCGTGTTCTGTGTTATGTTCCGCCGTCTGTCGCTGTTTTTTGTTTCTCATATACAATCGTAATCGTGTTGTGCAGTAACTTAGTGCATTCAACTGTCGAAATAAAATATTTTTGGTGTTTTTTTTCGAAAACAATAAGTTTTCTTGTTTTTTTTTTTTAATTCTATGATGTTTTGATGAGTTTTGTTATCATCAATTGTTTGTAATATAACAAAAAAAAAAAAGGAATTTGTGTTAAAAAAATATTGTAAGATTTTTTGTTAAATTGGAAGAAAAGTGAAAGAATTGTTCTTTGAAATATCTTCATCAATCATTTATGTCATTGTATCTATTGGGATACAATTTTAATTATTATATCGTTTTGATTTATTACTTGTAATTTTTATTCTGGATATTGGTTAATATTAAATGGAATTCTACAATCAACAATCGTACTATACGGATTATTTTACAAGTGGATTAGAACGTGATTTTCAACATTTTCAAGGTAAATATATCTGATGTTATTTTTTATTTAATTTTATCATCTTAATATAACATGGCAATACGGTTTTTTTTCATAATGGAGATATCTTCTTTTTTTCATTTTATAATTCTTATTGCAATCTTTTCAATATTATCTAACGAATAAGCAAGTCCTTATTATGTCCAACTGGATCGAATAAATCTGGTTTATCATTTACCTATGTTAGGAAGTGCATTACAACTGCCTCTGATAGGTCCTATTTTTTGACAAACAGCTGTTCATCTTGTTATCATTTCATTCCTTATTTATTTGAATTAAAGTTTTTCTCCGACAAAAAGGATAATCCTAAAATTCATGTTTTTGAACACGAAATTACCCAAATTAATTCGAAAAATAATAATGATATTAGGTATCCTTTCCAAATTGTTCATTATATTCTACCACATTAGAACATCGCTCGTACTCTGCTTGCTGCCATGGTTTACAGTTTTACACCTTCACTACCGCGAACTGTCTGGTTATGGCAGCAACTCAAGCTTTCTTCTTCGTCTTCGTCTTTTCTGGTACCATCGAATTTCGGAAGATGGTTTTCTGTCGAGGTCGTAATGTTTAGTAAACTTTTATACGAAATACCTATTCAAAATGTTTAAATGATTACAATATCATCATTGGGAATCAATATGGGTTCCGTATTGATGAGTTGAAAAGAATCTATTATTTTCGTTTTTCTTGATCTTAAACTTCCTTTTAACACAATTGATCCGAGTATTGTGCTCGAGAAGTTGCAGAAATAGGTATAGATTTATGGTGTTTCTCTAGATAAGTTTTTTAATGGGGCTCTCACAACAAACCAAAATCAACGATGTTTTATCTGATCCAAAATTGATTGGTCTGGGAGTCACTCAAGGTTCGATTCTTGGACCATCACTTTTTGACTGTTACATTAACGATATGAACAGAACTGTGAAAAATAACGGACGAATTTGAAGACCTCGAAGTTCTAAATTTATTGCTTAATGCTAATAAATTCAAATTGAAGGATTCAAAACCGAAAAGTATTGATTTAAATGGAATTCCTGAACGCAACCTTTTGTTGTGATGGAAAAATGTATAACGGATCTTAACGCAGTTAAAAAAAGCAACCTCTTGCATCACTAACAAATGATAATAAATTAAAATTTGAATCG
The DNA here is from genome assembly GCA_951217065.1 of Baccha elongata. Lineage (NCBI taxonomy): Eukaryota > Metazoa > Arthropoda > Insecta > Diptera > Syrphidae > Baccha > Baccha elongata. The sequence continues at coordinate 194,757,113 of OX578272.1, read as the reverse complement.
CGATTTATTTTCCAAAAACAAAGCCATGAAATTTTCGGCGTGACTCGGAAAATCCATCGACTTTTTCATTGTTTTAGTTCAGTAACTGTAGAAAAAGGGTATACAGAGTTGGGTCACTTGATTGAGGCCACTTGAAAAATCTTTAAAAAAAGGGAAAAATGAAATAAAATGATAAAGATTATACATTATTTGGATATTAGACATTTGTATGAGAATGTAGACTATTTTTTGAAATTAGCTCAACAAGACCGTTTGGAACTGAATCATTATGTTTTGTTCAAATAATTAAGTGAAATCTCTTCCCCGGCGTCACAAATAGCTTTGATTAGGGTCTCCTTACTTCAAACTGTCTATAATGGATTGATAAACTCTTTGAAATAGTCGGACTTAAACGTGTCCCATAAAGTTTAAGTCCAGGACGACCATGGCAAAAGCTCTACATCTTTTGACAGATTTCAGCTTCGTGCTACCGTAGAAGTGTAAATTGGTTGTTTTTTTTTATTAGAAAATCTAATCTATAGTTCCAAGTTTCAGCTTTCGAAACATGCGTTCCAATTCAAATTTATAACTCTTTCCGTTCATTGTAAAAGTCAGAATTTCTAATTCGATTCTGCCTTACAACGTGATAGCTCCCTACGCCATAAAAGCTGATATTTACTCCTATAGGTATTTTAATCGTAAAATTAAAAATTATAACCATCCGGTCCATCAAGATTAACTTTTTTTTCGTCCGAAAGTTCAAGGGAAACCTTCTTATGAACTTACCATAGAGCTGGTTTATTTTTATTCTCTGAAGCCCTCAATCAAGTGACCGAACTTTTAATACCCTTTTTCTACAGTTACTGAACTGAAATTGTGAAATTTCGATGGATTTTCCTAGTCACGCCCAAAATTTCATGGATTTGTTTCTGGAAAATATGTACGTACCCACAATAATAAATATTTCCGGTTCAAAGGTGTCCTAAAGTTATAAATTGCGAAAAACCGTTGCGAAAGAGTGGCCTCAATCAAGTGACCGGCAGTGTATTACAAAAAAAAAAATTAAAGAAAATAAGTTTCCTACGAAGAATCAGAAATAAAGAAAGCACTATTACCACTATAAATATTTATAATAATTGTTAAACTCCACATTGAATATTTCTCTACAATCTAATATTTGATTAATGAAAGTAATATGAAAAATTTGCAGAAACTGCAAAATTTAAGCGATGCATGCAATAAATTAGATGTGGTAGATAAATATACTCCTAATAGTAGTAATTTCCAATAGTATACTGTGGGTGAATGTCAAAGGACAACTTTTCTTTCATTTAAAAGATGCTTTTAAAATGTATTTAGACGAAAATGCGACTTTAGTTTCTTGGTTTTTTTAAAATTAAAAGCGGTCGGTGCTATAAAAAATTTCATTTAAAAATTTAGCATTTAAAAATATTTCATTTAACCGAAAAAATATTTCAAAGTGTTTAGAGAAACTGGGCATAGAAGAAAATACTTACGACATAATAAGAAAATATTATTTCGATTTTCTAAAGAAATTTGTACTATGAAATTAAATAAATAATAATTTTAAACTAATTATCACAACTTAGTAATTTATTTTTTTTTATTATGCGACGCGTTTCGTATTCACTGTTTTAATCCTAATGCATAGCTTTAGACAAAATTTCTCATAAAATAATTGCTTTAAACTCAAAAATGTCTTGTTTTATATAATGCTATCAACATAAAACAAATGATCTTAAAAGTCTTGATAAATAACTTTGTTGATTTCCACAGTAGAAATTTTCAGTGGCAAATTAAGCACCTCACTGCTAAAGCTTATTCAGAAAATAAAAATTATAAATTAGGGTAACAACATTCCCACTTCAATGCAGATCTGCCTTTGGGGTTTGGCTGGTTAAAATAAAAAATGGCCGGAAATTGCCCGATTATGGATTATTTCATATAGACCAACAGAAACCTGTTGTGGTTGCATTTGTTTTTTTTTTTTTTTTTTTTTTTCAAAAGTAATAGAAGAACATTAAAATCAATAGAAATTATTGACATTTGCAGATTGGTCAAAAAACATTTAACTATCTGGTTATAATTTTCGATTGAACTGGAGGATTTGACACTTCGTCCGAAAAAATTAGGTATGGCCCAGGACCCCAGTTAAGACACTGCTCTTAATTTTCATAGCATGCGCTAAATGTACACGTGTATTCTGTAGGTGTACACACTGCCTCCAGAATTTTTTTTTATTATTATTCCCTCATTGCTCATTTACCTCATGGACTATTACGGTTTCTAAAGACAAGCAAACAATTGAAAGGTATATTGATGTTTTTCACTGAATCCCTATAATATTTTGTTACTTTTATTTGCGATCATTTTCAACGTGCCATGAGCCGATTCTTTCTTTTGTCTGCTACCTTATTTATTATTTGACTTTCATTCTTACACCGACAAAAAGCAAAGCTTTGATTTCAGTTTTTGGCGAATAACATTTTTTTGCTTATCAAATATCTTCAACAAAAAAATCCCGTCAAATTACGAAGAAATCCGCATTTTTTGACAATAAATTGCTTTATGACAATGACGCCAACAAGCAGACCTGTTTTTTTTTTTTTTGCTCTATTCGATGCTGATTTGCGTTTTCTATTGAAGTGACTTGTCCAAAGTGATTGATTATAATATATCAAAAGCAAATAAAAAAATACATGTATTTTCATTAATGACTCCCACAACGCCCTCTGGAATATCCATCATTGTTTATTTCTCCATCTCAAAAAAGTCCTTATTTGTCAAGTTATGTGGATACTATGTGTAGTCTGTGTTAAGAGATTTTCAACACATATACAAATGCAATTGTTTTAAAGTAGCTTTTTACAGACACAAATTTGGAAGGCACAAAGAAAAAAAAATCGTTTAAAGTACTCAGAGATAATAAAATAAGTATTCTTTTTTGTAAATTGCAGGCCAAATAAATTCAAGGTTGTTTACATAAACCAATATTTACCAAGTCTGGGATATTTTTAGAGAAAAATGACACTCCCACGTATAAACGAGCAACACCCTTAAAAAAGGACTTATTTTTGTTGTTTTCTTACTTATAAATCTCTTTAATGGAATCTGAGATGAGGGGAGACAAACGTACGAGATATTATTATTTAAGAATTTATATTTAGGTAGGTACCTATATTTTGTTTTTATTAAATAAAATACCAATAGAGAAAAAGTAGATATTCTAAGACTTTGGTCATGTTTGCACTTTTTTGACAACTTTTCAATTAGGTAAAGAAATCATCGAGTCAGATGTTTAATATAAAATGTCTGCTATTAACAAAAGAGTTATCACAGAACAAACACATTTTGAAATCATCTATAATTTTGCTTCATATGTTTTTCGAGATTATGTCTCTTTATGTCTCTTTTTCTATAAACTGATTTTTTTAAGTACCTTCGTAAGATATTCGAAATTGCTTTCAGAAAGGTATAAAATAAGTGTCATGTACATACCTAAAATACGTTCAACAAAATTATTTTTGTTTGTAATATTTTTTACCTCAATGATGATTTGGGAGTTGCAATTATTTTCTAGCGAGTAAGTAGGTATTTTCTACTTTTCTTTTCTATCCCTAGTATTTTTTTTATTGGCGATCAAATATTCACAATAGTTGTATGTTAATGTTTTGTCTGTGCAAGTTGATACCTAACTAGAACGTGGTGAGCAAGTAGTGCAAACTTTTAAAAATAAAAAAATTATTGCCGATCTTATACTGTATCGGGTTATTGGACATTTCTTACCGTACTTAATTTCTCCTAGTAAAATAGTCAATACAACATACCTGTTGATTAGATTTTCATGAGCGAAAAGCAGAACAAAATTGCAAAATAAAGCTATACATTGCAATAATTAATTTCACAGCACTGTTCTTTCAACTCTAGCCTATTTTAAATAATTTTTCAAAAATAATGTTTGTCTTTTTTTATTATTTAATAATAAACTCATAATATGATTCCATATACATAAAAACATACTGTTATTCTTTTTGTATCTTCTTCCTTATACAAAAACAAGAGCGTGAAAAAGAGGCACCATATGTTTTTTATACATGTAAAATAATTTTTTTCATTTTTCAAATAAGATAATTTTCGTCTTATGCATTCAACAACCAAATTTCAAGAGCTAAGATTTTTAAAGGGAAACAAATATTTCCTTGAAGGAATTTTTTCTAATATTAGTAAGAGTCTAAACTTAAAAAAACGATATAACCGGATCGATAAAAAAATTGAAGTCAAGAGGTTTATTTTTTCTAATGTTCTTTTTTTTTTTTAAATTTAAATCGTTTTAAAATATATTTATAGAATTTCCCACAAAAGTATAACTTATGCTACAAGAGCAAGATTGTGCGACCCTTTATTTTGCCCTTTATTTTGTAAAAAAAAAGTCGATTGATTTGTTTGGCACGAACATTTTCATTCACAGAATAATAAAAAGCTAGTAAACGACCACAAATCGTACCATCCTTTGGCTGGAATACTTTTTCTGAATAAGTGTATAAAAGTGACTGAAATTTCAGTACAATCAGAGTAGAAATTGGCAGTAGGTACTATGTTAAAAGATTTGCTTTTTAGTCCACATCCGTCGACATCAGCCTGTATACGAAAAGAGCGATATATACCATCTGCTTTCAAATTATTTGCATTGCATAGTCAGCTTCGTTTGCCAGACGCTTCTGCGATTTTTTAGAGAGCGTTCATTAAAAAATATTGCAGACTAAAGAAGACACGTTTGCAAATTAATTGAAAGAAATTGTCAGTTGATTTGTTTTCATATTTTCTATGAATGTTTATAGATTATCAAGTCTCAAATTAATTAAAGTACCTAACTAATTGCTGCGGAAGAAAAATAAACCTTCGAAACGGTAACGGAAGAAGACATATGATAATATAGTGGACCTACTTACTTAGGTACTTCTTCTTTAACTGTAAACCGTCAAAAATTATTAATCTTATTTTGTTATTTGTGCTCACACTATAATTCGATCTTTTGATCTTCATAAAAGTCACAAAAGTGATAAAACTAACGAAAGAATTGGCCAGATCCAAAAAACGGAGGAATCAAAGGAATAGAATGAATTGTTGTTGGTTTGTTGTGTAAACCAACAAAAATTCCTCCGATTCCTCTGATTCCTTCGTTTTCTCGGTTTTTTGGTTCTGGCCTAATGTCACTCCGAAATTTCGATCCAGATTAAGCAATCTGTTCCGAAATGTCACGAAAAGCATAGTTAGTCGGATTTACCATGCAATTTATTTTATTTATTTATTTATGAATCCCGAAATAACTATCACCAAATCCCTTCGTAGTGGAAAAATCTATACGAATTTCAAAATTAGTGGAAATACCTATCAGAAGATCGGAATGAAACGGAAAATCCCCGAATGAATTGTTTAATAGTACTAACAATTTCCTATCATCTGCTCGTAGAATAATATTTTCCAATTGCATTCACTTCATCTAGTAATTTTTTTAAAATTTCTTATGCAAGGCAAACAAAATTTTAATCCAATCAAATTTCAATGACTAGAATTAAGAATCTGTAATCTCGAAGGCGACCGAAAAATCATAACCAAAAATTCCAACTTTTCTTATCTCAAATATCTGAAACAGTATTACGCTGAATTTTTTTTTATTAATAAAACGGCAAATTGAATTTCCGAAATATGTATGTATATCAACTAAACCCGACTGTCCTGTTTCTATTGTTAACACTTAATAAAGTTCAATGACACACATAAGACAGGTTGTCAATGAAAATCACAAAATATTTTTTTTTTATTTCTTAATAAAATTAAACAGGCATTTACCTTTTATCATTAAACACAACGTAACTAATCCATGATACCACTTGTGAGAGTATCTATATTGAAGCTAACAAATTTACAAATCAAATGAATCAAATGTTATAGATACATACATACCTACATAATGTAAGTATATTTAAAAAAAAATGTCCATCATTGTCATAACAGGTATACATCGCTATCAAGCTATACAAAACGAAACAGTCATTGACTTGACTCAACGAAAAAGTCACCATATAGATATATTCATATACATCTAGAATGACCTTGCACTTTTCGAATACGCGACTTAAATTTAATACCTCAAAAGAGAAACGGAAAAAAAATCAAATCACCACCGCGCCATGCCATTTGAGAAGAATTTGTTTTCAGAAAAATACATTTTTTTAAGCGTCACGGAAAAGGTCATTGCCATGTACGATGAATATGGAATTTTTCATCGCCATAATGACAAACTAACTAACTTAACGATTTAAAGGCGGCGCGGCATGGCGAACGCCGCGATGGCGGCAACTACATATGGTAAGACAGCGACGGTTTTTTTGTATAAAAAATTAAGATCAAACGAATGAGTGATTTATTATCCGAGATTGTGCGAAAGAACCAAAAAAAAAAAATTAACGAATTGTGTAGGAGTTTTTTTTTTATTGAAAGTTGATGGGCTGCAGTTCTAAAAATGATTCAGAAAAACTTTCAACTAATATGATCCTTTTTGTTATTTGTCTGAAGTAATATCGAAATCGCAGAATCATGTTCAGAAATAAAGTCCTACTTAAAGTTATATGGGAATTCGAAGATAGTTTTGCACATTGAAACGATATCATATATATCGTTTCAACGATATCATAATATATCGCTACGATCCTCGTGTATTACAGTCATCGAAACAATTCCGCTGCAGTATTGATTCCTGGGATTCAAGTATATTTCTGGTACAGGTAGTTTGTAGTGTGAAATGATTTTATAAGCTGCTACCAGGAACATTGGTTTCGCCTTTGTGAATAACTACCAATTAAAATATTTTCTCGATATCAAATTATGTTTCGAAATGACAAAACGTTAGTTAAGAACTTAATAATCTAATATACTGTGAATCAAAAGATTGCATGTACACATGATGTTTTTAGAGAAAAGGTCGGTTTTGTAATAAATTTGCTTCTAGGTAAATCTTTTAACACAACTCATTACGTATTGCTGCATTTCTAAATTTTTTTTCATACAAGTTGACTTCCCTTTATACTTATTGTTTTATTGTATTATTCATACTAGAATGTCAATTTTATTACTTAAACATTCTTTATTCCGTCAGTTTCAACAACAACAACAACTTAAAGGTGCTACCACAAACTGTTTACATTTTATAATAAATTAGTATTGGCTAGAGATATAGCAATTTCCAGGGATGCCAAGCCCATCAGTCTCCTTATTTGTTGTGCTAAGCCTCAGGGCCAGTCTTTTCAGCTCTGGTTACATTTAACCATTAGCTGGTAACCATATAAACACATACAAAATCTATGGTTAACAACTAAAATAACCAATGGTTACACATAACCAGAGCTGAAAAGACTGGCCCTTGATCCAATTTTATATTAAAAAACTTTCTACATGCACACCATAGGATTCAAACCCACGCATATCAGATTTGCTCAGTCTTCGAATCGTATGCACTACACATTTCCTTTATAAGTTTTGATTCAATAAGAGTGTTAAGAAGGCGTTTTACTATATGAAAAATTCTAGAATAATAATATTATGATGTGATGAAAGATACAAGTGTTTGTGGCATCCTTTTCTGGATTGCAAACAAGACCTCTAGGTTAGGTTCACCAACCAAATTCAAAATGGAAAATGAAATGTTTTTTTTGCAATGACGTCAAATATATGCTTGTTCGTTAACACCAAATGCATGAATTTTCCATAGAAGAGCTTGATGCCAAAATCTATCAACCGCTTTTGAAATTTCGAACGTATTAATCTTACTTTTGCCAAATCCATATGAACATTTGTTCTCTACGGAGGCCATATTGCGGATCATTAACAATCTTTAATATATGTTTTTGATCTGATAGTTTATCAGCGCCTATATTATTATAATATTAAAAAAAAGAGATGCAAATGTAAGCAATAGTTAGTTTGAGTGCGAAGAACAATCGCTTATTTAGGAATGGTCTGATTTCCATCTTCTAATCTTAAAGACTACGTATAAGAAGATAGAATAGTTGAAGAATCTGACAATGGTCTTGCCAGTGAAGAAAAGCACGACTTCAGAACATCAATTTTTCTAAAGCTTTTAGAACAAATCAAGAGGTATTAGTTAGGTAGTTGATGTTTTAACGCATTTTGTATCTTGAAATCCTTAAGTGCAATACATTTACTACAAATTATGTAAAAACGTTTTTTTTTTTAAATTAATTCTTTCCAATAAACCATGAGAATGAAAAACCAATTAGAGTCATAAAAACAAAATGAAAGCATAAAATGACGCATTACTGCTTGTTTAAATCTTAACACTCTTTATCACTAATCAAAAATCGAAAACATACTTAAACAAAATTAAATAAAAGGAAAAACAAGATTTCGGATGACAAATTTTTTTAAATGCTTTTAAGACGAAATCTCTGAAAATTATCATAAAACTTTTTATCACTTTATTTGACCTCATTTGTTTTTGTATTCTTAATTTTTCAACATCTGCAAGCTACCGCTGCTGGTCTCACCAACGGTGACGACCAAAACGACAATTACCAAGAATTAATAATAAGGAAAAAAAAAATAAATAAAGAAATTCCATTAAGTGTTCTTAAAGAAGTTCAAAAAGGTAGGCAACGGAAAAAGCAATTCAGAAAGGGTTCTCTTCCAAGCAGTTTAACATGACTTTTTGTAGTTTCGTATGTTTAAGTGTATTTTTGGCTTTTTAGTAGGAATTATTCTGCATTTTTTTTTTTTCTTTTAACTTGATGCCCAACATTTTTATTTGTGTGAGTTTTTTTCGACTGTATAGCTATTGACTGAAAAGAAATCATTGTTTCTTTATAAACAAAAAAAAAACTTCAAAACGACTACTAGGTCAATGAAAGAAAATATGTCTGAAGAACTTTACGTTCAGTATTGGATTGTGGATGGAGAAAGTTTTATGTTAATCAAAAATATGTACACGAGGAAGGGTGAAAGATTCTAATAGATATTTATTTAGAAAGTGAAATATTCTTATATTTTACAACTATTAATATTTAATGCTAATTTATTTTGTGTTCAGATGAAATGAAGAGTCTGCTGACAAGCTAAACACTGAAAAATTAAAAAAGTCTTTTTAAACTTTTAGAAAATAGTTCGGAAAACCTACCACGAAAAATTCCCATTGCATTTCTATTTCTTTCAAAACTTAATCATACAGAAACTGTCTAGTAAAATAAGAATTTTTGAAAATCAAACCATCAGGACATATTAATTTCTGAATTTCCATTCTGTCCTTCTTTGGATAATACGATTCTGTCGTAATATATATAGTTATTTTCGGATAAGCCGCGTTTTGAAATTAAAGAGTGAAATTGCATTGAGCGTGGCCACCGGGAAGCTGCTGTTGAAATATTATTAATTATATTGGCTACGTAAGTTATAGCGGTGTGTAGAAGGTTCTGTTGTTGTTGAGATGCAAGTTAGTGGGTGCACGCATTGCTCACTGCATCCCAGGGTGTTTTCAGTTTGATATGGGATGACCGTGAGGTGTTAATGACCGGATCCCAAGTACGAGAAAGATTAAAACTATCGTCGCGATTGAAATTTTGATGTCGCTTTATTTCAATCGGTGACCACGCTCAATGCAATTTGATGCGAAACGTTCGGGGTGAGTACTAAAATGCACTCTTTAATTTCGAAACGCGGCTTATCCGAAAATAAATATATATATTATGTCTGAAAACAACAGCGAAAGCCTTAAAAGCTTCTGTCGTGTTTTCCTCAATAATTTTCGGTTAAAAAAATACGTTATTCTTTTAGCTTAATTCCCGTAGCCTCACCTCCTTCTATAACCTATACCGTTCGTTGCCATTTCTTTCTTTATAATGTTGAGTGTTTTCGAATGATTGTTTGAGCTGCCTTTCATTTTTCTTGTATGCTCAAAAATATTAAGGAGTTCTTCATTTTGAGGTAAAATCAAGAAATATTGCACCATGAGCTGAATATACCATCGGCCATAATAACTTTAGTTAAGTTAGTTTTTGCCAAAATAACTTACTAAAGTTGGGTAATTTTTGTTGCCCCCTTGATGAGCTATGTATCTTTGGTTTGGTAGCCATAATTCTGTTTACCAAAAACATCTAAAGCATTTAAGGGATTCGCTTTTAGAATTATATTAATTTCCATTTGGTCTTGTCAAGTGTTATTATTTTACGTGTCAGTTGTTAATTTTCCCGTACTATCATTTCATCAATTTTTATTTCAAAAGCTCTTCATCAACATTTACCACAAAGGACACAACTTGTTAATTCCATCAACCTCACTCTAGTCACGTTCGTTTGCAGTGATTTCTTAAGCTAAAATATTATAGACTCAATTATTGAAAATATAATTGATAAAAAATAATCAGGGTTTCAGAAAAATCCAGATTGATGGTTGTATCTGCATTATATTTGTATCTATTTGGTATCAATCAATCATTCTACATTTTCTTCTACATTTCATTTTCTACACAAATGTCTTTTTTTGAACAAAAATAAATGAAATCAGTTAATTTGGTATATGTACCTATCATTAATAAAAGTTAGAATGAATATTTCCACTGCGGGTTCATTTTCTTTCTTCCGGAACTCTGGAAAATAAGCAATTATTCTTCGGTGTGTTTGTTGTTAATGTACGACGGCGACGCGCCGGTCGACCAGAGCCTTTCTGTATGTATATATCATTCTTGGGTGGGTATTCTTTTTTTTTTTACTAGACAAGTGTTTGTGCTTGGCGGATAGTTGGTATTGTACGCTTACAAAAACCAACAAAATACGAGGGAAAAAGGAATCTACAATAATGCAATACTTCCTGTTGTGTTTCGTATGTCAATGTTATTCTAAAGAAAGAATTAAAGTTTTGCTTGCGACACGTTCATCATGGCGATTTAACTTATTACCATAGTTCTACCCGATAACGACGACACTGTGGCAATGGCGACATGCTAATAATGTGACATGAGAGGCTATGAGCTATTAAAACTCACTTCTGCCTCGATGTCCAAAACCTGTATCAACTAAAAGGGAATTTCGACGGTCGCGATGTTCGGTCGTTACTACTTGGCATCGTGTTAGTTGTATTGTTGCCGCATAATTTATAGGTTGTGTTGTGATTATTGATTTACTATTTTTAGAAGGTTTTCATCAGGAAGACTTTTTAATAGTTAACCATTTAATTCTTTAAGTTCAATTAAAAGTCACAATTGGAAAAAGTGGTGCAATGAATAAATTACGTCAACCTTTAATTATGGAAATAATGGCACATTTAATATGTAGGTATTGTTTCTGATGGCAGTTCGGGCTGAATACTGTAAAAACTTCATAATTAGATTGGTAGAAAAATGTCAAAGCGCAAAGTGTCAAATAAAAAAACAAAACCAAACAAAAAATAACCTCGATTCCACGTCAAACGTGTGGAGAACAGATAAAATCTATTAACCATCAAAAACGCATCTTTCGTGTTGAAATTTGATCTATATTTTTTGCAACTCTTCGCACGGAAATGACAAACATTTTGTTCAATTAAAAATGTTTTAAAATATTTCTGAAATGTCAAAAATTAAGTAAACAAAATTCCAATAATTCTTCTTAGAAGTACGAGAATTTTATTTGACACTTCAGAATATTCGTTGCAATCGAACATACAATTTATGAGTGATCTTTTTTTGATCAAATTTCTCCGTTAAATCGTCTCCACTTAATCCTATTGCAAAGTTTTTGTAACAACTTACTTACAAATTAGTTTCGAAGAAAACACTTAATTTATAGTTAAAAATGTGATCAAAACCATATGTCAAAACTTCTATACGGAATTGCGATTTATGATTTTAAATGTTCCCAAAACACACACCGGTTTTTTTTTCTGCGTCGTAATGTGATGTGATGGTTGTTCCAAAGAATGCGCTCGTGTGTGGATGCAAAAAAAAAAAATATACGTTTCGGAAAACATTTGAAATTCGCAGCAGTTTCTCTTGTTTCCGCCACCCGCTGCCACTAAATGCGCTGCTATATCTCTCATTTTGAATTCTTATTATATCCCATCATCGGCGTCATTGAGGATGGGATACCTCAAAAGTTAACGACCTCTCAGGGGCAAATTCAAAATAAAAATAAAAACAAAGTCAATCATTAACTGCAAAGCACCATATATTTGCAATGTGCATATATTTTTGTTAATTTATTGTTTTACTAAAAAAAAAAAAATGGCGCATTAATTTTATATTGACAGCCGATTAGGTTGAGTGTTTTATTTCCAACAATAACAATAATGTGTGTTCTTTGAATTGGGAATTTATTACAATTTTCACTTTCATTTGGAATTCTTTGTGTAAATGCAGTTTATCTTTTCATTTTACAGTACAACCTCACAAAACCAGACTCATCAAATGTTTCCTTTTTTTATTTGTTATAACTCCAATAACTCGTATGTTTGACCTATAGGATCAAAAATTATTAATCTTTACCGCAGGGTGTTTTAAAACAAGCGGTGTCGTGACATAAAACCCTGTGTCATAAGGCCATATCTTCAAATATGGCCTTATGACACTTTATCAAATCGTCATGAGGCCATATTCGAAGACATGGCATTCTGTCGCTTTGCTAAAGTGTCATAGGGCCATATTTGATTGTGAAATAGGGCCGGTGCTGTGAGGCGTGAACGAACCCTAAACGAACTAACTCCATAATGGTTTGAGTTCACTTTCAAATGCGAATTAAAGCCATAATCCAATTATGGCTTAAATTCAATTTTAAAATAGAACTGAGACCATATGGTGTATTTTCGGTCTTAAAAGTAGTCTTGATTCACATTTGAATGTGAATTAAACTCATATTGGATTTGGGATATTAGCGGGGTTTGGGAAAGTTACAATCGAATTGCAAACTATTCGAGATTTTGTCATTGTTATATAATACTCGTTCTTCATTTATCAGTCAAGCTGCTTATTGTTGGCCAAGAACAAGGAACAGGAGCGTAGCGAAAAAATATTAACCAAAGAACGATCTATTTGGGGTGTGAAAATTAAAATTTCGCTACGCTCCTGGTCCTTTTTCTTGGCCAACAAAAGCAGCTTGCCTGATAAAAGAAGAACGAGTATTAAATAACAATGGCAAAATCTCAAAGAGTTTCAATTTATGGCGTACGTATGGGGGGGTGCATGCTGTGTCCCTGCAACCCCCTGCCTTTGTCTGTTATAGAATTTGAGTTGGGCGTGAGTTTGGGTGTAATCAAAGTTTCTTTTGGATTTAGTATTTGTTTAGTATTGAACTGAATTTCGAGATTTTCATTTAGTACTATCCGAAATTTTTGAAATTCGAGATTTTGTACCTATCCCCAACCCCGCTAATATCCCAAATCCAATGTGAGAAAACGACATAGGTGAAATAAGGCCACATAAACTTATGCTGCTTTAGAAATCGACATAAGGCCATGTGTTCAAATATGGCCTTGTGTCGCTTTAAGAAAGCGTCATAAGGCCACATGTCACGGCACCGCTTGTTTTAGAACACCCTGTGGTAAAGTTTAATAATTTTTGATCCTGTAGGTCCTATAGAAAACCGGTTTTCACCCCTGGTGAATTAGTCTGGTGTGTGGAGGCCCTATATGTGTAGAAAAGTATGCAGGTATAATGGTTTTTATAAATATGACTGGACTTCAGTAGCGGTCAAATATTTCAAACTAAAAAGGTTCACCATATCCCTTAATTATGCGGGACTAAAGTGGAAGCCTTTAACGCACAAGTAGTGATTGAATGAAAAGACATTTTCAATATGTGGCTTGTCGTAGGTTTGGTGGCATAAACCAACTCCTCAACTAAACTAAAAGTCGACGTTAAATTACATGATATGGGTGACGAATTTCGATAACCAAAACGGAAACGGAACTACGGAATCAGGAAATGATTTATTCATTTAGTTGCATTTTCTGGTTGCACGGATGGCACCGTCTTCTTGAAACCACAGCTATTTTACAAAAACATTTTTCAAAACAGTAATATCGTGAAGCAACTACCTTTTAACTGTTATTGCCTGACTTGCCACATTTCCAAAAAAGAATATACCGATGATACTTATGAGCTTAAAAATCTGCAACAAGTATAGTGACACATTTGTAGATGCATTCGTTTTCAATAATCACTTGTTGATTTACTAAAACCTAAATTTCATCATTTTGACGTTTAGCAAAGCCTTCAAGATGAAAATGTGCCTGAGAAGTATTTTGCTCAAAATATAACATCATTATTTTAAAAATGTTCCTCAACAATTTCTTGTTGTTTCCTTTAGGTGTCCATTTTTAAAAATTTGCATCTATTTTTTTTCCGTTGGCAAAACTCTTACAAATTCCTGAACCGAGGTAAAATTATTTTCATTGTTTAAAAAGTCGAGTGAAAAAATTGCATTGCTTAGGTATTACGACTTGATTGGTACTGTTGTGATGCTATCATTCCCATCCCTATACTCTTTTTCCGTTTTGATATCACCTTACCACTGCTAATGCTGAAAATAGAGGCAATATTATTGGTCATTATAAGGGTAAAAAGTTCGCAGAACTCTAATTGATTAAAAGATACTCTTGGAGATGAGACGACAAATATTGCTTCTCTTCAAACTCCCAGTTAGCAATTCGACTTAATTGTGGAACACCATAGTTGTAAATTCACTAAAAGCGGAAGGCGGAACATATACAGCCTTATTGTGATTCGCACTAATAGCATTCCACTCGGAAAAATAGAAATTTTACTTTCCGCCTATTGTAAATAAATATTTAGTGTTCGAAAAATTCCACTATTGTGAACTTTTTTTTGTGGGAAAGATCAAACATCATCACAGCTAAAATATTTACCTGCTTCTTTTTTGAAACCGAACGAGTGAATAAGTTGGGAAAAGTAAGATGTTTGCAACATACTAATATTTGAAATTCCGGGTGAACAGATTTTCGCCAGGTGAAATATTTTTCGGGCGAACTTCACAATAAGGCTGATAGGCTATTTTTTCTAGTGAATAAATATTTCTATTTTCAGATGGCTACCTAAATGTTATAAGTATTTTTTTGAAATACTTATAACATGCGAGCATTTTTCAAAATGAAAAATGAAAAAGTTGTTTTTTCACTAATTAATTTTATATTTTTCTTTGCTTTCCAAACATTATTATAACATTCTGGACTTTAAAAAAAGCTCTCACGTAAAATTTCAAATAGTGACTGAATAACATATTCCCATCTGACCACAAATTTTAGCATAGAGAAAATGTACCGACATTCGAATGCCAGTATAGCAGGATACTATGAATGAGAATTAAAATTGATGTGGTACTGAAATTCTCCCTGAGCCGACTGATCGAAACAGCGGGACTCTACTGTATTTATAAATTAGTGTGATACGTATGAGTATCTATAGACTAACTGCATTTTAAGTACAAAATAAATACCTATATATATATAATATTTGACAAAATAGAGAGAAGCAGGCGTGGTGATTCTTATCTTTAAGAGGGGCACATTTAGCCTTGATAAATTAATGTTTGTATTTTCCACTTAGCGTTTGGTGTACTATTATTTGCCTGTGTTAATTAAATATGCGATAAGAGTCTATTTTAAATTGTTATACTCGTATTTACCTATACTAGTTTTGTAAATATTTTCAGTCCTTTATTATTGGAAAAGTGTCAAGACAAAATTTGTTGTCTATATGTCACTGTTATAATTGCGTTTGAGTAAAATGCATTACCTTAAAAATTTATATATGACTCAGCTTTTGGATTCATTAAGTGTAGCTAATTAAAAGCAGAGACAAATTAATGATATTATACTTTAATGTTTATTTACTTAATAGAACATATATCTGGGGAATTGAGATATGAATATGAGTATCCTTCATTGTCAAAGTAGAATAGTCTATAAATTTGTTAGGGTACGACAGTATTAAGTGGTGTTTCTCATTGGCAAAAGATAGGTACCTTAATAAGTCATTATCATGCGTTTTTATATTCTGCATTAGGACTGACTCTACGTCTACAGTGCGGGCTCATGTAACTGGCCTCTTTAATCGATTCGATATATCTTGACCATTTCTCTATTTTTGGTTCTCAAGTCTAGAGAGCTTTCACGTAATAACGCCATCGAAAAAGAATTTTGCTTTAATTTTGAGGTCTTGGATGTGCGGATTTTATTGTGAATCATCCTCTTTCTTTTTCTAATCTTGCTTAAACCTTAGCCAGGCAAGTTGATAGCGTACCTTTTTATATCAAAATGGAAGTTTCCGTATTAGGGAAAACACTGTTCAGGGTTGAAGTATTCATATTTACTTTGTGCTATATCTTCATGTGTCTAGATTAAAACAGAAATAGTGCTTGAGTCTTGAGTGGCCTGTTCCTTCCGTTTCCGTGTCTAGAACTAAATTCTAGCTCAAAAGACATAATTTTAGGTCGATAAGATTTACAAAACTTAAATTAGACTTTCTCATTGATTTCTGAATATTCTGATATTGTTCACGTAACAAGAACATTTCTGAATAATAAACTAGAATTAATCTATCCAGAGAGATAATCTAAAAGCGAAACATTTAAATCATTCGACGATTTACTTATTTGTCTAAAAGAGAGAAAGTTAGGTAATACAAACCCTTGAAATCAATCCAGGTTATCCAACCCCTTTAACAATTTGAATATAGAAAGTTCAATTAACAAAGTCAATGAGCAATATCTCAATCGCTAAAAGGCCTTTCAACCAACCAATATAGCATAACGAAAATTAATAGCATTTAGATAGATTTGCGTGTGCACTGCAATATATAGCTGATACTTAAACGCTCTTTGTATTAATTTACTTAAATTAATGACCGCTCGCCATCCGATTCATCGAAATGAAACTAAGTGCTCAAAGATGAGACAAAGCCAACACATCACGCATCTCTGTACAAATGTGATTAATCGGCCCAAAAGAAACCGCATAAATAACTATAAAGAAAAAGGAAAAGGAAAACAACATTCCAATATAATATATTTTACATATACATAGGTCTGACATATCAATTTCTATTATTTTATCAAAGAAGAGGACTCCCTTGAACCAGCTATAACCAAAACATAACTATTTCATTCCAATGGTCGATGCGTGCATACTTGAACTTTCCATCTTGTTTGTTTTGGGTGTAAAATTGGATTGGAATAGCAACCATTTTGGGTTCAACCATAAATAAATATCTGAGCTTGAGTTTAACCAACCATCAGCTAAAACAAGACGACAAGTTAAACTTGTTTATCTTGCTTTAGGTCTTAGGCGCATATAGAACTCCACCAACATACAGATACAGAATTCATTATACATCACATGCGAAATGACGTCTTTGCTTTCAGTTGACTTTGGCCTAAAGCTTGTTTTGTTATTAAAAAAAAAATGTAATCAAGTTTTATTTTTCAGTCAGTTTTTTTTTTCTTAGAGAAAACAGCTCACAAAGTATCAAAGCCTTGGGTTAGTGTGTTAGTAAAACAACTTTCAATAAAAGCCGGCTTCTGTCAGCTAATCACCATGTTTGGATGAGTGAGGCTTCCTTAAGTAAAAAGTTAGTATCTATATATATCGAAGTATCTTGATACAATTCACGTGTCCAATTTTTATACTTCTTTGTAGGTATGTGAGTAGTTTTATTTTTTATAATAAATTTTTGCAATAGTGTATAAGGTGTTTTATTTTTTTGCAAGAGTATTAGCCAGTTGAATGACCAACGTTGAATCAGAAATTTAAAATTATAATGTTTCACAGGTAAAATAAGAAGACACACGTTTTTGATATTCATTTTTGCAAGTTTTTTTTTTGTGAGAATTAATAATAATTCATGGAATTTCGCTCTAACGAATTTGAAGTTTATAATTTTCAAAGAAGTTAGTTTATTCCAAATGGAAACCAACCAAGTTTGTGACGAGTCATAAACACAAATTGTATCTATTGGTAACATAATTCAAGAAACAATAATTATTCATTTTAATGCACCACTATAGGTATAGGTTGCGCGTAAATACCTACTGTGCATATCTTTATTTTAATCTAATGTTATTAATTTTACATGAAATAACGAAATCAAACACATTAAACTTAAAAATTCAACAAAATTCTTAGAATGATTATGCAACATTCGGGTATATATACTATTTTTTTGTATATGTAGATATTCTTAAAAAAAATTTAAAAAAAAACAAAAAAATCTTCAACCCCTTTCTAAAATTACAAAAATAGTATGCACGACTGGGCCGCACAAACTTGTTCTTGTAACAAACTAGGGATTTCAAAAACTTTAATTTATTAAATTCTGAAAAAATATCGAAAAATGGTCTAAACGTGAGATTTAGTTGTTTGTATGGTAGCTGTTATCAAAAAGTTGTCTAGCCAAAAACTGTAAATGAAATCTTGTGTCAAACGTCCATATTAAATTCCATAACGAATTTAATAAACATCGGTTCATCAGTTCTTAAGTTAGGTTCATAATTGTTTAAACCGGTAACACCAAATCTCCGTTATGTGCATTTTTAGCCGAAAACCTGAAGTGCAATAATTATATTATTAGATTTCAAGATATAGGTAACGATCAAAAAGTCTTATCAAACACGTTAAACCCATTTTGGAGACAACTAAAACCGTTATTTTGGAGGTACCCATTATAGCCGGGCTACAACAAAAATTAAATTTGTCCTTTAGGGAAAGTATTGTAAGAGACAGAAAATACAACATTCAAAAATGAACTTAGTTCAGAAAATCCCCCCCTTTGTTAATTTATTTCTAAATGCTTTTGATTTTATGACTGAACATTCTAAAGTTTCTGCTTTACAAATATCTATGGCGCAAAATTTAAAACGATTTAGGATCATAGAAATATCTGAAATATCTTTAAACCAGTTGCTAAGTATTTGAATTTTTCACCAAATTAAGCAATTGCTTCTTTTTATCCATACTATTGGGTCGTAATTTATTTTCAAACGATGCATATTTTAGAAACGTCGACTTTCGTACAGTATTTAAACGAAATCGTCTGATAAAAAAAGAATAAACAATCAATTTCAGAAATACAAATCTACTAATCGTACTTCCGAAATTTATTGTTTATTCTTTTTTTATCATGGCAAGTTGATAATAATAGTTTTGTAATTTCGGAGCATCGTGACGAAATAACGCTGCGCTGCAAAAGAAAAGACATATTTTTACTTGAGATTATAAGGCAAGTCTTGGATTCGTGCAAAAAAAAGTTTTGATATAACAATCAAAAATGACATTACGATGATCGAGAAGACGAAAAAATAGTAAAAACCAAACTTTCAACAAAATTCCATTAACAATACCTGCCATATAAGTTTTTTTTTTTTAATTTCGACTACCTCGATAACGGCTTAAGCGATTTGAACGAAACTCAATACTGAAATTGTCCTTGCTATTTAAAATAATTTGGCATAAAATTATTTTTCAAAAATGTTTTTGTTGAGTTTTAAATAATTTTTGAAAAAAAATGTTTTTGTGAATTCAATATTTCCAAATACCAGTTGAAGGATTTTTATGAAATTTGGTTTTAAGGAGTAAAAAATTAAGTTTGAAAAACCTGCATACTTGCTTATTTTTAGAAAAAAAAAATTCGAAAAAAATATTTTGAAAAAATCGATTTTTTCGGAAACCAGTCCAACGATTTTGAAAAAAAAAATTCTTAAACTCACATTTAGCAAACAAAATTGTTTGCATACTTTAGTTTTAGTTTGAATCTATGTAAAATATGGTTTTCAAACTTAAAAAAAAATTCATACGATTTTTTCGTACATATATTCCGTTTGTATACTTTAAACCCTCATATAATTTGCCACAAGACCAAGTTTGTGCTACTCGTCCGAGCCCTTTATTTTTATTGTTTTGTAAGATCACGCTTCGAACTCTTTTTTAAGTGAGTAAAATAAAATTGATTCACAATTTTTGCATTCGGCCTTGTTACACATTCCGGAGCGGAGGTGAAATATCGCCGAATTTTCCAATCAATGTTATTTCACTTTCTCAAAGCAAAATAAAGCCTAACGTTAAATTCGGTTTTATTTCACTTTCGAAAAGAGTAAAAATTTCGAATGTAAATGTATTAAAATATTTGGTGATTTACTACTTTCGATAAAGTCTTTCATTTCATTTCCTCTTGCAATCAACAAACGTTTCTAATTTTTGATATATCACATAATTTTTTAATCGAAAACCTCTAAGAAAAAAATTGTACCTATTTTCTTGTTGGATTCTAGTCACGCATGGAATATTTTTTTTTTGATTTCCTCACGGGCGAGAAGATAAAGCCCAACCAATCCAGGAAATATTCTATGTCAAACTTTTCTCTTCGTCTTGGTGTCTCTCTCTTTGTTATCTTAATAGCAAAATCTAACAAAAATATTAAACAATTGTTGATAGATTTATTATGCTAATAGAAATACCTATGTATATATTTTACTTCTTAGTATCCCCATTGTAGACTATGACATCACTTTAACGAGCTCTAGCTCACGCGGCAGCACGCATATAAATATTATAATCAACTAGTGGTCTAGTGATTTGCGAAATTGGCTGCAAACATAAAAGCGCAAGCACCAATAAGAAAAGATGCCTCCGTAGGTAAAGTACCTTCTTTGAATTAAAAAAAAGGTATCTCCAAAAATGTTCTCTTAATAAAATAAAATTTAAAATAAATTTCAGAAAAAAACGTGTTGCCATAAATTGTTGTTTCTTTTTTTTTTTTTTTTTATCTCTTAATTCAAGTCCATTATCTTCATTTTTCTTTTTTGCAGTCGAAATTGATAGCGAAGATTTTTAAACATTTTTTACGAACAAAAAAAAAATCACCAACACTAAAAAAAGATCTTCCCAAAACTGGATTTCTTCTTCGCCGCAAATTCTCGTAGCTTGTACTAAAAAAAAAAGTTATTAATCTGCCACAGCAGCAAAGATACACAGAACGACAAACTGCAGCAAAAGAAAGAAATATTTCTCGTCCTTCGCGATAAATTCATTCGTTAGATACTTTGCTTTGTCATATAATATTAAACTCATATTTGTGTGTTAAAAAATAATGATTAATTCGTAAAAATAAAAATGCGCTTTGATAGCTGTGACTGATGACAGACAATTCGCAAGAGAGAGAGATAACATGAGAGAAGAATAAAAGAATAATACCATATTTATAACGATATAACTGCCTTCGTCACGGAGCTCCCATATTTATTATTTTTATTTCACTGCAAAAGGACCATCTGTAGACACATAAACACAAAAAATAAAAAAAAAGATACAAAAACACAACACATAATGGAAATATTATTGCCTTAAAATTAATATTAATACACACGATTTATTTGTTCGGATTTTTACACACAAGCATTACTTACAATTTTATTATATTTATTTAAAAGAAAAAAAAAAGCCCAAGGCGTATTTTTTTTTTGTAAAAATTTAATTTTAAATTTAAAGAAATCAAGTTATTTAATTTGAAACGGCATACAGTGAAATCTGGCAATGATGAAACGACGTTGGTCAAATAACGGTGGATTTAGTCTACGCATGCTAGAAGATTCATCTCCGGAAGTAACATCCTCGTCAAACGGTTTAGTTATGCCCTCCGGGATGATTATGTCACCCACATCATTAGATTCGCCCGATTATGGCGAACAGGATTTATGGCTTTACAATGAAATGCCATACAATCCACATCAGCATAGTGTGATAACATCAGTGCATGGATGTACATCATTGCCAGCACAAACAACAATAATACCACTGCCTTCGATGCAGCAGAATGTGAATCATCATCATCATCATACGCCGCGAAGTGATTCGGCAAATTCGATTTCGTCAGGTGAGTTCATATTAGACCTTTTACGTTACGGAAAAAATCAGTGTAAAATTTTTAAATTAAAAATGTAGAAAGAAATTCAAATACAGTTGAAGTGATTGCAGTTTTATCTAATTAAGAATTTTTTTACAAATTAGTAAGCGTCTTTCGGTGTAATGTGTTTACTTAGAATAAAACCTCCATGTAGACTTGTATCCCCAATTTAAAAGTTGATAAGCGCGACATTAGCTGTCAGAATCGTTTTTTTCTTTCTTTCATAAATGTACAAATGGTTTTACATTCGAAAGTGCATACAAACATGCACAGTTTTAAGTTATATAAATTGACTAAAGTTAGGTCGATAAAAAATATGTCGATTATTGAAATGTATATTTACACCAATTTTTCGGAAGTTAAATGCCAACAATTTTTTTCCAACCAAAAAAAAATAGTAAACTCCTTAATAAAGTTTCAGCAAAAATGTCGAAAAGTCGAATTTTCTATTATTGTGAACTGATTAATACGGTGCCCAAATAATGTACCCATATTTAAGCATTGGTCTCACAAAAGAAACAAATAGGAGTTCAAGAACATAGGGAGGGATATTAAAAATCGCGAGAGAATCTCGCATTTTGTTCTTTTCTAATAATTGAGTAAATGTCAATTTGGTATCAAGAATTATTCCTTGATCAGAAAAAACGGACAATTTAGAAAAGAGGAGAAGAATCTAACATATGACTAAAGTTAAAGTTAGTTTTTTTGCGTGTTAAGCAGATAGTTTTACATTTGTCAATATTTAAAAACATATTGCACCAATCCCTAAACCTATTAAGATCTTGTTGAAGCAGTAAACATTCATATATTGAAGATATCTTTTTGTAAATTTTCATATCATCGGCATAGATGAGAACCGAAGAATCTTGTAAGATCGTCGTTAATAGATTGAATCAATAATAAAGGACCTAAATGGGTACCTTGTGGGATACCAGAGCAATTACGAAAATTAACATAATAACTTCTATTATTTATATAAGATGATACCCAGGTAATAAAACTTTTATTAAATCCTAACTTATCCAATTTATTAATTAATGTTTTGTGTCATATAGTTTATCAAAAGCTTTACTAAAATCAGTAAACACACAATCAATTTGTTTACGATCTTCAAATGCAACCAGGAAGAAAGATGTGCAATGGAATAAATGTGTATAATAGTTGACTTTTTTGACGAAACCGTGCTAACTGTTAATTATAATAGAGTTGCAGTTGAAATACAGGACGTTACAAATAGTGGACTCAAATAGTTTTGGAATAACACAAAATTTAGCTATAAAGCGATGTTTGTTATGTCATTTGTTTATCCTTTTTTGTGAACCGGTGTTATGAAAGCACTTAAAGAGAATAAACAGAGGATAAGACAAATTAGATATAAATTTTTTAATACACAGGAGAAAACCATCAGGACCAGGACTAAAACAAAAGTCAAGTTTTAATTATAGAGTCACAAACAGACTAGGGAGTGTGTCGTTAACATCATTCCCTAAGCCATTAAATGATCAAACTGTCGATTGTTAAAAGATCGACTGTTTAAATATCGGCTGTTAAAACATTGTAAAAACAGGTACTACTGTCGAGATTTTAAACTGTCGACATTTTGCACAGTCGAAATTTTAAAAATTCGACATTTGAGACCGTCTTTTTTTTTTAATTTTGAAAATCAATTTTGACATTAATAACCCTTTCGAACCGGAATGCCGTTATTAAACTTTTACGAAAAAATTTGGGCAGAGCCGATCAAATGACTTACTTTTAAGACATTTCCAGCAAAAAAGTTCAAAGTTTGTTCATAGGGGGCGCTGGGTAAGCTGGGACAAATATATCCCAATAGGTTTTCTGGATGGGACATACATGACCCAACAGGGAATTATAAAATTAAATTCATAAAAACCATTTCTGAATAAATATTTTTTATTAGTTCATTTTGTTACAGGTAGTGTAAGTAAAGTAAAGAAAAATTAATGTAAATGAATGATAGAGTAAGCAAAAATAAAAAAAAATATTAATTGAAACTTTTTACTTATGATAACTGGCAAAGCAGTCTTTGCATAATGGAATTTGACATTCCTCGCAAATAGTTTTCGTACGCTTCTCTCGTTTATTTGCGCTGCAATTGGTGCAACGTCTTCTTGTTGCTCCCTCTACAGGAAGGTGGACTGCAGACATCCGTTTTCTCTTTCTGGATATACACCCAGATCTGGCTGACCGATGGATCTTGGCAGATAGTTTTCCTTCGGATATAAGATCTTCTGCTAAATCTACAAGGAATCCTATGTGAGGTGTTTTCGCTCGTGTGAGTTTAGATTGAATGATGTGTGAATTCACAACACTCATCATCAAAAGTCTATAAAAAACTTTTTTCCACCATTTGGTAGACTTTCGGTCCAACTCGTACAATCCAGCTAGTTGATCTGCTCGATCAACTCCACCCATTACTTCTCTATAAAATTTTATAAGTTCAGGACATGGGATGTTTATTTGCTCTCCATTTTTAAGTTTCTTATTCACTTGGACTATGTTTGAGGAATGGCAGTTACTCAAAACGGAAACCTCCTTAGTGTCGTGCCATTTTGTGAAAATGAGACCTGTATTGCTAGCCTTGAAAACTGATTCACCTTTTTTTAACTTTTTGTCGATCTTATTAAAATTTTTGCGGTTCGCCATTACAGTTCCCAGGGCAGCATGATTTAGGCTCTCAAGCAAATGAACACTTGTAAAGAAGCGATCAAAGCAAAGGGTAACATCTCCCTCTGTGATTGTTTCGGCCAAAGTGTTGACAACACGTTCCCCTAACGTACCTTCTTGCACTATTTCTTCTCGTCCGCTATAGATATTAAAATCATAAGTGTATCCACTTAGAGCGTCGCAACGCAGCCACATTTTTATGCCACGTTTAGTAGGTTTTAGAGGCATGTATTGCTTGAGCGACGAACGACCTTTGAACTTAGTCATTGACTCGTCAATGCTCTGGAAGGGGCTGTCTTGTCGAGATTTCAAAAACCGACTCTTGAGACATTCTGTTACATCATCAATGTAGTATGTTTTTCCTGCCCCTTCAGGCTTTTCAGGGGGGGCGAAATACATTTTTGAGATAATATTCATGAAGCGATCGCGGGATATTGCATTTTTTATAGCTTCGTTACATAGAGAATCATTTTTTGACCAATAATGCCTCGTAGAAGGCACTCGATTGTAAGACATTATCAGCATGCAACCTATCACGATTTTGATTTCGCCCTCATCTGTAAGTTTTATTTTGTTGGCTTTGGGTTTTTTTTTTTGCATTATTTGTATTCGCTCATTGGTACATTGCGCAATATAATTGAACAAACTTTGCGGAAATATTTTTTTAAAGATTTCCAGTATGGTATCATTACGATTAAATTTATCATTTATAGACGAATCTCGGTTATGACTTACATTCAATCGGGGCTCAAAAGAAGGTTCTGGATTCGACCAAATTGTATTACCTTCAGTTACACTGGTGTTCGGAAGAATGTCGGTATCTTCACTGGTTTCTGACGAACTGTCATCTTCCTCTTCTGAAAAAGATGCATTGTCTGACGGTTCAAAGTCGCTGTCACTACCACTAAAGTCACCATCGTCGTCATCAGAAAAAGTTATTTGAATGAGCGCATTTCTCCTTGCCATTTTGTTAACTGCTAGTGATAATTAAAAAATCACTTGAATTAGAAAATGAGTAACAAAATGCCTATTGGGTTACATATGTCCCACCTATCCCACCTATTGGGACACATATTACCCAGACTTGAATAATGATAAAAAAAAGTGTAATATCGAACAAATCTTCACTTACATTATTTTATATCAATACACAAAAACACAAAATAACTTTTTTATCACTTTTTATACTGGTAAAACACTTATAAAAGCTCAATTTTAATTTATTTTGCAAAAATTCAGAAAAACCTCCATAAACCGCAACCTTACAAACGTGACTAGACTTTTTTTATATACCCACAGCTGCACTTCTTGTGAGAAAAAACCGTTAGAAATAGTAAAACTACGAACTGGGACACATTTCACCCAAATCAGTAGTGTATTTCATATTTTAGGGTTGTTTGAACATTGAGTGGGACATATGTACAGGTACGAAAGGGTTAAAAAAAAAAAACTTTAAACTTAAAAAAAAAAAACATTTTCAAGGATTATGGATGAGTTTTCAGAATTCATGTTTTCTACATAATTTATGTCTAGATTGTCTAACGTCGAACCTATATCGAAAGCAAAAGTGATAAGAATCGATTTCTTTAATTATTTATTCTATAAAAGTATTCATGAAGAGTCATGAATTTTAAAGAAGACAAAGACAACATCAGCTCGATCTACAATGCTGTGATAAATTAAATATAGTCTGTGATAGTTAGTTTTAATTTCTGTTTTGTCTATGTTTCAAATAATTTATTATATTTATTAGTTTCCGTTTATTAAGTGCAATATAAATGTTAAATTATTTAATATTATTATAAAATTCAAAACAATTTATAAAATGTAACTTGACGACAAAAGTGAGTAAATATTCAAATCTATAGCCCAAATAACAATGTTTCTAAAAATGTAATTTGTATTAAAGGTCTTAATAAATTAAACACCCCTGAAGATGTTGGCAATAAAAAAAAAAACCAAACGAAACGTCTTGAAAATTAATGAATTAGTCTTTTAATTGCTTTAAAAAACCTAGGATCAAAAAGCCCAAATTTAAAATACACATTATTTAAATAATACAATATTGATCAATTCAAAATTAAAAGTAGGTATTCCTTTCTTATCGGAATGGGATTTCGTATCTTAAACCGAGTATCGGCGAACACCACATGCAGATCCTTAGTATAAAATCGTGAAATAGTTGAGTTGTGGTTCCAGTCAAGATCACAATGATTGTCACAAAAGAACATATTCAAGCAATGCATATGGACTACAAAAACCAACCCTTAAAATTTTATAAAAATGCAATGCTTTTTGAAGAATCTTACAAAAGAATTTGATTATAATTTTTTTATTCAAAACCAATAATTTGTATAGAAAAATATAATTTCATCCCTTGAATGTCCAGATTATTGTTAATGTTTTAATACTTGTCGTCACAGCCTGAAAAAAGAATCACATTATTACACCCTAATGTCTGCATTTTTCGTCTTTATATGCAGCAAAACACACACACACAAACTACCATTCCATACAAATAAAAAACCGGAAAGGAAAATTCATAACAAAGGTTTGCAAAAAAATTATTCGCAAAGGGAAAGGTCATGTACGTACTATTAACCTACTTTTGTAGTGTATGTGCATTAAAAAAAATTAATGTAGGTAGGCACTCGAATTTGTATTTTGTGCAATAAAAGCATACAAAGGAGAGGGACAAGAGCTGAACAGCGATGCGGGTCTTATGATGCGTATCAACCACAATGAAATGTTGCAGTGCTAAATTTGTATGTTCGACTGTATGTGTGTACATTGATTCCAGAGCAATTATTGTTTGCGACCCTTTTATAAAGGAGAAAAAAAAATTGATTGTGATTTTATATTTTAATAAAAAAAAAGAACAAGAACTGCAAATCGTATTAGAATGAAGAATAAAAATAATATCGGTAGATACACTAATAGCGTTTTTCATTTACTAAAAGATTTGCTCTTTTCTTCAATAGATTAGAATAGAATAGATTTTGGTGTTTCATTTAAATGAAAAGAGGGAAAAAAGAGCAAATCTCAACAAGAAAGAAGGGATCTCCCGAATTTGGGAGATTTGATCTTAACACTGACAACATGAAAACAATTTAATGGCGGATTTTTCCTTGCGCTTTATTTTTTATTCTAAAACTATTAGATAGCTTTGTATTGTTTTACCTTTTTGGACCTGTATTAATTTATTGCACTCAAATTCATAATATTTTTCATAAATCTTACAATTGTTTAACAAATTTGTACAAATGTTCAGGTAAACAAACAATGGCAATGAATAATGATACTTTTAATTGAATGGAAGTGTAAAATATAAATGACGGCTAATTATTGCTTCAAGCATACAAAAACAAAGCTATCCTAGTGATTGTATGATGATCGTTTGGAACGCAGGCATGTTATTCACACAGCCTATGTGTTTTTAATCTCTGTCTTCACACTACGAAAAAAGCAGCGCAACATGTTTCATTTAAAAGTGCACTTCTTGATTTTGAGGGCAAATCTTTGAGATTTTAATGAAAAACGCATAAGAAGCATTTGAGAAATAAGCTTCACTATAAAATTGATAGAATTTTTAACTAAGGTGTTCCACAAAAGCAAAAACTATCCAAACGAATAACTTTTTTTTTGGCACTAATTTGTCGGTTTCGTTTGAAGCGAGCATTTACGACAAATGAATCGTGCAATTGCTAGAAAAAATAAGTTAGTTCGTTGTAAACGATACCAAAATATTTTGTATCAAAAATATTTTCCTTTTGTGAAAAACGATTGCACATCAGAAGTGTTCCATAAACAAATATAATTGAAAAAAATATTTGTTTTGAATTTGCTGAGGGATTTTTAATACCTTAATTTTTCATATTCACTATATGCATTCGCAATATTTGAAGCAATAAATAATGTGAAATAAATGATAAGCTTTGGTTGGCTACAGACTTAAGATTATTAGAATCATTGAACTTTACAACTTCATTCCCCAATATATAAAATTTGATACACTTCATTCGATTTGTACCTGGTCAGCTTCCAAATGAATCATACTTTATACTTTTATACAAGACACTTTAACGTCCCCATAAAAAAAATAGTTTTTACGCCACTAATAAAAAATTAATTAGTGTATACCTGATTAAAAACATCCAATGAATCATATTCAAAACATTGGACAATGAATCATATTTGATACATTGGGCAGTGAATTATATTTGATAAATTGGACAATGTATCATATGTTACATGCATTCCATTCGGAAACCAAAAAGTAGGAGGAGTTGGGACACTGATACGATTTTCTTTGCGACACAAAAAAAAAACATCATGCTCAATTGCTAATAAGTACTGTACA
The DNA here is from genome assembly GCA_951217065.1 of Baccha elongata. Lineage (NCBI taxonomy): Eukaryota > Metazoa > Arthropoda > Insecta > Diptera > Syrphidae > Baccha > Baccha elongata. The sequence continues at coordinate 194,728,116 of OX578272.1, read as the reverse complement.
AACTAAAATGTTTGATTCATTCAATGTCTTTCTAATGGAATTGGTATGTCAAACTGCCTAACTCACGGGGTACATTGATGTAGATCAAGGGTACTTTGATTCATAGCATAGCCCATTTATTTAAATTCAAATTCAAATAATTTCGACTGTCTCCATGTTCTCCATGAATCAATGTATCCTACAGCTGGCTCGTTTTTGTGTAACGATAATATGGCAGGTACCGTCATTTTTTTTATTTAAACCGAATTTCTGCTCTTATGAATACTTCCGGCCGTATTATTCAGTAGTTAAATCCTAAATCCGGATTTAAATTATTCTTTTTTTCTTTTATTTCAATATAAAAATGATTTTTTCTGATTGTTTCTTCTTATATATATTTATTTCTTATATATGTGTTATTTTGTTTGAACAAACAATAACTTAGGTAAAAAATGAGTAAAGTAAATAATCAATTCTTGGATTTCATATTACATTTGGATTTAACTACATACCTAATTTGAAGCAAATCTGTTCAGCCGTTTAGGCTGTAGGTGGTGGTAAAAACAGATTCACATACAGACAAATAGACGGACAGAATTTCCCGTCCCACTTTTTCATCTTCTCTATCATCGCAATATTGTGTGACTGACATCTTAAAACAATTGTTTTTGAAATATAGGTATCGGATTTAATTAAATTTAATAATATATAAATAAGTACCTATGTTTATTTCAATAGAATAGAATTGACTTTGTACTATATTCTATACCTACCATAGCTATAGACTTTACATACAACAAATTTTGATAAGTAGGTTAGGTACTTATAGTTATTCCCAAATAACACAATGAAAATTTAACAAAAGCAATAAACATTATTTGTTAAAGCTTGTTGCCAGGTGAGCAGTCGACAGCATTGTTAAGTTTTCACTCAATCTATAAACCAATTTATTTCAGTAGTTTTTCTGTCTATCCTAGAAATGGCATGATATTAAAAAAATATTCATATAATTTTTGTTAATAATGTAGCGTAACAAAGTGAACATTACAATGTTTTCAGTTTAATTTAGCATCATATTCTGGAGGACAAAGAACATGTTATTTTTTTTTTGTATTCAATTGGAACCTGAATGTTATTTTTCTAACAACACGCTTAATGTTTGAGAACTTTTGTTGTCAATTGTAACTTAGGAAGACAATTTAAAAACAATTTTTTGTTGATTTTTTTATGAACATATACATCTGCATTTGCTTTTGTATTTATATAATGAAGATAATGACTATTATACCAAGTTTTAACTTGCGATCATAAGTACCTCCCTATACTAAAGCAAATTATGCATTCGTAAAAAAAAAAATAGATAACAATCAAACATTGCTTGATATGATGATAGATGAAAAACAAACAATTGTGTATTTTTTTTTTTCTCTGAATATATCAGCACATGCAGCCTTAACGGCTCATCTGATTTTCATCGAACTTATCGTTCGATGGTTACCCTACAGAGAGGTTGAACTATGCATCTTTCGTCCGAAATCAATATTGAAAACAAATATGGAATCAATGTTATTATTGAAAAAAAAAACACCCTGATAAATAATTGAAACTGTGATTGCTGTGCGTTGTTGATAAAAGTACTCCAATGATCCTCTTTGAGCTTAGTTAAAAGCGTGTTTTGAGAGTCGTGCATCTCGGATCTCGGAAAGGAGAATGGAAATAAGGCTTCTCCGAAGAGTTCCTTCCATACATTTGCCCAGTAAGTGTTCTTCCGAATAATAATTTCCGACAGGATTTTAGAACGTATATTGCTCGGTAGTTCCATAACTCTGGATATGAATAAAAAATGCAATCTGAGGGTTGTCAGGAAAGATTTCGGAAGACCCGTTTCTATGTGTAAAACATAGTTTGGAGTGTTGTTTGGCAGGAAAAAACACCTTTTCAAAAAAAAAACCCTAGTTTTTCCACCTGGTCATGCTCCTTGTAACCCCACCTGCGCACAGTATAACATAATTGTTCAAGAAGCGGCATCATGGATTTTAAATTTCGATGAATGGCTAACTGATTTGTATCTTATGAATTGCGACTATATTGAATTGATAGAATTTTTCGAAACTCCAAGTCTGCTATTGAGGTGTTCCGTCCACAACATACTATAGTTGAAAATAACTCCAAGATACTTAAATTGATTTGTAACTGTTATGTCAGCACCGCGTAAAACCGGTTTTTCTTGAGCTGCTCTTCGACCACCGTTGCGAAGAATTACAATTTCCGATTTACCCAGATTATCAGTTACACTCCGTTTGAGTGCTGAAACCGTCTATCAAATTTTGCAGTTTAGAGGCACTGTCAGAAATGATAACAATGTCATCGACATATAAAAGGACGTTGATTCTTAAGCCTTCCAGAAGGATTTCAGTTGGTAGTTCTGTGTTTAAGTCATTTAAGAACAAGATGAGTAGTAATGCGCTCAGAACACAGCCTTGCTTGACACCTTTGTTTGTTGGAAAGAAATCTGTACTAGTTTTACCATCTCAAACAGTAGCCATGGTATCTTGATAAATAGATATTAAAATGTTCATCATTTACGTGGAGATACCAAGTGCAGAAAGTTTGTAAAAAAGGGCACTTCTATTGATGTTGTCAAATGCTGCTTTTAGATCTACAAAAAAGGCGTATAGTTGAAGATCTGGTCAACAGTGGAGTACTTATTGCGATAGGCCGCCTGATATTAATTGAGAAGGCTGTTTTCTTCAACCCAAACCGTAAAAGAATCACAGACCTGAACATTTTATAGAGTGTATCTAAAAAAGACAATCCACGATAGTTTGTCAATTCATTAGCACTTCCTTTTTTCAATAAGGGATAGATTATTGTTTTTTGAATGAGTTGGGAATTGTTGCAGTTTCAAAAATTTTGCTGAATAGTTTAAGAATTTCATCAATAAGTGAAGGGCAAGCGTTTTTATAAAACTCATAAGGTATTCCATCTATTCCTGGAGCTTTATTAGTTTTTAATTAAGTGATTGTTAAAAGAATTTCACCCATCTTTATAATATAACTATACCTGTAAGAAATTTTTGAACAGCAAATATTTATTACCTGTGGGTACGTATACACTATACACATAAATATAAATGAAGTATATATTTTTGTAATGTCAAAATATAAGCTAATCTTGTAAGGTTCATATGAGAAAGCATTTACAATAGGTAATAGAACAAAAAAACTAATTTTAAAAATTTTTGTCTGTCTATCTGTCTGTCTGCCTGGCTATTTTTCCGGCTAATGATGCAAACGGCTGAACCGATTTCATCGTGACTTTCGCTGTCAGATGGCTGATGTTGTAAAGCGCGTAACTAAGACTATTTTAATTATTCCTTGGCGCAGCTCTATCAAAAACGATATTCCCTCCCTTATTTTTTTCTGCTGCAACAACCTCGCAATTTTTACTATCAAAATTTAAACGGTTAGAGATGTTTAAGCATTTTACTCACCATTTCTGATACAAACCATTACTTTCAACATTTATCTAACTGTTGTTGATTATTAAAAGCAAAAGTCATTCTCGAACGTCCAATTGTAGTTAAATAATCATTTATTTATTTCTCATTCCACTTGAATAGATTATTATCATCATATAAGTTTTGATGTCACTACATACATACATTCATATTTTTTTTTATGTTTTCCCTGAACATGACCCCAATATGTAACCAACCACAATCTCAAGCCGCTACAAACAAACATGTACCGCTAACATTAACAATTTCTAATGGCGTGCGATGATAAAAAAAAATAAAAGAAAGGCATGAGAAGCGCGACACAGTAAAATGACGAGAAGATACAAAAAAAAAAATCTACAACTTTCTCTTGCAAGTTTATTAAAAAATTCATACACCCAGAAGAAAGTTAAAAGCAAAATTTAAGAAAGAAAGTTTAGTAATACAATTTTCATTATCATCATTCATCGTTCTTCTTTCATTTATGTATATGTTGTTTTTTTTTTTCACTGAGCAAAGTTAAGCAGAAAAAAACAACGTATGTAACATACATATGTATGTAACGCATGCATGCACTCATGCGTCATGTGAGCTCACAGAGATCACAATGAATAATGACGAACGAGACGAGTAAAAAAAAGCAAACAATAAAATCATTCAATTATACCCACACAGTGAATGTGAAAAAAAAGTAATATTTCCATTTTAAAATCCAGAGCCGAATTTAATAAGATGGTAAATAGGTCCAACACCCGGGGCCTCTGCGAATCCAAGGGGTTGAAAAAGTCTTACTTTACTTTGCTCAGTTTGGTGACTTTTGAGACAATAGCACAGAATGTATGATAAAAGATTTATTAATACTCATTTGAGTCGAGTTAATTCTCATTTGAGCAATAAGTTTTTCGAAAATCAAGTTTGGTATGAATAAGACGGGTATTTTTGTGAGTTTACTTAAAAATCGATGAGCATACTTCCGAGGATACTCAAACAGCTATACTCATACTAAACTGACATTTTTATGATGAATTTATAGTGATGTACCATGTTGTGGATGGATATAGAAATTGAATTATGCACTTATTAATAACAGTCTCAACTTACTGCATAATCAATTTTAATTTTACTTAAAATGGCCAACATTTTTGGTCGAAAACTCTATTTTTGCATTTTTTTAAAAATGCACTTTAAGCAATCTTACTAATCCTGCATTCCGAGCCAAAGTTATTCACTAAAATGTTTTTTTATAATGTATGTAAACTACACATATTTATGCATATTTATTTTCATATCATTTTTTACTTAAATTGTTCAATTGAAAATTAAACTAATTGGTATCACTGGTTTAAATGCACTTTTTATTTGCTAAAAATGTTGTATTGAACCCTACAATTACTTTAGTTCACAAAATTCCCTTTTCCTTGTCATCTTTCTCTTCATTCATATACAAAATTTACCAAATTGAGGCAATTGTTTCTTGTCGTTTTAGTCTGACACCCAAAATCTATGTCGAAAAATTAATTTTCCTAAATAAAAATAAAAAGAATACTTACCTTCAACCAGTTGTGTTCAACCATATTAACATTCTTCTTCACCACTTTTCACCATTGATTCTATTGAATTGTCAAAATAATATTTTTTTCCGGAAATGACAGCTACATACATAAATAATTTAATATTTAGTTAATAAATTCTTATTTCGAAAATTCGAAATAAAGTGAGTCGAGTAAAGTGTTTAATATATCAAAATAAGATTTTGCCAATATACGCTTTATTTGGCTAACAATTTTGGCTTATTGAGTATATTCTCATTTTTATTCATATGGTCTATTAAGTCGTTATTTTTGACTTGAAGGTTTCTTCCAATTTTCTTACTAGAAATTTGAACTAACTTTGTCTATCCTGCTATGAATAAATCTTTAAGAGGTATTTTTGATTCACAGCAGAAGGTTGATTATTACACACTTACGTGATCAAAAGATGATGTGATCATAGATCCGAGATAATTAAATTGTTCACACTGGAGAAAACGTGCAGCATTAGCCGTAATTAGGTCCCATATCTCTCCGAAACGTCCATTGATATTTTATTCGTTGCAAAAATGTAGTATATTACTTGGCCTCGAAATGGCGAAAAAGGCATTTTAAAATTAATTAAATTTTTTTTTTCTATAAATAAGGTACCAAAATGGTTAAACGTTCCTTCCATATGTGCTAAAAACAGGAGCGCCCCAATTTAAATATTGCAATATTGATAACTTTTTCTTTTCCAAGAATTTAATCACAAGAACTTAATCACATCATTTATTACTTCGTTTATTTTTCTGAATCAGGGGGTACATGATTTTTGTTGACGCATCACAGTTGCGGATTGTTCCATGTTTGAGGACAACTTAATATAAGTGCCATTTTGTTAATTTGATCCATTAATTTTTCATTTAATACAAATAAAACACAAAAAATGGAAATGGGAAAAAGGCAAAAAAGGCATTTAAAATAAAAAAAGGCAAAAGAAGACATTTGCCACAGAATCCGAACCCTACTTATTATTATCGGCGGCAAATTTGAAGCCCTTACCCCTATAACTGTGGGCATCCGGAACTTAACCAAGTTTGTCAAGAAGTTTCATTAAATTCAATCCAAATCATTAAACATGAAAAAAGAGGAAGGTGATATTAAGAATTATTTTTATGAAGTTATGGGTATTCAAATTTATCGAAATGATCGGAAGAAATACCAAATCAAAAATCTAATTAGATCGGGAGAGGTTCAGGATATTAAGTCTGCAGATGGGCATATATGCCATAGTACAATCAGCTTCATTTGCCTATTTTTATCACACTAAACTTATTTTATTGTATGAATGTATGATACATGAACCAATATTTTTGACAGTCGAATATAGTGCCCCAGGCCTTGGCGCTGTTAAATCTGACTCTGGCCAGATCACAGGGTCCATTCAATGGAAAATTACATGAGATGTTTCGCTGGAGAATTAAAATACAAACCAACCTATACAAACAATTAAATGCAGTGGAATGATGATAAGTCGCTTTCAAGGACAATACTTGAGAATGGATGGCATTTTCCCAACGGGAATCATGATAAATATATATATTTTTTTGTTTAATAAACCACACTTTCCATACAAATGAATGTAATGAAAATGCGTATCTGTATAGTTTTTAATTCTTCGTCTGGTGAAGTGAAAATAAAAATTTGTATGATAAGAATGTTGTGTCTAAATACGGTTTTCCGAATGAAAATATAATTTTCAATCATTTGAAATAAGTAAATTTATTTAAAATTCAAAATGCAATCACAAAATTTTTTAATCAACTTATCATTTGAAAATATTGAACAAACTGGCTTGTGACAAATTCCTCGCAAAAAAGTTTATGGATATGTGTTGCACCATATAATTCGTAGTTTGTGCATTTCATCCGGCGAATTCTTCCTTTCATTTCGATCTGGTATTTCTGGATACCATTTCGAAAAATTCGAACATCTCGAATGCTTGAATATACCTATCTCAAAAACTTTTTGGCTAAAACTACGTATTGCGTAATGTAAAATCAATATAGCTGCGTTCTTTTAGTCGTGATTACAGCCTTCATGCAAATGCGTACCATTTTTTTGTTTTTGTTTGGAAGGGTTTTACCTATTATCATATTTGCTTCTGTTATGAAATTTGTTTAAGTTAATCACATCGCCGCACATTTCTTTCACTTGACTGATTTACTCAATGGATACTCATTTCTGAGGTCACGAAATGCTGGTGTCGGTGCAAGGTTCTATTTTTGACTTGCAGACTTCCTATGATCTTCTTACTTCTTATTCGATTAATCCTGTCTTCATTCCAGCTGCCATTAATTCACCTTCATATTTTGTGTAGGTACATGGTCGAAAATTGTAACCTGTTCTGGCCGAAATTAACTGTGTAGAACTTTTCTTTCAGGTAGTCGTATTGTAAGAAGATATTAGAGTTGTACACTTAGTTCGTCTTCAAGATGCTTCGATAGATCCTAGACATTCAAACTTCAAGTGACTCCTTTTTCACTGGTATTTCGGCCTTAACCCGTATTTTTCCTAAGTGAATACTAAAATCTTAGCATATTTAAAATCTACCCTACCTTCCATACAACAAAACAAGAAAATGATCTGATTTAAAATCGTATCTTATCTACATAGCCTGAGCACATAAGATACAATTTAAACAAACAAAATTGCTACTGCACATGAACCCTCGTTCAAGGCCTTGCGTTTTCTCTTTTAATTTTATTTTATATTTAATTATATTTCTATAGCAATGTATTATTCCCATTAGAGAGTGTGCATTGACTCAATGCACACACTGATACAATTCACCATGTAGAACATTAAACCCGTCGCCGCTCGTGTCGTGGGCACTAAAAATAGAAAACAAAAATAATAACAACATTTCAAATTAAAAATTAAATAAAAAAAAATTGTTTAAAATTGCTTTTTGTTTTTCTTTCTCATGTAAGTATGTTTCTGTTTTTTGTCTCACACTTGCAAATGAAACAAAATATAATTTCCAACGAATATTTAAAACCAAATTCCAGTATAAATATATTTGTATATAGATACACTTTAAAAAAAAAACTTAAACGCTGACGTAGATGTATTCTCAAAATTTTCGACAGCACTTTTACCCAAAAACTATGTCAGTAGTGTCATATTAATTTTTCTATTCGACCTCAATTTTATTTTAAAAATTTCTTGATGAATCATACGTATCTAAAAAAAAAAGATTGAAAAAAGTATCTCTGGGCGTATTTTTAAACTAAGTAATAAGAATTAAAAAAATAAAGAGAGAGCTTTTTTTTCTATTATCACAATTCAACAAAGTATCTATGTGTTAATAGAGAGAACTATAACAAATCTTTGTTTATGTATCTGAAAAATGAATGGGTAGAGGAAATATTAAATGCAACGTCAAAATAATATCTTGGGAGCTATTAGATACAGATATCAAAATATAAAACGTCGAGTTACATACTTATATGAATCAAGAAAATATAAAAGTGTCATTAACCTAAAATTTTTCAAACGTATAACACTTCTATACGATAGCACGTTACTTATTGTTGTTGATTAATGATTATAATTCAACTTGCATTATGACGTCATTGATTCGATAGTTCAAGAAAATTGTTTGATGGTGTGGTCATGGTGGTGGACGACACGGTGAGAACACGACCGACCGACGCACGCACTCACGGGTTCACTACACTTTTTTTGTTTTGACGTCATAGTTTTAGGGGTAAACAACTTTCAATGGCTTTCCATGAATATAGTTTCGATCGCTCACGTTAATTGATTTGCGTTTGTATTTGTTACTGTTAATACATTTAATTTTATTTTTTAAACAATTATCGTGTGTTATTTTGTTGACATTTGTAAATGGGGCAAGCGGGTTGTGGAAGGACAATATTTGGAAAGCTAATTGAATGTTTCACTTAGTTTTTTTTACAATGTGGAAATATATTTTTACTTTTTGCTAACATTAATATTTTTTAATGGATTTTGTTTGACTATGCCATTTTATTACATAGATAGGCAGGTGTTGAATGGAAGGGATGGGAATACGTACACTATAAGTAAAATTTTATTTCTTTAAAAAAAAAAGGGAAAGTTATTTATACATTTTGTGTATGAGCAAAAATGTTTCCACAACTTTTGATGAAAATATAAATTCAAACAGTCATAGATTGAAAGGATTAAGATAATTAGTCCCTTCACCCTTTAAATTCACCACTTAACTGAAAGAAACTATGTGATTGATATACACTTTGGTTCCTTTTTGTTTGTATTAGTTATTTTTTTTATTCATTAAATGTATGCGAACATCATCATTTAGTACACTAGGGAACAGAAAATACAACATCAAAGAAACATATTATTTTCTCGGTTTCAAAAACTAAATTTCATGAAACTTAAATTAATTTTTAATGAACTTCTATCAATTGAATTTCAATATTTAATTCTGCTTACTAATACTCCAAGGAAATAAGACAATTAAAAGGCAAAATTACAAAAAAAAAACAACAAAGCTGAATTTTGGCGGATACCTTTATTTTGATGTCTTGAGAAAATCCTAAAAAGTAGGGTAGTGGCACCTTTTCACAACTCCAGTTCTCGAACTCTTTAATTAAGAAAGCTCGTTTTATGTTTTCTTGGAAACTATGAACTTTTTGGAAGAACTGTAAAATTAAAAATTGTACCTTATACAATTATCTACAAAAAAGGTTGCAACACTTTTTATTGTATCATGAATCATTTAAAAAAAAAAAAAAAAACATTTTAAATTTTTAAAAAATTAATGAATTAACTCTCACAATTTTTTATCAAAAGTGTTGCAGACATTTTCGAGAAAATGTGGAAAAACTATTACTGTAACGGGTACCGCTTACAAATTTTAGCACAGTCCGAATTTAGGGTACCTTACTGCTTTGTAGGATTTTTAGGATTTCCTGCGTAACGTTCACTCATACATCAAGTGTATTCGTTTCAAGGATGTAGGATCTTCAAGTTTTTCCATCGTCAGTACCTATTAGAGTGACCGCAACGCTCGAAGAAATTTTTTTGGCAAATTCTTTAGGGGGGACCCCCTAAAATGATCAGCCTTAGCAGGTTTTCAGATAGCTTAGATTTGAGGTCGCAGTAAATGTTGCCGATAATCGGTCAAAGTTTCAAATAACGTCGTTTTTAATTTTTTTTTCTTGATTGATGTCTTTCTTAGAGCTTTGTCGTTTAATTGCATCGTTTTTTTTTATATTGACGGAATTCTAGCTTTTTTCCAGAAAAAAGATTCAATTTAAGAACTAAAATTAAAATAATACTGATGCCAAAACGTGATCATTTGAGGGTTATTTACAATCCTTTATTCGACGCGACGCTTAGCCCAAACATAATCCTTTTAACAAAACAAAAAAAAACATAAACGAGATTTTTTAAACATTGAGCAATTATCCAATTTAGCGTTATCCAATCGAGTTTAAATTTTGGCTATCTAAATATCTGCAAAGGCTGATTATTTAAGGAGGTTTTACCCACTCCTTTTCGAAATTTGGTTTTTGTGGTGATCCTAGTACATGCATACATAAATAATAAGAAACTGTTATGTTATGTAAGTGACTCAACATGCTTCCTTGGTGTACAGTGAACGTACACCATCTTTGATTGACAATTATTCTTTTATGCCTCTTGCTTTTGTTTAATAATTTACTTACCTTAATTTTTGTCAATAATTGGAGACTTCAGTTCAGTTCAATAAATTATATTAAGAAGTACTTGATTTAAAAATAATAAATGTATTTAATTTCTTGAAAACATAAAACTTTAGTTTTTGCTAAAAAAAATTTGGTAACTAATGAAATTTTTATTTTCTATCTTTCCAGGTAAGAACTTCGTTTTTAAATACGATTTAACCAAACGTATGTATGCATGTATGTTAATTAAAAATCACTTCTATACCCATTTAGATTATATAGGTATATTATTATTTCATGGTAAGCTAAACAAACAATGATCCTCGCATCTACTGCTCTACTCTTTTATATTCCTGACCTAAATCAATCTTTTCTGGTTCCGTCTCGTATACTAAAAATGTCAATCTTTTTCGGATTAAACAAAAAAGATATCTATAATCTTGATAATCGTTTTTCTACATCGCCTTCGTGTCGCCACCGCCTTCATGATGATGACGACGACGCATATCATATTTCACCATGTATCTCGCCGATGTTGTGGTGGCGTCTCGCCCGCACAATACCTTCATCTAATGCCTGAATCACAATCACAATCTACAACCAAAACAAAAGAACAAAAAAAAAAACAAATTCATTCAGCTGTTTGAATTCTTAAAACTTCCAAATGTAGGTCGAAGCTCTTTTCTCTTCCCGTGTGTCTTTTCTTTTATTTTTTTAATATTATTTTCTCTCATTTCATCGTGCGTATACAATCTTTCAAAAAAAAAAACAGTACACACGATCTGGCACGTGACCCAAAATTTATCAACAAAAAACCACTATACAATCAAAAATAAAAAAAAAATCGAACAAACCCACTTAAGCGTGCGTAAACGCATCCGTATCTCACTCATTCGCTCTTGGCCTCTTTAAGTTTTTTTTTATTCGATTGTGCGTAGAACTCTTAACCAAAAAAAAAAAAGAACGAAAATTAAAATGTGAAAGGGAAATAAAGTGAAGGAATTTTTTTTTATAATTATTGTATTTGCCATTGCCATATGAAACCAGATGCCAGTTTTTGTTTCTTATCGGTTGTCTGGAAGAAAGTTGTTCATTTACGCATGATGTTTGAGCAGCTTTATCTGAGTATCTTTTACTCAAGATGGTTTTGTTTAACCTACAAAGAAAAGTCAGTAGTTTTTTTTCCAACAAAAGAGTTTTATCGTATTCGTTATCTTTAAGCAACTTGGATGTCAGAAAATTTAATTATTACAATTTTGGTGAGTTGGCGACTTTTTACACCATTTTTAATCCTGTCGAAAATATTTACTTTAAAATTGAATATAGAGTCTGTGGCTTGTTCTCATAGACCCGTGAATTCAAAGTCAGAAGTCTATAGAGGTAAAATCTTGAGAAACAACACAACGGGAACTTTAGCCTCGACTGATAACGACGCTGACGGTTTCTCTTCTGTCAAGTGTTGCTCCAGTTTGTTCAAGAGGAGCGTCTATATGCCTTACTGTTTCACTAGTTCATGTAGGACTGCCGGGAAATCTGCGTAAGGAGAGCGTCTAACGCTGTACGGTTACATACCAGCTGAAGCAGGACTGCCTGGAAATCTGAGTAAAAATTCTTGTTACGTCACTGACATAAATAAAGTAAAGATCTTTATGAGTTTATATGACTAATGTGTGTAAGAAAGTGAAATTAATTTCTCAATCTGCAATTGACTGAAAATTTGATAAATAGCAATATTTTTGTCAATTATAATACCAAGCTGGTCAAAATAACTATTGACAATAGATCTCAAATCTAAGTGACGCTCACAGTTTATCAAAAAAATTGATAATTGAAAATATAATGGCGATGAATCAATTTTGTTGATAACCATCAATTATCGTATTGATATTTGACAACCGTAATGGGGCCTATATGACAGAGCTGACTTTAGTTGCAATTTGCAAATTATATGAGGTGGTAGACAATCTTTATTGTTCTTCTTATTTGGCATTCGAAATGTTTGTCATTGGATATTGTGTCATAATTCCCCATTGTGCTTTGTGCATTGAGCGATACGGGGCTGGCATTCGTAATTTACTGAACAGGCTGCTACTTTTGACCAGACACATGTCTTCAATCAACAGCAGTGCCTTGTGGCGGATCTCATTCTTCCTTTTAAGTTAAGGATTTTATGTTGTCTATCTAAAATATCGTCAACCATGTTATTCTTGTATTTATATCATAAATTGAGAGTGTGTGATGGAAAACATGTGGAGATGATGATGGCGAAAAATTTTTGACTTTGAGTCGCAGGCGCAGAACATCTAGCATGGCTGGCAATCTTCTCAAAATGTGGTTTCAAGCACAACATCAACAGTACACACCAAAAGAAATCTCAGATACAAACATCCGTCATTATTTGAATGAGCAATTATTTTTGCCGTATGATTTTCAAAATTTTGGGCTCCCTAGTAAAATACAAGAACTGGTATTTTGCCATCTATAGTTTCCGCGATTGGTTCTATAGTCAATTTTTATTTTATTTAGATTTGAGGTACTTTAAAATGATCTACCTTACTCTGCTCTATCTGTGGCATTAATATATTTTTTTTTAAACTTTCTCTAAAATTAATTTTACTATTTATAGGATATATTTAAAAAAACAAGTGAATCTTCAAATTCAAACGACTTGAAGAAATGAGGTCAAGTCTTTTGGCTCCACCTCAAATAAATCATAATCGATGGCAAACATTTGAATGGGACTATTATTTAAAAAAATAATAATAAAAAATAATTCTAAATAATAAAGACAGTAGTTTGTATTTTATGTAGGTGGGTCGTACAACACTTTTGGGCACTTTACCCACTAACTTTGCTTTCAACATTTCCATCTTATTGCTGACCTACTTCAAATCAAATCAATTATCGAATAATTTAATTGCATAGGAGGCCGGTGCTTATTCCAACGAATAATTCAAACAAAAGTGTATTGAAACTCGATTTTTTTATAGCATTTTTATTGAATTGTTTAATAATTGAGTGACATGTAAAAGTGAAAGAAGAGAAATTTAATTTAATTTTTATATCTACAGGAAATAATTAATATATAGATAGATATTTTATATATGCGTATTAGTCGATTCTAAATAAATTTGTTGTGTGGTGCTTACACTTAATCTTATAATTGAATATAGTTCGTTAATCTATAAGGAGTATCAACAAAAAATGACGGGTTGGTAGTGAATTTGCGTTAGCCGCCATATTGAAAAACGAGTTTCCTCAAATATTTTAAGAATTGCTTATGGGACAGAAAAAATATTAACAGCTTTTCAATAGAAAATTTAATTTTCTTTTTTTCATGCCTACAATGGTGTGGTGGAGTAATGGTGTGTAAAAGCTCAATATTTTCAAAGTTTGAAGGAAAGTTTTTTTTTTATTTTTAATTTTCAAAATTTAAATAAAAACTAATTTTTTTTTCGCTATAACTACTAAAACGCTATACCTACAATAAAAAAAGATAAAAGAAAATTATATTTTCTTTCGAAAAGCTTTTAATCATTTTTCTTGATCGATAAGCCATTCTTAAGTTATTTGAGAAAAAGCGTTTTTCAATATGGCGCAAACCTTTTACCATCCCGTCATTTTTATTGGATATTTACTAAGAAACCATATCCAACCATAAAACTGGATGGGTATTCTGAACCCAAATTTTGTCTCTGCCGAATGGCCTAAATATACCTATTTACTTCAGTATTTTACGCTAGGGAAAAACAGTTCGACTCTGTTTTCGTTCTTCATGCTAATATCAAATTTTCTTTGTGTTTTGTTTTTGTATCTAAAATGTAACTGCGCTCTTTCGAAGTTAACGGCAAATGTCGGTTTTAATGCAAATTTCGTTCCAGTTTTTTTGCTTTTCTTTCGCATGAACTTATCTCACGAATTCAAAAAGGTTCTTCATTACGGTTATATGACAGTCACCGTTATTTTTTATGCTAAAAAAATAAAACAGAAAATTCTTATGTGGAGGTACACAACAGTTGGATCAATGCATATTTGATATGTTCCATCCGTTGGCAAAGAGAAAAAGAGAAAAAACTAAGAGAGAATCACGTGACCACTTTTATTTTCAATTAATTGCAATATCGTTGAAATCTCGTTCAATCACTTGAAATAGCATGCAACAAAAAAAATCATTTATAGCTTTAGCCCTTTGTTCCCGGACTTGTAATTTTTTTCAAATATTTCTGTTTAAGTGTGAAATTTTGATAAAACTTACTTTGGTAAAAATGATTTTAAGTTAAAAAAAAATATATCAAATTGTTTAAACTTAATGAAAAATGAAACATTTTTTTTGTTTGTATATTTATTTATTGTTATATAATGAAAAACAATTCTATAATAAACTATTTTTTACTGAAGAGACTCTCATGTACTTTAAGCTAGCCTAGGGGCTCACCGAGCAAATGTCCGTTGCCGGGTGTGTCTGTCCGCCTCTCCTAACAAGCTGTGGACAAAAAACCTTCTTCTGACATCCATTTTTTTGCATGCGCATTGCTGTTCCAGTAACAGTTGTTTCATGATGGTTAATCAAAAAATGGACTGATTTCCTACTGGTTTCATGGCTAAACCACATTCAAAAACAAATTGCACATATTTTATAGATTACAACTAACACTATTTTTTATAACAAGAAAATAACAAATTCTTGCATTTATGCACTTTACTTGCTAGCCATAATCTCGAAAAAAAACACAAAATATTAATAATTGTACACTGCACCATAAAATCACTACAAATGACACGAAAACCTAAACTAAATGCACAAATAACACCTTACGACGCACTGTAAATAAAACCACTAGGAATATAAAGAAAAAATATTATGTGTGTGGTCTCACTGTTAAACCACAAGGAAGCGAAGGTTTAGAATGATTTCTTGCAATCATTATAAATTTTAAATAACTTTAATTTTTTTGCAATCTTGCAATCAAAAATGCCATAATGATATCACGAATTTTACACAACATTTAGTTTTTTTGTGTGATGTTAATTTAATTTAAAAAATGATTGCAATATTGCAAAATCACTCGAAATAATTTATAATCATTTGAAATAGGTAAATTTATTTGAAATTCAATGCAATCACAAAATATTTAAATAAATTTAAAAAAACTACTTAAAATCACGTTAAATAATCTGAAGTCATTTGAAATATTGCAATCATTGAGCCACTAAACTGACTCATGACAAATCTTTTGATTTTGATTTACAAATGTATACAGTGTTTTTCTGTAGAAACGGGGGTTGTCTGTGGCGGCCATGCTGGCTCAATTGCAAAATTGATTGTCATGGTGAAAATAACATGGCCGCCACAGATCGCCAATACCATCCATTTTGAAAATACTTTATTATACTCTAGTCTACAATCTAAAGCAATTAATTAAAAATAAAATTCATAATCTATTCCTTATTATAAGTTTTAAATAATTCTTTCGTCTTCCATTTTATTTTACGACGACGCGCTAATTCTTTTGCAACTACAAATCCTCAATATTTAACGTACCTATTGTATGAAATTAATGCGTTCACTTTTACATGAATACTCTACACAACATTAACGAATTTACAAACGACGTCAATCAGATTACTCAATTTCACAGAAAAGTGCCTATGATGGATAGCAAAAAATGGATTTTCACGATTAATACTTCAAATTGATTCAGTTTTTGTGAAGTGCTTTAAATTATTTCTCTCAAATTTAATTTAAAATCGGTCCAGCAGTTTGCTAACAACTGCATATTAAATTATACGGAGCTATACTCATTACTCACGCCCTATACCCACTAGCAAAATATATAATTGATATGATTATTCATTGTGCACTAAAAAATAACTTTCAATTACAAAAAAAAAGTGATGATAATTTAATTTGCATGTCCAGCACAAAGGAAATAAAATAAACGGGTGACATAACACATAAACAAATAAAATACAAAATCTAAAATAAAAACCCAAATCTAAACAAAAACCAAAATATAATTTGAAGTTTAACCATTTTTAGGAAGGTTGACATTATTTTTTGAAACCATATTAATAACAAAAAAAAAAGCTCTTAACTAAAAAAGGGATTTAACATTATTTACTTTACCAACATGGTTTTATTTCCAAAATAAAATGCCGACCTCAGTGGTATTAAAAATGGTGTCACTACCCCAAAAAAAAAAATGAAATAAAACAATTCCAATGGAATATCAAAATGGGTACACATTTAATGGCTAACACGAGTATCCATTGTCTATACAAGGTATTTCGTCACCACAGACCGAAATTTGAATCGTTAAAGTTCCATTGAATATTTTATTATAAATACAATCCATCAACTATCGTGCTCAATTTTTTGGCCCGTAAGTGTCGTCGTCAACATGAAATATGGTAATTGATGGGGGTCAAGAAAAAAAATGGAAACAAGGAAAATAAAAGGCACTTTTGCGTCTCACATGCTTGCTCCTATGTTGATTTCTGTAACGGGACTTAGGGTTCTGAAAAGCAAATTAAAAACTGAATCGAAACAAGTGAAACTAGATCTAACAAATGCTTAAAAAGAATTGCACTTACGAAATTCAGGATACACTCATGATATTTTTATTGTGTTTTTTGTAAAATTTAAGCCACGTGAACATCGTAGAGTGGTTGTAGTTGCCAAATGCTTCAAACAATTTGATAGATAACATTAAATGTTTTCTTCTAGTCACAATTTTCAACCAAGTTTTCAAAAACCATCGAAACAAAATATCATCAAGTGGAAACTTTTTTTGAGGCTTTTAACGAGTTAGAGGAATTAATTGAATATAAAGCTGTGGATGAACTTCTTAGGAAAGGCAAAGTTCAGACTTGACGATCTGTGAAAACGAGACTTTAATGTTATCTCCACCATTATATCATATTATCAACACATCTCTCCAAACTGTCAACTTTAAATAATGATGAGCGTTCAAACATGATAGGAGGTGCAATTGCTCAACAGAACGTTAGATTACTTACTTAGATGGCGATCACACTCCAGCAGCACGGTTCCTAGTTATATGCATCCAGTTAAGCACACCAAACTTTTGTGATCTTTCCTGCTGCGTACACCATCAAGAGTAGATTCGAAGACTTGTTCGGCTTGTGCGTTGCCATACACTCCACTTGTTCAATCTATTTCAGTCGCTGTAAAGCTCTTCGTTGAATCTTTTCTTTCACTTTTCATCGATACGCACTTGACACATAAATTCCTGAAGAGTCTTCCTCCCAAAGAACTCAAGTAAATTGTCATCAGTTCTTGTCTAGGTCCATTCCTCTGCCTAATACAGAATTCACCGAGATTATTATGGTCTTGTATGGGTTCTCCTAGGTTCTCTGATAGCTCTGAAAGAAATCAAATAAGTTTGCAAAGCGCTAACCGAACTTCATGGTGGTCTGGTGAACGAAAAAGTTTTTTGTCATTGTCCAAGTTGAATGATGTATCTAACATCAGAATGTTGTCTATCTTTGCCAAGTGCTTTTAGGTAGATCATTTCACCTTTTGGTAAAACCTTCGAACATTCCAGGCTTAGATTAACCTCGACTTAACGCAGTTCCATCTGTACGTTTGTCAGTCAGTTTAAAATCTCGAGTTAAATCCGAGTTAACTCAGCTAAATTGGTTAGTTAACTCTGAGTTAATTCGGGATCTCAATCCATCTGAAAACGTGTTTTCATCAGCGTCAAATCGAGGTTAATCTAACCCTGGAATATTCTTGCACTGAAAAACTGGATCAACGAAATTCAATAGACTAACAGCTACCTTGTCTCGTACTCTCTCTTTTCCCCCCTGAGAAATCTGCGTTCTCTTCCTTTTTGTTTTGTCTGTATGAAGATCCGGGACTACTTTTTTACAGCTGGTTCTAGGTTCTAATATAATATAGCCATGACGAGAATTTAGATAGTTGGTTGACAGTATTTCCACTAATTCTCCGTACTTGATGCTGGTGGTGGAATTGCCGAAATATTCAGAGAGACGGATCAGTGCTGGAGGTTCTTGTGATTTTAACTTCTGTTGAGAGTTGGTGATATATATATTATATCCCTGTCTGTATAGTTATGTGTGCTACTAACAGAAAGTTTAGTACAAGTTTTAAATTTACAAACAAAGTTTTGAATGGAATCAGACCAACCGTTTAGGCTTCAAATGATAATACAGCAGACTGACAACATTTTCAGGCATACTTGTTTGTGATGTCATTTTTTGTTAGTCGTCTCAATTTTTAACGAATGCATAACTTGCCTTTAACTTAGCTGAGCGAACTGAATTAACCATGATAATCGAAGAAAGAAGGCTTTTCGTATTGGGGTTGTTATGTCATTGTCAATATAGAACATAATGAAAATCCTTTGGGAATAAAAACCGAACTCATATCAAGTTCGAAATCCATAAAATTTACAAGCATTATCGAAAACGTGGTAGCTTTGGAAAAAGAAACAACCCTGAAAAATTATACAAATATGTCTAAAAAAAAATGTCAACCAAATTGAATGCAATTTCCATAAAAGACCTAAAGCATCCACAAAATGATTTTCGTCACGAAAATATTAAGCAAATTACATACACACAGGTCCACATTAAGTGTTCTTTTTTTATATGGGATGACCACTAAAGTCGGTCGTGTGGTGGGCGGACGTTTGCTTGATTTTGACACAATGTCAAAGTGGTTGGGATTTTTAGCTTCGTTTTCCTTTCTTTGTTTCTATTAAGAAAATAAATTACTTTTTGTTATATTTTTTCCCCATCATTAATTTCGAACAATTGCGCTATACTAAGTAATAGAGGTTGCATGTATTTTTGGTATATAATTATAAATGAGAGTGAATTGTGGAATAGGGATCCAAAATATACGTCAACGAAATTGACTATAGAAACAGAAAGCAAAAAAATGAAACACTTAAGAGGTGTAATTTTTTTACGATAGGTCAAACGAATGCTTGAGGTTCAATGACCGACCTTTGTTTAATAAATTATTTACAAGATTATGAACTTTGACATTTAAAGAAAATGTGAAGTATTAAAATATTTATGAAGTAAACATCATTTAACTTGAAATCAAATATGAATACAGTCAGGAAATAAACTTTGAATTTAGTTGTCGAGCTGCAAACATTTTAAAATGTGTGCAATCTTTCTGAGTTCTTATTGTCATATGTGTTTAGAAAGTTCACGCTTCTGTCAAAAGCTAAAATCGAAGTGCAAAAAAAAAACAATATCCTTTTTCATGTTTGTCAATAACCAACATTTTATTAAAATGACTCTCTCGTTAACGACTCAATGGATTTTAAACAAATTTCGTACCGATAAAAGTCTTATATCAACAGGGTGATTAATATAAATACGCCAAAAAGCAAGAGTGAGTTAGTTTTTTTCTTTCTAAAATAGCTTAAAAAAGAAAAAAAAATTATTCAAAAACAACGATAAAACTACAATGCCATATGCAATACATTATAAATAAAAGGCAATACTGGGTCGTACAAACTTGCTCTTGTGTCAAGTTACAAAGACCTTAAAAGAACCTGCCACGATATTATTTTATATGAAATTATTTCTTATTTTTTTTTCAAATAATTGAATAAAAAATAATTTAAAAAAAATAATAAAAAACAAATTACTTTGAAAATCACTTTATAACAAACGAGAGTTTTCCGAGAAAATCGTGGTATGCCAGTAATTATCAAGTATTACAATATATTTAATTTTTTTTTTAAATCGGAGTTCCAGTTTTCGAAGAAATCGATTTTTTTCAAACAACTTTTTTAAAATATTTTTTTGAAATTTTTTAGTTTTTTTTTCTAGATTTTTTTTTTGTCTTAACCCAACCTACAAGCTCAAAATTGGTGCACCTTATTCCAATCGTATACCTAACTAAGTAATAAAAACGTTCCTTCTGTTTTTTTATTTATTATTTATTTTTTAGAATTAAAATTTTAAATGAAATATTTTGAAAGCCGGTCGAAGTTGGTGATAACATCTTTTTTTTGTATGATTATATACTGCAGTTGGCCTGCGTAGCTTGCGCATCATAATTTAATTTACATTAAAAAGTACGTGAATTAGACAACCTGTGTCCACCAACAGTAAGACACCAACACTTCCTTATCCGTTCAACAAACATTTATATCGAACGGGTAAAATATAACGGGTAAAAATTCTCAGTGGATTGATAATCACATGAGTTGAGGTTAAAATGTACGTCCTTCAATGGTAGGGTTGCTGAATGCGATGACCATATAAGTGGGACCTCCAGGTTCGAACCCTGGCCCAGGCAAAAAATCAATAAAGCGTGTTTTTCGAATAAACATGAGATTGTTAATAGACGACCGACTCTAATAAAAAAGCAGGCTGATGATTGGCGTTGGCAGCCATGAAATAGCTATAATTTCTGTCAAAAATAGTGTTGATGTCTACAGATTGTTGTTGCCTTTTTTTTTTTTTTATATTGAGCGCGCACTAAAGGGGTTATGAATACCCTTATAATGATTAAACACAGTGCGAGCAATTAGGAAATGAGGATAGGATTAGAAAGGAGAAACCGATGCACATTGGTTTTGAATGTCTGCAGACTGTAATGAGTGGGAAATACTGTGTCTGGTAAAGCATTCCACATTCGCGTAGTGCGGCTAAAGAAAGAATCTCTGTACTTAACAGTACGTCCGAAATTGGGCTCAAGGGTAAACTGATGGGCATTCCTAGCAGTACGGGTATTACGGTTGAATTGTTTAAGGGGAGGAATGCAACTGGCTATTTCACTAGAGCATTGTTTATGAAAATAACGATAAAACAATGACAGGCATGAGACCTTGCGGCGGTGTTCAAGAGAAGCAAATGTCTCAGTAAGAGAACGATCTCCTATCATTTTTAAAGCTCTTTTTTCAATTCTATCCAGAAGACTCAAGTACGTTATTGGGGCTCCAGCCCAAATATGAGAGTTATACTCAAGTTTGGGACGAATAAAAGCTTTGTAAATTGTAGCCAGATCAGAAGGGGTAAAAAACTTCTTGCATCGTCGGAGAAAACCTAAACACTTAGCAGCATTTTTGGCGATGTCAAATATATGATCACTCCACAGCAAGTGGTTTGTGATGCACATACCTAGGACCGATAGTTGTTCAATCTCCTCGATGCAAGTACCACCCATGGATAGTGGCATTGGGGGAGGGTTACGCTTTTGCGACAGTAGGCAGCATTGAGTTTTCGAAGCATTAAATTCTACACGGTTTTTAAATCCCCATTGAACAATGCTGTCAAGATCAGAATTTAATGAGCTTATCATACGCTGCCGTTGGTAGTCCACATCCGAAGAACAAGGATGAGAATCTAAAAACGAATATGAAAAGCAGAGGGTACTGTCATCAGCGAAACAATGTAGTGGGTTAGAAGTTTCAGACAAAAGATCATTTATAAAAATAAGGAAGAGCGTCGGAGACAAAACGGAGCCCTGGAGCACACCAGCGTTTATTTTGTGGATATCAGATTTGAACCCGTCCAATACTACTTGAATTGAACGGTCCGAAACGTAATTTCTAACCCAACAAAGAAGAGATTCATCAATACCAAAAGCACGCATTTTCGATAAAAGAGCTTGATGCCAAACTCTATCAAATGCCTTTGAAATATCAAGTGCAATAATCTTACTTTCTCCAAAACGGTGTAAAGATTTATTCCACTGTTCGGTGAGATAAACCATGAGATCACCAGTGGACCTATTGCAACGAAAGCCATACTGCCGGTCATTAAGAAGCTTCCGTTCTTCAAGATATTTCTTAAGCTGAAAATTGATCAGCGTTTCCATGACCTTGGAAAGAAGGGACGTAAGTGCAATTGGACGATAGTTAGAGGGGGAGGAGGATTCACCTTTTTTAGGGACAGGCTGGACAAATGCAGTTTTCCATCCACTCGGAAAGAGACCAGTAGAATAGGACAGATGGAAAAGCTTACGCAGTGGTTTTGCCAGCGTTGAAGAACACCTCTTCAGAACAATAGCGGGGATACTATCCGGGCCAGCGGATTTGTGAATGTCAAGATCTTTTAGGACTCTAGCAACTGAACGAGTGCGAAAGAAGATTTGTCCCATAGAATCGTTTACGCTTTGAAGTACAGGAGGAGTCATGTCACTCATTGGCAGCATCGAATTAACAGCAAACTGTGCTGCAAGCAGATTGGCTTTATCAATCGAGCTTACAAAAGGAGTGTCATTGGAAACGAGCGTAGGAACTGACGATGACGTAGTGTTGCGCACATTTTTTACAAATGACCAGAAATTTTTACTACCTTTGGGACATTGTAGTATTTTTTGCCTTAATTTCTGGTCATGCAAAAATTTAATGCGTCGAATATGTCCGTTACAATTCTTTCTAGCTTGTTTGAACTTATTCCGGTTTTCCTCAGTAGGGTTGGCTTTATAAATCCGGAAACTTACATCTTTGAGCCTATTTCACCAACTTCTCAAAGAAAGTCTTGTTTTTTTTTTTATTAAACTGGATGCCTTTGCATACAATCACTTGAAAAGTTACAGCATCGAAGAGCAACAGGATGTGATCCTTTCGTTACTTTTAATATACAAAATTGCCGCTCCCTTTTAAACGTGTAGAAATATACACCGTATACACCCATACCTATAATTTTGCATTGTCTCGACCCAAACTGTTATATAAATATTATGCTCCAGTTTATTACCTCTTAAACCCATTACTGCAAATAATCTTTTAAATCCCTAAAAACGATTGTTTTGGAATTTCAAAATAAGTAAAGCATTCTATGTGTTTTATTTGTACATTTGTATATGTCTATATTTTTAGATATGTAAGTAAGTAATAAGTATGTATGTACATACCTATAATTCCATAAGATTTTCTTTAGTTTATTATTTTGGTGTATTCCGTTTTTTTGTAATATATGTATAACCTGAAATTATCAATTTTCATAAAAAACACAATCTATAAAAGAACTTTCAAACTAATTGATTACTAAATCACTTTTTAAGACTTTATTTTCTTAAGTTGTATTATGGTTGAATTAAATATAGCCTAGGTGTGACTTAACACTAAAGAACTACTTGTTTTCAACTACCTCGTCCAATTTAACCACAAAATTTCACGTTCTGTAATTTGTCTCTTTGTGTTTTATACCCTTCATTCTACGCCTTCTAATAAGTGATTCGTCTTGGCTACTTGACTATGTTATATTCTTTTGCATTTATTATTGTTGAATTGGCATATAAAAAACCCCTGCCTCAGCTCTGATTACAAAAAACAATAAAAATATCGTTACGCAGGTTTTATATTCGTTTACTCTTTTAAGTGTTTGTGGTGTTTTGTCTCTCAAATATTTTTTTCAATTGCACCAAGCACTTTAAAGATCAACACAATTCTTTTTGTTTTCCATTTAAGACTAAGCGTTGTGATGTATCTAATAAAAAATATCAGTGTTGGTTGACGAAAGCGGATGTTAATATGAAAATAATTACTATGATATTATTTTTCAAAAATTAAATACGATTGTTTAGGAAAGGATTTTTAAATGATGTTATTACTTATCAACATACTACCTTATCTATAATTGTCATAAGAATCATTTAAACGAACAAAATAATATTTATGACATTGGTTCAATTTTGGTAGAATTTCATTAATTTTCTTACAATTAGGACTATTTAGGTTTTAATATTGTTACAGTTCATTCGTTTAAATACAAAAACTTTACTAACAATAACTTAAGCGTAAAATAAATTTTTGGCGTCTAGTAAAGCCTCGAATGATTGGCATTGTATATAAATGTATATACAATGTGACTGGTAAGATCTGGGACACTTTTAAAATATACTTTTGGATAGCAATTCATTGTGTGGCCTGGTCCTACAGAGATTATGAATATATGCCTTGTACGTTTGATAACTTAAATAGATGAACATATACATTTGCAACTAGGCATTTATGTACTCGAATATTGGAAATTAAGTTGTAATTAAAACTTACCTACCATACATTTATAAAAAAAAATAACTTTTGATTGACAAAATTATTTGAAAACTTTTAACACCTTAATAGTTTTTTTAAATTATGTCGGTATGCCTGTTCTGATTTTCGGAATTGATTTCGTAAACGGAATTGATAGTGGCATAAGGAGTATGTTACGTTTTCACGACAAAAGACAACATTGAGTTTTAGAAGCATTAAATTCCACGCGGTTGTTAATTCCCCATTGGACAATGCTGTCACGATCGGAATTTAATGAGCTTATCATAAGCTGCCGCTCCAGTTCCACAACCGAAGAGCTGGGTTGTGAATCTGGAAACGAATATGAAAAGCTAAGGGTGCTGTCGTCAGCAAAATAATTTAGTGAATTTGAAGTTTCAGACAAAAGATCATTAATAAAAATCAAGAAGAGAGTCGGAGACAAAACGGAGCCCTGGGGCACACCAGCATTTATATTGAAGATTTCAGACTTGAAACCATCCAATACTACTTGTATTGAACGGTCCGAAAGGTAATTTCTAATCCAACGAACTAGAGACACATCAATACCGAAAGCATGTATTTTCGAAAAAAGAGCTTGATGCCAAACATTATCAAATGTTTTTGAAATATCAAGCGCAATAAACCATAACGATGTAAAGATTAGTTCCACTTTTCAGTGAGATAAGCCATCACCAGTTGACCTATTGCTACGAAAGGCCTACTGCCGGTCATTAAGAAGCTTTCGTTCTTCGAGATATTTCTTAAGCTGATAATTTATCAGCGTTTCCATTACCTTAGAAAGAAGGGATGTAAGAGCAATCGGTCGATAGTTGGAGGGAGAAGAAAATTCGCCTTTTTTAGAAACGGGCTGGACAAATCCAGTTTCCCTTCCACTCGGGAAGAGACCAGTACAATAGGACAGATGGAAAAACTTACTCAGTAGTTTTGCCAGCGTGGAAGCTTACCTCTTCAGAATAATTGGGGAAATACTATCCTGGCCAGCGGATTTGTGTATGTCGAGATCCTTGAGAACTCTTACAATTGTACGAGTGCGAAAGAAGATTCGCCCCATAAAACGCTCTCAAATACAGGAGGTATCACATCCACTATATGGCAGCGTGGAGTTAGCAGCGAACTGAGTTGCAAACAAATTTGCTTTTCCTTGTGATCTGGCCACAGGGGTGTCGTTTGAGACGATCTTCGGAACCGAGGACGAAGTTGAATTTCGTATGCTTTTTACAAACCACCAAAAATTTTTACTGCCTTTGGGACAGGTTAGATTCACATTTTCATTAAATTATATTTGTAGGTACATTTATTATAGGATTGTTAAGCTAAAGCCTCGCAATCGGTCTTTAAATATCTTCAATAAATGTTCTGATGTATTTTTTTATTTTCAAAAATAATTAAAAGTTTTTTCTCTTTTTTTTTCAGGTAAGCACATTAAAACTTTCTGCTTTTGGTGTTTCCAAGTAAGTTGTGTGTATCCAATAATTAAAAAAAAATTGTTATAATAATTGTTTTGCTTAAATGTTGGAGCTTAAAGCCTAGTACGCTGCTGAAGTGAAACAAAGTTTTCCGTCGTCTCCAAAAACACAGACGAAATGTTAACGAAACGATACCGGACAAATTTTTATGTAGAATTTTGTATAAAATATATAAATATTTTTCAAAACACACAAATATAAATAACAGTAATCCATTTCATAATAATAATAACCAAAAAAAACACGAACAAAATAGAAATCACCGGCAATTGATTTAATATCCGAAATAGTGATTATCATTTTTGAAATTTGTTTTGACCAATTTGGATTTTAGGTTAGGTTTATGGATTTTGGATGAAATCTTGTTTTTCCTTTGCTTACCAAATAAGTCGAAGGATGAACAAGATTTCATCCAAAATCCATAAGATTATCATTTTTTTGTGAAAGCTTATTATTAACGTTGAAGTCACAATTATTTTGACTTATCTTTTGTTTATATAGTTCACAGTATGGGTTATTGCTTAAACAAAATATTGTTACAATAACAGAAAACTAACAAAGTTGAGTTCATAAACGTTAAACTAACTAAGAACTGCGAAATCCACGTTCATAAAGTCAGATCTTCGATCGAACTTACCTAGTCAAACTGCAGTATCTTGCATTCATAAACATCATCATACCCTCAGCATCGGGCAGATTGTGCAGCTACAATTGTTTGGCTGCAGGTGAATCGCTCATGCACAAAAAGTTTTGTTTTAGTGAAAAATGTAAATATATTGCACGAATTTTATTAATAATTGTGCACACAATAATGTTACTTAGTGTTGTTTAAGACAAGACGACTAAAAATGTTCTAATCTGGAAGAACAGTCGATTCAAATTTTTGTTGATGTTTATAAACGACTCTTAAATAGTGATTGTACTAGGTCTGGCCTTTATGTCGACTGCACATATTCTGCATTGTGTTAGCGTTCAAAAACGCATTAGGAAAGAAATGCGGTCGTTTTTTCGCAGATTTTTTAGGTTTATGAACACACTCAAACTCGTAACTCTCATAAAAGTTTTTACTGACGCATTGTATGAGTTCATTAGTATTCATTAAAAAGTTTATCAAAACTAAATATTGTAAATGCTACTCTTAGCTTTAAATAAAATCAATTTTAGTGCCTCGATAAACACAATAGAAGTTAAACAAAATAAAAAATTGTTTGATTAACAGCGTTTATTAATACTATAAGAACGGTATGTTTTGCTGTTTTTATACCGACTTAAACGACAAATGTTTGGTGCAAACAAAAAAAAAATAAATGAAGAAAAATATTACGAAATATCTGCGGTAAGAATTTTTTTCTTAATTTTACGTTTCTGAAAACTTACCTAGTCATCTTTTGTCAATCAACTATGACTTCCATTTGCCCTCATAATTTGCGTCATATCTTTTTATTCTTTACAAAAAATAAATAAAATACAAAATTGTTCACCTTGACGTATTTAAAAGTTATAATCACAAAACTGACAACATGTGGGTTCAATAAAACCTAACAAAATTTTATTTGTTTATATTCTCGTCACTGATGCTGGTCTATATGGTTCTTATGATATCTTATATGATTAACATCTAAATGACTATTATTCGTCATTCTGCCATAATTCCATATAAGGGAAGTGACCCAACTTATAACGTGCCCAAAAAGAGAAAAACACGTGGTTACAGGTACATATACCTTTTAACGCTCTAAAATTCAAAAGAATCTATACTGCCAACTTCATCTTTTCAAGTCACAGCTTTTGTATCTATATATTTTATTTTATATTGACATACAAGTGTAATTAAAAAATAAGTTTTTATTTAAAAATCACATACAAGTCATTGACTATAACCCATGTCGTGTTTTTTGATTTGTATTGGTCATCCGTATTCAAGGCCAACAGGTTGCTTCAAAATAACTTGAAAAAAAAACAAGCTGGGAAATATATTTTTTACATTTTTTAGCTTTTTTCTGATTTTGTTTATTTTTGGGCTTTTAAAATGACAAGTGTGTTGTATAGAGTGTTCTAAAAGTAGGAGGGATGTTATTTTATTGTATATGAAAGGTTTAACTTGTTTGGGAATTAAAAAATATTTTGAATTGTTGATAATTTATGTGGGTTTACTTTTTTTTTAATTATACAAGCAAGTAATAAATTTCAAAAAAAAAAGAACAATAAGTGATTGTTGAAAGTACTTTTTCGTCGTCAGTTCATGAACTTAACTTTTTTAAGCGATTTTTTTGTTGTAAACTTAGTAATATTTTTTTTTTTATTTTCAAGTTCACGGTCTTTTGTGATATTTATTTCAAGCAAATTAGGAAATCCTGTGTTTTTAGATAATTTGCGTGTAAAGTCTTTTGCATAGATGTGTCTAGTTTGTTCCGCATTGTTGGAATTGAATTAAATTTATTTTTAAATTTAATATGTTAATATTAATTAACATGATTTTTTTTTTGTTAAAAGGGATTTAACATTTTGGAGATAAACTTAAATTATGATAGAAGACAGATGTTCATTTTAAGCTCTTCATTAATTACTTTTTAGTATGGATGTTAATATTTGAAGTTCTACAAGTTATTGCAGCTTAGTGTTTTTATATAATATACATGTACATTTGGTAAATCTGCTGGAATCTTTGTGAATGTTGTTGCTGGATTCGTGAATAATCCCGACATTTTAAACTCATAAGGAAATAATATATCCCCATTGATTCTCCCAAACTCGTCTCCAACCATTGCGTCGTACAAAAATTTGACCAACAAAGAATAGTCTCGCAATACTTTAGATTTACTTGAACCTTCTACTTATTTACATTCATTGCAGACAAAGTCGGTTAATTCTAACTTCTTTATTTTTTTAATTGTACAATTTAAAATTTGAAACGATTTTAACTTAATGTCAAATATTGAAAGGCTCAATGAACTTTCACAACATGCGAGAAAAGAGCTAGCAGCAAGTAAAACTTTCATGGTTGATGATGACCCGAAAAGTTCTATCGCGCTGGCGATTATATCCAGTTGAATGAATATTTTTTGAAAGCTTATTGCAAGCAATACGCATTGTGTATAAGTTATGACTTCTATGAGAGTAAAAGATCCTACATTTCTCTGCCGACCTGCAATGCAAGTCTTCCTCGTAAGAGTCAACACCTCTGAAAAAAAAAAATAGAAGTAAAGTTTTATTTATAACCGAGTATCTCTGACGTGAAAATCCGACCCACTATACGCCACGAGATCTGTCTATATTAGATACCAACAATTGACATATTATTCAAACAGTTTCCAACTTGGTTTTGGAAAAAACGTTATATTTACTCGTATTTAATAAACAGTCTTGTATGGCGATTAGTCAAACAATTATTCAGAAATATTCGATATAACTTTAAATCTGAAAACATATTTCTTTGGTAACCATGATGGACGAAATAATCCTTCCTGATGATGTTATTTTATCAAATCAATACAAAATGACATTAATTTATTACATCTGTCTCTGTTTTAATGAATTTCCTTTTAAAAATCAATTCATTATGTCCTCAATGTTTTTTGACCCACTGATATGTCTCAAGTGAAGCGCACTCTCTTCGAGTGGGCTTTCATAGTAGATAATGATCCATTTATTGAGTCCCCTTATGACATTTTCTTCGAATAAGATATTGAAGAAGTTAACCTTTTACTGTCCTTTTACTTTATCCTTTTTCAATGAAATGCTTTATTTTGTGTCAAGTAATATCTTAAAGAGCTTTCTTTTATTCTATACAACTCATGTTAATAATAATATTTGAAAATTTGACATTGTCTGTCTGTCTGGAATAAAAAAAACCATTTGTACGAAGCTTATTATATTATAATTCCAGGAAATAGTCAATCTATTGTAATTAAAGGATACTTTTCCACAAAATTATTCATTGTCATTGGAGTTAGCTTCAGAGTGAAATAAAAGACATAAACATAAACTTGACATAAACATAAACTTTTTGACAGATTATTGTTTAGAGTCTAGACTCTAACAAGCAGAAATCTTTAATTAAAATTGATTGAAGAAGCAATCACCAACACCGTTTCTAAAAATAAAGATTAGCTAAACATTGCTCAAAAAAAGGATTTTAGAAAATCAACTTATTGTAGGTCGTTGCCATTTAAAGTTGTTACGTGTAAGTCTCATATCTCGTGTGAAGAACAGACAACGAAACTACTGCCGATGTTCACATTGAACTCACTAAATAGACTTATTTTGTTGTATATGTAAGTCCAACCCATCGTGTTCACACACAAATTATAGTGTGAACAAGATGAATTTAAAAGGATTCACGATTAAATTTTACAATTTACTTTATACGCTCATGCTCAATTGAAATTCAAAATCAAAAGTGAACGGATTTTTTAAAATTTTATATATTTTTAGATTTTTGGACTTTGTGAAACTGAAGGAAACAAGCCCCCCCCATACCAATCTTAACTGTTTGGGGCACCGGGAACTAAAGTCGCCCCATATTTTCAGCTTTAATCTCCTGGGGCAAAATTCCGCAAGCGTGCGCACGAAAAACTGTGTGCGAAGACTCATTCTGATTCCGCAAATGTGCATGTGATTTCCTTGCGTCAGTTTTGAAAAAAATTTCTCATTTTATTTCAGATCGGGAGCATAAAATATTTAAAATAACAAAAATAAACAAAAAATAATACTCAAAATAAATACAGCTCACTGGACAACGAACAAAAATTTATTCAGCTCCCTTAAATTCAAAAAAAATTGCGGAATCTCGAGAATAAGCATTTGTGCACACGGCTGTGACTGGGAGTGTGAGTTTTAAAGAAACTCACAGCAAAACTCACGCTTGCGTTAGATGCGGTAACTAACTTCACACAATATTCAAAGAAATTAGTTCTCACCTTTAGTGGAAATTTATTTCTCCAAAAAAAAGTGAAATTAGTTCCCACTAGTGGTGAAGTTAGTTCACATGTGAAGTTAGTTCACATGTGAAGTTAGTTCACATGTGAAGTTAGTTCCCGTGAAGTTAGTTTCCTGCACCTTTTCAATTGTTATTTAATAATAACCGTGACAGGACAGGTGATGTTTTACATCTAAAAACATAAAGTTGTTTGATGTTCGGAAAACATTGTAGGTACTTGGTATTTGGAACATCTAAGGGCAAGTTTGTTCACAATTGATCAGTTTTAATCAAGGATTATTTCAATTGATAATCATAAAAAGCGTTTTTTTCACTAAAATTAAAATCGACGAATCCATGATTTGAGCAGTTAATTGGAGATTTCGTTCATCAGCTAGTTTTGCGTGAATAGCTTCTTAGCTCCATTAAATCAAGGATTTATTTGAATTCAGTTTGTTCATGGTGGATGTACAGGCTTTGGCTGATTTGACATATTTTTGAAAACTTAAATATTTACATAAATTATGAAAATATAAAATTTAATGGTTGTAAATAAGAATTTATTTACCTTGCTACTCGTTAACTATACATTTTTAAATCAGAATCCGCAAAAACAAAATGTCACAAAAGCCAATCTTAGTTCTTGATTAATTTTTGACAATCAAACTAATAGATGGGTAGGAAAATGGAACGATTTGTGGAAAAGCCATCATGATTTGTTAACCAAGCTGAAAAAAAAAGAACAAACACTCTCTTTGAAAATAATACTTAATTTTGGATTAAGAGGAATCCGTGACAATCAAATTACAGATTTAACCCACTGTAAACAAACTAGCCCTAAAGCTCCTTTGGAATTCTTTCATTATTCATTCTTTATTCAGTTTTATCATTTTCACTCTCATTGAACAGCGAACACTGACAATATGAATTAAAGTGTAAATGCAGTTTAATGGAATGTGTGACAGGAGGTCCACAGGAAAACTGACAAGTCTAGTTATCGTACAGTATATGCATGAAAACCCAAGCTAAAGTGCCTGAAACAACTATTAGTTGTGTCGCTATTTTGTGAAACCATTTTGTTTGACTTGACTAGTGTCGTTCAAGTTTTCAAATAAAATAGAGCAGAAGTTTCTTCCGGTTGAATGTTCCAATAAAGTTCGCAATTATTGTTTTTTGGTTATCCACTTAAAGATTTACTAACTTAAAAGCAATGAAATAATTACAATTTTTTAGAAAAGACATACTCTGAGAAATTGGTTTATTTGTGATAACTGGAATTGTTATTTTTGGCGTAATCTTTTCTTGTAAATTTGGAGAAATAACTTTTGTCGGATGAATGTTAAGAAAATTGACATCCAGATAAAGCTTGAAATGCCCGGTTCACAAGATAACTTTTTATATAGGTATTCATAATTCACAATAAATAAAGAATTTCTGAATTGGCAATCATAAAACCAATAGTTGATCCGATTGATAAACAATATCATATATCAATCAGTTGAAAAAGAAGGAATAGAAAAGAAATCTAATATTTAGCAATACGTGAAATTCCAAAAAAATATCTTTCCAATCCACATGAAAAATCCTACAGCAAAATTGACCTTGATCTTCTCAGAAGTTCAGGTACGTGATGTTATTGAACATAATCAAAACAGATATGTGTGAGTTTGTTTAGTAAAGCACTTAAGGTAATGTTAATACTGTCTGGAGCCCTGGTTATACATACCTTTATCTGTGTAGGAAGGTTTATTGTTGGCGCCCCTTAAGGATTTGTGTATACGTAAAATCCTACGAAATTTTGATGTTTGGGTGGATATTCATTTTTAAATATTATATCATTTTTAAAAGAAAAACTCAAAGCTTCTGCACACGTATGTGCTTATTAAAACCAATTACGTTAGAATCATCCACTTGTAGATACTTACTTTTTAAGTATAGATCTTCCACTTTATTAGAAAAAGTATAGCTTTAAACTTGTGGGTTTGGTTTGATTTTTCAGTTATTATTATTATGTGCCTACGTATTAATTGAAGCACTCACAGAACGATATAAGTAGGGAGGTTTTGTTTTCGCAGCTGATTTCAAGAAATGAGTTTAAGGATCATAGTTGTTAATTCATATCACCTCAAGGTGAAGAAAATAAGTTTCTTGCACAGCGAATATTTATTTTTTTTATAAAAGACCTTACCAATCAAACAGCTTGTTAATAATTTTAATCAAAGATCTTGATTGGCTAGTAACGTAAGCACTTCCTTAGAAAAATATTTTTTTCAAAGACAAAAAAATTCCTTATCCCACAATCTATTGAAAAAGGAAACATCACGACTTAAAACCAAAGAGAAAAAACATACATGCAGCTGATGCGTCCGCAACTTTGGCACTTTTCCATGGGAATCAGCCCCAAAAATAAAAAAGTCGCTATTTCAGAAGAACATCCATCTATTGTTGGAGAAATAAAAATACACCGCACCTGCTTTGTATTGTTTTAACAGGTGATGTCCTTTAATGCATTTGTTTTTGTTTGTTCTCCTTTTTTGTTAGCGGATATCCTTTTGAAATTAGATTTGAACAAAGTAATAATTCTTAGCTTTTGCATTGTTTTTTTTTTCGACTGCACCCTAGTTAGGATTGGCTTGATGTTGGTGTATGAAAAAAATGTGATAAATTATGTCCCACCTTAGCATAAATGAGCACCTTAGTCCATGGCAGATACGGTCATGGAAATAAATTAGAATATAAATGGCGAGTGAATTTTGCATCTAAAATAAAACAAAAAAAAAACTAATGCAATTTATTATGTGCTGATGTTGAATAAAGTGGAGGTGAGAATGGCAAATGGTGCAGCTATTAGAGGCGGTTTTAGACGCTAGACGTATGATGTGAAACCCCAGCTGTTTTAGTCGTTTGCAGCTGACTCAAAAAAGAAAGAATTAAGTAAAATGAGATACGAACAATTAGATTGTTTTGCCGATATAAGCTGGTATGATACTTTGAAGATATAATAAGTTTTAGAATTCCTATCAAGTACACACAGGAAAACTCAACATTAAACACAAAACAGTTTCTGTGAATGGACATTCAGACACTCAAGAGATCTTCTGCGAAGAGGCCAGCTTTCTGTTTCGTAGAAACTATTTTCCGGCTTGTACTTTTATGGGCGGTATTTTCATTGTAGTTCATTCAGACGATTGGCTGCTTTCCATAAAGAATGAAATTATTAAATTTTGTGTTAATAATTCTTTTAAAACAAGCTAAAAAATGATTGAAAAATATAACAACTACCTACGTTACTAAAACATCGTTATACATTGTCGAATTGTTGTGTTAAAAGATGATGTCATATTCTTACCTCGTCATCTTTATTTTGTGTTTGGGATACCATGACAAAAATAAAAACCCACTGGTTGTAATAATGTAAATTACTCGGGCGATTCAATTTAATTCTCGTCTTCGTTTTACAGAAACAATCATTAATCACAGCCTTCTTCGGATTGAAGACAAATTTTACTGTGTATCTTTGTTTGAGTAAAACGAAAAAGAACTCATTTCTCATTTAATTGATACTCATTATATTTTATTTATTAAACAATGAAAACATACATAAAAGGTACACGTGTTGCAATCAAGTAATTTGTTGACCCGGAATGTTTTATTGCTTCCAATAACCTAAGTTTAAATTTATATCAATATATGTAATTATTACTGCAATCAAAAGTATCGCAGGCAGTTTCCTTAGGATGGAAAAACTTGGAGTTATCTACCTATCCAATAAATGTCAAGAATGTTAGAAACTTCTATGAACTTAATAAGAACACATTCAGCTGAATAAAATGATTTGTCGCCATAATATATAAATGTCAATTATTTGCTCATGAGCTGCAAATACATTAATTATCCACTTCATACAATTACTTACCTACCTATTGTTATCTGTTATTGAAAATCACTAGTTACTCTGAATTTTATCACATAATGATAGCAATTGACACAAAAGTAATTGTGAACATATAGCTTTATTGAAGTTTTTTTGAAGTAATAATTACGAAAAAATGTCTATTCACTATTCGTCAAGATATTGATACAAGTGACGCTAACATTTTTATTAAATTAATGGAACTAAAACAGCATTCAATAAACTTTGAATCGCCAACTGTATAAGATTCATAATTATCATTATACAATAAATTTGCGTGAATTTCTAATAAGGTCTTGTTATTGGTATAAATAAGATTGCCGAGATTATTTGGTTTGGCAACAGTGAACCAACCTTAGTGTATATGCAATCATATAGATTTTTGTATAACGACTTATTTTTTTTCTCTATATCGTGCTTTGAATTACTAAACGAAATTTTACTAGAGGCGAAAAATAGTTATGGGACTATTATAGTAGAGTGTACATGTACAATCGAGGTTGCACATTCCTGCTCTTATATCTTGATAGATAAACTTAAAAACTTCGCTGCAAACAAAGTTGGTTATTTGACAGTTCGCAAACAATATTTCATATTTCATTTAAATTTCAGATTATGAATTTTGTATGAATCCTTAAAACATGTCTTAAGAGTATCAACCTTTATTTCATAAGTATAAAAAAAACAATAGCTCCTTTAAGTGTATCGTTGTTGTATAAAAACGTGTGCAAAATCGAAGCAATTATGCTCATTCTACTGATTTTCTTAATGACTTTTAAGCAGATAGGTACACATAACCAACACATCGAGAATGTTTTGTATCCATGTTCGTTGTCTAAGCTTGGAACTATGAAAAAAAAGAGCTGTTGGTATTTGAAACCGTCTTGATTGGCTGAAGTAACGTGAAGTTACTTGGCGTGAATTTGATCGATAGATAGATAGCCAAGTTGGTAAAGGCAAACAAGCTAAGAAGGCAGAAAGCACTTGTAATGAGCCATGTGAATATAATAATAAAAATAATAATAAAAAAAAAACAATTCAAGCCAACAATAGAGTGGTCATTAAAATGAAAAGCCTTTAGCTGCGGTACTACGGCCGTGATACTTAATGAGCTCATTATTTCTTGAAATTACAAAGTTAGCGAAAGAACTCTGTTTTTTTTTTCGTTTGACAAAACTGAATGATGTATAAAGCTTTCTACCACATTGGATCAGACTCGTATTTCTAGACAAAGCTAAGTTTAAAATGGCTATCATCTATCAACCACAAAACCCACATTGTAAGCCTAAAAAAGAATTAAAAAAAATGATACAAGAGAATTACCCACTAATCTGGTTCTTTTCACTTCCTTCGTTGCGTCCAATATTCTTACTCCTATAAAGCTGATCTCAGGCCTGCATAATTTAATTCTCATTTCACACTCGCACAACATTGAAATTGTTTCCATGCTATAGGTACTGAAAATAATTTCTATGTATCTTCAAGCTTCACTCTTGATTTTAGATTTCAAGACACGAAAAGCGAAATGAATACTGAAAGAAGAGGTAGAAATAGAAGAGGCTTAACAAATAAAACAAAAGTTCTACTTAGTATTCAACTAAGATGAAGAAGAATACACTATTAAGAGGGGAAAGGAAATTCAAGTTAAATAAATACAAAAACAAGAAAACCTGCTGGAAAAAGAATGAAGGAAATAAAAATAGACAGAAATCAACTTGCGACCGAGTATAAAATAATTCTTGTCATGCACGAAAGAACAGCGAGAGTTTGTCTTGAGACTGCTGATGGTATAGATATAAGTAAAAGTTTTTTTTTTAGCCAAACCATTTTGTGGTTTGGGGAAGTTGAAAAAATAAATTCTTTACAAGAAAGAAGTTTATGGTTGGCTACCGTATTTAATAGCGCAATAGTCAGAAACATGGTTTTCTATAAGCTTCCAAAACATTTGTCTGTAATAACTATCTCCAGAATCTAGCAAAAATATTTTATACATTCTGTATATAGACTATACGTGTGGTCAGTACAATATATTCTACTTGTCCCTTGAGAAATGTCAGCATTTATTTTGTAAAAATCAGACCTCAAACTTTCAGAGACAAATTAGCAACAGACCGTAGTGCAAGCAAATTGGGCTTCACTCCACATGAGTGCTGCTTACGGAAGTGTTATTGACGATTAAAATCGAAACCAATGAAGGGTAGATGTTCGACATCTTCTGCCCGCGCTTAATAAAAAAAAAAACAATTGGCGCCAGCAATTTATTTTTCTTGTTTCTATATTGTGTCTGTATTTCGGCCTTTCGGGCCAATCTTCTGGAAGTTCCTAATGAAACGGCTTCAAAGATCCTACGGACTAGGGCGTTATTATTTATTTTATCTTTATCTATATACATTACATGTCCATCACAGTCGTTGATCCATCAGGCGTTGCTCTTTAAACCTTCTTATTCACACATATACCCAAAAAAAAGTACAGAACCGGAAATAAACAGAAGAAATTTTGGCTATCTTGACATAGAAAGGACTGACGATGATGTTTTCGACAGGGATAATTTGAGTGATGGTTTTTTTAGTGCATTGCTTTCTTAGTATAAAAGTGCAAGCTGCAAGAGGAAATGATGCAGGCTTCTTACCAACACCAACTGGTGGCTTCAAACATTTCGGCCCGCAAGCCCACACCACATTTTCAACTCTTTTCAACTCTTTAAACAAGTTCGTAAAGACGGAATTAGATGAGGTATCTCTCATGATCCATATTTAATATTTCACTATTTAAGGACGACATTCTGTTCATTATCAATGTTGAAATTCAGTAAAAATTATCTTTCCATATGTTCTCGGTATCGACCCAGGGGTTCGGATGGATCAATCAACATTTATCCATTTTCGCAGATGTTGCATATATGCATTTTCTAAATCAGGTTATGAGCACCTGATCAGGCAGATGTAATCAAATTTATTTCTAATGCGGATTGTTATCAATTTTTCGTTTAAGTATACTTTAAGCGTTTTCGAGTTCCCCGGTGTTTGCAGTATCGATTTTCGAAAAATCTTAGTTATTTGTCAAATTTCCTCATGAATATGTTTGTTTTTAGCTGTTAAGAGCCTCTGCTAATTGCTCAGCTGCACGTGTTCTGTTAACAGTTTAGACATTTCACATGCAGTTCCGCAGCTTTACCATTAATTTGTAAGCCCAGGATGGTCATCATTAAATCCGTTCATAAAGGAAACAGTTGGTCGCTGCTGACATAGATTGTTTTTTTTTTTTTTTTTTTTTTTGTAAGAATGTACATCTGCACACAATCGCTAACTTGCTTACTTGGAACTTAAACCCCATATATTAGGGCATCTTTATCCGCAGCTGGAGAACAAAAAACATAGTCCCTTAGTAACTTTGTCTCGCAAGAGTTGTGGGCGCCACCGAAGACTCCTTGAAAAGAGCTCTTTTTCTGCTGTTCTGATGAAGAAAAAATGCTCTAATATTTATATCCGTAGGATTTTAGAAATTATCTCTGCATATACCTAGTTTCTTGTCGCACGCGACCCTGAAATTGTTTAGGTTAAATGAATAAATCAAAGATGTTTTGTGGGTTCTATAAAGTTTCCAAATTGCAAAACCCACACTTTTTAATCACTTCAGATTCTGGTATTTTGTTGATTCATTTTTGCTAAACTTAAGAAAGAGTCATGATGGTTGAGTTAAAGGTATTCGTAAAATAAACAGTTAGTCCTCTTACGTTTATATGCTTTCATTTCCACGGCACCAAATAAAGACTTCATGGGAAAACTCAAAGCCCACGACAATTAAAAGCACCCAGTCCACCTTAAAATAACATTAAAATGTTAAACAATTTTATTTGTAGGAATATCGACACATAAACTACTTGTAACACGTTAAGCTTTATGTGGGCACTTGCCGAAGTGTTTTCGTTTTCCTTTTTTTTTTTGTATTTAACGGTTGTAAAATGTTATACCTCCTTTGAGACACAATCAATCAAAACCCAAAGAGAATTTATGCAAATTAATTTTGAAGAACAATAAAATTTTAAGCATGCGGGCTTGGTAGTTAGCTCTAGCGCGGGTTTAAGTTCGTTTTGGTTGAGAGGAGTATTACTATCAGAACCTAATTCGAGTTAAAGCCCTCACTTCGTCGTTTTATGTCATATTGATTTTATTTTCGATTTATTTTTAGGAAAAAATTAATATTAAAACAATGTTATGCAACCGTTATTAAATTATATTAGCCTTGTTAATTAATATCACTTATACTCGGTTTAAACTCGGAGTAGTTAAACATATTCGTATCACTTGCGCCACGTCAAACAAATCTTTTTTTATAAAGAATTTGTTATCCACATTAGTTAAAAACGACCCATCTAAAACTCTGGTTATGATTAACGTCAATGTAGCCATATGATGTTCACCATGTTAGAGAGAGAAAGTCCGTAAGCGGTTAAAGGGTTATAGGATCGAGTGGAATAGAACTATACTTGGAAAAAGTCATATTTGGTTGTATACATTCTGTTATTTTTATTTTTAGTTTTTTTATTTATATATTTTTTTCAATAAAGTTTATAAATACTCGAACGTATATTTTCTTATCAGAAACCTAATTCAAAAGTTGTCAAAGGCATTTCGTTTACAAACTATGTAACAAATTACACAAACACTTGAACTTATTAAATTTTTTTTGTTATGTCAAAATGATTTTTAAATACTAAAACAACTTTACTACGGCTTTAAACCTCCTATGAACCAGTTTTAGCTTACTTCGCTTCTAATCTTCGTTTTTATTTTTTATAAAATAATATACTTTTCAAGATTAGAGGCGTTGTAAACTAGGAGTAACTTTACTCCGTCATTAAAACGAGTTTATAAATAAGGCAGTATGTGTGTATTAGTTTTACAATTTATATTTGAGAAGGCCAGTTCAGCAGTAAATATATCCATCATTCTTTAAAGAATTTGATTTGTTTCTTTTTGAGTAAAGCATATGGAAAACGACTGAAATGATATTTTTAGTACGGCCGATACATAATTAATCTCCCAG
Organism: Baccha elongata; assembly: GCA_951217065.1. Lineage (NCBI taxonomy): Eukaryota > Metazoa > Arthropoda > Insecta > Diptera > Syrphidae > Baccha > Baccha elongata. Next base: position 194,688,040 of record OX578272.1, on the reverse strand, counting down.
CTATCAGGTTAGAGAGTCTTGAATTCTAATGGAGCTACGAAATCACTAGACTAGAAAAATCTGAAAATTTAATCATTTTATTTTTCTCGCGGTAAAAATTCGTTTTGAATGATTTGCGGTGACAGATTGAACTTAATACTCTATACCAGTCAAAATGTAGTTTGCTGTTTATCTGTCTAGCCAAAAAGTTTCGAAATCTATTGAAGGATGGCTAGGATGTGAATGGATTAAAAAATCCTCTGGTTCCGTATAAAGTTATGATTATAGTACAAAACATACCAGAGAAAGCAGATCCAAAAATGTTCAGGCTCAGTTTTTTGACAACAATATTGAGAAATTTCCCTGAGAAATTGTGTTTTTATTTTTCTGAGCATACGGAGATCTCGGAGATCTTATCCTTCCTACTACTATATAAAAGAGTAGTTTTGTAAGTTTATTTGTTATATTGTTACTGTGGTAAAACACATATAACAACAAACTATTCTTTTCTAAAATTTATTGTAACAATTACTTTTAACTGTTCGTCAGGTTTTAGGATATTAAAAATAACAAAATACACTTTAAAACTGGGTTAATTTAAAAAAAAAACTTTTGCCCGGCGAACAATTAAAGTAATTTTTCTAACCATTTCGACGTTTCACGTTTCCAGTTTTTTCTAACAACTGTCATCAGTGAATATTAAAGAGAACTCACAAAATATTTCACGGGCATTTCGCCCAACTGTCATACCTACCATTGTAAAACTTATTGAGGATTGGTAAAGTTGATATGCGCAGCGAGTAGTCAAAATTAGTAATACGTTATCGTTGGTCTTTAGTACAAACTTGACAACTACTGCGCTACACGTATATGATGAAGTGAAAAAGCACTACTACGTAGTCACCATAAGTATCGAATTGAGGAGATGCGAAATTTGGTCATAAATTCTTAATATTTTCTGTTTTTAAGCGATCATGTTGGATAAGTACAAACTTGACTAATAAAGTTGAAATGCGCAACAAGTAGTCAAAATAAGAACTAAGTTATCTTTGCTCTTTATTACAAACCTGATTACTGCAGCGCCAAAACATGAATTTGACGTTTGACGTAAAACGATGACGCGTTGGATTTGACAAATTACAAATTAAGAAAGGAATGGCTGTGGCAGGTTGGTTGAAAGTTTTCATCATTAAAAAAAAAAAAAACAGTCTTCTTCAATAAATGACCGAGATGACAAAATGACCGACAGCAAATATTGGTAGTGATTGTTTAAACAAAATGTATATTCCTATACGTGTAAATTTACGTGATGATATATTGAATTCAACCGTTCAACGGGAATGGGCGTTTGAAAAAGATGATTTTTCCGATTTCGATATAAAATAGAAACAATAGATGATTGCACAATGATAAAACAAATAATTCAGTTCCAGACGATTTCCTTTCAGCTAAAGGACTGCCAGGCGCCCCCAAAAAAATGAAAACAAATCAGAAAAATTACATTTTTCAAACGCCCAGACGGTTGAATTAGATATAACATCACGTACATCTACACGTACAAGTATATAAATTTTGATAATACCATCCCTGCCAAAATTTGTTGTCAACTCTTAGACTATAATATGTACTTAAAGATGTTTTTATTTTATTATTCTTGAAGCAGACCCAAAAACCACAAGAACAACAGAGACGTCAACAACAACAACGAAGCGAACAACAAAAAAGGGTCCAAAAACAACAAAAACAAGCAGAAGTAGCAGAAATGTCAGAAAAAGAAAAAATGGAAATTTCGAACTGCTCTTCGTTAAATTTCGATGATGACTTCCCTGAAGAGAAAGATGAGAAGTTTGACAATGATTCTACTTCCCTTGAAATTTTGAATTTAGATAAAATATAATATAAAATATAAATAAATAAATAAAAAAAAAATGAGTCCAAATGTATTTTTGTTTTTTATTAAAACAAGGATTAGGAATATAGACATCGATCTAGGTTGAGTGCACCGAGTGCCCGGGCAACGCCGGGTACTTTCTGCTAGTAGAAATATAAACTGAGCAAGTGTTTCTTTATTGTTTTCTAAATTTTTGTGTTACTCTGGCAACCCTTTTCCGGCTTGATAATGTTATAACTGCTATAAATTATTATTTTTAACTACTTACATTACTAACTATCTTGTAAACCATTATCATAACCTATAACTAAGTTCTAAAGGATTCTTATTTTGAACCGAATCAAATTGTGGATTACATAAGTTTCTTAAGACTCGTAATTTCCTGAATTTTGAACACCCTTTATGATGAATGTGATTTCGTTTGTTTTACTTTCATCCTTTTTTATAGGTTAACAGCAATGCATAATTATTGCTGCCCACTTAATTTTTGTAAGTACATGTGAAATCGTGTTTACATGTGACAGGTTTTTGATCCACAAAAAGTAACAACCAACATTTAAAAAATTTAATTATTTTTTTTTCTTAATTTCTTTCGAGATTTCTTTCTTATACTTTTTTATTATTTTTTGTATTAAGTTGACAATCCAAAAAAGAATAAACTTTCCGAAAATATATTTTGTTACTTTCCAGAAATTACGCCGCACCGGCTGTCAAGAGATAAAGGAGGCAGCTTAAAAAAAAGCTGCATTTATTCTATCGAAAGTTTTTTTTTTTATTTTGGTTGAAAAGGAAATTGAGATTTGTGTTGGATGAATTTTAAATGATTATAAATTAATTAGCATGAAATGAACACACTTTTTACAAAACACAATATTATATTCTCGAAACGAATCGGCGGAATACGTGACCGAAGACAAGTTTTTGTTTACCGATTATAAAGAAAAACAAAAAGAAATTAAAAAAAATATAATTTTTATTCGTTTTAAAAACTCATATAGGTATGTTTGTATTGTAGGTAGGTATAAAGGGTGTTCCTATTTGACCGAATGATTTTTACACTAAATAATAACAAACGATGTGTTAATAAAACAATATTGATTTTGTATTAAGTCATATGTTATTTGGGGAGCGTTACCATATCTCGCAATTGAAAATCTCGAATAACGAAATCTCGCTTTTTTTTTAAATCTCGAAAAACGAAATCTCGCAAGTTTAAAATCTCGCTTTTCATAAACTCGCAATCACAAAATCTTGTTTTTCAAAATCTCGCACACAAAAATCTCGCAATTTTCAACCAAAATCCCGCAAACTAAAATAGCACTAAATAAATACTGAATCCAAAAGGAACTGGATACACCCAAACTTGCTCCCACAAATCCTATAGTGAGGCCCCATACCAATCTCACTGTTTTTACGCCGTAAACTGACAATACTTTTTTAAATGCAAAATTTTAGTTTTCGAGATTTTAAGAAACAGGATTTTGTAATTGCAAGATTATTTATTTATTTATTCAAATAATTTAAAAATTAATTTACAAATTATTTTAAAAAAAGTTAAACGGAAAAGTTTTTAGAGTATTTTTTTTATAAAATTGGTCGGAGATATAGAACCTATCTCCCACACGATTTTCTTCAAGTCTTGAACTGACCTACTCGCTCTTTTAATTTGCCAATCACCCTGTATAATTTTATCTTTACATATCTGAATAATTTCTCTTCCATCTGCCAAATACGACTTATTATCTCGTCTTTTATAGCTTTCGAATTGTTATTTGTTTGTTGGCACAAACTTTCTTCTTGACAAAACCCAACACGGTTGAAAACTGCGGCAAGTCTGAAATATTGATTTCGACCTGAATTGGGATAATCGATTAAGCTCGAATAAACTTTGCGAGCTGAATCGATTCAAACTTATTGTAAGATTTGTTTTTACATTTTAGAAACGTTTGATCAACTATTCAAAAAACATTATAATTTTCAAACTCAAACCTTTTGATTCTCTGCTGGAGATAAGTACTTATTCTTATCGGCAAAATAAATCTTATACTAAATAAATTTTCAAAGCCTCTACTGACAATTCTGGAATGTCTCAAAGAAGTCCCCTGGGTCCCATTCTTTTTATCTTTGCTAAAAAAGATGTAACGCCAAATACTCGTATTACCGATTTTAAAAGCTTTTTAACTTTTGAGGTGATCTAGTGAATCTCCAAGCCGACAGTTCATTTCTCGTCAACTTTAACGTCAATTTAATAAAATTATTAAAAGCTTTTTAACTTTTGAGGTGATCTAGTGAATCTCCAAGCCGACAGTTCATTTCTCGTCAACTTTAACGTCAATTTAATAAAATTTCAAACAATGACATTTTCTTGAAAACGAGTATCAAGCACACTAAAATTAAATATTTCACAATATATTTTGTGCTGTGTTGTCAGTTTTAAAGGTCTTGGAAGATTTTTATGCGGCTGGTAATTTTTACTTTATTTTAGCAATGGACTGATTGCACTTCCCTGGTGTAAAGCAATTTTTCCATAATTGGTCGTTAAGCCTGAGCTAATCATCATATTTTATTAAAAAAAAAAACAAATATTCATATCTGGTTATGGAAAACCACACCACCAATTTTACCATCAATTTAACTAACATGCCAATCCAAGATCAATTTCGTTGTCCAAATAATGCGCTGCCGCATATCATCTTTTAATCTTCAAAAAAAAACCTTGAAACTGCCGCAAGGAACACTCGAAGCACTTCAAAACTTGGCATGCAATATGCTATGCTTATATCTACCTACTGATATTTCAGTATCGCTTGTTATATGTAATTACAGACAGACAGATAAAGTAGTCGTATACCTATTATTGTTCTCTTCCTGCTTTAAAAATTATAAAAAATAATGTTCTTACTATTGTTTCTCTTTTGCATAAATTCCCCCTCTGATCCCATCACACAAGTGTAATTATTTTGCATTCCCTTATGAAGCAGACTCCAAGAATAGAACTACGAAAACTTGTTATTGCAATCCAGATGATGACAAAAACAAGACAAAACAATGTAAAGGAACGAAGTTACCAAGTTAATGTCGTCCAAAGAAATTCAACCAAAAGATTCCCCATCAGTTAAACAAGCAGTCAGCCAGCCAGCAAAAAAAAATCATCTGAGCATCCATCCCGAAACCAATTAGATATTAACCATAGGATAGATAGAACAAAACAAGATTAAGAAGAGTAAAACTACCTACAAAACCAAGCCAACGATGACGCCTCTAGCTACCGCGCCAGCTCGAAACAAGACCCAAGAACCAAGATCCAAATCAGTTCTCTACCTCGCGTGCGTCTGTCGTCCATGTTCTGTTCATGTGCAGGCAGACGGGAAAAAAAGGCTGATTAAATGTGGTTGTTATTATAGAAGTTGGTAAGATGAGTTATGAAACTCGATTTAAAATTCAAGGCCAAGAGAACGAGGCTGATTTTTTTTATGATTACCCATGGCCTGACACTGGAACCATACAAACAAACCTCTATTCTTATCCAAGTCCCTTGCAAAATTTCTCTCAAGAAAGAGACCTAAAGGAATCGCATAAAAAGGCAATCATCAAGAAACCAGTCGACCATAGGATCTACCAAATAGGAAGAGAAAATAATCAACAAGTACAAAAACCTAAAGCTTCATTTATCGGCTGCCACTTGATGATGGTGATGCACATGCTTAACTGGACCAAAAATACCACCAAAAGATTGGTCGAGTAAATATTTCCATTCTCTGCACACATACCTTTGGTCTACTTGGGTATAGCCAGAATGGACTGGATTCGCAAGACTAACTGGTTGTGTGAATTTTGTTTTTTTTTTTTTTTTATCAGGGCTCTGGAAAAGAAGGCACAAAAGAATCAACCTCTGTGAAAGAACAAAGAATGCATTAGATATACACTCTGCGTCACTTGATTGAGGTCATATTTCTTTAATTTGAGAATATAGTAATCTTCGTTGGAAGATTAGAATTCTGTTCTTAGTTTAAGGCACGTAATGCATTCGTACAAAATAATTTGTTTCCTTTCTTAATACGTTTTAATCAAACCTGACATTAGGATGGTAGGAAAGCCTAAAACAGTAAGTCTCGTCATCTCGTCCGTTAGTATGTATGTGCTACTCTGTTCACCGGTCTCAGCTCAAACGATTTCGTTTGACTGATTTTCTTTATAATCTTAGCTCAGGGTGTTGGTTTGATTTATACTTGAGAAATTTTGAAATGCAACTTTTGTTTTAGGAGTCTCGTAATATTAATTTATTTTTGTATCCCAAGAGACAAAATATTTCCAATTATTTTCTGATTCGCGTTCTTACAAAGTTAATCAGTATCAGTAGTTGGTTGTAGATCTTTTTGCTTAAGGACAAACGAGTTGCTGTATAAATAACTTTTTTGTATCTATTGAACCAAACATTGTCAATTATTTGTTTTACAGTTGATTAGGCGGATATATAGCAGCAAGGTCTGCTCCCGTATATCCCTTAAGTTCTGGGGTCAGAAAACGTAAAATTAAAACGATTCAACGATCGTCGTTTCACTATTGTTCTCTCTATTTTTCTGCAAAAAGGTTGATTTTACGCGCTTTGCTGGTTTCTTCATTGTGTTTGTCTTTTTCCTCTTTTGTACCCAATCTTTTGGAACGAGCTTATTTTTCATATTTTAAAAATCAAATACTCCATGCATTAGTAAAAATGTTTTAAGACACAAGAATGATGGAAGTTGATAATTAATTTCGCAAAAAACGATTGGATCGTTTTTCTTCAAATATGTTGTGGGAATACACTGGACAAATATTTAGGACAATGGTTGAAATTTTGTTTAGAATTACAGAAGAGAATTGCCTTGAAAAGTGATTCACAAAATGAAGTTCAAATTCAACTTTTAAGCAATTGTCTAAAAAATATTAATATTATAAAAAAAGATCTGCAACTGATTGACTTACAGATTTTAGGATGCCTGACCTTTTCTATGCTCTTATCAGTTTAACGAAAAAAAAAACTAGTGTACGCAAATAAAGCCTAAACTTCATGACATTTGAGAAACTTCATGATATTTGAGAAAGAAGAAAAAATTATATTTCCGTTTAAAAATATATATATATATAAATATCCTTGTATTAAACTAAAATCTAACAATTTTTTTTTTCTTTCCAGGTATGTAAAATGCAAATTCTAATATTTGGGTCAACTTTTAATTCAAATAAAATCAACGCAATGTAATCGTATGTATGTAGGTATAAATTTATTAAACAAAAACAAAGAAATCATCAAAGTAGAAAACTTTCAATCTTACAAACACCATCAAAAATTTGGAACCACAATCAGAAAAAAGAACAGAACATAATTTTAATATTTTTCTATAGTGTCATGGAGCTTTTTATTAAACTAAGTACCTAATTGAAAAAATGCAATAATTATACGCGAGATATATCTTTTAAACTTAATCTACGTTTTTTTTTATTTTGGTTTTGTTAAACTTGCGGTTTTTTTTAGAACAAATCAAAAGGAGTTGCAAATATTAGCGACCTTAATGACAACCACTGCGAAACCATAAATTATCTAAAAGTCACTGAGTGCTTTATTATCCTTTAATTGTGACCAGTCGAATGAGGTAAAGCCTAGTACCTAGAAAGCTTAAGCAATTTTTTTTTATTAATTTTGATACAATTTTATATGATTTATTGTCGACGGTAAAAAGTCAATTCGTTAACGAGTCGTTTACACGAAGGTAAACTTGCCCCAAGAGCAAGTTCGTGCAACCCAATTGTTCCCTTTATTTTCTTCACTAGGGAAATTATGTCCAGCCGGATTTCGTGTCATCTATCGAAAATCAAGATTGCGATGACCGGATCATGGATTGAATATTGGATTGTTGTTCGCCATTGTACTAGTATCTGATGACAGGCCGATAATTTCGTCATGACCGGATCATGGTCTCTATCGGATTATCAGATAACATAACGATATTCCTGTCATGATGTGGGAAATATCAAGCCGGAAAAGGGTTGCCATAGAAACTCAAAACAATATAAAAACACTATAATTTAGATGAAAATTTGTTCGTACCAGTTGGGCACTTTGGTGAGTGACACTAAAGCAATAACTGTACAAAAATTGCGGCGCGCCAAAATAATGTCCGAAAATAGGTCGCTATACTAATAGGTATTGTAGGGCTGAAGTATGTTCGGGTTTCTTTTTGCTTCTTTTAATCGCATACCTAAGATGCTCAATACTAGCACTATCATTCATAATAAAATTATTTGCCACAAGAAAGTATTAAATGGGATATTTCTCTGAAAATACCTATATTTTGAAACAAAAACGTATGTTTCCTTCAAATACGACATTGTACGGCACCATCAACTGGTATAATGGAATCATTGTATTAATGTATACATATGTGTGTGTCAAATAATATATAGATACACCGCGCCAAAGGATGTTATCTTTTCACAAAAAACACTCCTGAAAATCATCCCATCCCCCAGTTGTCTCGTTTCTCGATAACATGTTGTATCTGCATACATTTACGTACCTACGTGGGCACATTTGATTTATGACTATTCCTCGGAGATATAACTTTGTGTTTGCCAAAAATACAATTTTTTTTGTACCATCCAGACATATTGGCGGCTTTACTTCCTCGCCGTTCCTTTTTGCGGCTCCAAACCACCATTAAGGGCCAAGGACGTATGCAAGATTTTAATCGAGGGAGGGGATAACATATTCATGGCTAATATAAAGACTATAATTTATAATCTTTATAACAAAAATATAAAATAAAAATTAAAGCTTAGATTTACATAAATATGTTTCAAATACAAAATACATATAGGTAGGTATATGTATTCGTATGACGCTGATTAAAGAAATGTTTTTTTCATGCACCCCTTTAATTGACATCGGTTAACTTTGTAACGTCACTGAAGCGAACACATAGTTGAATTTTTGTACACAAAATCCAAGTACAAAAAGATGGGGCTAAAAGTAACAGGGGTAAGTTGTAACAGCTATAAAACAAAAGGTTACCAGTTACCATTAACATAAAGAATCGAGTGGAAGACAAAAATATTGACCTTCTCCAAAGCAATCGATGTGTCTACTGTTGTTTTTGCTTCGACATTTTAAGTATACAGTGACGGTTGTAAACTTTACTTTCAATATAGGAGCTAATGTGGATTCTAGATTTGTTTAACGTTTTTGATGTTCTTCTTCGTTCCTGGGTAAATTGTTAAACAATGCGTGTCAAAATGCACCATATGCAAATAGTGACGGCTATTTTTTGTAAACGAAAATTATTGCAAAGGATAAAGATTTTAACATTATGATGTGTTTTGATTTGTTTTTCTGAAGATCAATGGAAAACTGTTACAACTTACCCCTTACCTCAATATAACAAATATTTGTTTATTTATTTTTCTGATGGAATATCCTTTTCGTAACATCTTACCGACATTTCAATAAAAATAAAACAACTTGTTCCAATTACTTCAAGTTAAATTTTCACTTGTTTTGCCTTTTTCTGATGAGTTTTCCTGATCGCTATAACTGGCACCTTATGTTCTTAAATTTTTTAATGAATTCCATTATAGTTTATAAAATTTATTCCTCTTCATAGTTGTATAATTTCCTAAAAAGAATATAATATTCGTTTAGAAAAAATTATGTATTTAGAGTGACAATAACCCCTTCCATCCACCCATTTCATACGGCCTTTGTCATTTTGTGCGCTATTTGGCAAACATAAATGCAACGCCCAAAGTTGTTGTGTATAAACAGCACACACTCACTCTTCTTATATAAAAAGCAAACACATTTGTAAGCGGAAATGCGAAACCTTTTAGTTTTACTCCCCCGAAAACCCCTACAACACTCCTTTCGAACATTCCAACATTAATTTGGTGCAAAGTTGCTTAATTTTTTCTTTTAAAGTTTTTCCCATCCCCGATAAAATATGTTTCTTTGTTTTGTATTTCATTTTTTTCTTAGAAAACCCCAAACGAGTATGGAGGGCACGAACTTGTTTGTAATTGAATCAATTCCAATAAATTGCATACCTGACATTATAACGTGTGAGAAAAAAAAAGTATCTCTCAGATACATTATATTAATTCAATCGCGTGTTGATTCACTTTTTCAATTAGAGTGACTGTGCAGTGTGCAAAGCATATCACGACGAATTTTAAAAATAATAAATTGCAATCATTATTTTTATATTCGTATATATTCGTCGTCGTCGTCGTCGGTCGTCTTGGCTGAGTGGGGGCATTGAGCGTCCTTGACTTGTGAGCGGTCTCGTCGGCATAAATAAAATCATTATTATCGTCAAAAGATTTTTCTTTTTATGTATATATAAAAAAAAGCAAATAAAAATGTACTTGTGCCGTGAATTCCTTTTCAAAGTTCAATGTATGTATAAAACCCACCTAGTTTTTTTTTTAATTTTCTCATTTTTCTACTTGAAACAGCGTTCGGATTTATGATATTAAATTGCGGAGTAGATAAAAAAACGGAGTTCAACCAACATTTACAGACAATTCGGAGTTACGGAGTATTTTTTTTAAGCGGAACAGATTTACTCCCATCGGAACTCCTGTCCGAACGCTTGCTTAAAGTCCCTTTTGTTTTGGTATTACAACATTCCCTTTAGTGGGGTAGGACACGAAGGTCATGCAACGAATTAAAAAGTGCACATGTGCTGTAGTGCATTGCATTATATGAAATGCATGCTGTATGTGTGTGCATTTTTGTAATATACGAATACGAAATACATATAGTCGAGTAGAAAAGACTCCTTGAACTGAATTTTTTTTTGTGAAACAGCTATTAGGCTTGTACGTACTTTATTTTTAATAAATATATGTGCCAGTGAAGTATTGTGTAACTGAACTGTAATTAGTATTTTTATGCGGGTGCATAAGAAAAAAGAAATACAAAAAAATGCATGCGTTGCAAAGCATGTATTTAGCATAATTTCGTTTGTGCCAAAGAAAATATTTTGTTTTTTATATTTTGTTTTGTGGTCGAATGAGTTCTGCTGCCAATTATGAGGTGACGTTTATGCTTTGCTTACAAGATGATTAGATTTTCGAAATTATTTGCATGTCTGACTGTTTTGAAACATTTTTGACTTCGGTAGACTATTAAGAAGAATTTTGTAGGTTTGGGTTTATAGGATTTCCGAACACGTTTGTTTAGAAGCAGTTGGACGTTTTGGGATTTTAAATTTAATTTTTTAGGAACTTATATCTAAGAAGTGCAAAACATTACTTGCCTTAACCAAATATATAAGCGGGCTTTTCTTTTTTTTCTTTTCCAGTCTATTTTATTCCCCATCTACCGCCTATAGTTTCGTTACTCAAGTTGTTCCCGTGATCATTTTCTACTTGATCACACATCTTTAGGCATGACCTTCCTCTTTTGCAAAATCTTGATGAGGTTACTTGAAACGTATTACCATTGAGTTTATACACATAGAGAAATCATGTGTAAGTTTCGAATACTGCTCGTAGGATGCCGTTACTTTTTTTTTTTCGTTACGGGGAATTAGGGCAATAATAATACTCGTAATATGCTCATTTAGCGATATCTACTTCGGTGAGTTTGAAACCATCTTGGTTTTTCTATGTGTATAAACTCAATGGTATTACTCACACATCTTCATAGTTATTGCTCAACCCTTACCCGTTATAGGATGTAATAAAATCTTCGCAATAAAACGCAGGCGATCGATATTTTATCAGCTTCACCACGTTTTGTTCTGGGATTTTGTTTTTGTCACGATAAAATTTCGAATTAATGATAAACGATCATGTGTTTCATTGGAAAAATATTTTCAGAAAAATCTTATTAACGGTAACTCCCACAGAACTGTCTACCAATAAAATTTTAAATTCAAATGTTCCTGCTACTTTACCCAATAAATCGATATCTCAAAAAAGCAGTTAAAAAAGTATTGAAAAATAACTACCTAGTTGAACGATTTTTATGAAACTTCTTTCGTAAATGGACGTTTTAAAAATACATCTGCTTTTTTTATTTTTCTTTGGTACATACTTTTTACTTAAACTGTTGTAAGCTTGCCGTGCCCAGGATATTGAGAAACTACCATACATTCTTAAAAATAGGTATATACAGTAATTGACTCAAGTTATTTTTACAATTTTAAAACTTTGTTTTCTTTAACAGCAGGCTTCACTGTAGAAATCCTGAGAGACAGCAGGCTTCACTATTTTAGGAGGGTATCAAATCTCCATTTTAGAATAGAGTTTTTGCCCTGAAAAATTAGTTATCTATTGAAGAGGATCTAATACATACAACAACTTAGTATATTTAATGTAAGCTCAGAAATTTAGTAATAGTACTTGAAAGTAGTGGTATGTACTTTTCTACCATTAAATTCCGTCGAAAATAGCTATATTGTTATATACTTCTACTCGTATTCATTTTCGATGTAAATAACTGCGAATTATAAAAAGTGCGAAAAAAATGGATATCTGGTATGTATGTCATGTTATTTATTCTCACAACAAACCAGTGACGGCGGTGAAAAAGCGGGGCGTCATCATTTTCAATTTTAAAAGAGCCATTGTTTGCCTTTTATTTTTTTTTGTTAATGGTTATTTTAACGCATCGTTACAATACAATTTTAAAGAATTTTGAATCCCAATTTTTTAGCATCAAGGTCACAAGGGCAAGTTCGTACCATTTTGATTTGAATTTTTAGTGCCCTTAACAATAAACTGCACAGGAACATAACATAAAAGTTTTTACATAATTAAATTATACCTTATTAAATAAATCTTTTAGCACTATTTGGAAAGAATTGGATGAAAGGTCAGAAATCAAAGAGAATCTGAAGTATGAAGTAATTTAACATCATTTTTTTTTTCAAAGTTTTTGTCTGCCTAAGAAAATTAAATTTAAGAAATCACGCCTGAAATCTAAATTTTGTCTGCGTCCGATCAGTGTAAAAAAAATGTTGCCTCAACCAAGCACCGAGATTGATTTAACAAACTTGTGTGGTAATTTTTTTTACCAAAAAGACCACGCAAACTTGTTTGAATCAACCACGTTTATTGGTTGATTTTACCAGGTTTTTCTGTGGGTGAATCCGAGATCCTCGGTCGCGCGAATTTATTCTCTTATAAGAGACAAATATTTTAATTCACTTTCTTTAGCTATTGCAATATTTTTCATAATACCTAGGTATAACTATGTACCTACCTATTAAGCTACCTATCTACACTGCACCTGCCTGAATAAAACTTTTATGCAAATCTAGATAGGTATGCATTATTTTTCTATTAATCTATCTCTTTGCTTATAAGCCTATAAATGTACCCATCTACTCCGTTTGCGATTAAGTAATATGTGTATCTACCTACCTATCTATAGTGTATACGCTACACCTACCTATAAATGGAAATACTTTTTGTTGTATCATTTTATTCTAAAGATATAGGTAGGTAGGTACCTATATATGAAATTTAAGCCAAAGTCTCAGCCATGACATCGCCGACGCTCACATGTGTTATTATATTTTAGTAGGTATGTATTTCAGTTACTCTCCTTGAACTCGACCATATCGTCGAGCTACATTGCAAGCGATATAACAAACAGCAAGACAAGACAGAAAGCAAACGTTGTTTACCACCACACCCCATAGTCAAACACACTTTCAACAACCTGCAACAACAACAACTTTGCAACATCTCATTCACACTGTCACACACAAACCGTCATAATGGTATTGAAGATGGTGTTCCTTTTAACTGCCCCATTCCGCTGCTTCCACTGCCTAGAGAATCCTGTCATCTCGATTTGCAGCGCTACACCACTTCACAACTTGTTTTTTTTTATACACTTCTTTATCTCGTCTCTTGTTATGAAAGTCGTTTTTTTTTTTTTTTCATTTCAAAGCTAATCATTCCACTCTTTTACCTACCCTCGTCATTGTCATTCACAAGACCCCCACACTTCCTATAACCACCCTCTCGACTCCCCGTTATGTTGCCTTGCCTTTATATATGACAAACAAGAATAGCAAAACAGAATGAGATACGAAAATAACGCAAAAAACTAGGCGACGACGAATACAGCGCCGCCGCGGTTGCACTGCTTTCATGGAATCCGACAGCGAAGTCGTTGCTCAGAAACCACTATAAAATCCATGGCAGCCCTAACCTAGGCTCATAAAGTATCTAGACGTACAGCCTTGCCACACATAACCACCATCAACATCTAATGTTGCAGCTACGGATACACCTCGTCCGTCCGCTCAAAATAGGCAAGGAGATCTCCCACCGCTCTGTAGACATATACAATGCTATGCGATGTGTGCCAAAGTCTCAAACCATCATCGTCGTCGTTGTCGTTTGCGATGAACATAAATATATTTAGGTATGGTTATGTATCTTTAGATACTTGCATCCAATGCTAAGGGGGACTTTGTGCATTGATAGATCATGGGGCCGGCATTCTCATGTATTCCCCATGAAAAACCACTTCGGTCAAAGTCGGGGCGACACAATAGCATTATCACATAACACATGCGAATACCACATACCTACTTCATACACACATTTGTATATAAGATAATATTCTATCCATGAAGTACACTTTCAATTCAGTGCATATGCGCTTTGGTGGATGAGCTGCATCACATATAGACTCTTGACATAGTGCATAGGGGAGACTGTTCTTATTTTTCTTTTTTACTAAAATATACTTATTTTTTTTTATAAGTAGTGATGGTAACAATGCGTGAATGGAACGTTGCCAGTTTTCACAAGAAACAATGTTTGAAAGGCACTTAAGATTTGAATGAGTTTTGACAAGATGGGTGTCTTCGTTGCACAATATCATATATGTCATTGATAGATGATAGAAGATCTAGTTCAGGTGGCAGTACAAATATTATTTATTTAGCCGTTGGATAATTATCATTTTATTTTTATATTAATTTTTTTATATTATTTTTTATTTATACTTATACTTATACTTTATTCTTATACTTAATTATATTTATACTTTATTTTATATTTATATTTTATATATATACATTTTCATACTAATTTATCCGAATGGTACAACTTTACTGAGATTTTTAAAGACATAGCGTATTTTAATGCGTTTAACTAATATTATATATTCCGTTGACTATCACATACACGTAGGATTGACTAATAAACTAATCTAAACTATATGACTAAAATCATCTTACAACATCACATATTCTTACAGAAAATATGCTCTGGCTACCCTGCACACCGGTTAAAGTTAAGGCCTTTGTCTTCTATTAATTTATATTTTTATGCTTCTTCTTCTTCAGTCATACAGGGTTATACGATACCTAAAAACCCTCATTCTTCCATCTGCTGCTTAAGAAATGTAATACATACCAGGTTACGTATATGAGTTTATTCTTGCTTAAAGTGAACATCTTACATTCATACAATTGTTCTTATACTCAAAATTTGCTCTCTTCATTCTCAAATATGCTCTTGAGCAAAATACCGATCATGTAAATATTAATACTTACGTGTGATCACAGTCTTAGTTGTCTTTACGCAAAATGTTATTCTACACCTGTAATCGCTTAAGCTTACGTAAGATCATGGTCTTACATTCCAATCCACATACCTATAACATGTGGTTTTTACTTGGTCGCAAGAAGTGCACTAAAGAAAAGAGTGTACGTTTGAAAGGAGGTAATAGCAAGGGATGGGGTGATAGTGTTAGATCCAAAAAAATGCGCTCCAAAGTATCGGACTGTTTAAATTTTATAGACGCTTAGGAGTTTAATGAAAAACAAATAAAATTGTATCTTGAAGCTTTTTAAAGGAGGAGGTACATCATATCAACGGTGATTCGCTTTTCGCCTGTTTGCACAACTCTTCTATTAAATTGTAGGAGCTAGTTGCATTCGCCAAAAAGCTAGAGCGTCAAGTTAAAATACGACATATCTGACTTGAATTAATTTATTTTTTTTTTTAAACTTCATTGTTTTGATAAATAGTTTTTATTTAAATTTTCAAGCTCAAGTTTTTTTTTTAAATCAAAAATTAAATTTGAACTGATTTTTTTTTTCCAAATTGTCTGTTTATATAAATTAACGATACTTCTATGTATAGTTCCATACAGTATTTCTCTATACAGAGTAGTACTTGACTTGTATTTTAATTTAATTTAAATTTGTAAACCCCTTCGTTTGACATTAAAAAAAACACACACTTTAGTTTATGTGCTTTATGATTCGTTCCATTTCGTATTTCATTTCAAATATTTTTCGTATTTCTAAATTTTTCATTTTTCATAAGTTACAAATATTATGCTAAATTTGTATTCCTATTCATTTTACTCACCTATTGTTACGTTAAAAATATACAGTGGCAACACTGACCATTCAAAAGTATGATGTGTATTGTATATCTAAGTTGATCGCATTAAAATTTTAAGACACATGTAAAATAAATAATATGTTTTCCAACAATTAGGTATTAATTTTTAATATAAAAACCGTTAAAAAATGCGATTCTTTTAGAGAAGTTTGTTTCTCTCAGCGATTTTGCTTAAATTTCATTTGTTGTGGGAAACGAGAACAAAGATGGTTGAAAACGTTTTTTTGTAGAAAACGTTTTTAACCTTACTGCTAGCTTTCTTAATTATGCTTCGATTGCATTTGGGGAATTTAACAAATTCGGTCTAAATTTATTTGCTGAGTGGTGACCAAGTCATTCACTTCACTTTTTGCTTATTAATTTCAAGCTCATTGTTTCTGTTTAGTTTCGTAAAATTTGTCTTAAAAAAATACGAAATATCAATAATATCTACCGGAAACATAACTATATCCCGTGAAACAATATCCCGCGTAACGAAATCCGGCAGAAAAATATTAAAAAAAAAAATTCACAAAAACCTGCAACACGAAATCCTGCAGAAATTAACTACATTTTTGCAGGTTCCGGGTTTTTCAATACTTTATTAAAAAGTACTATTTTTGAATTTCTTCGTGTTGTAACTGATTTATGTTCGTTCTTGTTGATTCTCGTTTTTTGAGGCATTTAAAACTTTGGAAACAGGTGCCTGCCAGACGACTGGACATACCCTAAGCGTGAGCTAGTAGTGACTCCAGAAAGGGAGTTAAAATCTTTGAACCCGCGAAGTACCCAGGTCCTGTTTAATAAAAAAAGTACTATATTCAGAAAAGTACTAAATTTGCAGGATTTCGTTACACGGGATTTTGTGATGTAAGATATTGTTTTATAGGATTTTGTGCTACAGGATTTTGTTTAAAAAGATTTTGTTAAACGGGATTTTGAGAAGCGGGATATCGTAGCTAACCCAAATCTACCGAACATAAGTTTTCAAAATCTCTACTGACCTTTTAATATCTGACTCCATATTTTACATTTCGTGTAATAATTACTTGATAATTAACCTCCAGTTCATCGGCTCTTAAAAATGTGAATATAATTATAAATTTAAGATAATTTTTACATTTTGGTTAGCAAAATATATCTATAGGCACTGAACGCTTTAATAAATTTCATTAATCCAAGAAAAGCACTTGATTTATTTTATTAAAGTTAAATATTTTTGTTATTTTTTTTTAAACTGAATTTAAAGTAGGTATCCATGTTCAGTTCACATATGATTTTCTCACGTACCAAATTAATGAACGAAAATCCTTTTGACGAACTCTGACGCTGTACACTTGAGAGCTATGAGAGTATGCATGTTTGCCTTAATGACATGCGGTGTTGCAGATTCTCTGCATGGCGTTGAAAAAAATTACTTCTCACCATTTTCCCACAGTGCACGGTACAATTTACGTATACACTGCTGTGAAAAAAAAAATGGATGGGTTTCATTATAGGTAGTACATAATTTGAATGACAACTGAAGCAACAAAAAAATCTGTTAATAGATTTTAAAACTTGTAAAGTAATCATAATCGCATAATCGTAGAGAACATTTGGTACATTATAAAATTTGCAAACTTCAATCAAAAAGTTACTGAACTCGACTCGAAATATTAACCCATATAAATAATGGTATCGGATAACAGAAGTAGTAAGCAATTAGAAATCTCTAAACTCGGGGTAGGGCAAGTGAACAGTGGAACATTTTTTTTTTAATTTTATTAATATTATAAATATCTACATAAATAATTTTTTATTGTGCAAGAAATGTTTGTAATTAAGCTTACAGTAAAACGAGCATGAGTTTAATCACGAAAAAAAGTTCGTTCTCAAAAAAATCCACATCAAACAGTGACTCTTCGAACGCTTTTGGATCTCACGTGGATTGGTGTCATCCCAAATACACATTTGTTTTTTGTTGTAACAATTTATCCAGAAATAAGACTTGTCACTGAAAATGATTATTTTGTACCGAAATGGGGTTCAACTTCCTCAAACAGGAGCTTCTGCAATATGGCCGCAATGACGTATAAAAGTTCGGAAGTCCCTATTGAAAGCCCCTTTACATGTAATGAGGTTTCCTTCTGGAATTTTGTGTAAATATGTTTACCCACCTAAACCATCCAATTGTCGTTTCGAAAACCGTTGTTAAGTGCCTTGCACATGAGACGCGACCAGCGAATTGCGAACTGTGAATAG
Source organism: Baccha elongata (assembly GCA_951217065.1). Lineage (NCBI taxonomy): Eukaryota > Metazoa > Arthropoda > Insecta > Diptera > Syrphidae > Baccha > Baccha elongata. Next base: position 194,669,523 of record OX578272.1, on the reverse strand, counting down.
TCGCGGATTTTGACATTTTATTTACATGAGAGGTCGCCGGCAGCCGCTAATCGTATATAAGCAAACAGATAAATTTTAGGTTAAACTGGTGCGAATTTTTGTTCGCTGATATGTGGAACGCGTCCTCATGTTGTGGATTGTGAATTCTCGTTCGACAGTTCGCTGAATGATGGTGTTGGTCGCGGAGAAAATATTAAAATGCACAATTGTCTAATTTAAACTAATTTATGTGGTGTTTTGTGTTTATATATATTGGATCGTTTATTAACTTAATCGATAAGTGAAAATTAAAATAAATTGATATTTGTTCCTGGAATTGCCTTAAACTATTTATTCGCATTCGCTGGTAGCAGCTCATGTGTTATTCATCGTGTATCTGTTCGAGCATTTAGGAACGAAAAATAAAATTATGCTGCCCAGTGTTCGCTCCCCCTACTTATTTTCAAAGTTTCTTGAAAACTTAATAAACACAAAGCTCATTTTTATGACAACAAAAATAATTTGAAATAGGGTTGCAAACAAATTATTCACACCATACTGTAGACATGGAAAATCTTTGCATAGATTCGTATAGGACTCCCTTTTTGATTTTATGGGAAATCTAACATCTACCACGATGGAATATAAACATAAATGTAGGTATATGTAGATATTTATATGTAAACCTGTATGCAGGTATGCAATAGTCAAAGAAATTCGGATAACGAAGAATAGGGAAAGTCAAGAGTTTCCAACTTCAACTTGAAAAAAAATGTCATGTAGCCCCTCTCTCCTACTGCACCCATTTATTGTGGTTTGTTTTGATGATGATCATCATCATATTTGCATGTGATACCTAGCCTGATTCTCATCATAGGGCTCACTGAATATACATAGATTATGTGATGATGATGTTTGTGTAAAAATGCAGATGAAAAAGAAAACAATTTTTATAAAAAAAAAAATCAAGCAAAAGACCACGACGCCGAAGTCTGTTAGAGGAAAAAAGATTCCCAGCTGAATTACATATAGTGTTATTTGAATATGCTCAAAGAAAATCGCTAAAGGCTTTATATATGAAGAATCTTTAAGATATACATTATAATAATAACACATTTTTTAATTTACGTGAAGTAGAAATTTCTTGAGTCAGGAAAAAAAAAATGAATGTGGTAGCTACACATGGCATAATTTGCACATTTGCCTGCTACTTTTTTCAATGTTATTTAATTTAAATATTTCAGTCATCATTGATCTGCTTGCTTCAAGTATTTTTTTTTACAATCAAGTCAACATAAATTAAGATCATATAATATAGTATCTATATGTATGTGAAGTTAGTACCGAATAATGGACGGGTGCTAATTTTTGAACCACATAAACCTATGGTTGATATTAATTTGAATCGAACAGGTTTCTCATGTGCAAAAAATTCAAATATCTTGGGTCGTCATGGCCAGTAGTAAAAGAAATTTTAGTATTTTTGAAGTAACTGGAAAGTTATGACAGAACTTATAAATATCGATGCGACGGTAAACTCCAAAGCAGTTCAACAATTTATTGTTTCATACTTAAGGTTTTTCTAATTTAGTTATGGGACGATGTTGGAAGTCAGTGGCTGCAATGTTGTATTCAATAATTAAGAAACAAAAAACTCCTGTTTTAGTTTGTTCCACTATCAAAATAAGTATAATATTTTTTTTTATTTATTATTAAATGACACCGAGTCGAAATCACGAAATCTCATGTCATTAATGGCCTTGCTATGCATACTGATGCTACGCTACCTGATGACAAAATAGAGTGCAAAAATCATCAAAGGCAAAAGGAATAAAATGCACGACTCGGTCGCACGAACTTGCTCTTTTAGCAAACTATGGGACTACAAAAATTTTAATTTATTAAATTTTACAGTTTTATTAAAATCGTAAGAGCCGTTTTCGAGAAAATTTGGAAAAACTAAAACCGTTTATATGGGAGGTACCCATTATAGCTGGGCTAAAACAAAAATTTAAATTTTTCCCCTAGGGAATCGCCAAAAAGTACTACACACGAAGTTTGAAGAAAATCCTTCCAACCGTTTAGGCTGTAGCTCGGTGAACATACAACCGCACATCCACACATACGCACAGACAGACCGACGGACGTCATGACGAAACCTACTTTTTTGGTCTTTTCTATCATCGTAATGTCAGGTTCGATTAAAACCTCGAATTTTTTTTACACGAATCCAATACTTGCCTCATTGAGCAAGTCAAAAGAACTTTCTTGTTCGAACCAACTGATGGTACATGTGCATATGACAATAAAATCATTAAAAGCAAAAATTTGTGAGAACGATCTTATTCCAAAGCAGACAAAGAAAATTCAATATCGGTTTTAGAAAAAAAGAGTATATACAAAAAATTGATAATTATCTGAACGAGATGCATTTCTTAGAATTTATGTCAAATACGTTGTTGTGATCATTCAGCAAAGGCCACAGCATAGCCGCCAAATATCGCACGTCGACCCGTTCCTTATTGAAAACATTAGAAATGGCAGAGTCAAAATTGGGCTAAAATATTCGCGAACTATAAGTACTGCATCAAACTTTCTTCTATTTGAATCACGAAATCTTCTTTCACTCTGTTCGTTTCTTGAATTTAAAATAAGCACATCTATATTTTTAAATTTAAAGTCTAAGTTGCAATAACCCGCCTCTTACAAATGAGTAAGCTTTATAAATACACAAGTAGATATAAGTTGTTCTATTGTGTTTCTTTGATAAATTTACTCCTTATTTGGTCCTTCAATTTTTTTATACATTATAATGTGAATGTATACCTACATATACACATGTATCTGGTTTCTGAACTGAAAGAAGCACCCATTCAGTATTTAACGAAAGTTTGCTGTCCTATACAGAATAAGAGGAAAAAAAATGCAATAAAAAAAAAATTAAAAAACATTGAGTATAAAAGAACGAAAGGAAAGAATTAAAAGCCTCATATATATATAACATTATATGTATAGAGTGCAGAAAAAAACATCCTCAACTTGAAAGATTGCAAAAAGCTCCTTCAACTCACGTACAATACACCAAGTGCACCACCATCATCGTCACTTCTTCACATTTTTCTATAATCCTACTTTTTTTTGTATGGCTTTTTGCCGTACTTTTTGAGCCCTAGGCTAGGCGGTTGAATGCAAGAAAAAAAATCAAAAATATAAAAATATAGGCATACACCCGCACCCATGTTTATAAAGATACATTCAACATTTTCTGTTTGGTGTATCATTCTAGGATAAAGAAAAAAAAAAAAATTGTTTCATGAAAAAATTGTGTTCTCTTCTGAAGCTCAATGTTTTTTATGTTGGTCCTGTCAACTAGCATAAGCACTTTTCAGTCCTTTTTTGTACTCTCCTTCTCTGACATAATGAATCAAAATATCAAGTTGAATATAAAAGTACATGTGTTTTGTACAGTACATACAAAAAAGGATTATTTACGGTTTATACAGGGTGATTCAACTAAGGTGTGCCAAAAAGATAGAGCGAGTAGGTTGAATTGAGACAAGAAAAAAATCGTATGCGAGGGGGGTCTATCTCCCCCCGTTTAGGCGGGAGGGACAATTTTCTAAAAAAATTATTTAAATCAGAAAAAAATTATTAAAAAGCAATAGTTCAACCTACAATGCCATTTTTTTTAAAAAGCCAGAAGTCTATTCTCTTTCATTCTTTTTAAATAAAGTTGATTTAGTTTACTGTTTTTGAAAAAAAATTTCATACTCAAAATTTTGAAAAAAAATTTAAAAAAATGTTTAAACAAATTTTTTTTTTAATTTTATGTAATTAACTATTATTATTTTTCAAAAATCAATGCTCTTATTAATTTTAATAATTAGTTAAATTTTTTTTTTATTTTTTTTTTTTCAAAATTTAGAGTTTGAAAATTGATTTTGCAAAAACAGTAAACTAAATCAACTTTATTTAAAAAGAATGAAAGAGAATAGACTACTGGCTCTTCAAAAAGGTATAATATGGCATTGGAGATTGAACCATTGTTTTTTAATAATTTTTTTCTGATTTAGGTCATTTTTTTAGAAAATTGCCCCTCCCGCCTAAACGGGTGGAAATAGACCACCCCTCGCATACGATTTTTATCTTGTCTCAATTCAACCTACTTGCTCTATCTTTTTGGAACATTTTACGTGAATCACCCTGTATAAATACATTATTATGTATAATTTTTAACGTTTCATTCATGTTTAAAGTCTAATGAGATATTAAAGAGAAAAAGCCATTGGAAAGAGTATCTTAGGCCAAACTTTTTTTTAACAAAAGATTCACTTTATCTTTAGGTTACCGAAGAACATTCTCTTCTGATTGTGATTAGTGATTTGATTACTATACTCTTAATTGCATCTTTGCTTAATTAAACCCACCTTTGCCATGATATGGCAGTATTAATACATATTTCGAAAAAGGCCTATAACTGCTTAGCAATTGTCATGGGTTCGAGGGTTCGTGTATTACTAGGTGCATAACTGTTCGTCAGTGCTACCCTTCTTCACTACGGCTCCGTTTCACTGCCGTATATTTCAGTGTATGCCGGATATTTTTATGTAAGGGTATGCTGCCCCCTCAAACACCCTACTTGGCTTTAATATGTTTGGAAAGTTTTATGTTTATCCAAAGTTTCAAAATCTTCTAATTATGAAACTGCTGGTATTTAAATCCCAGCGCTGAAGTATACTATGCAACGGTGGCACTGATAAGCCCTGTGTATTCATTACTGATGGCAGTGATCAGGTTTCGGGTTTCATGATTTTTGATGCACAGAATTTACTCGATAAAACCATATGAGCTATATGAGAGGTAAGCAAGTTTTTACTAGATATTTTTCTTCCCTTTACCACAAGCAGTTCGCAACTTCAAAACATGTCGATTATTCAAGTCTACAAAAAAAAAAAAAAAAAAATATTTAGTGCATTTATTCTTCCAGAAGTTGTGGAAATCATGCGTGATCATACCCAATGTAGGAAGCATAAGTATACGGACAGTCACACTCTTCCTAACAGCGTCATTTTCACTGGAATCAAATTCATAATTCCAACGTTCCAACTCACCTACATTGTTGCCTTACTGTGCTAACCCTCCGAATACGTAAAACCCTGCTCCGAACATTTCTGCTCGGTTCGGGATCAGTAACATGCATACTAAAAATGTTACGAGGCAAGAAAATGCTCTATCACCTACATACGAGCATTTCCGTGAAGCTTGAATTTTCGCGCTTTTTAGTGTTCTTGTAGCGATAGGTTCTCTTGAAATCTAAGGTGGACATCCTCAGAAAACTATAGGTCTTATTTTCATATTTTCTTTTTGATATTACAAAAAAATTATTTTATTTTATAAGGACCCTCAAAGTATATCAAACAATTCAACCATCTATTTATTTTTTTTTTTGTCTAATTTTGCTTACAACTCCAATATGAAACATGACAAATATTCTGTACTAAATAAAAAATATACCTATTGTCCTTAAATGCATGACTCTCAAGCTTTTGTTTCCCTTATATATATATATATTTTTTTTTCTTCAAATTTATGATTTCTTTAAATGCAATGTTAAAAAAATAAACTCCATTTTCAGCAATTTCATCATACATCTAACACAGAATACGTGCAGAAATTAGCGATGCACATTTTTTTTATCCCAAACCGAAATCCCATTCTATTCATCCTGTCAAGTGAAGATTCAGCTACATACATATAGGTATATACAAAATAATACATATATACCATAAAACCTCTCCATTAAACAAACAAAACACGAAAAAAAAAAACAAAATGAATATTAAAAAAAAAAGTTATTATAAAAGAACTTCAACGATTTCATTTCAATTCCATGGCACAAAGCCATCTTCATAATGATGTTTTCATCATGATAATGATGATGGCGCATAGTACTACAAACATGATATATAATAACACATTGCATATAATCTTGTGTAGAACACAAAAAAAAATTCGAAAAAAAGCTTTAATCGAGCCACATTCAATCCCTAAGAATATACATAAAGCTTTATATACATATGTATATAGATTCTAGATATATAATACTTTAAAGCCCATAGGTGCAGTTGAAACAACAGAAGCAAACAGTGGAACAGTAGGAAATAAAAAAAAAGAAACTCTGTGAAAGCCAACAAGGAGAGTTGAACAATATAAATCCGAGCATGTCATAGGACCTTTTTCTATAGATAGACCTACTCTAGTATAGATGAACCTTTTTCTCCGCGCGTCGTACCAGTCCGCTGCGTTTCAAGCACTTGGGATTTTTCTATCACGCCGTACTTACCTATGCTACTAATATGTGTGTTAACTTTTTTTTTATACCACAGCTCATTGTGTATGTTGCGTGAAATGAAGCTAAAAACAATCTCGCTGCAGCATAATATTCGACTGAGGTATCTTGTGAGTGACTTGAGATCTTACACTTCCCCGCACAATAAGCATCATCATATTTGTATACTTGGTACCTGTAGACAACTGATCTCCAACCTTTGTTTAGGTTTCTGTCTTAAAAAAACAGATAGTTTCTTGTAGGGCTTTTAGTCTCAACTCCTAGATTCGAATAATGGAATAAATATTAAGCCAGTCGGCAGAGACAACATTTGGGTTTCATAATACAATTTTATGATTGAAAGTGGTACCTGAGATAGTTAGTAGGGGCTTCGCGTTAGCCGCCACGTTTTCTCAAATAACTTAAGAATGGTTTATCAGACAAAAAAAATTATTAACAGCTTTTTGATAGAAAACATAATTTTCTTTTCATTACAGAATGTATGATATTTTTGTTGTTATACAGTAATCTTTACCAAAAACGGCGCAAATATTTTTTCTGAAATATTCGGGCCTTAGACTCGTCGGGTAGATGGATTTGAAAGTTTCTCTTCCTTTGATGCCGTCGATGAGTTTATGCAGCCTTTCAACTTATTTTTCTTCTGTTTTGAGACTTAAGCATTTTGCTTTAAAAAAAAATCACATTCACCTAAATTTTTCATGCTAATTTTACACGTTAACTTCATAAAGGCCCCAACAGCATGTGCGCCATATTACACTCAATACACTTTTTCGCAACAAATTGAAAAAATCTGAATTCCCATTTCGTCGGAAACATGTTCCTAATACACAGGAAAACTGAAACTGTAATCTGCATTTTAATGTTCACACCAAACACGTGCGCTGTATACTTACCGTCACCGAGATCTACAAAGTCTAAAACAACTTTTTTTGTTTCCCTGTTTTGTTTCCACAAAAGTAGTCGCATCGACATCAGATTATGATTTGGTGCTTAATTGCTGAAGACCTAAGTTTTTGCATCGTTTTCATATGTGTTAGAGTATTAGAAGTGTGTTATTTCAAAGGTGCACCATAATGCCCGAACTTACCCTATAACGTATAACAATTTAGTTTTTATTAAAATTTTGAAAATAAAAAATAACAACAAAAACTTTCGTTCAAACTTTGAAAAAAATTAAACTTTTACATGCCAGTGGCCACCGCATTCTTAAACTCGTCAGTCCAGTCGCCACTGATATTTTCTGGTGGTTTTTGTTGTGAATTTCATAAATTGATTAAAACTCATACTTTCCATTGCACTAGACATAAATAGATCCAATAGACTATTTTCTACTATGGACAACATAATGAATATCAATGCAGCAAATCAATTTTTTGACGGACTCAGAAAGCCACCATCATCAGAGTTCAAGGTAGATCACAACACGATTCACGAAATAGGACTCTCTGTACTGCTAAGTTAGTTTGCACCTCAACTCTTATATTCCCTTATTAGAAAGTGTCTCATCAGAACGATGAATTGTAAAAAGTAGCAACAAATGTAAGGAAGGTCTGAAAGATAGGTGAACTATGTAGGTATCTGCGTAAAAACTTCACTGCACTTGTTTTCTATTTGTGATACATTATACTCTACACAGCCAGGATACACAACTATAATGTATAGATATACTCGTATGCTTTGTTGTCAATCCGTTTGCTCTTCTTTTCCACTGACTTTGGTTTGCAATATTCTCTATGGGAATAAGGTGAGTGATGAACGTTATAATTGTGGCGACTGGATTTTCTTCATCTACAGAGGGTACCATAGCATAATGTACCTGCACATGTAATTGGAGAGGTCAGGGATAGGTTTTTTTTTGTTATTCAAATAAAAAAAGGGCCTTTTAGTTTAGGATTGATGTATGCTTACAATACTGTGATAAAGAAAGTCCTTTTCGTTCATATTTTGTATGTTTTTTTTTAAAGATAATAGGATTTATACCTTTCATTTAAAAAATATAGATTTTTTGTGTGGGCTCTATACCTTACCTACATAAGATAAATCTAAATTTATTGATCGTCTTATTTTTTTAAAATTAATAAATTACATTACAGTTTTACGAAGCCTAAACCATAATGTTAAATAAAAATATGCCTACTTAGGTATACTAATTTTTTTTATGTGAACACTCACCAGACGACTGATAAACTGAACGGACAATCAACGGCCTCCCTCATAAATGTCTTCTTTTCAAGTGATGAACAGAGCAGATGCAAGATACAATCACGATTTTGTTAAGAAGACTCGTTACTTGACAGTCCTTGAGATGGGAATTCGATCTATTTCGAAATTACCGTTATTTTTGACGTTTTCAACCATACAGAAGACTAATTAGAAGTGCGGGAGACAAAGTTGTATTTTATATTTATCTTTTTCACAGCAATTTCGTATTTGAGGTATTTGAGTTTGATAGGTTTTTTTTTTCAGTGAGGGAACTGAAATAGAAGAACGGTAATGATTTTTCTTTATTTAAACGGTCTAGGGACACGTTAAGACCGTGTTTATACTAGGAAATTTGAGTCTGGCGTGTTGAGTACTCCCGTGATTACACAGGTCCTCAGTTGAGAACGCCTCACTTCAAGCGGGTGGAATTTTTGTGAAGTGAGACAGTTGTACGACGCGAATTTTTTTCATTTTATAAAAGAAAATAACATTCAAAAATTATTATTAATGCTTCTGTTTGTTTCCTTTTCCAAGAATTCATATTCTATCACTCTGCGTTTAGCTTAATTATGAAAATACCTAGGGGTTTTTCACGGGCCAATTTATTGGTTCAATCATTGCAATATTTCAAATGACTTCCAATGATTTCACGTGATTTCAAGCAGTATTTAATGATTTAAATATTTTGTGATTGCAATGATTTCAAATAAATCTTATGATTTCAAGTGATTGCAACAGATTTTAAAGTGATTTCAAATGATTTCAAATGTAAGTGGTCAGGTGATTTCATTCGTGACTAAACCCCTAGGAAAATACTGCGATGTTATCCGATATGCACAATTTTGTGTGAATATGTATTTTTTGTGATTATAAAATTTTCTATAACGATAGTTTTTGTAAAAAAAATACATTTAATTATTTTCCAGATGGAATTTCCGTACGAAAAATTAAATTCCACCAGGAAAACAAAAAAATGCATTTTTTTGCAATAATTTATTTGTTCCACTCAAAATGTTGCCATTAAAAAAAATTCTTTGAGTTATTTGCCATCGATAAGTGTAACATTTGCGTTTTAAATCGAATGAAAACATAATAAATTATTATCGATCTGAATATTTTTCCCGTCTCGTTTTCTTGATCGCTATAACCGAGTCCCTTAGTGGAAAAGTTAAGTTTGCGAACATCTATACTCAACAGCTTTAATTCATTTGCTACTCTAGAAAATTGTGAAGCAAATATGTAAACATATTTTTATTTTATTTTTTACCAGCGGTTACTAGGTTTAGAGTTATCCTGAAAATTTAAAATTTCCCACATCCAGTTTTCAATATAAAGATAGATTTCAGAATACGATACATTTTTTTATGAATTGTAATATTTGTTCATTAAAAAAGTTAGCAACAGCGAATTCAATTCATGAAAGAGGTTATTAAACTAAATAACTTGTTTCATTAAACCATCGAAAAAGATTATTATCAGTGTATAAAACAGTACGAACATTAGTAAAAAAAATTATTTTAATTAAATTTTCTTTTGTCGCATGGATCGGTTTTGTTTCAAAAATGAGAATAAGAGAATTGAAATTAATAACTCTTTTTAGTTTGATTAAACATTTCTGTTACACATTGATTGAAATAATAAACTTAACTTAAACTAAACTCCATTGTTCCAATAAAATTTAACAAACCAAAATTTTAATTATTGGATGCCAAAATTTGTTTCGTCAAAATTATGACTTAAATAAAATTCTTCTATATTTTTCTTCTAGAGATTAACTATGTACACCCAGTATATAAATCTTTTTTTACGAAAATTACAGAAAAATGCTATTGCCAAAGAAAACAAAAAATTAAAACATTTCTTTAAAGCTTTGTCAAATATTCACCCAATCCAACATTTTTTTTTTAAATATGTCTGTCAATTTTATGGAACCAGGTCAGAGTTATTTTCAAATACCAGCACATTTTGTGTCTTCTAATATGTTTTTTTTTTTTGTCTGCTTTTATTATATTGGATAAAGTTATAAGTTGATAACGAATTCTCAAGGACTAGGTATTATGCTAAATACAACCAACCCTTTTTACATATCAATTTGATGAATAAATACAGTTGAATTAAGAACCTTTATAGTGTCGCAACTTAAAACAATACATTTTAAAGAACAGTGGAGTATAAAAGTATTTATTTTTATTAAGAAATAGGTTCCAGGTATACAGGGTGATTCGGATAAGGTGTGACGAAAACCTAAGTGTGCAGATTGTGTATAGACAAGAAATAAATCATAGGAGGAGTCTATTCTCTCCCGTTCAGCAGGGAAGGGCAATTTTCTAAAAAAAAAGTTACTAAAAACAAAAACCCCTCTTTGTGTTTGAACTCGAAAACCCTTTGCTAACTTCGGGAGGGGCCAAAAAACCCAAATTTTTCGGACTTTCTTTCAATTTCACGCTTATATTTCTTAATAGAAACGTTTTGTGAACCATATTGCATAGCAAATTTAAAGAGCACTAAATTTTCTAAAAACTCGTTGGTAAACGAGATTTGTAGGCTCAATATTAAAGGAAATACAGCCGATTTATTATTACGGTTAGCTGACCCCCACAATAATAGTTGGTGTGAAGGTACTGTGCAGTAATTATTTATACAGGGTTATTAACATAATTTGTAAACAATAGATTGGGGGAAGATCGTATTGGACTGAGGTTTATTCCCCCCGCTTAACCGGGAGGGACAATTTTCAAAAAAAAAAAAAAATAAAACAGAAAAAAATTATTTCTTGATCAAATGGTTTTTGAATAATTAATATTCAAACAAAATATTAAAAAAAAAAGTTTTTTTTAATTTGCTTAAAAAGTACACGACGTTTAGGCTTTTCTGTTTTGGACTAAAAATTAATAAGAGCATTGAAATCTGAAAACAAAAATTATATTTTATTACAAACAATTTTGGAAAAAGCAAATAGTTTTGTTTTCCAAATACATACATGTTTAGTTTAAAAACTAATTTTTCAAAATCTGTTTTATAAAAAAAACTTTACGAAAGAAAACAAAAGAAAAGATTTCTGGCTCTACAACAAGGTATAACATGTCATTGCAGTTATTATACTTGTCTAAATCCATTCTTTCATAATCATCTGAGTGGAAACGTTTTCGACTGTACTGTCCTCGATAAGTTTAAATAAATATATTTCATATTACTACCAACTACCACCAAACACGCCCTACCAACACTCATTGCCGAAATGCAAATTTCCCTAGTAAAATAATATTATTTCGAATTTCGTCAGCACATCTGTACATTTTACTGATTTTTATAATACATAATAAAAAGAACAGAATTCTACAAGAAAACGATGATAGGTTTGATATGAAATAAGCATTCGTTATTTGAATTTGTGTTTAATATGCAGATCTGTCGAAAAATAACACATTAAGCTCTCGTTAAACGTCCCCAATAAATTAAAAAAATCTTTTCATTATTTTTCAAGTAGGTAATTGAAATTTTAGTGTGTCTTAGTAAATGCAATTTACATAATAGTAAGAGAGGCGACGATAAGATTACCTACCTCATCGCGGCTTTTGGAAAAATAATGTTCATTTATCCAAAAAGCGCGATAGGTTTAGCACAAAACATTTGCAAAACTGATGGTCAGACAAACTTTTGCAGGTTCGTTTGGTCAGTAAATGGCAAATTCCTGTCTCTTAATAAATAAATAAATAGTTTAATAAATAAAAATACAATTTATTTGCTGCTGATACAAAATAAATTTCTGATTTCCGACACTAGTTAAGGAATAGTTAAACTTTTTTGTTAAATATTATTTATCTTTTTAATAAGTAAGTACCTACAGTTTATCTAAAAACAGTATTTTTAACAATAAATATGATAAAACTTTGTGTTTATACGGCTTTGAAATAAAGAAAAATGCGATAAATCTGGAAAAGGCCATTTTCTGACGAATCGTACCTGAATTTTTTTTTGATTATCAGTTTTGCAAATATTAGAGCTTAACCTATCGGTTATAGTGTTTAATTTTCAAAAAGCGGAGATGGTGATCCTATACGGTCTCCTCCCGGACTATAAATATATATTTCTTATTTCATTAGATTTTTCGGCCTATCGGCAAACAGCTGTCATACCCGAAAATTTCATTATTTTTAATACATTCAATCAAGAACGATTTCTCAAAAATTTTATTTTTCATTATATACAAGTGTCCTTATGAACATTGTACATGTACGTACATGTCCTTTCGATAATTATATTATAACATTCAGCCATACCAAAGTATTTTTCGGAACGGAATATTTCACGATTTTATACGAATTGGAGGATATTTCTATCAAATTGTTTTTTATGAATCTCACATTTTGCGTCTTGATGCGATCAAGCTGACTTTTAGTGATATACATATGACGATTTCATACTATGATTTGTATAAAGTCGGAGAATATTCTGTTCTGACAGATACCTCTCTAAAGCCAACCTTACACTGTCAGTCATTTGACATCAAACTAGAATATAGTGTTTGTGAAAATAAGGTTGTATGCGTGTATTTGTTGACGAAAAATCAAAACTTTTAATTTTGCCTGATGACAGATTATATGTGTACGATGACAGACGTCGTTTGACTGACCGTGTATAAGGTTTGCTTAAGACTTATTGGCCATATCCTTTTGTTTTAAAGCACACAAAACATACCGATACCTATATATTTTCTCTTAACTCTCATATTCTGGATATATGTAAGTACGTAATAAAATGCATTTAATTTCAACGACATTCATTATATCTTCCTTTCCTTATCGTTCTCTGCATGAAAATAAAATTAGAACGGCTCTTTATTTTTTCTCCCCATTGCTCTATTATTTTGTGATTTAATCAGCACTGATGCATAACCCAATTAGTGTCTTTAATTTTCATTGTCAAGGGAATCTTTTATTAATTGCTGATATAAAATTAGACCAAGAGAATTTGTTGAACAAGAAGGGCATGAAAAAAAAGTAATCATAAAAGGATTATTTCGCCTGAATGATTTGCCATACTATCCCACAAAATTAATTGGAATCGAATAGAGGGTGTCACTTAATTGAGTTCGAAGTAGGTATCTATGTACATTTATAATTGCAGTTACTTGCTTCTGCTTCATAATCATAAACTGTATACAATAATTGGAACCACTATATATACTACCTTCAATTTATTGGTTCATGGGTCCGAGTATTGTCTCTGGACTAAAGGCATAGGAAAGTATTCCTGGTTTCCTATGAACAAGCAAATTGTTTAATAAAGTTTCTTGCATTAGGATTAAAGATACGCTTAAAAAGGAAGTTGTGGGGCCCTGTAAAACATTTTGGAATGTTTCTGGCTGATGCCAGTACAAAGAAAAAGATCTTAACTCAATGAAAATATGACGTTTTTAGAAAAATAAATATTCCAAATATTCGATGATTTGGTGATAACTGAAAATCAATGTCTTACAAAATTTGCTGAAAACATTGATATACATATTTGGAAACAAAATTTGAAAATTAAGTGAAGTTTAAATGCACTAGCTTATTGTTTGTAATATTGTTTGATCTTTTATATCGTTCATTTTAGTGACCATAATGACGTTTAAATTTACCTAATTTAGACTCGTTGCACCCGCGGTAATGACTATGAGGTTGCACAGCATTAAATGTAGCCCTTTAAAATATTAACTTCATTACAAATGTTTTTAAAAATGTTTTTAATGAACTTTCAAAGTGTCCCGCGGTAATGGAATCTCCCTTTGGCAATGTGAAAGCAGTGATCACGTATTTTGAAGTCTTTCAATAGATACCTAATTAAAAGATGTATTTATCAGCGACTATAATTTGAATCTAGTATAGACGCAAGTTTTAAAATAAAATTTAAATGAAAATAACTATTGGCACGACTGCTTATGAAAAACTAAGAAACGCAAATTATTTCCTTTCTTTATATCTCGTCAGTCATCACCAAAGCTGTAAAAGAATGCAGTATTTTGGCACTGCATGACGTGAAGTCTCATAGTCTTTTAACTAATTTTTCGGAATGCATTCCCATTCTTAAAACCACAAAAAAAATCCCAGTTAATTTTTAAGTCTTACGGTCAGTCATTTGACATCAGTTTGTAGTGCATTTGTTTGTCAAAAATCAAAACCCTTTTGATTTTGCCTGATGACTGATTGTATGTGTAGATGACTGACGTCCTATGACTGACCGTGTAAGGGTCGCCTTAGGATAGTAAATTGACTTCAAGCTGTAAAAAGAATTCAAGCAGTCAAAAGAATATGAAAAACTTTTAAAAGACTTCAAAGAATTCAAGCAGTCAAAAGTACTGCATTCTTTTTACTTTAAGTTTATTGACTTCTCTAAACGATTATTTTAATAAAGACTTCAAAATTAACTGGGACTCTTTTTTAAGTCGAAGTGCTCAGATGAAGTTAATAAGTCTGATCCCATACGTGTCCAAACCTACGAAAATTAACACAAAACTACACAAAACTACGAAATCCTGTTGCCGAACACACAAATATCGTAGTTTTTCACAGAAGAGACAGCTCACGAGAGAGTTCAAAATTTCCCCATGCTGCGAATTGTTTAGCATCAACGTCAACCCGTTCCTATTTTTAAATCTGAGAAATATATGTCGGAACGTTATTTTAGTTAACACCTTTCTTTTGACACATCATTTAATTCGTTGTTAAAGGTTTTCCAAAGCCGAATAACTTGTCATTTGCAAATTCACACTTTCCATTTGATAGATTCCGCCAAAATAACATTTTCGCCACAAACTGTAAACATTGACCGTCCCTATAACCTAGACTATTGGTTAAAAAATTACCTATAATTACATATTTTTATTCTAAAGAACCTGGTTTTGTCTTCTGACAATCTGTTTTCTTGTAGTATAGATGTTTTTTTGCTAAAAATGTTTGTTACACATATGTATAGATAAGATACTATATGTAACTCCTGCATCTTATGATTGATGTTAAGAATAAAGCAGACCCTTTTATATTTTAAATCATATTTGATCCCAACACTTACATATATTCATGAAAGTAGTTGTCAAAAAGAACAATAGAACATTTTCACTGGAAATCATCATTTTCAGATGCAACGAGACTTACATATTCGAGCAATTAAAATCTTTTAAGTGATAATAATAATTATGCTTACAAAGCCTTCTCTAGGACAACAATATGAAATCTTAAATTGATAACATAACAACTTTTCATAAAATGATAACGTTCTCTTAAAACATAGTGAGATACTTATTTAGTTTAAACTTACTGCAAACAATGATGCAAAACATTTTGTTGACAATACATTATCTGTTTTAAATATAGAATATAATTCGCAGCTCAAAGAATAAATTAACTTGCTTACTGCTATTGTTCGAAATTCAAAAACCCCAGACGGTTAAATATTTCGAAATACGCTTACATAAATAACTGATTTTTACATTGACCTACTTTTGATGTTGTCATCGCATCTGGAACACCACCATCCAAGCACCCCTAACCCCACTTTTTGTCGATGAAAAAAAAAAACTATGTAGGTACCTATACCGAAAAAAAGAGAATACTATAAGCAAAGAGGTGCCTGTCCCTGAACTGCATTAAATATACACAGTCAATGTCCTAGATTCAGCTTGAAAATTACATGGGCATCAAGAGCAATGCTGCTTCTCAAGTGACCTAGAACTCAATTATCTGGTTCAAAAGTATTTACTATTTGTAATGTAGGTCTATATACGTATGAGAGGTCACGTTCACCATCTAGTTTAACTAGGCCAATGCCTAGAAGAATCTTTCAAATATTCTCTTCCTATGTTTTCTTTGCGTAGCAGTGTGTAATCCACGACAAATAATATGTCACACAATAATCTTCATTTCAAATTGTTACTTTTATGGTGAGGCGTTGATTTATATATTATATAAAATTATAAGACCAAGGAAGATTTATGTGTAATTTATTCTAAACGAATAAATACAATGACAGTAGGTAGACAGAAAATTGTAACGCACTGTGGCGTATACTTATCCTTTTTTTTTAATGGCTCATTTTAATACAAAAGGATAATTATTTTTTGGTGTGACTGCAAGGTGTTGGATTAAAATTAAAATAAATTAATTCCTGAATTTTAATTTATACAATTCAAAGAGAACTCAAAAATCTGTTCTTTTTTCTAGATATATAGAAATGGAGGTATTACATACATATATACATGTACCTATCAACTTTAATTAGCTTTAATGTGCTCCGTTTTCTTTTCATTGTCTAATGTAAATAGTACCATGACTTAAAAATAATTTGAAAAAGTTCATACAAATATTTTTAATTATAGTGCTGGACTTGCAATTAGGTCGAAAACCGACTCTACTTGTTCTTCAGAAAAGTTTTCTTCCGAAAAGGTTCAATTTAATTTATCTCATAATTTACGCACAGATACATTTGTAGAAAGAATGCTGCCACAAATTGTCAAGAGTAGATACTAAACGCTATATGTCGCGGATTCATTTTTTCTGTGATTTCTTCAGTTGACATTTGACGTTTAATTAAAAAAAATAAACCTCCAGCATCACAGTGATTAAGATTTCGTTGAAAATACGCGTGAAATTTGTTATCTCCCCGCGCACCTTTTCAAAAGTTTTTATTTGCCGTTTAGGAACTCAATGTAACTTTTTCTCCAAAAGATTTGCTTTTTTGCATTTTCGATGCTTCATTTCAAGTATAAATAGAATGATAACTTCTTCATAACTTGAGGGATTTCATCTGAATTCACCCACACATCACTGGCTGGTGATGGTTAAATTGGTTTCGCGTATTATAGAAGAGGTTTGGACCTCAACTTCAAAAAAAAAGGTTTTTAACACAGGTTTTTTCCTTAAAAAAAATTATTTAAGTTTCCCAAACTCTACTTGTTTTTTTTTTTTGTTGAACACCCATAATAATTTTGTATTTTTTTTTTTTTAATATTTGCAGGTCGTGATGATCTATCACCATCGAGCAGTCTCAATGGCTACTCCACCAACGACGGCTGCGATGCGAAAAAAGGTAAAAAAGGACCCGCCCCACGACTGCAAGAAGAACTGTGCCTGGTGTGCGGCGATCGAGCGTCCGGTTATCATTACAACGCCCTCACCTGCGAGGGATGTAAAGGTTTTTTTCGACGTAGTGTTACCAAAAATGCCGTCTATTGTTGTAAGTTCGGTCATGCCTGCGAAATGGACATGTATATGCGACGCAAGTGTCAAGAGTGTAGACTGAAAAAATGCCTAGCGGTTGGCATGCGACCCGAGTGCGTTGTTCCAGAAAATCAGTGTGCTTTGAAGCGACGAGAGAAAAAAGCACAAAAGGAAAAGGACAAACAACAAGTATCGCCGGCAGTGAGTACGACGGATGTTATTAAAAAAGAAGTACTCGAGCTGATGCAATGTGAGGCGCCTTCGCATGCCACATGTCCAGTAAGTGTTACTTAAACAATCTTCACTATAATTAAAATAATTTTTTTTTTTTTTATAGCTACTGCCTGACAGCTTATTGGCTGAAAATCAAGCAAAAAATATACCTCAATTAACATTAAATCAATTAGCAGTCATATACAAACTAATTTGGTACCAGGACGGTTATGAACAACCATCCGAAGAAGATCTCAAACGGATAATGATTGTAAGTTTCTCAATTGTATAATATGAACTTATTGATCTTTTAAATTAAATATTTGTACTTTTTTCACAACAGAGTTCACCGGATGAGAATGAGTCCCAACATGATGTGAGCTTCAGGCACATCACAGAAATTACAATCCTAACAGTACAATTAATAGTCGAATTCGCCAAGGGACTGCCGGCTTTTACCAAAATTCCACAAGAGGACCAAATAACACTGTTAAAGGTATAATTATTTTTTTATTTTTTTATTAATTACGAAAAGCCAATCGCGAAAAGAGGTATTTTTATTAACCCACCTATCCAACATTCATTATTATTATTAAAAACAAGACTAAGTTCGTATGTTATGTTTTAATTTCTACTCGTGATTGCATTCACGTGAAGTCTGAGTTCAATTTGATATCAATGAATTCAAATCACTGAATTCAAAATGACTTCGAACTTCAAGTTTTCTCATTCCCCATTCAATTTTGATTCAGTGATTTAAAATGTATTCAAAATGATTTCAGAATCAAGCATGTTCACATCCCATTGTGTTTGAATTTAGTGACTTAAATCATTCACTGCATTATATCACTGAATTCAAAATGAATTCTGAATTCAGAGTGTTTAAATCCCATTCAATAAAAGCAATCAAATCAAATAGCCTTCAAGATTAAGGATGTTTGGTAGCCATTCTCTTTGGAATAAAAAAAAAATTGATCACATTGGAAAAGATTATATTTAATAGAAAAAATTCAAATTTGTGAGACTGAATTCAAAATGAATGTGATTTAAATCATGAATGCAAATTAATTCAGTGAATGCAAAATGAATGGGATTTGAACACGCTAAATTCTGAAATCATTTTTGAATTCTATGAATCGATTCACTGAACTCAAAATGAATTGGGAATTCAACTCGTTGCACTCATCAGCAAATAAGCTCTGTTAAGCATTTTTTCTAAAGTTTGCTTCAATATTTCTAGCATAATATTTCCTGTACGGACTTTCCTTAATAAAACCG
The DNA here is from genome assembly GCA_951217065.1 of Baccha elongata. NCBI lineage: Eukaryota > Metazoa > Arthropoda > Insecta > Diptera > Syrphidae > Baccha > Baccha elongata. The sequence goes on along the minus strand of OX578272.1, from coordinate 194,650,305 downwards.
ATTGAGATTTTATTCAAGTGTGAGGAAAGATTGCTCTTGACCTCTGAGCTCAGAAAATATCATAGTTTTAAAAAGCAGGCACTGTCACAGCCTCGTGATGTTGTCTGTGCATTATATGTTTCTCTTATTTGGCTAATGAAAAATTCTGATATCGATTTTGAAAAAGAAAATTATTAATATTATTCTTATTTACAGGCATGTTCAAGTGAAGTTATGATGTTGCGTATGGCACGACGCTACGATGCGGCATCAAATTCAATTTTCTTCGCCAATAATCGTTCATATACCCGTGATTCATATAAAATGGCCGGCATGGCTGATAATATTGAAGATTTATTGCATTTCTGTCGGCAAATGTACTCGATGACAGTCGATAATGTCGAGTATGCCCTGCTCACTGCCATTGTGATCTTTTCCGATCGTCCCGGTCTCGAAGAAGCCGAACTAGTCGAACAGATACAAAGTTACTACATCGATACGTTACGAATCTACATCCTCAATCGGCATAGAGGCGATCCCAAATGTTTGGTCTTTTTTGCCAAACTACTCTCCATTCTCACAGAACTGCGAACGCTCGGCAATCAAAATGCCGAAATGTGTTTCTCCTTGAAGCTGAAAAATCGAAAGTTACCCAAATTCCTCGAAGAAATCTGGGACGTGAATACGATACCACCATCCGTTCAGTCCCACATACAAGCCACACAAGCAATGCAAGCTTCTCAAGCAGCGAACAGTGTCTTGGAAGGCAATAGTAGTACGAGTGGTGATGACCTCATGATGGATGTGACAGCTCTGGGAAGCGGTTTAGGTGGTGTCGGTGGCGTTGGTGGAGTAATAGGAGCAGGAGGAATCAGTAGTATTGGTGAACATAGTACTGTAGCATAGCAGGATTAGTTATAGTCATTTTCGTTAACGTCTGTGTCGTCCATCTCCATCTCGTCATCTCCTCCTTCTTCACCACTCGGACAGCATACATACTACTCATATCCAGACACACAATAATAAACATTTTTTTTGTTGTTGTTTCATAAACATCCGAAAATAAAACTTCTTTGTTTAGTTTTGCTGGGCTTGTATATCAACGAACGTAATTAAAATATGTTCACAGATAAAAAAATTATTTAATACCTAATAAATATTTTAATATATTTATCTTGTAACTTAAGCTTTAGCAGGAAACCAATACACACACTATATAAATTTGTTTTAATTCTATTTTGTTGTTAAGTTTTCTATTAAAATCACATTTTATACTGACACATACCATTAATGTATATAAAAGAACAATTTTTTTATTAACTAAATAGTTTATCCAAAACAATGACAAAGTTTTTTTTTATTGAAAATTGTTTATCTTTATTTCATTTCCTATACATATAAAACATTTTTTTTCAACGTCCTTTTTGTAAATATAAAAACAAAAAAGAGAATGGCATTAAAAATAAAAATTATTTAACATTTTTAATTAAAATTGAATATATTATAAGATGTAAAAAAATTGGAGAAAAGTTAATGCAAAGTTTTGTGGAACAAAAAATATAGAAAGAGTGAGAGGGCGTCAGATTGTAAACATGTTTATTGTTTGTATATTAAATAAAAAAAAACTTATTATAACTCTGTAAAATAAAAGAAAATTAAATATAAATTGAAAATAGTGTGAGCAGGTTTGAGTGAAAGAATGAAAGAATATAAGAAAACAAAATTATATATATATATATATTTAATAATATTTAAGAGAATGAGAGAAAAGATTGTTTTTTTATAAATAAAATTTAAAATTATATATATTATATTAAAAAAAATAATAATAATAACAATACTGCATTATTACCTACGTTATACAATGATTAAAAATATTATAAATAGTAAAATAAGTTTGTAAAAAAAACAGGAAATAACACACATTATGTAGAAAGAGAAATGATATGATTATCGTAAGCAAGAAATAATTAAAAATAATAATTATTATTAACACTATATTCTATTTAAAAACAAATTCAATGATTTTAGTCAACAAAAAGCAAGAAAATTAAAGGGAGTAAGATGGTAGGGATCTGTTGGTAGTTCTTGTTGAATTTTCATTTTGGGAAAAACGAGTGTTAATTTTTTTTTATTCCAAGACAAATTTGAAGGTCAAGCATGTAGACAATTTTTTCCCTCTCAAGTATTAAAGGGCGAACGAAACTGTGGTTTGAAGGAAAACGCATATATAACAGTCTGGATATATCATTAATGATAATTCACTTACATGCATTACATTAAGAACACATACTTCGAGCATTTAATTCTAAATTTTTGAACAAAAAAATCAGATAGGTTACTATTTAAAATAACAACAAATCAAACGAAAAATATTTTTCTGACTATAAGAATCATTAAATTGTACACCGTATAGTATTTTGATTAAATAAAAACATTTGTTTGGATAGTTAAACCACGTGCCGAGTTCATATTTATAAATAAAGTGGTAATATGTTGCTTTTAGCAAATGTTCCAAACTTCAATCAGTAGCTGAGGACATATCAATTTTTATGTTTACGATAATTCTTTTTAATATGAAGTGCTTGTACACCAATGCCAATTTTTGCAGGAAATGTTAAAAAAAATGTGAACAGTAAGTAAGCAATTTTGAATTTGAAAAAAATAAAACTGCTTATATGGCACAAATGGTAAAAAAAATAAAATGCTTATGCTGAATTCTCTAAAATAATTGTTGTAAAATGATTTCATTTTTTGTAAATGTTTGCTTGCGTTTGCACTTCCTAGAGGTGTTGAGAATCAATGCCACAAAGGTAACATTCACTACTAATATAGCTTGATAGTTGTTCTTATTTACGCTACTCTTGGATCAATTAAGAAATTAAAACCCATTCGGACACCGTGCGGGAGTAGGAATTGTTATCATTTTTATTTATTTTATGTTAATGGAAACTTTTTTCAACTGACTATTTTATCCGTTTCTGTTGATCGAAGTGTGGGCATTGTTTCCTCACTAGTTGTTGAAGCGATTATTTTGTTTCCAACGACTTGTTGTAAGATTAAAAGATAAACGACAGAATCAAATTACGTTCTGCCAATGATCTTTGGTATCGACAGAACTCGATTGTGTCAAACCAAACTACGTGCTAAGGCTCCTGGGTTTCAAATTGAATTAACTTTATTTTCGAAAAAATTAAAAAAATATTATTATAATTCGGAAGATAATCATTTTTGAAATAATCAATGATTGTGCATATATCCAACAGACTGTCATATTTTATTGTAAAGCAAACTCCGGCACTGGACTCCACAGAAAAATGATAACGATATCTGGCGGGCTATTAGACACTAATAGTCTGTTCTTCAAAAAACCTATTTTTAAAATCGCGAACTTGCTTCGTTGCATCACTTATCCACATATTTTTTTTTAAAGTCATATTTTGATTTAGTGTACCTACTCCAAAGTAAACGATGATATCAGGATTCCGTCAATTTATTGAAGCGCTCGCTAAATGAATGCAATAATATTCCATTTCAATTAATGTCTCCTTTTCATATGATGTTTTCTAATGCCAAATTACATTTTCTGACAAGTCTAGCACTCTTCCCAGTTCATATACAATTTGTTTAATCATATATTTTGTTTTAAACCCAATATGCAGTCTGTTGGTATTGTAATTCAACAATCTCGAAAATCCCTAAACGAATGTTGATAGCATATTACAATGGGATCATTTTAACGTAAGTTAATAAGAATGGCAAATAAAAAATCCAGATACTGTTAAATATGTCGTAAATTCCTTCTTCCATTTGTAAGCTTTTTTTCTAATCGAGACATTTAAAAGTTCGATCAGAGTCTTTATTTAATAATATTCTTCTCCTTAAACTATTTTTTTTAATCAAGGGGCAGCAGTTACGCTATAGATTTTTACATTTACTTTTGTGTTAAAACAACTGACTGATAAAAATTTGAAAACAAAATTTACAAACAAACAAAAATTTCTCCTACAATATTATGCATCATTTAAAATTAGTAATTTTTGGAAGGTATTACAATTTATTTTTATTTATTTTTTATTTTTGTATTCCCTACAAGGGGATATAAAACGAAATTGTTGGGTTGTGTGCAAGCTAAATTCTTTCTTATACTTCTTGATATTTTTTCTCATAAATATAAACAATGTTTATGTTAATTTATTTAAATGGAAAATTTCTCTTTTTGGATGGTTGATTGCAAACAAAATTAATATTGATTTGTTTCAATCGAATAGTTTAAATTTTTTTAGTAGGAATATATTTCCAAAATGTGTACCTTGTTTAGTGAAATTTTTCCTTCTCTTCCTATTCACACATACATCTTTCTTATATAATATAGTTTTTTTTGTTTTATTTATAAAAACTGCTTTCCAGCTCAAAAAATATTTCATACAAATGTTTATAATTTTCTTAATCACACACACCTAAATCTAAAGACTTTATATTTTTTTTTGTTATTTATCTTTGTAAAATAATATTACCTAACAGTCTCATGCAATTATTTTTTAACTTAAAAATATTTTTTACGTTTCATTTTTTTAATGTTTTTTAGACATTAAATACCATTAAAATATTTACGAACACAAAATGGGCCTTATGTATTTCATTTATATCCTTTTTTATATATACATATTATACAGAAAAACCGCATGTAAATTTTAGTTAATTTCTAGAAAAAAAATAAATTAACATAAAAAAAACAAGAGAATAAAAATGATACACTAGTTCTTTAAACAAAATATATACATTATACATATATATTTAAAAAAATATGTAAAATTAGTTTTAGTAAAAACATCATTTCGTTTCCGAAGAAATGATATTTTTGATCTGTGCAATCAAAATAAATTATTATTATTTTTTTTATTTTTCATTAGGTATATTTTCTAAATGTATGTATTAAACAAAAAAAAAAAAAAAAACAACTAAAAGAACAACTTTTTTTTTGCGGAAAATCGTTTTTATTATCGTTTTTCTTTACTTTAATTTTTTTATAAAAAAAAAACATTTATATGTTAAAAGTAGGTATATTAATAATAAGTTAAGGTGAAGAGAAAAAAATAAAAAAAAAGAGACAAGAAAACTTATACTAGTTAAGAATTATTTGTTCTTGTATTAAAGAGAATTTTATTTAGTAAATAAAGATTATTTTTTCTTAAAAAAATAAATATTAAAAAAAATTATAAAACTTTTGTGTTTTTCTTTGGTTTTTTGGTTGAATTCGATTTTCACTTTCAGTTGTTTTTCATCTATGGTTTTCGAGAGAATTTATGTTTTAAGGGAGTGTTTTTACTGGCGGGCATGTAAAAGTTTATTTTTTGTGTTTTTTTCTTTTACTTTTATGAATTACATGTTGTTACAAGTATTTCAATTATTTAAAAAAGTGATAAATATATCTATGTTTGTTACCAAACTACTTAGAATGAATCTTAAATTGTTATAAAAAACTTATCTTACCCAAAGAGTAAACCGAGGCGAGGTTAGGATTGTAGGCATTCTCATTGCCACATTATTGATAAGACGACCAAGCTTCCAAGTTTGATAAAATGTATTAACATGACTTTCCCATTCTTGAGTATGCAACTGACTTGAAGATCTTACCTACTTAGATAATTTGAACGAACAGCTAGAAAACACATGGGTTATTATCAGATGTGACTTTCAGTCATCATGTTATTTCACTATGACCTTTAAGGGAGTTGCATCTGAACGTGAAAATAGACAATCTCTTAATCTATAAATACATTCCAAGGCTGTACTAAGCATAGAAGAAGTGGACCGTACAGTAATACTTGGCAAATCACAGCATCTTTTGAGGTAAACATTTTTTTTTTAAATAATTGAAAACCCAAAAAGCCAGAACTGTCACTGAGAGTAGCTCAGTCCTATGACACTGTCTTATATTTGCCATTAATCTCATTTTACTGTATATTTCAGCCTTTTATTGAATGCTACATCTTGACTAAACTGGAGTACATTTGACTTACATATTTATTTTTAAAGTTAATTTATTTATTTTATTATTTATATCTATTTCTGAGAGTTAATTTATATTTTTAGAAAATTTCAAGAAACATTGCCTAAAAAACATTTCTTAAATTTCTTTTGGTGTCGACGCTTAAAGAAACATTTATGAAATGTTTCTGAAAAAACTTTCAAAATATTATATTTGGAGTTCTGTTAAAATAACTGTGTTTCCTGGTATTGCCTACATATGACAGATATTCGGCGAGTCGTTTTCAATTCGATATCTCTTTTTCGATCCGCCTCGATTTGTTATATTCAGGCTTATTTTGAGACTCGATAGAATAGCTAGTTCGTTAGAATAGTTCTATTCATTCGAATGAATTTAGTGTATTTTGACATTCTAACGAAAAATATATATTTTTCAATGAATTTTATTTGCTTTGACATTTCTGTTTGATTAGTATGACCAATTTGATTTTTTTCGAAGACTTTTATGTCATATTATAAAATAAATATAAAGCAAAGTAAAGTTATGTTACATACTGGAAAAGTTGAGTATGTAAAAAACAACAATAAAAACCATTGTTTTCCAATTGAGAAGCATTAAGCAAACAATATGGTTAGTTGAATGATATAAACAAAATCAAATTAACTATAAATCTTTTATATAATAAATTTCTAGATTTGTTTTAAAGCTTTTATGTCACTTTAATTGAATTTAAAATTATTTAACTAAAAAAACACAACTGTACAGCAGGGTACTTCAAAGTCTCTATTTATTTTATACACATCTGGCCACACTTCTGAATTATCAAAAAGAAAGATGTAATCGGTGACATTTATTTAGTTAAAAAAAATTAAATCATCTTCAAGCAAAACGCCGCGGTAGTGTTAACTCTTTATAAACATTTGTGGATATACCTTTTGGAAATTCCGTGCGTCCTTAGAAGGAAGTTAGTAACCAAACTAGTTTTGAGAAAAACCTCCAAAAGCCATCCGTGAACCCGGTTTGTTAAAGATCATTGAAATCTCGGGATTGTGTTCCCTTAATTTGATACCGCTCAGTCCAGTTGGAATCTGAATGAATATTTATTTTTCCACACAAAAAATCCTAATTTACATGTGTTGTGTATCTATTAGCCCAGAAAATTTGAACGCCAAATAAATGACATTTCTTACGAGAATAGAATGTCAAAATTTGCTTGGTTTGCGAAAGATGAATGAACTTTCGATTGATAAAGTGAACTTTCTAATCGTTCGAATGTCAAAATGCAAATAACGTAAAATCGAATTACTTTCGAATGAAAACGAATTTCAAAATAAGGCTGATTATCGAAAGCGAATCCTTCCAATCGTTCCACTAAATTGACAGCTACGGAATTTTTTTTAGTTTAAATCATCGTGGCCGAGAATACCTAAAGTGCCTGGTCACACTTTCATTTTAATTAAAAACATTTCAAAGGAAGCCACGGCTACACACAAAACAAATATTGATTTAAATGAAAGCAGTTTTTTAGATTTTCAACGTACATACATACATAAATAATAAACGGAAAATTCAAATTATTTGATGTGGGATATCAAATGTATGATGAGAGATTAAAAATAATTGGTATAGAGAAGAAAAAAAAAAATAAAAAAAATTACATCGTTTAAGAGAGAGTCATATTTTCGGATCCTTAAAGGAGAGAACATTCATTCTAACGCCGAGTTTCATTTTTGAAAATTAGTTTCGGTGGAATTTCGAAGTATTCGGCTTATCTCGCTCAATGTCATTAAAAATTAACCTGTTTCTCTCCGACAGTCTTTCATTTCATCGCTAATGTGGCCCAACACTAAGTACAATCTTTTGTCATTTACTTTGAAATTAAATCAAAATATTACTTAAAGAGAAATGTGTATTGTTTTCTGTGTTGAAATTTGTTTAATTTTCTCCACTTTGTAAAATTAAAATAGCTTCAATATTAGCATTGAGTTTATAAACATAGAGGAATCAAGATGGTTTCAAACTCAATGAAGTAGATTTCGCTAAGGGTAAATAAGCAAATCGAATAATTATTACTGCCTGTTGCAAAAATCAGTCAAACCGAACCAAACAAAATTCTTCCGCATACATTTGTATTTGTTTTTCTTTATTTCTATTGCCTTTTAATTCAAGAATAATTGCTACAATAGTAAAAAAAAAAACAAACCATATCCTAAGATTTGCAGTATTTGAAACCTACACAAGATTTCTCTATGTGTATAAACTCAATGGTATTAGCTAGTTTTATTGGCTCTTTCGCGATGCGTTTATTTTCCCATCATTGCTGCTGTCGTGTGCTGCTGTTTTTGTGACCTACACATTCCTTATGAAATAATTTATTGTTTATCTCTATATTTAACTAATCAAACTCACATTTTTATTTATTTTAATGAAACAAAACCGTTGATACACTAATCTGCCAAAAAAAAGCTATAGGTAGAAAATATTAAACGAAAGAGACGCAAGCGAAAACAGCAATCCAAACTTCATTTTCAACACCTAATACAACTTGCTTCGTATTGCCAGGGTGTTTTCTGAGATCAACTTGTTCTGTTAGAAAAGTCACTATTCTACCTGATGGCGTGAGTTAGAAGGAGTACATTATTGTTAATCGACTCCTAGCGCCCAAAGGATCGACTTTTGTTTATATAGAGCCGTTTATTTCTACCTATATAAAGGAGTTGCTCTAAATGTAAATATGCTTTTGATTCCAAATTAAAGTGAATAATCTAAGAACTTTTGATTACGAAAATTATTAGTCTTATTCTAATCCAGCACGTGTGTTAATAAATCCGGAAGTCTGCCAAGCGAAGAAAACAGACTCCCCTCACCATCATATTGCCTAATTTTTGACGTTGAGTTGAGGTGAATAAATTTTTTGCTTTTCGTGTTTCAACTGGGATTTTTTTTATTAAATTTCCCTACAAGAATTGAAATTTTCCCTTTCTTATTACATGCTTTGCTACGGAGAAATGTATAAGATTGTTTTAAGTTCAATTTAGCACGCTTTGAAACCTGATTTTTTTATTAGGTCGAGGAGGCTTTCGATAGAACAGGATTAAAATATGAAGGTGAGGAAACACCGTAAAAACAGATTAAGAAATATTTCCCTCTTCAGTTTTAACCTAGTTTTTTAATCCATATTACCTGGTTGGAATACTTGTGCCCCAACTGTTGAAATTGATAGGTGAAGGCATGCTCCCCCTTGCCAGGTCCATTAATTTGGGGTGGGTTCCAGTTTGGGTATGGAAAGTTTCTGACGAATTATGAGGTATATTCTTTTAGGTCTGTATATACTATTTTTAATTTGAAAATTAGTAACAAGAAGTTTTAAAAAACTTTCCTAAGTTAACAAACAACTTTCCAGAAATAATCAACAAAAAAAATAAAATTTCCCAAAAAAAATTCTAAAATTATACCTAACATTGGTGCATTTTAGTATGGAAAGTGAAAACTTTAAAAAATAATTAAGAACATATATCATTTTTAACTGTATATCTAACAATTAAAAGTATCCTCTTGTTAAAATTCGTGATATAATGAATTAAAGTTGAGCCAAAAAAGTCTGCAACTCATATGATTGGTGTTTAAAGGTTTTATTTTCTCGATTTAATTTTTCGTAGTTGAAACTAGCTAAACTTCCCCACAAAACCAAGTTTAAAAAACGCAAAATTGAAATTCCAAAAACGGATTTATTAATGATTAATAATTGATTGATTTTAGCTATTATAAATTTTATTTTGTTATTTTATTTAAAAAAAAAATACTCTTTAAGATGATTAACTTTATGGGTAGTTTGAATAACTTTATGGGTAGTTTGAACGCGGTTCAGAACACTGGTCTGGCAGCTGAACTTCCAAAATAAAAATAACTGATTTGAAAAGGAATGTAGAAAAGTATTATCGGGTAGTTTTATTAATTGTTAAATAAAACGCAATTCACAAAAATACAAATGAAAAATTCGATATTAATATAAAAACAAACAAAAATAAATGCAAATAGAAACAACTATCAAAACAAACACACTAATCCAACATTCTTTCTCACTCCTTCATAAGCATGGCCAATTATCCACTGTGCAAAATTTTTGCCGCTCCAGAGCAGGCTAATTTATTTAAGTTTATATTCACTACACTAGTGTCATGATTTAGCCACTGGATAAAATTTTAACGCTGTTGACCTTAACACACGCCCTTAGTATAAAAGATAAAAATACTAAGGTCTAATATGATCCTCTTTCTCTATTGCTACAAGTATTCTTTGTGGGTACAACAATTTAAAAGTTAAATCGTTTAGTTTTTTGTTTAAATTTTAAAAATTTCAAACAAAATTAGATTGTCAAAATTTTAGAAAAAAAAAAAATAAACGCCATAACTCCTAAAGTGTAATACCTACTAAAACAAATAACTACGGTTAGTTTGAAAAAAAAAAAAATTTTCAGGATGTCTCTATGACATAACACATAAGCAAACTTTGTGTAAAGAAGGACTCAATTGTGTTGTTTTATTTGTACGTTTATAGGCAGTTAAAATCTTCCAATTCGCTGGGAATTAGGAATTTGAAAATAACTTGAATTTTGTAAAAAAAATCGAAATCCCTAACTTTGGATTGTTTATTGGATGGTGCTTATAAAAAAACAGAGTTTAAACTTCTTTTTATAGCAAACACTAAGTTTGGTGTGAATAAAAAAGATTTAACGAAAGTTTTGAAGAAAACACTTCGTTTCAAAAACTCGAGTTTCAGGGTTCACCCAATTCCCTACTGAGGAAACACTCAAAAATATGAAGGGTGCTCATGAAACCGTATAGATGGGTATCTACTTATCCAGCAGCAGTTTATCATTTTTACATTTTTAGAACTTGAACTTAAGCATTTTGCGTTCACTTTTATGTGTTCTATAGCCTTACTGTGAGTTGAGGTGTTCCCCAAATACTCTAAAGTTTTTATTTAAATGAATTAATCACGATCAGCTCCATACCCAACACTAATAGGTATATGTGCATTGTGCATAACGCAGGTACCTACCTACCTGTTGTAATGAAAACGATTTCAACATCTTTGACTAATAAATTTCTTAGCACTTTAGTTTCTATGATTGATAAATTTCTTTGAATTTGCGTAAATTTACTCTTGTTCTTGTCTTGTACCATAGACATGAACAAATTGCGATGTAATGTTGTAGTTTTCTCCGTTTTTAAATAACCAAAAAGTGAACGAAGCTTTTTCATGGGAAAACTTTATTCACACCAAATTGCGTGTTCTCTTCAAAGAAAGTACTTTACTCAAAAGGGACACTCGGAGTGTTCCCTTAGTTTTTATTCACACCAAACATTGTTATATTTTTGTTATCATAGATTATTTAGTAGAAATACGTTTCTTATATTAATGTTTGAACATATAGCTAATTTAAATTGTATTAAACTATTTAATTAAAGGAATTTTAATTTATTTAAGATATCTACTAAATGTACCTACTTAACTACAATTTTCTTAGATTTAAAGTTTAAGTAAAGTTCTCCGGATTGGTTTCAACATGATGAATTTGTGATAAAGGGAAATTTTTCAAAACATCAAACAAGCCACACCTAACAATTATTCGACAATTTCGATATATTTTTAAATTTTGTTTTTAGCCATGTAAAAATAGAATGAATGATTAAATGAGCAAGAGTATATAATTTACTGAAGCAAGTTTGACTGACAGACTAGATAGAAGATTTGGCTGTGAATTGCTAAAGTAGCAATATGAAGATTTTTGAATAAATAAAAAAAAAAGTAAGTTTGAGGCCCTCCCTTATATTAAAACTGATTTTTTTAAATACACAAATATGTATTTTCTTTTTATATCAATGTGCATCGCTATATAAAATAAAGATCAATTTTTTGTATTACATAATTATTAATAAATAAAAAAAAAATATTGTAAAAAATAATCTTATAAAAATTTGCATTTAAAATTAAAACAAAAAGCGGAATTTTGAAAAAAAAAAATGCATTTTATAAAATAATACACGATTATAGTCATAGTCAACTTACAAAACACATAAGAACATTGCTTTTAATCAATAATGTAAGAAACAAAATTTAAATAATGTATTAATTTTTTAAATATAAAAAATTAAGTATATAACTTGTAAAATTATATAAAATCAAATAATAAATTTGTAAATAAGAAAAAAAAAAACATTATTACAACAAAAATAATGAAAAAGAGAAAAAATACAACCCGTTACTTTATTGGAAAGTTTTCGACCCGTATTCACATAAAAAAGCATTGTTATTCTATTATTTTTTTATTATTTAGTTGTAATTAATTTAACACATTTCCAAAACAAAAAATACCTGTTTCATTACCTTTTATGTACATAGTCCAAATGATACTACCTCATTGAAACAAAAACAAAATATAAGCAAATAAATTTAAAAGAAAACAAATATATTAATATAAAAAAGAATAAAAAATAGTTATATAAATTTAATCGATAAAAATGTTATGAAAAAATAATAATTTTTATATGAAAGCATCCCTGAAAAAAAAAAAATTATAAATATTCACATACCTATTCAAATGCAATGTACAAATTTAATTTTTAAAAATACTAAAGTTTAAAAGAAAAGAAGCAATTCTAAATAGAAAGGAAATGCCGCATTTTTTTTTTAATATTTAATATAATAGTTTTTACCTCTAACAGTGGAGTGTGCCCAATTTACTGTGGGATAAGTTCACAGTTCACAAGTCAATGTTTAAGTTGAACACAAGTTATTGTGGTGAACACTTGACTGTGAGGACAATATACTGGACAGGACACATATAAAAAAGTGACCCTAATATGGACCACTCCGGATTTTGTTTGTAAATCCCCATAACATAAGTAGAAATTTAATTTGATGTTTACGATTTTTATTTTTATCTGTCTTTTATATGTTTTTCATTGTTCTTATTCATTTTTGTATTTCGATATCGGTATTCCATATTGAGACCAAGGGGGTTCGCAGAGCAAAGTAAAAACTGACTGATTATTTAACTGGGATTAATTAAATATATTATATTCAAGACCGTCCTTACCCTTTTGGGGGCCCTGGGCACTTTTCGAAAATGGGGCCCCTGTTTGATTATATAAAAATGTGTTTGTGTCCACAGTCTGTAATATCTTCGGTGCTTCATTGCTGAAAAATTTAATGGAAAGACTGTTTGTGCCTCCAATAATATAGATGACGCTACTCTCAATCTCCACCATGCAGTAACTATGTGAAATCGTTATAGATTCTATGATCAACCACAAAAATACCAACAGTGCATGAAATAACGTGGTTTTTGGAATATCCCAATATTCCATATAAGGAACGTATTCCATATTTGGTACATATCCTCTAATATGAATTTCTGTAAATGTATATCCTTTTCAAAGAACATTTTCAAAAAAAAAAAAAAAAAAAAAAATCACGAAATCCTGCAGAAATTCACTACTTTTTTTGCGGGCTGTGGGATTTTTCAATCCTTTTTAAAAAGTACTATGATGAGAATTCAAATACTTTTTTTTAATTTCTTCATGTTGTAACAAATTTATGTTCGTTCTTGTTCATTTTTTGAGGCACACACTGCTGGCGCCTGCCAGACAACTGGACCGACCCAAAGCGGAGCAACGAAGTGAGCCGGAGTGACTACAGAAAGGGAGTAAAAATCATTTGAACCCACGAAGCGGCCAACCAGGTACTGTTTAATAAAAATAACTACTTTATTCAGTGAATCTGCGGGATTTCGTTAAACGGGATATTGTTATACAGCATTTTGTGCTGCAGGATTTTCTTTCGCTACGCAGGATTTAGTTACACAGAATTTTGTGACGCGGGATATCGAATCCAACCCGAGTGATTTGTCACTAGCAACAGTTTAGTGGTTCAATGATTTCAATATTTTAAATGAATTCATATGATTTCAGGTGATTTCAAGCAATTTGATTGATTTAAAAATTTTGTGATTGCATTGATTTTAAATAAATTTACTGATCTCAAATGATTGCAAATTAATTCAAGTGATTTCATTATGATTTCAATTCCTGATTTCATTTTGGCATTTTTGATTGCATGATTGCAAAAAAACTTGTGATTTCAAATATTTTTAATGATTGCAAGAAACCATTTGAAATAGATAACCAATTTTTTTTTTAATTTCATCATCTGAAATAGTGATTGCACCTGATTTCAACGTGATTTCAAATGATTGCAAGTATAAGTGGTCAGGTGATTTCATTCGTGACAAACCCTTCAATAGTTTCAAATATCCGGATACTTTTGGATTTCCGAAGTGTCGTAAAAATTATTCGAATAGTCAGGAATTTTAATTAACATAGTACCTACACCTTTGTGAACTTGCTAGCCCTTACCAATAGGCAATAACCAATCGTGTTTATATAAACACTCGAAACATTAGGATTCAATTATGATTTACATTTTAAACGAGTAGTCGAGCAGTAACAGTACATAAATAATTTAGAACGGATATGCTATACAACAGTTTGTTTGAACTTTTTGTCAACGTTTCAAGCTGTAAATCTGAAAGCATACAATACTTTCCGGAAATCATGAGTTTCTTACAAACTAGGCCGGACTTAGATGATATTTTTCAAGGAATTCAATGTGTGCCTGTGCATAAATATTTTTGGCACGTTTAATGGTTTTCTTCACTTTTAGACTTGTTCTGAATTATTTTATTAATGTACCGAAAAATAAAAAAAAAATCGCTCAATAAACAAACAAACAAACAAAAATTATTTGTTTTCCCTATTGTTTCACTCAATCTGGTTTGTTTTGTTTTCTCTGCTGTTTCACTTAAATTGCACTCAGTATACATCAGAAATTGTCTTTTGATGTTTGTAAATTAAAATACCAATTATGTTAATCACCTTAACTAAAATTTCTTATTTCAACAGAAAATTCTGAGACACCCTGTGATTTTTTAAACTCATCTCTTTTATAGTTTGTAAATTTCCTACTAGATAAAAAAATTTTGGCCATATCTTCATTTGTTTTACAAAAATAAAAGACTACAAATAATAAGCAAACAAAAAAAATAATTTTTTCCTACTGCTTCACTAAAAACCGGTTTGTTTTCTTTTTTCGCTACTGTTTCACTTAAATTGCTTTTAGCATATATCAGAAATTGACTTTTGATCTTTGTAAATTAAAATACCTTTTATGTTAATTAGAACATAAATCTTCGTAATTCAACAGAAAACTCTGAAATACCCTCTGATTTTTTTTTTTAACTTATCACTTTTATAGCCTTCGAAATTTAATACAAGATAAAAAAAATTGGTCATATCTTCATTTGTTTTACCAAAAAAAAAATTAAAATGAGTAGATACATATAGTATGCAAACAAAAAATAATGCTTTTTCCCACTTTTTCAATAAAAACCGGATTGTTTTCGTTTTTACCTTCTGTTAAACTTAACTTAAGCTCAGATTACTTCATAATTTGACTTTTGACCTTGGTAAATTAAAATAACAATTATGTTAATCATGATAACTAAAATTTCTTATTTCAACAGAAAATTCTGAAACACCCTGTGAACTTGTTTTGAAACTCATCACTTTTATAGCCTGGAAATTTACTTCAAGATTAAATAAAAAAAAGTGAGGCGATATCTTCAGGAGTTATCATTTTTGCAACCAAAAAAGTCCATTTGGGCCACTGTGGTATTTGACACATGATGTCGTTTAAAGTTTTCTGCAAGAAAAAAATTTTGTGACCCAGTCGTGCATTTTAATTTTTTGTCTGTGGATTAGGCCTAATGGAAAATCACACAAAAAAACAAAAAGCGTCAAATACTAGCGGAAAAGTACAGTAGTGTTATTGAACAAACGACTTTTTGACAATTTAACATGTTTTTTTTCTCGAAATTTATAGATAGTACAAAAAAAAAGTGTTTAGACCTTATTTATAGATAATTGTATAAACTTCAATTTGACCTTTATATATTTTGTCCGAATCCACTTCTAAAAATTTTAAATTATTTTAAATTTCTTTTGTAATATTTCAGTTCCAATATTTCTCTAAAATTTTTTAAAACAAAAATGCGGCCTTTTTAGTCTTTACAAACATTAATTTTCAAAGGTTTTTTTTTAAATAATTAAATAAAAATAAATAAATTTTGTAGAGTAAAATACCCAACACAATGCTTATGGTATGAATTTGGGTTTCTAAAATACTTAATGTACATAAACACCTTTCAGTTACAAATAAAAAAAAACTATCATTTTCCAAATACGTAAACTTAACAAAATTACAATATTGTATGTAAAATAAACAAGCTTTTTTATATGAAATCATTAAAATAGAAAATATAGCAATTACAAGAAATAAAAAACATCCCTATTGACATCTTCCCCAAACAAACAAACAAAATATATTTGTAAAAAAAATTGTCGAAATGAAAAATGAAAAATGCCATCATGCCTTAAGGGTACCTGTTTTGCTGCAATAAAACAAACAAAAACAAAACAACAACAAATTAATATGCAACATTCAGAAAAAAATATATTATACAAATATGTATTTAAACATACTTAAAAAAAAATAAAAGAAAAGCATACCATGTTACATAAAATATAATAAAAAAAGAAAACAATTTCAACAAACAAAATAGCAACTTAACATAACGTATAACGAAACGAAAACATAATGTACCTCTTTGATAAAATACCTCCGGTTATGTTTTTTCAAATACATTTATTGTCAAATTAAATAAAAACATAATGCTAATTATTATTTTTTAATTCTTAAGGCTTAGAAATTATTATTATTATATTATAATATAAACAAACTTTAGCAGAAAACTTTATACCTACTGTTATTTGTCACGCGTCAACTTCAAATCAAAAGAAAAATATGGGAAAAAGAAACTTCAATTTAAAAAAAAACCGTAAAAGTTTGACATTTCAAATAATTTGCGTTTGCGTTCTTTAAAAACAAAGGCGCAAAATTTTAAACGATTTAGTATCATACTTAAACATATTTAGCATTATACTAGGTCACAAACCAATAGTCTTTTAACCTTGTATGATGCTAAATATGTTCTTGCATGATTCTAAATCGTTTAAAATTTTGCGCCAAAGTGTTTAGGAAATCAGACTGTTACGGCCGTATAGACATACATACGCTTATGCTATTTGATACATTTAAACATTTTTCATACTTAAAACTTGTGCGACAAAATATTTTCGTATCAAATTCTATGTATTTAATTACCACTCCGTGTTTCGGCCAGAAAAAAAAAATACAGAATTTTTGTTCTTACTTGTTTTTTTATATCTGGGGTCGCTGAATTTAACTTTGCTATACTTCGCACGGATATGGCTTCATAACGAAAACTACGAAAAACCTCAAAAATGTCTACCTTTTTGTTAGTTGTTTGCCAAAAAGTCCACCATCGACAAACTTAAAGTTAGTATTAATAGGTATATTAAATTTTCTACAGTCCGAAAATTCTAATCACTTATTTTGGCCAAACTGCATAGATACATAGATCGTGTTGAAATTTTATGTCATATAACGTCAAGAGCACTTCACCCAAAATTCTATAACACAAATGAAAAAAAAAATAAATAAAAAAATTCAGTCAACAAATTAACAAAATTAAAACTAAAATAATGGTATTATAACTAAATAGTATTAAAAACTAGATGCTATAGATACTAGGGAATTGGAAAAAAATATCTGCACCGGCTGCAGAATACTGATGCAAACCCAGGCTTTTCACTTAAAGAAGGAAAAATTCTCAGGAAATTTGCTCACCAAAGTTCATAAACAATAGCTCTGGATTTCTGGAATTGCAGTTTATCAATAACTGATCAACTGCTAAATCTTTCATTATAGCATTTAAAAAATTCGTTGCAAATAAATGATATTTTACGTAAATTATCGAAAAAACCGAAGAATTTACGTTTAATTCCTAATTAAAAATAAAAAAAAAAACAGTAATGTAATATTGGTAAAACATATATGTAAGTATGCATATGTACTTACGGTTTTAATAAAATTTCAATTTGTCTAGACTGGCACCTTTATTATTAATACGGTTGTCAATAATCAATTATTTGATATACGAAACGATACATTTCAATCAATACAAAATAAATATTTTGACTTTCATTTAAAAAAAAATTTGGCTCGGCCAAAAAAACTTGCAAATTACCCATACACTTAGTTCTGGCTACGGCCATGTAGACTATACTAGGACTAAAAAATTAAAAACTAACCACGGATGTTTGACTCTCTTACAAATTTGATGTGACTTGTATTGAGTTACTCAAAAGCAAATCGAAAGTTCTTTTATAAACTTTTCTTAAGTTCTCCGGCAAGCCTAATAGAACAGCGTTTTCACGAAATAAAACTAAAGGTGTAACGGACTTAGGGCCAGTCTTTTCAGCTCTGGTTACTTGTAACCACTGGTTATTTCAGTTGTTAACCATACATTTTGTATGTGTTTCTATGGTTACCAGCTTATGGTTAAATTGAACCAGAGCTGAAAAGACTGGCCATTAGATAAGTCAAATAACCTATGTATGTGGTGTATAAAGGACAAATTTCGTCTGTACAATGGTGTGGGATTATACCCACGTCGTATTTTTCAATAAGTTGCAAAATATAATGAATCTAGTATCACTTATCCTATTATTGTTAAGTGGTTTAAGGTAGAGAATTTCAAAAAAGAAGAAGTGTCGAATAGATGAATATCTAGTGTCTTAGTGTCTTATCAGGTTTAAATTCATTTGGTGTTTTTTGGTGGTAACTATGAGAAAAGGCCAGGTGGCATCCACAGACGAAGTTACAATTGAACATGCACCTTGAAAAGCAACTACGACTCATTCGGAGTTCAGATATTCAAATAGCGAATTCAAACCTGAACTCCGCCAAGTAAGCCGTAGTTGTTTTACAATATTTTCACTTAATACCTAACTCATTTTATAACCTAAATTTCATTAAGGTATGAACTATAGATATACAGGAGTCACCGGTGTGAAGGTGAGAACCGGAATTGGTATATGACTTATGGATAGGTGAAAACGTGAAAGTTTCCGGAAAATTAACCTTCATTTTTCTTTGAAACTCGCTTTAGCGTATACACAATTTGGACAAAATTATTCATTAATTATTAATTTAAGCTTTTTGATATTGAAAACTCGGTTTTCCGCCAAAGCGAAAATTTTCGCGTTTTTCCAGCGCGCCCTAGCGGTCAAATGGTTCAACCATTCCTATAGACCCTTGTTCTATAAATTTTGGGCAAAATACTGAAAAAATATCGAACATTTTTTTTTTTAATTTTCGTTGTTTTTTGAAATTTACGTGTGAAGAGCAAAGTTGAAATTTGGATTTAGCGACCCCCAAAACAGATATAACGAGTGACAAAAATATACTTCCGTATTTTTTTCCTGGTCAAAACACCCTTCGGCTGCTGTACTATTATCACACGTAATCCGCCATTGTCGAAGTGCACAGTACGATTTGCCGCCTAATCTACGTTCATAAAGTCAGATCTTCGATCGAACTAACCTAGTTGAACTGCAGTATTTCGTATTCATACACATCAACTTCATCGGGCAGATTGCGCTGTCACAATTGTTTGGCTGCAGGAGTATCGCTCATGCACAAGAAGTTTTTTTTTTATAAAAGATGTAAATTTTACACGTATGTATTTTATTAATGTTTGTGTACAAAATAATGATACTATGTGTTTTCTAAGGGAAGACGACTTAAAATGTTCTGGAAGAATAGCCAAATAAAATTCTTGTTGAAATTGTACTAAGTCCGGCCGTCGACTGCACATATTCTGAGTGCGTTCCGAAACGCATTAGAAAAGAAATGCGGTTGTTCTTGTGCAGATTTTTGACTTTTATAAATACACCCTAACTTTAATGACATCTGAGTGAAAAGGTTGACATTTTCTTATGTCTAATAACATTATTAATAATATTGCCTAAGCTTCATATTTGAAAATTGTGTAGACCATAAAGGCATTGATTTGCTTTTCTATCTGTTGGAGTAGTTCTAATTGGCATATTTTTAGTAGTTCACTGGAAATATTGGAACAATTTGTGATCGGGCCACATTGTTTTTGTGTAACAGAAATGATGTTACACAATGTCAGTGTACTATACTATAACTATAATGCAGTTGATGTGAAATCAGCTCAGCTCAGATATCTAAAAACAGCTTTGAATTTTTTAGGTATGTACTTGACAAAGAGAGAGCTTCGATAAAGAAAAAAATGTCTGCTTGCTACGAATTTCCGCCCAAGAAGCAAGAAATATCTTTGGGAAGAAATAGGACCACCCACAGTGACTGCCATTTTGTAAAAAAAAAAGTGAATCAAAGTTTTAAAGTACTTCTTAGATTTTTTTTAAATAAATTCAATTGAATAGCGCAACATAATTTCAAAATAAAACGAACAAAATGGAGAAGTGGTTTTCCTTTGTTGTTCAACGTGTTACTGTAGTTTTTCGTAAATTTGAAAAATTTAAGGTTTTAGGTGTTGCGTCTGTCGTTTGGTCTGTATGTGGAAATGTGCATTTGTGTGCATGCGGTTGTCTCTTCATCGTAGTGCGTGCGCAGCTAAGCTGTTTAGAAAATAATCAATATTTTTTTTAATCTTACTAAATAGATTTACCTATGTGACTGTAAGGCACAATGCCTTTTTTAAATGCAACGTTGATACTAATTACTAATTAGAAAAACAATTGATTGAGAATTAATTGATTTTAATTTTTCATTGCATTACATCATAGGGGACGTTCAGCAGAAGCTGCTGAAAAGAAAAGATCGCAAGTAAAAATGCTGTGTACGCTTGCGAGTATTGAACTCGCAAAACCAACAGTGTAACAGTGTATAACGGGTACCAACTACATACATTACATACCGGCTTTTCAATTTTCAATTTTTTGTCCAAAACAGCTCTAACGATTTTGATGTAATCGTGTTGGTTTTTTTTTCAAATTACCTACTCGAAACATAACTGCTATAGTCTTTCAGTTTTTTTGATAAAAATGCAAATAACGAATATGTTATGTTTCATTTATACGGCAAAGCAATTAAAAATTTCGGTAAATCCAGAATTTTTGAAGGACGATTGAGGATAAATATAATAAATGGGTTTATAAATAGGTATAGTTGAATGCTTAAAAAAAACAATTTTAGATCTCTGATTCACTGTACCATTAACTAATTCGCTGTGCACACTCATATTGAAAACAGTGAATCTCTTGGAAAGGTTAGTTAAAAAAAATTACTACCTCAACTTTAATAAAACTTTAAAATTGTATGTTTAGGTTAAAGATAAATCATTGAAAAAGCTGTGGCAAAATAATTTCATGGCTACTGTAATAATGCAAGCTCAACGGCACAAGAAGTAAAAATTGATCCACTGACCACTGGAGAGGGTGACACTTTTACCTTTCTTTAAAGAAATTTTTTTGATATTTTCTTCCATGAAGTATTATTTAATCAACTTTTAATTCCTTGCGTGCAATTCAGTCGTATATTTTATTTGTTTCGATTTGACTTAAGTACGTAATGGTATGAGTATCTATTGTTTCTTCAAAAATTTGTTTATATAAATTCATACATTTAACTGTTTTTTTTACTAATTCTTTCCTTCATAGCTAACTTTTTTTTTACTAAACAAAAATATATAAAAGTGTTCTCATAAATAAATTTCTAAGCTTCCAATTTTTTCCAAAAGCTTCACTGCCACATCGGATCTATTTATTTTATTTTTGATGTTATTTTTTTTTTATATTTAAGGTACTCGTACTCGAAACAATAATAATTCCTTTTCAAACTTTTGCATTCAATTACAGTGTTGTACTTATACAAAAGAATAGAGTCATTCAAAAATAGAATGCAAACTTAAATGTCTTTGTACAAAATACGTTCTTATTTAAAATGTATTCTTTTCATCTCAAATATTAAAAAAAAGATATTTAATGTAAATTGTATAGCTTTTCTTATATCTATAAATAAACATTATAATATACTAAAAACATTTATATGTATATTTAATTCAGAACTTCAAACTTTGTTCAAAAATATAGAAAAATAGTTTTCATAAATTTATTGTATTGGTAAAAAAAAGTTAAATTTCTTACAAAATTTAAAAAATATACATATATAAATCTATTTATTCAAATAAAGGCTAAAATGGTACGGTGGTGGTGTATAAAAAACGGGGTAATGTTAACGCATTCATGAAAATAAGTTGAGTTAAATAAACAAAATAGATCGCTAAGATAATTAAAAAAAAATCTAGAAGTCAAATAATAAAATAGAAATATATATAAAAATTTATTTATATATATAAAAATATTTAAAAACTAAAAAAAAAATATGAAAATAAAAGCGAAAAAAGAAATGAGAGAGATATTAAGAGATTGTTAGTAAGTAACTGGTAGTAAGAACGGTGCAAATTGAAGTGTGAATATTTATGTAAAGACGCATAAATTATTAAAACAAACAAAAATATAATTATATAATATAATACGAAAACAAAAAAAAAATATTTAAAATATAAATACGGAATAGGTCCCTTTCATTTTTATACTTAAAAAAATTCAACAACAAAAAAAAAACAAATGTAAACGAAACAAAAACAAAAAAGAAAATGAAAATATTTAAGAAAACGAATTGGTTACTTACAATTTATTAACATTATATTATAATAATATTTAAATCATAAGTTTGATTGTAAGTTGTATATTAAAAAAAACCGAATGAAAGATTTAAAAACAAATATATATACATAAATATATTTAACATAATATGTTTAAATATTGTTTTTTTATTTAACTTGTCGAAATATTTTCCTAATAAAAATGGTGAGTATAGCCAGGTTTACGAATATAATTATACATATATAACATTTATATAACGCTTTATGAAGATGCTAAAACAAATAGTATCTTTCATCCACGGAAACGGCTTGATTTCGTACAGTTTTCAAAATATTGCATTTTTCGTCGCAATTTAAAAAACAACCGTTTGCTTAAGTTTTGGTTTACGCGATATGAACTAAGGAAATCTCCAAGAAAATGCTTGAACACTCCATCAAGCATTTATTCAAATTGCCAGAAGTTTCCTGAGACGTTCACTTGAAAAAAATTCGACTTATAAAAACAAAACAAAGTAAAATGAAAGATGGAAAAATCATTCAGTTCGTCCGTTTCAATGGAAACCAGATGGCTAGGGCTTTTAAAGTTTGGGTACGGCATTTTATGTTGTAGCTTCTTCAACTTTGGCATTCAAGATCAGCAATGTTTGCAGTTAGTTGTGCTAAGCGCGGGATGTGGGTGTCGTACCAAATTTAAAGATCTGGACGGACTATTCATATCGCAAACACGTAATATCACTGTAGTGTATGTAAATTTGAATGAATGATGAATGTACAAATAAAATACGTAGTTTTAAGTTTTTAAATTATAATGTAGTTTTATTCAACTTAATATATAGTCTTGCCTCGTGGATGGTTGAAAACGGAAGAGGACGATGTTTTGCCCGATGCTTTTGATGGTGGCATTTCTTCGTTCACTTTAGTTTGTAATCCACATTCCACAGAAGGTTTATATTATAATCCTGCCAAATAGTTTTTACTTAACTTAAACGTAACTTAATGTAAAGTTAACTTAATGTAAACGTAACAATCACACACCCGGATATTGGTGATTCCAAATCTGTCCTGCTCCTGCTGGAACGCAACAGTAACTTGCGGGAAAAAAAACTCGATCAAATTGTCTTAGTGATGATTGTGGGTTGTCTTAGACGACTTTAGAATTGAGACAAAGCAGACCCACGTTTGAACGAGCCGACAAATATAACGGAGGTGGAATAAAACAGAATGGTCAAATACGCAGTAACAATAATTCCGCGTATTTCATAAATGATCTTTTTTCCAGGCATAGTTCTGTTTCTTATGCATGTCGGTTGCCAATTATATTTCGATGTTTTCTTGCGAGATGATTGTCTAAGTCCCAGGTTAACACTGATGACATATTTTTAAGTCAATTTGAGATCCATAGTTAATTTAGGCAAATTGATGAGACTGACTGAAAACATGTTTCCTTCACAGTTAATTTGAGGTTAGTCTAACCCTGGTATGATTTCGCATTAAAAAAGCTGGTGCAATGCTTAATTAAAGTGTACCATATTCAGATGATTAAGAAAGAACAGCCAGTAATTTCGCGCTATACTATACTGATATAAAATATTACAATATGTTATTAATGCGAAGTAAGTGCTGTGAACACTTACGTTATACACAAGTTAAGAACTTACGAAGATGCATACCAACACCACACCCAAAAAATGTGTCCTGTAAGTTTTACAACATGTGATAGTGAAATAAACAATTAATTGTTATATTAATGCGTTCACATTTACAATTAATTGTAAATTTTACAGCTAATGCCGTAATTTTGACAGTAAAATTGCTGAAATGATCTTTTTTATGTTGTAAAATTTACAGCGTGTTGTCAAATTTGCATTTGTAAGATCTACAACGGAAAATTGGGAAATCTACAACAAATGCATTCAAATCAACAAGAATTTTCTGTCGAAATCACTTTGTATAATGATTGCAATCGTAATCTTGTTGGATATACATAGTTCACAATTGCTTTTTGTAAAAAAAATTTATGTAAGATGAACTGATAAAGAGGAAATTTGCGTTTTGACAAGGTGCTCACTATAATCTCAACTGATGGGTGTGTGGTGAGCATTTACACGAAACGCCAATTTTTCTAGAATTAAAAGCCAAACAAATTGAAATAAAAATAACATTAAATTATTTTGTGTACTTTTTTTATTTTGGATCGTTAACTATTTCAGAAAAAAACAAATCGTTATAGTTTCTAAAAATCAAGCTGTAGTTTTGATAAATTACGCTGTGTAAATTCGACAATTAATGGCGTTTCATCAACAATTTGTCTAATTGTACAATCAACAACAAATACTGTAATTTTCACAATTTGATTTTAGAACAAACAACTAATGATGTTCATTTCTGTTGAATGCACGCAATGTTTAAGCTGTAAAATGTAAAATGTACAACTAAAACGGTAGTTTTCACATTTGCTTTAGGAATTGACAACCATGTCGCTGTTAAATTGACAGGATTGGTTTTCGGGTCGATTTCGATTGTACATAAATGCAGTCAAATCAACAGTGATGGTTTTCAACCCTATACCAATACGTCAATGCCTATTTAAAGTCTGTGATAGATTTTTTATACATTGGCAGTTTTTGGTTTTATTAGTCATGGATATCATGTTGATCATCTGTTAAGTTGACTTATGTAAGTCAATGTATAGGTATACAAAAATATGTGAAAATCTTAATTATTAAATTACATTAATGTTCAAGTTTTATGAAAATTTACTTATTTATAGATAGATACTTATTTATACACAAGTATGAAAAAAAAATGTTTAGTGGTTTAATTAATGGGTTCATAAATAATTTTGGATGTTAAATTAATATAACTTGAGGTAAACGGTTCCTGCTCAAATATTTGCTTTCTTTTTCGATTTCATTTAATTGATTTTTCTTAGAGCTGAAGAAACTTGATGTTTTTATATCATCTGGAATAGTGATGCAACCGATCCGGATAGATTCGCTCACAAGATACAAGAGTACAATTTTGAGTTCCATACAACCCTTAAAATGATTTTCTTCGACATCCAAATTATAGAATTGAAAACATACTGCGGCAATTTTTTCCAGTTCTGGAATGTCAAAGCAGATAGGCGGAGGGTTTCTTGCTAAAATAAAAGAATAAGAACAGAAAAATAATATTAAAAAAAAGTTTCGAAAAAGTTTTTAATTTAATTGTTTAGAAAAGTAGTCTTGACAGATTACCATTATGCCCTTAATTAAGTACATACTTGTTTTCTAAATTTTCCATTTTACAAAAGTTCCCAAAGTTTTTTGTATCACGCCTTCCTACTACATAAACTGATCAATAATCCTACGCCCCCCCCCTCCCTCTTGAACCTCTTTATTGACAGGACTAAAATGAAACGAGAGCAAAGCAGTCGAACAAACGTTGAGTTGGTCAGATCAGAAAATTTCGTCAAGTCCAGTCATTCGAGGTGGAAAGTTTGGAGGAGTATTAAAAAAAACTATTTTTATAGATTTTGGTCTTTTGCCCTTTCCGAATTTTCACTTTGCCACCTCGTATCTCCGTCTCTAGAGCCGCCATTTTGAAAAAATGCCGAATAACAAAATCCCTAATTACGAAATTCCGCATTACGAAATCCCGAATTAAAAACCCCAATTTACTTAGTACTTTATTATTGGTTTAGAAAGTCGATTGATCGATTTTCATATAAAAAATGTTGGTAGAAACTGTACGTATTTTTATTTTTTTGGGAGTGTAGTATCGTACACTGTACGATATAGATCTTATGATAATATGTGTGTAGAAAAGTCGACAATGAATAAATTTTCGTTGTCAGATTTAATCAATATAATTATAAGAACGATAGCTTTCGGTTTAAAGATACTACAATTGGCGACGAGGATAAAAAAAAAGATAAAGACAATAGTAAATAATAATGTCTGGTGATGATTGCGCAAACAATCAATCAGCAATACATAATACTGAATAATATGAAGAAGAGATCGAACTTCAGGATCCAAAAGTCAATGATCCACTTAATGAATCGCCTGAAGAATCAGATGAAATCAACAACAACAACCACAGTAGAAACAACATACCACTGTTCAAGTTGCGGTTAAATTATTAAAACGAATCAATATGAAATAAAACGTGACCTTTAGGATTCCAAAAGGATTTTTGTATGGAATTTACCAAAATCTGTTCTAAAGAATATGAACAGAAAGGTCTCAATTAACATCAGTCAAAAAGCAAACACCGCGGTAATCAAATCGTAATAGAAATTATTTTAATTTCATTGCTCTCATTCTTGATATTTTCCTACACACGGAGCAATATGCTCGCCTACTTGACTCGTGTTGGAGGGTATCGCCCTTGTGAAAGCTCAACTCCTCAAGAAATACGACATACCCTAAGCGCAGCAACGAGGCTGCGTGAGCGGGACTGGCTATAGCAAAGGAGCTAAAATCTCTTGAACACGCCAAGCGGGCAAACCGATACTCTAATTTAAGTAGACTGTTGACACAAGCGCCTGTCAGATGATTGGATTGACTGCAGAAAGAGTGGTAAAATCTATTGAACCCGCAAAGCGGCCACCCAGGTGCTGTTAAACAGGAAGACTGCTGACACAGGCGCCTGCCAGACGACTGGACCTCCCCTTAGGAGGAGCATGATTTATTATAAAAAATAAAATAAAGAGATAACATAATATGGTATGAGAGAAAAAATACGTATTTTCTCCCAAAAAAATAGAAATACGTATAGTTTATTTGCTAATGTTAGTATTAGAGTATACTTTGCGGCGCTCGCACGCCTAAATTATTAATCGTACAAAAAAAGTATTAAGACATAAAATGTATTAAGACATAAAATTCATAAGCTTTAAAGTGTACTTTGAAAATAAATAGGAGAGAAGTTATTGTCAAAAAACTGTTTTTGGACGCCATTTTTTTCAAGATGGCGTATCTCTAGAGGCGGAGATACGAGGTGGCAAAGTGAAAATTCGGAAAGGGCACCCCAAAATATATAATAATAGCTTTTATTTAAAACTCCTCCAAAACTTTCCATCTCAAACTACCAAATGACTGGACTATTAGAAGAAGTGTTTTTCTGTTCAATCTCATTTGTTGGTCCATTCGTTCATTCGTTGCTTACTCTCACACTCCTTTAGTGGGAACTAACATTACCTTCTACGTAAATAAAAAAAATATATTTACCAGATACTGTTTTGTTGACTATAACGACATCGTTCCATGTTAACGTTAACCTAACACCGTAATCTTTATCCAGATACGAAACACTTGAACAAACTGAAAACAAAATATTACAAATTTATTAATTGAATGAAATTAATATTATGTTGAAAATACTTACGTTTGCCTGCTGCGATAAACAAATTGATTTGATCGCAGCATCCGCATGTAAATTGTTCACATGCACAATCATTGTCTGGTTCCGTTATCATGGTGGTATTATCTTAAAAAATAAACAAGATGGAGAATATTTTCAATCAACCACGAAAATTTACAATTCATTAAAACTCTACCTAGTTGTTTGTGAGTCAAAAGGGCTGTGGTCCAGTTTAATAGAATAAAAGCGAAAATTATTTGGAACGATTTCATTGTATTTTGATTGTTATTACTTATTATACGTCTAACGTTTGTGCAGTAAGTAATTAAGCTCACGATCAATTCAGCCACGCTTAACTTGCGTGTAGTGGCGATTTGCAACTAAAATTTTAATTCTACACTCAGCACTCGGATTATCTTTTCTGAGTCGGGAGAAATAAAAGGCTCCAATATCTATAGTCAACTTTAATGTTATGAAAACAAACAAAACGTCGTTTTTTACGCAAGTAGTTCTTTGTTTTTATCAATAAAAAATTTGATTCAAAAGAATTTTTTTTTATGATCGAATCGAAATCTCTCGAACTGGCTCCGTTTTTTTTCTGTAAATAATAAATATTGTACTTAGTTAAAATTTGTTTAAAAATATCATTTAATTTTAAATTAAGTTTTAATAATTTTTAAAGACACAATTGAACTATAGAAAAATAATGTAAGTATTATTAGATTCAACACTACAATTATGGTAATTAAATAATTATAATTCCATTTATGTGGTCAGATGGCAAAATGTTATAAGTGAATTTCTAAAATTTTACGTTAGTTTTTAAAAGCTCAACATTTATAAGAACTCGCCCAAAACTATTTATCCGAGGATTTATAATGAAACATTGCAAAAAAAAGTAAAGATGCGAAATCCCCCAAAACAGTTCTTTATTTTTATAAAATAATTATTAATACAAAATCTATATTCTTAGGTGATTTTTCATTTCATACTGTTACGTTTTAGTACAAAAAATCGCCGAAAAAAAAATTAAGCGAACTTGAAAGAAAGGCTAAAAAATGATTTCAAAACCACACCCAAAAAATATTGAATAATCTCTTAAAAATGAAAACGATAAATCGCCCAATGTATTTTCGAACATAACTCTATATTCGCCCACAACACAAAACATTTTAATTCCCCTAAAATATTAGGTGACCACAAAGTCGAATCGCCCAAAAATCAGATTTGAGCACTTGCACAAGCAAGTGCTCAAATCTGACATCATGTCAAATCGCCCAAAAAGATTAACTATAAATAACCCATTTTCACTTTCGGTGATTTAATATTAAACCGTTGGGCGATTTGTCATAATGCTAAACCGCCCAAAAAGTATGGCATTGCGTGAGAATCTTCAGTTTTTGGGCGCTTAGGTTATGGGCCATTTGACACGTGGTTGACTTAAATCACCCAAATTTTTTTGTTTTGTCAAAATGTCAAATCAATCAGCTAATCTATAAAGTCCACCGAGAAATGCTAAGTGTTTTTATTTACAGGAAGAGCTACTAGGAGTCTGATTCATTGTTTTGTTTCCTTCTTTAACAAATCTGACGACATCGATGTGTAGGATAGGAATTTGCTTTCGGGAATTTCGAGTCGGATCGGAAGACTGAAAATGGTTCTTCTTAACAAGAATAAGACGAAATATATGGCTCTCATAAAAAAAAATCTGATCCCACCGATGACTTGGTCAGAAATAACCGAGGTAGTCAATGAATTTATATACTCGACAAACAACTTCAGCGCAGAAATCAAACATAGAATAACTCTTGCTAATAGCTGTTTCTTTTTACTGTAAGCAATGAGGAATAAAGCCCTTTCGAGAAGAACCATGGAGACGCTGTACAAAACAATCATCATTCCGGTCTTGCTATATAGCTCAGAAGCATGGACCCTTTTGATGATTTAGAGAGAAAAGTCCTACGAACGATTTATGGTACTGTTTGTGTTGATAAAGAACACAACATCAAATCAAAAAAAACTTCTTGTTGAACGTTTAAATTAGCTGGGTCATGTATAGAGCGAATGGACACCAACACACCAGCACTTTATGGGCTTCAACGCCAGAGGAAAGGAGACACCAAGGCAGACCTCATCCAATTTAGAAGGATATCTGCAACTTGGTATACCTACATAACTGGAGACGGCAGGGCAGGCTTAAGATCGAGCCGGTTGGTAATGCTTAATACTTGACACCAAAGAACACCCAGAACTGTTGAGCCAGCTTAAGTAAGCTTATGAAGCTTTGAATTGAGCATATAGTTCTTCGCGATAATCTGAATTGATTTGGTCATGTCTTAATATTATTGGACGGTGATATTGGTCCAATATTGCCATCAATTCCACGATCAACTTAATGCATTCTTAAAATCATCATACCTACGTGAAAATAGGTATTTTATAATTATAATAATTATTATTATTATTATTTTTGATATTATTATTATTGAAAAGACAAAAAATGTTGTTTACAAAAGAGCGTTACGAAAAATAGTTAAAGTTTTAGAGAGCATTTTGAAGAGAACTTTTATGTTTTTATGTAAAAAAAAGACGAGGGAAGCGGGCAAGGGTTCGCTAGTATTGTATAAAACATAAAAAGATAACATACATACTGATTCTCAATCTACGAAATGTCAAGTTAGGTTTCTTCCCATAGCAAATCGACATATCAACACATTTATAAATACATATATGGAACTGTATTTGGAGCGGGTTATTATACAGAAGAGTAGAGTAACAGAAAAATACAGGGTGATTCACTTAAGGTGTGCCAAAAAGATAGAGCGAGTAGGTTGAATTGAGACAAGAAAAATATCGTATGGGAGAAGGGGGATCTATCTCCCCCTGTTCATTCTACAAAGCCATCTTACACCTTTTCGAAAAGCCAGAAGTCCATTCTTTTTTATTCTGTTTAAATAGAGCTGATTTAGTTTACTGTTTTTGAAAAATCAATTTTCAAACTCAAAATTTTGAAAAAAATTAAATAATTTTTTTCAAAATTTTATGTATATAAATGTTATTTTTATTTTCAAAATTCAATGCTCTTATTAATTTTTAGTCAAAAACAGAAAACCGGATCCCAAAATGTATCTTAGTTTTTGAAAAATTAAGAAAAAACTAAAATCACTTTTTTCCAAGAAAAACATTTTTTTTTTGGTTTTCTTAAGTTTGACCTTAGGTCAATTAATATTTAGGGGATTATTGTTAGTTTTAGTTTTATAAATTTTTAATTTCTTAAAAACTAAGATTTATTTTGGCATCCGCTTTTCTGTTTTTGACTAAAAATTAATAAGAGCATGGAATTTTGAAAATAAAAATAACAGTTAAATACATAAAATTTTTATAAAATTAGTTTATTTTTTTTTTTTTAATTTCGAGTTTGAAAATTGATTTTTCAAAAACAGTAAACTAAATCAACTTTATTTAAAAAGAATGAAAGAGAAAATACTTCTGGCTTTTCAAAAAGGTATAATATGGCGTTGTAGGTTGAAACATTGTTTTGGTAATTTTTTTTCTGATTTAAGTCAATTTTTTTAGAAAATTTCCTTTCCCGCCTAAACGGGGGTAGATAGAGCCCCCCTCGCATACGATTTTTTTCTAGTCTCAATTCTTTTTGGTCTACCTTAAGTGAATCACCCTGTAGGTATATTGATATTCAACCAAGCAACTATTTAAATTTGCTCAGTTCCTCAATGGAATGAAATATGATGCCTGCATATACAATTTGATAAGATATATGTAGGTAAGTCTAGAGAAACTGAAACAGCATTAATTAATAAGTTTTAATTGATAACCCCAGACCATCGATATTGTTTTAAGATACGATAGTATAGTATTTTATGACATAAAGTTAAACAACTATACTCAACGCTAACAATTTCAATACGAAAAAAAAGACATCAAATAATGCTTTTGGGATTTGGACCTTTGTATAATTTAATCCGAAAGAAAAATAAATAACATGAAATGCTTTTGGGATGTGGCCTTTTCAAATAATAGATAGTTATATAGTCCATCCATGAATAATAAATAATATGAAAAAATAACTAGAGACGCGATACTGATCTTTTTAAGTATGAGTCCACTAGAATTTTCAACGTTGAATAAATATTGAGGATAAAATATGAGAGAGACCCGTCACGAGGATGAATTATTGTTTATCGATACCTACTTGAGCAAAAACTATAATTTGGCTATTCTTTGCCTTTCTGTTGTTTTTAACTAAGTACATATTTTCAATAATAAACTTCGCTTGGCCACGATCATAACATCCTATTTCTTCTTTAATCAAAGCTCTTTCAAAAAAAAAAAAAATGTGGTCAAATAATCGCATGCCTTAACATAAAATTACGTGACAAAATTAGCTTGTTGAAATTTTTTTTCTTGAAAGTTTCCGAAAGATAAAATGAAATGGCTGTTCTTGCATATATTCCTTTATCATGTTTTTAATCCCGACCTTTGCATATAAAAACTAAAGTACCTCCGTCGTCGACGATTTTTTGATTCTCACAAGTTTTATGATCTCCTCTGATCTGATGCGGAATGGATTTGCATCGGAAATATATATGCAAAGGCCCGAATTATTTGGAAATAAAAATTGTATTGTCATGAAACCAGGAAAAAAGTGTGCCAATTCATTGTGTATCAATTTAATAATCAAAAAATCCAATTGACTCAAACAAAGTAGAGTTAAGTTATTAGTAGCAGATCAACAGTCATGCAAAAATGAAATAGATCTTACATTATGAAGTTAAAAATCATCTCTGGTATAGATCCCCCAGTTGGAAGACGAATTTAATAAACAGTTAAATGTCAGTTACTAATAATTTATTATAGGCTTATAATATATGCTTTACATAAATTTTAAAATAAAATTTGGAACTATTTCTTTTCATTTCAAAGATACCTAGGTAGGTTATTAAAAAAAATTATTACGTGAAAATGTTTGGCCTACCCTGGAACTTATATAAAGAAAAACATCACAAATAAAACTCAAAACAAAAAATAAATAATTAGGTATAGCTAGGTACGTTTTTTTTCGCTTCGAATTC
This sequence comes from Baccha elongata, assembly GCA_951217065.1. Taxonomy (NCBI): domain Eukaryota; kingdom Metazoa; phylum Arthropoda; class Insecta; order Diptera; family Syrphidae; genus Baccha; species Baccha elongata. The sequence continues at coordinate 194,617,193 of OX578272.1, read as the reverse complement.
AAAAGAAAACCAGAGTTTACTTAATTTCGTTGATATGAGATTTGTTGTACCTACATATGTAGATCTTATCTATACCTAATTTTAATGAAGCGATTGCTAAAATATTGGCAAAAGAAGTGGTAATTTAAACATTACAACAAACAAAACGAATCAAATTTCAAACACAGTTTCTAGTTTTTGGAAAGCATTTCATAATTTTAGATTACGTATTAATGTGGCGTAAAAGTTAGTAGGTAGGTATTCCTTTTATTTTGAATTGAGATATTAAGCTGAGCACACACATCAATAAATATTTCTATTGTTCTGATTGTTCTGATATTTGTTTTTCTAACTCTTGTATTCAAATTATTGTTTTATTACTTTCTCTCTTATATTTATTTATGTTTAATATTTTGAATTTCTATTCCATGTATAACTGAAAAGTAAACACAATTCACACAGACGCACATGTAGGTAACTGTTAAAATAGTTTTGAAATTTGGCGCCAATTTTTTTTTATTGGTATTTCTGTAGGTACCCGGATTTATACTTTTCTATCCACATTTCCTTTTGTTAATCTCTCGTTTCTTTATTTTATTTTTGTTCACCAGGTAGTCGAACTTTAACTTTAATTTTTCTACATGAGTAGGGTATAAAAGACCCTTTCTCTTCGAAGGGATGATCAAAACTAATTGGTTTGGTTGCTATGCTAATGCTACTTGCTGTCGAGTTGAGTCGAGTCGACCTCTCATCAAACATTCAAACAAAGTGACAGCCACAGCCACCACAGGTCCACAGCACATGCAAAGTAGAGTACAAAATTAAATCATGTAGAAGAGATAAACATGCTTATGCCATAGCCCATATTATACCAATCATATACCATCATAACAGTATGCCTTGCCTGCATTGAAATTGAAATACAAAAGAAGATGATTATGACTTTTCGACTTTTCAATAATCTTGATTCATCAAGAAGTTCTGCATTGCATCTGCATGCATTGCAGGGATGCACATGCAATAGGAAAATCTACCTCGAATGTAGTAGAGTAGAGTGTTTTCGCTGAATAATTCTTATGATATAGGTAGGTACCTAATAAAACATGCATTTCTCAAAATATGGCTAGGTTACTTACTTAATTAAAAATATTTAAAAAACGATTCTTTTAACCTACCTGTACCTACCTACCTCGATTTTGGATTGAAACTTTATAATTATCATTAATAACACCGAAATTATATACTTTAGGAAAAAAAGATAAGTAGGTAGGTAGGTACCTGCAAAAAAATTTATGAGTATTTTTTTATAGGTACAAAATAGATTACAGTGTTTTTTTTTTTTTTTTTTTTTGAAAGTAGAAAGGTTTAGCAAAACATCCTTAGTCAACTCCCCATTATTGGACTAATAATATCACACTAGAAACTGAAGATTAAGAATTTAAAATAAAATATTTATTACAAATATAAAAAATCATCTGGGTAGTATAATGTAAAATCCCCACTTTCTTTCAAACACACGATACGTATGTAACTTGTACATAATTTACTTTATATCAATACATTAACACACCATTCTTTCGTACCCCTAATCAATTTGTTTGTTTACAAAACATCATAAACTTTTTTTTTGAAAGTAGAAAGGGTTGGCAAAACATCCTTTGTCAACTCCCCATTATTGGGCTAATAATATCACACTAGAAACTGAAGATTAAGAATTTAAAATAAAATATTTATTACAAATATAAAAAAGCATCTGGGTAGTATTATGTAAAATCCCCACTTTCTTTCAAACACACGATACGTATGTAACTTGTACATAATTTACTTTATATCAATACATTAACACACCATTCTTTCGTACCCCTAATCAATTTGTTTGTTTACAAAACATCATAAACTTTAACCAAAAACTCTATTATTTCACTTTAACTTTCATTAAGCGATTAAATAAAAACATAAAAAAAAAAATAGTTTAGCAGAGCGTAGTTTCGATCTACGGACCTCTGGGTTATGGGCCCAGCACGCTTCCACTGCGCCACTCTGCTCTATATGAAATTATAGTCAGAGAACGTATTTAAAATCTTGCCATTGCCACATATATTTCCGTGTAGCTGGACATCACCAACATCGTCATTGTTCATTTTAGATTATATCATCATTATTATATCACTTGCATTACCTAACTATTGTATCGAAATTTTTAACGATATTTATATCTATCTATTCTATCTCCCTACCTATTTACTAAGATTATAAACTTGCTGAAAACCCTTCGAAAACGCCGGTGGAAATAATCTATTTTTGGTAAAGATTTTTGGTAATTTTTTATTCCTGTTAAAAGAGAGGAATCGTGACATGCATCGCCATGAATTGGTAGACAACATTGTCTATAGTTATAAACTCCATTTTATACTTGAAAAAAAAAAAAATGAGGTAGGTACCTATGTACTTAAAATATCCTAAAATATCAACTTGCCGTTAAAGATTCAAAATAAAAATTATATGAATTCGAAATACCAAATAAATGGTTAATAACCTGAGTTTCAATAAATTATAGTATCAATATGCCGTAAAGCTTTAATCTTTAAAATGTTAAGCTTTAAAATAAAAAAACAACTTAGAAAAGTCCTAACAAATGGTTTACTAACCCGAGTTCAAAAAATTGTCAGAGAAAAATAAATCAGTATGTCCATCTTAACCACCAATGGTAAAAAACGCTTTAAGTTTTCTTTTCGTCAGTTTAGTTTTTACCGAACAAAGCTCATTCGATTCTTGTCTCTATTTATCCATTTCCCAAAATTGATTTCAGATAAGTGATAAGAGTATAGATGCCGCTGCAATTGAGAGTTGGAGAAAAATATTCGTCTGCTAATACTTGGTCGTACTGCTATGGGCAGAATAAAAGAGGAATTCTTTATACTTTGATGTGTTGGGGTGGAACTGTACAAAACATTTTGTCCGGACCGGTTAAGTTATCATTTCGTCTGTGTTTTTGGAGACGACGAAAAATTTCGTTTCACTTCGTTTACATTTCGTCTGTGTTTTTGGAGACGACGGAAAATTCCCTTTCACTTCAGCTGCATACTAGGCTTTAGTGGTACGCAGCTCTACGGTAAAACGGTTGATAACCGGTTCAAGTCTCCACTACTCTTTAAATTCTTTTCGCGCTCAATTTAATTGACCTGATTAGTATGAAAAATTTCGTTTATGATTTCACTGTGTCATTTTTGTATGGGATTTTTCGTTTCACTTCAGCTGCATACTAGGCTTAAAGCCTAGTATTAATTGCTCGCGAAATTTTGACGTTTGTTTTTTGGTCGTGTTTTTTCGTGGTTATTATTATTATAAAATGGATTTGTGTTCTTTTTGTTTTTTTGTGTTTTGAAAAGTATTTTTTGGCAAATGGCGATACTCTACATAACAATTGGTCCGGTACCGTTTCGTTATTATCTCGTCTGTGTTTTTGGGGATGACGGAAAATTTCGTTTCACTGCATGCATACTAGGCTTTAAGCTACAAGTTAAGTAGTTTTTTTGATTGCCAGTAGATGGCTACAGCGACGCTAAGTAGAATATATTAAAAAACAGCTGTTTTGTTGGTTTGACATTTCTCTTCTTTGTTTTTGTTGATAATTTTCACAAATATTTTCCACAGCAAAGTATTTTAAAGTTTAAAATTTAGAGTTCAGTTTTTATTATAAATATATTTGTCTTGTATAATTCTGATTTAATTGATAACTTTTTATTTAAAAGTATCTGTTTATAAAGATTGCAATGAGTTCACTATTTCGATCAAACTTTTCTTCAAAACGTGAAAATGCAATCAAGGAGACACTAATCAATACGCTCAGTGAAAATGCAAGGGAAATTCAATTTGAGTTCAAAGAAAATGGAAAAGGTTATTATTATAATTAGTTTTATGTATGTTTTCTTTGCAATTTTGTTTACTAAAAATTATGTACTTTTAGATTATTTGGAACTTAATGATGCTACGAATTCATTGTGTACAACTCTGGAAGCAATCTTTTTGCACGGTCTTAAAGATTCGTTTATGTGGCAAACAATCAATGTGATATCTAGTGATGTAGATCGTCGATCTGAACCTAGCTTCTGGTCTCCCATATTGATTTTTATGCACAAACAAGTCATTGAACAGGCAAGTTATTACCTATAAAATGAGCAGTTAAAAAGTACAAACCTTTTATTTGTATAGTTGGATTGTTGTGATGGTGCAGTCAATAACCATAGTAACAGAAAATGGAACAAAGAACAAATATTAAATTTATAGCTAATAATAGACGAATTCTTTATAAGTACTCCACTTCTTCAGAACTGTTTAGTCTTCTGTATTCTCAAAGATTTTAACCTTATATGTATCATTAATTCTATTTTTATAAAGATAAAATTAAAATACAGTCGCACAGAAATTGAAGTCTTATAAATGAAGTCTGCCATGTCTTTTAGACATTGGTGGCCGGTGCTAAGCATATACAAAGAGCGCATAAATCAGAAGATTTTTCTTAAACTACATACCTACTTTTCTTCTTCCTTAAATGGCTTATTATCCAGCTTTATGCCTAGTACGCAGCTGAAGTGAAACGAATCATCCCATACCTACAAAAATGACAGCGAAATCATAAACGAAATTTTCTGTTTTGTGTTCACATTTCGTCTGTGTTTTTGAAGACGACGCATATTTTTTCTTTAAATTACCTATTAGTTCAGTCGGCAGATAGGAAAAAGGTTGGAGGTCCATGAAATTTTCAGATGTTGTTTTGGGATGGTTAATTAAGATTTTCTTAAGTTTTGTTCTAAAAGAAAGGAGGAGGGAAAACTGCAAAATTTTCGGCCTTTTTCTGGGTTTTCCTTTATTACTTTTTTTTCTTACGCTTTTTCAGGACGTTTTGCAAAACGTTAAATTTGCTACAATGTTACTCATTAAAACATGTTTGTATGTCAAGTCGTTACTATTATGTTCTACAATTTGATCACGAATGTTGATTTTATTGTTTCTTTATTCAAGTTAAATCTAATAATTTCAGTTATAGAAAATAATAAACTTGTGACAAACAAACAATACGATACTTAGATTAAATTAGAATAAGAAAGTATATAATAGCAAAGTAATTTAAAATACAAACACAACAGTTACCAAGGGGTCGACAGTCGGGATTTTGTCCCTATCTCGTTACCGATATGGCGCTCCAAAAAAGGGGTAATTTTTCAAATGTTGCTAAAATAAATTAAGAAAAATGCAAATATTCACCTTATTGTCTCGTATGACGTTTTTATCTTACGTTCTACGGTAAAACTGTTCAGGTATGTTTTGTATAACGTTAAATTTTATACAATATTGACTATGAAAGCTTGTTTATATGTCACTTCGTTACCGAGATAAGGCGCTCCAGAAAAAGTGTATAAGTTTACAAATTTAGCTAAGAAAAAAAAAATTCCTTGCAAAATTTTAAAAATGACCCTTATTTTCGTACAACGTAAGATAAAAACAATATACGAGACAAATTTTTTTTTTAATTTGAAAAATTATCCCATTTTTGGAGCGCCATATCTTGATGTTTTAATAATCAATAAGAGGAGGGAAATATGATTTCAATGGAGCAGTGAAACAATTTCTATTTCAATTGTGTATGAGGTAGTGACCAAAAATAGTTTAAATTCAATGTTTGTAACCTCAAAAGAAGCACATATTAATTAAAAAGTATTTTTTCAATATTTGTTTCTATTTGTACTTATTATTTAAGTTCCTGAATTGTAAAAAAAGGAATGAAAAAACACTGCGCGTATTGTTCCATATGTCTTTGACCATATGACCGGTGTAAACAATATGTATGTGGTAAGGAATTGTGACAGCAATCCTAATTCAATTCTGGAAAGCGATTTAAGACTCCCCCAACCAAACATATCTCCGAACAATGAATGGTACGGTTTAGACGGGTTTTTCTTCACTCGGATTACCTTCGTAACGTTGAATGGAAAACGGCATTACTAACAGAAAAATCTTGTACTTTTCTATTCAGACAAGTTAGAACAACTCGCTGAACACACTGTTCCTTACTAATAATCAAATTTAGTAACAGCTTTAATAAAATCTCCACACTTTAGAAAAAATTTGCACCGACATTTTCGTAAAATGTAGAGATTTGTATCTAAGCTGTTACTAAATTTGATTATTAGTAGATCCCACTATATATTATAAGACATCAGAAAAAATATGGAACAACTTTTTTCTTTCAGATTCAATCTCATACACAAATCACGTCTGAAATCGGATGTTGTCGCTCATGGGTACGTTCAAGTCTCAACGAGTCACTATTTTCGTCGTATTTAAATAACATTCGTAAGAACAGCTCTGCCCTTAATCCTTACTACAAAAAATTTGCTTTCCTCAAAGATGCTGACACGATTGATGTAGCTTCAAAAATAATCGAAGGCATTGAATCGTGCATTCAAATAAATCTACCAGTGAATTCAAGCCTTCTTAACCAATGGCCGAACTACTCATTACAATTGGCTGGTGTTTGGACTTTGCCTTTGAAATCATGTCCGGTATTAACGATATATTTTTTTTTATCAAGATTTATGTGTGTGGACACATTTTTTTTAAACAGATAAGCAGCGGTGTAGACGTAGCTAGTTCCATCACCGAAGTTGTCAATATACCAACTCCTCGACCACTTCAAACCAATGAACTCTTTTCTGAGTCCATATCAAACTCACCTTTCAGTCGAACGTCAAATTTCGCAGTAGAAGATTTAACACATAAAGAAAATTTAGATATTTTCTTACAAAAGGTTGATGAAATGGAGAAAATAGTCGAAGAAGGAGATGTTACCCCTGAAACCGATTCCAGTCAACAAAAATCTACAAAAACTAAGCCAAAAAAAGATTCACGGGAAAAGACCAAAGAAACCTCTATTGAATCTAGGAAAGGAAGTGCATCGGAGCAAGACTTTGGCGAGAAACCATCTCATGGAAATTCACTAACAAATCTTATGCATAGTTCGTGGTCATCAGAGTTAGCCGATGCAAATCTCACTAATAACAATAGTACTCCAATGTGCGAAAGAGCTGGTTTTACACGTTCGGTGAGTAATGTGAGTTCGGTTAGTTCTATGCGTTCTCCAATCGACCGATGCAGCTACAATACGTTACTAAAAAAACATGAAGACAATAGGACAATAGACTGGACAGATATTTGGGAAAAATTTGTTGGACTTCATGGTAATGAAAGCGGAGAAGCTGGAAATAGTAGTGTTCAAGATGACGAAAGCATTGTAATATAAAAATATATATATGTTTATGTATTTTAATTTTTAAGGAAAACACTTTTCCCAATTTTTTAAGGTTACTGCCGACTTTGAAGTTATTGCACATTCGGTTTCTGAGAAATTCAGCATTGATGAGCTTCAGGAAATGGTAGAAATTCTATGCAAATTAGCTCGTGAACCAGGCCTAGATGCTCAAGGATTTCTTTGCAAATCTTGTGCACATCCTTTAGGAATTGGATTTTCGCCAGCCCAGTGAGTTTTGATTGTAAAAAAGCTGACTTTAAATGCATATTTGATTATAATTTTTGTATCAACATAACTTTCATGTCGAGAGTGTGTATCTGCTTCAATCTAATTAAAAAAAAACTGCTCTTTTTGTAGGGTGTGCTCGTTTAGTGGAAACTACTACTGTGAAGCCTGTATGGACATCGAACTTGTCGTGTTACCAGCCCGAATAATCTACAACTGGGATTTCCGGCGGTACCCAGTTTCGAAGAGAGCAGCAGCATTCCTTGCTGAATTTCAATACCAGCCCTTTTTTGATTTGAAGGTAATTTTATATGAATTTTAATATAAATTCATAAATAATTCCTTCAATATTCAGCTGCTTAATCCTGATATATATCATGCATCTGAACAAATGGCCGAGTTACAATCGCTTCGAATTCGATTAAACTTTATTCGAGCTTACCTTTACACATGTTGCCCATCCAGTATTGAAGAACTACAACGATTAGTGTTCATGAAAGATTACCTCTTTGAACATATACACCAGTATTCGATTGGGGATTTGAATTTAATTCAAAGAGGAACGCTTGCAAATCAACTTCAAAAAGCAGTCAGTTCTGGAGAGCGACACATTCTCAAGTGTGCTTTGTGCAGTGTCAAAGGCTTCATTTGTGAAATTTGCAACAGCCCCAAAGTCTTATATCCATTCCACATTGACACTACATATCGAGTAAAAAACAATTTTCGAGCTTTCAGTTACACCCGTTTTCATTTTGTCATCTTTTATTTTCAGTGTGAACCTTGTGGAGCAGTATTTCATGCTAGCTGCTTGAATGAACTGGAGCCTTGTCCAAAATGTGAGCGAAGGAGGAAACGGCAAGATTTGCCATTGTTTGAGGCAATCCAGAATATGGCTTAGGTTTATTAAATTAATACATATTTAAAGCTTTTTTTGTTTACCCATGCTTAATATTTAAGTTTATACGCTCGTTATATTATAATATTGTGAAGTCATTTTAAAAGTGTGTCATAAAATAAAATTTGTTACAACTAAATACATTTTACTTGCTTACTTCACAAATTTTGGTTTTCCGTATTAGTTCAGTCATTTGGTAGTTTTACCTGGAATGTTTTGGAGGAGTTGTGAAAAATAGACATTTTTTATAGATTTTAAGGTGCATAAACTTTTATAATTTTAATAGAAAAAAACAGCAAACATTTTGTAACTGTCGAAACCGGTACCTTAATAAATAAATATGTATAGAATAAAAATTTCGCCAGCATTTACCTACCTTTGGCCGGCGGTAACTCCTTTAACATGTTAATAGCTATAATATGATAATGATAAATGACAATCATGCTCAGGACAGCAATATTTTATAAACGGAAAGATTTGATAGGTAAATTGTTTTAAATTTGTAATTTGATGTGAAATTCATTCGAAGCGTCTAGTTTTTAGGCATCAAAAAGTATTTTGACCCAAAAACAGTTTTTTGCAATATTTTCAAACTAATTTGAGGTTAAAAACACAATGATTAGAAATGATGTACAATAGGGCTTTTTAGGTAACAACGATATATCTCTTTCTCGTTCTCACAGAATTGTCAAAAACAGCAGTATGGTGAACAGCTGATTTTTTTTTATCATTGTTGAAAAATTGATTGAAAACAAAAGCGGGAATTTTAAAGATTTGTGCGCGAAAATTGTGAAAATTGTTGGTTTTGCTAATTAAAATAAATTTTTAAGCCACGGAAATCACAAATTTCACACAAAAAAGAATACCGCATTTAAAAATTATTTCCAAATTGTTTTCTCCAAGATCTTGAGTTTGACAGTTTGATAGGGAGTTTTACCATCTTGTCAAAGCTCACACTATGGTGAAGACAGATTAAAATATGTATCGCGCTTTTTTCAAACTGTCAAACTCAAGATCTTGGAGAAAACAATTTGGAAATAATTTTTAAATGCGGTATTCTTTTTTGTGTGAAATTTGTGATTTCCGTGGCTTAAAAATTTATTTTAATTAGCAAAACCAACAATTTTCACAATTTTCGCGCACAAATCTTTAAAATTCCCGCTTTTGTTTTCAATCAATTTTTCAACAATGATAAAAAAAAAATCAGCTGTTCACCATACTGCTGTTTTTGACAATTCTGAGAGAACGAGAAAGAGATATATCGTTGTTACCTAAAAAGCCCTATAGGGAGTTTTACCATCTTGTCAAAGCTCACACTATGATGAAGACAGATTGAAATATGCATCGCGCTTTTTTCAAACTGTCAAACTCAAGATCTTGAAGAAAACAATTTGGAAATAATTTTTAAATGCGGTATTCTTTTTTTGTGTGAAATTTGTGATTTCCGTGGCTTAAAAATTTATTTTAATTAGCAAAATCAACAATTTTCACAATTTTTGCGCACAAATCTTTAAAATTCCCGCTTTTGTTTTCAATCAATTTTTCAACAATGATAAAAAAAAATCAGCTGTTCATCATACTGCTGTTTTTGACAATTCTGTGAGAACGAGAAAGAGATATATCGTTGTTACCTAAAAATCCCTATTATTTCAACGATTGAGCGCTGCAAAGTTTACTCTTGCAAAAAACTCATTTCCTTTTCCATTTCCATTTATGGCGATCATCATTTTTTCTCCTGACAGAAATCTGTCAGTGGAACAAGTGAAAATTGAACTGAAATAATTGGAACGATTTGTTCCACTTTTTTTGGCACGAAAAATTAGTTTTCGAAAAAAACATTTTAAACAATAAATAATTATTCTATAGCAAAAATTATTAGCAAAAAAAATTCTTTGAGTTATTTGTAGTCGATTAGTGTAGTATTTGTGTTTAAAATCGATTTAAAACAACATAAAAGATCCATTCGAACATTTATCCTGATGCGTTTTCCTGATCGCTATAAGGCGCCGGTTATAGCGATCAGGAAAAACCATCAGGAAAAGTAGAAACAAATGAGAACAGGAATTTTTCCTGATGTGCGTATATAGCGATCAGGAAAAATGTGTCAGTCAACAGGCTGTTTTCCTGATTGAAATGCACACGAAAAACTTTATCTGACAGAAATCTGTCAGTGGAATAAGTGAAAATTGAACTCAAATAATTGGAACGATTTGTTCCATTTTTTTTGAAATGTCAATCAGCTGGCACGAAAAATTAGTTTTCGTCAGGAAAATAAAGAAATACATTTTAAACAATAAACAATTATTATATAGTAAAATTTATTAGGAAAAAAAATTCTTTGAGTTATTTGTAGTCGATTAGTGTAGTATTTGTGTTTAAAATCGATTTAAAACAACATAAAAGATCCATTCGAACATTTTTCCTGATGCGTTTTCCTGATCGCTATAACCGGCGCCTAAGGGGCCGGTTATAGCGATCAGGAAAAACCATCAGGAAAAATAGAAACAAATGAGAACAGGAATTTTTTCCTGATGTGCGATTATAGCGATCAGGAAAATTGTGTCAGTGAACAGGCTGTTTTCCTGATTGAAATGCACACGAAAAACTTTATCTGACAGAAATCTGTCAGTGGAACAAGTGAAAATTGAACTCAAATAATTGGAACGATTTGTTCCATATTTTTTGAAATGTCAATCAGCTGGCACGAAAAATTAGTTTTCGTCAGGAAAATAAAGAAATACATTTTAAACAATAAATAATTATTCTATAGTAAAATTTAGTAGCAAACAAAATTCTTTGAGTTATTTGTAGTCGATTAGTGTAGTATTTGTGTTTAAAATCGATTTAAAACAACATAAAAGACCCATTCGAACATTTTTCCTGATCCGTTTTCCTGATCGCTATAACCGGCGCCTAACCGGCACCTATAACCGGCCCCTAAGTAGCGAGCATTTTGCTGCGTGTGTGAGAAATTGTCGTTTCCCTCTACAACATACAAGTGTTTTGTAAACTTGGTAAACTGGAAAATCAAATGCTGAAATCTGCCGCTCTAGGCAGCTGATTATGTTGCCTATGAAAAGTCAAGCGGTGGGTAGGTTAGGTAACTTGTTAGCAGTGTTGCCGCAGGTCTAATTTTTTTTTTTAAATCGTAACAAAAGCAATAAAATTTTCACAAAAATTTATAATGAAAATTTCATATATAAAAGCGCTGTTTTCTGCTACAAAACTGGAATAAATGGTCTAAAAGATCTAAAATGGAAATTATATGCCTATATTTATACCTGACTCATCATCAAGTCCTGTAACCCCGCTCGGGGCATAGGGCGCCAACAAAACGTCTCCATCCTTCACGGTCTGCAGCTAGATATCTTAACTGTAGCCACGTCTTTCTCTGGTAATTAGCTTCTGCTACAACTGTTGACTTCCATGTTGTTCTTGGTCTTCCAACCCGACGTGAACCCTGACTAGAGAAGAATTTTTTGCTCCTGACAGTTTTGTTACACTTGTAACATTTTGGCAACCTTGCTTGTTAGGCGCGAAAATATTGTGACACCCAGACCCCCGATTAGGGAATACGAAGCGAGTCGTTTTCAATTCGATATCTGCTTTTTGACCCACCTAGAATTGTTTTAATATTTAATTCAAAGCGACTCCTTTTAATCCTTCCAATTGATGTAGCTGATTTTAACGAAAACACAAAACGAAAAAGATTAAATCAAAAATAGTTTGTCATACAAAACTTCATTTTCGCCTCCAAAAACGGCTCGCTTCGTATTCCCTAATCGGGGGTCTGTTGTGTCTTTTATTTTTTAAGACATCATCATCATCATCATCGGCTCGACAACCGGGGTCCGGTCCTGGCCTCCTTCAACAAGTCTCTCCACCTATCCCGGTCTCGAGCCGACGCCATCCAGTTGCGCACCCCAAGGCTCCGGGCGTCCTGGTCTACGCCATCTCTCCAGCGCAAGCATGGTCTACCACGCTGTCGTCTGCCATAGAATGTACCACAAAGAACTTTCCGAGCAGGTTCCTCTTCGCTCATGCGAGCTAGGTGCCCTGCCCACCGAAGTCTACCGAGCCTAATTTTTGTCACTATATCTGCTTCAAGGTAGATTGCGTACAATTCATGATTGTACCGTCTCCGGAATCGTCCTTCCTCACATATGGGGCCAACAATTCTCCTTAAGACTTTTCTCTCGAACGCGGCTAAGAGGTCAGAGTGCCTTTTGCTAAGCACCCAAGTCTCGGATCCATATGTGAGTACTGGCAGAACCATGGTCCTGTACAGCAGTAGTTTTGAAGTTATGGTGAGATTTCTGGATTTGAAGAGCTTTGACAGACTGTAGTAGGCTCTGTTGGATTTGAGAAGCCGCCCGCGTATTTCTTCTTCTATATTGTTATCGGCTGCTACTATTGACCCAAGGTATTTAAAGGATTGCACCACTTCAAATTCGTGCTCCGCTACCTTGATTGTTTGACCAACTGTTCCTCTCGCATTCGACGCCACCATGTACTTTGTTTTACCTTCACTAATGTGCAGCCCCAGATTTTGTGCCGCCTGCTCGATCTGGATGAAGGAATCGTGTACAGCTTGCTCGGTTCTTCCGATGATGTCGATGTCGTCTGCGTAAGCCAGTATCTGGCTGGACCTGTTGACGATGGTCCCTCTTGTTGCCGTGCCAGAGTCACGGATTGCTTTCTCCAACGCCAGGTTGAAGAGGAGGCAGGCCAAACCATCCCCTTGTCGGAGTCCATTAAAGATGTTGATTGGTCTGGATAGCAATCCGGCTATTTTTACTTGGCTTGTTACGTTGGTCATGGTCAACCTACATAGTCGTGTCAATTTATTTGGGATGCCGAATTCTCTCATGGCTTTGTAAAGTTCTACCCTGGCTATGCTATCATAGGCGGCCTTAAAGTCTATAAACAGGTGGTATGTTGGGATGTTAAATTCTAGACATTTTTCCATCGCCTGCCTAAGGGTAAAGATCTGGTCAGTTGTTGATTTGCCTGGAATGAAACCACACTGATATTGTCCGATGATGGTTTTAGCGTATGGGGTTATCCGGTCTTGTAGGATAGAGGAGAGTATCTTATAGGCGGTACTCAACAACGTGATACCTCTATAGTTGCTGCACGTTGTGACATCTCCTTTCTTATGTATGGGGCATATTATACCTTTTCGCCAGTCTTCTGGCATTTCTTCACGCTCCCACACGTGCACTATAATATCATGAATTGCCTGACGTAGAGCTGGCCCACCGTGTTGAAATAATTCGGCTGGTATACCATCAGCTCCCGGGGCTTTGTTTTTCTTTAGCCGGTCTATAGCCTTCTCAACCTCTTCTATGCTTGGTGACGGCAACATAGGGTATTCGTCTTGAAGCAGTGGAGCCTCCACTTCTGCAGTGAGTTGACCATTTAGCAATTCATTAAAGTACACTTCCCATCGCTCCAGTATGCTTTGTGGATCGGTGATCAGATTTCCCTCTCCGTCCTTGCAGTATGTGCAGCGTGGTGTGTACTGCGTCATGTTTCGGATGGATTGGTAGAACTTCCGCGCCTGGTGCTGACCTCGCTCTCGGCTTTTTTCTATTTCACAGATTAAGTTCTTCTCCCAGGCTGATTTTTTCTGTCTGTGAAGCCGTTTTTCTATTCTTCTGAGCTCTTTATATTCTTCTTCGCGTGCCCGCGTTCTATGAGATTGCTGCATTGCTCGGTACGCAACATTCTTACGTTCAGTCGCTAGCTTGCATTCATCATCAAACCAGTCGTTCCGATTTCTACGACTGCTGCCTAAGATGGAGTTGGCAGTACTAATGACAGTATTCTTAAGGCGTGTCCACTTCTCATCTACGCCCAGCATACTGGCCCCAGGACTTACTCTCCCTAAATCAAGCGATTCTAGGGCGAGTCCTAACGCATTACCAAAGGTGTTACTGGCATTTTCATTGCGCAGGGCAGCCGTGTTGATTCGAACTTGATCGGCGGATGCAATACGTCTTCGCAAGGCAATCCGCCCTCGGAAGACCATACCAACAAGATAGTGATCCGAGTCGATATTGGCGCCTCGGTACGTTCGTACCGTCATCAAGTTCGAGTAGTGGCGACGGTCTATCAACACGTGGTCTATTTGGTTACGAGTGACTCCATCAGGTGATACCCAGGTGGCTTTGTAGATATCTTTTCGCGGGAACCTGGTACTCGCAACGACCATGTTTTTCGATGCTGCCAATTCTAAGACTCGAAGTCCATTGTCATTAGTGTTCTCATGCAAACTATGGGTGCCTGCGTAATGCCTGAATACCGGCTCCCGACCTATTTTTGCGTTCAAATCCCCAAGGATGATTTTTACGTCATACCTTGGACAGGCATTGAGGGTCCTCTCGACTTGTTCGTAGTAAGTCTCTTTTTCTTCGTCTGAGGACTCCTCCGTAGGTCCGTGAACGTTAATGAGGCTAATGTTCGTAAATTTGCCTCGCACGCGAAGGGTGCATAGCCTTTCGCTTATAGCGTTAAAGCCGATGATGGTAGACTTCATTTTTTCGCTGACTAGGAAGCCTACCCCGAGCACATGGTGTTTTGTATGACAGCTGTAGTATACGTCATATTCTTTCTTCTGTAAAACACCATTCCCTGTCCATCTGATTTCTTGTAGTGCTGTTATGTCAGCTCTATATTTTGACAGGGCATCGGCTAGCTGCTGAGCAGCTCGAGCTCTATAGAGCGATCGTACGTTCCATACGAAAATTCGTAAATCGTTTTGCCGTTTTCGTTGCGTTGGTTGTCGTCGTGAGATCAGTCCGTTTCCGAGGCTTGTTGTCGGGTTCGTAATTCTAAAATTTTACGGAACAGGGAATTAACCTGTTGCCAACCTGAGGAACTAGCCTGATCATATTAGCCAAACCTTTTTTAAAAGGCTTGTTACTAGCGGCCGCCGCAAAGAGGCTATGATCACACTTCCACCAGTCCCGAATAGTTACGGCACGTGCATGTTTTCATATGCTACATGTTATTCCCCCTATTCGTCTGATGGCTGACCGCCTTTTTTAAGACATGTGGGTATGTAAAATGAAAATGCTACCATAGAAAATCAGACGTATTATTTTCAATATACCTAAGCAATTTTTAAAACGATTTGGGTCTTATTGCACTTCAAAAAGTGCAATAAAATTCAAATTATAGGTACATTAATACGAAAAAAGGGTCCGTGACTTATGTATAGAGGGTCCTTATTTCCCTGCACCATTTTGTTCTCCTTTCTAAGGTCGTGAAATCATTTAAATTTGTATTACTGGGCCAAAACATAGCAACATTTTGACAGATAAAACGCGTTTGTTTATTTTTAACATCTTTTTTAGTTTAATAATATTTCTTTATTTACAAATCACAAAAACAATCACTCTCACACATCTTAGATAGTTATTTATGTTGGTATTCATATTATTACAAAAAAGAGTACACTTAGTTTATTATAATTAATTATCTAATAATATTCTATAAAAAGAAGAAACAAATTAAATAGATAAAGATAAAGATAAACACATTTATGTATATAAATTAGGAATTAGATTCAACGAGCAATAATTTTCTTAATGTATATATGTATGATATTAATTGTATAGTTTGAATTTGGGTTATATTTTATTATATTTTTTAAGTTTTTTTTTTTTTTTGTTATTATTTTATTTTTGTAAATATCTGTACACTTTTGTTTTAAATTCCCTATATGCAATTTTGTTATTATTCCTTGATGGTGAATTGTAGAAATATAGAAGTAAAGTAATTCAGTTTCCTTCAGGCTTACGTAGATTTGTATCATACGCACGTATAACAACAGATTGCGGTACAGCACCACCTTCCTCTTGGGAGAATGCATAACCATCTAAGGAAAAATATGAATAGAAAAATATTTTAGTTTAACAAAAAATACATTATGCAATCAATTGATCCTGATGAATTAATGAAAGTTAAGTAATGAATGAAAATGCCCTTCTGAAGATACTTTTATTAGGTTTGCGTGTTGCTGTAGGAGAGCCAATAGCTCAGCCCCAGCGCACTTAGGTCAATGTAGACCCATTGTGATAAGATACTTTTATTAAGAATGTAACTTGTGTGCTATCGTTCTATCAGAAATGAAATGTCCTGTCAAAGGTTCTTGTTGGAACTGTTTCACATATTTCTGATGTGTCAGTGTCAATAAAATTTCTAGGTACCAACCCATTTTTCTGAAAATGAGCGTAACTTAAGGGTCGCGTTGTTTTGGTTTTTTGTTTAAAAAGTTTGTTGGGCACCCTATGATAATATCGCAAAGTAGTTTTAAATTCACCCATTCCTTTGGGACTTTTTTATATTATATGAAAAACAAAAAAGTTCCGCGACTTCGAATACTAAGCAAGTAAAACATTGATTTTTAATTGCTTATAACTTTTTCAATATTAAAGATACATTAAAAAAGTGTGTATAAAAAAGATGAGACATTTTATTTGCTACAAATTCGTGATCGGCAGACTAACGGTTTTTTAAATAATTAGGTTCAAACTCTCTTCAAAATTTTCTACACGGATTTGGACTCCGAAAAAATTTTGTACACTCAGGTCAGGCGGCACCTCTTTACCACATATTGTTTTCTGGTATCGACCCAACCTACTCGCTATATTTTTAATAAAATTCCCATAAAATTACAACATCAATTAAAAAGAAAATAAGGTAACATTTTTAGTAAATTTTCTGAGCACGGATTAAACAGAAAACATTTAATATTGCAATATAAACTATTAAAAGTGGTACAAATCAGTTTTAGTTAGTATGTTAGAATGTCCTTTAACATTATTGAAAGCAGCCAGTCAAAAAAATAAAAGATAACAATTTTATGTCAATTTTTTGAAAAAAAGGTTGTCAGGGGACTGAGTTTTTATTACTGATAAAAAACAATTATAAATTATCACTTATACAATTCAAAATATTACTTTTTGTTTAAATGGCAAGAACCACTGATTGATATCACGGTTGGAAAGGTCGATACAATTGTACTTTTTTCGATACAATTGAATGTGATCAAGTACGCAATTACACTTTCATAAAATTCAGTACAATTTTCCTCAGTCACTGAATTAGATGAATTTAGATGGTATTTTCATTGATCCATATAACACAATTCTTTGGAACATTTATTGCACTGAACAAGTTTTGTCTTTATTGTCATCCGTCTGTCTATCTTCCTTCGTGTTTTGCTCCTTCTTCCATTAATTGGGTTCATGATTTTGTGACTCTGTATAAAGTTGTATTATTCCAAATCAAAACTAAAATCTGTTGTTTGTTCTTCTTTTATAATTTTTGATCTTATCTATGCAAATGTAAGAATTATAGGCCCTGTTTTTCAGTGCGAGATTATTCCATCAGAATTAAATTAACCTCGAGTCAACGCTGATGGAAACACTCAGAATTAACTCACTAATTTACCTGAATTGATTTTTAGTTAACTCAAGACCTCAAAACTAACTAAAAAATTTGTTTTCATCATAGTTAACTCGGGGTTTATCGTTTACCTAACCCTGGAATGACCTCGAACTGAAAAACTGGGCCTTAATGTATAAGTCGTCTACATACTTATTAGTTTAACACAAAAAAAATTATTAAGAATAGCTAACTGAAGTTGTTATAGTTTCCATATAAAAAGTAATTTTTTTTTCAAAATTTTCGAAATTATCCTCTTCCTCTTGAGCAAGAAGAACTATTGGAGTCAACTCTGGTTCTGTTTTTCACAGAACTAGAACTAGCTCTTTGTACTAAAAAGTTGTTAATTGTGTGGTCAGGTGGAAAAATGGTATATTTAAGTACATTTTTCAAATTTCACTCAGAAGCATTTTTAAAGTTCAAACTGTTATAAACAATTATAAACTTGTTTTAAAAATTAAAATAAAAATAATCAAAATTTGAAAATAAAAAAACAAAAAACAGTTTTTGAAAAATGAAAAAGTACAATTCGATACACTTTTGTTTTAACTTTCGATACAATTCGTAAGATTAATTTTCCATGCCTGATCGATATATTAAAATTTTAACTATGTGTCTGTGAGGCGCATTGCCTTTTAAATGCAACAGGTGTTGCACGACACTATAGTTAGAAGGAGTAGAAAGATAGGAAAGAATTGTTTTGGTAGAATGGATAGATTTTTATTTTTCATTTTTTATGATATTAGCATAAGCTTTTACCTAATGGACTCTAAGGCCCACTTGCACGAAACTATTTTGTCATTAGTAACCACTGATTTATCAATGCATAGGCACTAGCCATCAATAAAAATATAAAATCGTTGCAAAATCTTAAATATTTATCCACTCATTTTCTCTGGATAACTTTTTACATCAGTCAAATAGAATTTGACAAGAAGTTGCTATCGGTGAGGTTCGCATTAGTGTGTGTAGCAAATGTTGTTGTTGTTTTGTGGAGGTTTTCTATTTTGTTCCTGTTTTTATTTTCTTATCTTTGGTTAGCTGTGTTTTCATTCGTGCAACGTTAAATCAAAAAATAAACAATTTTCTATTTAATCCTGGATAGCTAACTGCGATTTTATACATTTATCCATTGTTTTCGTGCAAGTGGCCCTAAGTGTGCTTATAAAACAGCTTTTTATAGCTTCAACATCACCATTTAAAAGATATGTTGGATCATTGATTTAAGATGGCGTAGTAAAACCCTTAGCAAAACCCGTTAAAACATTTCTCAGACTTCTTTATAGAATTTTAGTATTTTTTTAATAAAATTAATTAGAAATGCGAGGAACAAAGTTTAGTGACTTTTTTTTTGCAATAAAATGAATTGCTAACTTATATTTTTCTATATGTATTTCACGAGGTATTTTATAACAATTGTGTTATTGGAGATTATACAATGATATAGGTTCTTTTAGTGTGGGAACTGAAATAGAAGAGCGGCAATCCTTCTTTGATGAGTCAGATGGTTACCTTCTTCACCAAAAAAGCTTGCAAGCGCCTATCTGAACGCTATGTTTTACTTTAACAGAATTACATTTGCTATCTGATTTTCCTTTCATCAAAACTTTTATCAAAAGTAAAAAAATGGTATAGTTATTCACAATTACCTAATTCTTCAGTGAAAAAATGAAAGCGTCACAAACGAGCAATTTTCCCGAGAAAACTACACACATTTAAATTATTTATAACACCAACGAATAGTGAACAGAAGTACACAATTTCTTATTTGCTTATTTCACCATTAATGTACAAATTTGTAAATACAAGGGTTTTTTGCCACAAAATTTGTGGAAAACCAAATAAATTTCTTTTCACCAGTTTTTAGTGATTACAGAATTGTTTTCATGATCTACAAATGAAACTTGTGAAAAAACCATTTTCTGTTCTACCAAAAGTTGTATTTTACAAGCTAATTTGTGAGCTTTCCAGTTTCTTGTATCTCTGTTTCACTAAAGGAAAAAAAATCACTGTTATGATAACTTTCTACACGGCTATTAAAGCCTTGTATGCAGCTGAAGTGAAACGAAATTTACCGTCGTCTCCAAAAACACAGACGAAATGATGACGAAACGGTACCGGACAAATAGTTATGTAGAGTTTCGCCATTTGCAAAAAAAATATTTTTCACAACACACAAAAAAACAAATAAAAAGAACAGAAATCCATTTTATAATAATAATAAAAAAACCCGAACAAAATACAAACGTTAAAATTTCGCGAGCAATTAATATCCCAGTTCATTTAATTGTATGCGAAACGAGTGTAGATAGTAGCAGAGGCTTGAACCGGTTATCAACCGTTTCACCGTGGATCTGCGTACCACAAAACGAAAAGGACGAAAAATTTCGTTTATGATTTCACTGAGTCATTTTTGTAAGGGATTTTTCGTTTCACTTCAGCTGCATACTATAGTTTGTCCTCTATAAACTGGCAGTACAGGCCTTATGGGGAAGCTTTTTCAAAATCAGTAGCGCATATAGTGCCATTTTAGAACCAGTAACACAAACTCAGCACGCTTAAGGCTTTGAGCTCTTCAAAGTATAAATTCACTTGAAAAGTTTTAAACTTATGTATACAATTTAAAAAATAAAGACCTGACGCTGCGCTAAATTTGCAATGCCTGTTTGAAAAGGTAAACAAAATATCTGATATAGCTTAAATTATTTCGGGTGGTCTTACCACCTGCAAAGGTGTGAACTTGTGAATATTAAACATCACAGAACTAATGATGGCCATTCATGAGCGATAAGCCTCTCATGCGGATGTGTAAATTATATAACTTGAACGATATAGTGTGATAGATATTAATTTAAATAAAAATATTTTAAAAACTATCTTCAAAACTATTGCTCTACTATTGTATTTGCTTCTGTGTCATATTGTAATGTTGTTTCATTTAGGGCTTGTTTCAATGTCTCTGAGTAAGTTTCAAGTAAAATACTCAGCAGTTAAATTCGTTGTTTGCTGTGTATTGTTTTGTTGTTTTCTGTCAAAAAAAGTTCTGAATAGCTTAATTGAAACTTACTTACACCCTTATTACGATTGTCAAAGATCAATTGTTTTATAAACGATAACATTTATCAATCAAACGAAATTTCGGTATTATGATTGTCGTTTGATAAATTTTGTATCTATTGTGAATGATAAACAAAATTCTCTTGTAAACGGGCATTTTGTTTGAAGTTTCAGTTTTCTATTCTTCTCATTTGTGTGATAATACCAAGCTAGTCAATAAAACGAATCAAAATAGATCTCAAATCTGAGTGGCACTCACAGTTTATCCAAACTTTTGATAATTGACAACGATAATACCAATAGATCAATTTTGTTGATAAACATCAATTGTCGTATTGATATTTGACAAAACCGTAATAGGGGCCTTAAATATTGTGAAACAAGCCCTTAATAATATATTTTGCAATAATGCCTCATTTAGAATTTACAATTTTTTAAAAGTATATTTTACATGTGTCCCCCTCTAGCAAAATTCCTGCGAGCCGGATGACTGTCAAAATTTTGGAGATGGAAATCATTTTTGACGAATGTCAAATATATGTGAGGCAAAGTTGTAGAAAATATTTTTCTCATAAAACTTAAAAAAGTAAACTATTATGCGACTAATAGAAGTCGAAAAAATAGCATCAACGCGTTTTTCAACATGGCGCGGCGGGCGAAGCAGAGGGGTTTTTTGTTCGAACTTTGTGTTTTAAGAATCCCCAAGAGGTACTTTTCAAAATGAAATAATAAAATTCACCTCTCCAATTTTTGTAGATATTTTCGTTTTTTTTTTTTGATAATTTGACGGGCCTATTATGCAAGTGCAATACCTGTGACTGTGACACAATGGTGGTATTTATACCATGGTAAGTAAACGGATATACCAGCCACCAGTTTGTCAAGGAGCGTCGCGTCGCGTCGTCTTTTTTTACCATTCGTCTTTCGTATACATTTTCGTAGAACTAACGGTTATTCTATTGTTACTTGAACAGTTAAAATGGTATACCTATTTTATCACGGAATGGATGCGCAATAAGACATTTTATAATTAAAACATTTAAAATGGAGGAGAGCAGATTATAGAGAAAAATATCTTCCATTGTTTTTAGGAAAAAGTTATCTTGGTTTGAAACTTGGAACAATCTAGCTGAATACTGCGATCGACAACTTACGCTTTTAGTCCAGTCGGCAGGTAATTTTAAGTGGAAAAAGGTCAATCGGCGGTCAATGAAAATTTCAGATGTTTTTTTGGAATGGTTGATTAACATTTTCTCAAGTTCGGAAAATAGTTTTAAATAGCATCCCCTTTTTCTTTATTCCGGGTCCCGATAATCCTTAAAATGGCTCTGGATTTCATTCTTCTTTATATCATCTTGGGTAGCACTTCAGTCATTCTATATTTTCAATTCTTAAAATTTAACATAGAACAATTAAATATGTAATTTTAATTTTTAATCTAAACGAAAAATGTTTTTTTGGTTTGCATAACCAAACGATTTCGAAACACTGATTAATATGAACCTAAATTTTCTTTCTTAGATTTTTACATGTGAATTTTTAATCTTGGTTTATCGTTAGCTGAAAGTTGCTCGCAACTCTGTTGATACGATCGACGGTCGAGAGTCGTCTGAAAAACAATGCGGCTACAAAATAGTGAAACAATAGATAAGTTTACGTAGCACATTAATAGACCTATAATTTTGCGCCATCAGTTTTGATTTGAACGATTACCATTAAAGATAATACATACATATAAAGTTCATTATGGTTTAAAAATACTATGGCAAGGACTCATTTGTGATCAACTTAAAACCTACACTTTCAACACCCCCAAGGACATTTCCTTAATTATTATAATCATTTAAAAACTAAGCTATTTTGATAGAAGTGATTTTGTTTTAGTTGGTTATATTGATTGTACTCACGCGATAATTCTAGTTCCGTATCGACTCTTGTGTTAGCACGACGTGTAAACACACTTCGCAGTAGTCTAGCCGTTTCAGTAAATCTGCAAATCATTTTTTGTTTGTATGATGTGTTTTGAGTCAATAAATAATAATAAAAAAAATCAAACAAAAAATTCAAGGACAAAAAACAAATATAAATAAAAAAAAGTTATTAGGTATTATTCATAAATATTTTAAAAATAAAAAAAAATAAATAAAAAACATTTAGGAAAATTAACTCAAACAACATGAAGTTTGGAAGAGGATTTCAGGGATGTTTAAATCACACAATAAATAAAAGAAAATCGTTTTAAAAAGAAAAGATAAATTTTATACTTTGTATAGGCTATGCAAGCATTAATGTGATATAATGGTTTTAACATTTAGGGATAAACATAATTAAATACAATCATGCAGAATATTGTAAGTAAATATTGAAGTGAGACTGTGAGATTACTTTAAATACCATATTTAAAAACAAGGTGTATATTTCAAACATATTACGGAATAGACTCATTGCTAAGCATGTTTAACAAATCTATTTAAAATGTTAACAAAATCAAAGCATATACAGAGAAAAAGACCATTAAAAATCAAGAAGATTGGCTTGCTGAGCTACATTACAAGAAAATCTTATTATACATTACTAGCTGTCCTGGCGGACTTTCTGTTTTTCTTTTTGTATATAAATTTCGTGGCTATCCTGTGTACTTTGACCAATATTTGTAAATTTTGTTCTTTCTCTTTATTCGTGGCGTGTTTACCTTCACTCAAATTAAAAATATTCCCTTACACATATTACACCGATAGGTGCTGAGAGTTTGAAATAAAAAAAAATTATTATTATGAAATAAATCCTAAAAAAAAAATATATGTATTAAAAATAACTAGCTTGGAAAACCATATTCCAATAACAAAAACTTTTGTTTGCAAATAAAGGAAAAAAAAAAACTATCAATCTTGACTACATCACCACCAAACAGATCCAAATATAGCTTAGAACCATCCAGTTGAGTCCATGAATACAGAAAACATCGTTCAAGTCTTTAGGAGGATAAGAATTTCCACCGCATGAATACAAATGTTATCTCTTCTGTATACAACACCCCTACCTTACCGTGTCCAACTATAGCTATTAACTATTCTGACAATCATATAAGTGCATTAAACAAATTTCATCAAAATCGCTCTAGGTACATAATCCGCCATTTTGAAATGCTTTCTTTAATTCGCAATTTTGAAATGAATTTATTGAGGGGTTCCCTTGGTAGGATTTTGTCTGATTTTGGATATGTTTATCGACTTGAATTTTCAGTTTTCACACCATAAGTCGATTTTTCCTTAACTTATTGTTCCTTTTTTTGACCATCAAAAAGCTGTTCGCTTCAAATAAAATTTACACATAAGTTATAATGTTTGTGTGCAGAGCTGCTGACGGTACATACACATAAACAGCAGATTTTCTTTTAAAAAAGTCATAACATAATGCACTTTTCTAGGATACTATACCATCTACAAAGTTAAAGTACATTAAATTTAGAACAAAAAGTTCATATCAAGTTTTTATTTTGGTTGAACCACGTGGCCGCTAGAGCGCGTTTGAAAAAAACACGAAAATTTAAGCATTTGCGAATAATATAGTTTCGCTTATTACTCGAAAACTATGATTGTCTTATACCATTGTATATACATTTCTATAGTATTTTCATGCTGAATAATCACCGCCTGGCCATCTTAAGAAACTTGTGAATAACACATTTTTAGGTTCGTGCATTTAGTAGGTGTCTATTCTGTTACCCTAACAACAGTCGTAAACATACATGATTTTTGTTTTGTTTACGACTCTTGACAAGGAAATATGGATTTTAGAGCCAATAAAATACATTAAATATTGTTAATTTGTTTTGTTGACGACTATTGTTAGGATAACAGAATAGACACTTAGTAAATGTAAGAACCTTCAAATGGGCGATTCACAACTTTCTTTAGATGGCGCTGTTCCATGATTGTACTATAGAAATTTATATACAATGCTTATACAATCAACTTAGATTCCTATACAGCTTTATTATTTTTTTTTAAAACTGAACCACTTATTTTGACCAAATTTTTTACCCGCTATATCGCGTTGAAATTTCACTTTCTTTACCCAAAATAGTCCAGGCAAACTCAATTAAATGTACCATAAATATGGGCAAAATTACAACAGAAGCTTTTTAAATTGATTTTTAATCAGAATTCATTTCTGAACAACATATCCAAAATCAGAAAAATCCGACCATGGGAACACCTTGAAAAATGCATTCCAAATGCATTTGAAATAAGGTTGTAATTTTTAAAACGCTGTGGTTTCTGTGGTTTATTTATGATTTCTTTTACCATAATTACTTACTTACACAAAGCCAAGTTCAGGAATTTGTTCAAAATAAGAAAAATTGATGCACACGATTGACACCCTTTAATTTTTTCCCAGTCAACAAAAAAAAAAAAAAAACCGAGGTTTGTGTCAGCGTAAAGGAAGGCCTACTCAAAATCTATCAATTAGAATTTATTTCAGACAAATCGGTTTTAGAGAGCTATTTAAACGATTTAAGTTGATATGAGAAAAGTTGATGCACACCAATCAACATGCTGTAAGTTTTTTCTCATTAAACAAAAATAAATTGCACGACTGGGTAGCACAAACTTGATCTCGTGGGAAGTTACCTGAGAGTTTAAAGTACAAACGGAATAATACGAAATAATCGTATGAAATTTTTTTAAGTTTGAAAACCATATCTTACAAAGATTCAAACCAAAATGAAGGTATGCAAAAAATTATCTGTTATAAATATATATATATTTTTTTTTTCAAAATCGTTGGACCGGTTTTTGAAAAATTCGATTTTTTCAAAATATTTTTTTGAAAACTTTTTTTCTAAAAAAATTGAAATTGCAAGTCTTTTGAACTTAATTTATTACACCTTAAAACTAAGTTTCATAAAAATCCGTCAACGGGTTTTTGAAATATTGAATTCACAAAAACAGTTTTTCAAAAATTATTTAAACCTTAACAAACAAAAATTTGAAAAAAAATGTTGATGCCATGCTATTAAGAATAGCTACGACAAGTTCAGTATTTAATTTCATTCAAATCGCTTCAGCCGTTGTCGAGATAACCGAAATTTAAAAATACCGTTATATGGCAGGTACCGTTAAACGAATTTTCTTGAAGGTTTGGTTTCCACTTTTTGATAGTCCTTCTGCACTTTATTAAACATGTGAAATTTGGTTGAAATTGTTAGAGCTGTTTTCGAGAAAAATTATGTTTTCGATAACCGTTATATGGCAGGTACTGTTATTTTTTGACTTACAGTGACTTACAAACTTCTCTATCATCGTAATGTTATTTTTGATTGTTATCTCAAAACTTTTTTTTCTGCACGAATCCAAGACTTGCCTTAGGTACTACTATTCGCAAGTAAACATTGAGGTAAGTCTCAGCGCATACGTCTTTTTAAGGTCTATCCACTAAAAATTATTTGAGCCCAATCGGATATCGCTTGCTTTTAGAGAGCCATTTGAACTACTATAGTTAAAATGAGCCATCAACACTCTGCTCTCTTAAATTGGGAGATTTCCGATTGGGCTGAAATTTTGCCTATAATCCCGTTTCATTGATAAAATGATTTTCAGAATAAAAATATAAATAAGGAAGTAAAATTTATTCCCATTTATATGCAATATGTACCTAAACATTTTATTTTATTGTATTTTTTCATAACAACAAGGCGATTTTGAAAACATTGACCAGCAATAAAAAAACCCTACCCCATTTTCAGAATTGCAGAACGAAATTAATTTCGATTGGGAGAATTTAGATAGTATAAATAGAAGAGCCCAACATAAATACAGAAGATGTATAGCTAAATTTATTTATTGGTTGAAATATTTGTGCAAATTAATGATTTTTGAATGTGAATGATTTGAATTTAGCTATATTTGTAAACTTTTTTCTAAATTTACTTACACCTTATTATGGATCCCAAAGCATGCATTGTACTGCAAATATGGGCAATTGTAAAAATATAATAAAAGAAAACAAATTAAATTATATAAGGAAATAAATATATTATTACGCTAGCATGTTTAAATCTATCGTAAAATAAAATGTAAGGTTTGAATTTAGTATTTAAGACAAACATGCTTGCGAAAAATACTATGAAATACTGAGCTCAGTAAGCATATTTAAAAAAAAATGTTATACTTACATTTTCACAACAATACGTGCAATTAAGTAAAACATAATTGCAATGATAAAGACGTTCATTAGGCTATTAACAATAAATTTTACATATTCTTTTAAACTTATCCCAAAAGAAAATAAAGAAAATAATCATCTATTGTACAAAATTGGAATCTACATATATAGAAACAATTTTTTTCAAAATATTTGAATTTGAATCTTTTATTTTTAGATTGTCATTTTTTTTGTCCGGTGTATGTAGTAGTATATATATATTTTTTTTGTATTTGAGCGCAGTTATTTTATAACTTGCCTTTTCTTTTAGCATAAGTCAGCTACTTTTTTGTGACGCAAATATTGCAAAGGTATACTCAGAGAAAAAAATCTCGCGTTTAAATTTACGTTGCGTTCTACTTTGAATACATTGCTTTGAATTAAAATAAAATAACTTTGATTTATATACGAAAACAATCAAACTAAGATTTTTACCACAAAGATGCTTACTTAAAACTAAACGCCTTTAAATCAAAGGTTTTTATGATTTGGAAATGTTTCAAACGAAAAACAATTTTATTTCAAAGACGAAACAACTTTAATTTCGAGTAAAACATTTTGTTTTTTATTCAAACAACCTTATTTCAAAGTTGAAACTATTTTATTTTTAGGTTACCTTTGATGAAATTCTTTTTAAAGTTGCACCATTTTGATTTTAAAATTTTCATGTTCAGTCCTAAATTGTAAAGATTTTACTTTGATTAAAAGTGGTTTTATTTGATTTTACATTGTGTATACACTGCCGGTCACTAGATTGAGACCTCTTTTTTTGCAACGATTTTTCGCGATTTATACCTGTAGGAAATGATTGAACCGGAAACATTTACCACCCGTGTGTACGTGCATATTTTCGAAAAACTAGGGGGTGAATCCATCGGAATTTTCCGATAATTATAGGGATTTAGCTTAAGTCCCGATAAAAACTGCATAACTAGCACATTTACATGTATGTTATATGGGAATATTGTGGGCTGATCCACAATGTCGTGTTTTTTTCGACAACTCTATGTGGACTTGCATAAAAACGCGGCAATTATAAACAAAAATTCATTCACATATTTTCAAAAACATTTAGCTTAAGCAATCTCAAATTTCTCCGTGTCACTGTCATCATATTAGAAAATATGGTTCAACCTATCTAAAAAGTATTTAATGACTTATCATTCATGTCAAATTTTATCAAAACCTTTAGATTAGTTTTCGAGAAAAAACATGCTTTTCCATTATACCGTTAAATGGCTGGTACCGTTAATTCTAGGCCTAGAACGAAAATTCCAAAAAATCATCTGAGGGTTACCCTAAATACTATAGATAACAAGTTTAATTGATATCGGCTCATCCGTTTAGGTTGTAGGTGCTAATGACAAACAGACACACGGATAGAAATTTCCAGACCCACATTTTTCGACTTCGCTGTCATCGTAATGTCACAATTTTTTTGATCTCAAAACATTTTTTTGTACGAATACATAACTTGCCTTATAACAGAACCTTACGATCATCACAATCGTTATTGCATAACTTGATCGCCTAGGATACTAGTACATACTTATTATTCAAGTACTATAGGCGATCAAGCTACGCAACACGGATTGTGATATTGTGAATGTAAAAGTATCAATAGTGAGTTATTCACACTTTGTTGCCAATGGCGATGTTTTTCATCAAATTTTTTTTCAGAGAATCTTGTTAACGGTACTTGTCACAGAACTGTACTTTGTCGATAACTATTAAATCTTAAACGACTTAAACGATTTTGACGTAATATAAAAATATTCTTAAAGTTCTGTGCCTGATAAATAGGTTCTGCAATACATAATTTTACAAAAAAGTATTTTTTTAAAAAGATAGTTTTTTAATTCCATTTTTCTCGAAAAACAAATCCAATCAATTTTGATAAAATTTTA
Source organism: Baccha elongata (assembly GCA_951217065.1). Classification (NCBI taxonomy): domain Eukaryota; kingdom Metazoa; phylum Arthropoda; class Insecta; order Diptera; family Syrphidae; genus Baccha; species Baccha elongata. The sequence continues at coordinate 194,588,158 of OX578272.1, read as the reverse complement.
TGTTAGTTGTGAGTGCTTTGTTGTCGATGGTGAAAAGTTTGACGAATTTCCCAGTCGTTAACAAGAAGATTACTTGCCACAAGAGCAAGTACTTTGGTTTTTTTAGTTTCGGTTTGGATATTTGGTTTAAACATTATTTCAATTCTTAGTTTTTTAGTTGATTGAAGAGATATGCATAATTTTACATTATAATTAGTTTTGTTTTTCTTACCCCATGCAATATTTTTTAAACACACGTTTTTTTATAAATGACCGATTAGGATGAAATATATGAATAAATAACTCGACTTTAGCGTATGTGCTATTTGGCGTTTTGCAACTTCTGTTTTCAAATGTTGGTGTGGATATTAGGGTTAAACATAATTTAAATTAATTCTTAGACATATTGGGGCATATTCATAGACTCTATTTAAGCTGTCATTAAAAAAATCCAGTTTATCCTATTTAAATTACATTGCTTAAACCCAGACTAAGCAAAACTGTAGTTTAAAAACAACTATGAATATGCCCCATTATAAAGAGCAAATATGATTATTTTCTCTGAGATATTTTGTCACGATATTAAAAACTTTAAAAATTTAACAAAAAAAAATAATAAAAAGTATTGATGTTTTTAACGTAAGCGTGATGCTAGTTGGGACTAAAATTTTCAAATTTTAAAATAAACTTTAGCATTATGCTAAGTTGTTTAAAAATGTGTGCCTATGTTTTTAGTCTTAGTTCTCAAGCGCAACTGAACTTACTTCAATGACGTTTTGTATTTTGATTAATCGATACCATAACACACAACAAATTAAAAAAAATAATATTTCGAAAACTGATACGTTGGCTACGATTTCTTTATTATATACAAAACATATTTTACACTTAAATTAAATGTACGTACATCTCTATATAAATATTAATATGTAGTTCGTTGTTCTGTTAATAGATTTCTTTTTAAAAACTATTGACTGGTTTAATTTCAAATATCATTTTTTTGCTTTAGCAGTAATATGTTAACAATTTGGTTGTTAATACTTAAGATGTATGTATATAAATACAGGTAATTTAATACTTAAAATCTATATACATGCGAAGAACTAAAATTAATTAAATCAAGTTTGAGCAGTTGAAACAATGTCTGGCGGTTATAGTAGTGACTTCAAATGTTTGGTTGGATAAATAAACTTCTTTAAATTAAATTTATAACTTAGATTAATAATATGAAATTTAAAAGAAATTTTTAAAATTAAAGTTAAGTTAATAAACTACATATGTACATATTAAAAAAACGTTGAACAATAATTATTGTTCCTTATTGTATATTTTTGTTAACTTTAAGTATTGTATTTTTATTTAAATAAATATTAAGACAAATTATAGTATCTAATAGACTCTTTTAATTTTAAGTTCCACATTAAACAAAACTAGACCCTTACATCAGATTTTAATATTTAAGCCAATGTCCTGATTTTTTTGTTGTTAAAAATTCTTATGTTACCAAAATACATTTAAATTAATTTGTATCTGCACTTAAAAAAAAAAACTTTCCGGGTATCAAAATTGATAGAAATCATTTAATGTTTAATTATGTACAATGTAAATACATAATTTTTCAATAATTGGAAATCGGTTCTTATTTTATAAATAAATACTGCACATCGATTGAGAATTGGTATTGTTTAAAAATCCAATTATATAATGAGAATGGGATACTTATGTTTTTATCGGTCACGAATTATGAAAATTAAAAGACTTCATATAGGTTTTTTTCTAAGTGTGCACTGGACTTTTCGACAACTTCATTGAATATTTTCTTTTGATTAAAAGGGAAATAGCTTGACGGGTGAAACAAATAAAAGAACCAGGTATTGAGAGGTTTGTTCTTGGTTAATGGTTACTAGAAAAATGTTCCGTTTCTATTTCACCATTCAGAAGGTTGTAGGTGCTAATGACAAACAGACACACGGATAGAAATTTCCAGACCCACATTTTTCGACTTCGCTGTCATCGTAATGTCACAATTTTTTTGATCTCAAAACATTTTTTTGTACGAATACATAACTTGCCTTATAACAGAACCTTACGATCATCACAATCGTTATTGCATAACTTGATCGCCTAGGATACTAGTACATACTTATTATTCAAGTACTATAGGCGATCAAGCTACGCAACACGGATTGTGATATTGTGAATGTAAAAGTATCAATAGTGAGTTATTCACACTTTGTTGCCAATGGCGATGTTTTTCATCAAATTTTTTTTCAGAGAATCTTGTTAACGGTACTTGTCACAGAACTGTACTTTGTCGATAACTATTAAATCTTAAACGACTTAAACGATTTTGACGTAATATAAAAATATTCTTAAAGTTCTGTGCCTGATAAATAGGTTCTGCAATACATAATTTTACAAAAAAGTATTTTTTTAAAAAGATAGTTTTTTAATTCCATTTTTCTCGAAAAACAAATCCAATCAATTTTGATAAAATTTTATGTTAGTTGTGAGTGCTTTGTTGTCGATGGTGAAAAGTTTGACGAATTTCCCAGTCGTTAACAAGAAGATTACTTGCCACAAGAGCAAGTACTTTGGTTTTTTTAGTTTCGGTTTGGATATTTGGTTTAAACATTATTTCAATTCTTAGTTTTTTAGTTGATTGAAGAGATATGCATAATTTTACATTATAATTAGTTTTGTTTTTCTTACCCCATGCAATATTTTTTAAACACACGTTTTTTTATAAATGACCGATTAGGATGAAATATATGAATAAATAACTCGACTTTAGCGTATGTGCTATTTGGCGTTTTGCAACTTCTGTTTTCAAATGTTGGTGTGGATATTAGGGTTAAACATAATTTAAATTAATTCTTAGACATATTGGGGCATATTCATAGACTCTATTTAAGCTGTCATTAAAAAAATCCAGTTTATCCTATTTAAATTACATTGCTTAAACCCAGACTAAGCAAAACTGTAGTTTAAAAACAACTATGAATATGCCCCATTATAAAGAGCAAATATGATTATTTTCTCTGAGATATTTTGTCACGATATTAAAAACTTTAAAAATTTAACAAAAAAAAAATAATAAAAAGTATTGATGTTTTTAACGTAAGCGTGATGCTAGTTGGGACTAAAATTTTCAAATTTTAAAATAAACTTTAGCATTATGCTAAGTTGTTTAAAAATGTGTGCCTATGTTTTTAGTCTTAGTTCTCAAGCGCAACTGAACTTACTTCAATGACGTTTTGTATTTTGATTAATCGATACCATAACACACAACAAATTAAAAAAAATAATATTTCGAAAACTGATACGTTGGCTACGATTTCTTTATTATATACAAAACATATTTTACACTTAAATTAAATGTACGTACATCTCTATATAAATATTAATATGTAGTTCGTTGTTCTGTTAATAGATTTCTTTTTAAAAACTATTGACTGGTTTAATTTCAAATATCATTTTTTTGCTTTAGCAGTAATATGTTAACAATTTGTTTGTTAATACTTAAGATGTATGTATATAAATACAGGTAATTTAATACTTAAAATCTATATACATGCGAAGAACTAAAATTAATTAAATCAAGTTTGAGCAGTTGAAACAATGTCTGGCGGTTATAGTAGTGACTTCAAATGTTTGGTTGGATAAATAAACTTCTTTAAATTAAATTTATAACTTAGATTAATAATATGAAATTTAAAAGAAATTTTTAAAATTAAAGTTAAGTTAATAAACTACATATGTACATATTAAAAAAACGTTGAACAATAATTATTGTTCCTTATTGTATATTTTTGTTAACTTTAAGTATTGTATTTTTATTTAAATAAATATTAAGACAAATTATAGTATCTAATAGACTCTTTTAATTTTAAGTTCCACATTAAACAAAACTAGACCCTTACATCAGATTTTAATATTTAAGCCAATGTCCTGATTTTTTTGTTGTTAAAAATTCTTATGTTACCAAAATACATTTAAATTAATTTGTATCTGCACTTAAAAAAAAAAACTTTCCGGGTATCAAAATTGATAGAAATCATTTAATGTTTAATTATGTACAATGTAAATACATAATTTTTCAATAATTGGAAATCGGTTCTTATTTTATAAATAAATACTGCACATCGATTGAGAATTGGTATTGTTTAAAAATCCAATTATATAATGAGAATGGGATACTTATGTTTTTATCGGTCACGAATTATGAAAATTAAAAGACTTCATATAGGTTTTTTTCTAAGTGTGCACTGGACTTTTCGACAACTTCATTGAATATTTTCTTTTGATTAAAAGGGAAATAGCTTGACGGGTGAAACAAATAAAAGAACCAGGTATTGAGAGGTTTGTTCTTGGTTAATGGTTACTAGAAAAATGTTCCGTTTCTATTTCACCATTCAGAAGTTTGTAAGCGCTAATCATCACTAGACTCAAAATGATATGGGACCAGGGTTCGGATTTTAAGGCATTTAAAAACCGAAAAAAGGCAAACTGAAACCTCAAAAACGGCAAAAAGGCATTTTAAAATGAATTATTAATTAAAAAAACATTATAAAATGTTATCGTTATTATGAAAACAATGGCGCAAATTTATAGTCAGCCTATATTTAAGGAATTAACGTGACACCACTTAAAATTATTTCGACTTTAGAATAGTTGTAAAACTTTTACTCAAGAATAAACACATTGACGCAAAATTATAGTCGATTTAACTTGAAACTAAAAACAATTTAATGTGAAACTTGGTTAAAAATACGTTTTTAAGTATTATAAACGGCATAAAGTATACATTTTCTTAATGAAGTTGTCTAACTTTAAAAACAGCAAACCTTTGCATTATATTTTTAATGCAGCACACTAAAATCTTTGAGAGAATGACAGCTCACTCTCTTGAAATCGCTTTTGTGGAATGTAACTACACACGAACACTGCATAAATTAATCAACAACCCCTTTCAGTGGAATAAATAACTGAAAGTTAAAAAAGTGTTTATTCTTCAGTAAAAGTTAGACAACTGTTCTAAAGTTGAAATAATGTTAAGTGGTGTCACGTTAATTCCTTCAATATAGATTGACTATAATTTTGCGCCATTTTTTACTTCCAGTTATTTATTCCAGTGACAGTGGTTGTTGATGATTTTGTGCAGTGTTTGTGTGTAGTTAGTTGCATTTACATTTCACAAAAGCGATTTCAAAAGAGTGAGCTGTCATTCTCTCATAGATTTTAATGTGTTGCATTAAAAATATAATGCCAGGGTTTGCTGTTTTAAAAGTAAGACAACTTCATTAACAAAATGTATGCTTTATGCCGTTTATAAAACAAAAAAAACCTATTTTTAACCAAGTTTCATATTAAATTGCTTTTAAGCGACCTTTACACGGTCAGTCAGAAGACGTCAGTCATCTACACATATAATCAATCATCAGGTAAAATCAAAAGGGTTTTTATTTTTCGTCAAACAAATGCACGCATACAGACTTATTTTTACAAACACTATATTACAGATTGATGTCAAATGACTGACAGTGCAAACGTCGCTTTAGTTTCGAGTTAAATTGACTATAATTTTGCGCCAATGTATTTAGTGCGCGCTAATTATAAAAAAGAAAATTACAAGTCGTACCTATAGTCAAACTTTTCTAAAACGAACCTTTATAGAAACAAAACCTTGGTTCGTTATAAAAAAAGATTTTTATTTATTATTAAAAAAAAAAAAAGAATTCATGTTGTGATGCGGAAATTTGTAGTATACGCTTTATCATGGTTAGATTGGGTGCCTGCCTATGCACTAAAGAAATAGCATCTTATTTCTTCTTTTCTGCAAATGTGATGATAAGGATATCGAGTAGAGCCACAATTTACCCATTTCACCACATTATCTAAGGCTCCGCTTTAGGCGTCTGCTGTTTAATTTTTTTTTTAATTGCCTTCCTTTCAATACGAAAAAATATATGAAATGTTAGATAGGCAAAAAAGGCAAATACGTATAGGCATTTAAAGTAAAAAATGCATTTGCCACAGAATCCATTCACTGCATATGGCTAACTTCTCAATCCCTTATAATAATTATTTCGTTTTTTAATTTCTAAGAAAATATTAAGTTTATAAATTATAGTAGTTGATGATAACTTTTTTACGGAAGTTCATTAAGGTAACAAAGTGTAACCGGTGCATCTATTTCAATATTTTTTTCTTCTTAAAGGGAAATGTTTAATTAAAATGGGTAATTTAAAATGATTAATCAGTTTGAACTTTTTTGCTGTAAGATCTACAGCAAATAGAAAATTTGAGAAATATTGCAAATAATGCAAAACAATGCAAAAATATGCAAAAAAATGCAGAGAATGGAAAGAACGCACAAAAATCAAATGATTGCATTCAATTGGTAGTTGTAAAATGAATGGGGAAGAAAATGATTGCAATCTTTTTGATTATCGATTTTAGAAGTCTAACGAAGTCAATGAATTCAATACTTATATTGAAGTCATTAAAGATTGCATTATTTTATAACCCTAACAGTGATCTTCCCTGTATATGGTGGAAAATTCACTTATGCGTGCCCGATTCACGGAAAATATGTTTATACTCCGTTTAAGAATGGTGAAAACTTAAACCCTAATTTTTTATTTATATACATTTTATTTTTTAACTGAACGAAGTTTAAACTTTGATGTAGTAAAACAATTAATTATTGAATAAGGACAATAATGTAACTTATTCTACTAAACCAAAATTTCTTACATCACAAAACTATTGTATCTGGAAAAAAAAACTATCTCTTAAATTTTAATTTTGAGCGATAATTTGCATCTAAGAAGAATATCTTGATTTTTATTTTGTAAACTCTAATTTTAATATATACATACATATATGCGTACTTTTTGTTATTAGAAAATGTATAATGTTTATCACAGTCAATTATAACAATATAAACTCTATCAAACATCAACTACTCTATTTTCTAATTATGTACTGTATAATTTTCTGGATTGTCTTTCCTGAGTGTAAGTGACGGTTCATTATTGAATATAGAATTATTTTTAATTTAACTGGACGATCGAAATATTAATTATATGTAAGTATATATGTGGTATGTATACATTTCTTTTTTTTTTAAATAAATAAATAAAAAAACAAATGTTTATTTTATATATGCAGTGTTGTCATAGTTGTTGATGTTGAAGTTGTCTTCCAGTCTTCAGCTTCTTCAGGATTCTCAATATTTTCAACGGTTATGTTTGAATTTTGGGGTTCAACGGTATTGAGCTTCTTCCATGACATTGCAACTGGATTACCTTTTCTAAATAAATCAAAAAAGAACAGAAATTGTGTTTTTTTGTGTTTTTTTGCTAAACATTAGCTAAGTGAAGTATTTTTCTTCTTTTGATTTTTTTTTCTACAAACAGAAACAATGTTCTTGCGGTTATAACAATATTTGATTAAAAAAATTTATTTTTAACACACTGTGAAGTTGAAATGTATTCATAAAATATTGTTTGTGAATATTTATAAAGAATTTTTATTTTATTATGCATTAATTTTTATTTGTATTTACAAAATGAGAAAACATTTAAAATTTTCTCAACCATGGTGTGGAAAATAAAAAAAAAAAAACATAAAAAAAAGATTTAAAATAATTAAGTTTAAAATTTATTTCGAAGTATTTATGTGTTACAAAAAAACATTTAGTATTTACAATTTTATTTTTGTTTATCTTAATCCTTTATTATGCGAAAAGTGAGGTAAATTGTGTTATCGTAATGAAGTTAGAGGACTGTTGCGTTAAAATGTTCGTATTTCTTCGTAGTATGTAAAGGTTGTTATTGACATAATACGACGAATTTTAAAAGGGGCACTGTAAACAATTTTGTTTAATAAAAATCTTACTAGCTTTAAAACAAAATAATAAAAAGATAGGAAACATTGGGAAACGTCAAAGGATTCTCTCATTAAACACTACGCAGATTTTTTTTTATCACTTTTTTTCAGTTCTAACTAAAATAACTAGCATTTAAAAGAGCACTACATAATTATGTACCTACGTCAAAAATTATAGAAAACTGATATTTGAAATGCGATAAATTAATAACAATTGCTGCTCAACTTTTTTTTATAAAAAAATAGGATTAGTCACATTTAAGAGTCGGGCTTACTTTTAAATTTCATTTCTCGAAAATAAGAGAAATAAAATGCACGACTCGGTCGTATAAACTTGCTCTTATATCAAACTTTTGGACTACAGCAAACAAACATAAAAAAATGGCATAAACGTGATATCTACTTGACCTTATATGGTAGCAATATGGTAGCTATCATTAAACGGTTGTTTAGTCAAATTTAAATGATATACCAAATTTAAATAAAATCGGTTCAGCCGTTATCTATTTATGCCCAAATTAGTAAAACATCGTTTATACCAAATATCCGTTATGTACATTTTTAAGAAAAAACGTTAACTGCAGTTATATTATATTAGAGTACTCCAAATATGAAACTCCCAAAGTTATATTCAAATCGTTAATGCCGTTTTTGAGAAAATTCGGAAAAAACTGTCATTTGGAGGAATTACAAAAGATCAAATTTTTCCTCTAGGGAATCACCAAAAAGTTCTATAGACGAGGCACTTTTTTGGGCCTCTCTCAAATCGTAATTTGATTAAACCATTGAATTTATTTTTACAAGAAACCAATACTTGTCCTATTGAGCAAGTAAAAAGGAAAAATACTTAAACGATTTCCTGTTTATTTTTCACGAGAACAACTGATGTTATTCTGAGAGTCAAGCGAACGCTTTCAGAAGCATTTAGGATGCTTGCGTTCAGTTCAGACGACTACGCACAGTGTGAAATAATCAACATCCAGCGGAACTTTATTAAAAAAAATAAAGTTGGTCTGTCATGTATAAAAACTTTTTTTTTTAGCTTTTAATATGACAGACCATATGTTTTAGCTTTTATTTGACGCATGTTATTTTTTGTTCAATTAATACTAGCTTGTATAGTGAACTGATAATCAAACAATTTTTGACCTTGGATATTTTTCGTTTTTTAGTTATTGGAGGTTACAAAAAGGTAAAATATAGTCTTTAACTGATTCCTAAATGTTAGTGGAGATTTTAACTAAATCAGTTGAAACGTTCTTGAAAACGAATTATTTGAATGCAATAAAAGACTAAAGAAAGCATGTTGTTTTTATAGAAGGGTTCCATATAGAAAAATATATAATCCTGGAATGCTTAAAAAAAACTTCGCAGGATTACATATTTTACATAATCAACAAATTAACATAAATAAAAAACTAATCAAACGCACCAGGAATAAAGTTCTGCTAGAACTTCAAATTAACTCACTGAATACGACGTCTAGAATCGTTTATAGAATTCACACGATTAAGATAGGATGCGCTTTATCATGAGAACAGATAGCTGAGAGACAAATACAGTTGCGGTCAAAATAATAGAAATGTGACTAATTAATATTTTTTTAAAGTGTATTATTTTCGTGATTAGTTAATTTGTTTGCTCTATCTTGGTGACAACTCATATTTTTGAGAAGGCTATTTAAATTGTACGGCTATGTTCTAATAATTTTGTGTTTGTTTCTTATTTTCTTTGTTTGCCAATCCAAAACATACCAGCAAAGTCGCTAAACATTGTTTCGGGACCAATTACATCAATGTTTTGGAATGAGCCCCCACAGTCACCTGATCGAAATCCGATTGAAAATCTTATCAGAAATTTCTTAAATAAGTTTGGTTTAAATTTTTCAGGTCGAACTTATTAACGCTATTATTATTTTGAAAGTTCGTTTTAACTGAGTTTTTAGATTTTTAGATTTGAAGACTGAATTAAAATTGTAATTTTCTTTTTAAAAATATTTTATTTATGTACCACACTTTATGAAAATAAAATAAACATGAATTTGAGAAAACCAAATCACATATCTCTGTAATCTTTCGTGTACCGGAAGTATGCCCTACTATTATTTTGACCGCAGCAGTATGTGTTATTTTACTTAATGATAATTTTTGTGACCTTTTTAATCGATAAGAAATATTTAATTTTTGTGGGCTATAGCTACGGTGACCATTCGTCTGGTATTTGCCGGGACAGTCCTGTATTTGAGTGGCCTGTCACGGGTTTTTTTTTTAGGAAATACACTACGTACAAATGTCCCGTATTCAATTTCCCGTCACGTATTTGTCCCATATTTGCTTATTCATATTTTATATTATGTATATTATTTAAACATTGTATTATTTTGCAGAACTCAAAGTTTCGTATCAACAAAAACAGTGTAAAGTCAAAGAAAACTACCTGTGTTTTTAATTACATACGTACATACGTACATAAATAGGTGGTATGAAGGTATAGTTGTACGTTTTTTTATGTGGACTGATTTAGTGTAGTTATTTAGTAAATAACGAGCACGACTGGGTCGCAGAATCTTGAAAAAAAAAATTAAATGCAGTTATTTTAACAGCACTACAAATACAGCCTATACTATAAGTTTTATCAAAATCGTTTGAGCTGTTTTCGAAAAAATTGGAAAAACTGTAGATCCAGTGAAGAGACAACCGCATACTCGCACATATGAACGCACGCATATACGCACATCAAATATCAGTTTTGCTTAATGCCTCGAATTTTTTTTGAGTTATGATTCTGCATGTGGTAACTTTAATTTTGGCTTTGAAAAATATGGTCACCGCCCACAAAAATTAAATAGGTGCTTGAACATTTTAGAGCTTGTGACTATACTTATGAGAAGCGTTATAGCGTAATAACGTTTTTCATTTATATTTCAAAGATTTTCCCTCAAAATCAATAAGTGCGCTTTTAAATAAAACATGTTTCTCTTCCTTTTTTCGTGGTGTGGCACAGTGATTATCATACAAATAGACTGTGTGAATTATATACCTGTTCTAAAATATGATCATCATGAAACCACTTGGATGGTTTTGTTTATTGTCCGCATTGTTAAATAGATAGGTTTTGAAAACCTAACCCAACTGTCATAACATACAGCAACAATAATGGTTTCAACACCTTTTAAATCATTTTCATGTCCATGTGTAAGTGCGTTTCAGATAAAATCTACTTAATTTGCGAGATCACATCCTTTTTGTTGAGATTTTATCTTTTCCCCCTTTTTTCATTTAAATAGGTACGTTCAATGAGCCGACTAAAATTTAGTCGACGAGCTCTGATTGGCCAGCTCCCCTCAAAAGTTAGTTGACATTTAGTAAAGAATTTAGTCGAGAATTTTTGCATTAAAAACTTAAGTTGTCTGATAGGGGAACGTCAATAACAGCTGATTCGTTATTTGAAGTAGATACTACACAGAAAAGTTGAACTTCGTTTCATTCTGCAGTTAGCTGGTGCGGTTGCAAATATAATTTTTTTTATTTTCGGTTTAAGTTTTCCAATTCTTTAACCTAAAAAAATACAAAAACAGTAAATGCTATAATCAATAACAATCTCGAATTGAGGTGCCAACTGTTTTGATTAAAATTGAGATAATTTTCGCAGATGTATCAAAAATCATTGCAAAAAGATATATTACCGACTTAAAGTTTCATCTCCAAATAGTTTTGTCGTTCAATGGTTTTATTTCAACTTAACTTTAATTTCTTAATTGTATTGAACGTATCCAATGAAACATCTAAAACACAAAAAGAGCAAATGTCAACAAAAATACGCGCAATAAAAAAACAGACAGAGATGCAGACACGTTAATAAGTAGCGATTAAGTGCTTAAAGTATAAAATTTTAGGGCATGTATTGACAGTCGCAAGAAATGTCAACTCAAATGCTGTAGTAAAACGGTGGAACATAAAGCATTAGGCCCAACTATATTTTCAAACACACCACTAAAAGATGAAGAAGGGTTATAAGATTGATATCTCAAGTTCCAATGCTCTTTTACATTATTATTCTTTTCTAATGGAAAATCAACACCGGATAATTGCAAAAAATTAATTTTTTTGGTGCTTAATTTTCTAATAAACCTAGCCATTCTCAAGTGGGCTTCAAGTTGTGTTTGTCCAAAGGTTCCAGGAATTTTGTTAATGCAGTACGAACGGCTCCGATTAGCTATGTTCTAGAAAGAACTTGAAACCCCTTTAAAAAATGATGAAGCCTGGTATAACCAAAATCATCAACGTATAACCATAGTAAAATAATGGATAAAGCTAATTATACCGAAGTTATGTTAAAAAAGGAGTGGGGTTGTGTAATATTGTATCATTTATATTATATTAGCCACCTAATAACTTATTTCATTCTTTCTTTATACTTTTCAAGCGTTCATATTCACAATACAAACATTTAAAGCACATTTTACTTCACTGGCGTTACAAAGGAAAGTATATTTTTAGACTAATACTAAAAAGAACATGACAATAATGTATAATGACAATTTTGTTTATGATAAATGTAGTTAATATAAGCAATAACAGTCTTAAACCAATAAAATCCGCAGATGTAACAATGATTTGTATAATAATAACGTTTTATGATTTTTTTTGTTTAGCTATGTTTTATGTTAATGTAAGCTATTTCATTTTAATTTAATAATTTTAACATAACCAACCACACCCCTGTGTAAGAATAAATTAAGATTTTAATATTTTTGTAGTTCGTATCAGTTTTCTTCATACCCCTAACTTAAAGCGCTTATTATATAAAACAACTTTTTATAAAAATATATAACAAAACAACATACCTAATATACATTGTGACACCACAAAATTCACTCTAACAACAACAACAACAAAATTTCAAATGTTAAACCACATGCAGACAAGTTAAAATGCAATATTTATAATTATAAGTGTTTTCTACAAAGTGAAATGAAATTCAATTTAAATTAACCAAAAGAAGAAAAAAACAAATAATTTAGAAAAACCAATATTCAAATAAAATCAAAAGATTAAAGTAGATAAATAAATATTTTTTTAAGTCATGAGAGTTGGAGTTTGTGTACGCTTATGAGTTGCAAATTTGAATTATTAACTGTAAAACATATAGATATATAGATATAAGTAAGTAATATATGTAATAATAGCTTTGAAATATTCGGAATAAAAGAAACCTAAGTATATCATGAATGTAAGAAAACAGTTGACACTGAAAAGCTATGAAGATTTCTTAAGCTTCTGCAAACAGAGGGCTCTTAGGTGCCTATTGTGTCAGGTCGTTTTGTTGTGGTCAGCCTTGGTAGCTAAATTTTAATAAGATGTATAAGCATTGCTATTTATCGAATAAAAATTATGAAAAATTTTGTCTTTTTTTATTTATTTCTAGAAGCTACCAAGATATATGCATGTGAATGTGATCACCAAGCCTACAAACATTGTTTAGGCGAACTACTGACACAAGGAATAAGCCATACACTTTAAAAAAATTCCAACAGAATGTCCAACAATATTGCGAGAATTTATCCCCGAAGTTTTCACTAAAACAATTGAAAATAATCTTAAAAGAAAACAAATATACATATATCGACAACGGTGGCGTTGGAACTTACTTTTTTGATATAATCTTCAACAAGTTATTAAAGCAATGTTATATATAAAATCAACATAAACATTGAGTGAATGTTTTTCATCTACACTGTACAAAAATATAATTTCAAAGCTATTAACAATTTTATTTTAATTCAAAGACCTTAATTCTATTTGCAACACGAAAGCATACATAGAAAAAAGGTTAGGAAGATTATACATGGATTGCTAGGATTATTAATTTGATATAAATAAATATAATTAAAAAGGAAAGGAAAGAAGAAACAAAACTAATAAACACATTTAAAAATTCTTTACTCACGATGATCTTGATTCCCGCATAACATGGCCTGGATCATGTTGTTTGATCTCTGATTCTCTAACCGCTTCCGTAAGTGATTTAAACACTGTATTATGAACTCTGAAATTTAAAAAACAAACAACTATTAGAAACTTCCCGATATTGATAATTATCTTAACATACAATTTGAAAACAACATCGACCAGCAATGTTGCAATTGGTATCAAGAACAATCCCATCCAAAATACCGGCGAAGAAAAGAGTATCCGATCCATTCCACGAAAAACAGCAGCAAACGGTATTGTTGGCCAAATATTACTGTATGCAACAATGAAAATAAACCACAAAACAATTGATCCCCAGATAGAACAGTGCGTTAGCCACGTCCATGAATTCGTCGATAGTCCAGCTTTGAGGCATACGGTCACAACGACGTACTGAAAGAACGAAGTAAGTACTTGCATACTTACATTGAGGGCTAAAGAAAAACTATAACTTACCGTATATACCATATTTCCAAGCACAAGATATCCACCTGTTTTACCATCGCTCCATATCACTTCTGAACGATAGGCTAGCATTGGTAGCCAAAAGAGCAGCACCGAATGCAACAGCGCATTGAAGATCCACACCCAAAATACTTTGACATTGAAGAGTTTGGCATTTTGTGAGGGTTTATATAGAGCTGGGTATTTAAGCATCGTCTCCGCTGAACAGACTTTCTCAAAAAGTCCCATAGCAAAGGGTGGTAATGCCGTGAACACAACATTATATAAACCGATTGTCCAACGCTCAAAAAGAATCTGACCAGACCTGAAAAAGAAACAAAAGATTGAGTTTTTGAAAGAGAAAACAACTATTTTGGTGACTAACCATCCCGAATACATAGCAAACCAAAGTTCAATCACATAAAGGCAGACATTCTTGTAGAAACTATACAAAATCAGTTTACACATTCGACTGTAGTTCCACGCTCCATGCACCAATAAAAGTCGCAACAAAAACCGAAACTGTGCTATAGAATAATCTGAAGCACAAGCTGCCTGTAAACCTTCAACTCCAGATATTCCTACTCCAACGTGAGCTTTTTGTATCATTGCCACATCGTTTGCTCCATCGCCGATGGCCAATGTCACTGAGTTTGTATTTGTTGTTACTAGATCAACTACCTGAAAATATTAAAACAATTAGCAACGTTCTCTAGAATATTGATATAAATTGTTTTGCTTACTTCAGCCTTTTGAATTGGTGAGACACGACAACAAATCACAGCACGGCATGCTATGCATAACTCTAGAAAGTCCCGACGAAGATCACAGCTTAAAGCGTATTTCAAGGTCTTTCCATCTACAATTAAAGCCACATTGCAGCCTTTGACGTCGGAGTTTTTCAAGTCTCCACAGTGCCGATGTATAACATCACGGGTGTTCTAAAAAACACATTTATATGATTAAATTCTACATTAAGACAAAACAACAACTTACATCTAAGCTATCTTCATTCAAGATAATGAGATCCATAGAATGCGATATCAGTTTGCAAGAGTAGCCAATATTAATGGCTGTTTCTTGCTTATCTCCAGTTAGAACCCAGATGTAAATGCCAGCTTCTAGTAGGGCAGCAATTGTTTCGGGGACACCTTCTTGTAGCTTGTCCTCAATAGCTGTTGCACCCAGAAGCATTAAATTGTTCTCAATCAAGTTGGCTGCATCTTCAACCTTCCTTTCCCTATACTGCATTGAAGTGGATGCTTTGTGGTAGGTTTCCTTCCACTCGTTGTAAACTTCTTCGGGGATCACAGAAACGGCACAGCACAAAGTCCTCAGACCTTCCGAGGCAAACTCTTCTAAATGCCGAAGAGTAACTTCGCGGTATGCCTGACCGTCAGGCGAAAGCCTTTCATATATGACTGTGTCTGCACCTTTGCAGTATAATTTGATTTCACCCTCTGGTGTTCGTACTATGACTGACATGCGCTTTCGTGTCGACGTAAATTCAAGAACATTGAGGATTTCATAACGCTCACGACGTCCTAAAGCGTCGATTTCAACATAACTTGGTGTTCGGGTGTCGAAAACAAAACCAAAACGTTTGGCACCATCGACAAGAGCTCGTTCGTCGGGACTAGCTGCATGATAGGTGATTGAACCGTCGTCATTTTTCTCTGGGATAACAGTGTGACAGACAGCAAGGAGGATCATAAATTCTCTGATGATAGGAGCAGTTTGATGTTTGCTTAAGATATTCTACAAAACAAAAACAGATTTTTATATAAATATAATAATTTATGAGGTAATAAGTCTTTAGGTAGAGCTTTATACTTCGGCCGCCTAATTAACAAAAAGTCCACCAACGACAAACGTTGAATTTGCGTAATTCAAGAAGTAATCTATTAAGAAATTAAAAGCAAAAGAAAATACATCCTTTTGTAAATCGGATTGTTTTTTTAGATGCCTAGGATTCATGAAAAGATAAGGTTATTTGAAGGCAAGAACATTAATTTGAAGATAAACGTTAAGACACAGTACGTTACGCAGTACATCACCTTGCTGACGGGAAGACGAATATATCGATTTTGTAGCAGGATGAGTATAAAAAGGTTACCATATCAATTTTCTAAATAGCCTAAATAAGAGCAATAGCCTAAATAATAAAACTTGCAACAACATCGATAGACTTCAACACCAAACTTTGTAGTAAAACACCTAGGTATTCTAAAATTGTTATAAAATATAACCCTCGCGATAACATTTCCAACTACGGAAAAGGGCTGATTGACTTTGATATGAGTAGAAATACCATAGTACCAAACATTTAAATATTATATAAGTCTGAACTTCCCGAACTTCCCGAAAAGCAATCATTGACTCCGCCAACTTACAATTTTGTTTGCATCCCAGATAAGAATACAGAATATTAAGACAAGGAAATGTCGTTAGGAAGTTCAACATAGAATTTCTGTAGCTTTAGTAGGAATTTTAATAAATGAGGTTAAACTAAGTATTTTATGAAATAAACACATCAGAGAATTTCGAAACGCAATGATGGATAACTGTAGTACCAAGATAGTAATAACCTTTGTCTACCCAAACTCAGCTTAAACTTGTTGTCTCTTCAAAATCATCCAAGAAAGAATTTGCAGAAGTGGGAGGCGATACCTATATGGTGTGGTGCGGTGTATTGACCAATCAAAAGAAGATCAGAAAGAAGTTGGTTTGCGAAACTGGAGGCCAAGTTAGAACAAGCTCGAGAGATATGTTCGTTGATGCACAAAAGAAAATAGAAGAAGAAAATTTTATACCGACAGTTTATGCTTAAGCCTAGTACGCTGCTGATTTCGAATTTCGAACAAAATTTTCTGTTCTTCTTTCCGTGGAGGAATACTTAGGTATCCTAAACAAGAACTTTAAATGTCATCTTGAGTAATTCGCTAACAACTGGACCTAACTTTGCATCTAGAAGCTATACACTTTCTGGCTCAATATGAATCCTGAATTATTTCTTAAAATAAGATGTTACTTACTTGCACTAAAAGCGATTGCTCTGGGGTTCTCTCTGTCATATAAACGTAACGCGCTATAGAACATCTTTTAAACTCCATAACGTTTCTTGTCAGCGTGCCAGTTTTATCCGAAAAAATATACTTAACCATGCCAAGTTCTTCATTAAGATTCGATGTTCTTGCCATTGCCGGAGTATTTGATTCCTCGTGATACATTTCAATATCGAAATTAATGAAAATAGCCTATAAAGAAAGAAAGCAATGTTAAATTCGTTACATTTCGCTATGACATAATTAAATCTTTACTTGTAAAAAGCGAACCAACTCAAGGGTAACTTGCAATGATATTGGAATCAAATTGTTGTATAAAATAATAAATGTAAGTAGATTGTATCCAAAATTTTTACTTTTGACATCTGAAAAGAATAATTTGACTTTATCTTTTATTGATCTTAAATTAAAAAAAAAAAACTCACCATCAATTCCAAGATACCAATCTGATTTGAAATGATTACTTGTCCAAAGTACATTAAAAAGGGCACTTGTTAGGCAGAGAACAATCAAAATTAAAAATAACATTAAGATCTGTGTGTTTGTCAGTCTGTCAACGGTTGAACGTTTCAACGGTGCTGAGGTAGAATTTCTCATAAGTTTCGTATCATGACCGGTATAGATGACGATACCGAATACCCAAGATGTATTACGAAGAACAGCACCACGTTGCAGCACTTGATCTGGCCCCAAAGCCACCGCTCTAAAATAGTTAAGAAAAGTTTATAAAGTTATCTTTGTTGTTATGAGAGACTTTTCCTGGTTTGACTTACGGTTTCTCCTGTTCCTTGAGAACTCCATTGAATTCGTAGAGATGACGATTTGGAAGTTCACACTCAACAACTCCATGAAAATAAAGGAGATCTTTTGTTTCAAGAAGTTTTGCCGTTGAGGGTACACCTTGACGAATTTTTAAATTGGTTTCACCATCCAAGTTTGCTGTTTCGATAAAAGACATTCCTTGGGGTTCACTAAACGATAAGGATATATGTAGTTAAAGAAGTGGTATTGCTGTTATATGGTTATAGATATAGATTATGTTTTGGTTATGAATTAAGAATAAAGATTTTATTTATTTCATATATATGTATGTATGTTGCTTATCCCAGGCACATTTATTTGACAAAATAGTAAACAAATTAATGGTTCGTTTACTGTGTCTTAAGATCAACAATCAGTTATGGCAATGTGTTTCAATTTACTGTTCGTAGGCGTCCAAGGGCAGTTATTTGTGCATCCATAATTCATATGCCCATAAGCTGGCTTAAATTACAAAAGTATACACAATGATATGGAACGGAGATCAGAAGACTACGAAGCTAAAATAAAAGCATCATTTGGAGCGTTAATAATGAGCAGACTAAAATTCGTTAGTAATAATACGTTACCAACCTACCTCCAGAAAAAAAATAATATAAAGCGAATTTCCAAGCTACTCTAGCAGCAGAAAAGGACTTATGTTATAATAAAGAATCAGTCTAATGGCAAATAACTTCACGAACGCAAACGCCACTCAGGTACTGTTTAATAAGAAAACTGTTGAAAAAGGCGTTTGCCAGACGACTGGACTTACCCTAAGCAAAATGTTTCTGTTACGTACGGGAAATTATGTCCTTTAGACAAACTCTTTAGCAAGTTATGAGAATAAATATAATAGCTTTTTAAAAGTTGCAAAATCGATTTAGAACCAACTCACTAGGATTTTGCTACAATTTTAAATTGATTTATACCAGTTATTTTCAACCGCACAAGCGCAGTGACAAACCTTGATCAAAGTAGAAGTAGGAAGATCTTAGGATCGTAAAAGCCTCCACGTCAAAAAGTATCATCGTGAGTAAAATACTGCTAGAGAAACTCAGCTGGTATTGTCATGTATTAAGAAGAGACGTCAAAATGTAACATTTTGTACAAAAAAGTCAATCAGTGTTTTTTGTCGGAGTCCTGTATACAAAATATGGAAACATTTTCCTCTCCTTTTCCCAAGGGATGAGTTCAGAAGTTAAGTAAGTATTTTTATTTGGGCATTGGAAATAGGCGATCTGAACGTAGCAAAAACAAATGATGAAAAACGATTAATTGGAAAGAAAAAGAAGAAGCTCGTATAAAATCAGGAAGATGTAAGTTGTTTCGGCAGAAAACTTTTACATAATTATCAACAGAGGTAGATCGGAAGGCAATGTTCGCCCTAAGCATATAAATATACCGAATGGAATATTGTGGTAGGCACGCAGTCAATGTTAAACTTCTGGAGATGCTACTTCAACCAGTCACTGACTATCATCACTCAATTAATCTAGATCTAGAAGATGACCAAGAGTTTTAAGTACCCGACCAAAATTATACTAGCCATCTATAAAATATGTATTAAAGGGAAAGCATGCCCGAAAATTGGAACCTTAGTACAATCTGTCCGATCCACAAATAGACGAAGTTCGATCGAAGATCCATGAATATCCTATCGTATTTAATATTTTGTTTGAGAAGGCAGTACGCAATGCTCCGGCAAATACTTAACGTTCTGTCTCTATCAAATATACGCAAAAGCTTGGTGTGGTCACACAACATCAATGTGATTTGAAGAAGCAAAGCAGTTGATAAGTTGATAAGTTAGTGATGCCTTCTCAAATTTAGAGGTGAAAGCAAGGATAATGAGCCTTGT
Source organism: Baccha elongata (assembly GCA_951217065.1). Taxonomy (NCBI): domain Eukaryota; kingdom Metazoa; phylum Arthropoda; class Insecta; order Diptera; family Syrphidae; genus Baccha; species Baccha elongata. The sequence continues at coordinate 194,568,143 of OX578272.1, read as the reverse complement.
TCTTAATATAAGAAGTATATGACCAACAAAAAATTCCATCGTAGATATGTGTACCATATATCCTAAAATTATAAAATACAATATTTCTAAGTAAAAACACCATATATAAGATGCAATTTGGAAGCTAAATTACCAATATCAACATAAACAATTTATAAATTTATAAGTTTGTTTCAAACCTTATAAACATAAACCTTATTCATTAAAAAGAGACTTTTGAAAGTTACCTCGAAGAGAGTAATAATAAATCAGCTGGAAAAAATGTATTGTTCTGTATCTTGACAATGTCTCCCACACAGAGCTCCTGCCATCGCACAAGACTCCACGTACCCTCACGTAATGTTTCCACATGTCGGTGATTGATTTCATTATCAGCACGATGACGTTTCTGTAATAAATAATTATAAATCAATTATAATTTGAAATAAATAATTAATACAAAATTACTTACAAAGTCTTCAACAATCTCTTTGATTGCACTGACGGCTAATATAAATATTAATGGAACTAACGTTGTGTATCGACCAGTTGGTGATACATCAGGAATTTGTTGTAGTAATGCAATCAATAGGAAAAAACAATTCGAATAACGTCTAAATTGTTCAAAAAGGAACGAAGGTAAAAAGCTTATAAAACTGCAAAAATAAATAAATATATATTTGTTTAAATGTTATCTTTTAGATGCTTTAAATAAATAATGTAACACTTACTTATACTTTGCAGTTGATATGTGATTACTGCAGAATTTTTGTAATTGTGGCCTATTTACGAATATTACCCGCTTGTCTGTATCATCAAGTGTTACACCGGATGTTGTTGCATCATCGTCGTCTGCAAAAAATAAAATTAAATAAAATACATTATTATTACATATTTATTGCAAATTAGATTAAACTAAAAAATTTATTATTAATATAGAAAACTGCCACAATCAAAAGGGGTGGTAGAATGCCTGACCCTCTTGTAGTTCAGAAAATATAAATTAGTTGCTAATAGTTTTGAAGGCATTCAATTGACGATGCGCGGAAATTTGAATTTGCTTGCAAAGCAGACAGGTGGTAGAGTCTAGCTAGAATAAGGAAACAAGATACAGGATGATAAATAAATAGAGGGTGGCATAGTGAGAAAACATATTTTGTACATAGAGTAGTATTTATATACATAGGTACTTTGTGAAGACAACACTATAACAAGTAGTGTTATATTTTTTCTCTTTATATCTATTAAAGCTTATTTTGATAAAGCGCAAACGATTTTGTTGTGATATCAGTCGGGAAAACTAGATATTGGTTAAAAACACAGTTGACAGAGAAAGTGAAGAACAACTTCCTCGAACAATCAACGTAAAATTGAAAAATGAGTAGAGGTAATGGAATGAATTAATTGAACATCAAGTTGACATGATGAATATAATGTGGATGGGTTTGTTATTACATTTCTATGAGGGATGAAATTCAGGTTAAGGGTTTCCACCCTAGTTCGGAAAATTATGCTTATTTTTTCTAATTAGTACCTACTTAACGTTGAAATATTTTTTCTTCGGTAGGTTTGATTGATTTAGGTTTTTGTACAATATTCTAGATGCAGACGTAGATGCTCTAATTAAATGCTGATCAAATATTTTATCATTTATTTTTGCCATGATTATTGCAAAAATATTTTGCCACTCGTTCAAATTACTCATACTTACTTAGTGAAGAAGTAAGGTCGTTGGATAGGGCCAGCTGATTCCATTCCCTAAAGGGAGAAGCAGTATAGATTGCAAAAATCTAACCAAGATTAGTTTATGGAGACTGGTATCACTTCTTCTCATCATTTTTATCAAGTAGTCCGAATGAGATTTAAGGTTCCGAATGCAGATGGGTGGACGGGTGGTTGGTAATCCAGTTTCAGACTCTGCATGCAAGGTATTAGTTGGTTTTAAGTTAAGAAGTTGGAAAATTGATTTGAAAAAAAACCTTTAGGCCTGCACACCGTAGCACATAGAGTGGTTCGGGGTAAGCGTGTGCAGTCGGAAAGTGTGCGAATAGTGATTTTCTCGAAAAGTGGTATGAAATTCGAATTTCTTTTCATGTAGAATTCATAAGCTATCTAATTATAATTTAAATCTATTGTGCTAAGTCTTCTGTAATGTTAAGTAGTTCGACTACGTTAAGGTAAGTTTCGAATACGGGGCAAGTGTGCAAAGTTTGACTTGATTTGGTTTTCTTACAATATAACTTTTTAACTGTAAAAATAAATGTTGCTTTAAGTAAGTAGTGAGCTTTCTAAATTTAATTGACTTCATTTGTGTATATTCTTTAATTTGCATGGAATCCTTCTTCAAAAGCAAGTGCGAGCACTTGCCCCGAATGACTCTACATCTACATGTATTGACAGTTTAGGGAAATAACGTAGTGCGGCAGATCGATTTTGTTCTTTGAAATAAGAAATGTAAAATACTAGCTATACCTTACACGGTGTCTCCACGAGCAAGATTTCATAGATTACCATCTGTCACTTTCCATAGAAAGAAAGATTGCTAGAATGCTATAAAATGTATGGTGGGCATTTGATAGCTTACTATTTCGTTCTATTTCAGTCCAATTACAAAGAAAACAGAAAAGTCAATATGAAAATGACAGCTCATAGAATACTATCTTTAGCATGCTATAAGCTGAGCAATATATTGCAAGAAATTTTTCATAGAATACAATATGCGGTCTCCATAGGCAATTTTAATAGAATGCTATCTTGCATTATATGAAATATAGATCGTGGAGACACCATGTTATGAAAAGACGTGTGATTTTTGTTGCCAATCAATTTTATAATGCAAAAGATTAGTTTTGGATACTTTTTTTTTAATAAAGCTTAATGATTTTAACAAAAGTTTAAAATTTTATTGGAGCTTACTTTAAAAAAAAACACTTTCACAGATGACAGATGAAATGTCAATAACTGCTCTAAATGGAGGTACATACGGTGCAGGGACCTACATAACTCCTCGGGACATAAGTTCAAAACTCTTTGGAGGGATACAAGTCCAAAAACGAATTTTGCAATTATGTCCCATCAAAGTGGGATATAAGTCCAAAAACAAAAAAATAATTTTGGACTTATGTCCCGAGGTGCGCCGCGCCGGTACATATATATATCCGTACAATATTTAGTGACAGTAATGTGACTTTTTGTGTGCTACTAACACAACATTCACATTCAATGTTAAGATTGCAGGTAAATAGAACCTCTTTAAAATGTTTTCGAAAATGTAAGAACTCATCTCTAAGCAATCTCTATATTATGTATAGTGAAAGGGAAAAAAACAGATCGAGAAAATTAAGACTTCTAAATTTGTATTCTCTTTTGTTTTGGTAAAATAATATCAAAGCTCTCTTTTACCAAGTGTTTAAATCCTTCTTTTCATTTTTAATTCAAGAAAAGCAGAAATACATAAAACCTTTATGATTTACAATGCAGAAAGTTCTTCGAAAAGAATTTCTTACGTTCGAGACAATAAACGTATGAATTGAATTTCATATTATATATGGACTTAAGAATAAAGACTTTCTATTTATTTCCCTTACTATCCTTCCATACTTGTGCACTTGAATGTGCCTTGTTTAACATGTTCCTCATTAAGGATGCATGCATACATTTTAGCATAAATAAAAGTAATGAGAACTTATTCATGCGAAATGTCAAACGTTTAAACGCGTGGGTGAGTTTAAAAGAAAAACTATGACATAATTATATGAGGCCTCTAGACTATATGATACAATTTTATTTTTTACTCTCTAATAACTACATGTATTTGTTTTGTATGATGCAAGTATTGGTATTTGGTTCAATGTCCATAAATAAATACATCTTTGTGAAACACAAACTGAAAAATTGGTTTAAAATTATCGTTTCGTTTCCGTCAAAACGCTAACTTCTAAGTTGTTCAAATCAAAGGGGCCAGTCTTTTTCATTTTTTAGGCAAATTATTTATCCAACCGGGAGAGGGGAAGGACATACATACATATATTTGTTTTGTGTTTGATTTTTTTTTATATAGGGGGACGATAGAGGACATAAAGCTGGACGATCGGGATGAATTGTTTTTAATTGGTATTAAAATAAATTATAGAATTTTTTCATCAAAAAAAAAAAAAATAACGCAATATACAGGGTGAGTCATGAGCAATGCGACAAAATGCTAGGGCGTGTAGGTTGCGTTGAGACAAGAAAAAAATCGTATGGGAGGGGGGGTCTATTCCCCTCCGTTTAGCCGGGAGGGGCAATTTTCGAAAAACCTGACTTAAATTGGGAAAAAATTATTTAAAATCAACGGCTTCATTCACAATGCTGTGCGATACGTTTTTGAAAAGCCAATAACTTTTTCTTTCATTCTGTGTTTAAATAAATCTATTCTAAGAAATAGTTTTTGAAATATTAATTTTTAAAGTCAAAATTTTGAAAAAAAAAATTGAAAAAAAAATTTCAAATTCATTTTTTTCAAAATTTTACGTAATTAAGTGCTAATTTTAATTTCAAAATTCAATGCTGTTATTAATTTTAAGTCTAAATAAGAAAACCGGATGCAAAAATTTTATGTCGTTCTCAAGAAATTAAAAAAAAACCAAAACCACCTTTTTCTAAGAAAAACATTTATTTTTATTGTAACGAAGCAATTTAAGAAGCATTAATCTTAGTTTTTTTAGTTTTTTTATTCCTTTTATTTTTACTATGTTTTTTATTGGAAGTACTTATAAAAAATTCTCGATATGATCTCCATTCTTTAGAAGGCATAGATTATATCTCCTTGTAATGGCTTCACATAAGTTTATGCTTGACAAATTTTCCTGCAATTTGACTCCAGCGACTTCAATTCGTTCCTTCAGTTGTTCCAATGATACTATTTCCACTTCGTAAACATAATTCTTCATAAATCCCCATGCATAGAAATCTAGGGGAGTTAAATCTGGTGACCTAGGCGGCCATTCCGTGGGGCCCCTTCCAGCCAGTTTCTCACCTGTAAGCTGTAGTGTGCTGGAGCACCATCTTGTTGTTAGATTAAAGTATCTGCTATAACCAATGGAACGCTGTCTAATAAATCGGGTAAAAGGTCTCGTAGGAATTGCAGGTATGATTCTCCATTAATAATGGAATTCAAAAACCGGGGCCCGATCACAGTGTGTCCAACAATACCAAGCCAAACATTACAACTAAAGCGGTGTTGTGATTTGTTTTGTTTTTTTTTGTGTGGATTGGCGCTACTCCAATAATGTAAATTGTGGAAGTTAGTAACCCCATCCCTAGTAAACTGTGCTTCATCCGTCCAGAATATTCTTCTAAAATAGTTTTGTTCGGTTTCATTTCTAAGTAGTAATGTTCTACAAAATTCGGTTCTCAATAACTTGTCGTTTGAGGTGAGTTCCTGAACAGGCGTAAAGTGGTACGGGTGTAAATTTTCCGCCCGAAGTACTCGACATGCTCTAGATTGGGACACTCCAAGCATAGTGGATATCCTTCTTGTACTGACGGAGGGATTATTTCGTACTAAATCCAGAATTCTTTCATCTAAGATTCTTGACTCATCAGAAACTGGCCTTTCGCTTCTTCGATGCTCCAGCACTCCATGATCTCTTAGACGTCGGTGGATTCTTGGAAACGTGCTATGATGGGGACACCTCCTATCGGGATATCTTTCAGCGTACAGTCTTTCGGCTTCACGACTTCGACCATTAGCTAAACCGTAGCAGAAATGCATGTCCGTTAATTCTTCTCGGGTGTATGAGCTTGACATCGTTACGTGTTAATGAGTTAATATTCAAATTTGAAATAATTACTAAGCAAAACTGCAATGCCTTTTATTTATCTTGCGTTGCAATTTTCTTTTTTTTTTCATTTTATTGTCCCTATTGTCCCCATAACAGGTAGAACCCATGGGCTGCGGGCAGGCCAAGACAAAAATATTGACAGGTCAGAAGTTATCAATGAAAATAATATTAATCCAGGGTTATTCCAATACTATTTAATTTTATTACGTTCTCATAAAACTCCAATTAAAAAAAAAGTAAAAAAACTAAGATTAATGCTAAATAAATAGATAAATTGCTTCGTTACAATAAAAATAAATGTTTTTCTTAGAAAAAGGTGGTTTTGGTTTTTTTTTAATTTCTTGAGAACGACATAAAATTTTTGCATCCGGTTTTCTTATTTAGACTTAAAATTAATAACAGCATTGAATTTTGAAATTAAAATTAGCACTTAATTACGTAATATTTTGAAAAAAATGAATTTGAAATTTTTTTTTCAATTTTTTTTTTCAAAATTTTGACTTTGAAAATTAATATTTCAAAAACTATTTCTTAGAATAGATTTATTTAAACACAGAATGAAAGAAAAAGTAATTGGCTTTTCAAAAACGTATCGCACAGCATTGTGAATGAAGCCGTTGATTTTAAATAATTTTTTTCCCATTTTAAGTCAGTTTTTTCGAAAATTGCCCCTCCCGGCTAAACGGAGGGGAATAGACCCCCCCCCTCCCATACGATTTTTTTCTTGTCTCAACGCAATCTACACGCCCTAGCATTTTGTCGCATTGCTCATGACTCACCCTGTATAAACAATTTTGTGTTTTCAATGATGAAAATCGATTTCAATGAACAGTTTGCTTTAGTTTCATATAGTGGAACACAATCGTTCCACTGATGGTGTTCGATTTTCCCACTGTTCACAGCTGTCAGTTTTTCGTTCAATGATTTCAAAGATCAACTCTAACCTTAAAGGCCAGTAAAACAAATGTGAAAAAAATAATAGGTAACCATAAAATTTCTTTGGTTAACCAAACAAAATTGACTGGTTAACGAAATCTCTGTTAACCATAGATTCTCTGGTTAAGATTTTGTTGAAAAGACAGAATCTATGGTTACCAGTTGAAATAATCAATGATTAAACTTAACCAGAGCTGAAAAGACTGGCCTTTAATATTACTTAGAATGAAGTGTGATGTACAAAACATGTGGAATTATCCGTAACGAACTTGCGAAAGCAAACAAAGAACACTACCATAAACGGGACAATGGAACATGCGGTAATGGGGAAGGAAAAATTAAACTAAAGCGTTGATGGCTACGAAAAAGACGGATTTCAAAGCTTGGTCGATGTGCCCCTCTCATAACATAGATGAAAAACTACACCTTGAAGTAGTCTACAGACATTTCAAAAAAGAAGCAAAGAAGAAGTGTACACACTATGAAGATCATTGAGCGGGTATTAGATGGTCGCTTGCAGAAAATTTTTTGTTGTTTAGGGCAAATCAACCACCAATCCAGAGAGCAAAAATCAGAATGTAAAAACACCGTAGTTCCTCATGCGACATGCATGCTGTGTTTGTAGATTTTGAAAAAGCGTTCGATCCATAAAGAGTTCCAGAAAAATCATGGATATAAAAGCAAGTTAAAAAAATGGTTAGATGCTCTGCAGTCACCGAAAATTTCCAGTCAAAAATGGTATACACGTAAGAAGCGTCTTGAGCCCTTTGATCCTTATTACAGTCCTTGACTATCTAACTTGAAGATAAGGTGAGCAGCTCGAAAGTGACTCAGTTGTTCTTTGCTGACAATGGAACCATCATATGTGTGAAAATCATATCAGTGAAAATGATTCGTCCTTGCAACGAACACTTGATGTATGGGTGGACGCTTTAGACGAAAGTCTAGGAACTCTTGGAAAAACAAACAAACGCAATGACATCAACATTCAGTTGGCCTCAGAAATGTAATATTTTCTGAGGTTAACCCGACGAACTCCACAAGCGGATCTGTAGTGAAGTGGTGACGTTTCCGAACTTCGTCGGAAGAGGAGAAGACAATTTTTAATTAAACGAACTTATTGGTTGTCGGGAGCTCTTGGTTTCTGGTTAACTTTTATTCCTCTACACAGGGTAGTTATTTTTGAAATGAAAAAATGCTTATTTAAATTTATTGTTTATCTACGTCCAGATAACTAAGCTTTACCCACTAAACGTTATAACAAATCACACACCTATAATCTGTTGCAAATCCTTATAGGTGGTTGTTTGTTTCGCTGTATAATCATCTAAATATATTTAACTAATTAATTAATTTAATTAGTCACCCAACGAATATGTAAGTATATAGGATCAAATAACAAGCTGCATGTCTGGACATTTATTCACCTCATAAGAACAAAAATAGAAAAAGGTGACAAAAAGGATAATCCCATCATTTACCACGACTGACAGTATAACATCAAACGCACTCGATCCATACACTACACCTACACCCAAAGGTATAGGTACTTAGAAGCACGTGTGTAAGGTATAAGCCCAACCAGAGCTTTTCAAGTTCACTATACGACTAAGTAGATATAATTTTCAAGGGCATTCCTTTGTACTAGGGCACCGTCGCAACCTCTCGTTTTTCTCTTTAAAAACAGTAGCTACACACATATTGCGATAAAAATAAATATAAATAACAAGCATCAGCTTAGGTGCGAGATTATCAACTTTGAAGCAAACAATTCCCATGCTACCTCACATTATGTGTAAATAAGTAAAAAAAATAACAAAACCTCGAGTCGGGTAAAGAATCTATTTGTCTCGGACTTCAGGCCAATAACTCACACAGTATCGATCGAAAAAGGTTTATTTCCGGATATTTTGTTACCCCACGAGGAGGGACTCAAGAGAAAGTAGGAAGAGCTTATTATTGAAACATTGGCAATGGCCATTAAAATAGTTTACGTAATGCACATATATAAAATATCATGGACGGTACCGTAAAATGAGGACGTATGCTACATACATTGGGAGTCAATATTGACAAACAAAATATAATGTTTTGGGTAGGAATAGAGATTTTAAGGAAAAGTTCTTCAGTGTGTTTCACACAATGTTATGACTATATTGGAAATTTATTATGCTTTTATCTTCATAAGAAAATTGTTGGTACTATTCAAGGATAAAAAGGTACCTTAGTTTTTTTTTTTTTTTTAAACAAACTTTTTATTTGCCAACATTTTATTACAATATACAGGGTGATTGGTATAAGATGCACCAAAAAGCTTGAGCGTGTAGGTGGAGTTAAGACAAGAAAAAAATTGTATGGGAGGGGGGGTCTATTTCCCCGCGTTTAGGCGGGAGGGGCCATTTTCTAAAAAGTTGACTTAAATCAGAGAAAAAATTATTTAAAAACAACGGTGAATGATACAAAGCCTTGTTATATTTTTTGGAAAGCCAGAAAACTATTCTTTTATTTATTTTTTAAATAAAGTTGTTTAAGTGAACAGTTTTAAAAAAATTAATTTTCAAACTCAAAATTTTGAAAAAAAAACTAAAGAAAAAAATTTTAAACTTATTTTTTTCAAAATTTTATGTAATTAACTATTATTTTTATTTCCAAAATTATCCCTTTTTTATTTTTTATTACATACTATCCGATTTTAATCAAATAATAAAAAAAGCGATTTAACTTTTTACTTTACTTACTAGTTTTACTTTTATTTTTTTTTAATTTCTCAAAAACTAAGATACATTTTGGCATCCGGTTTTTGACAATAAAAATAATAGATAATTACATAAAATTTTGAAAAAAATTAGTTTAAAAATTTTTTTTTTAGTTTTTTTTTTTTTAATTTTAAGTTTGAAAATTAATTTTTTTAAAACTGTTCACTTAACCAACTTAATTCAAAAATTAAATAAAAGAGTAGTTTTCTGGCTTTCCAAAAAAATATAACAAGGCTTTGTATCATTCACCATTGTTTTTAAATAATTTTTTTTCTGATTTAAGTCAATGTTTTAGAAAATTACCCCTCCCGCCTAAACGGGGGGAAATAGACCCCCCTCCTATACGATTTTTTTCTTGTCTTAACTCCACCTACACGTTCAAGCTTTTTAGTGCACCTTATACCAATCACCCTGTATATACATATAAATCTTACATAAAACACAAAAAACATTTCTACTTGCCCATCATTAACTTCTAACAAAATGCTATCAACAATTTTTTCGAATTTAAATGATTTCAACCAATGATGCCCTTTGATTTCAAGCTTTTACAGTTTCAAGCGCATCTGGCTTTGTTGATGGCCACAACCATCAACAAGGCTCTAGGGCAATCGCTAAGTGTTTCTGGTTTGAATTTAGAAAGCTCCTGTTTTTCGCACTGCCAATTATATATTGCTTGCTCTAGAGTTGGAACACCGAAAAATCTTCATATTTACATACCTTCTGAAATAAACTCGAAATATTGTTTATCCGCTAGCATTAAGATAAAAAAGTGTTTAAATAAATAAAATTTCCTTTTTTTCAATTTAACAAACAAAGTGTATTTTTTTTAGCCTAGCAGCCAGCACACGCCTGGTATCCGCTAGTTTCATTATAATAAGGTATTATAAGTATATTTCAAATAATCTTGCGGGCGTTGGGCAATAGCGCTTAAGGAAATATCACTCAAATTGATTTCGAAATAACGTCCGAAAAAATAGTTATAATAATAAAAAATAAAATGAAATCCAAATCATACAAAAAAAAACCAAAACCAAGATATGCAAAAAATTTTTTTTTCTAAATAGTTTACAAAAAATAAATTTCAAAATCGTTGAAGCGGTTTACAAAAAAATTGATTAAAAAAAAAATTTAATATGTTTTAGAACTTATTTTAGTATACCTTCAAAATAAATTTTATAAAAATTAACCCACTTGTTTTTGAAATATTGAATGAAAAAAACAGTTTTTTAAAATTTATTTAAATCTTTATAAAAATATTATTCTATGTAAAATGTTTATGCCATATTATTGGAAATAGCTACAACAAATTAGTATTGATTTTCGTTCAAATCGCTTTACCCGTTATCGAGATAGTCGACATTTAAAAATAAAGTTATATGCCAGGTTTACCGATCAACGATTTTTTTTTGTAAACTTGGTTTCATTTATCTGATAGACCTTTGACACTTTATTATATTTGTGAAATTTTATTGAAATTATTAGAGCCGTTTCCGAGAAAAATAATTTTTTTGATAACGGTTATATGGACGGTATCGTTATTTGTAGACTTATACAGAGACCTACAATAATAGCTCCGAGTGTTATAGCCTAAAAACTTTAGCTATCTTTTAAGTAAATCAGCCCAACGGTTTAGGCTGTAAGTGTGCTATTACCACCATGATTTTGGTTAGGTTAGGTTAGGTTAATGTTGCTGTCAGGAAAACTACTGACGCACTTAGACCATATATAGGTACATTGTGATACCACGGAACTCACGAGGAAGTCCCTCTTTAATTAAACCAGTTAGAGCATCTAATGAAGCGATTAAGAGAAGTAATATCAATATTCTTAAGGTCACTAGGATCGTCAAAAAAGAAACTACCCAGGTGTAATGTACGTCTTTGAGAGAGAGCTGGACATGAACAGAGAAGATGGGGGATGCTCTCCTACTCCTCCTCATCCCTGCAGCTTCTGCAAAAATCGTTAGCGAATACGCTTAATCTTGTGCTTCCTATAAGGCAGTGTCCGGTTATGACACCAATTAGGGAGCTAAGATTTAATCTACTCATAGACAGCAAACATTTAGTGCGTTTCAGGTCTAGTTTTGCTCAGATTTGTTTAGTTGCTACGCACGTAGTGGTGTTTGACCATCTTAAGTTTGTTTCCTCTATGGCATTTTGTTTTAGCATAAGTTCGCTTGTAGCGATAGGTATACCATTATTCACCTTGTTAGGTAAAATTGGTATTAGGGTTCCATTTCTGGCGAGTTCATCGGCTTTGCAGTTTCCCAAAATGTCTCTCTTCTGCCATCTCCATGAGAGATGTGCGACAGTCGCGGGCAGTTATTGAGTTTGTGGAAACAGCAACGAGTGATTTAAGGGCTGCTTGGCTGTCTGAAAAGATGCGGATATCCGATGTGGATACCACTTTTTTTCCTTAACCAGGATAATACCTCTTTGATCGCCAGAATTTCCGCTTGGAACACGCTACAATGGTCGGGGAGACGGAATGAGAGACTAAGATTTAGTTTATCTGAGTACACGCCACTACCCACCCCATCTTCGGTTTTTGAGCCATCAGTATAGAAGTGAACTGATTCATCTTCAAATCCTCCCAATAGGATTTCGGTGGGATAGTGACTTGGAAATTCCTGTCAAAAACTAACTGGGGGGTGGTGTAGTCGGTGTTGCATGAGTTTGATCCGAATGAATTCAGAATGATGGTGTGACCTATTGTATTATTGGTCCATTGAAAGATAGTTTTGAGACGAGTAGCCGTGCTCGCTGCCATTTGTTTACAAAAAATATTTAGGGGTGAGGTGAAGAAGTATGTCTAGGACAGCTGAAGGGTCGAACGAAGAGCTCCGCTGATACACATGCTGGCTGACCGTTGGACTTTACTTAGTTTATCACAGTACGTAACTTTATCTAAGGCAATCCACCATACTGTCACCCCGTAAGTGAGTATAGGTCTAATGATCGCTGTGTAGAGCCAGTGAGTAATATGTAATGATAATCACCATTTGTTCCCGATAGCTTTTTTAACAAGAAAATAGTGCTACTGTGGCTTTTCGTATTCTCTCTTGTATGTTGGCTTTCCAGTGTAGCTTTTTGTCTAGAATAATGCCTAGATATTTAGCTTCATTTGAGAAAGTTAGTGAAATCCCATTAATTGATGGGGGAGCTAGTTGGGGGATTTTATATTTCCTTGTGAATAAGACAAGATCAGTTTTGGTCGGGTTTACACCCAGTCCGCATTTTCCTGCCCATTTTAACAGTTTATTATTAGTTCAGTTAGAATTTGAGCGTGTTTTCCTGATACATCAATGGCAACATCGTCAGCATATGCTATGAACCATGATTCTGGAGTCATGACTCTTTTTTATGGTCTTTTCGATTTGTTCTCTCTTTTGTTCTTAAGTGTTTTGAAAAAGAGTCATGACCCTGGAACCGTGGTGTAATAGCACACTAAGGGCCAATCTTTTCAGCTCTGGTTAAATCTCTGGTTTGGTCACCATAGACTTTTCTTAACCTGTTGTTTTGAAACTCGGTTAACCACAGTTCGTCTATTCACCATTTTATCTACATTGGTTACCAAACCAGAGATAGTTTCAGTTTTTCAGTGGTCCAGTTGTGAAACGGAATCTCTGGTTAAGTTTGTTTATACTTTTTTGAATGCGAGGGAAAGAGACAGAAGATTTTGTTAATAATTGATAACAGCCCGTCTCGTTTCGATGCACATGGATAAACTGAATTGATTCATTTACGAACAAAGGAAAACAAAAAATATACATAAATTATAGGGGTGGAATTTATTAAGATGATAGATCATCATTTTCTTTAATTTTATTCTTTACGATTAGTAGTGATAATCAATTATTATCTAGTATATTATTAATCATTCAACACAAATGTGAAAAAAATAATCGATAACCATAGAATTTCCGTGGTTAACCAAGCAAAATTGACTGGTTAACGAAATCTCTGTTAACCATAGATTCTCTGGTTAAAATTTTGCTGAAAAGACCAAATCTCTGTTAACCGACTGGAATAATGACACTAACCACGGAAAATCAGCTGGTTAACGTAATCTTAGGTAACCATAGATTCTCTGGTTAAGATTTTGTTGAAAAGACAGAATCTATGGTTACCAGCTGAAAAAATCACTGATTAAACTTAACCGGAGCTGAAAAGACTGGGCCTAAGTAACCGACAGGCAGATAAACAGAATTGTCGGATCCACTTTTTTCGGCTTCAACATCATCGTACTGTCATATGTTTGATTGTTATATCAAACATCCATCCTTTCATTTTTTTTGCCAGCCTTCTTATAGTATCTAAAATCGCAAGTAAAAAATCTCTTAGAATTCTGAGCGCTCAGAGATTTTTCAAGTGGGACAAAAAATCTCACCTGAACGTTGAGATTTTTCAGATCACCGTGACACAAATTTTTTGGATTTAAATTTTCAGTTTTTTTTCTCGTCGGTACCATTGTCCATCGAGCTTTATAATTAAGCGTGTCACTTGATTAAGAACACTCAGTGTTTTGTTTTAATTTTAAGATATTTTTCAAACCCTTCGCAAATTTGGAAAAAAACTGATTGCACATAGAGTGAAGAATGTATTATAAAAAGAAAATTAGGATTAAGTTGATAATTGCAATTTTTATGACGCTTTTACCAAAAAGGTGATAAAATGTATCTGTTTTTGACTTGCGATTATAGGTACTATAAGGCAAGTATTGGATTCGTGCAAACAAAAAGTTTTGAAATAACAATCAAACATGACATTACGATGATAGAGAAGACGAAAAAAGTAGGTTCGACAATTATGTCGGTTGGGCCAAACTTGGTACAAACTTTTTTTTAGAGGAATATCCCCGGAATTTTTTTTGTTTGTTTTTGACCTACTTATAAAATTAAAGGTACCTACCATATAAGCGTAACCAATAATTCTATTTATCTCGACAAAATACGACCAGTTTCGAAAAAAATTCCAAGAGTGATTAGTTGCTGATGGTGATGTCCTACGTCTGAATTTTTTTTCAGAATCAGCTTATTAACGGTACTTGCCATAGAACCGTTTTTTATTACTCCGACTATCTTTTGAAAGGCTACACCGATTTTAACGAAATTAAATATTCAACAACTACTGCCAAACTTAAATAATAAAAAAAAAAAATTTCCATAAAAGTTATTTTGGAAAAACCGATAATTTGAATTTTTTCGAAAAAATAATATGAGTGTTGGCTTTTATAATTTTTTTTTTATTTATTATCTACATTTGATTTCAAAAATGTTTTTTTGAAAAAAAAAACAATACCTATTTCGAAATATAAAATTTTGAAAATCTGTTTTTGAAAAAAACTGTTTTCGCGCGAATTTTCAATTTTCACAACTCAAATCGATCCTTCCTTGGTTAAAATTTTTTTCGCTCCGCTCTTTATCATTTTCCCTGTCCACCAATAAGCTGGCCTCTTGCAAAACGCAAAAGGAACATAAAATTACAATTTATGTTTTTCATATTTAAGCACCGAACGCGACGTGACGTGTGTAAGACGACGTGATGAACTTTTGAAGCTAACAAACAATAATGCTATCAGTTAAAAAAAGCATAAAGGCTGCCACACCCCAACGCGACACCGTGGCAGCGACAGGGGATATTACTTGGAATCAAATTTTAGTTAAACAGCGACATATTAGAGTGCCCACACCAACGCGACAGTGACGCCGCGACGCACGGCGACGAACGTGTTGACATACTGAAATAGTATGAACTATTAAAGTTGGCCTTTTTTCCCAAAATAAATTGGCCTTATTGCACTTTGTTAACTCTACCGATGGACTGCGACCTTGTCGTGGTGGTAGGGCTTAAACTGTTCATTATTCTACGGCATCTAAGATGTCTTGATCAGTGAACTAACAGCAGTCCGGGTGAACGGCACACCCTAGGACGTTCACCCTCAAGTTTGATGAAGAACCAGACCATACCTGAATGTTTATTTATAAACATCTTCAGAGTAATGTCCGTGTTCAATAGGTTAACCTATCCCAGGATTAACTGGGTAACGGCCCTACATCAGGCAAAAGTAGTTAGGGCAGGGGAATCACGAAAGTGTCCTTGACGATTACTCATTAAACGTTTGAAAGGGAACTTTCATAACATGAGTGTTTTGTTGGTTTTGCACTGGGCTAGTGCCATATTGTGAAAGTAGCAAATAAGCAGGGTGGTCTTTGTAACTCAAGGAGGCCACCCGAAAAGGCGGTAGATAACTACTCTATCCCAGAACATAAACTGGGTAACGAGCGTTACTACCGTCAAAAAACTTGAGTAAGTCAAGTAGAATTGACAGAAGTTGAGATGTGGAACTTGAGTTTGGTTCCAGTTCAAGACATACTTGGCACATCTTCAGGGTAGGCAATCCCTGTGACTTTGTAGGTAAAGTCAGAATGTCAAAGTGTTACAGTTGGGAGTATTTCCCCAACTACACGACGTTTTAGGTTTGACGTACAATAAACTTAGCACGGGTGTTAGGGGCCCTAGAGTTTGTTCGAGAGGAATGTCCCTTGTGGAATTTAATCATGATCATTCTCTACCCTAACAATTGGGCTGGCCCTTTCGGGGAGCTTCGTGCTGGTTGTGGTTATCCATAGCGGAAACATTTGGCACCTCGGTGCAAGAGATGTAGATCGGTCTCGCTTCTTAACAAGGAGTGTGCACATACCTACATGTTCTCAATTTGTTACTGCTTTATAATCTACTTCGGTAATTATATTTCAGGACGCTGGTTTACGTTTGATTAAACTCGCAGTGGAGCGCCACCGTGGAGTTAAGTCTTAATTGATAGTGTATCCACGTTAAATTTCAGTTTCATCCTGCACTTTGTTAAAGTGAAATAAGACCAACTGTTGAAAATTGGCTTAATTTAACTTTTCAAAAGTGAAATAAGGCCAACTTTTAAAAGTTGGCCTTGTTTCACGGCACCCATTTCAGGTTTTGGTATAATCTGAACTTGAAGAAAAAAATTTGACCGCGTTATTTCAGGTTTTTCGAAATGTGGACTTTTTTCTCCGATATCGTGTGCTTTATCACCGTTGGATTTATTTATGTGCGCTATTCACAGTATCGACATTTTTTTAAAAAATAATTGAAAATAAACTAGAGGTAGGTACCTACATAATGTATGAACTAGGCAGCTAGGCTCCCTGAAATTAAAAACAAACAAAAAAGCAAGAACAGTTTTCTGGCTCTAAATTAAAACAAAAAACATACTTTTTTTTTTTAAAACAAGCCAGAAATGTTGAAAAATATGCCTAATAGGTTTGAAAAAGAGACAGACAAAAAAAACTGAAATTGATCCAGAAAAGAGAATGAAATTGGATGACAAATTATTAAATGAACAACAAACAAAAACGTTAACAATTTTTTTGAAAGTCCCGTTAAATTAGGCCAGAACTCCTCTATAGGAAATTCTGAATCGCACTTGATTTTGATATTACAAACTACAGTGCAGCTTCCCTAATTCCGACACTTGTTTAAATGGAAACTTCAGTGATTCAGATGCAATTAAGGTTCGGAGAATTTCAAATGTGTACCTCTTGTCCGTACAAAGTTCAAGAAAATCAGTAACATTCAGTTCCAGTAATGTGAAAAATTCACTTCAATTTAAATTTGTTATACCTAGGTATACGCTTATTTTCTTGAGATTTTTTTTTTTATTTAGTTAGGTATTTTAATTTTTTTTCTTTACAAAACAGACATTTCATATGTATTTTGTGTTGTTCCGTTAATCGAGGTTGTACTGTACTAAATGGTGTTAGGGAGTTGCTTATAAAAAATTAAATATAACACGCAAAACGAAAAGAAAAATTTTAGATTTTAATCAGGAAGAAAGGATACAAACAAGCCCCTTTCATACACCATCATTCAAATCAAAAACAATTGCCGCATACACATATACTCATACATAAAAATAAAAACAAAAAACATAAAATAAACATATCTTACGGCTAAGGCGCAATCGAAGAGCTTTATACACATTCCTAAAAGCCATGGTGTAGCTCGTGTATCTTTTTTCTTGGTTATCCGAAATAGAGTGGCAAAACTATATTGGTATGGGTGTGGCTTGGTGAGAAGCGTTGTTAAATGCCATATCAGCCGGTTGTTTCTACATCCTTCTGTTCACTTTTCTAAAAGGTTGGCCGAACATGTAATTATTTCCAGCCCTCCTTTTATTTTGTTCTCCTTTTGCGTATGACTTCAAAAACATATAGCACTTAACTTAAAACACATTGAGTCCTTTTTCAAATGATTAACTATTTTTGAATTCTCTGCACGCTCAAATGACATTTATAAATTAGTTTTCATATTTTATTACACTACACTTTGGGTGTACATAATATTTAAAAAAAAAAAAAGAATTATTTTCACGGAAAACATAAATCATGTGGAGTGCAATATGTGTGCCAGAATACAAAACAGAAAAACTGACACTGTTGTGACGTAATTCGCATTTTCCGAAAGTATTGAAACACTTTTTATCTGAGATTTGAAAGTTCTTACAGTTAAGGACTTTGTTTAATTCAATGAACCGTATTTATTTTTATTGCGATTAACTTTGTTGAGAATTAATCAAACAGTTTTGACAAAAAGGAGTGCTTTATAACGTCGCTTCGTGTGCTCTTCAGTTTAGTGACTGAGAAAAGTCCTTTTTTTCGAAAAGCTTTTAGTCTGTAGAGTGCCAATTGTCAAACTCCGAAGCAGCAAAAGTTAAAGCTTTCTCGAATCGCTATAAAAGCTTTACCAGATGTTCAATAAAAGGATTATGCAATTCAAAGGACAATGAACAGAATTGCAATGTTTCAAATGTCAGCCAACTATGTTTTTGGAGTGAGTGAAAAACATTCCTTGCAATGCATTTTATGAACGGCACCAGCAGTGCGGTTAAGGTCATATTATGGCTTGTGGGTTGTAAAAGTAGATGTAGATGATATGATGACAATTTTTAATCATTGGATGCCTCCAGCAGGGGTAGCGGTAGAGTGTAGTCATGTTTTGTGGTTACAAGGATAAAATTGTTGTACTAGGTTTATAGGTTTATGCAAACTTTTGCCTATGTACTTACTTCAACTTGTTGGAGTAACAGGGAGGTTGATGGTCCGTGAGCATTCAACAAGTTCGTGAGTAAATTGCAAATATGGAAATGAACAATATGTGGCTCGGTTCGGTAGGCAATGTTAATTTATCTGATGATAAAAAAGGTGATTGATATATTGATAGGTTTTTGGATCGGGAGCCGAATATCTTTATGGGTATTTGAATGGTTTTCTATTTATTTTAACTTGTTCATGAAAATTATTGTGAAGTAATATCATGAAACTTTCCTAATATTTTTCTTTTTTTTGACTTTGAGTTTTTATAACATTTAGGGTTTTCTAATGAGAACAGGTCAATAATTACAGTTTCTGACGGTCATATTGATTTGACGGCACGCGCGCCGGGTTTATGATGTTTGGGCCAAAATATTTGTTGAGGAATATAAAAATTTCCTCGCACATTTTTACGCAAAAAAGTTGATTTATTTGAATAATCTTCAAAAAAACATAAGTATGTATTATTTTCTAATTCAGAATAGCTTAGGTACAAACAAAACCTTAACTAACCAATGACACTTTCCCAACAGCTTTTCAGTTTGCTATTCTCTTCCAAAGAGAACGATGTCCTTGACGCATCATTTACCACTTCTGAATTTAAAACAGTTCTGAACGAACTTAAGATCAACAAAGTTCCCAGTTCCAACGGAATACATAATGAATTCAACAGATTTAGCACCGCTTCATTCCTCGAAAATTTTACTAAACCGCTATACGTCTACGATCACGGCAGCGTTCAAGTTATTTCAAGGAGTCGATCGCCACGCCAATTTTTTTAAAAAAGGGGATCGCACAGCATCTCAAAACTACTACCGGGAAACTCCGTTTCTGAACTATTCAATGAAAATACTTAGCAAACTTCTATATAAAAGGCTTTATGATTAGGTGCAAAACAATAATCTTTTGAGTGAATCCCAAGCTGGTTTCCGCAAAAACTACTCAACAATTGACCAAATTTACTCACTCACGACCACTGCTAAGATTTATATGAATGGTAAAAGGAAGCAATATGCGTTTTCTTTATAGATTTTAAAACGGCTTTTGATACCATCAACAGAAGAGCTCTAATACTTTAACTCTACAATAAAGGAGTTTCAACTAAATTTTGAGCGAAATCGCACAAGTAGTAGACTTGTGCGATTTCGCTAAAGAACCATTTATCTGAGCCGTACCAAGTAGAAATCGGTTTGAGGCAAGGTTGTAATTTAGGCCCTTGCTCTATACATAAATGATATTGAGGATGTTCTATAGGTTGGAGCAAAAGTCACTTAGGACCTGCTCGTCAAAATCATAAAATTGTTGAGCTGAAACGCCTGAAAGTCTCCAATTGGTTATCAACAGAATAGCTGAGTACTGCAGCACTTGGAGGCTTCAGGTAAACCTCAGAAAATCAAAAGTCATGGTCTTCCGCAACGGTGGTGGACCCAAGATATACGACGAGGTTGAACAGCTTTTGCGGTATTTTCTGAAGAGGTCGCTGCGTCTTCCAAAAATCACTGCAAACCACTTGTCAACAGATGTCAAAAACAGGGAGGAGTTTGTCGCAAGAGTGATACAATCAACTATATTAGACTCATTTACGCAAGGCTAGAATAACAGCATGGCTGTTATCAAACCAATTATTTTAAGGAATGAGGAGTACCCAACTACCAGTTTGGAAGATAGAAAATAGCTGAACTGCGGTTCAAATATTTGTACAACTGGCCTTTATTGTCACTTCTTACTAACGAAAACTTTTAAATTGTCAACTGGCAGAGGGCTTAGGCCTAAAAAATGTTAAACCAAACTAGTAAGATTCAAAGAATAAATTAATAATAAGATGGAGTGGCGGAAAAATAATACATTATTTTAAGCTTTCTACCAACGCTTTTATCCAGTTCATAAGGTCGAATATACCAATCGTGACTTTGAAGTATCTACAAGAAAATTTAAAAATTAACGATAGACAATACTGTGTGCCCAAAGACCAGGTTTAAATAATGTCTCAATCATAAAACAAACATACTTAATAAATTGGTTTAGGTGCGGCTATGACAATACAGTTAAAAAACATTTGTATTAAAGCTTTTACACAGAGAGAACAAATTTTAAGTTTTAAATTTTAATTTAGCGAATATCTTTTGTGAAATTTATAAAACAATTTTGTATCCCTGCAAAAAGTTTAACACATGTAGCAACTACATACGCAATATTCGGCGCAAAAGTAAATATAATACCACGTTCTAACCGACCTGATTTAGCTAAATCCACTTGATTTAGCTAAATCATGTAATTAATTATGTGATTTACCATACATTTACGTGATTTAGACTCGTTTTATTTAATTTTAAATTACGTATCTGTCATCGTAAATCTTTATAAAAACAAACTATAACATACCTGCTTTTTACTCAGCGCTTTGTTCAGCAACAAAAAAAAACAAAAACAAAACTTTGAAACTGTCAAAACAAATTAAATTTTAATGTTCCCAAAAGAAAAAAAAATATTGTTCTCGGTAAGTTTTCTTGTGTTTTTATTAATTATTTATAATTAAAAGCTATTTTACAGGAATGGTTATCTTAACAAGAATGTCCCATGACAAAACCAAAAAAAAAGAACGATTTGAAAGGAGTCAGGATTGACATAAATGTCAGACTAAAACAGAAAATAGTTCGGTGGGAACGCTTTTCATGATGTATAAATCATTTAATTAAATCAGGTCGGTGGGAACATGGTATAAGACTGCAAAACTATTTTTAAGACAAACAAATACTAAGCAGTTGTATTTTCATTATTTCATTGCAGCAAATGAATGTTTTGTGAAAATAGGTACATCGGAGTATAACAAGTGAAGTAAATAATAACGGTAGTTTTTTATCAACTCAGCAAACAACCCCAGTGCTGAGATTCAACGAAGTATTACTCTTGCCAATCGCTGTTTCTTTGGGCTAAGAAGGCAACTAAAGAGCAAAGCCCTCTCTCGAGCAACTAAAGTGTCACTTTACAAGGCACTTATCATCCCGGTCTTTATTTATGGTGCAAAATCATGGACATTACGAAAGGTGAAAACGCTTTAGGCTGCTTTGAAAGAACAATTCTCCGCTTGATCTATGGTCCTATCTGCGTAAATGGGGAATGAGAAGAAGATATAATAACGAACTGTACGGGCTGTACAGCGACACTGACCTTGTAACAAAAGTGAAAAGCCAAATACTAAGGTGGCTCGGTCACATAGAGCGAATGGACACCAATGCTCCGGCCCGGATGGCCTTTGAATCAAACCCCTTGGGACGGGGCAGTATAGGAGGACAGCGTAGCAGGTGGCGCACGCAAGTAGAAAAGGAGCTCAACGAACTTGGCGTGCTAAACTGGAGACAGCTAGCTAGAAACCTAGCCGCCTGGAAGAAGCTTGTTGGTTGAGGCCCTGGTCCACCGGCGCCACCGTAAGTAAGTAAGTAAATTTATCTATTTATTTACTACAAAATTAATCATAAAATAAATATTTTTTTTTTGTCATGTTGACATTAACTAGGTAGGGGACTTTTCGATGTGCAAACATCTTAGCTCCCGGTATAGGGAAAAAATTTACTTTAAAATTGTTAACTTTCGAATCATTACTTCGAATCGAAATTTCGAAAAGTGCTTCCGTCCATTTGAGAGTACTTTCGCTATAGATAATTTTAGAGTAACTCTCGGAGTAACTCTATTTGAAAGTTACATTTTCGAGATTTTTATATCGCGAGTTCTCTAGTAAAATCCCGAGAGTACTCTCATAACCGTATCCACTTGGTATTAGATTTCTTCTGCAATAGTTATCAGTTGACAGTAGTGAGAGTGATATGTTTGCCAGCGAGATGTTGGAACTTGGATCTACTTAAGTGTTTGCTCGCAGAATTTTCACTCTCAATTAGACACAGATTTATAATACATTGATTTGTTTTCGCCGATGTCCATTGTTTTGCCATATTGACTCTCGGACAGCTGCTCTCAAAATACGAAACGTGACTCGCCTCCGAGTCATCAAGACTCGTAAATGGTCAAGACCAGTGTCCTATTTCGAGTGACTCTCAAACATTTCGAAAGTTGAGAGTAAAAAGTCAACTCTCCGCAAGGTTGCTCTCGGGACTGTGTCTACTTGCGAGTTTGCCCCCGAGAACTGCTCTCAGTTCATCTACTCCCAAATGAACACCCAACTTAATGTTCGGATCGGATGATAATTCACTTTCACTTTAAAAATCCAAAATTTAGGAACCATTGCCTTGATATTATATGGACTCCTATAGTCTGTTGAAATTTTTTTCACAATTTTGAAGCATTGAATGCACAAAAAAAATTCGTACTCAAACCGTTTTCCAAATATTGAATTTATAAAAAATAAAAAATTAAAAAAAAATCCTCTCTATAATAAAAGCCAGTTCGTTGGTTATTGTTGGGAAAAGCTTTTAAGCTTATCTAACTTATCTTTAAACTCATTTTTAGTTTTGGAAATGATGACGTACAGATGGCGTTGCTAATGGTGTGGAGACAAGCACCAAAACAAATAAAATTTACCGGAAATCCGAACCGCGCGATTTTTTAATTGATTATATTAATTGATTACTACACTAATCAATTAAAAAATCAAATTCAAAATACCTCATTGCAATTTGGAAAAGTAATTCTAAACAACAAATACTAAGTAGGTACTTACGTACTCTGAATGTGCTACACAAATAATCACTAATTGCTTCCATTCGCCTGATGGAAGAACGTTGAAGGTGCCATCAATAAAATTGTTCCTCTCAGATTCAGACAAGAGTTGAATTTCCTCACACATTTTCGTTGCCATGAAAATGGAGTAGCAAAAGTCTGTTTCCAGAACCTTGCCTTTGTACACCATTATGGACTATTGGCTCACCTCAGTGGGTCAAAAGTCCATAATCGATGGGCCAAAAGTTCACAGGAATTTCTTTTGTACTTTAGACCCACCATGGTGGGTCATAAGTCCATTATGGACTTTTGGCCCGTGGACTTCTGGCCCTGCGCCCCGTGGACTTCTGGCCCTGCGCCAAAACTTAAAGCTATACCATTGGTGGTTGAATTCTCTATCGAAGTTTTGGTGAAAACCAAAGTTGTATCGAAGTTTTGGTGAAAACCAAAGTTGAAATAGGTGTTTTTGTGAAAATAAAGTGGAAAAAATTTTATTTAAGTGAAAAAGTGTTTGTTAATAAGAAAAAAAAGTGTTAAAAAAGGAATTGTGACTGTGTAAAAATAATTCTTTCTTCGAATTGGATAATCCAATTTAGATAATCCAAAGTTAGTAACTCATTCATTTGGACTTTTGGAAAAGTTTATTTTATTTTAAAGTAAACTATGGTAGGTAGCAAAAAGCTACAAAGTGTCTTTTGAGATTTTTAAGTTCATAAAAAAACACATCCGGTCAGGATTCCTCTCTCTTTTAACAGGAATAACAAATTTACTTAGGTTAAAACCCCTTAGAATCTTCACGAAGAATAATTTATTTCCATCGTCATTTTCGACGGGTTTTCAGCTAGTAATAATAATAATTGTTGGCGTTAAAATTTGATCAAGTCATCTAGATAGCTTAAGAAAAAAATAACGGTTCTATGGGAGGTACCGTTAATAGGTTTGACAATTTTTTTCTACTTAACAAAAGGAAATCAGACAAAAACTATCTGTATAATGTGGAGCCGTTTTCAAGAAAAATAATCTTTTCCAAAACCGTTATATGGCAGGCACCGTTATTTTTTGAGCTAAAAAACAAATTCAATTTCTCTTCTAAGGAATCGTCTTCAAATCATACATACCAAATCTGAAGTAAATCGGTTCACCCGTTCAGGCTTCAGGTGCTGATACATACAGACTGCTAAAACAGACAGAATTTTCGGACCCACTTTTTTTGACTTCACTATCATCGTTATGTCATGTTTGATTGTTATCAAAAATAGAACATCTTTTCAATATATTAGTGTATTTTTCTTTACTTTTCTGAATAAATTATTTTTTCAGTGTATGTAAATTTATCTGAATGGAGGAACATTATTCAATTCGTAAAAACAATGCCTAGCCAACACCTAGTAAACAAATAAGTTTGGTGACACGAACAGATTAATCTTAATCTATTTTTGTTTAATTTAAAAAGTGGTTATGAGTACGTATAGATCATTCAACACTCTCTTTTTTTACGAAATAAAATATTGTTCACTTTTTCAATGAAATCAATTAATCAGTCAATCATTTTCTAAGTATATGTAGTGACAACTTAACGAATAAAAAAAACAATGCAAACAAAAATGCTGATGTTGTCGATAAGTTTCTATATTTGAATAGAAATAGTACAACTTATTGGAAAACAAAATCAATATTATCTCATTAAGTTAGAAGAGTCATATCTAAGCAGGTATACACATATTTTGCAGATAAATACACTTTGAAATTATATATTAAAAAGAAATATTATAATACAAATACTTTAAATACTGTTAAATAGAGATGGGGGTTCCAGGAGTCGCCGTATACTTGAAAAACGACGTTAAGACAGCATCATGTGGCTTAGTTTAGTTTTGTTATGGATTCTAAAGCGGAAATGACGTGCTGATGGTTTTCAATTTATTCCTAATGCTCGGTTTCACACCTATGGGGTTTAATTGGGTGAGGGTTCCTATTGGGTTCACAAGTGTTAACCGATGAAAACCACCCAAATCGAACTCAATAGAAACCTAATAGCAACTCCATAGCACCGAATGCTCCCGCGACGCCATGAAGTTTCATTGGGTTTCTATTGAGTCTCTATTGGACTCTAGGACACACAAAGTAAAGAGAGCGTTCACACACTTGCAAGGTTCTTAATTCGGTTCGTTTCCGTTCTTTTTTTGCATGTTTAATTGAGTTTGTTGTTTTTCTTTATCTAGTTAATATTGGTTCGCAATACAGACCTAATACATACAAACCCCATATGTGTGAACGAGGCTGCAAATTTCCAATAGGAACCCAATAGGAATCCAATAGCGACCTAACCTAATGAAACCCCATAACCGATTTTAATTGGAAGTTGTATTCATAAATGATAATTTTTGTGACCTTTTTATCGATAAGTTGTATTCTTTTCGAAGTTGTATTCTTTTACATACAAAAGGCGATCATATTCGCTTTCCTTATGAAAATTTTTACGTAACAGAAAGTACATACACTGCTCGTCACTTGAATAGGTTCAACTTTTGTAGCACCTTACTATAAGCTTCTCTTCATATCTAATACAATAACTCAATTTTGTTTCATTTGTACTGAAAAAGTATTAACATACGCTTAATTCTGGGAAAAAATATTAGCCTGAAAACTAACTGATTTTCTTAAAAATTTACTTTAATGAATTCATTGACAAAAACAAGGAAAATTTTTGGTTCATTTTAATTGAACATCTATGGTTCGCTCTTGTATTTTTAACTGCGCAAATTTCGGGAAGTCTAATACATTTAAGGATTAAGGGAGATATTCTGTTAAAGAAATAATTTTAAAATATATTTTTTGAGAGACTGCATGCTGGTAGGCTAAAAGCCATTACAGAGGTAAGGGTCAAAATTCAGAAACATCTTGAATTATAAAACTAACGAGACATGATATTTAGAAAACTTAATAATCAGTATTTAGCTTAGTTTATACTGTATCAAGAACAAGCACTAAATTGGGAGATACAGTGCAGAATAGACCCGTAATAATAGTTTGCGAAAGTTGATGTTAATGTGAATTTTTGAAAATTTTCTGAGCAATACAAATTTTTAAAAATCTGAAATTCTTGATTTAAGACACACATAAAAGCTGTTTATTAAACCCCACCTTAAAAACCGCCAAAAATTTAAAAATAAAAAATATTTAGCTAAATGTAAAGTAAAAATGGTTCAAGCTTTGTGTGAAGTTTTATCAAACTCAGAATGACTGAGTTTCGCAACGTTTTCTGAATAAACTATCTAAACATGGTGGGAAGACGTAATAGCAGTTTCTTCATTAAAACTCTGCTTTTTGTAAAACATTAAAATATCGCCTACAAAGTTTAGATCATCCCTTACTTTATTTTCAACGCAGCGTTATTTGTTTTCAATGTTTTGATGGCTTAAATATTGAGGATTTTTTAAAAACTTTTTATCATATCAAAAATCGAGCATTTCAGATTTTTAAAAATTTTGTTGTTCAGAAAATTTTTTAAAATACGAATTAAAATCAATAAATTACTCTTTCTTAAACAATTATTATGGGTTTATTCTTGTCTGCACTGTATCTGCCAACTTAGTGCTGGTCCTTGATACAGTGTAAACTAAGCTAAATACTGATATTTAAGTTTTTTAAATATCATGTCCCGTTAGTTTTATAATTCAAGATGTTTTTGAATTGTTACCCTTACCTCTGTAATGGCTTTTAGCCTACCAGCATGCAGTCTCTCAGAAAATATATTTTTAAATTATTTCTTTAACAGAATATCTCCCTTAATCCTTACATGTATTGGACTTCCTGAAATTCGCACAATTAAAATACAAGAGCGAACCAAAGATGTTGAACCTATTCAAATGAACCAAAAATTTTGCTTGTTTTTGTCAATGAATTCAATAAAGTAAATTTTTAAGAATAACAGTTAGTTTTCAGACTAATATTTTTTCCAAGAATTAAGAGTATGTTTATACTCTTTTTAGTTTTTCTTAATTTAATCGAAAACGATTGGTACGATTTTGATAAACATTTGCAAATGATTTATTTGCAGTGCTCTTAATAGAGCTGCATTTCAGGATTTTGTCTATAAATTCACATAACGATGATTTGGTGTTAACGGTTTTTTACAAATTTAGTCACAACTTGATAATAGCTTAGTCGATTTTATTTAAATTCGCTTTGGCATTTGAGTCTAACATTTGACAAAAGATGGCGTGTTTAGCTATATGAATTAAATTAATAAATTAAAAAAAATTTTTTTTTTTGCAACAAGTGCATAAGTTTGTGGACCCAATCGTGCAGTTTTTTTCTTCAAAAAAAAAGTGCACTTTTGTAAAATAAACTGATTTTTTCACAATTTAGCACGTTTTTTTCTCGAAATTTATTGACAAGATACGATAAAAAGTTTCAAGAAATTTGTACAGGATTACAAAAGCTAAATTTTTTACTTGCTCTCCATTGAGCAAGTATTGGTTTAGATAGAGAAAGAGATAGAAAATTCGGGTACTTTATAGGATTTTCTCAATACATTAAACAAAGGCCTATTTTTTTATAAATAGGTGATTTTATTTTTTACGAACCAAAAGAGGACTTGTTTGTGTACTTTAAATCAAGACTATATTGTTTTAACGTTTTAAGGATCTGCCTATCATTAGATCGTTTTTATTTTACGAAATAAAACCTTAAATGTATCATCAGTAAATTATTGTTTTATGAGATCCCATATAGCTATACAAACCAAAACCAAAGACTTTTAATGCTCACTTTTATTTCTACTGGAGGTGGACCGTTGTCCATTGGGTTCAGGTTGATGCAGTGAGTTAGGAGAAGTTCTTCCTTTGTGTACACTTCGTCGCAGAACACGCCATCCTCGTTGAACCCTGGAACGTACTTGATTCGCCGTTACCGTACCAAAACTGCGCACTTGTTGCAAACAGTTTGTAAGCTGTTCACCATAAGTCGGTGGTGTTGCCATTGTGTTTTATTTTATAAATATTTTTTCTCGTTCAGTTAGTGTTCTTATTATGTTTTCAAGGACATTTTGTTTATATTATATTACATTTTGAGAAAACTGATGAATGTACGATTTTATGATTCAAATGTTTAAACTTCACAAATATTTTGATTTAACCAGGCGGTTTGATTAACGATTTACATTAAGACATCATCTGTAAATGAAAAGGAATAGAAAGAAAGAAAAGAAATGTTGGATGAGGGATGAATTGGGAATATTATGAAAAACGAAATAATTTTTTGTGCAGTATAAATGAGCATAAAAACTTTTAAAGCAATATGAAGCAAATACAAAGGACAGGAACATACAAACACAAAAGCATAACACACTACGAAGCAGAAATAAACACATACACAATACAATAAAATTTAAGAGGGATGTGTTTTTTGGAAAAGTTATAAAAAAGGGTGATGAACGAATAATGTTTTGGAATTGTTGATTAATGATTTGCTGTAAAATTTAGTTTTATTTAACGTAATGTCGTTTATGAGTTCTTTTATTTAGTTGTTAACATTCCGAGATTATAGTTAGCGTTCAAACCCATCACCTGTAAATGTGTAATGTGAAATCTTCGAATGTGAAATCTTCGAACCATAGTTTTTAAAACTGAGCTGCGTAGAGTTAAAAACACATAATTTAAATGTGTTTAGGTCTTAGAATAGTTGATAAGCAAGTTTTGGTCACTGCGGTTTGTGAACCTAGAGTTTTTCAAATATAGTTCAGAGTTTAGACTCTACAAATACTCGAAACTATGCGAGTGTTATTGAATATGCGTGTAAAACAAAGCAAACAAAAATCCCATCTAAAAGTGCAAGAAGGCAGAGATTTCCTATAAAGAGGGATCTAAACTAAATTCTTATAATATATTTATTATAATGACGTATTTGAAATTAAGTTTTAACGTTTACATTTATTGGAAAGTTTTTTTTTGTGACGGCTCATTTAGTTTATAAGAAGTAAACTAGTTTTTCAAGAAGAGAGGTTTAATTCAATGAATTTATCAAGTTGTCAATAAATAATAACAAAAGAAAAACAAAAAACGTTTCACAAACTTATTATTTCCATTTCAATTGGTTTTCAGTTAAAATTGATAAAGAAATTAAGAAATACTTCACACACATCGTAAACGTATCTTAAACAACTGATTCACTTCAAAATATTAATATTAATATTTGAATTGCTTTTATATATGTATGTAATTTGTCATTACGTAAACAAAGTGTTTGTCAGATTTCTTATCAGAATGGATTTGAATTTAGTAATGCATGATAAAATTGCTTTTTTATCTTCAATTGGTTGACAAACATTATAAAAGCTCATACATTTTTAACGCAATATTTTTATTTTGAGACATGTGTAACCACCACTTTCAATATTGACTATTAGTCATGCTTAAAAAGCATATAGAGTCACAAACTGGGTCGCAAGAAAAAACTATATGTATACACAAAGGTTTTGAGAAAAGAAACTTTAAATTAGAATTAAAAATAAATAAAGGGTACGACTGGGTCGCACAAACTAGCTCTTGTGGTAAGTTATTTTCGTGTTGACGAATGAAAAATTTATTTGAACATTTATTTTGAAAAATATTCTGCATTGTATCTTTTTTTTTTTGTTCAATAAATTCTTTAAAAAAAAAATAATTATGACATAAAAATAGATTTATATGAAAGACTCACTGTCGACAACAATTGAATTACATGAAATTTTATCAAAATCAGTCAAATATTTTCGAGAAAAATAAAATTATCGGTTTCAAAAAAAAAATATATATTTTAAAAATTCGTTTTGCAATATTATTCAAGTTTAGCAGTTGTTTTAGAATATTTAAATTCGTTAAAATCAGTGCACCCGTTCAAAAGATAATCGGTGCAATAAAAAACGATTCTATATGGCAGATACCGTTAATAAGCTAATTTTGGACAAAATTCCAATAAAAGACATCATCATAGGCAAGAAATTACTCATATAAAATTTTATCAAAATCGATAGTATTTTTTTCGAGAAAAATGGAATTATCGGTTACACAGTTATTTCAAGACCTATAGGATGAAAATAAAAAAAATGTCTGAGAATTGTATCATAAGAACACTTTGGACCGAGTTTGAAGAAAATCGGCCCAATCGTTAACGCGCGAAAGGTTTCGATACATACAGACAGACAGACAGACAGAATTGCCGAACCCATTTTTTTCGTCTTCTTTATCATCGTAATATCGTGTTTTATTGTTATCCCAAAACTTTTTTTACGAATGTATAACTTACCTTATAGTTAATATAATCTCAAGTAAGAAATTAGACAAAAATATAATTGTTAAAAAAAAATAAAATAAATTGACCCCAGAATTAATTTATATTAGGTATATTTGCAGAGGGGTTTGTCACAAATGAAATCACCTGACAACTTATACTTGCAATCATTTGAAATTACGTTGAAATCAGGTGCAATCACTATTTTAAGTGATGAAATAAAAAAAAAATTTTGGTTATCGATTTAAAATGATTTCTTGCAATCATTAAAAATATTTCAAATCACTTTAAGTTTTTTTTGTAATCAGGCAATCAAAAATGCCATAATAAAATCACGAATTGAAATCATAATGAAATCACTTGAATTAATTTGAAATCAGTAAATATATTTGAAATCAATGCAATCAAAAAATCAGCTGAAACCAAATGAAGTCATTTGAAATATTGCAATCATTGAACCACTAAACTGGCTAGTGACAAATAATTTGATTAAAGTTACTAGATCCGTTTACTAAAACTTTCCAACGAAATTCAGAAAATGCCATCAAATATCCCATACAATTGATATTTTATGTTAAGCTTT
The DNA here is from genome assembly GCA_951217065.1 of Baccha elongata. Lineage (NCBI taxonomy): Eukaryota > Metazoa > Arthropoda > Insecta > Diptera > Syrphidae > Baccha > Baccha elongata. Next base: position 194,536,991 of record OX578272.1, on the reverse strand, counting down.
CAAACAGCTTATAAAATAAAGGACACGACTGCGGGTCGCACAATCTTGATCTTGTGGCAACCCGCAACTGGCAAGTATACAAACAAAATAAACGAAAAAATAATATGAAATTTTATTAAAAGGCTAAATCTATGTATATCTAATAAAGATTTAAATCTAAATCGAAGTTTAAAAAAAATTCTTCGGTATATGAAATTATGGAAAAAACATTTTCAAAATCGTCGGACCAGTTTTTAAGAAAATCGATTTTTTAAAAAAAGTGGGTACGCAGTATTTGAGAAAAAAAATTTATAAAAATTCGTCAACAAATTTTGAAAATATTGAGTTAACAAAAAAAGTTTTACAAAAAATTATTTAAAACTTAACAAATATTTTTAAGAAAAAAGTATGCCAAAATAATGTCCCAAACCCGGTCGTGAGCTCTCCTATTATAAGAACTTCAGTGTTTAATTAAGAACTTCAGTTTATTTTAAAAATTTGTAATTTTACTATTTTTTGACATAATACTAGAAACAAAACAAAATAAATTTTTTGGAATTTTCTGAAAAAAAAGCATTCGATTTTTTACGAATGCTTAACATGCTTTATTAGTAGATTTATGGTTCTCAGTAGGCACGTTGATAAATTATAATTCTGAAAACTCAAGTAAGATTGCTTTTTATTCAGTAGCACATAACACATAAAACAATGGTGACATATTATTTGTTTATTCCTCACCAATGCAAAATTCTTGGAATACAATTTTAATAAGCATAATTTCTAAGTCTGACCATTTTAAAATATAATTACGATAAATTCGTGGCTCCACAATTTATATAACAAGATGTGTTATGGTTCTTTTAGCTTTTCCAATTCGCGCGAATTTCAGAATAATATAAAAAAAAATTCACACCTATGCAGTTAAAAAACAATAGGTTATGCGCGAATTTGTAACATCATTTTTAATTTCTTTATAGGTATGTTATAAAGGTCTAAATACTCCTAGCTGTTATAGGGCGTAGAAAAAGTAAGGGAGACAACATTATATTTGAAATAGTTATAATAATCCTACTGGCCAAAATGTATTTATTTATTATTTATTTATTTAAATATTAAGGTGTGATTTTAAGTAAAAGTCATCAAAATAATATTTAAGAGTTTTCAAAAAGCGACCGCAGCGCCATCTATTGTGTAAATGAAATAGCCTTAATTCAACATCAGCGATCCAACAGTGAAAGTCCCATCAAAATCGGTCCATAGTAGTATCTGATAAGTTCAAATATACAAATATGCGAAAAAAAGCAACCGGAGCGCCATCTATGGGTTAAATGAAATAATTTTTGTACAACATCAGCTATCCAACAGTGAAAGTTTCGTCAAAATCGGTCTAGTAGTTTCTGAGAAGAGTAGAGTAATTAAAATAGCCTATGTTACGCGCTTGATCGTAAGCTATCGGCCAGTGAAAGTTCTGTCAAAGTCGTTCTCGAGATTAGCCAAGACAAAAAGACATATACAGACAGACAAAAATACCGAACCGAACTAAATTTTTCTGCATACATTTTAACTTTTTTTTCTTTACTTCTCTTGCCTTTTAACTCAAGAATAATTGCTGCAAGAGTAAAAAAAAACGAGTCGATAGTAACGACATCCTACGAGCAGTATTTGAAACTTACACATGATTTTTCTATGTGTATAAACTCAATGGCTGTATTACGTTAATATTGGGCATACGGATCTGGTTCAACAACCAATTTTTAGGAAATTTAATGGTCCTTATGTTATGCAACACGGTACACAAAATGTGCCAAGTTTAAGAAATATTAGCGAAAAACTGAAAAAAGTCAGAAACATTTGGGGATTTTCGACCCTCCCCAAGTTAGCACAGTGTCTGTGCAAGTTTCATTAAGTTCCGAATATTTTCTATCAGGTAACAGCACATATCGACTGGTCTATAACAGTAAATATTTAAATTGCGTTATGACAAGGTGCTTTTTGCTGAACGTCATCTGACGAAACGCAATTTGGCTTGGACTTATAGGACGCTTAACGCTGTAATGTTGCTTAGTCTTCTTGAATATTTGTTGAATATTTGTCAATGAATTTTCATAAAATTGAATAAACAGAATTTGTATAATTTTTAATTTGAATTCTTTGCTATAACAGTAATATAACGTTATTTTCGGATTTCCATCCAAATGCATGTTTTGTTTAGGAATACTTTGGATGCAAGGCAACTGAATATTTATACGAATTATGAAACTACCGTTAAAATGACATTTAACCGTTAATGTATATTTTTATAATAAATTTGTTTTTTAAAAGTAGATACATTACTACTAATTACTAACTTTTTTTGAAATATCACTCAGGTTCAAGGTGAATTTTAAAATTCGTTGGAGTCGGCCAATAAAAAAAATGCGATATCTTAATTTCTTGAAAAATTATGATTTTTCTAAAGTAAAATGATATTTTGGATCAGAAAACGGAGTGGGCATCTTCGTTACAGGGGTAATTGCATCAACGCGGTGGCTACTTTTATTTAGGTAGATTCGCTTAAAACAAAAAATAAAGAGACAAAGTATTAAGTATCAAAAAAAGAAAGAAACACCATCCAACAACCTTGATATTGGGAACTGATTCAACTGCAACAATTTGCTTACCTTTCAAAAGCTCAGACACAAGAAGTCAAAAACTCAAAATTCTTTAAATGAATTGTTTAAATGAAACTATGATGTATACCGCATTACAAAATTAACTGCGAAACTCACTCAAACCAAATATTCCTTTCAAATATTTTACTGTCTCTAGTTTATAAGATGCAAGTGAATAACCCACCTCCGCAAATAATAAATTAATTCAACAGACTATGAAAATGTAAAGTGCCATAACTCATTCATACAAAATTTGGCACATTTTTGAAGTGGAATTTTTCTAAACACAAAATCAATTTTACTTTTTCAGACACATTTATTTTTTTGAGCAACAAAAAAAAATTGTTCAGCAAAGTCGAAGGTTATTTTTCTAACGAAATGAACAAAATTTATTTGAATGCGGTGACATCTTTTGAAACAAAGCAAATACAATTTTTTTTAAATCTTAAATTGAAGCAGCTATCTTTGTCATATCAGATTTTGGATCTCTTCCAAACAAAAAAAAAAAAAAAAAAATATGAGACTATAATAAAAATTTGATAATTTAAAAATTGGCTTCCACAGATTTCCACAGCAAGTAATAAAAATGACTGGGTTGCATGTATTTGCTCTTGTGTCATGTTACTTTGGTGTTTAACATTGTGTGGTATGGTTGCCAATGCCAAATGCAAGAAACTGAAAAAAAAAACACTGAGCTAATGTTGATTCTGACTATACTAGGATTAAACATACTGAGCTATGCGATCGCAGAATACAATTCTGCACGAAAGCCTCTAGCTATAGTTCGTCCAGAAAAGATTGTCAGTACAGGAAAATTCCCTACTATACGGAAAAATTTAATGGTTCCGACGGGTTCGGAAACATGGATGAAATTATAATGTTGAGAACCCGAGAGAGAACTTGGTCATGATAACATCAAGGTTAAATCAAATAACATAACACAAAGTTTTGAAGGAGGGTAATTTGAGTAATTTTTTATTTCGATAAAATTGGGGCTATTTTTTCACTAAAACAAAGTGAAAAAAAAAACACTATACGAAATCAGATAAGTGTTTAATTTACTGTTTTGAATGCAAGTACAGTGAAAGCTTCCATAAGCGGAGACTCACGGTCACCGAATTGGATATGTTGACGTAACACTATGAAATGGCTGAGGAAATAAATAGCAGAACTAAAACAAATCAGAAACGAGAGAGAACTCTATAACAAATTCATAACATAGCCACATTTTGTCGTCCGGGGAATCCCCTACTAAGCTCAGAACGTAACTAATACTCTGTCCGGTCATGAGAGCTCCGCGTCCGGTTATCGCAGATTTTCAATCGATTTGTTCGTGTTATAAACAAAAAAAAGAAAATTTACTGAACATTGATTCTTTTTTATCTTTTTGTTTCTTATTTTTATACAAAATTAAACTTTTATTATATTATTGTGTCCGTTTATGGGAGACTTTTTTTTATTTGAAATGATTAAAAATAGTGTCCGTATCTGTTTATGGGAGTGTCCGTTTATAAGAACGCATTTTGAATGAAATTAGATAAAAAAGTTGATTCGCAAGTAGAGCTTTTACTGTACAAACCAACTTATTTGTTTAAAATACGAGCAGAACACTAGTAATTGTTCTTTAATTCAAAGCCGTTTCTGGGATGTTTTTTTTTTTTTTTTTGTTCAGTATGTTCTCTGCATTTTAAGACAATTAGTTAATTAGTTTTGAGAAATTTTGGACTAAACCGTTGAAACAAAAATTCAAATTTCTAATTTTCTACGAAGACTGAATAAAATCTGTCAAATAATTTGAGCGCGAAACAGATTAATGCAGCACCTGCACCAGCGATAGCAGCTGCCAATGTATTTCAATTGGTCAACACAGATTAGAAAAGCATTACCATTGTTAATAACTTTCCTGCTACGACAGTTAGTGACAACAACCTGCAAAAAAAAACAAATTCACATAGAATTAAGTTAATACAAATTTGCTGACCAGCCAGCGTACTGATTGATGTTGATGGCGCTAACTTATGGTGCTGAACTTCTGATGCTGGTTTAATCTGTTTCGCGCTTTTGGCTGTAGCTCGGTAAACAGAAAACCACATATTTACAAACTATATGTAGATTAACCCGAACGCTAATACATGCGATACGTCGGCTTGACGGAATCACCTTTTTATAGTTTTTTTAATGCTTCTTTCTCAGTATCACGCTAATATCATGTTTGATTGCTAAATTAAAAGGTATGTGCATGCATCTCTAACTTGCCTTTAAATTACGTATCAAACGTGTACGTAAGCTTTTTCTAGAAAATTCATTTGGTTATTAAAATACAACATTGCTTACAAATCCCTCCTATAAATTGTTATCGAAATCGTTTGAGCTGATTTCGAGATAGTTTCTTTAACGGTTAGTTAGTAGCACCATTGAGTTTATAAACATGTCATAGAGGAATCAAGATGGGTTCAAGCTCACCAAAGTAGATGTGTCTGATTTACCAACACTCTTTTTGTGTTTTCAGCGTGGGGTTTGTCACGAATGGAATCACCTGACCACTTATACTTGCAATCATTTGAAATCACGTTAAAATCAGGTGCAATCACTAATTCAAGTGATGAAATAAAAAAAATTGGTCATCGATTTCAAATGATTTCTTGCAATCATTAAAAATATTTGAAATCCCTAAATTTTTTTTGTAATCATGCAATCAAAAGTGCCATAATGAAATCACGAACTGAAATCATAATGAAATCACTTGAATTAATGTGCAATTATTTGAAATCAGTAAATTTATTTGAAATCAATGCAATCACAAAATTTTTAAATCGATTTAAATACTGCTTGAAATCACCTGAAATCATATGAAGTCATTTGAAATATTGCAATCATTGAACCATTACACTGGCTAGTGAGAAACCCCTCGGTTTTCAGTATCATAGTAATGTCATGTTGGATAGTTATCTCAATTTTTATGAATGCATAGCAAAATGCAAGAGAAAAACTACACCAATATCTAGATACAATCGCATGACTAATAAATCAAAGTTCTTTCTTAATTTGTCAGCAGATAAATAAATTAATTTGTTTTTTAAGTACCCATGTACAATATGTACGTACGAACAGCTAATTAGAAAAAAAAAAAAATAAGATGATTTGCAGAGATATTCCAACCGTGCGTGTATTCTCCTCCGTCAGCGAAGAGATGATTTATTAAACTCAATCAATCGGAACGGAGATAGGGGTATTGCAAAATAACACTAGATATGTTTATTTTCTATCTAAATCTCTGTAAACAATGTATCTGTACACAAAAAGTGATGTGAAACTGAAAATATAAAAATCAAATGATGAGGGACAATCATGCGAAACGTGAAATAATTATTTCGCAAATGTAGAAACATTATATTTGCAGTATGATGACAAAACATTGTTGTATTTTTGTGACACTATTCTCAAGCTGATGATGCCATCATTCTGATTGAGAATAACAAAAAAAAAAAATCTACATACATCGCCAAAATAAAATAACAAACGTTAAACAAAAATAGATTAATACACGAAATCTTAATTTATTCTATATACAAATACCTGTGTTTGTATCGGAGGAGGCTACAAATTAAAGCAGTGGTTGCGAGGACAGTGATGCCTAAAATAGTTTTTCTTTTGTTTAAACCACATTCGATGGGATAGAAGCTTCAAAATATTTTATTGTCGATCATTTAATTTTGTTGGCTATACAAACATTTACATTTCTTTAAACATTTAGTCACTACTTCTAGGTTGAACATAATAATGCAGTAAAATTTTGGACATCCAGTATTAATTGTCAACATCGCCAAAAGATTTACGATACAAAGTTTGATTTTAGGTTATATTGTTATCTATATCTCTTGAACATATATAAAAGAGACTGCCGTACGTGTGTATGCACGCATAACTCGAGAACGAATAGTTCAATTATCAATATTTTGGTTTGGATGGTTTCGTATTGACCCAAGGAAGAACATAGGTAATTTTGAATAAAAATCATCTGCGGGTAATCTTTGTACCTGCAAAAATCTCATACAAATCAACTTTGTTTTTTTTTTTAATCGAATAAAAGAGCGTTATTTATCAATTAAATTATACAGGGTGATTGGTATAAGGTGCACCAAAAAGCTTGAGCGTGTAGGTGGGGTTAAGACAAGAAAAAATCGTATGGGAGGGGGGTCTATTTCCCTCCGTTTAGGCGGGACGGGCAATTTTCTAAAAAGTGGACTTAAATCAGAAAAAAAATTATTTAAAAACAACGGTGAATGATACAAAGCCTTGTTATATCTTTTTGGAAAGCCAGAAAACTATTCTTTTATTTTTAAATTAAGTTGTTTAAGTAAACAGTTTTAAAAAAATTAATTTTCAAACTCAACATTTTGAAAAAAAAAATAAAAAAAAAATGTTTAAAATAATTTTTATATAATTTTTTTTAAATTTTTTTTTAAATTTTATTGTAACTAACTATTATTTTTTTTTTTCAAAATTCAATGCTCTTATTAATTTTTAGTCAAAAACAGAAAACCGGATGCCAAAATGTATCTTAGTTTTTGAGAAATTAAGAATAACTATAAGTATTGTTTTCCAAGAAAAACACTTTTTTTTGGTTTTCCCAAATTTGACCTGCGCAGGTCAATTTTTAATTAGGGAATTATCCCTTTTTTATTTTTTATTACATACCATCCGATTATAATCAAATAATAAAAAAAAACGAATTTACTTTTTACTTTACTTACTAGTTTTACTTTTAATTTTTTTTAATTTCTCAAAAACTAATATACTTTTTGGCATCCGGTTTTCTGTTTTTGAATAAAAATTAATAAGAGCATTGAATTTTGAAAAAAAAAAAATAATAGTTAATTACATAAAATTTTGAAAAAAATTAGTTTAATTTTTTTTTTCCAAAATTCTGAGTTTGAAAATTAATTTTTTTAAAACTGTTCACTTAAACAACTTAATTTAAAAATAAAATAAAAGAGTAGTTTTCTGACTTTTCAAAAAGATATAACAAGGCTTTGTATAATTCACCGTTGTTTTTAAATAATTTTTTTTCTGATTTAAGTCAATGTTTTAGAAAATTGCCCCCCCCCCGCCTAAACGGGGGAAATAGACCCCCCCTCCTATACGATTTTTTTCTTGTCTTAACTCCACATACGCGCTCAAGCTTTTTGGTGCACCTTATACCAATCACCCTGTATTTTTGAAGTGAAACTTCTTTAGGAAGGCTAAAAAGTTAAATGTGGTACCTAACGAAAATTGTCGGTCGCCTTTCGGGTTTTCTCGGTATACTTCGGTATCGATCAGGGCTGCAGCTAAAGAGATTCACGAGAAAACAAAAGCACAAATAATGAAAGAGAATTTTCTTCTATACCGTTCCCGAAATAATCTTCTTTGATGAGATCTGGGCTGGGGTGAAGCAAGCACGAAGCACATCATTGCAATTATAATTTGCAATAGGGGTGTTGATTAAGGTTTTTCCGACTGAAATAATCCCAAGCCCAACAACCAAAATACCGAATCAAAATCTCAAGTACAAAATCTCGACTGAGAAAATCCCGTCAATCGAAATCCTGATTATCAAAATCTGGACTACCGAAATCCCGAATGATAAAATCCCGACTGACAAAAACTTTAATATTTGAATACCAAAAAAGATAATAATTCGATCATAATTCCGAGGAAAAAGAAATAATTATTTTACATATGTGTGTAGGTAGGTACATAAATCAAAATTTAAAGACGGGATTTTCATTTTGTAGATACGTTTCGGTATTTTGGTGAACTTATCTCGAAGGTACTTCAGTTTTAGGAAAAAATAAATATATTAAGCCCTAGAAAATATACATCTACAATATACAATGATCTTTTTATATAAAATAAAATCCTTTAAGTTTCACTTCTGTCGAGGGTCCCGTGACAACTTTTTTTTTTTGTTTTTTTTGTGTGATTTCTGCGAATTTTCTTTAAAGAAATATTGCATTTTGAAAAGTGAAAAAGTGACTTAAACGAAAGCAAATGATGTTTCGAATGATTTAATTTTGATATTATTTTGACGATGACCGCATCAAAAGCGGACGATAACGTAAGTGGTGGCATTTTCTTCCTTGATGCGTCCGGGGGAACTGAAAAAAACATTCATGATTTCAAAGATTTTGGCTACGTTTCGTATGGGAGGAATGCATAATAGCTTACAAAAGCGTATTGAAAGCTCTTAGTCGCACGTTGAAAGATTTTCGGAATGATAAACGACGATTCGCTCTATATTGATAAACGATGTTTCATCAAACGCTGACCTGGTCATTCCAAGATCAAATCCCGCAGATGAATTTAACGTTTGCATCAGAAATCAAACATCCGAGTTGCTTTACGAAATGACCAATTCACTGCATAGTTTTCCATCACAATTGTGTGATTGGAGTAGACTTTATAACAAATTTGGGCGGAATGAAGTCCGCCGGGTCAGCTAGTTTTGTAAAAAATGGGCTTATTGTAAAAATAGGGCACGACTGGGCGCCACAAACGATCTCTAGTAGCATTTACTTTCATGTTAACGACAGGAAAAATCGTCTGACCAGTTAAAAAAAAAGGAAAATTTAATTTTTTTTTTAAAATACTTGTTTTGTAAAAAATTGTATTTAATGAAAAAATTTAAATGAAAGACTCACCGTCGCTTCGGCAACAATTTTTTTTAAATTACATTTTTCATTATTTTCTTGCGGCCTTAATAAGGCTTAGAATATCAAATTGCATCAAAATCGGTGCAGCCGTTCAGAGATAGTGGGTGTCTAAAAAACAATTTTTTGACAGGTACCGAATTAGTTTTTCTTCAATTGACTCACTTGAAATTCTATCAAAACTGAGTTTTTTTTTTCGCAAAAAATTAAATTACCTATCGGTTTATAAAAACAAAAAAACTTTTTTAAAAACTATTTTTTAAAAACTTGTTTTGCTTTATTAATCAAGTTTGGCAGTGCTTTTAGAATAATAAATTTCGTCAAAATCGGTGCAGGGGTTCAAAAGATAGCGGGTGTATAAAACAGCAGGTACCGTTAATAAATTTAAAAAAAAATCGTCTAAGGTATCTATCGTTGTCATGTCATATGTGACTGTTATCTTTTTGTTAACTTTTTTTTTAACATTCGACAATTGTAAAAATTGACGGATTTTTTTTATATAGAAAATTCCGATTATCCGAATGGGAAATCATTCACGATTAAGGCTAGTGTCATTTTGACTGATTTGGCACTCGCTTTCTTGTGAAATGAGATATTTTGTTTAAAAGCGGTAGAACAGCTTATGTTGATGAAGAACCTTCATGCAACATTCGCATTGGAAGCCCTTAATCGCATGGTGAAACATTTACGAAATTAAAAACGACGTTTCGGTGGCTCAATATTTTTGCTGTCAGTGTAAGACAGTTTTTATCTATAGCGCTGCGTGTCAAGATCAGATGAATGGGCGCTCGCCTAAATGTGTCACCTTTATGGTGTTAGGTGGGGAAATTGCAATTGAAATCACCAGTCTGCTGCACCATAAAGCACTTCAGTGAAAAAGTTGAAGGTGGACGATACGTCAATCATTGTTTGATTAAAACGGGTTTAGTTTAGTTTCTTTATTAACAGAAACGCTAATAAATGCGTGTTACTAAGGTACTAACGATCGACAAAATATATGTCGATTGTTTGAAATGTCGAAAATTTCTTCGGACGCTTGAATGTCGACAATTTTTTTTCCGATCAGTAAAATGTCGACATTTTTAAAAGTCGGCAAAAATGTTTGACAAGTTGTCGAATAGAAAAATGTCAACATTTTTCGATTTAGAAACTGTCGAACTTTAAAAAAAAATGTCGGCAAATGTCAACAAGTCGACGTTCATACCGAAAAAATCTGCCGGATATGTCACCATTTCACACTTCACCACCGACATTTCAATACCAGAGTTTTTCTTAAAAATGGCTTAAACATTGTCTATGAATATGAACTCTAATTTTTATACGCACTGGGCCGAAACGAAGTTCGCTGTGTCAGCTTACAAATATTATTTATTATAAAATTATGATTACATTAGTTTTTTTTAATTACATTAATTTTTGTTAATTAATATTTTTAAAACCGAAAAGTTAATTTTCATATATTTTCTTTGCAAAATAAATCGGGTTTAGTAGCTTCATCAAATCGTTGGTTTTTTTTTTTAGCAAATGTTTGAAAAACAAAACCCGTTGCTTGAGGGTGTCTTGTACTAATTATTTCATTCAAAAAGCAGCTTTTCAAAACGTTGAGCTCATATAATAGTCAATGATTTGAGATTTATTTGTCTTTAAAATACAACGTTGTATGTTCTACTGTAGTGTAAACAACAGAGCAGATTTATGTTCCAAATAGCAGAGATTCTAGAGCAGAGGTGTATAACTTGTTTTTTTTTTCTTACATGCAAATATTTATAAACAACGCTAAATCTGGCGCGCTTTTTGTATTTTTATTTTTGGGTACATTATGATGATACATACAATATACATATATGTATCCAAACAATTCAACTGGGTAGCTATATAGTTTGTCGATGAAAAACAGAGAACAGGTTGAATAATTCAAAATAAACATTTTCAATTCAGGTAACCCATAGTTTATTTTTAGAAGGTACAGGAAGAAGATTCAGTGATGAATTACATACGTCATAGGTATGCGGTTACGTTTAGCTATTTATTTTAAGCGAAAAAGATTTTTTTTGTTAGATATATATCACTTCTAAAGACGAAAAAGTGCCCAGCCATCACAGTTGTCCTATTTGTTCTTTGTCTTTAGACTCACAATTACTATTTCCAAACTTATCTCAACGGTGAGCAATGCTTAATATTTATCAGTTTTATTTTATTTATCTTAACACGATGAATTATTAAAGAATAATAAAGTTCAAGCAATCTCGATTCAAACAATTTTGTTTGAGACTATTTATCAAACTTTGACACTTTAGCGTTGTTCATTTTATAAACACGAATACACACTTGGTCAATTCGGAGAGGGAAATTTTTTGTAACAGCATGTTCTGTTATGTTTTTTTTTTTAGACATAAATCAATGAAAAATGAATTGACTGTCAGTTCTGATTCGAATCGTGGAATTTCATTCCCGTGAAACTCGCAAAAACTTTTAAAATTCCGGGCGGACAAAAATATTTCGGGTGAAAGGTTTTCCGGGTGAAACTCACAATAGGTGTGATTTGGAATTCTGCGCCAACCCTCACAAGAAAACTCACAAGGAATGTCACCACAGCATGTTGAAGTTTGTACTGTCATTATTGAAACCTCGATTGAAACAGCTGATCAAAACAAAACAAAAGATTTTGAATTTCAATTTGGATGCAAACATTTGGAAACATTTAATAATGCAAGGTAAAGTGTATTTTTAAAAAGTTATAAATTAAAAAAACAATTAAAGTTTATAAAATTTTAGAGGAAAACAATAATGACAACAAAAGGACGACCCAGGAGCAGTTGGAATATTTTGTTGGGTTCTTAAAAGACCACCCGGAACTGATCCGACAGACCCAGAAAGAGTAAAAAACATGTGGTCGGAATTAGGAGTAGTTTAAATGCCGTTAATGGCCTGACTAGGTCAAAGTGGAAGGAAGTAAGTTATGTTGAACAAAAACGAAGCATGTATTATTTCTATTTCATTTTGCAGACACTGTCCCACTGAAAAACCAAGTGAGATCCCGGACAAGAAAGGCCAAGGCTCACCGTTTAACGACTGGTGGCGGCCGTCTTTCAGGTATTAAATTGAAAGATTTTGAGGAAAAAGCTCTGGAAGCCTTTGGAGTGATCACTGTAGATGGTCTGCCCGGTCTTCCAACGTTGGGGACACAAAATAGTGTCAAAGTTGAATAAATTACCCCAGGTAACAATTTATGTTTTTTTTTAATTGACTATTTATTTATTCGTGTATTGTATTAATTTGAAAACAATCACAGTGATACAATATACGAGAATCTTTCCTTCTGCCATCGCAAGAAATAACGGACGCAAGAGTAAGGGAGCCAAGAGTAATCGAACCAAGGGCAGATCTACCAAAGAGTGCCCGGAAGAATACAAATGTATCGACCATTGACTTGATGAACCAAATACTTAAAATATCTCAGGAAAATTTGAATATTACCAGAGAGAGTTTAGAGGTCAAAAAGTCAACGGCTGATGCATTAAAAATATGGGTGATGCATTGAAACAAATAGCAGATAGCTTAAAGTCTTTGACAGAGATGGTTCTCCAAATAAATGATTCTTCCTTTTTTGCTGTTTTTCCAAGTGATAAAATGAAAACCAAAAGGCTGTGCGTACATAACTACGTATAATTGATTTATTATTATTATTTTATTATTTAAACATATCTTTGAAATAAACTATTGAATGAGTGATAGACCTACATATGTATGTCCTACATATAGGATTTATTTAGAATAAAATAAACTGAAACTTTTTTGAAGTTTTGATATGTGTTCATTATATTTAAATTAAATTGTCATAAACATATTTGTATGCCATGTCCGAACGGTTTAACTTACAGGACATTTTTGCATTTCCAGGCTCTAAATAAATTAGTGCTACTGACTGCATCCTTTTATTTTGGTTTCAGACACAAATAAAAAAAACTGTATACAAAAGAGAATTTATTACCGGTACTCCGACAATTTGATATGATATATGCTTTTGGAGTCACGTTATTTTTTTAATATTACTTGAATTCAAAATGTAATAATTCAATTAGTAGCACAGACTCATTTCGAGCCAGGAAGTGCAAAAATTAAAATAACTTTGTTAAAAAATAAAATAAAAGAAGTTTTCTGGATTTTCAAAAAAATATGGCATGACATAAATATTTTTTTTTTATGTAAGTAATTTTTTTAGAAAATTTCTCTTTCTGTCTAAAGGGGGGGAAATAGAACCCCCTCCTATACGATTTTTTTTCTTGTCTTGTTTGATTAAATCCTCAAACAAGTAAGAATATCGTAACTTTATTTTTTTTTCTTAATTAAATTTATCCTTTTTTTCGATTTTTTTCGCATTTAAAATTGTTGTCCTTGAATGTATGCCTCATTTGATAATAATAACATGTCAATATCCAATTTCCATTAAAAAAAAACAAAATATAATACTGATTTCGTAAACAGATAACAAAATATTAATAAGAATATGTTTTTACGTACAAAACGATGTGTATACCTCTTCTACCTACCCCAGATATTCTCCCACTATCCAGATTGTCATCAGACCTTGTGCCTTGAATACACTGATTGAACGAGTAAGCACGCAAGCACATAGAAGCTGATGCCCTAGGTTATAGTTTTAATAAATTAATTAATGCTGACATTTTGAACTTAATTATTTGAGCTATTAGTATTTATTTAAATGTTTTATTTATTTGCAATTTAATAAAACAAACAATTAAGACCATCGTTGGGTATTTGAAAACATAAACGATAAAGTACTCATACCTGCTGATTTTATTAAAAGAAAAATGAATTCTATACTTTTTATGAAATTTGTCACTGAAAATAACAACATATCCGAGTTACAAGGATTTCAATAGACATGGGGATTTCCTTAAAAAATGAACCTTGCCTTTTATCAAGTATTCTTTAGATACGGCTACGCACATAATTATCTACGATAAGAAAGGAATCGTCTTTTTTTTTCAATTTCGATTTTCAAGCTTTTTCAATGAAGATTATTTTATAATGAATATTTCTGGGAGTTGCAAAAAGTTGGTGTCCAAATTTTTTAGTTTGTCTGTTTGAATAAATTAGTATCGATTTTAAAGAATTTTTATATGTAAGCATTCCTCAAAAGGTAAATTCGATGTTTTCGTGTGTTCTAATAACCGTTATGAATTTTTAAAACTAGAAAACTAAAATGACTTTGAACGGAACTTTTTGTTCCTCCACCGAACTAAAATAGGGTGTTTTAATAAACGTCAGACTAACTAAGATCTGCATAGCTAAAATGAATAAAAACACACTTCTTAAAGCCTAGTATGCAGCTGAAGTGAAACGAAAAATCCCATACAAAAATGACACAATGAAATCATAAACGAAATTTTCCGTCCTTCTTTTCGTTTTGTGGTATGCAGCTCCACAGTAAAACGGTAGATAACCGGTTCAAGTCTCCACTACTCTCTACACTCTTTTCGCGCACAATTTAATTGACGGGGATATTAATTGCTCCCGAAATTTTGACGTTTCTATTTTGTTCGTATTTTTTTGTTATAAAATTGAGTTGTGTTTTTTTATTTGTTTTTTGTGTGTTTTGAAAAATATTTTTTTTACAAATGGTGGAACTCTACATGAAAATTTGCCTGGTACCGTTTCGTTAACATTTCGTCTGTGTTTTTGGAGACGACGGAAAATTTCGTTTCACTTCATCTGCATACTAGGCTTAAACAAAAAAAAAGTGTTTTTTTGTAATGTTCCTTGAGTACTTTGACTAACTGGTCGTTGGTTTTGTCTTCAGGGGCGGAAGGGGAGATTCCATCATTAGTGGTTTTTCATTACTGGTTCTTTTACGTTGAATGCTCCTTCGAGACGTTGTAATCAGCGCTTGAACTTTTTTTTTGTCTCATCAAAGAATTCTATCGGTACACCGCCAACGTATGTATTTGCTTCAGCAGCACCACCGGTTGCCATTCTTCGTAAATTTCACAGAAATGTTTTTTTCTCTATCAATCTTTATAATACAAATCCTCGTGGCCAAGTTCTTGGATTCTTATAACTAATATATAAACTTATTATAGACAAAAGTAGCGAACACGTTGGTGGTCTGCGCAAGACGGAGGATGTCACTCCATGTTATACGTACATCGATTACTGAATTATATATTATCGATAACAATAATTATATTATTGAAATGCTACTAAATAGTTAAGTTATTTGTATAAACTTTAAGGCTATAACACTTTTATAAAAGGAAATAATTGTAAGCTTTGTTTTGAGATTTTGAAGTAGGTAAATAAATGCAAAAAAAGAAGGCTTTGCAACTACTGCTCGTTGGAACGATAAGCCTGCAACGTCGCCATGCAATTAGACGGGATTATAGAATGACATGAATGACATGACTATTTGTACGCAGAGTTGAGTAGTTCATAAGTTGGCAAAATTTAAAAAAGCTAAATTGTTATGCATTATAACTCCTAAAGTGGTATACCTACAAATTTTCGTTAGAAAGTATGATGTCTATTCTTGTTCATAAATTGTGTTGTTGGTTCAAGTTTTTTTTTTATACATATTTTGTCAACTGGACTTAGACTAGTCCTGCATTGTGTCTAACCAAATAAAATATTCCATTATTAACACCACTTTTTTTGATTTAAAAAAAAAACTATTATTGGATTAGTTGGAAATTCATTCCGCTGAAAAAGTTATCGTTATGATACATGCGAACCCACTGTGTTGGTTATCGAGTTACACGTTTACGCAGGTAATTGAGAATTTGGTCCAAGCTTTTACATCTCATGTGACGATAAAAAGAAATTTACAGCAGAACGACATTTCTATTCAAAAACTGTTAATTAGAAAATCAATATCCTCGATAGTATAGTGGTCAGTATCCCCGCCTGTCACGCGGGAGACCGGGGTTCAATTCCCCGTCGGGGAGGAAAGATGAAGAATTTTTTTTTAATTTATTTTTTATAATAAAAATAGAAATTTTATCATATTATAGGTTAAATTGTTAATGATTATACTGTACGGGCAAATTTTTAATTCAAGTGCAGCGTTGGAGAGATGACATCGTTTATTAGATTGTATGCTGCGGACCATGGGGGAAGTCATAATAAAAAAAAGATAGTTTTATGTCTTTTAATTTGTGGGGAAATAGGAAAACTTCTTCTTTATTAGACTTAGTTCCTTATTGCGACAGTCGATTCTATTAAGCTTTGAGTTGGTATCGCCAAGTACAATATAGAACTACTGAAATAGAATCGACCTTTTGTAATAGAAAAGAAAAAGCACTTCAACTGAGCTTTTGATTCAAATGCCAAAATTAATTCATTTTTATTTGAAATTTCGGGGAGAGTACGGTAACTTTGGCGCCAAGAATTGAAAACGGTTTTTTGTAGAACAGTTTAATACAAGCATTTTTTACTATAGGTGGGGGGGTCTACCTCCCTCCGTTTGAGCGGGAGGGGCAATTTTATAAAAACAGTGCCAAAAATTTAAAACAAATATTAAAAAATAACGGTAATACTTACAACTAAGTTTTATATCTTTTTTTAAAGCCAATACTTTTTTAATTCGTTATAACGAATTTTATAAAAAAAGTTGTATTTTATTTTACAGTTTTGAAAAATCACACTTCAAAGTTTTTTTTTACCTTTTTTTCGCAATTTTTGTGTTTAAAGTCCATTTTTTCAAAGACTATGCATAGGTTTCACTTGATTTAAAAAACATCTAATAGAAAAAAGTATTCGTTATAACGAATTTTATAAAAAAAAGTAGTATTTTATTTTACAGTTCTGAATAATTGCACTTCAAAGTTTTTTTTACCTTTTTTTCGCAATTTTTGAGTTTAAAGTCCGTTTTTTCAAAGGCTATGCATAGGTTTCACTTGATTTAAAAAACATCTAATAGAAAAAAGTATTGGCTTTAAAAAAAGATATAAAACTTAGTTGTAAGTATTACCGTTATTTTTTAATATTTGTTTTAAATTTTTGGCACTGTTTTTATAAAATTGCCCCTCCCGCCCAAACGGAGGGAGATAGACCCCCTCACCCATAGTAAAAAATGCTTGTATTGATCTGTTCTACAAAAAACAGTTATCAATTCTTGACGACAAAGTTATCGTACTTGGCCGAAATTTCAAAAGATAAAATTTAAAATGTATTTATTTGAATTAAATAAAGTAAAAAATGAGTTTCTTTATTTGGTTTGATAAACTGGAAGAAGAATTGGAGAATAAACCCATGAATTAACAATTCAAACTTTTGCAACACCGTTTAGATGAAACTCTCGAGAAGCACGCTTCGATAAAAAATACTCCCAAGATCAAACTGAAAAACCGTTTTAGGAGTGTGATGGGGGCCAGAGCAGAGAATTTTACTATTAACAAGAAAAAGTGACCAAAATAGTCAACGTCTACGCCACACTTCATAAAATCGCAATACACCATGGAATAGGTATATTATGTTTGTACATACTTATGTACATTGTACATTATTTTTAATGTTCATGGAATTTAATTTTTACAAACTCTCTATTTGTCTTTTTTTATTCATAGAGTCTTTTTACGAAAGTCTATTCGCAAAACGTCTAATAGGCTTTTTTCGATTCTTATAAAGCTTTAAGTTGGTATCGCGAAGTACAACAGAACAGAAAAAGAACAGGAATTTACCGTAGAATTAGAATTTCTATGGAATATAAAAATATCGAAAGAAAACTACTCTCTCAATACTTTTAATCGGTAATTTTTCGATTCGACTCAAATTCTATTTTAAATATGTAGTATTAACGCGGTTTTACTATATTTCTGGCATGCCAACGTGCCGGTTTTACATATAGACACCGATATGGAAAACTATTCAAAAAAATATTTTCTATATATAATTTGTAAGATTAATTTTTCACTTAACTTCCAAATCTATTTCAACTTTCATACCGCAGTCGAAAAATACGCAATAAACAATCTTAAATCTTATCGCAAGATAAGATTTAAAGATAAAAACGTTATTTCCGAATTAAAATTCTTTCACATTAATAAAACTTCCACATTTAATCATGAACATACTACTTTTCTTATAAAGTACATATATGTTAATACGAAAATGATAAAGAAAACACAATATGACATATCAAGCCATTTAAAGCAAAATAATACATGCTTACTGCATTAAGTATCGAAAACCGTAAATTCTTAACTGCAATAGTTTTATTTTTGAGTACAGTTGTCCCTGTGATGACCATAATCGAAATTTAATATATGACCATTGACGTCCGTCGTCGAATAAATGATTGAGCAATTTAGCATGTTGGCTTAATAGACGAATGCATGAGGACTTATATGTAATTACAAAATTGAAATAAAATGAACGAGCGTTAGTCGCAAACGACCGTCGTTTTTTGTTTTTAGTCGTAGGAGAATAAAAATTTTAATTTTAAAATAAAACTGGATAAATTGGAAAACAAATTATGGCCCCATGACTCGCGAATCGAAAGGTCACCCGATTTGGCTATTTACATCTCTCGTGGTTTTAGGAAAAGCGAACTAAAATGTTGCCAAAATAAAGAAAATGCACGACTGGGTCGCACAAACTTGTTCTTGTAGCAAGGGATTGGGAAAATGTAATTTCGAGAAAATTGGGAAAAACTAAAACCGTTACATGGGGGTACCCGTTATAGCCGGGCTAAAACAAAAATTCGAATTTCTCTTCTAAGGAATCACCAAAAAATACTACACACGAAGTTTGAAGAAAATACGAAGACTGTAGATCGGTCACAGACAACCGCACAGCCGCACAGACAGACCGACGGACGGCATAACGAAACCTACTTTTTTGGGCTTCTCTATCATCGTAATGTCATGTTTGATTAAAACCTCGACATTTTTTTTACACGAAATCAATACTTGCCCTATTTAGCAAGTAAAAAGTAAAAATGTTATGTCACTACTCATATCAAGTGAAATTTTGGAGGTGGAAATGATTATTGCTGAAATAAAATAAGTATTTAATGGTTGAAAAAAATTGTGAAAGATAAACAAACAAAATATGATTAGGAGAACATAAATAATTTTGATTTGTATACCGAGAAGAAGTCTAATAGATATGTAGTTCCAATCCACTTGAAATCAATTAACCCGGTAATTTGTAAGAAAATTTGCATTCTATATTCTTTTTATATTTTCTTATTTTTTTTAAGCTAGTTTTAAAAGCAAAAAACTGCGGTTTTATTTAAAGTCAGCAAGAATAACAGTTCGACCGATAATGGCGAACGTTCGCTAATTGCAATAGAGTGACTTAAGTTCAAACCAAACAGTAATACCAAATTTTCACATTCGCCAATTTTTTCTTACGACTCTCAAGTCATGATACGGGCCTATTTATCATTCTGTGACTGAAAATAAAATATTTGTTTTAACTGTGTGTCTTGATTTAAAAAAAGTTTATATATAAATCTTCTTCTATTTTTTCCGACGATGATGTTGATGGTTCGAAAACTATATGGGGTTGAGCGGATTAGCTTTCGAAAATGTCTGCAACCCTTAAGGTTTTGGATTGTTCCATGTCTTTAGCGACTGATATCGTTGGATTTGTTTGTTTTATGAGTTAAAAACGCGACTATATTTCTTCCAGATTGTATTGTAACATCTAGCTCGAGCAAGGGCTTTGTCCGTACCTTTAACTTTTTGTACATTGTTTAACATTTCAAAAACTAAAAATTTTAAAACAATACAAAAGTTAAAATTACCCAAATTGTATTTTCTGTTAAGTGAAGTATTATGAATGAAAATCAATTTTAAAGGTTCTGTGGACTTTATTCCTTGCCCTGTTATGATTGTGGACTCATCAGTTAGATAACATCATACCGTAGCTAATATACGCGCAATAGGAAGATTCCTGATGTCGTATCTTACCATCACCGACCGTGACAGCTCTCATAGTTCTTGTCGGACTTCCGCAATTGAACGTAATTTATTCTGAGTCAGACGCTAGTGTTGTATATTATAGCTAAAAGGTTTTGATCAGTATGGGGTTAGTTCGTATGGGGTTCGTTAACGGCACCGAAATTATATGAAAGCTTGTAGATTGTTGTGGCAAAGAGCTTAATGTTCTTGGCTCTATTAGGTCCCTGGCCGCAGTGGTATACAAGGAAATGAATCATTACTCGATCTTAGCCAAGCAGAGGCAGACATAACGCTCTAAATCAAACCCTGTTATTTATAACAGGCCGTCATCAAATTAGACTGTAGACGTAGGGAATGGCTGGTGCAATTGCCAGTATTGAATTGGAGGCGCGTCAATGAAAACAAAACGTAATATGTGCTATTTACAAGAGCTTAAACATTATCGACTCCGGCTAAACGTCACAAATTAGTCAATTACTTTGTCCACCTGGGATACGCTAAGGGTATTTATCAAACGACGTAAAATAACGTAAACGACGTGTATTTTCCCATTGCCGTAAACGAGCTGTCAAAATTTCAATGGGGAAAATTTTCCCACGAAAAATGTAAACTTCCATCATGAATTCGATGCGGAAAGCGACCGACGATGTTAAGATGTAAAGGAGTAAAGTCGCTAATTCTGTTGACATTTAACGAAAGTTAAATTTAATTGCAAATATTACTTAAAAGCATTTTGGAGTAAAGGAAACATTTCGTTTTACAAATTTTCAAAAATGAAGAAAGTGAGAATAAAGAGATATATAAAAACAAATAATAAACAAAAATACAAAGTAGCTCATTTAAAACACCCGAAGAAGAAAAAGATTCCCAGGCCCTAATAGTAAGATCATATCGAAAAATCAGATTTTTAGAACCTAAATTGTTTAAACTATGATTTTAAATGATTTTTTTGGTTTATTTCGGTTCCATCTAATAACTGGACAAAAATTCAGGTGCGCCAAAACACACATATACGTGGGAAAATCGGTCCTAGAATTCTGAGTATCATAACCTAATCAATGCCTTAGGCTATTATACTCAGAATTCTAGGATTGCTATGCATAAGATCTTTGTCTTAATTCAGGTATATGTTATTATTGTTTAATTTATTACTCGATACATCGCATCCCTTGATGATTATAACCTACTAGTAGAGTCTAGACTTTAGACCTAGAGTCTACAATTCAATCCAAAATAAAAACAGTTCGCAGAAAATAAATCTTAAACAATAATGATACTCATGCAAAGTTTGTTAATAAAATAATTTTTAAACTAATCAATTTTGCTTTTGCGAAATTAGTAGCGGCAAAATCAGAATTCACAGACGAGTTGCCAACACCATAAAATAAATCAACAATAAAGCGCAAATAAATAGTAAAATACCTACACAATTATAATTTGATTTTGTATAAAACATCACCAAATAGATACAAGCTTTATACACTTAAAGATACTAAGATACAAGTTTACGTATTGCAAGGCATTATTGCTTCATTCAGATGATGATGATGATGATGTTGTTGATGACGTTAAACTCTGTGCAAATGTAATGGCTACCACCCCATTAAACAGTGATGAGATGACAATATAATATGCAATTGTACAGAGCACGGGACGATATAATGATGTCGACTATTGTGTTTATAATGAGCAGCTTGTGTTGGCTTCTGTTCTGGCAATGACGATGTTTAAGTCTAAATATACTTGACAAAGTCTAGTGCCCTTTTAACATCAGCATCACAAAAGCATGTCACTGTTTTTAAACAGACGATGTTTGTTTTATTTTTTTTTTAAATGACATACATTGTTTTGCAGATACAAAACTTGTATCTGTATCTAATTGTTTACACAAACTTGAGAACAAAAAAATATAACAAGTTATTTTTTTTTTTTTTTTGTTACAGAAAACTAATTAAGAAGCTTCACCTAAATCCAATTCAGTTCTGACATTGCTGTATACGGTTTTATCCAATTGAGACATTTTCAATCCTTTGCTATTTTTGTTAATCCTTTTTGTTTGTTGAATTATCAAAACGATTGATACACGCACTTTCTTCCAAAACACGGCACACATACGTATAAAAATACAAATTGGCCGGTAACTTTCAATTAAGTGAAAGATATGAAATTATATTCATTTCCGAAAGCGACATCGAACAATGACCGCTCGCTAGTTTTGAGGCCACTTTGATAGTTGAATTATGGTCTGCAAGAGACCCTCACTTTTCTTCTTCTCTACCGAGATACACACACTAACTACACTACAACACTGGCTGATATAGGGGATTGGGGCACGGGTTCGGCAAAAATAAATAAAGTGAGAGGTAAGTAGATATTTACATATTCCGGCACATTGAGGCACCTAACTGTTATTATTACAAAATTAAATGTAAAACCCGATTGTTATTTATGTATTCATTTTTCTTTCGGCGTACTGGGGGCCACGGGAAAACCGAAACGACAACAACACAAAAAGACAATATTAACCAATTTCTTGTGTTATAGATACGAAATCCGTACCAGCATTCGTATTGTGTATTGTAACAAGTTCCGTACTCAACTGAATTGTATCTATTCAATCGGTTTTGGCTAGAGCTTGGCAATTTGGCGACGGCGTGTGATGCGAGTCGGCGGAATGCTGCCCACTAACCACCGACAATGTTGATGATACATTCGGTTTCACGTGCATAATGTATAGATGTTGAATTAGTGTGGCTAATGGCGATGAGGTGTATCATGGACAGGTAAAAGTAGGAAATAGTACTAAAACAGGTAAATTCAGTTAAACAAATTTGTACACAGATTGCACTGCATTTGTGTCAAAAACTTTAACGAGATTTTTATAAAATTAAAACTGAAAAAATGTTCAGCAAATATACTGTTGGCTTTATAATTACAGTACGTTCTCGATTCACGCAACTCCTCGATTTTCACAACAACTGAATTTATATCATTGTTGACGCAGTAACAGGAACAGGAAAAAAAGGTGCGGGTGCATAACTTCACAGGTCATAACTTCACATGGGTCATAATTTCACCTCTAGTGGGTTATAATTTCACTTTTTTCGGGTGAAGTTATGTCCCACCTTAGGTGGGAATTAGCTTCACTTTTTTGTGGGCCAGAATTTCACTTCTTATACATATTCCGTTATACTGCACAATATAAATTAAAACTTAGAAATATGTTCAAATATAGTGTAGCTTTCATAAATCAATTATTAAAATTACGAACTTCGACATCATATATTTTCAAAAACAGATCTCTCGTTTTAGTAAATTATATTATAAAGAAATAGTGTGAATAAACAAGCGTTGTTGGCGCTAAGTAGTTAAGCGACCGAAAAAAAATTTGCACAATTTTTGTTTCGGTCGCTTTACTACTTAGCGCTAACAACGCTTGTTTATTCACCAGCGAAGTACGTAAGCGACCGAAAATAAAAAATTCCGCAATTTTTTATTTTCGGTCGCTTACGTACTTCGCTGGTGAATAAACAAGCGTTGTTGGCGCTAAGTAGTAAAGCGACCGAAACAAAAATTGCGCAATTTTTTTTTCGGTCGCTTAACTACTTAGCGCCAACAACGCTTGTTTATTCACACTATTTCTTTATAATATAATTTACTAAAACGAGAGATCTGTTTTTGAAAATATATGATGTCGAAGTTCGTAATTTTAATAATTGATTTTTGAAAGCTACACTATATTTGAACACATTTTCAAATACAAACTGTGTATACTACGAAAAAACAGCTTCAAATATCAATATTTCTATCATAGGTTTATCCATTTTTGTACGTCTTGGCAAGCCATAAAACTGAAGAGCAATAACAGTTTTTGATATTTTTTGTTAATAAAAATGTTTCAATAAATTGATTACAATTTATAATTTTTGTTGGCTTTTGACTGATTGGATTTCTAAAGATTTTTTACAATGTAGGTGGGAAATAATTTCACACAAATTTCAGGTGAAATTGTTGCTCACCTAAGGTGGGACATAACTTCACCCGAAAAAAGTGAAATTATAACCCACTAGAGGTGAAATTATGACCCATGTGAAGTTATGACCTGTGAAGTTATGCACCCGCACCGAAAAAAATTGGCGCGATATTTACTCAGGTTTTTGGCTATGTTTCTCTTTGTCTGTTGCTTTACATTTTTTTTCGGCAGTTATTCTACCGCTACTTTTCAGTGATGGTATACACGATGAAGTTGTATGAATTTACATCATTATGTATCTATCCAACTCAACATTCTCTTGTTAGTGTTTCGAAAAAATGGGTACTATTAAAAAAATTGTGAAACTGTCAATTAAAAACAAAAGTGAAATTAAAAAAAAATAATAATAATAAAGGAGCTTTAATTAAATCAGTATGCCGTGAGTAGGAAGAAGGGCGGTTCAGACTGGGAACCAAATTTGCCCTTGAGATTAAATTAGAGGTCGAATTTGTAGCTGATAGGCCAGGTGTGTGAACAGGTGTTGATGTTGATGACGTCATCAAAGGGATTGGTCGCGTGCCGCCGCCGCTGGTGCAGATATCTGAATTTTGAAATGAAAAAAAACTTAAGTTGATAATTGGTGATTTGAACCGTGTATGTTAGGGTTGTGAGCCGACTCAGAGTTCCGTTGTGCTATAGAAGCAATTGGAAGAATGATGTTTGTTGTGGTATATTAGTTGAGATAAGAGATAAGAGCTAAAAAAAAAACCGTGTATGTTAGGGTTGTGAGCCGACTCAGAGTTCCGTTGTGCTATAGAAGCAATTGGAAGAATGATGTTTGTTGTGGTATATTAGTTGAGATAAGAGATAAGAGCTAAAAAAAAACCGTGTATGTTAGGGTTGTGAGCCGACTCAGAGTTCCGTTGTGCTATAGAAGCAATTGGAAGAATGATGTTTGTTGTGGTATATTAGTTGAGATAAGAGATAAGAGCTAAAAAAAAATACACTGTGTTGCTTGTGGTGTAACTGATTGTCGTTTTATTTTGAATTTGAATTTGTATGATTTGAATATGTGTTTGACGTGTATTATAAGAATAATTTTATATTTCTTATCATTATCATAGAGAGAAAAAACATTGAATTACTTGATTTGTCCAAGCAGCAAAGCAATGGGGTTAAACAATAATAATAATAATAATAATAATATGGATGAATGACTTTCGGTAGTGTGGATTATAAATGTGTCAAATTTCTGAAAGAAGATAAGGATGCATAGTGTGCATATAATATTTTTCTTTTGAAGTTCAAGGTCAGGAAATTCGTTTGATGACTTAATATTAAATGGATTGTAGGTAAATGAGTAAGAGTATTTTAGTAACTCGAATATTGACATTCACAGATTAGTTGAGGGATTTGGTTGAATAAATAAATCTATATTTCATTATTTAACATTCGCAATTGTTGTAATGATGTGCATATTAATATTAGCTTTCAACAAGAGACGTTATTTAATAGCTGATTAGAATAATGTTTTGGTGTGAAAGATTGCGTGAGGGAGAAACTTTTTGTATATGTGAATCTGGATGGCTAGAAATGAAATTTACGGATGTAAAATTTTATAATGAGACAATAAAATTACTAGTGCAGCCAGAATATGGCAGCGAATGTGTATTGTTCCAAAAATGCATATGACAATGTATACAAATACTTAAACAACCCAAGACTTGAAACAGTCTCTGATAAATTCTATAAGTGTCAAGGTCAATACCAATATGTCTAACATTAATACTGCATTGGTTTTAGATGAAATCTTACAATTTCTGAAAAGTAATCAACACGCGGTGCTGGAGGACCATTATGAAGATTTTATAAACTGTATAAGTTTTTTAAAAAGATTTGAAAATGTTTCGTATGTATCGTCCATATTTGGCTACCATTTTGAAAACTGTCCTTGGTCTTCAAATACCTGCAAGTGCGGACCAGACACTTGTGCGTGTTATATGGTAGAAAATAGGGTTAGAAAAATAAAAAAACTGTTATCACAATATAAGAGAATATTAAATAAATAAATTTATGAAACATATGAAAATGGTACAGTATTTTAATTTGCCAAAAAAAAATGTTTAATGTGCAAAACCACAAAAACATCCTTTAAATATAATTAAAAATTATTATTATATCAAGTGTTATTAAGACTTATACTTTAATCAAATCACAAAAATATGGTCTGGATATCAGTCAAAAACCGCAAAAAAAAAAAAAAAAAAAATCCTAAACACCATCAAACTGATTCGCCAAAATGTTATGATGGAAATTGCTCTTGAAAGTACCAACATTTGTTCTGGAATGTGAGTCGAAACCGCAAAAAACATCCGTTTTTTAATTTTAATCTACTGCTTAAAAGTAATCTACAATATTTCGGACTATAAAAGCTGGTTGTTCTCTGTGTTTTTAATTCAGTTAAACTCTAAACCTTAAAAACGTAATTATGAGCCGACTACTTAAAATCAAATCCACCGTCAGCGTTAAACCGACGGACAAGCAATTGATGAGCCTTTCTAAGGTTATTATGAAAAAAAAATACAACATCCAGTCTGCCACGAGAGTATCAACCCAATTCGGAGAACAAATCCAAGTTGAATTGGACGATATCAGGGTGTATTTACCAAAGAGATACACCACTCAACTAGATGACGAGGACATCGAGGATCTGAGCAATTACTCTTTGGAAGTGGTGGAGCCTTTTGGACAGTCCTTTCGTGTGGACTTCCACCAAAAGGAAGAATCGAAACATCAACCGGAACAGCAGCAACAACAAAAGCAACAAGAACAACAAGAACAACAACAGCAGCAGCAGTTACTACTACAGCAGAAACAGCAAGAGCAGGCACAACTACAACAACAACAACAGGTACAACAGCAACAACAACATCTACAACAACAACAACTGCTGCAGTTTCAACAACAGCAACAACAGCACCAGCGAGTTCAACAACAACAACAACAACAACAACAACAACAACAACAACAACAACAACAGCCACAACATCAGCATAAGTCACATTCTAAAAGGAAAAAAGTGCAAATAATAAGCAATGACGAGGTAAACATACCATTGCCTATATTGTATTATGATGATGATAACAAGCTTATATAAATTATAAATAAAAAAAACAAAAAAAAATATCAAAAAAAAAATTCTCAGACTTTTTTTTCTTTCTCTTTTTGGACTTTTAGCGAATAACGGTCTTAGGTGAATCGCAGACAAATGTAAAGAGGTTCAATCTAAAAGGCAGTAAATTTGAATTTAAAATAAACCCAATCCCCAACAACGAAGAGCCCACTTCATGGATATGACCCTCTACATGAAAACGAAAATGATACTTTAAACGAAAGGTATGAGAGGACCAAAGCTAAGACTGATCGATTGAGAAATTTTAATTTCGAAGTTATTGAAATGTGGTCTTGTGAATTTCAAAATCAACTTAAGTCTTTCAGTAGAGAAGATTTAAATTTTATCAACTCGCATGAACTGATACTGAATTCCCCACTGAATCCCCGAGATGCTTTTTATGGTGGAAGAACTGGCAATTCGTTTAATTATTACAAATGTAAAGAAGGCGAAAAAATTCAGTACATTGATATATGCTCTCTGTACCCCTGGGTATGTAAAAATGGAAAATTTCCCATTGGTCACCCCAAAGTTCACGTAGGTGATGATAAAACCCTTTCAACAATGCTTTTAGAAGGAAAGAATGGACTTGTGAAGTGCAAGATTTTACCTCCAGAATATTTGCTTCATCCGGTTTTACCCGTAAGACAAAACAATAAACTCATGTTTTCATTGTGTAGAAGCTGCAGTGAAGAAAAAAATCAGGAACAGTATTGCACCCATACTGACGACCAAAGAGCATTGTTTGGGACATGGGTGATTGATGAAGTAATCAAAGCAGTCAAAAAAGGCTATACTATAATTTCGGTTTTTGAAATATGGGAGTATAATGTAGTTCAATATAACAAAGACACAAATTCTGATGGTCTTTTCACTGCTATGATGAACAAATTTTTGAAAATTAAACAGGAAGCATCAGGATGGCCAAGTGAATGTTCTTCTCAGTTGGAAAAAGAGAAATATATTGCAGATTTTTTTGAAAAAGAAAATATTCAACTGGAATTTTCAGAAATTTGTAAAAATCCCGGAAAGAGATCTCTTGCAAAATTAATATTAAATTCTTTTTGGGGAAAATTCGGTCAAAGGGAAAATCAACTTCAAACTTATGTTTTGAATGACCCTTCAACATTATTTCATTTGCTCACGCATCCTTCGATAGAAGTTTTACACATTCTACCTGTGAATGAGGATAACATCGTCGTCAACTTTGAAATGAAAGAAGAAGCAATCGACTCACTTTCCACAGTCAACGTCAGTATTGCTGCTTACACCACAACTTTAGCTCGCCTTAAATTATATAGCTATCTAGAAAAATTAGAGGAAAGAGTTCTCTACTACGACACTGATTCAGTTATTTACATAAGTCGTGAAGGAGAGTTTCAACCGCCTACTGGTCAATTTGTCGGCGACATGACTGATGAGCTAGAAAGCTATGGTATAGGGAGTTATATAACGGAATTCGTGAGCGGAGGGCCTAAAAATTATGCATTCAAAGTGTTTAGCACAAATGATAAGCAAGAACACGTTGTTTGCAAAGTAAAAGGCATTTTTCTCAATTATGAATCATCACAAAAAATTAACTTTGATTCAATAAAAAGCGCTGTCTTAAATTCTTCTTCCTCGGACAGCGAAATCATTATTAATTCAAAAAATATTCGACGAACTCGAGATCATGAAGTGATTACTATTTCAGAAGTAAAAACTTACAAGCCAAAAGCGGAAAAACGTCGTTTTCTGAAAGATCATAGTTCGATGCCGTACGGGTTCCAAAGACGATTTTCAAACTTCAATAACTCAAGCAACAATAATTTATGAAATAAAAAAACGTGTTTTTTCTTAAAGCATTTAATAACATATAAAAATTGTGTTTTATTTATAGAAAGAACATAAATATATATTAGTACATTACGGGGCTTGTCGTGCACTTAAAAACTTGCTTATTATATAAACATTTTGTAGTGCACAGGATTTTCCAACATTTTGAAAGCATTTTCCATGGCTAAGACATTTTATTTGGTTGAAATATATACTTCTCAGTTCCTTTAAGTTTGGGCAGTTGGAAAAAATTTCAATGTTTTTGACTTCTACTTCGTTACTAAGCAATTCCCTGAGCCATTGCTTTTTTTCAGCTCCTTTAACGTAGACAACGCCAGCTTGGATTTTTTCTCGTAGAAATGTCTTAACTTGTGAAAATTTTATAAACCCTTCATTCCAAGTTAGCCCGTGGTGATTTTGATACAACCAATGAGTTTGTCTTCTAAGTGATGCAGGAAGTTGATTTATATCAAATGGAGAAGTAACAATGAAATGGTAATGAGCCCCAGTCACAATATATTGCTATTTCTTTTAAAATGAACCCGTTCTTGAATCCTCCGAAGCCTTGAAAATCTACTATATAAGTGTTCATGATTAGGATATGTTCTCCGTAGGTTTATATTACTTAGTCGAGACTAAATTAAAAAAAATTCTAAAACAACCAGCTTTTATAGTCCGAAATATTGTAGATTACTTATTAGCAGTAGATTAAAATTAAAAAATGGATTTTTTTTTTTTTTGCGGTTTCGACTCACATTCCAGAACAAATGTTGGTACATTCAAGAGCAAACGAAATTTACAAATAGGTATGATATAATATTATGACATTTAATTATGTTAGCTTGTGAACTTCTCCAGTAATTGGACTATACTCAATTATGCGGTCATGAAGAATAAGACAGTACATTGTTGTTGATGCTGGAATCGGTGTCGATGTTTTGAGTTCAATTTTTACGTCTACAGGTCCTGATTTAATTGATTCATTTTGGCGGGAACAATCAACAACCATAATTGGAGCGAGATCTTTGAAGTCTTGTCGCGACAGAAGTGGTTGTGATTCTTTCTGATAATATGATGATTGAAATTTACAATACATTTCATAGGGAATAGCATAACGGTCTAGTTTATATTTGAGATTTAAGTCTTCACGTGGGTAAGATTCTGAGTTTAAATGCACCTTGACATTACTTACATCACAATGATCGAATCTGCTAGGATCCTTATTTCGCTGGTTTTTTTTATCAGTTTGTAAAGCAATAATAACATATCTCGCTTTCTCAAGTTGAGTTGAAGTTTTGACTGACCATACATGATCAGTGGTGGTTGGTAGAGTTGGGTATTCATACATTTCCCAACTTCGAAATTGAATTTGAATTGGTTTTAACTGCATTTGTTTGAATAATGTAAGCTTATTTGAATCAGATAGGGTAATATGTGGAACTCTCCATTGTAGTTTAAAAATTGAAAGTTTTAATTCTTCAGAATTATTAGCTTGCTCAAAATAATAAGCGTTCTCATTTGTTCGAGTACGAACTAGAATCAGCTCATGTCTTGCGTTTGCTATAACCTTTTTATAGTCTTCAGCAAAGCCCAGTATATATCTAAGTGGTATACAAAAATTAAAAGTACCCGAAACACGTGGACTAGCGGCTCCAATCCATGAAGCATTTTCTAAGCATTTACTTTCATTCTCGTTCAAAGATATATAATTTTTCAATGATGATGTGATGCCAACGTTTTTATTGCTGTCAATCTCTACTCCATTGAGTTCATAAGCTGCCCTTTCAAAAAGAAATAGCATAGCATTATTAGTTAATTTTCCTGTTGTGGAAATTGTCCCATCTGATTTTGTTAAGCCTCCTTCCACATAAATGTCGCTATCAGAGGGTAAAAGGCACAAGTCCTGTTGTAGTATGGGGAAACGTATTTCATCACTTGGGTTGTAGGATTGAAGAAACGGTGAATAATTGCGGTACTCAATTTTAGATATGCTGTTATCGGAGCTAGGTCCATGGCCAATATTTAAAATATCATTCATATTGTTTTTATTTTAGCTTAAAACCTAATGTAAGAAGAAAGGCTTTGTTTTCAGATGATAGCTTAGATGTTGACAGTTTTGCTGTTTTAGTAGAACTATTTGATTGGTTAACTTTAGTGTCTGTTATATAATAATTATATATTAACATTGTTAAGATTTTGTTGTTAAATGCAACCGTACGGTTATTCTTTCTCCTCTAAAATTTATCAAGTCTCCGTCTTGGTCTACAAGTTTCAATGATAAAGTACTTAATTGTTTGACATTCACTGGTAGATAGATGACATTTTTTGGAACTTCTATTATTTTATACCCTGGTCCTGCTTCCGGTGAAAATTCATGTATTGTATGCGTAGGTGTATTATTAAAATATGAACCATTTATGATATTACACTCAACTCGTATTACATTTACCTTGTTTATATCTACTGGTAAATCTGATATGTGGGGCTTACCTTCTTTGAGGACTCTTTTATTAAAACCCAATAATTGACCAATAGATCTGTCCCTATCGAAATATATTTTTTCAGTGCTTTCGATTTCACATACCATTGTATTGTTATTTGCTTCTAATCTGACAATTGTCGTAGAATTTTGCACTAATAATTCTTCGGATATATATGATGCAATGTCATCGATCTCATACGAACCTGTTGGGATTTCAATTACCATTTCCCCCACATGTAATAAGTTATTACGCTCATCAACATTTGGTATAGAGTTATACGCTTGAAAATCAATCAGACCACAAACGTAGCTCTGATCTAAGTTTAGAGGCGGAAAATATTCAGACTTTAGAAAGGAAGCTCTACCGCTAAGTGTTAGTGTCATCGACATGGTGATAAAAAACACAATGAAATCATATTTACATAAAACTCTTTATTTATTGAGAATAGGAGTCACATAAAAAACTTAAGCATAAATGACCACAGTTAAAAGACTCATAATCTTGATATTTAGTATAATTATAATTAATTTGTTCACCCAAGTAATTAATTATTTCAATAGGAGGTTGGAGATTTCCAAAGCTATCAAAATATTCAATTTGAGTACCTTTCTTATTATATGCTACCCAGTGTGTTCCAGGACCATTTGCGGAATCTAGATTTACTATACCGCATTCGTTTTTCAAAGGTCCAGTCTTTGGTAAATTATCACGCATGAAAACTCCTCGAAAATTTGGTATTAAATTTTTTGCAAAATTTATCAAATCTTTTTCATTTAATGCACGATTAGGTAGCAAGCTTAGAAGTTTTTTGATTTTTGATTTAAATAGAGTCCAAACCCTTTCCTGTACGATTTGAGATGTAAGCCGTGACCGACTGCAATCGATTCCATTTTTCCATTATGACGTTTTTTCTCCTCTAAATCTTTTTTAGCAATACTTATATCGTTAACGGCTTTGGCTACTCCTGCGGCACCTCCTGTCAAAGCTCCAAGAGCTGAAAGTCCGGCAAATAGAGGAACAAGAAATGGAATTCCCCCACCGATTTTCGGCACTGAAATAACTCTGGGTGTCTTAATGTTATTACTATTTTTGCTTATTGTCTTATTGGCAGAAGATACTGCTATTTTAATTGCCTTTTCAAGATTGACAGGTTTTTTACGTTTGACATAGTTTCCAATAGTCTGGATTACTTTTTTAAAGGTGAGTTGTTTTGGTTTGTTATTTTTTTTAGATTTCTTATCTTCATTTTTCCTTTTTGCTCTTTTCTTAGACTTTTTATCTTCATTCTTAGAGCATGCCATGCCCATACCTAATTTTAGTTTTGTCTTCATTAAATTAGTAACCAAAAGTGCGTTTGCTCGCTCAGCTATACTAGCGTCTTTAGATTTAACTCGTTGCCAAGCTTTTTCCGATAAAATTCTATCGGCTATGTGACGATCAGATGTATTTTTAAATTTTGAATAAGATATATCGTGTTGTTTGCACGCTTGATCAAGCAAATTTATTCCTGAATCCCCTCGAGCTAAGCGTTCTTGAAGTTTGGTCCCAGGCCCACAGTATTGATAACCAGGTAAATGTAGTTCAACAGGTAGTTTGTTTATTAATGTGTTTAATAAACCTCCCCCTCTCGGAAAGTTTCGTTGACTGGTAGAGTTTTTTGAATAATCAATCATTTTATATGAATTATCTTAACACCATAGTGCGTAAATTAGATATGACATTTTTAAAATATAAACTTCGTATTTATAATAAAATATTTAGTATTTACCACAATGCGATTCGTTAAACAACAACATCAATTGCCTGTAACAAATATGGAAATAATTAAAAGCAATATGGCAAAAAAGCATGGTAAATTATTTCCTCATACTATTAGAGGATTAATTACGGGCCCCTCAAACTGTGGGAAAACAAATGTCATGATGAGTTTACTACAGCATCCCAATGGGTTGAAATTTGAAAATATATATATATATTCTAAGTCCCTACATCAGCCAAAGTATGAGTTTTTACAAAAGGCGATGAGACCAATTAAGAATATGGGTTTTTTTTACTTTTTCCAATAATAGTGATGTTATTCCACCCGAAGAGGCTAAACCAAATTCTATATTTATCTTTGATGACATTGCCTGTGAAAAACAAGACACAATTCGAGTCTACTTTAGTATGGGGCGTCATCACCACATTGACAGTTTTTATTTGTGCCAAACGTATACAAGAATACCCAAACATCTCATTCGAGACAATTCAAATTTTCTCATTGTTTTCAAACAGGATGATATGAATTTAAAACATATTTATAATGACCATGTCAATTCAGATATGACATTTAATACATTTCAGAGGGTATGTGCGGAATGTTGGAATACAAACTATAGCTTCTTGGTAATTGATAAGGACAGTCCATTGAATGAAGGTCGATATAGAAAAGGTTTTGACTGCTTTCTTAAGTTATAAACAGATAATATTTAAGTTGTACATCATATGCATAGTAATGTTCTATGAGAGCAGTACGGAACAGTTCAACGAGCAGATATTAGCAGTAAAAAGCGGTTCAGTTCAGTTGGAAACCAGTAACTTTAGTATCAAATTAAGTTTAAAAATCCATTGAAAGATTTTTTAAACAACTTCGAAACTTATTCACGATTTGCCTCTGTAAGAAAAAGTAAGCCTTAAATAATGATGAATATAGATATAAAACTAACTAAAGAACTTATTAAAACCACCAACGCTCTACGAAAGAAATACAAAGATCTTAAAACTGATAGGGAAGTTTACGAAGCTCAAATTGAAGAAACTCTTAAACCACTTACCAAGCCACTTAACGAGTTAGTCAAAAAAACAAACACAAGGCAAGATGAAAATTACTTTGTTGAAAGTCCTACAAAGAAAATGAAAATTGCCTCTGAAAAACAATACCAAGAAAAAGAAAATGATGAATTTATCACTCCCAAGACTGTTGATAACTCACTCGTTTTTACTGAAAATACTACACCAAAAAGACCAAACAAAAATTCAAACCACCGTCTGAATCATCGCAGCTTTGGAGAACTATTGTTACAAGAAGAATTTCATGATACACCCAAAAAATATGTAGATCTATTTATAAATAATTCCAACACCCTTGATAAAACTTACGGTATATATTTAAAAGATGGAAAGTGGTACATCGGTAATGCTGAGTTCAAAATTCTTGGAAAATACATAGAAATTAAAAATAAAACCTATGAAGGTACAAATGGTTTATATGAGCTCATATTTAAGAAAAACCCTGAAAAAAACATTTATACCAGTGAAGACTTACAAAATTACAAGGCTATATTATATGAAACGAATGCACATAGAATGGATCATGATTCACGAAGACAAGTGCACGGTAATCGTGGTTATAAGTATAGACAAATAATAAGTAAATTATTTGGATTGACTTCAAATACTTCCAAAACTTCATCACCATCGCCACAACAGTCACCTATAGGAAGTGGATTAATGCAATTATCAAAAATGAAAAAAGACTATATATTTTGGGATAACCCCAATGAGCTGATAGATAGACTGAGACTTCTTATTGCTTCACATCAAGCTGGCCATAACAATCACTCTAACGAGATTGTTTCAATCATTGAAGAACTTAAAGAAGCCAACATTATTGAATAATAAAAATGCCGGTTGATAAATTTGGTCGTTTTTCGAATATGGCTCCACCAAGAGGACCAAGAGGGAAACAAGGAGAACAGGGATTACCAGGTGAACAGGGAGAGAGAGGAATGCCTGGACCACCTGGTGAGGGATTTCTCAAAACGGAAAGCGGTGATTATAACATACAACGGAAACGATTAAAAAACATTCAAGAACCAGAAGAACAGGGAGACGCTACTACCAAACACTATGTCGATGAACAAGTAAAACAAATAATGTATCACGTTCAGACTGAAATTAAGAAAATCATAAAACAGCCTTCCAAAGAGATTCAATAGATTATTATATAAAATCAAAGCTTTGTTTGTATCACTCTGTGAAAAGATGAGTAAACGAGATGTTGTCGAGGAACTGCATAAACCAAGTCGAAAGAATTTCCCAAAAAGACGAGTAGTTATCAAAGGCTTAGATGATTTATGGCAAGCTGACCTAGTCGAAATGATAGTTTATTCATCAAATAACGAAAATTATCGATATCTACTCACAGTTATTGATGCATTTTCTAAATTTGCGTGGACGCGTCCTATTCTAAATAAAACAGGGGCTAGTGTGACCTTAGCTATGCAAGATATATTAAATATGGGTCGCACTCCGAAGAATTTGCAAACAGATGATGGAAAAGAGTTTTTCAATTCATCATTTCAATGCCTTGTAAAGAAATATCAAATAAATCACTATTCAACATTTACACCACTCAAAGCATCGATTGTCGAACGATTTAATCGCACCTTGAAATCGCTTATGTGGAAGGAATTTAGTGTTAATGGAACTTATCGTTGGATTAATATTATAGACCAGCTAACTGAAACTTATAATAATTCCAAACATCGTACAATCAAAATGAAACCATCTGAAGTCAGTGTTGCAAACGAAAAAACATTACTCGCCAAAATTTATAATCACATCAAAATTCAAACTACTCCCAAGTTCAAAGTGAGGGACTTTGTCAGAATAAGTAAATACAAACATGTATTTGAAAAAGGTTACACACCAAATTGGACCACAGAAATCTTTAAGATTATCAAAGTGCAGCACACAAACCCTGTAACATACATTTTAGAAGATTTTCAGGGACACATCATCAAGGGAGGGTTCTATGAACTGGAACTACAAAAAACAAAGTTTCCAGATACATATTTAATTGAAAAAGTGCTCCAAAGAAAAAACAACCAAATTTTTGTAAAATGGCTAGGTTTTTCTTCGGATCACAACTCTTGGATACCTGTTCCAAAAAATAAATAAATTAAACAACATTTTATACAATTTATAATAAAAACTTTATTTTTTAACAATATACATACACGACTTTTTTTTTTTTTTTATACATATTTTCTTAAGAGATGTTCATTTCGTATGTTTGTTTCATTGATTTGAAATCAAGTAATTCAACGTCGGCTTTGTATTCAAGATCCTCCTTCATAAACACTTCTACTTCTCCATTACTTAACACCCTCTCGGTTTCATATTCATGGTATTCATAACATTTGATACTTAGTGAGCGCAAATTATAATTGCTATCATACGAACATCGAATTGTTAGTGACTTTTCATCGTCAAACTCCAGCTTGAAATGTCTATAAAAAACATCTTTACTTTGGATAATTCCAGAAATTTCAGTTTCTTTTCGTATTAAGTCTTGCCTAAAACTCTCTATTGCTTCCTCTACGGTTACTATTTTCTTGTTTACACCTTTTTCTGATGTTGTTGCTGTTGTTGAAGTGATCGCAGCGTCAGACAATGTATGAACGTCGTTTTGAAATGACGATGTATCCGTGCCATTTGGTAAATTTTTACCACTTGTATAGGTTAACAATCGAAATGATAATCCTATTTGCACAGTATCATTATTAGGTAAATTCAATGAAAATGATAGATTGTCAGTTGTATTTGATCGTTGTAAATTTATATCCAAAGGTAATGGTAACCCCGTAAT
This sequence comes from Baccha elongata, assembly GCA_951217065.1. Taxonomy (NCBI): domain Eukaryota; kingdom Metazoa; phylum Arthropoda; class Insecta; order Diptera; family Syrphidae; genus Baccha; species Baccha elongata. The sequence continues at coordinate 194,499,666 of OX578272.1, read as the reverse complement.
TAGGAATGGAAAAATTGAAAGCAAACATAAAACTGATGAGTGGAACATTTTAAAAAGATGTTTTTAAGTCTAATGTTTAACATAAACTAATAAATAACACATCAAATTTGTATCTTTTATATATATATATATATAATCTTCATTTTATTTCTCTCTCTTTTTTTTTTACATCTCTTCAGTGTTCTCGTTTATATTTTTATCAATTTCTAACCATCCAGATTCACATATACAAAAAGTTTCTCCCTCACGCAATCTTTCACACCAAAACATTATTCTAATCAGCTATTAAATAACGTCTCTTGTTGAAAGCTAATATTAATATGCACATCATTACAACAATTGCGAATGTTAAATAATGAAATATAGATTTATTTATTCAACCAAATCCCTCAACTAATCTGTGAATGTCAATATTCGAGTTACTAAAATACTCTTACTCATTTACCTACAATCCATTTAATATTAAGTCATCAAACGAATTTCCTGACCTTGAACTTCAAAAGAAAAATATTATATGCACACTATGCATCCTTATCTTCTTTCAGAAATTTGACACATTTATAATCCACACTACCGAAAGTCATTCATCCATATTATTATTATTATTATTATTATTGTTTAACCCCATTGCTTTGCTGCTTGGACAAATCAAGTAATTCAATGTTTTTTCTCTCTATGATAATGATAAGAAATATAAAATTATTCTTATAATACACGTCAAACACATATTCAAATCATACAAATTCAAATTCAAAATAAAACGACAATCAGTTACACCACAAGCAACACAGTGTATTTTTTTTTAGCTCTTATCTCTTATCTCAACTAATATACCACAACAAACATCATTCTTCCAATTGCTTCTATAGCACAACGGAACTCTGAGTCGGCTCACAACCCTAACATACACGGTTTTTTTTTTAGCTCTTATCTCTTATCTCAACTAATATACCACAACAAACATCATTCTTCCAATTGCTTCTATAGCACAACGGAACTCTGAGTCGGCTCACAACCCTAACATACACGGTTCAAATCACCAATTATCAACTTAAGTTTTTTTTCATTTCTAAATTCAGATATCTGCACCAGCGGCGGCGGCACGCGACCAATCCCTTTGATGACGTCATCAACATCAACACCTGTTCACACACCTGTCCTATCAGCTACAAATTCGACCTCTAATTTAATCTCAAGGGCAAATTTGGTTCCCAGTCTGAACCGCCCTTCTTCCTACTGCCGTGAGTATAATGTGCATTAATCTACAGTCAGCTAAAAACGAAAAGAGGATGCAATAAAAAAGTTTGTTTCTTATGCTGAATGTGAACCCGGAAAGAGGATAACATTAAAAGGAAGCGAATACCCTAATACGGAAAAGGCTTTATGTATTATTGAATAAAAATTTGTTGCATTAAATAAAATATACAAGTGGCTGGTTTTCTGATTTTCGCTTTGCATCTCCAATTGATCCTAAACAAATTGTTACTCGGTTATTGCAACAACCTCGGTCGTTGCCACCACCCTTTTTTTAATTAGTTGCGATAATCGAGAATGCACTGTATGTTCAATTTTTTTTTTTTCTTTTTTTCGAAAATTAGTGAATTACAAAAATTACATGATGTAATATGGTCTCATTGTGACAAACCATATTTTCATCAAACGATGTACCTTATGTAGTGGTTCAAACAATAAAGAGACCTGATAGTGAAGAATGTCTGGTTCAAAACAGGTAGAATTCTTAGCATACCTACAGTATTTTTCTTAAGAAAGCGAAACAACTCCTAGGAACTGCATAAAAACACTACTAACGCAAGAAGGAAAAACGATGGTAGGGTGATAATGATAATGCAGTGATGGCTAGGAAAATAAAGGGCACGACTGGGTGGCACAAACTTGCTCTTGTGACAAGTTACCTGAGGTTTTAAAGTACAAACCATATCTTAAAAATATTCACACCAAAACCAAAGTATACAAAAAATTTTCTTTACTAAATGTGAGTTTAAGAAAAAAAGTTTTCAGAATCAAAATATTTTTTCGATACATTTTTTGGTGCCGTGCAATAACGCCGAGCGAAATAACGCCGAATTCTGAAATTCGGCGTTATTTCACTTTGCTAAAGTGAAATAATGCCGAATTTTAGCATTCGGCCTTATTTCACTATGGGAAAGTGAAATAATGCCGATTCGGCGTTATTTCACTTTTGATCCTATGCAAAATGCTTATTACATCTCAGTCTCAAATCTAAGTATTTTGAGATTTTACTAGTATTTTTACTAGAAAAATCCAAGAATATTGAGATCTAGATTTCTCCAGGTATCAATGACACTTTCTATATTTTGAAATACAAAAAAAAAAAAACAGTGTTTTAGGAAGCCTTGGCCTTTAACAAAACTTTGGTTTTCAAAAACTTTATTTTATCCAAAATAAATAATACATAATTCATTTTTCTTGCAAAATAAAATTGAACTAACAAAACATTTTCTCCTCACATTTAAAATAAATTTGTTATTTTATTAATATGTTAACATTACTATTTCTGTTTCAAAATTTTTTACATTTTTTGATTCTGGTAAGACCAAGATCAGTTAAGAGGAGTAACGTGAAGCGAAAGTTTCATTATTGATTGAAATTAAAAAGTATAGAACTAATACCTAATTATGTACATCTACAACATCAAGGCTAATAATTAAATAAGTATTTCAGTTTCATTCAAAACCGTTAAATTACCACATATACGAATAAGGTTTTGGAAATGCATGTTTATTAAGGTAAGAAAAATTTAGCGGCATGGACCAGAAAAAATATTAAGATTAGAATTTACATTTCAGCTAAGTTTGCATTTTTTGAGAATTTGATCGAATAAAAATAAAAAAAATATACTATAGGTAGGCACAAATGGCAGCGAGCGAAGCGAGCGGAAAAAATTTTGCCCAAAAGAGAATCAGTTTGGGGTGTGAAAATAAAAAAATTCGCGCGGCACCACATTTTTTCTAAGAAAAATGAGTAAGCAGGTTTTATAAACTTAATTTACTACGCCTTAAAACTAAATTTCATTAAAATCCGTCCACTAGTTTTTGAAATATTGAATTTACAAAAACAGTTTTTCAAAAATTATTTAAAACTTAACAAAAACATTTTTGAAAAATTATTTTATGCCGTATTATTTGAAATAGCTAGGATAATTTCAGTATTGAGTTTCGATCAAATTGCTTAATCCGTTATCGAAATAGTCGAAATTTAAAAATACTGTTATATGGCAGGTACCGTTAAACGAATTTACTTGAATGTTTGGTTTTAACTATTTTATAGACGGCCCACCCGTTTAATCTGTAGGTGCCGAGATAGACAGACAGACCGACAGACCAACAAAGCAACAGACCGACAGACGGACAGACAGAATTTCCGGACCCACTTTTTTCGTTTTATCTATCATCGTAATGTCATTTTTTATTGTTATCTCAAAACTTTTTTTTTGCACGAATCCAAGACTTATAGTACCTATAATCGCAAGTAAACAACGGTTTTCAAAGATTCATCAATTAAATTTAATTTAAATTTTTTGCTCAAAGAAGAATAATAATCAGGAAATTTGCTCACCAAAGTTCATAAACAATGTTCAAGGCCAACTATTGGTATTTGATGGCCGCCTAGGAGAAATAATACAGCTGTTTACGTAACAGATGTAATCCAGAGTGTTAGAATCAGAATGGAAAAGCATTGTGATTCCTCAAGCGTTCCGAAAGCATTCGATAGAAAACTACACTGAAAATAAAATCTAGGTAGGTACTATTAACATAAATGCAAGGTGAATCAACAATCTGTTAATATAAGTCTAAAAAACCTTCTGTTGATTTAACACAATTTTGCAAATATGAATACACAAAATCGTTTTGTTCTAAAAACAAAATATTTTGTCAAATTTATTTGTTTATTCGACAATATACACATTTTTAATAAATATTAATTATTATGTTGAACTGCGTGTGACTTGTGAATAATAATTAGAAAATAATATGAAAACACTTTAAATTGACCACACAATGAGTCGGTTTCAATTTAACACATTAAAATTAAAATTAAAAAAAGAAAATTGAAATCTTACTTTAGATGCATCGAGACGACCGTCATCTCATCATCAGCATTCACTGCAGTCGTTTTTTTTGTTGTGTGCGTTTTATTAGCAAAACAAAACATTTAATCACTATTACAAAACTAAATAAAAATTATAAATTACAAAATTGTTTCATCATATTCAAGATTTTTGTAATATTTCAATTATCTGTCTTTGTCACAAAAAATCAACAAAAATTTTATATTTTTTTTTTAATATTTTATTTTTGTGATGTAAACGTGATTTTATTGATATATGATATATTTTTTTGTTTTATTAACAAATTTTTTGGTGTTAAAATGAAAAAAAGGGTTTTGCAGCCCAATTTTTGTCACTAGTATAAAAATGTTGTTGCATTAACATAAGCATTCGTTCTTATTAAATGTATGTTAACAAATGTTTTGAGAATCAACAAAACGAGTTTTGTTAATAGTAAAGCAAAATTATTTTCAGTGTATACGAGATCTGATATGATTGGCCCTAAGGCAAGGAGGAGTCCTGGATATCAACTTACGGATTACCATGGATATGTACGAGCAAGTCAAAACAAAGGTTAGATGTACTATAGAAGTCACTGACAATTTCTCAATAGAAGTCGATGTATACCGAGGAAGCTTCTTCAGTTCTTTTCTAATTCTAAACAATGAATCATTTATACAAAGTGTCAGAAAAAACGTTCGTATTTAAAACAAAAAAAAAAAAATTAAATAAGCGCTTGCATGGTATAGGTATCAATATTTTAAGAGCTAGATTGTCAATCAAAACTATTTCAAAAGTGTATATCACTCTGAAAATACTAGACTAATTTTTTTTTAGAAAATCGGTTTAGGCTGAAGACACTAACACAACAAGACTGAGACAGACAAAACACGATTTCCAGATCAACTTTGTGTTCTCTTTTATCGTATTATCATTTTTGATTGCACCATCAATACTATTTAAAAATAAAGATCATATCTGATATTCTACCGATAATCACAAGAAAAAAAAACAATTTAAATAATACACACTTGCAGCAATCACCTTTTATAATTAGTTTACAAAAGGAGAAACAACTTCCTACGCAGGTTAATTTATAAAAAATAAACCTTTCTTACTTAGGTATACATAGAACAGTACAAAATGTCTCAATGTTTACATAGTTCATTCAAACTAAACCACGTTTTGAATAATATTATATGGCAATGACTATGGTAACTATACAAATTGAACACATTGCACAGTGAGTCTCAAAAGTTATTAACCCACTTACAATATTTCATATTCATATTTGCGAATAGTTTAAAAATTCAAGTCCAATGATTTTGATAGATGCAAGCTTCTCTAAAATAAATTTCATAACATGTCAATCATGTCAAGCTTTTCTAAAATAAATTTCATAACATACTTCAACTTATGTTATTTTTTTCAAAATTCGGTTTCAATCATCTGAAAAGAAGAAAGTAAGCTAACCTTACACGATCAATCATTCGATATCAATCTTTGAGTTGTGCATGTCAATAATTTTGACATTCAATTTCGTTTCTTCATCTATTCACCAAAACTAGACAGACAGTTATCAATTATTTAAATTGTATTCGGTTTTTTTTTCTTGCACTGGAAATGTGTCAAAAATATGCAAAACTTTCTTATACACAATCTGATTGACTATCATCCAGCTAAATTTTAAATGGTTTGATTTTTGTCATACAGGATTCATAAATTGTATGTGCCACTTAGGCCCATAAGTCGCCCCATGCAACTTGCAAGCCAGTCGTTTGTAAATGATTCGTCTTTAAGTCGACTGAAAGGGCCCGATGATAAAGTGACTTTCAGACAACACCCACTAAATTTAGTTTAGTAGTAGTGGACGTAGAGCCTTATACTATTTTTACAAACACAATCATGTTAATGGTTAAATTAACCATGTATATGATTTTCAAATCATGTTAATGATTTAATCAATCATGTTAATGAATTGATCAATCATGTTAATGTGAATCTAAACAATCTTAAAGACTACATTGTTATAACATCGTCTTCAATTATTATAATCTCGCTAAGACCATTTTTCGCGAAACTAAGATAATACAATATCAACCTTCTGGAGAAAACTCCCTAACTATTTCGTCACTCTGTTTCTAAATTACATTATTTAAAAACTCCTTTAAGTGCAATCACCTTAAGGTATATTTCCAACTTTAAATACAAACATCTCAAAGTGGTAAAAAAACTGACTTATGGAGTCTTTATTGAACGACGACGATATTGTTTGAATATAATCTAGATAGGTACACCTTTTTAACTAAACCCTAAACCCCTTTACTCATCCCACCCCATCATAACTATACACTAATACTATACCATCTTCAATGTGGTATATGAATGGTCAGAAGACCATAAATACATTAATGTACATTATAGATAGTAAACGCAGCCTATCAAAATATTGCAGAACTCATGGACGAGAACCGTACATTCAAAATAATAATTCAAAATTTAAATGCAAACATAATTAATATTGAATATCAATATAAATGAAATATGATTAAATTAATTCAACCAAATGTTTCTTTTTAGTTGTCTTTCGGTTCGATTCGTCAGTCGTTGTTTGTAGACTCAAGGAGAGCTTGTTTGTATTTCCCCAGTCAGTGTGGTGAAAATTGAAATTACATTCGTGACGTTTTATCAAATTGTTGCATGAGAGAAATCGTAATGACGTCCGTCAAATAGTAAAACACTTGTTTTCGCTCTGGTTTTCAAAAATTATTCTCTTCTCTTCTGTCAATTATTGTCTTTTTATTTATATATTTCTCTTTTTTAGATTGTCTGTAATTTTGTATGTGTGTTAAAAAATAATAAAGTCGCTGTTGCCATTGACATGTAATTTTGAGTACTAAATTTAGTTTTAAAACCATTTATGCTGTAAGATTTTAAAGTGAAAAAAAATATGTAGAAATACATCCGTTGCAACGAAAGAAACACCAAAAATAGTTAAGCCAGATTCATTTTCTTTAGCCCAAAACATTTGTTTGTTTAATCCTTTATTTTGTGCGACCCTCCATGTACATATAGGTATACATATGTAAACCAACGTCAAAAACGCATATAGTTTATGACTTTTACAGCAAAAAATTGAAAGTGTCCTTAAATGTTTAGGTTTTTCACGTGGTGCGTGGTTAACACAAGTTTTTCGAATATTATATACTCGAGGGTACTCCTTTTGAATTCCATTCGAGTTACTGGAAAACAGTATTTTACTTTCTGTTCTATATTTTCTGGAACAAAAAAGTAAACATTCAAACATACTTTAAACCAGAAAGTATACAAATTTATGTTATCGCTTTGCGATGACAGTTCACACTTAATACTAATGGCAAGATTAGATTCAAAGACTTTCAAATTATAAAAAGTCAAATATTTTGCCCCTTATGCCAGTTGAAACTGTATACTTTTTTCATTCCATCTTTGGATGGAAAAATTGCATATGTTAAATCCTTCTATATATCTATAAATATTCCGACAACCTTTTATATTCTTAAAAATATGAGATAACATTTTTCGAGATTTCCGTATCAATCAAACACAAAACAAGATCACACTTTGAAAGCAACTACAACTTTGCGAACATACCCCCTTGGAGATACATGAAGTATCGTTCGTATATTAACATCGAAAAATATAACAAGAAGAATTTCGTTAGATACAAGAATGAAAATAGAAAATCTATCGGCAATCTTTTTATCGGCAGTGATTCGCAGTGGGATGTTTGTATGGAAAATCCTAGGAATAGCTTTTTCCAAAAAAACACGAGTATAGTCAGAAAGTCATAAAACTTTGACTTTTTTCCCAGAATTTTCTGGCGTTTTTTCCCCTTTTCAATTTGTGTCAGAGCAAAAAGTTAAGGTAACTTAAGTGAAAAAAAAACCAAAGCGCTACAGCGCGTGGTACAGAGAAAAACCAAAAACGGCTTTCAAGCTATAGCTATGTGAAAAGAAGAAGGGATAGAATACTCTTGCTCACATATAAAAAGAAGGATTACGAACACTATACAGTCGAGGAGATGCAAAGACGCTTCGACAGGAAATAATTGCGTAGCTTTTACAGAACTGTCAAGAAGCTAGATCAGAAAGTACAAGTCGTTGAGGGTCTGTAAAGATAAGGACGGATATAACGAGGTAGACACGCAGTCGATGGAGACTATTTCAATCAACTGCCAAATGAACAAATGAACATCAGCTACCTAATCAAGATGAAGATCAAGAGCTCCAAGTACCCGATTTAAATAAGGTGCATGCGCTGATGATCTTTATAGTTCAGGCAAATTAGCTCAAAATTAGTGAAACAAAAAAAAAATGCGAAGTTACTAAAAATTCGCATTCTGGCAGTGAAATTATGTTTCAAGATTTTAAAGAGTCCTGAGTTCTTTAGGGTGAGCTCGACTTCCCCAACTCGGGTTTAAGCCTCCTCTGTGCTCACCACCGCAACAGTTCTGATGAGTCTAACAACATCTCGTTGGGCCACTTTTACCATTTACGCATGTTGAGTCAAGGCTAACTAAAAGAAAGAAGGGGGCACATTCATTTTTCGGGGAGGGGCATTTTTTAACAAAAATACATATGAAAGGATTGTAAAGCCAGAAATCTTTTCTTTTATTTAATTGGTAAATAAAGTTTTTTTATTATTGAACATTATTTGAAAAAAAATTATCAAAATATTTTTTTAAACATTACGTAATTAAGTATTAATTTAAATATTTACGTGACCTTTTTATATATATTAAAGTTGAAGAATTTAAGCGGGCTGTAGGTCATGACCTACAGCCCGCTTAAATTCTTCAACTTTAGTATTAATTTTAAGTCAAAAACAGAAAACCTGATGGTCAAAAATTATCACATGGCATTGTTAGTATGTACTACCGTTTTTAGTATTTTTTCTTATTTTAGAAAATTGCTCCTCCCAGAAAAATGAGGGGTAGTAGATGCCCCCTTTCCATACTTTTTTTTTGTTTTGCTTTCACTTAACTTGCGTGTGTGGTAAAACTGGTCTAAGCAAGAGAAAAAGATACAACTTCGAACTATGTGGTGTAAGTGAAATAATCCTAAAAGCCATTGGAGACCGATAATCCAGCATTTAAGGTCTACAACGTCAAAACGAGTGGAAGGAAACCTCCAACGATTTAGTAGAGATCGAGCGGCTGGAGGGGCTTATTTGGCACGCAATTATTTCTTCTTATTACCGCAAATCAAACATAAATTACAAGGTAAACGTTTTCGAAATCTTAATGAGCGGTTAATACATTCGAAACGCATATTTTTAAGGTATCTCAAACAGAGTGGAAAAAGTGCTTCAAAAATTGGTGTATCTCTTTTTTATCTCAAAACTAAAGTAGCATCTTTAAAATGGAATAAAAAAATCAAAGACACAATTTCCGAGATAGAAGTCACATTCTTAAATGAATAAAGATGATGGTGTAGTTAAACCATTTAATCAAAAAACTTATCTTCACTTAAATTAACTTGTTTCTTGCTGTGTGCCATCATGGACAATATTTTCTTAGGAAAAACTTGTAAGATGATATCATCGACCCAGACATTTGTCTGCCAGAAGAAAACTACACAGTCTTGTTTAAACACTTTGCTTCTAATAACATGATTTGAAATGGAACAAGGACCACCCTACCCTCAAGGGACATTAGATATCCCATAATCAAAGTAACATCACATTCACCTCTACAATGTCTCTCGATTAACCTTTTCCTTTTGCTTTTGTTTGTGTTTGTGGCTTGATTAGTTTGATATGGCGCGAAATATCCTTCGTCTCATGACAAGGATATTAAATTTTAATTGAACCTGTCAATTTCAGTGCATCGATGAGTAGTTAGCTCTCGCGTCATGCTTTGTCCATCAATACAAATACATGAAAGCGAATACGGAATTTTTCTTCCCACCCCCGCAAGCCATTAAGTTTGTCTGAACGAAGCAAAGGATGGCCAATAGCTCTGGGCCATTAATGTTTATGGTCAGTTCGGGTAACATGTCCGGGTGGTGGTAAGTTGACTTCTTCTCTATCATTTGTTTTCATTCATGTTTCATGATAAAATCGATGATTTGAAAAAGTTTCCGTTTTCAGCTGCATGTATAGAGAAGCAGAAAGCCATACCGTAAACAAAGATCGCCAAGGGAATTATTAACCTACCAATGGGTTTATGGCATTACCTTCCTGATGCACTTTTCAAGACATACATATCTACTATAAAATGCAAATATATTTATAACTCAATGAAGTTGTTATAGAAACAAATGAATTTAAAGTACCCGAAGGACATACTTCTGGATTATTTTTTTTTTTATAGAAAAATGTAAATCACGATTGATTTTTTCGAAGTTTGCGTACAAGATGGACATCATATCAAGGGAAAGAGTTATAATTTTTGTTCTGTAAAATATTTGAATTGTTCTGATATTGACAGTTTTAAGGCTGAAATAATATTTCTAAAGAAGATTATTTGAAAAATAAAATTTTAAAATTTTAGGCTCACCAAAAAAACAAATACTTATCAAGCTATTCATAATATTAGTGATGAGGTTGACTTACCTAGAAAGAAATAAAAGAAAATAATTATAATTGTTTTACTCGGAATACACTTATGTATAATAAAATAATGAATACTTAATACTTAGCTTAACAAATTATATGAATTGGGTGTTCCCGAACAAAATATTAATAATTATGCTACGTTCATCCGTTATATATTCAAAAGTTGCAAATATTTGCAAGCATGACGTAATTTTTTGTAGTTTTTTTTTACAGTTATAAAATATAGACATTTCGTCCTTTTAAGAATTGACTTGACAAACATATTTGATTTATCATTAACTAAGCCTATAAATGAGTAGAAAAATAAAAAAAAAATAAAAAGTTGTTTTTTTAAGAGTTTAAAGAGGTGATTTGATGTTTTGACATCAGTTATTTATTTTGATGCGCTTGGTCGTCAAAATTATCTTATTATTGCCCCTAAGTTTAAATTCAAAATATTCTATAATGTTTTAACCACCATTGGAAAATATAGTCATTGTATGTATACATGTAGGTACATTTCCATAGTACTTTCATGGTGAATAATAATCACCGCCTGGCCATCTAAAGAAATTTGTGAATAACACATTTGGAGGTTCTTGCATTTACTTAATCTATTCTGTTACCCTGACAACAGTCGTAAGACTGCTTTTAAATTAAGCAACTCCTGTGTGCAACTCGTTAGTTTTTCACTCGTTGATTTGAGCTTGATGGAGAGAAACGTATGTGGTGGCCGGGGAAGACGGAGTTGCTCGGGCTGTTTGTGTTACACACTTTATCGTTCTGTACGCTTTATGTTTTTTCTTTATGTTGCGTATTTGTTTTATTCCACCTTCGTCGTTTGTAGACGGGTGGTTGATTTTTGTATGGGATTTGTTCGTGCTGTTAAATAGAGACAATGAAATAAAAAGGATTTAGAAAAAACATTGGGGAGAAGTTGCTGCTTTTAGTTGCCAAGTTTAATAGTGATGCTGAGACTCGGAAGCAACACAAAAGAAAATCGTCATAAGTCGCAACGCAGAAGTTGCTTAGAAAAACAAGAATATCAGCTTTTAGTTTAAAAGCGGTCTAATAGTCCTGGAGCCCGGGAGCCCGTGACAGGTTTTGATGTATTATTTGTTCGTCGATCAAAACATATTGAGGACACTAATTTGTAAGTTGAGATCACAAAAAGTGACCGCTTACAACTAGGTAGCGGGACAACGCTCGCAGAGAGCGTTTGAAACTTGCAAAAAAATCAAATTTTTGACCAATACGTTCGTCATTGAAATTAAACATATGGTAATTAAATAGCATATTATTGATGTAAAACACGTGTGCTTACAATCCACCAGCGCAACAATTAACTTTAAGCGCTATTTAAAGTCACCGCTGAAAGAATTCATGTGCTCTTTCTGCGCCTGGTTAATTTTTTTTTTAATTATAACCGTTCGATTTTTCTTACTTAATTATTTTACCTTATGGCTAAATAATATATGTTCATTATTATTGATTATGAGTTATGAACCAAAGTATGTAAATTTAAGTAAGTATACAAAGCAATTACCTGGATAATACAAAATACTGCTTTTATTATCGCTTGTAAATTAATTTTGTTTAAAGCAAGGCTTATTAAAATCAATAAGGCTTCCAACCTGATAAACAAAGTCTTTGCGTTGAGTGACGAAAAGCATCACTCAGCTAATGAGAAGGTATAGTGACAGAAATTCTCAGCGATAATGGATATCCCGGTAAGCTCATTCGAGGTCTCATTACTCGCCAAAAACGATAACCACCATGGAACAATCTACGAATTTGGTTTATAAAATAAATTGCAAGGGTAACACGAATAAAACTTGCAACCTTTCTTATGTAGGCACTGTAAAACAGTTTTTACGTCAGATATTGTACAACCACAAATCTGATATAAGAACTAAGAGCTCGGGAAAAACTGCAATAGCGCTACACAGCATTGAGAAAGGACACTAACCAGCCAAAGCTTGTGTTTTTCATTTTTTCAGAACAAGTTTACATATTAACGGTACCTGATAAATAAGCCTTAAAGACAATCCAATTTTTCTTGTAAAATATACGATCGGATTTGGTTAAATTTAGTGTTTTTTCGTTAGAAGTTTATTTTCAAAATCACCTTATCAACGGTACCTGTCATATAAACGCTACAGAAAATTCAATTTCTCCCGAAAAAAAAACGATACATTTTCATAAAATTTTGTGTGACTAATTTTTTGCCAATAAGGAAGTCTTTCGTTAGATTTTTTTTTTTTCAAAATCACATTATTAACAGTACCTGCCATAAAAAAACGCTATAGAAACTATTTTTACTTCCGATTATTTATTATAGTTTCTTGCTTAGTATCCTAAGCCAAAGGTAAGTAAACTTACACAAGAGCAAGTTTCTCCGACCCAATCGTGCTTTTTATTTTATCTTGCAGGATATTTCCAAAGCTATAAAAGTGATGAGTTAAAAAAAAAAAGAATCACAGGGTGCCTCAGAATTTTCTGTTCAAATAAAAAGTTTAAAGTTTGTAACAAACTTGTGTTTTCCGGAGAGTATTGTTCTTTCAGATTTACAACCAGCAACGTTGATAAAAAGTTCAAACAAACTGTTGTATGGTTTTTAAACTATTTTTGTTATGTTACTGCTCCAGTTCTCGTTTAAAATGTAAATGATTATTTTGTCCTAATGTTTCATGCTTTTATACCTTAAAAATTGCACTAACAAATATTCTAATAATTTCTAATTTTTGTAACACTTATTGATTGATGATGTATACATAAAACACTTCATAAAAAATGCGATTTTAGGGTCTTAGTCCTAAATTTATATGCAATTTTCAGATTCATTTTCAACTACCAATAGAAATCTTATTTCGTTTGCTTTCAAGAATCAAGGCTGCAAATATGGCTCTTTCATGTAATTTTTGTCCTTCACTTTCTTCAAATTCTTATTCGAATTGAAAAATGTTAGTGATGGTCTGTTGAAACAAATTAGTTCTTAAAATGTTCTTGCTTTTAATTTTTACCAATTTTAAATGTTTGTATATGGTTATGCTTATGAATTACCAAAAGGTTAATAACTAAGCTGCCTCTGGGAAATTAATGCAAAATAGATTATCTTTGCACCAAAACACAATTTTCTAACTAGAACGCCTCGTTGAACAAAGGCCATCATAGTATATTCGCAATTCATATTTTGAAGTTCAGTTGAAAATGTCAATGTAAACTTTAATAACAATGAGACGGGAGTTGGATTATATGAATTTTTAATTATTTTGTATTCTATTGTGATGCATTGTTCATATTTCGAATTCCATCAATTTGGGAAACGATGGCAACGAACATTTAAATTGCATCCTTTCGAAGAACGTTATTTTTGTTTCATCCAATAACAGTAACTCACTATTAGGATTACATACAAACATATTCTACCTACATACCTATATGTTATAATTACGAGTTACCTCATGAAGAATTAATAGCGAAAGAGAGGAAATAAAAAAGGTAGAAGATTGGCGTACTATGAGTACATGTTTTTCTGTTTGAATCTTCTATATTTCCAGGCGCAACTTCACTTTATATTTAGTGCTATCGATTTTGCCTTTAAGCCAATTGGATTGTTATTATTGATTGCGTTTACTTGATGGCATACATAAATAGCTTATATCTGATAGCTTCGAGCGTTTGAAGAACTAGCGCGACTTTTTACTTATTACTCTGGCAGAGAGTGCAGGACATGACAGCGGACTTGTAGGCAATTAAGTTATGTAAAATTAATAACTACTTCTATTCTGGGAAATAGTGGAGGGCAGGTATAATAATTGGTTTGTCTTATGAAGTAGAGTTTTAATGAATTTTACTTTTCGATAACTAGGTTAAAATAAATAAAGTGCACGACTGGGTCGCACGAACTTGCTCTTGTAGCAAGTTAAAATAAAAGTGAAAATACGAATAAAATCACATGAATATTTTTTAAAATTGCTAAAACTACTTTTAAGGAAGATTCAAATGAAAATTAAAGTATGCAGAAAATTTTGTTGCGTGAATGCAAGTTTATCAAAAAAATAATTCCAAAATTGTTAGAGTTGTTTTTAAATAAATTGATTTTTACTTAATAATTTTTATAAATTTCAGTGCTAAATAGAAAAGAATAGCCTGAAACAAGTTCGTGGGAACAATATTTTTAAGTTTTGGCATTAAAAATGCAATTCTTAAACTCAAAGAAATAGGGCGAAGAAAAGATTTTTTTTTTTCAAAATAATCAAAAAAAAAAATACAAAGGGCGGAATGTATAGTTATCACTAAAGTTGAGGAAATGCTTAAGCAAGAGAGAGATTTTACTTGGGAAATTTTTTTACTTACCTACTTACTTTAGATGGCGCTTACAGTCCAGGATGGTCTTCGGCCTCATCCAACAAGTCTCTTCAGCCATCTCTGTTCCTAGCTAGCCGCTTCGAATTTCGCACATCAAGTTGGCTGAGGTCGTTTTCCAATTGTGAGCGCAATCTATTGAGGGTCTTCTAACTCGTCGGGCTGGAGCGTTGGTGTCAATACGCTCTACATGACCCAGACATCTAAGCCGCTGTATTTTCAGCTTCTTGATCAGGTTAATATCGCTGTATAGCTTGTCGTTGAATCTTCTTCTTCATACTCCTTCGTCACACACAGGACCAAATATCACTCGAAGAATCCTTTTCTCAAAGCACCTTAGTATAACTTTTCATCCGGGCTCTTTAACTCCCATGCTTCTGTCCGACTGCATATATATTTCGTTTTTTCTTCGTTAACAGTTAAATTTTTGCCGCTTCCGATTCAATACTAGCAAATGCACCAGTCACAGTTCGCTTATTTCGGCCGATTATGTCTATTTCATCTGCATGCGCGAGTAGTTGAACGGACTTTTGATAAATTGTACCAGTGGTGTTGACTTGCGATTTTCGTACAATTGCTTCAAGAACGATTTTTAATAGGTTGCATGATAGCGCGTCGCTTTGTCTTAGACCTTTCTCAACATCAAAAGGTTCGGTGGTGTTCTTACCGACTTTGACAGAGCAGCGAGATTTCTCCATCGTCATCCTGCACAGGCCGACGAGTGTGGCAGGGATGCCGAGATACGACATGGCTTTGTACTGTTCGTCTCTATCCACGCTATCATACACGACTTTAAAATCGATAAAGAGGTGGTGTGTATTGATCCGCTCTTTCATCTCGGCAGGCTTTTGTTCTGGCCTTGAAGCCTTGGGTGGATCTTTCAAACCTTTGATATAACTTTCTAACATCACTCCTGACAACCCTTGATAGATTCGACCGCTCACTTCTCAAGATCTCTCTTTTTCTTCCTGAGAAGTCAGCGTACCTCCTTTCTTTTTTGCCCGTAAGGGTCCCTCTCTCAGTCTGGTCTGGTTCTAGTTCTTGACTGGTAGGCCTGGTTCTTCGTTGCATGCGCCAACCGGCATTCTTGATCAAACCAGGAGTTTCGTTGTGGACGCCTAGTGAAACCCAGCACATCAGAGGCGACATTTCTGATGGCTTGTTGACAATGTCTCCATTGGTCATCTGTACTTGCTGCTGGCGGCGGACTTATTGAAAGATTGACAAAAACGTGGTCAGCAAAGTTCCTTGCGGTCTCTTACGATTTTAGCTTCGCGATATCAAATCTTCTCACAGCATCAGTTCGGCGTTGTGGCGCCATAGATATCCGCATTCGTACTCTAGATACTACTAAGTAGTGGTCAGTCTATATTTGCCCCACGGAATGCTTGAACATCCAGGAGCATGTCTGGCGTCTATCGCCATGTGATCAATTTGATTGATGGTTTTTCGCTCCGCCAAGTACCTTTGTGTATATCAATGTGCGGAAAATGGGTACTCGATATGATAACATTTCTCCCCGCCACAAAGTCTAACATTCTATACCCGTTGTCGGACGTGTTTTGACTTGAGTCACAATAATGAATTTCGTTCTAAAAAAAGCGGAGAACTAAATACTCAATTTCATAAAAATCCATGTAAAGATTTCTAAAATATTGAAATAATAACAACCGTTTATTAAAAATTAACAAAAAAATAACGCAAACTGTTTATGTTCGCACACAAAATTCATTATATCTCTTTTTGGAACTTTGAAACTTTAGTGCATGTCTGAAAACTGAATCATTATACAATTATTAAATAAAGTATAATTTTTATTATATTTTTTTCGATAAATTGTTTTATTATTTAATAATTCAGTTTTTGTAAATTTTTCGGAAAAAAATGTTATGGTAAAAATCGTAGTTTATGTGATTTTCTGCACGACTGTGTCGCATAAACTTGCTATTGTTGCAAACTATGGAACTACCAAAATTTTAATTCATGAAATTATGTATCATCGCATTTTACTTTTTAAGTTGTTCTGCGAAAAACTTTAAATGCCATCTTGTGTTGAATGTTAAACTTAAATGCCTTACCAATATAAAAGAAATCGATTCAGCCGTTGCAACGAAATCCAGCTTTGTCTGTTTTTTTAAAGTAAAAGTCTAATTTTACTGGGCTACTAAGGCATTAATCAATTAGCAGACGTATTCCTAAATTCATCTAATAAAAATCATCCAACTATCATTATATTTCTGTGGCACCATTTCACGTCATTCTGATTTATTCCTTGTCAGCAAATACTTTATTTGTTTTCTTTTTGAATGCATTATTTCTGCGGATAATATTCTCAGCAAATAACTTGATTGAATAATTACAGAACTTCATGCATTCGAATGTGCAAATATGTACCAATCTTTGAGATGGTAATTTACAATATTTACTGTGGCAGTGCATTCCAATGCAAATACACTTTATTTACACACGCAGCATCAGTAAGCCATATTGGCATGCTTTATAAATTAGATCATCTCGTTCGTGTGTCAACTTTTTTAAAATGCATCCATCATTCTTTTTTAAACTACAGAAAAATAATTTTTGAAGAAATATTGGATACTTGGATTACTGGCAAGTGTGTATGCATTCGAGCATGACTGGTGGGAGCGTTTTAAAAAAAATATGACATTAAAATTGTTTTCTCTTCAGTTTTTTACATCAGTTTGTCTGCTGATAATAATTTACTCATTTCAAATTTCTTCTGACAGACATTCAGGATTGCTTCCAAATACTACAAATTTCCAAGTCAAAAGAAATTCATCGGAGACCAACAGTCGCAGGAAGCGTTTCTTGATTTATCAAGGTGCCGGAGTTTTAAAGGTGTTTGTTTCTTGTTCTTGTTCGTGTTTTTATATATAAAAAACTAATTTGAACTTTTAATCCGTTTCAGATGGTTTTGGGGTTCTCTTAACCAATGAACTTGCTGGACAATGTTCCCTTCCGACAATTGGCGGTAAATTACGCGTTTCATTTACAATATTCTCCACCAACAGTTCCGGTATATTGGTGGACGTATTTCTACAATAGACCTGCATGGAGTAATATGCAAGGCAGATCTAGAAAATGGCGTTCTAAAAAAAGTATTAAGAATTTGAAATATTTCAACAAACTCAATCCTTATTTAAACCACTATGGGACTTTTGTTCTGCGACGTTATCGTCAGCCAGCTATTTCGTACGACTATAGCCGTCATGCTGTTTATAAAGCTATTGAAACGGTTTTTAACAGGTGAAAACATGTCAAAAGTGTTTTTTAGACTCGAATAATTTTAAAATTAAAATTTTATTTATTCAATAATAAAAATGGAAAAATTAAGTAAAGGGCTACCTGGAGAAAGATGTCTACTTCAAACGATTTGCGAAATTTCACAAAAACCACTTTCCGAAGGAAATTCTCTTCAGGAAATTCTAAATGCAATTTTTATGTAAATATACACTTTAACTATTAAATAAATGTTTTATTTTAAATTTTGTTTTCTATTTTAAAGTCCCACTGTAGAAAATATTGATGAACAATTTCTTCGCGCCAAAACAATTGGAAATCAGGGAATTCAATGTGAGAAGATATACTGGAGCTGCAGCAATGGCATGATGTGGTTGCGAAAAATAACAGACAATATTTGACAAAATAATAATAAATCATTATGGTTGAATTACAATTTTTTTTTATATAAACCAAGAACTGCTATATATCTATATTCTTTCGGGGTATGACTCGATGATGCGGGATTTTTTTTTTTGGTTTGTTTTGTTCATATTACTGTGTATCAGGTTTATGTAGATTGTAGACCATCGGATGAGAGCATTCTTGCGAGTAAATGAAGACGCACACTGCAATATCTACAGGTGCTCTTCATTGTGTTGGAGAATAAGAAAGTCGATAGGCGGTACAGAGAGCAATTAAAAACGTCATTTGGCAATTGCAACAATTTTTACAATGCAAACAAAAATTTGATAGCAAATTTTAAAACGGCGATTGAGGGAATGATGATGAATGAGGCGCAGGTGCATAACTCCTCGGGACATAAGTCCAAAATGCTTTTTTTTAAACTTATGTCAGACGGTGGGACATAAGTCTAAAATCGAATTTTGGTGATGCGGACATACTTTAAAAATGATGAATCCGATTACAGTTAAAACGTTAATTAAGACTTTGATCCAACAACTGTTCGACTTCGGATTAGCAGACCTACTGACAGATAAGAATCTTAAGCCTATATGGAATATCAATTGGAAGTGTCACTGTTTGTTTTTAACAACATGCGGTCGATATGTATGACAAATTTAAGAGTAAGCGACTATTATTCGTTAAATTGAACCATGCAAAGCCACACGATACGAAGACTAGATCCACTTACGGGATGCTGTGAACTTTGAATTAAATTCGCAAAATCATTGACAACTGGTGATTTTACCATCAACTCATGTTGAAAGTCCTCGCCATATTGATGAGTATGCACAAGGCGCAATAACATACATAATTACATACGTATGTACAGTGCCCGAAATAATTATAAAGACAGGTCATTCTCACACTTTTCAATTTGATATGGAGACTTATAACCTAAAATTATGTTATCATAATGATCACGAAAAACAAAGTTACATATTTTCTCCGTAAAATAAAAATAATAGCAAGTAAAAAAAATAGTACAGTTACCCCCGAAAAGCAGCTTAGAAACAAAAGTGATTTGTCATTTGAAATGGATTTTGCACTGAAAACGTGCGAAATAAGTTTAAAGACACTGTTTTAAGACACGATAAACCTAAGAATCTAGCCACGGTGATGATGAATTGTTCTTATTTTTCATATCGAATGTTTGGCATTACGAGGTATGTAGTCGGTCAGATTGGCAAAAACGCTTTCTACCCCACGCACATATTTTGATTTGGCTATAAGAAAATAAAAAGAAAAAATTAAATAACAACAACAACTATGGCTAGTTGTTAATTTTTATTTTAGTTTAGTGGAGTGATTGAATGAAATTCAAAGAAAAAGGTTAAGTAGCCTATACTCCGATGTGTTTCGCCTGAGTATGAACGGTAGGCATCATCAGTTAGGCCGTCCACACTCTCCTAAGACACATATTTTATTTTAGTCGATGTAAGTGACTATATAAAATGCAAGGCAAAAAAGCATTGCGAATTTTATTATATTAAAGGAAAACTTTGGTTAAAGTCCAACCTTTATGAAAATTATATAAAAATATGTATACACCTGATGAAGTAGAGGGCATCATATATCAGCTGAAAAGCCTAACCCAATCGCCGATGCAGAACTGCACGAAATTGTCAGAACGCAGATGTTATAATACATGGAATTTGTGAGGCATCGCATTTAAAATCACCATGCATGGTTGATGGAAAAATCAAAAACACACCTTAAACTCTGAGTCGCTTCTCTAGATTTATTAAAAACAAACCCGGTCTGAGAGTCGGCAATCCAATAGCTGCTTAACGATCTTCGCGTTTCGCGTATCACCCTTCGACTTGTTAATCGGTAGAAGGTAACTTTTCTTCCACTGATTTTGGATTTTGGTTTTCGTTGATAAGCTGATTAACACCGTGAGCCATCTAAACACAATTTCTTTCAACTTAACTTTTTCCAGAACTCAGACGGTACACCGTCTGGCCTAATCACTTTTCCTTTTTTTCAGTGAATAAAATATTTTTTTAAATCATAAACCAAACAAACTTGTGAATTAAATCTAATTCAATTCATAAATTAATAGGAGCTTGTGAATTAAATATTTTTCAAATCATATTTAAAAAAAGAGATTAGGGGGGCGTAATTTTTTAATTCATAATCTCGCAACTCTGCGTCACGAGTACAATCCGTATCTAGTTTACTTCAGTGTATCTAATAAGAAGTCATTACATTTTAAATAATCATGTGGACAGCTACAACATTTAGGAGCAACTTCGTAGGACAGTGTTTAAAAAAAAATGTTTACCTCATATTTGTCCTCGCTTAACAAAATATCAATTTAAGAGGTTTACAGAGCATTAAATTCCCTTTAAGAAAATCAATTTTCGAAATCGGGTTATTGAGTGCATAATGATAAAAATCATCTTATACAAAAAAATAAAAAAATATACTTATAAAAATTTTAGTTTTTTCATATAGGATGATTTTTATCATTATGCACTCAATAACCCGATTTCGAAAGTTAATTTTCTTAAAGCCAATGTAATGTTCTGTCACCCACTTCAAAGGAAATTTCGTTAAGATAAACACTTTGAGGAAAATATGAGGTAAGAACTTTTTTTTTAATTATGTTCTTTTGCGATGCATGTAGATCGGAAGCGGTTGGGAAAGAATTTGATGGCCTTTAATATAACCACAAAGAATTTTTTCTAAGACTTAAGGCCCAACTATAATGCGCATGAGTATAAGCATGAGTTACTGTCAAATTCGCATGTATAAATGAGCGAATACACACAGTCATATGGCGTCGGGTATAATGGACACATGCGCATTTCGTTGAGTTTCGTTAAACATGAGCTCCGCATGAGAATCTGACCTGCTCTTACATATGTAAATTTGACAGCTGTGGGCATTTGACTATCCGAAAAAATGTTTATTTGCATTTAACCAAAAAAAAGACTACGAATTTGCATTAAATTATCAATTTCATAAATAAATCAATAAATTCAACAATAAATTATGCATTTTTAACACAATTAAAAGAAACTAAAAACAAACGATTTTCACATTTTCACATTCATCATGTTTGTATAAACATGACGAAACAGTTCGTTTAATTTTGACAGTAGGTTATGCTAGCTCATGAGCATTATAGTTCTACCTTTATCCTTTCCGAGTTGTAAGCGTAAAAATAAAAATGGGAACTTCGTACCCCTCACCTCCCAGTCGTCAGGACTTTTAGTATGTTAACTACTTAAGTAGCCTGAACAATATTCCCAAGGAATGGCTTAGGTCGTTGCTCATGTACTCTAAAACCCCTTTATTTACTGGACTAACAAGCAAAACTAAAAATAATTTATCTACAAATATTTTCGTTATTGAAATATTGAAAAGTATAAAAACAAAATTATTTAAAATATTAAGAGTAGAATTAGAAGAAAAACACGAAAGTGAATAAATGCATTTACAATTTAGTTTCAAATATTTTTGTAGAAGAAAGCGGTTTCAAAAATATATGTAATAATGATTGTTCAAATATTTTATGTTTATTTATATTGTTTGTAATTGTATATGAACGTTTCTTCATATGCATTCAATAGTTTAGAGTTTGCTTACTTGTTTCAACAAGCGAAAAACTGCTAAATCATGATTATTGCTTATCATATAATCAGCAAGAGTAGACTCAGTTAATATTTTATA
Source organism: Baccha elongata (assembly GCA_951217065.1). NCBI lineage: Eukaryota > Metazoa > Arthropoda > Insecta > Diptera > Syrphidae > Baccha > Baccha elongata. The sequence goes on along the minus strand of OX578272.1, from coordinate 194,477,243 downwards.
GTGTATTGACTTATAATGCTCTGACCATCTTGTTTTTACTGATGCTCTTCTAGTTTAACCAATATATAGGGTGTTTTCATAAGTGTCAGACTAACTAAGATCTGCAATCACAAAATAAGTGAAAAACACTTATTTTCTGAATAAAACTTTTTGTTTCTTTCGAGGATTCTTTTTATATCAATAGCTATAATGTTCAAAGTACATACTTACAAATCAAAAACAGTACTTTTTTTTTATTAAAGAAGTGTGTTTTTATTCATTTTTGTTATTGCACATCTTTGTTAGTTTGACGTTTGTGAAAACACCTATACTTTACCATAATCTTAATCTTTACAAATAACGGAATATATTCCTGATTTATCAAGTGTTTCTGTTTTTGATTGTTCCGATCATGCTTTTAATCTTATTTGTGGTACTATTTGGCGACAATTTGATTGAATAGCTACTAAATATTTTCATTAAAGAATAATCCTTTAATAAAAGAACTGCTCATATATGTTAATATAATATTATCTTTATCTGAAGTTAAGATGAAAAATTTGTCAAATCTTTTTTAATTTAATGTTGCTTTAATAACGAATCAACTATGTTCTTATTGTAACCAATAATTGCAGCTATTTGATAAATTTTGTTCACTTCTTTAAGATAATTGTAATTATTAAGAGGAACGTGAATATTTTATCGAATCATGTGCATTAATTTAAAAATAATAAAAATAAAATCGTATCCCAATTTTATGAATCGTGATAAAACGAAAGGGACACATAACTTCCAATCGAAGTATTGGCACCAATCCAATCCATTCAAAAGCAACCAGTACAATATTATCACATCCTATAGAATCTTTTCTTCATTCGAATTGAAAAAGACCCAATAAAATAATTGTATTGCAGTCACTTAAAAACAAAATAGAGTGAAAACTTACTTCACCTATTGAAATGTTCAAACGACATCGTTTCTACATGCAAATTTCTCAAATTCTTACCTTCATACTCCTTTCGTTTCTTTCTTAAAAACGATGCTGTCATACGAAGTCCTCGAGCTGCTAGTGCAGATGTTCGACTCTTAATACTAGTTCCACTTAATTTAGAGAAAATTGAACCTTTGGAACCCTTGCGACTGTTCAATCTTCGTAGTGCAGGCTGTGACGATTGGGTTACAGGTGAGTTTGAACTTCCGGTAGCCATTCCGGTCATAGATGCTGGCACTATTTTATCCGAATGGGAAGAGTATGCATTGGGAATTCTTGCATTATCAATGGAACGTGATTGAGGGATGTTTTCAATTGATTCGAAATCTCGACTCATAACCGGTGGCATTGAATGACGGAACCAGGAATCCTGTCGCTTTACACCACGCATTTCAAGACTATGACGCGACCGACTGCTGCTCGTCGATGCCAATGGTACTTTCGACATGGCATAAGCTTTTAAGGCACTTTTTTTTTTAATTAATTTCTTATATTTATTAGTGAAGTATTAATTTATAGTATATATAATTATTTTATATAAAAGGCACATATTTTTTTTTATTTAATTAATTCGGCACATAAAGGATTTAGTTTTTTTTTAAATATTTTCGGTTTATTGGTCCATTAGGTTTATTTCCGTATAGAAGGCATGGTTGTGCAATTTAAGCGTAAGAATCTATTCTACATTTATATTATTTGGTGCAAGGAACAATATTTTATTTTAAAAAAAGGGTGGTAATCAACGTCTATAGTAACAGTAAGCTGCAAAAAGGAGTTTTTTTTTTTAAGTTCATGCAGATGCATATTTTTGTATTAAAATTGTAATTTCAATGACAATTGTTTGGATTTGTTCGATTTGGCAAATGAAATTTTTTTAAAGTTTGAGTTCTCGCTCTAATTCAGGTTCTTTGGCAGTACGAGTTAATATAGATGTGTAAGAAATTGTGTCACTTGCCATATTTGACAAACACTGGCCTAAGCAACATCGCTAACACGTACAAGGTGTCGAGATTGCGATCGACTCTTTCTTTAAAGTCCAGGCAAACTAAATTAAATATACCGGAAAACTTTTTAAATGGATTTTTAGCCAGAATTCATTTCTGAACATCATCATCAACTGGCTCTAGCTTTTTGGTTCACTTTATACCGATGATCCTGAATATCTATTCTACCCAGATTTTTTTCCGATGTCCAAAAAATGTAAACAATTAATTTATTTAATCTTAACATATTCAAAGTCTGACAAATTCCGACAATGGTCACACTTCAAAAAAGCATTTAAATCAAACGCTAAGAAACACATAAATTACAACCTATTTATCCGCCATTTGGAAACATGCATTTCCGAGCATAAGGGATTGTGTCTGATTTTGGATATGTTAATATTAATTATTAAATTAAGAGTTTATGATCAAAAAGTTAGAGCGAGTAGGTTAGGTGAAAACAAGAAAATAATAGTATGGGGCGAGAGGTCCATTAACACACAAACACCCCCACCCTACCCGTTAAGAGGGGTGAGACAATTTTCTAAAAAAATTGGCTTACAACAGAAAAACAATAAATAAAAACAACGGTGCAACTTACAATGGTATATTCGAAAAGCCAGAAATGTCTTCTTTTCTTTTCATTTTAAATAAAGTTTTTTCAGTTCAATAGTTCTTGAAAAATTAATTTCAAAACTTAATTTAATTTTTTTCAAAATTGTATATAAATTTTGTTTTCAAAATTTCAATTTTTAGTCGGCGCGTTACTGCCACAGAAACAATAAGGAGGAAACATCGTTTTTTAAAGAGTTATTTTATAGTTATTCTTATTATATATAGATTACATATAATGCAGACAAATGCAATTTTTACCATCCGATTTCAATCAAACCACCTCAAAACCTATTACTGTAATGTATCGCACAACTCACAAAAGTTTCATAACAATTGCATGAATGGTTCCTAAATGCAGAAAAGTCCATTATCTTACCATCTGATTTTCTGATATTTTAATAGTTATTCTGCTATTCCGGATAGACACGAATCCAACAAATAAAAGATCATTGAAATCGGTTCAGTAGTTTTTAAGTTATTAATGGTGTAACTTAAACGACTTTGTTTTATGTATATAAAAGATAGAAAGAAGAAGATAGATAGGCCAGTCGGCAGAGACTCTTTTCTTCCAACAGAATACCTATCCAATTACTCTTCAAAGACTATAATGAACCATATCCGTTATTCAAGCATAAAATTGGATGGATATTATGTCTCTGCCGACTGGACTATAATGACAATTTAAAATGGAGAGTTTGAGAAATTTGTAAAATAAATAATTTCGGAATCATTTTTAATTTTGATAAAATTTTTCCTTTATTTATTAATGGAGATTTCAAGAGAAGGTCTGCATATTTCAAATAATTATAATTTGTATTTAGCACTGTGTGGCGCAAGTTTAAATAAATGTCTGTTTTTTTTTTATTTGTGAATTTAAACATTTTCTAGTAAGATTTTCGTATTTGTAGGTATAATTGTGTTAAGTTAATATCATCGGAAAGAAGAAGTGTCGTACTGTGGAAAAAAAAATTTGTGGATTTTTTGGAGCACCATATCTTGGTAACGAAGTGACATACAAACATGTTTGAATAATCAATATTGTAGAAAATTTAACCTTTTACAAAACGTATCTCAACGTTTTTGCAGGAAAACGTGAGAAAAAAAGTTATAGAGGAAAAGCCGAAAATTTTGCCCCCCCTCTTTTAGCACAGGGTTCTCAAGGTCCAAAACTTGAGAAAATCTTAATTAACCATCCCCAAACAACATCTGAAAATTTCATGGACCTCCGAACTTTTTCAAAAAAAAAACTACCTGCCGATTGAATTATTAGCAGGAGTACCAATTCGGCCGAGCATTAATCAGACTCTACTCCGCACAAGAAAATATAAAAAAAAAAATATTTTTGAAAATTTTTAAAATAAGTCAGGACACAATGTAGTTGCATTTATATATTTTTAAACTGTTCTCTTCAATTATTTTTCATTTTGTTTGTACTTTTACACATAACTAGGACAAACAATTTTAATAAAACGTTTTACTTATATAAATATGAAGTTTGGGTTTTCCTCTTAAAGGAGTTTAATATTGATTGTAATATTGAATGTCTTGCTTCTTTAAAATGTTAAAACATTTTACAACAGCCGTAAAAAAATACACAAATCACTGCTTTGATTTATCCTTCGAATTAAATTTGTATAAAAAAGTATTTTTCTACTTATAGTTTAGTCTTCAAACATTGATGCTAAAATTGTATTAATACAAACTAATTACAAATTAAAAAATCTACTAATTTTAGTGAATTATTTTTTTTTTTTGTAAACAATTTCAAAAAAGAACTCGTACTGCCAAATGCCAAGAAGGTCAAACAAAATAATTTAAAACATGCATGGTGCTCAATTCGCGAGATGAAAGGGGTTTTCCAACAAAACATGTGCCAATCATCCCAGACGAAAGTTTTCACTGCCGACTTACTTATTCAAAAGAATGAATAAAAGTCTTATGCAAAATAGATAAGTTCAAAAAGGACAAAAAATATTTCACTTTTGTTTGCAATCGATTGAGGCACAGACACTACTAGACAGATATAATTCACTTCACATCCTTATCCTTTGATTTCTTTTAGAAGAAAAACGAAGTCATTTCGAATTCCTTCTGCACACTATACTCGTACATCGAAACAGAAAAAGAAAAATGTTAAAATTAGGGATAACACAAACACAATCGAAAGGACGAAAATATCACGTTGCAATACATTTTGATTTTTGTTTATATTTTCAATTAAATATTTAAAACGAAATGGAAATATTCGAATAAATGTTACGTATACGCCCCCGAAGAAATCCGTCAAATGTATTATAATAAAATGGGACACGTATAACGGTCGACTTATATGACGTATATTGGATTTTGTAACATCAAAAAACAAAGGGAAACATAAAAAAGGACTTTAAAATTTAACCCGTTGAAGAATTTCTATTTTTTTTTTATCGAGAGACCCGCAGAAACGAGTGTTTTTCCATTCAAAACCAAACCGAAACTGTGCAACTATAACACTCGAACTGGAATCGAAAGTCCTTTGGCTGCTGCTGTTGGTATATGGTTTTGTTGTTAACACTGGCTGCACAGACGAGTCAGAACCACACACAACAAAATATATATGCTTTGCCATGCCACGGCGCGGCGCGAACTGAAACAGACAAAAACAGAACGAAGCGAAGAATACTGAGGAATTCCATTAAAGTCTACTTTCGGTCGGGAGGAATATAGTTAAAGGAGTGAGAATTAAAAGGATATTCCACATTATTGCCAACTAAGTTGAATACAAAATGCAATTTTCTTAAGAGAGATACAAATAATAAATCAAAAAAAGATGTTATTTTAGGAATCATACGAATGTCTATGTTATGAATTTAAAAATTAATAACCTATGTTAAAATTCCTTCTTTTTTTAAGTGAACATCATTCTGTCATGGCATGACATTATCTACTAATAATTTCCATAATTGTTTTTTTTTTGTGGGCTATAGGTCGATTGTAATAAAAAGATGTTATTTATTCATTGCAACGTTTCGAGTATGTTTGTACTCTTCATCAGGCTTTTATTTATGTATAACAAAAGAAACAAAATAATACATACATATATTAGTATACAATTTTTTATAATCATTTTTGAAAAATCAAAATTACTTACAATTATCAAGAAACAAAGAATATTAAATTGAAATTAAATATAGTTAGACATCAACTTAACAGTAACTAAAAAACAAAATCAATAGTTAAATCAAACATTTTTAAACTAATTATTTAAAAGAAAAATACTGACGACAGTTAAAATTTCCCATTACACTGCACTACACAATCAACTACTTTTGATCCTACTTTTTTTTGCTGGCCTTTTTATAATTTGGCTATAGGCATTGCTCAGATTGTCACAATCGGTTGACGGCATTCGTGTTGTCTAATATATGCAACATTTCTAGCAAAATTCGTTTAGAATAATGTTGTTCCGTTTGAAGAATTTCAACATTCTCTAAGTCCGGTGAATGTTTCTCTTCTATGCAATGCTGAAAATACGCCGTTTTATTAAAAGCTCCGCTATTTAAATCAGACCTATGTCCACAGATACGATTCCTTAATTTTTGTTTTGAGGTTCCTATATAAACAGACGAACATGTCGTCTTCTTCCCTCCTAAGCAATTGATCTTATAGACCACATCTGCTTTCTCCAAAGTCTCCATTCTTTCTTTGGTATTGGTGAAAAGTTTGTTTCTCATGGAAAAAGCAGACTTAAAGGCTATTTTTATTGGGGCTTTCATAATGCGGTTGGAGAGGTGAGGAATGTATAAAGCACTCTTATATACACACACTTGTTGGGGATCTTCAGCTTGATTGACACTCTTCTGTTTGTCATGATTTTTAATGAGCTTTTGGACAATAAGTCCCGAATAATTTTTATATTTTTATCATAAAAAGAATTTTCGCTTATGTAAAGAACTCTGTTGATAAAATTTTGTGCGGTATTGACAACCACATGTTTGGGTTGCTTTGAGTGGATATTTATAAGGCGTTTCCATTTTGCCTTAAAACTTTCACGTCGAGATATGGGAGCTCACCATTAATTTCCACTTCTACCGTAAACTTAATTTTGTGATTGAAAGAATTTTATGCATTCAATGTGTTCTGCACTCCTTCGGACTTAATCACAACGAATAGGTCATCTACATATTTGACGATCACCTTAGGCTTTTCTGTAAGTTTAGCAAGTACGTTTTCCAAAAAAAATTCCATAACAAGATCCGCTAAAATTGGCGATGCTGGACTTCCCATGGACACACCTTGCTAGAAATGTTGTATCTTAGACAACACTAATGCCGTCAACCGTATGTCAGATTGTGACAATTGTGTAGTGCAGTGTAATGGGAAATTTTAACTGTCGTCACATTTTTCAAAAATAATTATAAAAAATTGTATATTAATATATGTATGTATTATTATTTTTTTTTTTTTTTTTTTGTTATACATAAATAAAGGCCTGATGAAGAGTACAAACATACTCGAAACGTTGCAATGAATAAATAACATCTTTTTTTTACAATCGACCTATAGCCCACAAAAAAACAATTATATATCTTTTACGATTTATCACGAAATAAAAATAAAAAATAAATCAAAATAAAATACAAAGGTCACTAAAAATTCAATTTTACTAATAACTTTCATACCGTTTATGGAAAAAGAACGAAGTGTTTGCCGTCTTCTGTGACCACAAAATGTACCCTAAGCTGAAAAGAAACATAAATACAGAATAATTGAAATCTGAGAGTGGCGAGTAGGAACATGGAAGTTTGATCGATCGGATTTAAGATCTGGAAAAGATGATGAAAATAGGGCGAATAGACATGGGGAAACACTAGAAACAGGGTTCGTTTCCTGGATACATAAAGACGAAAGCATACAAGATGTTCTATTACGGATTATAACAAAGTAAGAACGGAATCGGTGTCATTCTTGTGGAAGGGCTTTTTGGTAGAGTCTTGGCTTTTTATTTTTAAAGTCTAGTGGAAGTTTGATTTCTCTGAAACTGGTGACGGCAGGAAGGGTGTGGAATATTTTCAAGCGGAAAAGGTCAAACGAAAAACTTTTGTTCGTGGGTGGAGATTCGAATGGACATGTCGGAAACGATTACTATGAGGATTGCCAGGGTGACCTGGGATCCGGAATTCTGATGGTGAAGACATCCTTAACATGTGCTGTGCGCTGCGCAGCCTTAAATATGCATCTTCTCAAGAAATCCTTATTTATAGAAAAAAATTACGTTCAGTAGAGGCAGAGTCAGTTTGACACCAAATAATCGAAATGTCATTATGAAATTAAAATTGCAAAACATTTACATGCACAAAATGAAAAGGAAATAAATGGAACGACTTTCGGAGAATATTTCGGTAAAAAAAGATAATGTCAAGTATTTATAGAATTTTACAAAAAAAAATATTACATACAGCAGAATGTAAATAACCAAAACAACTTTTTATTTCAAGTATAGTTCTATTTTACTCGATCCCGTAACGCGAACCTTACACGATCAGTCATCAGGCAAAATCTAGTGTTTTGATTTTCCGTCAAACAAATGCACGCATAACTTTGTTTTCTCAAATAATCTTTTATAGATTGATGTCAAATAACTGACCGTGTAAGGTTTGCTCAACAGCTTATGGACTTTATCCCTCTAACAAAGTGAACATCACGTAATGGTATAACATTGAAGTTTATCATAACCAGAGTTTTAGATGGGACTTTTTTTTTAGATTTTACGTAACGTTACAGTACATGAGCTGCAAGTAATTAATATGGATTAACAAATTCTTTATAAATAAGGATTTACTTAATGTTGAGTAAAAGCTGAGTAAATGGTTCGACGTTGCTTAAATAATCAACCGTTCAACGGCATTCTAGCGAAATCTAATAATAAGGCTGCATATCCACTAAACACAGTTGACACCTGGAACCGGGAACGAAGAAACTCAAAATGACTATCATTTAGTAAACAGTTTAATGATTTCACACACACACTATCTATGGTGAAAGAATTTTTAATGTAGATGAAGAAGAGAAGCGAGCAAACAGAGACTTCTGGATCAAGTGGTACAAAAACAAACACAACGAAAGCCACTAACTTGCCTTCAGAAAGCGAAATCAATGCTAGGAAATGCAAAAGGACCATAAAACATGATGGTAGATTGATGAAGCCTAAGCAGTGATGACAAGCTTTCTGGGAAAATAACGAAGAAGTGCCTGACATCACAATCGAAGAAATCAGGGCAGTCGGTGGTGAAAAACTCTAAAAGGAATCTGGCCAGACAGGATACCTCTGAGTTTTGGATAAATATGGGAGACATCCGGCTAAGATGAGATGAGTACCGTATAAGAGCCAAAAAAAACATGCTTCTCAAGTTTGAAAGCGCTCTGCCATCTTTTGTGGCAGGAAAAAAACTTGATCTAATTAGAACGAAAAAGATCCGAAGATTTGACGTAAAATAACACCTTCAACAAAAAACATCACGACAAACCCACTATCATCAGGACCCTTGCCGATGTTTTTCGAGGTCAACCCGACAAACTGCACACACAAATTAGTGTAGTGGTGAATTGGGAGAATTGTGATCCCATTTGAAATTATAACATCGTCGGAAAAGTAATAGAAGAACTAATTCAAATTATGTCATTAACATTAGTTTCTTATTTAGCTCTCCTTAAGGTCATACAGCTTACTGTTTTCCAAAATATGTTAACGCATCTCTTAGATGTCTGTCACAACCCATCTTGGTGCAGGGAACTTACTTCACGGGAACTAACTTCACCACTAGTGGGAATTAATTTCATTTTTGTGAAGTTAATTCCCACTTTGAGTGGAAAATAACTTAACTTTTTGGTGGGAAATTATTTCACTCTGTTGGGTGACGTTACATACAAAAAGCAAATATGTCATACTAAAACTTGCACCCACCCAAACTCGCACCCACCCCAAATCCTATAGTGGGCCAAGCAGGGGGATTGCAGGGGGGTTTGCAATCTTAAATGCTGGAGACACCGGGAACTAAAGTCGCCCCATGTTTTCAGCTTATCTCCTGTAATATAAAAATTGTAGATGGGAATTAACTTCACACAATCTTCGGATGCAATTAGTTCTCACCTTTAGTGGGAATTTACTTCACCAAAAAAAGTGAAATTAGTTCCCACTAGTGGTGAAGTTGGTTCCCTGCACCACCCATCTTAGCGTGATTGTACAATACCTCCGATTATATATGTGCTCTGATTTGTACAATATACCTCAATAGCATTGTTTACAAGTTTTAATCCAAAAGAAGCCTTGTCTAGGTCTACATAGGAAAAGTAATATTAAATCACGTAGTTTTCAATTCCTTTAAAAAAAAACATGATTATTAAAACAGTCATCCCAAACTTGGGTGGCAACATTTGGTACTACAATGCTGATATACTATGGCAATAGCAGTTCTTGCTATTTGTAGGTTACTCGCTCTACATCTTCAAAGAGCGGAGTAAAAAGGAAGTCACTATGTTTGTAAAAAAAGAAAGGGAAAAATGTATACAAATTGAACTGACGACAGACTGGCTGACTACGGCAATACAATTTCAATAACCCATGTGGGGCAGTTGTAGGGGGTGTTTTGTTTTTAAAATGTCTATCGAGGTGATTATGAAGTTGTTCGAATAAAAAGAATGCTCAAGCTTTCTTCTAAAATAAGGATGCGTTAATTTATATTTCCGAGTGATGTTAAAGAAAGCGAAATCAAAAGTTCTGATGATTATGGTACACTCAATTCGTGCAAGCTTACATTACATAAGTGGTCTTACAGAATCCTTTGAAAAGGCCATGACACATAGTATATACACATATTTAGTATTTTCATATCTAAATTATCAGCTCTTTAGTTCTTCTTTTTTATGTATTGCTTTACTTTTATTTAAGACAACTCCTGATGGGATAGAGACAAAATCCCGACTGCCTAAATGCCGACTGCACAAAATCCCAACTCGACAAAATCCCTACTGCCAAAATCCCGGCAGCAAAAATCCCGACTGAGAAAAGAAGTTAGGTAGGTAAGGTAAGCAACCCTCCTGCCTGATTCAAGCTAAAATCTAAATATGCAGAAAAATGTATTGCCTAGATATAAGTTTACCAACAAAATTATTCCTTAATCGTTAGAGCGGTTTTTTTAAATAAATCGATGTTTACTTAATATTTTTTATAAAAAAGTTTTTTTACAAGTTTGAGTGCTTAATTGTTTGCATTTTATGCAAAAGAAATCAAATTTTTTTGTCAAGCCGTTTTCCAAATATTGAATTTACAGAAAAATTATTAGAAAATTAAATAAAACTAAAACTAAGCTTTTTGACAAAATGTTGGTATTGAAATTTGTTTAAATCATTTAGACCTTTCTAAAAAAATGTTTGGTTTGAAATCGATTAACTCGTTTATGATATAGCTCCAGAAAAAAATAACGTTTCTATGGAAGGTACCGTTAATAGGCTTGCCAAAATGTTTGTTTTGCAATTTAACAAAAGAAAATCAGACTAAAACCTTCAGTAATTTTTTTCAAGAAAATCGTTGGAGCCGTTTTTCCAAAACCGTTATATGGCAGGTACCGTTATTTTTTGAACTAAAAAAAAATGTTCAATTTCTCCTCTAAGGAATGATCTACAAACCCTACATATCAAATTCGAAGTAAATCGGTTAAGCCGCTTAGGCTGTAGGTGCTGATACATACAGACTGACATACAGACAGACAGACAGGTAGACAGAATTTCCAGCCCCACTTTTTTCGTCTTCGCTATCATCGTAATGTCATGTTTGATTGTTATCTCAAATTTTTTTTTTCACGAATGCATAACATAGTACCTATAATCGCAAGTAAAAATGTCGGCGTATGTAGATGATTATTATAATGAGAATAGCATGCGAAAGGGTGCTATTTACGTGTTTTAACTATTTTTTTTTTTGTACATTGTTCAACGTTGTGAACCGTATGTAAGCGCTGGACAAACAACTGCAATGTAAGGCTTTCCTTTCAGATTAAGGGCATTTTTCGGTCACAGAAGATGGCAGATTTAGAGAGAAGGACAACGATACCGGAAACATGTCCCAGGCAAAGCTTACGGTAAAGATTATAGGAAAAAAGACATCAGTACAAAAATTGGAAAATACAGCCTGTACGACATGATATGAACGACATGCCACGTCCGGCAGCGGACTAAGGCTACTCGACTTTGTAGTGGAAAAAAACACGGTTTTGAGATAAGAATTGTTACAGTAAATTTGACTGTCCAGAACAACAATTGAAGTCGCCGCCCGTTCACTTTGTTTAAAATCCCTAAATGTGATTTTTAGCTGTGTGTTGTTGTGTTTAGAAATTTTGAAACATTAAGATATGTGTAATCAACTAGATAGGTCAGCTCTTTGTGGCTTTCTTATAAGAATTAAGTTTAAAAACTACTCATTAAATCATGGTTGCAAGTATACAACAATATACTTTTCTATTAAGGTAAAGCTCTTCCGCACTCTGAATAATTATTGCGTGCATAATTTTCCTTCTGTCATGTGCTCCTTTTCAGAGGCACTAAGCTTAGAAACATTTAAGATTCAGCACAAATAAAAAATAATAATAAATGTATAAATGTTTGTCACATCACCACGCCTATATGTAACATTGGAATCACACTTTAATGTTTTATTAGTACCATACTTATAGCAAAACCTTAAAATCACATCCGTTTAGTGTTTATTTTGAATAGGCAAACATTACGACGACATCATTAAGCCTAGTATACAAGCAAGGAGTGTTCGTTTTTTTCATACAACAAAGGAAACTCATAAATGATCTCTTTTAAGAACGGAAGGTTGAAAATGAAGGGTGGTATGGGGTGCCACTTTTGTAACTTAAAATAATATGAAATAAAGTTAGTACAGTCAATGGGGAATCATCGGACAAAAGTTTGGAGGGTCTCCAAGTTTGAATGCAGTTTTATAGAGGGGTTGATTCTGAGTATAAAACTGAGTTTGAGCAAAATTTGATCTTGTGCAGTAGCCATCTTGAATTGAAGATTTTTTTTCGTGTTTTTGCGTTTTTCTACATTTGTTTTGATAAAAAAAACTATTAAATACTTTATTGTTGCAATTCGTATTACCTATCTACAAAATGATATAATTTCGCGCAAGCTCAGTTTTATACTCAGAATCAACTCTCTACAAAACTGCATTCAAACTAAGACACCTTCCGAACTTTTGTCAGATGGGCCATATTTTACTCCTCATTGACTGGACTAAACACAATGTTTGTATATTTTAGTATACGTACATACATAACATTTATTAAAAACCGCTAGTTTGTCATGTTTCTAATTCAATTTCCCATTAGCGCGCCAGTATAGTTTTACTTTTTTTAAATTTCTCATTTTCTCGAAGTGGATTCCCCCGACCCCATAGCACAGTGGGATAGAATGAACTAACAATTGGAAATAATTCACTGGGGAAATTTTTTGTGGATTACATAAAAATCCACAAACAAAATTGCATCAAGAAGTACTAAAAACAGACCCAAAAATTTAAAACAACTGGTTTGAAAATAAAAGAAAAAACTATTTGAACAATACCGTTACCTTCCGCGTTCAACTTTATGAACCATCCACATAACCATAACTTATACGAAAATAAAAGAACATCAAAATCTGTCATCGTTTAGAAGGAGAAGAATTAAGTATACCCGCACACCGAAATTTCATTATTTGTTTGAAAATTAAAAAAAAAAACTTTGGATCTCGACAATACACCTGGCCAAATGATGCTGAGTCTAAAAAATATTTGGTTTTATGTTTTATTATGTGAGAAATTTAACAGAAAACACATTTTTTTCTAATAAAAAACCGTATTGCAACAACAACGCCATCAACCGAGTGCAACTATAGCTATGATTTATATATGCAGATAACCCCATGAGTATAAAAAAACAAAATTCGTCAACATTAATTGAACCGGAACATACACGCATAACTGTACTTTTGTATTTAAGGCCGTGTGCGAACAGCGTTAAAATTTTATCCATTGGCTAAATTATGACACTAGTGTGGTGAATATAAACTTCAAAAATTTAGCCTGCTCTGGAGCAGTCGGAGTAGTGTGTTTGTTTTTATTTGCATTTATTTTTGTTTGTTTTATATTAATCATTAATGTCAAATTTTCCGTTTGTGTTTTTGTAAATTATGTTTTATTTAACTTCGTTACGTAAGAAGAATTACTAAACTTAACCGATATATTCTTTTGTACATTAATATTCATTGTGAGACAAATTTTTTTGTAAAGTTCAGCTGCCAAACCAGTGTTCTGTACCGCGTTAAAACTTCCCATAATTTTAATTACTTTACAAAGTATTTCAATTTTTTTTCTTTGACAAAATAAAATAAAATCTATACACAAATAAAAATGGAGTGCCTGTTTGTAATGTCAAAATAACAGTATTTTACTACACGCATATGAGAGCATACACAGCCCTTATATCAAAACACACACTTTTAAAATGTTTGTCTGTCTGTTTGTCCTGGCTAATCTCGAGAACGGCTAGACCGATTTTGACGAGACTTTCACTGACCGATAGATAATGTCGATTTTTTTTGCATTTTCGTAAATACAAACCGATCAGAATCTACAGGACCGATTTTGACGGGACCTTCAGTGCCAGATGGCTGATAATATAGGAAGTAACTTATGATGCAAATTATCCCCTAGGTGGCGCTATGGAAAATTTTATTTTTCAACTGACGAACGCGACGACGGGAAACGGATGTACCGATTTTGAAGGGGCTTTAACCGGTGGGTAGCTGATGTTCTACGAAATGACTAAGGCTATTTCAAATAACCGAATAGATGGGGCTGGGGTCGCTTTTGCGAAAACTCTTATATTATGAGTTTGAAAGCTTTTGGCAAAATGTTGAACCAATAGGTTTATAATATTTTAAAAAAAAACAATGTTTTATCCTTTATTATTTCTGCGGTATACATATAATAAAAAATGCTGCGTTTTAAGTTTTTTGTTTTATATCAGAACAGAACAGCAGCGATAGCGGTTGAAAATATTAAATGGGACCATATTTTCTAAACCACTGAACTGATCTGGATGATTGATATAATTCCAGACACATATTTGAACCGAGCTACTTTCTGCATAGTCAGTTTTTTATTTGGTTCAAAATCAAAAACAATTCATAGGATTTACAAAATGTAGGTATACGTTGAAAATGCTAAATGGGGTCATACCTTCTAAGCTACTAAACAGAATTGGATGGTTGCTACCATTCCAGAATCAGCTAAGAAATTTCCTATATGCTGCGTTCTTTTTTTCGTTTTTTCCAAAACAAATTTTTACATTTCCCCGTACAAAGAAATAGAAGGGGAAATTTTTCAATTCTTGTAGGGAAATTTAAAAAAATATATTAGTGTTGAAAATCCCATTTAATCCAGTTTGCACACCAAAAAGCTAAACATTTATTCACCTCAACTCAAACGTCAAAAATTAGCCAGAGGATAAAATTTTAACGGTGTTCGCACACGGCCTAAAGAAAACAAAAATTTTCTGCATCGCGAGACCACTACCACCTATTGGGGTCAACTATAGCTAAAAACCATACAGATAACTTCATGAGTATGAAAAACAAAGTTCATCAAAATTGGTGGAACCGTTTAGGAGAAGAATAAAGAAGAGACGTTCATAATGTAATATTCTTGTTTCAACTCTTATCGGGGGATCCATTGATTCAACTTATATTCTAAGTCAACTCAACATTAAAACACGTCCAAGAGCTACTCGAAATCTTGAATTACGAACACACGTACATCGGAGTTTTATATATAAAGAAGATGTACTTATACATTTTATTTTTTGGTAACACTTATAATAATTTAATAAAAAAGTTTTTTTTACATTTATGCGCAGTTAGGTTCTGCGTTATTTGAGCGCATGCTTGTGATGTGAGCACTTTAAGAAAAATGAAAATTTTATTAAAGACAAACCTTGTATATAATTGTTTAATGACACATTTTTTGATATATTTATTGAACTGTATTGCACAGAATTAAATTTGGCAATGGGTAGCATATAATTTTTTTTATAAAATGTCATTAAATCAATAAAATCAAAGTTAATAAAAAAAATCATTTTAAATTTTATTGAAAACGAATTATTTTCAATGAATGATCAAGAGAATCAAATGAATTTTTTTCGCAGTTAAACATACAATTTTAATTTCTATTATTTAAGCACTTTCGCTGGCTTGTGCTGAGTTTATTTTTTTTTTTTTTCAATACAAAGAACTGAGTTTTCTGAAAAAATAATTTTTAAATAGTACAATTTTTTTTGTTTTCAATTATTTTCTGTTTAGTTATAAATATAGGGCTTTCTTAAGAAATAATTTCTTAGTAATATATGTAGGTACAATGTTTTAATTATTTTTTTTACAAACCTTAGTAAAAAAAAGTCGGTTGGAATTTTCATACAAACGGAGAAAAAAAGATGTTCCAGCTAAAAGCGGTCTAAAATCGCCATCATCTAGTAGTGTTAAATACGTGTACTAATTTCGCCATAAAATTTATATGAATACGATGACATATTCACATGTAAGTAAGTCAATAACATGTGGAGTGGATTTGTTTTGTAAAATCAAATTAGTTTGATAACAATTTCCACTTAAATATATAAAAATTAAGTAATTAATGAAAACAACCATAGCACTGTTACGCAGATTCCCCGCTAGTAGTTGATGGCGCCCCTAGTTTTGTTGGAACACGCGTGAATTTGGCTACTGGCGGTCCATATCTTATACGTCAATGGTTAAAACCTAAGCGAAGTCACCTCCATTTCGACCATTGAATAGTGAATTTTACCATCTTGTCAAGAGAAAAAGTGACAGCTCACACGGATGACAGATTGAAATATGTATCGCTCTTTTTTCAAACTGTCAAACTCAAAATCTTGTGAAAGTATTTTGTAAATAATCTCTTTTTTTTCTTTGAAATTTGAGATTTCCGTGACTTAAAAGTTAAACAATTTCACAATTTTCGCGCACAACAATAAAATTTCCGAACATGTTTTCAATCAATTTGTCAACAAAATTAAAAACGAGAAAGAGATATATCGTTGTTACCTAAAAAGCCCTATCTTTAAAAAAATTTGGCACGACACAGCCTCGCGACGAGAACCAAAAACCTAGTGAATTATACTCTTAATGAATCTACCTTTTGAGTGCATTTTTAGTTCTACAGGACTGGAAGAGACTTAAAACTTACTACCGAATTCTAACGGCTGAAATGATATGCAGTTTTAAAAAGAAATGATAGTCTTATTTTTGTATAATTATGTAACATTTTTTTTAGTGAATATTTCATATTTAGGGCAATTTTATCCCACTGCGATGATAATTAATTGACTATACCCAAATGAATCCGAATTCTTTGTGGTGTAGGTAAGTGCGGAGTGAATCTAACATTGACCGACATAACCTGGCCACTTCCTTCAGCTTAGCGCTTAGTGATCGAATGACGTAATCAGATTTTCATCCTTGTAATGTATAGATTTTTAGTTAATTTGTGGTTAAACAGAAAGTAATTGTGTTTCAGGCTTGACGGGACAACAGATATCAATTTCGAGCTTTATTGCAAATTAATAGGCAAGCAAATAGCAGGGTTAAATTTTACGTCACTATTGCTTTAAGGTCGACGTATTTGTTGGTATTGACTTTGGACAGCGTTTCATTAGTTTTTACCTTCTTCCTATTCTATATAAATGCTAAATCAATTGTATCGAAGACAATTTGTGTTACTAGCGGATTAGCAAGTTATTTTTAGCACTTGTAATAAATCCTTGTGAATTAAGTACATATTACATATCTACATGAAATAGTAACGACACCAATTAAAAGGGTGAATACTTTTAAGACTTTATTCTTGAAATAAAAAATCTAGATTTATTCAATGCAGGAAAAACTTTAGTGTTAGCGATTAATTCTAGATATAACATTCGGAACCTAAAGAGCTTTATTCAGGATGGGAGGGTCTCCAATGAGCATTTAATGTCAATTTCAAAGGTCCAACAAAATAACAAAATGTCACCTTGTATTGGAACATATGACCAGTGTTTTTTTTCGAAAAGCTATCCGCATTGAAGTAGGATTTTCCATACAAAAATTTCACTGCGAATCACTGCCAAATGAAAGTCAAATTTCACTGCTGATAGATCTTCGGCTTTCATTCGAGTATTGAGTAAAATGTTGGTATACTTTCATGTATCTCGATGGGGGTACGCTCGTAAAGTTGTAGTGGCTTTCAAAGTGTGATCTTATTTTATGTTCGATTGCCCACAAACATACCGAAATCTCGAAACAAATCTCATGTTTTTAATCAAAGGTTTTTGGATAATTTATGTAAAGAAGAGCATAAAATCTTCCATCCAAAGATGTGCTCTTAAGAATAAACAGTCTCTTGTCAGTTGTAGTCCACTGAGCTGTCAAAAATAAATCTGTGTTTGTTTTTTAGCTCCGAGTGCTCAGAGCGTTCAACTTGTGTTTCTTTTTTTCGATCAGAGCTTGCTCGGAGCGCGTTCTATGAGCTCAGGATGAAGTGATGGAGTAGACCGAGCACGAAGTAGAGCGTAGCCAACTTCATGTAGTTTTCATGTTATTGGATTAATTGTGATTTGTGAGTTGATTTCTATTAAATCAGAGCGCTCGGAGCGTACTCAGCCAACTTCATGTTATTTTGCAGTTGCTACTAAGCTGTAGTAAGCTCCCACGAAGATTTGGATGCCATTTTTTTTAAATAAAAATTTCACTCTAATTTCCCACCTCATGGTGTTTCTACATAATGCAATTTTTTTTTAATTTGCTGGTGCAATTTTATTCGATATTGTCAATATCAATGTCATCTTTCTGTGATATTTTCTTAAGCCGCATGACCTTGATTGTTAAAGAGAAAACATTCTATTACGGTACGATTGATAAACGAACAAAATTATGTTTTAAAAGAAAACTACAACCACAAAAGTGGTAAGCCCTCTTTATGGAAACATTTTGCTTAAACATAAAATAGAAGAAATATTTTTGTTCTCATATTGCTCCACCCGACTCTTGTGTTTTAACGGTAGACCCCTGAGGGAATGATTTTGCATTTTCTCGTGTCATTGCTTTTTATGACACCACACGTTGAGAAGTGTTTGTGTGTTTCAAGCATTTCGCATGGAATTTGCATTGCAGTTTTTTTTTCTCGTTTGTGGTTTTTCTTCATTAAAGACGAGGTCACAATCAAGCATCATAAATTAAAACAAATTAAATTAAGTAGTACACAACTTTGCCGCATGTACGATTGTTAAAATGTTAGGTAGATACCTATATATTTTACATACCTTCAACTTGGGAATGAAAAGATGCGGCATTTTTAAACAGCCCTTTGTTTCAATATTCTAAATCTCAGAATTTTAATGTCGAAGGTCAGTATTGCAACAATAAACGGTATTGGAACAATAAGTAAGTAAGTAAATTCTGTTATTTAAATTTATTTATTTATTTTTGTTAAAACTATAAACTATAATAATTAAAGTTAAATAAAATATTGTTCGGAAAACTTTTCTTGGAAAAATCTTTTTATTAATATTTTTTTTTTTTTTTTTTTTTTTTTTTTTTTTTTTTTTTTTTTTTTTTTTTTTATTTTTTTTTTTTTTAAAGTCTGTAAGGCACATTGCCTTTTTTAAATGCAACAGATGTTGCACGACACTAGTTAGAAGGAATAGAAAGATAGGAAAGAATTGTTTTGGTACAATGGATAGAGAGCTAGTTGATTTTTATTTTTCATTGCATAACCTCATGGGCGACGTCCAGCATAAGCTGGGAGGTATGCTGAAAAGAAAAAAATGCTTTGTAACAGAGTGAGGATTGAACCTGCACCCTCTGGGTTAACAAGCAAGCACTTAATCCATTGTACCATTGCCGCCCATATTTGTTTGTCATAATATAATATGCATATATGTATGTATGTTGTATATATATGTATTTTTGAATTTTATAATTATCTACATTATTTATGGCTTTTTTTTTAACTGCATGAAAAGTTTTGTCTATGGTTTGACAGTAGATATTTGAAAATGTGAAACTGTGTTGACATCTCTGTTCAGTGAGGTTTGGCAAAATTCATCACGAATCGTTTCCAAATGAAAAAATAAATCGCGACGTTCATATATGTAGCACTTTGTCAATTTTACGGTTAACATAATATACCTGCGAGCAAGCAGTTCGTGCAGTTATTGATTCTATTCGCACTAATTTTACTCTTCTTGATTCAAAACCATCTCTAAACAAAGTAAATTGCCGTATATGGAGCAAAGCCAATCTTAACACGGTGTCTCCACGATCTATATTTCGTAGAATGCAAGATAGCATTCTATTAAAATTTCCTATGGAGACCGAAAATAGTATTCTATGAAAAATTTCTTGCAATATATTGCTCAGCTCATAGCATGCTAGAGATAGTATTCTATGAGCTGTCATTTTCATAAATAGTAAGCTATCAAATGCCCACCATACATTTTATAGCATTCTAGCAATCTTTCTTTCTATGGAAAGTGACAGATTGTAATCTATGATCGGTCAATCATTTGACATCAATCTGCAATAGAGTGTTTGTAAAAATAAGTCTGTATGCGTGCATTTGTTTGACAAAAAATTAAAACCCTTTTGGTTTTGCCTGACGACTGATTATATGTGTATATGAATGACGTCCTCTGACTGACCGTGTAAAAGCTTTTTCATTTGGTAGTCCGGAATCGATTAGCAGAACTGTCCGATTCCGGACACCAAATGAACACGCAAAGATACTTTTGTGATTTTGTAATTTGAATATCGTTGTATGAGTAAAACTTCAAATGCATTTTTTTTTCATTTGAGGAAAATGTCGGGTGATAACAAGTTATTTATGCAGCTTAAATATGCGAATTATCCATTGATGTTCTATATTGGTTTTATAATTTATATTTTTCAAGAAGCAAAATATTTTTCTATCACTCTTCCAAAACAAATAACAAAATTTCATGATTTGAATATTTAAATCTGTGCATGTATGCGTGATTCTGTTTTTGATTCAGATTTCAAGTCCGGAATCGAGCTCTCCTCTTTTCAGAACTCGAACTGTCATTTAGTGCCCAATGAACGTAAACAGAATCGTCCGGAGTAGTTCCGAACTACTCCGAACTACCAAATGAAAACGCTATAAATGTCGCTTTACATCCATTAAAATGTACGTTTGGTAGGATTTACACGCGCATCATCGGTCCATATATTTTCGAAACCATGATTCTCGATTACTTTTTATAGGGCTATGTTAAGTTATTGGTTTATGCCAAAGATTATGAATAGCAAGACGGGAAACAATAAATTTTTTGTAGATTTTTAGTCAAGCTTAATATTTCATATTTGTATTAAATCAATTTTCTTCTTTTAAAATGTTGTTTTGTATTCATTGAATGCAAAATAATTACTTTTGAAAAGCAATTCGCGAAGCTAAAAAAATTAATTTTAAGATGTGTTTGTACAAATATTGCGTCAAAAACGCTAACTAGTGCAATCTCATCAATCCACATTACATTGATCCACGCCATTGATTCACAGAAACGAGTCGAAATTACAAAAACAACAATGTAAACAAATGTTTGTGGGCAAAATCTTAAGTTTTTTAATTGTTACTCAAACAAACGCATACATCCTTGTTTTTACAAACTCTATATTATAGATTGATGTCAAATAATTAACTCACTTAAAATTGGAATGGTTCAGATCAGATCAGATATCAGGGATCTTGGCAGATGAGGGTCGGATTAAAAAGTTGTTTCAAGCCTGACTTCAGAGATTAAATCGAAGGAACAGACGTGGGACGTTCTCGATTCTCGAAATGTGAACAATATGTTAACGGGATACTTAAGAGACCCGTCATGTTCCTGGGGCCTATAACACAACGTGCCAAGTACTTGTAGGACAAGTAAAATCCGACAACTTATAAAAGATCCTCGATACTTTAATTCGCAAACAAGAAAACATTATAAACCTTCGAATTTATTTATTGTACATTTATTTTATTATTTATTTATTTATTGTACATAACTTTTAAAAACTGAAAATTGCTTTAAAACATAGTTGGTATATATTATGTACATATATCTATTATTTTAATTGTATTTTCATTTCTATTACCCTGACAACAGTCGTAAACATATATGCTTTTTGTTTTGTTTACAACTCTTGTCAAGGAAATATGGATTTTAGAGCTAATAAAATACATCAAATATTGGTAATTTGTTTTGTTGACGACTATTGTTAGGGTAGCAGAATAGACACTTAGTAAATGTAAGAACCTCCAAATGTGCGGTTCACAACTTTCTTTAGATAGCGCTGCTCCATGATTGTACTCATTGTATATAAATTTCTATAGTATTTTCATGCTGAATAATCACCGCCTGGCCATCTTAAGAAACTTGTGAATAACACATTTTTAGGTTCGTGCATTTACTAGGTGTCTATTCTGTTACCCTAACAACAGTCGTAAACATACATGATTTTTGTTTTGTTTACGACTCTTGTCAAGGAAATATGGATTTTAGAGCCAATAAAATACATTAAATATTGTTAATTTATTTTGTTGACGACTATTAATAGGGTAACAGAATAGACACTTAGTAAACGTAAGAACCTCTAAATGTGCGGTTCACAACTTTCTTTAGATGGCGCTGCTCCATGATTGTACTATAGAAATTTATATACAATGTTGTACTATAGAAATTTATATACAATGATAAAACCTACGAAAAAACAACGTTGTAGGTATTCTTTTCTTTTGCTTAATAAAACAATCTTCTTTTTCTTTCCAATTTTGCGCCTTTTTTTGGTGAGCACTTGTCAAACAATTTGGACAAGTGGAGGGAAATTTATTATTGTGAAAAGTTTAACGATATGTGTTGTTTTACATAATGTACACGCATAGTCAGACAAGTGAATTTAGACTTGTCAATTTGTCAAGTACCTAGTTTTATTAGGCCCCTGTTCATATAATAAGCCACGGTCGCGCATAAATTCAACGGTGTATATCAGTTCTTTATGAAGAAGGTAAACACTCGGAACAGACGTGACGGGCTTTTGTGAAAAACTTATTAAATGGCATTTGGACAAATGTAAGGCACGAGAGAATTTATCTAGATTTAGTTGGATAAGAGTAGAGTTAAGTGTTAAAGGAATATAGTTTTGCTTATGGAATTTAGCCTCCTTACAGCTTACCAGAACAGATTATATTCTGGATGAGTGTATTGTCTTTCAGGCTAAAATCTATGCTATTAAAAAAGCAGCCGAAGAAGTCTACAAAAAAAGAGGCCAAATTACCACATACAATCGTAACCTTTAAATTTCGTGGATTGAATTTTCTTTATTGAAGCACTTACGCATTTACATTTGCTTAGTTACTTACTGATTTTTTCAGAAATTACTTTTTCATAGTCAGCCAATCTGCTATCAAGGCACTTTATACCAGAATACCAGAATACTTAATACCACAATTTGTTGAAATTAATAAGCATGCCCAAAAAATTCAGACTATGCTGAGTCCATTACACTTCAATATAGAAGAGAACGAAATAGAAGACATACTCAAGAACTGTTTAGGATTGGATCACCATCAAGTAATGAAAACGTCCGAACAACAACGCCTTATTAGCATAATCAAAAGAAAGATATACTAGAAGACGAAAGAGAGAATTCATGCCTCGTGAAAATCTGGAACCTATATTATTATTTCAAAGCTTATTGCCTGAAATCGATGAAAAGAGAACCACCTACACGTATTTTATTGTTGGTGTTTTTCAGGAGCTGTTTTGCTGCAGAAGGAAAAGAGAGACCATCAGGAACCAGCTTTGTGACTATTCAAAAATAAAAAAGTTAACTGGTGGGAGAACTGGAACATCTAATACAGGTCTCCATGGCAAGCATAATCAAATTCATAAACAACACAGCCTTGTTTTCAACAGAGCCAGTCCGAAGAATCTGAACTCAATATACCTGCATTATGTTAAGGACCTCACTTATTCAAGAGAATCTCATTGAACCTTAAGGCTCCATTAACGCTACAACCATCAAGTTGTGCACAATTAATCTAACCTAATTATGGTATAAAAGATGGCGTTTGCGTTTAAGAATTTGAACAAAATTAATTTTTTTATATCGAAAATCATACTGGAGCAACAATTGAAAATGTGTGCTATACAATATTTTTTTAATTTTAAAATAACTGCATGGTATGTCCGATTTCAGAAAAAAATATTCAGTTTATTTGTCGCACGGATTAGGGTTTTTATTAAAAGCTAGAATTGGGTATTGATATTAGGTAGGCACCTATTTTCTCTTTAATTTATTGATGCAATCTCTTGTAGATACAACCATAAGCAATAAAAGCTTAATTTTGTGGAAAATAAAACTAATTCCATTCTCGTGTAGGTACTTCTTTCTTTTTGATTGCTACATACATAGCGTTTGGCAGCGGAACTTTCAGTAGGAATATTAAAATGATTAAATTATAAACAATACAAACGATTATTTGCAACAAGTAGATACGATTAGAAAGGTGATTTACATAAAAAAACTTACTTATCTCGGCAAAATTTTACTTTGAACATTTCTTTCTATGCATCTCTCTGTTCGTAGGTAAATTTAATTTAAATTTAATAAAAAGTATTGTAAAATAGAATGAAAACACAATTCAATTTATGAATAATGTATATTAAATATTTAGGATAGCTAGCTACTTACTGTTTCCCAATAATCCTTCGTATTCGTTTTGGCGGCGAGTGCTTTCGCGATATTGACGAGACATAGCTATTTCCTAATTTTTTTTTAATTTATATAGGCCAAGAGGTTGCCAAGAAGTTCACTTAAAATTTACGAAACTTGCTTAATTTCTTGGCGGTCATTTAGAGTGCTTAAATAGTAGGACCGGCAACGAAAAACAACCGGATTTAAATTCACTTTTATTTTATTAAAAATGATAAACCGGGGAATCCAACTAAAATTATTCAAGGGGCGGAGTACACAACACAATGGAATACATATTAAACATTCTAGTCATCTATATAGCTACTTTGATTTTAATACACACTATTTATTCCAATCCACACTTACTAAAAGCACTTATTACAATCAAAACTGATGAGTTTGGATTATTTTGATTTTTTCTTTTCTTTTATCTCGTCTGCTATTTGTTATTTTTATGTAGATATTTCTGAAATGAAAATTTATTTAAACTGTGTAAACAAATTGCAATTTTCGTAGTGCAATTTGTTACGAGACTCGAAGATAAAATGAAATGTCACAAACTGTCAGAAATGTCAAACTGAACTCTGCTTTTTAGATGCGACGCCAGATGGTAGCTAATTCGGTAGAAAGAAAAATTGGTCTGGATGTTCGTTATTTTCAAATTTAAGAATATAAACGCCTAACTACATAATACAATAATATTGAGTTTATACATTCAATTATATAAACTCAATGATAGTACTCAATCCCTTTAATTAATAATAATTAAAGATGGTTTTCTATAATTGTACAATTAGTTTTGTTTTTTTTTGCTATTTAAATTATGTATACTTTTACATTCAAAATTTAATGTTGCCGATATTTTGTAGTGTATTTGTAGACCACTGGAAAATTCCTTTTCACATCAGCATGCGTACTAGGTTTAAAGAAGAACAATAATTCTAAATTAAATTGGATCAACCCTGGATATATTTTTTTATTACTGTAATGAGTAGATATAGGCAACTGCGAGTTTATACACATAGAGAATATTATCATGTGTATGTTAAGAAAAACTATTTTTTTTTTTAATTTTTTATGTGAATTTTGTGTAAACTAAATTTCATTTTGTTTTTTGATGCTCTAATTAGTTTTAAGTTAATAGTTACAAATCAGAATGGTGTAAGTGTTTTAGTTTTCTAATTATTATCATTAATACACATAGAAATAGAGAAATCATCTTTTTGAAAAGTAAATTTCAAACTTTCCTTGTAGGGTCGTTACTACAGACTTGTTCCGTTTTTTACTCTTGTAGTGATTATTCTTGAGTTATAAAGAAAAACAAATACAAATGGAAGCAGAAGAATTTTGTTCGTCACGGTTCGTCAGTGTTTTTCTTTAAGTACAGTGAATTAAAGCAATAATAATTACAGTAAATGACGGATATAAGAAAGTCAGAAAATTCAAATAATTTCTTTATTATATCCTTGCTTTCTTATAAAGAATTACTTATATAAGAAAAAAAATTTCTTACATGAACAAAATCTTATAGAAATGATAATTTCTTATATAAATAAAAATGCTGGAAAAAAATGTCTTCTATCAAAAAGCAGGTATGAACAAAAATTTTTTTTTTGAAACAGAATTTCCTGTTAATTTAAGAACAAAAGCTATCAACAAATTTTGAAATGCTTATGTTAAGGACTTTATATAACATAACAAACACATAAAAAGACTTTCAATATCACAAATCATTTTCAAATTCAAAGCGCAAAGACTTTCAACATTACATCTTCACATTAAAATAAAGTCTTAAGGCTTTCAATTTTAAAAGATTCTCATTTTTCAAATGGAAAGCGTATCGACTTTCAGCACATTACAACACACACACACACAAAACGTAAAGACTTTAAATCTTACAAGTTCTTACAAATGTAAAGCGCGAAAGCTTTCAACATCAATATCACATTAAAATAAAGCGTAAAGGGCTTTCAATTTTGAAAATATTTTTATTTCCAAATGAGAAGCGTAAGGGATTTCAGCATTTAACACCACAAAACATAAAGCGTAAGTATAAAGGCTTTCAATATCACAAATCATTTCCAAAATGCATGTCTCCAGCTTGTCGATCATCACAAGTTTGTTGTTAGAATACTCCACATAAGGCTAGTGTAATCAACCATTTCACGAAAATGATCATGAAAGCGTTTGGTTGCTCCTAAATGCCTCGTCATCTTTTTTTTTTGATCCTCCCATGTTCGTCGAATGGAAATAAGCGGGAGGCCCACTTTTTAGTACGCCCTTGCAAATGAACGAAAGCTGCGTTTCTTGTCTCGTAGACTGACCCCACATTATAATTCCGTTCCGATGATAATCAATATTCTTGCATCACTGAGCTTCTGTGAATTGGCATTCATCTGGACAATTTCTGGAACAAAAATCAGCTCTTGACTTCGATGGCTCGTTTTGTTTTGTTTTCAGCGTATCCATAATTCATTGAACAAATATTGTCCACATAATATCTAAAGTTACATCTAATGTATTGGATGAATTCTTCTCTTTCCTTCTATTTAGACTCTACTGAAATTCCTGGAGATTGTTGATTTGATTCCACCGCTGCTGTAGAGAATCATCCAGATTATGCTTCCATTCTATTAAATATTTCTCAGCATGCAACCAACGGCATCGGTAAAATATCTCACATATGTAAATGAATTTCTTACTTTATTACAAAAGTGCTATAAAGATACACGCCCCAGAAAGCAGAAAGAAGATAATGCCACGCATTTTTGAACCAAGGTTTATTGAAAGGCACGACGGTATATGTATTGTTTCTTTGAAAAGATTTTTTAAATTTGTGTCCATAAGTCTTGACGAAATATAATGCAGGAAGCTGTCAATGTCTTCGATTTCGATAATTTCAACTCTCTTGGCAGCAGTTCAAAAAAGTGATTTTCTCATAACTTACTTGTATGCGAAAAATTATTCGGCTTAACACTTTCCTTGCCCGTTGAAAATAAGGGCACCGATTCAAGCCAACTTTAGAATGTGTTTATTGCTTGTGTAGATTCATTGATACAAAGTCTAACAGATAGACTCATGATCGACAAAGACGTTCACCGTCATTTCAAGTACTCCTTTCTGCTTATCGATCGAGTTAACAAAATTGAAAATCGAATCCATACTTCGATAATGTAATTTCGCTGTCATTTAAAAAATCTGAGTAAGTGCATGCTTTGGTGAAAAAAAATTTCATCCGATTGATCCTTCTATCGAAGTCTTCAAATTAATAGAAATTATAGGTATTATGTGACAAAAACTTTTTTAGAGAAATAAGCTACTTGCTTACAGTTTTGGCTTCACTTCCAGTAACAACAGCAAGCGTTAGAAAAAATGTTCTTCAATGAAAAGTATTAAGACTGTGACTCTGAAAAAAAAATTAAACGAGAAAAATCATATGAAATTGTATTAAAAGCATTAAATCTATATCTACAAGGTTTCAATTCGAAATTAAAGTACGCAAAATATTGTTAGATAAATATGAAATTATTAAAAACAAAAATTTTAAAATATTTTTTTTTTAGACCTTAAATATTGGAATCTTCATAAAAAGTCTGTTAATAGGTTTTAAAATATTGAATTACAAAAAGAATTTTTAGCAAAATTATTCAAACATTAATATTTAAGAAAAAACTTGTCTGCCGTCTTATCAAAATTTGATAGGGCAGCTTAGAAAAAAATTAGTTAAGATCGCTTGAGGCGTTATCGAGAAGTCGAAATTTAAAAATAACGTAATATATGGTAGGTATCGGTTAACGCATGGTCTCAAAAGTTTGGTTTCCGTTATCTGATAGACATTTGATACCTTATTACACGTATTAAATTAAGTTAAAATCGTTATAGTCGTTCTCGAGAAAAATTAGCTATCCAATAACTCCTAGAACGCTCATTAAAAATACGTTCACATCACGTTAAAAGTACTACGTACCAAGTTTGAAATAACCTTCGTGTTAACGATTGGGAAATTCGTCAACTTTTCACCGTCGACAACAAAGCACCTCACATAAAATTTTATAAAAATTGACTGTAGCTTTCAGAATATAAAATTTCGTCAATATCAGTGCAGTCGTTTAGAAGATAACCAGTATATATCAGAAAAACCGTTCTATGGCAGGTACCGTTAATAAGCTTCTTCGGGAAAAAAAAATTAGATTAAAGACATCACCATTGGCATTCAAAACATCACTCATATAAAATTTTATCAATATCGATTGAACTTTTTTTTCGGGAAAATATTATTATCCGTAACGCTTATATGGTCCGTACATATTACAAACAGAATACTTTTTACCAAGTTTGAAGAAAATCAACCCAACCATTAAGGTTGTAGATGTTGATATGTACATAGCCACAGACAGGAAGAATTTTCGGACCCACTTTTTTCGACTTCTCTGATGTAATCGTAATGTCATGTTTGATTGTTATCTTAATTTTTTTTTATGAATGCATAACAAAGTGTCCCCAGATTGCGGGGAAAAGCATCATTTTTGCCGACTTTTCATTGAAAAAGGGACAAGCCTTGGAAAAAGGGAAAACAGCAAAAGTGATTTTTATTTAAATTTAATCAATGAAGACTATTTTTAAGGTCTGAGAACAACATACAAAACAGTTTTTTTAAATTTATTTATTTATTTCTTTGAACTTAGCCTGAATAAGTCAGTTAAGTAAGTTTCTAGAATAATTTTTTAGTGAACTTTTTTTTTCCCCCTAAATACTTCAATTATGAGCATCTATTTTGAAGATTATGGGTGGTTTGCGAAATGCTTTATCTCAGTCTCAAATCTAATTTTTCAGAGCTAATGTTAGCTTTCGTATGGAAAAAAATTTAGGGATAAATCTCGCAGAAAATTGATCGATCTCAGTTTAGAGATTTATCCCTTTTGTGAACGGTATGCAAAAAAATGTAAAATTTCATTCTAACGAGATAAAGCTATCAAAATGTTAAGACTGGAAATTAGTTGTCTCAGCAAGTACAATGGTTGAATATCGAAATATTTTTGTTTCTATTGAGGCAACAGGGGACTATAAAAAACTTTTATAGATTAACCCAACTCAAATTGAAGCTATTATATATTTTTTTTATTGTGATTATAGGCCCAAAAAGGCAAGTTATGCTTTTGTGCAACATATTTAGATTACAATCAAACCTGATAGTGCGATGATAAAAAAGACGAAAAAAAAAAATCCGCAAATTCTGTCTGTTGGTCTGTCTGCGTGTCTGTCAGTCAGTCTGGTTCGATCAGTATCTAATGCCTGAACGGTTGAACTGATTTTCTCCAATTTTGTTATACATAAATATTTGTAGACCATTATTTAGAGGGAAAATTGGAATTTTCTTTCAACAAAACTCAACAACCCGTTGTGAAAAAATAATAGGTATGCAACCATTTTTTGGAAAACACATGAACTTATTTTTGTTTCTTTCACTTTATATGTAAACTATTTACCACTTAAAATCTTCAAACATAAATTTTTATAAAATTAATTAAAAAAAGAAAATTCCTTTTTAGACCACAAAATTTAAAAAATAAAAAAAAACACACGAAATTTAAATTTTAAACTTAACGTACATTTATTTTTATTGATTTAAACAAATTTAAATCAATACAAAATAATGAATGTAAATGTAAAAATTAAAAAAAATTTAAATCAATAAAAATAAAAAAAAATAAATGTACGTTAAGTTTGAAATTTAAATTTCGTGTTTTTTTATTTTTGATTTTTTAAATTTTGTGGTCTATAAAGGAAGTTTCTTTTTTCAATTAATTTTATAAAGTGCGACTACAACATAGGTTCACTACTTTTAAATAATAAATTTAAAAGTCTTAACATTCAATTTTTTATAATTATTAAACAAATCTTTTTTAAAAACCGCTCTTACGATTTCATTTTATTTTTTTTTGTTAAACTTATATTTATCTGAGAAAATTTTCTGCTTATTTCGGTTTGGATGAAATATGGATTTAGCATTTTAAATATAACTAGCTGTCCCGGCAGACGTTGTTCTGCCCTTCCGAGCTTTTTATTTATATTTATACCCTCCAATTTTTTTTTGTAAACCAAATAAACTCAGAAAAGTCTGATTTATAGTTATTTTTCGCTGGAAAAGGAATAGTTTTAGCAAATTTTGTTTAGTTATCCAATCGTTATTTCATTTTGTTCATGCTTAACGGAATGCCTATACTGAGAATGTGAGTGTTATTACTGAATGGTTTTCATTTAAGAACTTTTAAGTATGTAGGTATACACTATACACCTACCTATTATTATTATTTTTATTGTTTTATTTGATAAATTATTTTATTTTACTATCGTAATGCCAGTGGATATTCAATGTTCTTAGTTTTTTTGTTTGGTGCATAAATGTACCAATTTTTAGGTGTTCCAAATCTGGAGCATCCGACATAAAACTGGCCGTGGGCAAAGCATGCATTTTTTAAATTAAGACCAGCAACACCTAATGATTGTCCATGCGCTTTGTTGATGGTGATTGCAAAAGCTAGACGTACGGGAAATTAAAGTCGCTTAAAGGTGAACGGCAAGTCCGTTGAAAGCATGGGTATTTTTGCCTTTGCTCTAACCAGTGATGATTGTGGCCTCTATTTAATTTGGTAAGAGTTTTTTTTACGGCAAGTCTGGTTTCGTTGCACAGCTTAGGTGGTTGCAAATTGCGGATTAACATCAACCGCCACATGAATTAGTTCTTAAAATAGGTTCACCCAATTTTAAGAAGTAATTCATGTGGCGGCATTCCAGATGGCTCTAATGAGTTTAAAAATTCGGTTAGTTAGTTTGTAGCTTCTTCCTCCTCCACAACTGTATCGATGAATTGATGTTTGCCCACACAATAGCAGATCTGTGATTTCCGTCCACTTTGGATTGCATGTGAAAGTGATGAATAGATCAGGACAACCGTATTTCCGAACATACGTCATAGCATCTTGTGCATATTCGTGCATGTGTCAGGGACTTTTCGGAGTCTATAACACATTTACAAACAAACAAACATCCATTTTTATATATAAGAAGATTATACTTACGTTTTTTTCTTCTCAGTTCTTATCTAACTTGCCGCAAGAGCAAGTTTGTGAGACCTAGTCGTGCCTTATATATTTTTCATTCCTTCGAAAATTTGACATTTATATTTAGAATTGTTAAATAAGAACTCTAATGTTCTTAATAAAGTAAAGAAAACAACTATATTATATCTAATAATATAATATTTTTTTATAGGTAAAGAAAAAGCGTGATTTTATTAACAAAAGCAGAACAAAATTATTTAGGGAGAAAAAAGGGATTTTATTTCGAGATTTAGGGGAAAAAAAATATAATGGTGAATAGTAGGGGTCATAATAGGAGAAGAATGTATCAAAAGTCTGGGGAAACTTACTTGCCTTAGTAGGTAGGTACCTACCTCTGATTGCAAATAAAAATATATCAAACATAATTAAACGCAAGACTTTTAATAAATTTTTATATTTATAAAAGAAAAAACTATAATAATTTTGGGCCAATAATCTTAAGAATTTTATTTATTATAACTAAGACTTTGGTAGTGACTAGAAACCTCTGGTCTTTTATAATAAATCATTTAATTATAGTGAGGAATTTGAAGATAAAATAAGTTCATACGCAATTGGAAAAAAGGGCAAGTAATACTTTCTTACTTACTTTACTTTGGCGTTCACAGTCATATGGTTTTTTCCCCTTTGTAAACCATCGGGAGTAGATTCTAAGACTCGTCGAGTCCAATCCCCAAATTCTAGCCTTTTCAGCTATTGTATATTCAACTTTTTGACCAGGCCGACATAGCTGAACAGCCCCAAAAGTTCGTCGTTGTACCTTCTCCTACGCACGCCATTTAAAATACACTGGATAAAAAACGACCTGAAGAATCTGTCCCAAACAGCAGGATCAAAATGATTAAGGTGTTTCTCTTCTGTAAAATCTCCTTGGCTGTCTGGGGCCATACTATACTTAAATGCCTTCTAGGCCAGATGATAAAGCGGTAGAAAACAGTAACCTTTTGATTTCAGGACTGATGTAATTTTGCGATGTAATAGCGGAGATTTCAGGTTATCCTCTCGAGGTTTTGAGGTTTTTCCTATCCATCGGGACTTTTAGGCTGAATCGACGATCTTGAGGTTCCTTTTTATATGACATTCATGTACCCATACTTTGTTCAGCTCACTTTATTTTGCCTATAATAGGTACCATCTATATAAGCATATTGTAGAACTTAATAAGTATTCCTGCTGACCCAAAATATCAAAATTTGGTTTTTGAAAATTAGAATTCAAAAACTATTCATGTGGGTACATAAATTTTTTGAAATCAAACTTAGAAACCGATTTCTAGCTAAATAAACAGATAGATCTTAGTGGTTTTTAATAAAAAAATAAATTATTGGCACTGACAGCTGCGAAGAACCACGGCCTAGTGACTTACAACTCTCATGGTTTTTAATGGTTTTTCATCGTTTTTCTTTTTTTCTATTTTGAGTCAAATTCTTGAAAATGGATCAAATGAATTACACCTACAACAATCGGATGAAGGGAAATAGGCCGCCTCTTCCACATAATTTTTAACCTGTAGAGCGTGTTTCAACTAGAGCTTTCATTTTCAATCACTTAAAGTGCAATTTTTTTTAAGTTGTGGTAGGTGTTTAAATATAAATCTAAAGTCTGAACTATGAAGTATATATATATAATCATATCTATAAGGTCTGTTATGTCAGTCTTGGCTCTGCCTAAAAATAGTCTTTCGTTTGATGAAGTTTTCCATTCTGTGGTCTGATATTTGCGACTTTATTTTGCGAATAACAGCTTTCATTATTTATTTTCGTAGAAAAAAATAGGCGCGAAATTTAAAATGAGACCCTTTGTTTGAAGATGGAACCCTGAACAAACAACAACTGTTTTAAAGCCATCCCTTCAGCGTTTAGATTAGGAACTATTTCTGATCACACAAAACATAGCTGATGAAGTCACTCTTCTTACAAAGATTCAAGAACAAAATCATATTGTATGAAAAAGCTTTTCAGATTCATTGCCATAATCTTCGCAGTTATTTCTCAACATATCTCACAATTTACTATTTTTTTTTTTATAAATCTTTATGTTATCTGTGTCTCAAAAGATTAAACTTGCGTAATTATCTTATTGGTTTTCCCCTGATCACAAAATCAAAATTAATTTCATCATCAACAACTGTCTCCCATTCTGTAAATGGCATCATTGAAATAAAAATAAAATCGATTGTATCCAAAGATTGTATTTTACGAAATAAAAGACCAAAACAAATAAATTATGAAAATACCTACCCATTGAACATTGTCATCCTTGACCGAGAACAAACAACCTCTAATCTAATTTCAAAAACGCAATTCAAAGTCATTTGAAGATAAGAAAATAAAGAACCACCACACATAAAATGTTTTACATACACATAGATTTTGTTTTATTTGTTTAATTTCTAAGACATGAATTTATTATGAATTTTAATATATATATTTTTTTTTTTTTTGTTTTTTAAAGAAAAATAAAACTAGTCACTTATTCAAAAGACAGTTTTGAGAAATTACAAGATTCTCATTCGACTGGCAGTTACACTAAAACAAACCGTTTTTTTTTTTGACAATTTGTATTCTTAAGTCCACTTTTGCATAAAATTTACCATCACGACCATTCGTATCATGATGTGAATAGTCCGTTTATTCCGCTCCAAAGAGGTACTTCCTTCACTACTTTAACGAAATCGTCATAACGACAACAAATCAATGGTCCTCGATACCTTGAGTTGGCTACCCTGGTCAGCCATGTGATCTTCTCACATTCACTCTTGCAAATGGATTTTCGAGCAACATCCTCTGATTGAAGATCGGGATCGTTGAACACAGCGAAGGTTACTGCTCTGTCGGCATGTTTTACCAAAATCCAAATCAGTTCTGGCATAGGAAAACGATTAAGTCCTTCGCCTATAGCAGCGTAGAACTCCATTTGCACTCCGTTGGAGTTTTGTAAGACATTCACACCGTGACTGCCGATAAAGATGTCCAATTCCATACTATAGCTCAGGTCCCTTATGTCTTCTTTGAGTAAGTTTAATGTGAATAGATTGTCTCTCATAAGGAAGTAGTTCCAGGACAGCTTCTTGACGGCGGACAATTGGTTGTGCATCAGAAGAGGTTCATCAACGTAGTTGCTTAGCTTGAAACCAGGAGCCTCTGAAATTCCAAGGGTACTGCGAACCCTGTCGTAAATATCATCAAAGCGAAGTGCCTTGAAAAATTCAATTTTGTACTGTGAGTTAGGATGATTATATAGAAGATATGTCTTCTCAGCCTTCTGTAGGTATTCTGTTGGACCTCCCATCTTGACATGGGCGAAATACGTCTTTCCAGCAGTCAAATCATAGCATGACTCACCAAGAATGTAAGTCTGTCTTGTCAGTGGATGTACGTATCCGAAATTTGTTGAGGTCAAATTTATAGGACATCCATATACTGACCTCTGGGTCTCCTCAATCACTCGTAGATCACAGGTAAGGTCCTTCAGATTTTCTCCATCTTTTTGGCCATTCCATTGAAATTGTCCACCTTCGCCACACTTAGCACTAGATTGCTCGGATTTTCCTCTTGATTTTATGTAATTGGGACCACACGACAGGATTACTTCTTCATCAGGAGGAACTACAACCGAATCGGTACCGTCAACATTAACGGTTTCGTATAATGATCCGTTTGGACGAAAAACTAACGGCCATTGGTAGCCGACGTGAACTTTGGACGCATATGGTATTTCGCAGCCATCGGCGGGAATATTTGTGCTGCTGCCATCAAAGGGAAGTGCCAAAGTAGTTGCCACCAAAACACTGATCACGAAGAGGATCGCGTCTCTATAAACTTTGCTTGTTAACATTTCTATGGTAAAATTGTATCTGAATGAAATGCAATTTTTGTTGTTCAATATATAAAAACGATTGACGTCGTAACGAACGCGCGCTCAGTTGAACAAAAACATTCACTTGTCGTTGTCGTCGTTGATGTGGATACGGCTTATCAGTAACTGATCACCCAGAAGAAGGGAGAAGCACAAGCAACACGCCAGAAATACAACGGTGACCTTTCGCAGAATAAGTCACACATAGCACATCCCGTCATCACAGAGCATAGCTAGTGGAAATAACATTTCTATGAAATATACAGAAAAGTTTACAGTGGCTTCGACAAAGTTGGGTACACTAAATTTATAAAATAAAAATTGCTTAAAGAGTTTTCATATGGTGTTGGCTAAGTTTTTATAGTGAAAAGTTATAGGGAATTTATACTTCTCTATGGAAACGGTATGGTAAAATACTTTTCTCATCATATGGTTCAAAAATAAAAGTATTAAAACCAACTATTAAAATGCCAAAAAGAGTTGATTGTTGCTGAAAATTTTCTTTCGAATCAAAATGTGGTGGCAATTATAAATTTATTTAATTATAAAATAATACAAAAATTATAAAATTATATAATAACAATATAAATATAAGATATTTTATAATGTTTTAGATTTGGATAAACATAAACATATTTTTTTCGGACTGGTAACTCTTTTCCAGCAACATCCAATTTAACAGTACATTGTTATTGCCGTTTTATACTAAAGTTTACCTCCAGCACACCAAAGACATACAGTGGGGCAGATTGTATGATATTTTACGCATTTTTAGGTGAGAATTTTGAGTTAACAATTAAACATCACATTACGATTATAGATAAGTCGAAAGAAGTGGGACTGAAAATTTTGTCTATATGTCTATCTGTCTACCTATCTATGTGTAAGTTTCTGTATATCCTAACATAAGTGTTAATACATACACCTATGTACCTACAGCTTAAACGGTTTGCTCGATTTTCTTAAACCTCAGTAGAAAGTAATATTTTTGTAATACGCCCGGACATTTATCTTATTTTGATTCTAGGTCATAAAATAACGATATAAGCGTTACCGATAATACCATTTTTCTCCAAAAAAATTATCAATTTTGATAAAATTTTATGTGAGTGATTTTTTCCGAAGAAGCTTATTAATGGTACCTGCAATAGAAGGCTACTTTTTTGATGCTGATTAGTGATTATCTTCTAAACGACACCATGGATTTTGACGAAATTTTGAAACATTTGTCAAAAATGCTTTTGGCACTAAATAATAAGCACTTTCAATCAAAAAAGGCCGCCCTACTGCACAAAACTTTTCAAATAATTAGAATTGAATACCTACATGATTAATCATAAAATAATCTTGATAAAACTGGTTAAAGAAATGATGAAACAAATTTTTTTATCACCATTGTCGACAAGAAAAAAAAGCTAAATAAAGTGCTAAACAAAAAGCGTAGCTGAAAAAAATTTTACCAATGAAAAATCGATTTGAGATGAAAAAAAAATCCATTTTAAAGTGATATTAGACTATTAGACCGCATTTATATGAAATAAGGTCATATGACACATTGTGAAAGTGTCAAATGAGAATATATGTAAACATATGGCTACATGATAAATGGATAAATGTCATGACACCAAAAAGGCACTGTGGCATATGCGTAACATTTTTTTTTAGAGAAAAAATTAATAAGTTAATATATTTTTATTTTTTTATCACTGATGGTCAATTTATTTAATTTAACCAGTTTGTCATTGTTTCTGATCTCTTAAAAGATGTTTGTAACTGGTCATTCAAAATTTTACAAGGAACTTGTTTTTAGCTGCAATAGTAGAATTTAGAACTGCCTATGTCATATTTGTTACGCATACGCCACAGTGCCTTTTTGGTGTCATGACATTTATCCATTTATCATATAGCCATATGTTTACATATATTCTCATTTGACACTTTCACAATGTGTCATATGACCTTATTTCATATAAATGGTCTAATAGTCTAATATCACTTTAAAATGGATTTGTTTTCATCTCAAATCGATTTTTCATTGGTAAAATTTTTTTTCAGCTACGCTTTTCGTTTCTAACCATAATTAGTTCAATAAAAATATTTCAAATAACAGAACAGTATTCGAGAATCGAGGAGAAATATAAACATTTTATTGTGAAAGGATCTTTAAATTCCTTATGATCATTGCTCAGTTGAGGGTTCTATTTCAGAGTGAGGGTTCTATTTTCGGTTTAAACTTCAGTTTTTAAATTTTTCGGTTTCACAGTGATCGTTTATGAGTGGAGTTAACTTTTAGTTAGTTAAAAGTTTAGTTTTAGAACACACAGACATCACCATTTGGAAGTAAATTCTGGCACATGTAATTTCAACAATTATTTTTTATCACTGATCACTTCCATTTTTAAAAATTTTTAAAATGAAATTTGATTTACTCGATGAAAAAAAATGACAATTGCATCACAGTTTTACACTAACTGGAGTTTAAGTTTTCAATGTGAAACCAAAAAGAGTTTAAACTTTTGTTGACGTTCAGGTATAGTTTAAACTACAGTTTAAAATCTCATTGTGAAACTGGACATTAGAATTTCTAATTACAAAACCTAACATAGAACACGATTTTACAATGTAGTCTACATTGCTACTAATCTAAAATTTACATCAAATATAACAACTAGATTTTTGTTTCCTCTATTTTTGCAAAAAGAGTAATCACTAATGTAGTATTCGAAATTCAATTGTGACGAACGACGACAGAAAGATAAGCTTTGACACGTTCAATTATTATTGTAATTTTAAACAGATGTCAGATGCACTTTCTCACTTTTAAATAGTCAGCGTACATCAAACAATTAGAATGAACAAAAACATTGGAATACCATTGACAAATAACAGGAACAAGAGAGGTCCAAGGTGACTTCCTTGCTGAACACCTGAACCCGAAGTGACTTTAATAGCTCTAAAAAGGTTGTTATCTAAGCTAACAAATTGTGTTTTTCTACATGGATATGACTCAATCCATTTCAAAAGGTTTTAGAGTAAAAGCCATACCACTGGAGTTTTTTAAGTAGAATATTGTGATCAACCCTTTCGAACGCCTTCGCAAAATCAGTGTATATCACATCACACTGAAGTCCTTTTTCAAGTGAAGACAGAACAAAGTTTAAAAAATTGCCAGGTTAGTGTTGGTTGCGATCTTCCACTGACAAAACAATAATGCAGCGGTGAGATCATCTCTTTAGATAGAAACATATAAGTTTTTTTATGAATTAATTTTCAAAGAGTTTAGGAATGGTAAAAATTTTACAAATCGGTCTATAGTTAGTCACATCATTGTTGGACTCTGACTTGAATAGAAATAGTATACGAGCTACAAAAAGATCTGAAAATACCAATTATTTTCACCCTTGGTATACACAAGAGCTTCAATCTCTTCGAAACAAGAGAGATAAAGTATGGAAAGTTTAAATAAAAACCCTTTCTCCAATAATCTTCGAACAGTATATAACCCTTTTTAAAGAATTAAAAAAAATTTCTATAACTATGTTAACGAAATGTGAATCTCTTTAAAACAGGGCCCTAAAACCTTAAGGCATTTTGTTAACTTGAAGAAAAATAAAAATTCGGATGGCTTCCCAGCACGTTTTTTTTTTTTAACTTTTTGTCATTATTAAATGACGATTTCTCAAATGCCCCGACGGTATACCCCCAATTGTTCTGAAAAAGTGTAGTCGTGTATTAGTGCAGCCCTTGAAATTATTATTTCAGCTTTCGTTAAAGTCTGAAAATTTCCTTCATTCTGGAAGAAATCATTTCTCAATCCTGTTTTTAAAAGAAGGTGACAAATTTGACATCAAGAACTATAGACCTATTTCTAAATTTTCCTGTATCCCTAAGATTTTTGATCAGGTTGTATGTGAAAGTCTTTTATTCTTTGGTAAGAACATTATATGTAAACAGCAACACCATTTCGTGCATAAAAGGTCTACTGTTACAAACCTTCTGACCTTTTTACCTAATTGTTCAAACGCAATAGAAAGTGGTTCTGAAGTTGATTTTTCTAAAGCATTTGACCAACTCAGCCATAATACTATTTTTTTGAAACTGTAAGCATACGGTTTCCCTACTCTTTTTATATCGTGGATCAAATGCTACCTAAAAAATAAAATTTACCAGGTTAAATTTATAAATTCCCTTTCTTATACTTTCGTTGCCCATTCAGGCGTACCTCAGGAAGCCATTTGGGTCCATTCTTATTTATTCTTGCTATAAATGACGTTTCTTCTTGTATACGCTTTAGTGAGATTCTCATATTTGCAGATGATATGAAAATTTATAAATCAAGAAAATCTCCCAATGATCACACTCTTTTTCAACTGGGTTAACTCTTAATCCTATAAAATGCCAAACTATTACTTTCTCAAAGAAAAAAGTTTAAAGTGACTTTGAATATTGTATAACACAAAATAAAATTAGTCGTGTTTCTAGTTTTAAGGACTTGAGAGTTAATTTTAGTGTTAATAAAAAGGAATTTAACGATCCATACGTTACTCTCTCTTTGTATAACTGTTATGTTAGACCGCATCTTGAGTATGCCTCACAAGTATGGACCCTTTCTATGAAATCCATAAGAAACGTATTGAATCAGTCCAGCATAATTTTATTCGCTTTGCTCTTGAAGGCCTTCCATGGGCTTATCCTTATAAGCTGCCACTGATAAGACTTTTGCAGATACAATCTTCATATCAACGTAGAGTAAACAATAACTTAAATTTTATCCATCAACTTATCTCTGGGCAAGGTGGTTCGTTGGACCTGTTGCCCTCAATTGGTTTAAACTACCGCGGACGGTCGTACCACCTTCGAAGTTCTGAGCTTTTTAATATTGAACATCACAGAACCAATTATGGCATGCATGAGCCTCTCACGCAGATGAGTAAGTAATATAACTTGAACAATGGTGTGTTGGATTTTAATTTAAATAAAAGGAATTTTCTGTAGTGAAATCGACTTTGTGTTACGCTGCACAAGTATGGGGGTTCAAGGATTATGACAAAATTGAAAAGTTTCAATGAAATTTCATAAAGAAATTGTTCAACTTACCTCTTAAAACACCAAATTATGCTATTTATTTAGAAACAGGATTACCCAAACTTTACGCTTAAATCGCAAGCAGATTACATTTTAAAAGTACTCGACTTTCCAGAAACACGCCTTGCCAAAAAAAATGCTACTGTATGAAATTAGAATGAGGACTGGTGGATGGCGAAGTGGCGAAGTCTTGGAGAAATTTACGGAGAATATTTAAACATAACTTCATGGTAATTGGGATTTATTAAAAGTTCGGTTGTATCGTATAATTGAGAAGTTTGAAGACACGCAAAGGGCTTTGCTGATAGCCGAGACGCAACAATCAGAAAGCTGAATTTTATATGCACAACTCAACTATAATTTAATGGCTGAAAACTAT
The DNA here is from genome assembly GCA_951217065.1 of Baccha elongata. Classification (NCBI taxonomy): domain Eukaryota; kingdom Metazoa; phylum Arthropoda; class Insecta; order Diptera; family Syrphidae; genus Baccha; species Baccha elongata. The sequence goes on along the minus strand of OX578272.1, from coordinate 194,436,398 downwards.
TTCTCTGACCTTCATAGTTACAAAGATATCTCACTTTTTTTCAAAACTAGATGTGAAGTCCTTGGTCTAAACGGTGCACCCTACACTGGAAGTTTTAATCAATTCTGTTCCCTGTGCAACCTAAAATCGAAAGAAGACTGTTTTCACGTATTTGGAGTTTGTCCAATTTATGCAGCGCAAAGAAAAAAATATCTAAACAAGAAAATGTTAACAATGCATGAAGTTGTAAGTTGTCTAAACGGACCAAATTGGAAAAATCTTAGTTTCTTTTTGAAGAGTGCTTATAAATATAGAATGTTATTAATAACAGAATATGAATAGTAAAGTTTAATTATAAAAATACCTATGATGTTAAATTAATTTATCAACAAAGTAAAATTTTAAATATTATAATTGTATTGCCAATAAGCGACGGCAACGCCATAGCTTATAATTTCATTTACGCAATGTTACTATTATTTTTGAATATTAGTCAATAAAATGAAACATTACTTACTTACTTACTTACCTTACTTACTAAAAGGAATTTAGAAAGTATCTTCAGAACAAGTGCTCCACGATCATAAATGTTTCTGTCATTTTGTTTAATTTTGACTTTATATGTTTTCATGTTTTTATGTGCATGTGTTTTTGTTTTTGTAATTGCATTGTGCTTACAAACACCTGCACCAAGTGATGAGCCAGTGGGACACATTGTATGTGTTGGCAAATCTTCTTTCGCATCTGCTAATACTTGCTTTAAGTTCCATTTGAATAAGATCTGATAGTGTATAAAAAAAAGAAAAGAAATTAAAGAGGAGCTCTTCCGGTCAGTTATCAAGAAATAATCCTAACTCTAGGGAGCGGTTAAATATAATTGTTAGTGGCACAGCGATAACTTGCGCTAAATTCAACATTGTTAACTCTTCAACTTCATTTTTTGTTAAAACCATGCTACCCATGTATATTGAATCATTTGTTGGATTAACGTATACAGAACGAAAAAAATCGGCGAAAAGATTGCAAGTTGTTGGAAGATCAGAAGAAGAAGCCTCTAAATAGCGCTTTTTATCGTACAATCAAATGATTTCGAGAAAAAGTGTTAAATTGTCACAAAGTCTGTTTTTTTAAATCACTGCACTTTTTCCATAGTATTTGGCATTCTTTGTTTTGTTGTTTGTGGTTTTTCCACTAGGACAACTCTACATAAACAAAAAAAAATAATGCAAGACTGGGTCGCACTACAACAAACATTTTTGATGACGAAATTATGTATCATCGTATTTTACTTTTTATGTTGTTTTGATAAAAACTTTTATTGCCAATTTGTGTGTTAAATGTTTAATTTAAATGTCATACCAAATTTGAATGAAATCCGTTTAAACGTTATCAAGTTATGGTTAAATTTGTAAAAATCCGTTAACACCGAATCTCCCCTATGTACATTTTTAGCTACAATTTTGAAATGCAGTTAATTTCAGAGCACAACAAATATAACGTTCATAAGGTTTTATCAAAATCGATGAATCTGTTTTCGTGAAAATAGTATTAGCTATAGTATTAGTTTTAAAAAAATTTCACAAAAACGGCTCCAACTGCATTTCAGGGTTTTGGTTCAATTGATAACGGAGAATTGATGTTAACGGTTTATTACAAATTTGGAAATTGATAACTGCTGAACCGATTTCTTTTATATTTGATGTGGCATTTTAATTAAGCATTTAACACAAAATGGCATTTGAAGTTTTTAGCTTAAAAACATAAAAAATAAAATTCGATGATACATAATTTCATGAATACAAAATTTTGTAGTCCCATAGTTTGCAACAAGAGTAAGTTCATGCGACCCAGTCGTGAATTTTAATTTTTTTTTTCTGTGGAGTAGGCTTAATGGGAAAACCAACAATGTAACAATTTAAAACTTTTTTATCGAAATCGCTTGATGGTACGAGGAAATGTGTTAAGACCTTTATTTTTTTTTTGCAAATGATATATGCTACATTTTTTACGATAGTTTCCAAGAAATTAAAAGGAAACTGAATTTCAACCCCTTCCCCCACTAAAAAAAAAATTGCTCCTGTCCAAATCATGGGTACTTTTTAGGATTTGCTCAAGACATCGAAACATTCTAATTTTACTGGGCTTACCTACTATTACATACATTTTATTTTAGTGCCTATTTACTTGTTGAACATAATGTTTTACGTACGTTTTATGCGCGCTAAAAAATGAGGTTTGAAAATAAAATCAAATAGGTAACAGAATCTAATAAAATCCAAAACCTTGATGCTCTTCTTTTGGATTAGGTATTACTACTGTCGTCTGCAATGGTTTATCTTTTGAGCGCAAATATTGCTATACGTCCAAAAACCATAAGTTATCCCAAAATTCAAACAGGGTAAAACAGATCTAGGTTTCTATAGCTATAAGATTTTTATAATTTTTATTTTTTTTAATTAATTGTAAATAGGATGGAGTTGTATCAATATTAGCAACTTATCTTTGTAGGCACTCATTATATTATTCATACCTATTGTTAAAGTATATAGTACATACATGGAATTGCACTTCAGTCAGATCTGGCATAATGTTGATAGAACATCTTCAGGAGGCCGTTGCTCTCAATATCACTCTGATGATGCTCGACGACGACGAGCACGACGCGACAACGATTCTGAGGTCTCATCTGATGTGCGTGTTATCAATGAAACATTATGTTTTTATTGCATTTCATGAATGAGTAGCCAACCATCAGCCAGCTCATTGCTTTTGAACTTCAGCGCTCTTCTAGCTAAATATATGTACATAAAAATAAAGATCGAATACAATGTGTGGCTCTATAAAAATTACCTACAACGAAGAAAAAATAAAGAAATGCGTAAAATGTCCAATTTAATCATTTTGATAGATTTACGACAATATACGATGATGGACGGACAAAATAAACAACAAAGTTACTAATAGTTTACATTCAATAAGATGGGAAGACACTACGCAGTGATTTAAAAGCGATCTTGATAGAACTTGTAAATAAATAGGGCGATGCTCTTAGTACGTTTACTATAATTGGTGAGGATCTAGCATTTGATCGAAATATCAGCGTTATGTGACGTACCATTTCCGAAACGAATAAAAATTATATATTTCTATAGGTAGATAATTAAACTACGTTTCTAGTTTTTGCGTTGTATAAACAATCAGATAGGAATTTGCTTTTGCTCCACATTTATACTTATAATACGTCTTGATTATTAGATTCGAGTTTGTATCTGGAAAAAACGAGATGTTGCTCTTTGAACGTTATAAAATAATGATGTAAAGGACAATCGAAGCAAATACAATCATTTTAAAATGTAATATAGAAAACGTTTTAGTTCACGTGAAACAGGCAAATATGGCAAGGAATAGGTAAGTTCAGAGGTTAGAAATATACTATTTTTAGAAGTGCATAGCACGTAAAAGTCGGGAATACTCGTAAAAAATTAAATTTACGACTATGGAATTTAATTTGGTGATTTGATCTGAAACCAAATCTATACATGCACAAAAATGACGAAGGTGACAGTGGTCACCTCAAAAGGGAAAGCTTATTTGTTTGCAGCTCAGTTTGCTGCTAACTTTAACGCTTCCACTTAGTGTTTAGAGTCTCCTTCTTGACTTTTATGGGACAAATAGTCTTTCGTACTCGTATATTTGCAAGAGTACTCAAAAGGATCTCGACATACACGAATCCGCTAGCCCGAATAGTATTTATCCAATTGTTCTGAAATCCGAAGAGGTGCTCTTTAACAAAACCGCTTTGTAAGCTCTTTTATATGTCCTATTCTACGCTTTCCGAGTGAATGGAAAACAGCATTTGTACAGTCCGTCTCTAAAAAAGTCGAATCTACTGCCCCTTTAAATTATTGAACAATTGCACAAACGTCACTTCTTTCTTTCTAAAGGGCCCAACTGAGTGCAATATTAAATACACAGGCGCTTATGAGAAGCAACCCATAGGAAGCGTTTTGTCAATGAGTGGTTTCTCATAAGAACCTGTGCATTTGATGTTGCACTCCGTTGAAGGGGAACACTAAACGCCAAAGAAATTTTAAAAGTGAAATTTCAAATTTTTGCTTGCACCGTCTAGGGAGTAAATGAATTAGCCTTAGTTCTGCGCTACAGTGAAAATCCCGTCAAAATAAGTCCAGCCGTTCTCGAGATTAGCCAGGACAAACAGACAGACAGACCGACATTTTAAACGTGTGTGTTTTGTTATAAGGGCTGCGTAAGCTTCCATATGCGTGTAGTAAAATACTGTTTGACATTACAAACAGACACTCCATTTTTATTTATGTGTATAGATATAGATATATAGTTGTATACATCTAAAGCCAACTTGTGCTGGAAAAATAATCCACATTCCCAGGTGGAAGAAAAAAGATGAGCACACATCTTGAAAATCAAACTGTAAAAAAAAATTCGTCTCAATGCTATCCGATTGTTCCTAACATACTCGTTGACGTTCCGTGGTCTTCTCCTAATTTATTTGGATTCCAATTCCAAAGCATAAGCAGTGGAATGTGACAATGCAAACTAAAACAAAAATGGTACAATCTTAGAGAAAACCAAATTTTGCTCTAAAAAGCAAAATTAACAAATCGATTTTTTGGGTATTTTGGACACGTCTGGCGGGACTTTGTCTTACTTAAGACTTCTGGCCCTTCTAGTCTATATTACTGCTTAAAACGCCTTAATTTCAATTTTGAAAAAAAAATTGGTCGGGAAAAGCAAAATTCATAGTCGAATTTTCGGGTATTTATATATTCGTGATCAGGACACCATTATCTTCAATTTGCAATAAAAATTGGGCGGGACAAAGCAAAATCCAAAAAGGCTATTTTTTAACTACTTTGGCCGCAATATATTCGTTATCAGGGCACCATTATCTTTAATTGGGCTACACAAAGCGAAATCCAAAAAGTCGATTTTTCGGGTATTTTGGGCGCATATTACTCGCGTTTGCCCCCACTTCCAACAGCCAGACTTACATTTTTGTCCTAGCCAAGCAGGGTCTTCTTATTTCTACCAATATTTTTCGGGACTTTTACACACTCGAAATCTGCTGCAGGCTCTCAGACGGTGCAGGGAAATAACTCCACGAGCGGAGCACTTGCTACAGTGGGAATCTGCTCCATTTTTTTAATATTCATTAATTTTCCACTGAAAATTGTATTTTATAGAACTTTTAAGTGAGAAAGTAGTTCACTTTCTAAAGTGGAGTTGATTCTCACTGACTGTGAGATACAATTTAACTTTCACTGAACAGTACCTGTTCAGCCCAATTGTACCACAAACAGTAGATATAGATAAGGGGGGCATGATGCCCCCCTGCAACCCCCTTCCTGGCTCACTATAGTATTTAGGGTGGGTGCGAGTTTTGGTATGCAATGTTTCTAATTTATTTGGGTATACTACCGTCAAGTAAAGTAGGGCCACTTTTTTTTTCTTGCATTTATAACAAAATTTTTCTGCATTGAGGTGGGAAAGAATACCCCACTGTATAAAGTGGAATACAATCTCACTACGAGTGGGAATCAACTCCACATTGAAAAGTGGAGCAGATTCCCACTAAAAGTGGAATAAATTCCCATATGGAGTACTTGCCTGTGGAGTTATTTCCCTGCACCTCTTAGACTAATATTAAATATTAAAAAAAATACTTCGTATAGAGAAAATACGAAAATTAAATAAAAACAATTTTATATCAAACCTTTAAAGATTAATTTTTTGATAGTTTATTTATAAATCATGTAAGTAAAACAAAAATACATTAGGTTTATTTGTATTAAAATAAAAAAAACGTAATTGTACTTATAATAATACATTATTTCTTTTAGCAAAACATTTTCTATAAAATTTTAATACTATCGGTACGATTTTATTTATATTTTTTAGTATAAATTCACATGCATTTTGTTTTTTCTTTTTTTTTCGAAAGCTTTGCTTTAACTCAATTCGCTGCATTCTTGCACAAAGTTGTAGTTTTAAATATGTTTGTTTATGATATTTTTATGCATTATAAATTATAATGTAAGTGTTTTGACATTTTTTGTCAAAAACTAAATTTGTAAGTTCATTTTATAAACATAATTAATTAAGTGTACATCGAATGTAAAAAGTAGATACATAGTTAAGTATAAATTGATTTAAATCATTTTTGTTTGTTTGTTCTGTATTCCCTTGTTAAGTTTCTTAGATAATAAGGTAGAATGAAATATTTACAAAAACATCTTGTTATTTATTATTAAAACTTAGTTATGCTTCATTGTTTACTTAAATGTACTTGGCTTAGTTTTCTGGAGAAACATTGTATGGTGTTGTTACATATTTATGTAATTAAAATTAATATTGAACATGAACATTGTAAAGAGAAGTAACTTTTTGAAGGTAGATTACTAGGCTAAGGGCTTGTTGTTGTTTCACAGTCTCTGAGTAAGTTTCAAGTAAAATACTCATTAGTTAAATTAAATGTTTTCTGTGTATTGTTTTGTTATTTTCTGTCAAAAAAAGTTCTGAATAGCTTAATTGAAACTTACTTAGATATTGTGAAACAAGCCGTAAGAGGTACTAAAAGTCGACTAAGAAAACGGTTTAATATTTTTGTCTTTTTTAAGCGAAATTTTTCAAATTGTGTTAGCAAAAGTTTGAAAAACAACATGGGTTCTTTAGGTCAAAGAAACTTTTTGAACTAATACTATTTATAAGGTAATGGCAATTTGGTTACTCTTGATCCTCTTATGCAAAAAAAACTTTTGGAATGGAAACCGATTTCACCTGAATTTGTATAGTCGCCAAGAAACCATAAACTATACGTTTTCAACTGCTAGTCGTTTCGACAGTCAACTTCTTATAGCGGCTTCCGGCTTATTTATGTCTAACGAACTAATGTCTCCCTGGACATAAGTATAACTTTTTTTAGAATTTATGCCTCTCTTCAGTACGGTACGAAATAAGTAGTGGAAAGTAAAAGTTCTTCATAAAATCATAATACTAACATATTCGTTTTATGCACAAAGTGACGCTTGGCTTGGCTAGAACAAAAACACGCGTGAAGTTGGCTACTAGCAGTACTATATGTGTATAGTACGACGTACTAGTATATTATTAGTAGGATTTTGATGTTAGGACGTCAATGCTAATGGTTGACATATATGTTTATATTTTTCTCAGCGCCGATGTAGTCATATACTGCCAATCAAAAAAAACTACTTCATTATAAATTATAACAAATACGTTTTTTTTTTTTTTTGTAAAATTAAATAATTAACGATCACTATAGCCGTTTAGTTGTTACTTGCTCAATAGGGCAAGTATTGTTTTCGTGAAAAAAAATTCGAGGTTTGAATCAAACCTGACAATACGTTGTCTGTGCACCGACCTACAGCCTAAACGGTTTGACTGATTTACTTCACACTTCGTATGTAGCACTTTTTGGTGATTCCCTAGAGAATATATTCGGAAACCTCCCATATAACGGTTTTAGTTTTCCAAAATTTTCTCGAAAACGGCTCTAACGATTTTGATAAAACTTTTTGTAAGTTATATTTGGAGTACGCTTAATATAACTTCATTTCAGGTTTTTGGCTGAAAATGCACATAACGGAGATTTAGGTGTTAACGATTTTAACAAATTTGGCCTTAACTTGATAACGGCTTATAGACATTTTACACAAGATGGCATTTAAAGTTTTTAGCAAAAAAGTTTTTAATGATAGCTACCATACAACTTGATCTCACGTTTAGACCATTTTTTCATATTTGTTTCCTTGAACATAGTTTTTTAAGTCGACTTTGTTCCAATTTCATAGTTTGCTACAAGAGCAAGTTTGTTCGACCCAGTCGTGCATTTTATTTAAAAACATTTTCAATTGAAATTGCTGTCATTCGTAAAAATCATTACGACCAATATGTGAGACGTTCAGAATATTAGTGGAATAAGTCAATAAATTTAGAGTTTAATGAAAATACTTCAAAGGATATCAAACAGAAATACTGTCATATCGACTGGTAACAGTATGTTTTTGTTGCCACTAATAATAACACGTCATATCGATGTGTTTAAATATTAAATCTTAAGCAACGTTTTGAGTAATTCTACAAGTAAATGCAAATAAGTGTTCTTTAAATGTAAATAAGTGTTCTTCTTACGCCCACGTAACAGCAAAACTGTGTGTAGAGTTCTATGGGTGGTACTCTCTGTCCAATGCAATTCACAAAGTGTGAATTCGCAGAAGAGGCTCCTGAAGCAAGGAACAAAAACTTTAGGCAATGCAGACTTAATATTTTAACTGATCCGTCCAAAGCCTACAGAGCAAGAGATCTTAGGGTCTCAATTGCAAAGCCATATCAACATCAACTAATGAAAACTTCGTCGAAGATGAAGATAAACAGGCTTATTGAGGTATCCGTTCGGAAGAAGTTTAGATCGGATATTTACGATCGGAGCTCAAACTGCTATCGAGGAATCTCTTTCGGAACAGTAAAGCATATAAACGCACTCATTTCACTTTTTGTCGGAGAACTTCGGAAAATATTTGTCGTGTAGCTGTAAAAAATAAATTGATCAACGCTTTGGATCGCACATCAATGGTCTGTGTTTAATTCTATCGTACGTTTCTCCGATATGTGTATCGGAACGGATACCTCGATTGAATATTTTCCGATTTTGTACGAATCGGATACAACTTAATGTAATACCTTCAATATGGGGCCTGTTCTGATTTTCGTTCGGAATTGAATCCGTTAACGAATTGGTTTTCGCACAGATTAAAATAGGTGTCCTACATTTCGGACAAGTAAAACAAAGTTTTCATAAACAAATTTGACAGTCAATAAACAAATTACTTACATTTTCCGAATTTAAAATAGCAAAATAAAATCCAAACGAATTGAAGGCCCTTATTATCGTTTGCGAAGCGAACAAAAAAAATCGGCGAATGCTTTAAATTGGTATTGAAAAATCGCGAAAATTCGAAAAGTTCTTCTCCCTAAAAGTCTATATGGTAGCGAAAGTAAGGCAAACAAATAAAGGTTCGCAATTGAAACGAATTCCTTCGCTTTAAACCGTAGTAAAGCATAAGCTAAACCATTCGTCTCGAGGCGAATGTTCGATTCGCGAACAGTAGGGCTGAAATCGATAGTAAGAACACCCGCCACTTATGCGAAATGAAGGTATAAGAGGACGCCTATTAAGTGGCATAGGGAAGCTGGAGCTACAAAGGCAGAAGAGAAACGAAGAACAAGTTCTCATGAAAAAGAAAAAAGTCGACCAAAAGTACATGCGACACAAGATAAGCTCGAAATAAAAATAGCTGTAGAGCCAATGGAATATAAGCCATAAACAGCGAGGAATATTTGTTTTTTTTTTATTTATAATAGACGGCTTAAAAGTTTTCGGGTTGTAGAGTATTTATTTTCGTTTACATATTGTTCTTTAGCTGTGGAATTAAAAAAAAAATTAAAAAACACCTAACCAAATTTAGTTGCCATAGAATCTGAGAAAATGTTAAATTGTGACTTTAGCTATTCCTTTATTTGGATCACGTTTCAGCGCAAATTTAGATTGCCCACGAATTAGCTTCTCAGTAAAAATTGAAGTTATTGTCATGCGGTACAAAATTTTGTATTTAATCCCAAGACATTCTTATCAATGTTTTTCAATATCCGTACAATACTGCCGTGTTAACTTGTTAACGTATCTGCATTTTGGTTATCTTGGTATAAATGCATTTTTCAAGTTATTAACTGATACTTTTTAGTGTTTTGACAATTGAGTTTGATAAATTAATATTCAATATATGAAAGACATTTGCCAAAACGCAGTTTTCAGTTTTTAAAAGTTATATAATATAAATAAATTCGAAGGTTTTGACTCCTGTGGAGTTAGCCGTTTTGGAGTAAGCTGGTTTGCGAATTACGGTATCAAAATACGTCATTTTAAGTTAACACAGCAGAATACTACTAAATAAAAAAAAAATACATTCAAATGATAGATTCGTTTTTCAATTATTACAACTATTTGTATTCTAATCACACAGCATTATAGTTGTTTGGTCGCATCATTCTAAATGCATAAGAATGATTTTATATTAACGTAGTTTTTGTTGCTAAAATATATACGAAACAAAACTACTCTTACCATAATACAAACAAAAATAAAAGTTTATCGAAAACTATTAATTTTTGTCACTTTCTTAATCTCTTTTTACAATGGAATTTCTGAAAACAGGATTTCTCAATACCAATTCAGTCTCTTCGGATATAATTGGCAATGCATTTGTCCAGTGATAATTTATTAAATGGCTAATACTATCGAAGATTCGGTCCTTTGTTCGTACAATGCCTTCAGGGTCGATAAGCAGCAAGTGTTTTGGAGTCTTACCTTCTAAGCCAGTTAGAACATATTGTCCATGTTTTCCCTGAGATTCGCGAACCAGAAAATCTCCATCGTTATGGAGGAGACTTTCGGAAATTGGTCGACTAATTGCAGCATGGAACCATGATTCTGTCATTAATTGTGAACGTTGCACTTCAGCAGATAGTGAAAATGGTTCTAAAACAAAAAAGTGTCATACATTTATTTGCCATAAACACAATTTAACTTACGTATATCAAATACATCTCGAAACGCTGATGCGGTTTGTCCTTCTTTCACAGGATCAAAGCTGGTTAGATTCATTTTTACGCTCTGATCTGGCGGTGGACTATTTAGATCAATAAGATTACTGCTAAGACGATCACGAGGCTTTTTAAGGTTCAACTGCGTAACTTTGTGAGGCAAATCGTTTTCACATAGTAAATCTGGTGGTAATTTGTTCGGTAGATCGTTGTAGTAGTCTTTGTCGTTTTCTTTACCTATATTGTAGTTCTCCTGCGGGAAATGACTGCTAAAAAGTGGAGATATTTGAGTTAACTTTTATAAATTTTAAGGAAACTTACGTCTTCTTATTTAGAGCGTTGTATCTTAGCATGAAAGCCTTGCCTATAGTAACTATCAAGTCTTCACTTTGTCCACCACCGCATTCCAGAACGTAGCAAGCACGCCAATCATCCTCATTTTTTGCAATGTAAGCTAAGAAGTCAAGTGTGTCCTATGAAATAAGAAAGTAAATGAGAACATTTGTTTATACAACCTTTGTAGCCAAAGTCAAACAAAGTCAATTCGATTTTTTACGGCAAAAACAATAAATTAGATTATTCCCAAGGATTTTTAATTTTTTTCCCCAAGTAAACAAAATAATTCTATTGATTATTTTATTTACCGTGATCCATAATTGTCGCTTAATATCTACCTATAAATAATCCCATCTTAGATATATTAAATATCAAATCAATCATTATGAAAAGTATTATTTTTTAATTTCATATGAAATAATTATCCATTATTTTTTGTGTCATACAAGACGCAGTATTCAAAGCAGCGTGTAGTTTAAGTTAGTTTAAATTCAGTTTTAATTAGTTTTATTTAGGTAAAGGGTAGCTTTAGGTTTTATAAAAAATTTAAAAAACAATGATATAGATAATGAGTTTTTTTTTTTAATAATTTTCTCGTTAGTTTTAAGTTATCATGAATTTTAAATATAAGTTATTTTACGTCGAAAGGCATTGTTTAAGTATAGTCACAGTTTAATTTAGAGCGCCCGCATGGGGCCAGTAAGTTAGTTAAGTTAATATGTAAGCTAGTTGTTTAAGATTTTTTGTCTAGCATTAAGATAGATATAAGAAAATGAAAAATAAAAAATGAATTAAAAATGAAAATGAAAAAATTCAAAGCAGCGGGAGAGCATACACCAACATTATGTCGGATAGACTGATAATTGAACCTTAGTATAGAGTACTATCCATTGTGCCAACTCCATAAATCTTCTAAACGTCGCGTAAAAAACCTTGTAAACTAAATTGTGCTTTTCGATCTAACGTAAAGGCCGTATACGCCTGTGAAATTTTGAAATCCTCTTTACTCAATCACGCCAGAATGGTTTAACGGATCAAGATGATGGCACATAGATAGATTATAGTCTGAAATAGCACATATGTTTTTTTTTATCCCAAAAAATTCACTGTTTCCGTGGAATAGATTTTTTTCTCTTTTTCACAGAGCAAAAGATCGGCATGATATTATGCATACTGGTAGTTTATGAGTAAGAAAATGAAATATGTTTCTTTTCATAACTAAAAAATTACCGGTTCTGTGTTTGTTACTCAATCACGCCAGAACGGCTGAATAATAATAAATAAAAATATAATAAATAAAATATTTGTTTATTCATTCTAATCGTATTGTAAATACAGTTACTAGGATATGAAAATATTATTAAAATTTTTAGTTTTTAAAATTGCTTTCGTTTAAATGAAAGTTTGTTTTGTGTGTAGCCAATGTTTTCATTGTAATGTTTTTCATTTAAATGAAAGTGTTGACATGCACCAAGTATTCAAACGCGCTGCCCTATACTGGTCTAGAATATAATATAGGACAGTCTTGTAAGGACTGGTACTAAAAAAGCACCACAATAGACAATATATACAGATCAATAATTTTTGTTGTGTAGAACACTATCTAAATTTGAGATATCAAGAACTGTGTTTAAAGTTAAAGTGAAACGTAATTATTTCATAATATTGGATTATGGATGCAATGATTATGTCACATAAGTTTCATATAAAATCCATTGTACTTACCGAATCTCCGCCCGATGCAAATGATATTCTTGGCATGTTGTGACTAACAATCATATCACCAGTTTCAGTATTTACTAAGTTCAGTGCTCTGCTGCTTACATTTATAATGACATTTGTTCCAGCATGTTGCATACACGGCCTGTCTGAAATGTATTGAAGAACTTTTTTATCCACTCGCCTCTTGCCGGCACTTTTAAGCCCCGCTGCCTCGCACACTCTATTTATACTTTCTCTGGGAAAAAAACAGAACATTCAAATAAATTAACTCTATTCATAGCAATGGGTTGTGAGTATATATGTACATACCTAGCAACTTGTGTACGTGTTTGAAAATCTAAAGACTTCATTGAAGTCTTTACTTCCAGACAACCGGTATACTGAAATGAGACAAAAAGGATATTGCCACTTAAAAAGGGTTGTTCTATTTTAAGCATTTTATCATCACTAAACTTACCCTTACTTGGAAGGATACTCCATCGTCCATGATAACATCATCGGGGTATAAACATCCATCGCCTCCTCCTGCAGCTCCACCACTAGCGCCACCACTGCCGCTGGATGTTTGACTTTTACTACAATCAACCCCGCTGCAACAACCACTGGCGCCTTCTCCACCTCCTCCAGCCATTGGTGGTTCACATCCATTCCCTCGAGGCATAGCTCACGTATAAATTCTAGAAGTATATTGTGTGTTGTGTTTTCTATAAAAAAAAACTGTTTTTTTTTCCTTCAATAGAATAGTAAATCGTTTAGGAATGTGAAAAAAAAATTAATATCCATCCTAGTTTGGACATGTACATAACTCTCCGTTGAAAAAATGCATTTCAAAGAAAATGATAAAAGGTTTAAAAAAATCTGTTTTATATGTATTTAAAAATTATTAGATTTATTTTTTTTTTGAGTTGTAAAAGTATGTTGACGAATTTGTTTCTTAGTGCTAATTTGGAGAGATCAGGTAAATAAACAATTTGTAATTTAGATTAAATTTCAATTCGTCTGAACACCATTTTGTGTAAAAAAGAACAAAACGGCAGAACTAATAAATTAAGCAAGAGTAATTACCATAGCAGACTACTTTAATAGAGGACATTCATGTTGAGAGAAAATGCTAAATTGCGAAAGAACAATACGCAGATGTTTCACCGGTTCATAACAACTAAGATTTCCCAAAAAACAAATTATTAAGCTTCTGGAACAACGTTTTATGCACCGTTGGTTCTTTTCAATTTCACAGATCAAATACAAAAAAGGTGTTCGAATTCAGAAAGAATTCCATAAGAAAATCGACCTAGTTTGAAGATTATGTTCCATGGTTGTGGCTCAGTAATGTTACGGGTTTTCCTTTTTACAAAGCAATCATATTTATTAATCGAGGGTACAAGATTAAAAATTTAATTTTTTTAAATGAGCACGTATTTCCTTCTGGAGATAGATTCATTGAAAGCTCTTTTATTGTTCAACATAATAATAATACATGCATTGAAATCAAAGTTGGCTAAATTTTCATTGAAAATGTGTGGGTTATATAACGTCGTTATATGGAACTGTTTATCTCGTTTATTGGCTTTTTAAAATTAAAAGTGCGGAAGCAACCGAATGCCGTTGTAAAATTTAACAAAGCAATCAAAATTTAAAAGGGCTGGGAGAAACTGCCCATAAGTATTATAGAAATCTATCTACAGATTTTTAAAATAAAAAAAAATAGAGAAATTATTTAAAACTTAATAAAAAAAATGGTATGCTAGATGGTTCAATTTCAGTATATTTTGTTTAAGATCGTTTCATCCGTTATATTTGATAGCTATACTATTTCAGTCCAATTACAAAGAAAACAGAAAAGTCAATATGAAAATGACAGCTCAAAGAATACTATCTCTAGCATGCTATAAGCAATATATTGCAAGAAATTTTTCATTGATGATGTTTCATTTAAATGAAAAGAGGGGAAAAAGATCAAATCTCAACAAGGAAGATGCGTCTCGCAAATTTGGGAGATTTGATCTGAATGCACTCATACATCGACATGAAAAATGTTTAAAAAGTCTTAAAACCATAATTGTTGCTGTATGTTATGTTTTAAGACCGCTTGGTTTTCGAAACCTATCAATCTATATCTCGATGCGGACAAAGTACAAAGTTATACAATTGTTTTTTTTTTATTATTATCATTTATAAAAGGTCTTATCGTTCATACATCATACAGCCTGTGTGTGACTATCCTCTGTGCCACACTACGAAAGAAGCAGAGAATCATGTGTCCTTAAAAAGAGCACTTCTTGAATTTTAAGCAAATCTTTTAAATATAAATGAAAAATGCAGTAAAATTAACACAAAACTGAGTTGTTTGGAAAATATAATTTGATAAACCTATGTAAATAATTGGTACAAATGTTATTTACACAAATAACTTAATATGAAAATAAATGCTTGCTCTCAATGACATACCTACCTATTACTTTGATTGAATATCAATTCTTCTTAAGACCATGAAATTTTACTTCAGAACAGAGATTATGTCAGTAAATCAGAAAAAAAACAAGAAAAAGTTGTGTATGCGCAACAATAAACATAAACATTTTAAATAAACATTTAACTGCTGCATAATATTATTGAATATTAAAAGGAATATCACAAAACCATTAACAAACTAGGAAGGTACTTAATAAAAAGTGTGTCAATATTCACAAGATATGACTTAACAACAAAATCAAAACAATGATTTTTTTAATTTTCTACAATGTTTTCCCACAAAGACTTTCCATGGAATGTAGAATGACTCAATGAACCAAATACCACTACCGAGACCGACCGTTCTTTGATGGTTTGATGTTAAACAAACAATCACAAATTCACAACACAACACAACCCACCGACCGGAGAACACAGGGCCAAAGCCAGTGCCAGTAAATTCTGGTGCTGCAATGATTTACCTATATGAATGAAAGCAGAACCCAGAGTTCTTGCTTTCTTGTTGTTCTATCATCGTTGTTGTTTTAGTTGATACACCGAAACCAACCGTGTTTCCCTTCTGTGATGAGATGAGTATTGTTGTGTAGATTGCATATAGATAGTGTCCCATAAATTTTAATTTATTGAACTGAAGGTCTTCGTACTTCGTCTAGCTATTGTATGTATGTATTTTTATTGAGATTTTCTTTTTTACAACGTTTTAAATTTCTATAATAAACATGAATTATATAATTTAGAAATTATTTTGCCGACTTGGAATTGGTCAAGCTACACAATATCATATGTTTGTTATATTAATGACAATCACTTTATAATTTAAAGAATTAATTCTACAGTATAGATAAGGTATGTGTCCACTCAAAAAGACCATAGAACATTTTTTTTTTTATTGACTTAACCTAAAGAATAACAAAAGAGGATAGAAAGAGACAGAAAAATAAAATAGAGAAAACAAGAGATAGAGACAACGCAGTTGTTTCCATCTGAACATCACAAAGTGTGTGCGAGTAGGACGTTTTTTCTAAAAGAGAATACAATGTATAGTGAGTTTGACATTTACTAGTTCAATCGCTCTGTGTACAAAACTTTTTAGTTTATTGTTTGCTATTAAATTGTTGCTAAATTACATTACAAAAAAAATTTTAATTGGAGCAATTATTATTGGGTTTAACATTCAGAATTGAAACAGTTTTGTTGTTTTAAAAATCAAGTTACAAAGTTCAAGTTGCAATAGTATGAAAAAAAATACAAGTACTTATAGTAATGAGTTGAGCACAAAGATTTTGAAAAATTTAATAAAGAAAATTGAGATGAAATACTTAGCCTCTGTAATTATTTAACATTCTTTTTTTGTAGAAAGGTGAAAGAAATAAAACATTCTCATCGGGGTTGAGCTGAAATGAAGAATTGGATCCCTCGCACAGGATACTGATCGGTGACAAGTAGTACCTATCATTTATTGCAAAACCAATGTTCTCGCTAAAAATGTTTTGGAGGATGGGGTTTCTATGGTTTTGGAGATTGGCAATTCTTTTTTTTGCAAGCATAGTTAAGTGGTTAAGAAGTGGAACGATTCCCGACTTTTCATATAGAACCTTATTGCTGTAGTATTTACCTGAAGGTCTACGTCTTTTTGAAATACAAGATCGTATTATCCGTCTTTCGAATCTTTGAAGTTCGAGAGCAAGACTAGGAGTTATATGAAACCAGACAAGAAAGCCATAAGACACCAGGGGTCGGATTAGCGTTTTATACATCAGTAGTTTGGTGTTAGTAAAAACATTTCCTTCTGGAGATAGATTCATTGAAAGCTCTTTTATTGTTCAACATAATAATAATACATGCATTGAAATCAAAGTTGGCTAAATTTTCATTGAAAATGTGTGGGTTATATAACGTCGTTATATGGAACTGTTTATCTCGTTTATTGGCTTTTTAAAATTAAAAGTGCGGAAGCAACCGAATGCCGTTGTAAAATTTAACAAAGCAATCAAAATTTAAAAGGGCTGGGAGAAACTGCCCATAAGTATTATAGAAATCTATCTACAGATTTTTAAAATAAAAAAAAATAGAAGAATTATTTAAAACTTAATAAAAAAAATGGTATGCTAGATGGTTCAATTTCAGTATATTTTGTTTAAGATCGTTTCATCCGTTATATTTGATAGCTATACTATTTCAGTCCAATTACAAAGAAAACAGAAAAGTCAATATGAAAATGACAGCTCAAAGAATACTATCTCTAGCATGCTATAAGCAATATATTGCAAGAAATTTTTCATTGATGATGTTTCATTTAAATGAAAAGAGGGGAAAAAGATCAAATCTCAACAAGGAAAATGCGTCTCGCAAATTTGGGAGATTTGATCTGAATGCACTCATACATCGACATGAAAAATGTTTAAAAAGTCTTAAAACCATAATTGTTGCTGTATGTTATGTTTTAAGACCGCTTGGTTTTCGAAACCTATCAATCTATATCTCGATGCGGACAAAGTACAAAGTTATACAATTGTTTTTTTTTTTTATTATTATCATTTATAAAAGGTCTTATCGTTCATACATCATACAGCCTGTGTGTGACTATCCTCTGTGCCACACTACGAAAGAAGCAGAGAATCATGTGTACTTAAAAAGAGCACTTCTTGAATTTTAAGCAAATCTTTTAAATATAAATGAAAAATGCAGTAAAATTAACACAAAACTGAGTTGTTTGGAAAATATAATTTGATAAACCTATGTTAATAATTGGTACAAATATTATTTACACAAATAACTTAATATGAAAATAAATGCTTGCTCTCAATGACATACCTACCTATTACTTTGATTGAATATCAATTCTTCTTAAGACCATGAATTAACATTACTAGAAATTTTACTTCAGAACAGAGATTATGTCAGTAAATCAGAAAAAAAAAACAAGAAAAAGTTGTGTATGCGCAACAATAAACATAAACATTTTTAATAAACATTTAACTGCTGCATAATATTATTGAATATTAAAAGGAATATCACAAAACCATTAACAAACTAGGTAGGTACTTAATAAAAAGTGTATCAATATTCACAAGTTATGACTTAACAACAAAATCAAAACAATGATTTTTTTAATTTTCTACAATGTTCTCCCACAAAGACTTTCCATGGAATGTAGAATGACTCAATGAACCAAATACCACTACCGAGACCGACCGTTCTTTGATGGTTTGATGTTAAACAAACAATCACAAATTCACAACACAACACAACCCACCGACCGGAGAACACAGGGCCAAAGCCAGTGCCAGTAAATTCTGGTGCTGCAATGATTTACCTATATGAATGAAAGCAGAACCCAGAGTTCTTGCTTTCTTGTTGTTCTATCATCGTTGTTGTTTTAGTTGATACACCGAAACCAACCGTGTTTCCCTTCTGTGATGAGATGAGTATTGTTGTGTAGATTGCATATAGATAGTGTCCCATAAATTTTAATTTATTGAACTGAAGGTCTTCGTACTTCGTCTAGCTATTATATCTATGTTACCCACATCACAACAACACAGCAATGGAATTCACCCTCTACTCTGACTTGCATGCTACAACAACTGCAACGAATTACTCCTTCACTTCAATTGTAATTGAACGTTTTTAATTGAAGGCACGCACTTTGCTAACAAACACATAATCGATAAGTTTTTTTCAGTGAATTTTGTGTTAAATTGGAAACGGATATTGCACAACCGTATACATATTTGGTTAACGATAAATACATTTTTAAGTTTTTTAGCTATGACGCAGAATTCCTTTTCTTTTTATATAGAAATATTTTTCGTTCTGATAAGTTATATTTACCTTATTAATTGATTTGTTTTCAAAAGAAATACGGCTCGCAATTGATACACAATTTAATTTTCTTTATTTCACCTATATTTGTTGATTATCAAAGAGCTTTATTAATATGGAAAAATTAAATAAAACATCACAGTTCGAAAAAATTCGTTCGTTGTCTTTCTAGTATGTACAGAAATTAGAAAAAAACAATTTTATTTAGCTTGACACTTCTTCAAAAAAATGTGACAGCATTTTATTTTGTTATACTGAAAATGTAGAACAGTTTGTAGTTGGTGTTTCTTCTTTAAGGCGTAGTATGCACTAACGAAATTTTCCGTTCTTCTTAGATCATACATCACATACAATGGAGCAAAATTATAGTCGCCTCCTTTTAAATCATTTAAGTTAATCCTAACAAACATTAACTTAACATTATCACCAGGTAATAAGTTTGTATCATATTATAAACAATTTATGGAATTGAAAGTAATAACTTCCAGTGAGAGATTTTGTTGTTGGATTTAAACAGTGTTTGTGTGTAGTTTCATTCTCTTTTGAGAGGGTGGGTAGTTTATCTGTCAAAAAATTAGATTCGGATCTAAAAAGATAAAATGGAGATTTCCTGGTTTTAAAGTATGTTTTTATCAAAGAGTTAGCTCTATCGGTCTATAAGTTGAAAACCGTTAACAAAGTGTTAAATACTTTTTAGGATCATGTTATTTTGACTATAATTTTGCGCCAATGTATTTGACAATTGTGATGTATTAATTCTGTTTCATAGAAATGTTGTATGATGTACTGTCATACATCAAATGTATGTGAGAAAAACTGATTGGAAGCATTGTATATAAATTTCTATAGTACAACCACTGATCTCAATATTTAACTGGATAGCGTATTCCATACAATGTATAACAGTTTTTGTGAAGCAAATTGAAGATGACAGATGGTGGATTTTATCATAATTTGACGTCTACTTTGGGGGAAAAAAAAACATTTCAATGTTTACAAAACAATTTAAAAGCAAGGGTTGGTAGAAATTTGTTTTATACATTTTGATTCAAAATCAATTGATAAGAAATTCATGAGACGAATTCTTATTCTGTACAAAGTTAGTTTATCGTTTTATTTATTCCTAGTTGTAGCATTGAAGGCGTGAAGTAATTTAGTGCTTATATTTTCATAACGTTATAATTTAAATGCCTTTCTGTCTATATTTGAAAAAAGAGAAACAAATTATTGACACGAAATATGTTTTTAAAACAGATTTTCTACCAATGCAATGCGACTCGTGTGATAAGGTTTTCTGTTCTGCGCACTTCAGTTACATGAAGCACAAATGTCCTGGAGCATTCAAGAAAGACTTTCAAGTTCCAATATGTCCACTCTATGGGGAACCTGTTCCTACACCACGGGGGACATCTCCCGATCAAAGTGTTGGTCAACATATGGACCAGTATTGCAAATCTAACACAAAGAAAATCTTCACCAACCGTTGCTCTTTCAAAAACTGTAAAAAAAAGGAACTCATACCTGTTACATGCACTATTTGCAATTACAATTTTTATCTACGCCATCGCCATACAGCCGACCACGAATGCATTGGCCCTCAAAAAATGCAACGTAATTTAACAGCGTAAGAAAATTTTATCCGACAAAATCTGAATCTTTAACATTTTTGACACTTAATATAGCAATGCAGCCGAATATAGGAAAAATAATAAGCCAACGACATTATTTACAACAAATCTCAAACCAGTGCGAATAGAGCTAATATAGCTCATGGAAGCAGTCAGGCTAAAAATATCCAAGGAAATATAGTAAGTTAGTGCAAAAATTCTTATGAAACTTTCTAAGTAAAATGATTTATATTTTTATAGACAGAAGACGAGGCTTTAGCCCATGATCTTGCTCTCTCTATAATGAAACTTGATGAGTCAGCAGAGCGTAGCAGGCGGGCGGCAGAAAAAAGTCCCACAGTAGCAGCGGTTGGTGGCCAAAGAAATATTAAAGAAAAGTGTTCACTATCGTAGCAACCTTACCAATTATGCTTAGTTGATATAATGTCATCATAAAACCTACATAGATTATGTTTTGTACCTAGCAATTTATAAGAAAAAAGCACCCAAATTGAAACAAGGATTTTTTTTCAATACAAACAATAGATTTTTTTACAAAATTCAAACGACAACGAATTTTTTAAGATTATCATTTTCACTTTTAATCATTTTCAACGTCTAGGTACCTAAATTTTGAAAATCCAATGAACATTTTTTTTGTTTTTGAACCAAATAAAAAACTGACTATGCACAAAGTAGCACGGTCCAAAGCTGAGTCTGGAATGGTATCAATTATCCAGATCGGTTCGGAATTATAAAAGATATGGTCCGATTAATCATTTTCAACGTCTAGGTACCTAAATTTTGAAAATCCAATGAACATTTTTTTTGTTTTTGAACCAAATAAAAAACTGACTATGCACAAAGTAGCACGGTCCAAAGCTGAGTCTGGAATGGTATCAATTATCCAGATCGGTTCGGAATTATAAAAGATATGGTCCGATTAATCATTTTCAACGTCTAGGTACCTAAATTTTGAAAATCCAATGTACATTTTTTTTTTTTTTTTTGAACCAAATAAAAAACTGACTATGCACAAAGTAGCACGGTCCAAAGCTGAGTCTGGAATGGTATCAATTATCCAGATCGGTTCGGAATTATAAAAGATATGGTCCGATTAATCATTTTCAACGTTGAATCTAGAGTCTGATCGTTTGATTTGTGGCTCTTGCAGCGACATTGCTATGCTCTAAACAAATATGTATTTGAATATAACAAACGTACAACAAATACCCACACGTTCATTATGTACATGTGAGTGTGGATACTTACTTCCATCATTTCTAACTTTTCCGGATTAGCAAGGTCACCAGATTGTAGTGCAATATATCTGACTGCAAATATAAATGCGCTCGAAAAACCAATCGTTCTTGAACATCCTGAAGCATTTGATTAGTGAACAAAAGCTTAGTTTTGCTATGTTAGATTATTTATTAATTAACTTACAATATGACACTGTAAAATGTCCGCTACTAAATTTACTGACTGTCGTGTCATGGTATAATCAAGTTTTTTTTTTTTAATCATATTTCTTTCAATGATATTTTACTTTTACACCGTATCACTGAGAAAAATCAGCCAAACGGGTATGCACATTTGAATTTTTAACTGTCTTAGTTTATGACTTAACATTGCAATCTAAAATCTTAACTTTTTTGTGTTTTTTTTGTAATTTTAAATTAAAGCCAATTATTCTACTGCACAAAAAATGTCAATAGATAAACTTATGTTAAAATTTTACATAATTGTATAAATTTGTCTAAGAAAAAATATAGAATACAAAAATGTTAATGCAACACATGTTAATGTCATACAAATACATATAAAAAGTGATAAAATAGTTTGATGTGTATTATAAGAAAATGTGTAACAAAATAGTCATCACTTAAAATTTTACAAAAATTTTGAACAAATATACATGTATACATATATAGTTAAGTTGTATCTTATAAATAACACAAATTAATTATTACGTAATAATTAACGTAATTAGTTTTTTTTTTCAAGTTATGTAAACTTAATTTTTTTTATGGATTAGAGTCATCGCATTCCTTATCGCGTATTGGAAATTTAATACTTGGTAAACGATCTTCTTTTTCATCAGTTGGCCACATTTCATATACAGGCTGGAATTATTTTTAATTAATTTATATAACATTTGTACCTATAGCTAATCTTATGCTTACGGGTTCTTCGATAAATGGTGCTCCCATAGGTGGTAATTGTTGTGTTGGTAAAGATTGCTGCTGTTGCAGACCAAATGGACGAGGAGCAGGTCGACATGAAAGAAGTTGTATTGCTTCAGCTTAACCATCTTGACTGGTGACAGTATTTTGCCAAATTGAATCTTTTACAAATGAATCTGTAAATAATAAAATACAAAAAAAGATGCACACAAAAAACATGTCTTTATCTTACCCGGAGTAGTACTTCTCTCAGAACTGGCTTTGGATGCCGGTACAGCCAGTTTTGAAATTGGCATTATACGTGTCTTATGCCAAGCAACGGTATTCTTATCAGTCTTTGATGCTTCCCACGGCATAGACCAACGACGCATTTGACTCTCGGCATCAATTGCCGGTTCTCCGCTACGTACCTCCCCAGCAGCCGCTTCGGACTAGCGGCGTTGTCCATTGAGTGGAAAAAGAGGAAAATTAAGTGGGGACTTAGAGCCACGATAGAAGGGCATCTTCATTCCGAGAAGTGTTCCTGGATTTGGTAAAGGACCACGAACATTATCGAGAAAACCATGTATTGGACTGGGTCCACGAATTTCTTGATGAGGTGCCGGTGATGGACATCGAGTTTGATCTAAGCCAGCTGAAATGTTTAGTAATGAAAATTAAACATTATAACAAAATATTTATATTATTTTACCGTAAACATGTTCTGAAGATGCATGTGTTGAACCAGAACCAAACATTGTTCCTCGAATGTCGGTATTGGGAGGTCCTCGGAAAACCTCTGGTTTTGGAGCACCAAAATGCGGAGAAGGAGTCTGTGATCTTGGGTCAGGATTTGGACTAAGAAAATATAGAAAGTTTCAAAATTAGATTATTTAAGGTTTGATTTGATAAAAACTAGTTCATAAAAAAATGTTTTGGAAAGTATATCATTAGTTTTTACATAAATTCACTTCAAACTACAATCTCTTAGTTTTTACGGAACCTTAATATGAAAAAGCGTCGTTATTTTTTTAACTTTCATTTCATTAAACGGTTATAGTGAACAAAATGCCTCTGTTATTATAATAAACAATGGTAAACAACAATCCCGTTCGCCCGGCCTTGAGCTGTTAAAAAGCTTAAAAACAATGGAACTCTTTAAAGCAGTCGGATATGCCTCTATGAGCGGTGACATGGTCATTTGAAGAACAAACAAAAAATAATAATGATGCGTTCGTTAGCATACAAGCGGAACAGCTTCAGTAAGTCTATTGGTAAAGGTATGGTAAAAATTCAGTGAAATCTTCTTCTAAATGTCATGATGAACAACTGTAATGTCGTTGCAGCAAAAGATTTCGTTTAGCTTTGGTGCTGCTGTAATTTGCGCTAACTATCCCAGCTGCAAAATAAAAAGAATCCACCATTTCTTCTAATCCATATATCTTTGGGCTAGGAAAGCAATTTTCACAAATGTCCAACAAGTGTTGAAAATTATTAGATTCAAATGTTTCTAATCATTTGCATATATCTAATGTTTTTATAGTCCTTATCCTTGTAGATAAACAGCTTTCCGCTTTTACTTGCAATTATTAAGTAACTACATATATGTATAAAGGTAGGTGTTTTTAGAGAGTGGATGAGCTGTGTCTGGTTTTGGGAGCAAACTCCCAAGTGGGCATAGCCCTGAGAGTATCTCAAAGAGTGTTGACTTTTTACTCCCGACATTCTAACTTTTTGGAAACAGGCTTTGATTACTATCAGGGACTAGCTCGTAGAATTTCAATATTGTTCGTATCTTTTTTTTATATATATATGTTTGAAAAAGAGTGGACATGTACATCAGAGGAAAGAACTCTGTTTGAGACTTAAATAAAGCTTCGAGTTTTTTGCACTTCCGAAACGAAAAAAGTGGGTTCAGAAATTAATTAATAGTACATGCTTTCTCAGGCGTGTTATTTAAGTTGGTAGATACGGACTTTTAGGCAACAACTACGTTTTAAGAGTTTCTTGTTGATCTTTTAAAAACTGTACTTATATCTTAAAAAAAAACAGTAATAAAAAACGTATTTACTCCAACTTTTTTTCTTGGGCCCACTGATCTCTCTATATTAAACAATACATTCTTAAATTAATTAATAACTTTTTTTTTGCGCAAAATAACTTTTTATTTTGAAAATTACCACACATTTTAAATTTCACGATTTGCGTTAATTTTTACTTTATTAAAAAATATTCTTCGATCTCAAACACAAAACAAAACGCCATTTTCAGTATTTTGTCATTTGTTAAACTGTTATAGTGGTATACTGTTATACAAAATTGGGGACTTTTTCATAATATAACACATCTTCAAATTGCTTCATCTTTTTTATATGCATCCGCTATCCAGTATATATAGAGATCAGTGAGTACAATCATGGAGCAGCGCCATCTAAAGAAAGTTGTGAACCGCACATTTGGAGGTTCTTACATTTACTAAGTGTCTATTCTGTTACCCTAACAAAAGTCGTCAACAAAAAAATTAATAATATATAATGTATTTTATTGGCCCTAAAATCCATATTTTCTTGACAAGAGCCGTAAGCAAAACAAAAATCATATATGTTTACGACTGTTATCAGGGTTACAGAATAAAGAACTAGTAAATGCACGAACCTAAAAATGTGTTATTCACAAGTTTCTTAAGATGGCCAGGCGGTGATTATTCAGCATGAAAATATTAGAAATGTATATACAATGTTGGAAGTATTCTAATAATGTATGATTCTGTTTCATAGAATTATTTAATACATTGTTTTGATACAACTACCGTTAAATTTTTCATAAATTTCATACAGCAAAAAGTTTTGCTTTAAGTGAGACTAAAATATTTTTGAAATGAGGTTTGTTTAGCGAAAATATAAAAAAGTGATTTTTTTATTTATTAATCAAATATAAGCGATATTTATTTCACTTTGTAGGTTGGTCATAGCTTCGTGAGTCTCGACTTATCATGAACAGAACTTCCATTTTTTGTTTAATCGTGGTAAAGAGTTAGGATTGTTTAGCAAATATTACTTATGAACGATTAGGAAGTCGAAGATTATTAATTAATTACTTTTTGACTATGAACGAGATCTTGGAAAATAATTCGAAATTAAGTTTTGTCGAGTTCTCTTAATTTGTTTTACGAACTTTTATTATTATTACAACAAAAAGTAGGACTTCATGAACGAAAATTATATCCATTTTGCATTATTATTAATTTGCGGCAATTTATGTTTATATAAGATAATTTCTATTAAAACTTTATTTTAACTTGGTTTCAATTTGTTTTAAATGAACGAAAAAAACAAACTTACATTCAAGGCGAATAAAATGTCAACAGTATGAAATGTCAAAATAAATACATTATATACAACCAAATCAATTTAATACTTTACTTCGCAGTGAAAATTTAATGTATGTTGTATGTAATAATGTATGTTGTATGTAATGTATGTGATGTATGATCTATGAAACAGATTTTTTCATGTTTTTTTGTGGTTGTTATTATTATTATAAAACTAGCTGCCCGACCCGACGGCTTATTAAAAAACTAATTAAAAATTAAATCACCCCTTTACAGTTACAATAAATGAAATAAAATTGCAATTAATAGTTCAGTCAATGAGAGTTTATTTAACCTTGAAGACCTTTTCAGTAGCTGTCTATTAAAGTATACTCCATCCATATCAGAGCTCATTTTGATTTTATAGAGACCTTTAAGAAACTTTATAGAGGCCTTTAAGAAACTTTATAGAGGCATATTTCATCAAGGTCGGAGGTCAGCCTGATTATATATAGTCATTTAATGTTCTTCAATCAGAATGTTCAAATTCTTGGGCACCCTTTGACGGCCTAAAAAAATGTTTGTCCTGCTTTATAAAAAAAACTGAGTTTATGTTATCTCGAAGATCTTTTCAGTAACTTTCTATTAAAGCATATTTCATCCAGATCGGAGCTCAGTCTGAATTATAGAGACATTTAAGCAACTTCAAACTGAATGTTAACATTTACGGCCTAAAAAATGTTTGTCCTGCTCTATAAAAAATCTGTTATCTGGAAGATCTTTTCAGTAGCTGTCTATTAAAGCATATTTCATCCAAATTTGAGGTCAGCCTGAATTTATAGACACTTAATCTTCCCCTCTCCCTCACCCCTCTCGCATAAGAATTCTCGTGGGTCCGGACTCCAATTTCCCAGTCTAAACATGCAGGCTCTTACAGATATTAATTTACATGTGAGATATTAACAATACTTATTTTTTAATTTTTACTTGAGATTATAGGTACTATGCCTTATATCATGTTATGAATTCGTGCAAAAAAAAAGTTTTGAGATAACAATCAAACATGACATTACGATGATAGTGAAGTCGAAAAAAGTGGGTCTGGTAATTCTGTCTGTGTCTGCCTGTCAGTCTCAGGGTTAAAACCTTACTCTGAACGGAGCTAAATCTACTCCGATTTTAAGAAAATAAAAGATTCCACTCCGTCACTCCGCTTTTTTCGTAAGTACTCCTTTTTTTCTACCATGAAAAATACGCGACTAACAGTACTGCGTTGTTCAATTTCTCTGACTATAAATGCATGAATCTAAAATTCAACTTTGAAGGCATTCATTATTTTTTTTATTTTTGATTCTATTTCATGCCATTCCCATTGATATAATAAAGTTCAGTTTCTGCAAACTTGAGTTTTCCTTTCTTTTTTTAAATCTGCTCCGGAAATTTTGGATCTACTCGATATCTGGTCCGATATCCTTTGAACTTGGTATATAGGTATGTTGCCATTTTGACTAGATTCCAGTAAGATTTGACTGGATTTTTTTTCCGTTAGCTGGAAATGAAATGTAAATCCAGTTAAGCACTTTTTTTGACTGGAATCCAGTCAAAAAATTGGAGCACATTTTAGTTAACAAAATTTTAAAAACGATGTTTGCAATTTGAAACATGAAACAAATTTGGAACAAATTTGATTTGTAATATTGAAATTAATAAATAAAACAATACCTGGAGCTCAGATTCGGATTTTTAGTTAAATTAATATTAATTACTTGTAGTCAATAATCTACTGTATTTTACCTCATAGTATGTGCATTGTGCAATTTATTAAAACATACGTTTTTTCGTTATAAAGTAAAATACTTTATTTGTTTTAAAAAATGTTTTATTTTATTTGACTGGTTTGTTGATTGGATTTTTTCGTTTAAAAAAAAATCCAGTCAACAAGTCAGATCTGACTGAACTCCAAATTTTAAGCCGTCAACACTGATATAGGTACGGTTACCATTCGTCCCGTAGTTCTCGGGACAGTCCTGTATTTGAGTAGCTTGTCCCGGGTTTTTATTTAGGAAATACAGTACGTACAAATGCCCCGTATTCAGTATTCCGTCTCATTAGTCCCGTATTTTCATATTAATTTTTAATATTATGTATATTATTAAAACATTGTATTATTTTGCAGAACTCAAAGTATCGTGTCAACAATAAGGTGTAAAGTGAAAGAAGACTTTTTAAATAAATGTATATATAGGAACGTGTAGTATGAGGTTCATCAATAAATTGTTAAAGTTGTACGTTTTTTATGAGGAGTGATTTAGTGTATGGTTGTTTAGTAAATAAAGAGCAAGACTGGGTCGCACAAACTTGAAAAAAAAAATAAATGCAGTGATATTAACACTGCAAATATAACATTTACTATACGTTCTATTAAAGTTGTTTGAGCCATTTTTGAGAAATTTTGGAAAACCTGAAAATGTTTAATGGGATATACGCCTTATATACGCGCTAAACAAATCAAATTCGTCTTCTTCAACCAGAAAAATATTACGCACGAAGTACTTCCAGGTTTCAAGAAAATCGATCAAAGCACTTAGGCTGTTGATCCAGTTAACAAACAACCGCACATTCGCTAACATACACACATATGCTTGGACGCACATGCGCACATCAAATATCAGTTTTGTTTAGGGGCCAGTTATAGCTATCATTAAAACGCATCATTGAAAATATTCTTTTCAAATTTTAAGTCATATTATCCAAGGATGTTGGTGTTAATTGGTATTAAAATGAAGGTAATGAATTTAGAATTTTTCTATTAAACAAAATAACTCAATTTGATCTTGATTCGCGTTATATTGTCACTTTTGTGATTTCATTGATCATTGAAATTTCAATGATCATTGTGTTAACATATTTCGTGCATTTAGCCCTAATTAAGTTATTTTTTTAATAGAAAAATTCTATAATTCATTACCTTTATTTTAATACCCATTAACACCAACATTGTTGGATAATATGACTTAAAATTGAAAAAGAAGTTTTCAATGATGCGTTTCAATGATATACATAGCTATAACTGGCCCCTTAATGCCTCAAATTTTTTCAACTATTAACCAATACTTGCTTTTTCGGCAAATAAAGAAAATAAGTTTGAGTTATGATTCTGCCTCTGGTAACTTTTTTTTTTCTGTCCCGTTTCGGCTTTGGAAAATATGGTCACCGTAAGTATATGGATTTTGGGGTAAGCGTCAGGGTTTTTTTTCTGGAATTTTAATCTAGGCCTAAAACTAACGGTACCTGCCATATAACGGTTATGAAAAAGCTTTTTTTTCTCGAAAATGGCTCTAACGATTTTGATTAAACTAGAAATGAGTGAAACGGCATCAAAGGCCTTTTGAATGGTTTAAACCATTATTAAAAAAAATTGCTTTAACGATAACTGCCATATAACGTT
The DNA here is from genome assembly GCA_951217065.1 of Baccha elongata. Lineage (NCBI taxonomy): Eukaryota > Metazoa > Arthropoda > Insecta > Diptera > Syrphidae > Baccha > Baccha elongata. The sequence continues at coordinate 194,406,875 of OX578272.1, read as the reverse complement.
TTTTTTTTAAATTTAAATATCTTGTAAACCATGCTGCGGATCTTTACCAAATTCTGTTTTTAAAAAGGCCTAGATAGCCGAACGATAATGGCTTTTATATTAATTAAAGACATTTTTTTCAGAATTTAATAATTTTGTTTTCGCATGAATATAATTGATTTGCTGAAATTAACATAGGTACCTACTCCAAATTTTTCATGAAAATGTTTTAAAAAAGTTGTTTGAAAAATCGATTTTTTCAAAAACTGGTGGTACGATTTTGGCACAGGTAGAAACAAAATTTTACACACGCTTTTCTATACATGAATATGCAAAATTGTAAGAATGTATGGTCTAGCCAAATTTGACAGTCCAATATGAAATGCGAGCACGCATATAGAGTTAAATATCTGCAGTTTTGAAAGTTTGAAGGCAAAAGTGGGTGGAGCCTCCTGAGTTGATGTTCTATTTACTTATTATTCTATGGATTTTGGTAAAAAAAAACTCTTAAATATATTGTAATATTCAATTACTGGCGTACCACGTTTTTCTCGGAAAACTCTAATTTGTCATAAATTGATTTTTAAAGTTATTTGTTCTTGTTAGTTTTTTTTTAATTATTTCCTATTCAATTATTTAAAAGAATTTAAGAAATAATTTCATATAAAATAGTTTCATGGAAGCTCTAGGTAACTTGCCACAAGAGCAAGTTTGTGCGACCCAGTCTTGCCTTTTATTTTGTATGAAACAGAATATTATAAAATTTAGGGTAAGCACAATCGAAGATGAAAATATCAAAAGAAAACTAAGAAATGCATAACAAAATACTGCGGTAGGTATCGAGTTTCTCGATCTCAATTATTCTAATGCACAATGATAGGCATCCTGATCTAATCTACACGTGGACAATATGTTATGTACTTACCACTGATCTCAATATATAAATCGTTTTACGTAGTCGCATTTAAGCGAGAACGAGCGGTTTTTAACGATTTTCGTAATACGTTATACCAGTCCAGTTTTTGCAGATATTCAGATAGCCAACATTTGAGCTCGATTGGATAACTCTAAATGGTGCCGATGATCGCTCAGTTTCAAAAAACGTGTTTTTTTCATTTTATTTTTTTTTTCTTGATAAAATGAGTTTTTAAGAGCTTTTTTAGTTGCACCTACTTTTTTTCATACAAAAAGTATACAGGTTTAATTTAAAAATTAAAATGTAAATAATACTGATGCCATAACGATTTGAGGGTTGTTAACCATCTTTTATTCGATGAGACGCATGGCCTATAACCTTTTTTTTATTTTTTAATAAACAAAAAATTAAAAAAAAAAAAAACGAACAAAAAAAGAGATTTTTGAAACTTTGGGCGATTGTCGGCACCATTTAGAGTTATCCAATCGAGCTCAAATTTTGGCTATCTAAATATCTGCAAGGGAATATCATTTTAGGGGGTCCCCCCGACCCATTTTCGAAAACCGATTTTTGCAGTCACCCTAATGAGTATGTAAGAATATTACAAGACATTTTTATATTTTCTTTTATTGTTACCAAAGTGGTAATTAGTAGGTAACATCCAACATTTTATTTTGAAGAAAAAGAAAATCACTCACGGCGTCAAAAATTGATTTCATTTGTGTACCTACTACCTACCTACCTATTTCATGACGTTTATCAGACCCCCTATTAAGGTTTGTCAATTGATAATTGAAAAAAAAATCCAAATTATCGCTGAAAAGTTTTTTTTTTTGTTTTTAAGACTAAATAAAGTACCCATGATGAAGCCAAATAATTGCATTTTTTTACGAGGATCATTGCCCAAATTTAACAACAACACAAGTTGAATAGTTTATAAATTATTCCAGTTTTAAAGTAACAAATTTCAATACATGTTTATCAACTATCAAGAGTATCGACTATAAATTGATAATAATAAGAGGGGAAGTTAAATACAACTTAAACATGGTTTCATTCCTGTTTAAAGTGACTCGAGTTTTTCGTATAGACTTGGGTTTAAATTTTCTGTGAATAGTTTAGCTTAAAAACAACTGAATAAGAATGTATGAAATATCTATGAATATCCCCCATTAAGATACCATAACTTACAAATATGTATATAATACACAATTTTTTTTCGACCCCGAAACGATTCGTATCGTATTCAATTATCAGGCCCACAACCACAATATTACTGACGTAAATTAAATAAACTAATTTTGTTGGTATTTTTTATAAAAAAACGAAGGTACATATACATTGTATACTTACTTAGGTTCTCAATTTTAATTAGCCAAAAAATATTCGACCCTATAATTTAAATCGATCTTTATTTTGTTCGCAAATTTTATGATTTAAATATATAATTTTTATAAATGGATACTTTGTTTTGTTTTATAAAAAAAAACTGTTACATGCATTCAAGAGCTTAATTTTTTTATCATTATCATTATATTAATAAAATAATATCAAACCCATATCGGTAAGTCTTTACGAAACACACATAATTTAATTTAGAATTTTAAAACGAATAAGACACAAATGTTTAACATTAGATCAATAATTTAACCAAAAGACATCTACAATTTGTTTGCACATTCAAAGCTTAGACTTTATGTTATGCGGAATAACTTCTAGTTTTTTTTTTTTTTTTTTTTCAATTTTGGCGTATAAAGATACGTACATTGATTACAATTAAATTTCACCACATAAATAGCACTTGACTAATAAAAAATATATACATAATCTGGCTTATTAATAAAAAATAAACTGTAATTTCAAGTTAAAGTCAAGTGGAACCAACCAATAATTGCCTTAACGTTACGTGAATTAATTAATTCGGAAATAAGACTAAATTACAGTTTATTTTATATTAATAAGGCTGAATAAATATATAAAGGTACCATTGCCCAGCAAATAAAAGTTTTAAAGAAGGTAGGTATAACTTTTGGAACATCAAAAAATGAGTACAGAACTTGTTTAAATACCATTATAAATATTTTCTACAAAGAGGAATAAATTGTTTTAAAATTGATTTATAGGTATACAAAGTCCTAGTCTGCAAATCACGTGAATACTGAATTCGATTCCCTTTCGTTCATTGTTTTCATTCTGCTATTCATCGAGTGCACCGTATTACGCAAACTATGTATTTTGCGTATTATGTATGTGAAAATCTTCAGTTTCAATAATTGTTTTCCGATTATAGAGTATACGCTGAGTTGTTTTCAAGTCGATATCTCCTTTTTGACCCAAGTAAATTTGTTTAGCTATCGAATCCGATGCAAATCTTTCCAATCCTTCCAGTCAATTGACGGTTTCCAGAAAAAACGAGACATCAAATCAAAAACAATAATACAATTTCATTCTCAATTGAAAATCGCAAAATTTTATATGCGGCTTCCTGAATAAGTCACGTGAGAGTGTACCAAATCGTATTATATTCATAAGCACATATTTACTTCGAATTAATAAAATAGTAAAAATGCAAGAAAATGTTTTCCCGATTTATTGGCCGTGTGCACGACTTATGCGCAATCTGAAACTCGCAACTAGGGCAGCACTGTCACTAATTTTGAATTCGGAAACAAAAACAATTTCTTATAAATATCGACTTTAATTTGAAGTTCAAATCGAATATTTAACATTTTTATTAAATTCTAAAGTAGCTTTACCTTATATTTTTGACGCCGCCATTTTGTGATTTTTGCCCAAATTGAGCGCTTTAATCGAATGTATCTCGGATTTTCACACTTTGCACATAGCGAATAACAGAGGTTTAGAAAAGTGTCTTTTTACAGTAAATTTTGTTAATCTTTAATCACCCGCGGCGGATCGTTTTTGATGGCGTATTTGTAGCTTCAAACGAGCTTTCGCTTTCAACTCAACCATGCAGAAACCGAAACTACTTTTCAACGTCAGTGTAGCGTTGATAAAGCGACAGGTATTTAGGTGACGGATTGCTGGTGGATTCGTTGAAGAGCAAATAAAAATGTAAATACATATTTTATAAATAACAAGATTAAAAACTGCAGATAATTAATAAAATCTAATAATTTACTTTTAAATGGATTTACATTGTGGTGTGATATGCCTTAGTATTTAGGACCGTATTATGAATAGCGAATCGATTTTTTTTTTTAAATCATTAGCGCAAAGTTTTAAACGATTCAGCATCATACTAAAACATATTAAGAAACATGTTAAGAAAATATTGTTTTATGATGCTAAACATGTTCTAGTATGATGCTAAATCGTTTAAAATGTTGCGCCATTTATTTCACGACTCAAATTATTCGACGAAAGGAGATGTTTCTGTACTGGAACATCGAAACTCGCTTTTCTAATATTAATACATTTTTAATAGTTCGTTTTTAGGCGAACGTTCGATTCGCTATTCATAATGGGGGCCTTAGTCACTATCGCAACTACGTAAATATTTTACGTAAATTATTTGAAAGCCGTAGAAGCCAACTTTCCTCCTTCATGACCAAAAAGAAACACGAAATTTTCGCGACGCTGACAGGAAACAGTGTCGAGTTGTGGGAAAAATAATGGAGAATTGAAACAATTGGAAGTCAAAATGGAAACTACCTTGAAATAGCCATTAAGCGTAGTTCAATTTTGGTTCAAGTTTTTAATTCGTCGATTTCGGCAGGTTAACTGTGGTTCAACTCTTGTAAATTCATGCAATTGCTTATTTTCACATACATGTACCTTTAACCAGAATCATAGTTAAGTAGGTGACCGAGTTTGAAAGATACAAATAGCTGAACTGCGGTTCAAATGTTTTTATAACTGGCCCCAGGTTTCAGATTTATTCCCAGTAAAAATATAGTTTTCAAATTCATGAAACAGGGTAAAGAAGCAAATACAATCGACATGAATGTTCGCGATCTAAACACTGGCCATTAAATTTATCCAATACTATCTACTCCAAACAAAGTTCTGTAATAATTTTTTGTAGTTTGCCATTTACATATGTATTATCAAACCCCTTTACGAATCGGACTTTTAAATATTTTATTTCTTGCTACTAAATTATAAAAATTGAAATATATTTTTTGCTTTAAGTGTATTTATAAAAAATACTTCGCTCTTATCAAAAAATATACAAATTTATCTGTACATAAATTGTGTTTTTGTTTTTTGTTATGTATAAAATAAGAAAGTAACCTACTACAAAATATAACAAAAAATAATTTTAAATTTTAAAACAAAGGCTTAGAAAATTATGTTCTTATTTTGTTTACCTAGTTTAAATAAAAAAAAAACTATGGCAGTTTTTTCGTTATTTTTTTATAATATTTTCAAAGTGTGGTTTGATTTTAATATTGAATATCGTTTTTAAATAAATAGCAATACTCTTTTATTAATTTTGTATGTCGATTTAAAAAAGGCAAGACATGATTTTTCGAAAATGATGTCTACATTAAAATTAACAACAACAGCGGTGATTCATTAAAGCAGTTAAAAACATGAAAATTCTTCGAAGAACATTAACTGGAATGTATTGAAAATCGCCCAAACTTTAAGTCTACTCAAAATGTTAAAAATACTTAGTAAGCTACTTACAAATGTTGACTTAATTTTTTCAGAGTTTTGTTTTAAATAGAATGCAATGATTTTCGTTTTCAGGCCGTTTGAATTTTTAAGATTAGGTCATCGAGTTATAGAGAAGTGCGAAGTCACGGGGCAACTGGCTCTACCCTAAGCCATTCAGCGCCCTGCCTGAACAGGTTTTTAGCGAAGACACCCATATCGGAGCTAGCAGCCTGGCATAAATCCTTGTGGGGGGAATGGGCCACTTCCCTTGTGAGATGTCCGAGTATCTCTTGTTTTCCCATGGAGGTTGGTAACAAAGGGATTAACTCCCAAGCAACACAACCCCAAACTTGAAAATAATCAAAGCGATATTCCAACCTCCACAAATGATAGGTCTCATGAGTGTATGGTATCAAAACAGCGCACCAAGCGCTAATTGGGTTATAACTTGCAGAATAACCGCCATTTCTATTTACCATAAAAGAAGATAACCTCCATAAATTGTTATTAATGATTCTGTTTGTTTCCTATTCCAACAATTCGCCATAACTCTGCATTTAGCTTGATTATGAAAATACTGCGATGTTAACACATCGCCAGTCAAGCAGATAGTGAACAAAATGAAAAAAAAACGTGAATTTGGAATTGGAACAGTACTAACGTTTTCGATGTTTATAATTTGAAGCTGCCTCACGACAGTACTCAAATTTCCCAGTCTGAACAGGCTCTACCAGATGTTCAATGAAATACAGATATAAATTATTAACTTCTTTACCAAGTTGTTTAATGTTGTTCTTTTAAAGAATCAATCAGGACAGATGGATTTTATATGGAAATAGTCCAAACAATGGAATAATTTACATCTGAATTTAAGGGTAAATTTAGAAACGTCAACTATTTGTGCAGTGATTCGGCATCAGATGCTTTTGTTCGATGTTAATGCTTTACAGTTGTTGCCAATGCGATGCTGATCGATTATTTGTTTGCGTTAAAAAAACACTTGCTTTTGATGGTGGAGGAAGTATTGTAAAGTAAACTTTAATTGACATTATTGAATACAAAATGACTCAATAATATAACCGTTAAATTTCCTTCTGTGTCATTTACGACATATTAAGTTCCCACCGCGAATGGAAAACAGAGAAACATTTCAAAAATGTTTATCAACCAAAGAGCATTATCAAAACATTTAAGAAACATTTTAGAATTTTTTTTTCACTTAATAAATGTTTCTTAAAATTCTTTTCTGGGCTGGCTACACCTTTTTAACGGTATATGATTTACAACAATCGTTTTCCTTTCAAAAAATCGTAATTTTAATTAAAACAACCGTGGATATGGTGGTGAAACATGAACACAGTGAATCAACGAACAATAATGAATAAAATTCCAAAAGAACAAACAAAAAATAAAATGTTACTCATTTACTCTTTTTTATACATAAAGCCGATTTTATTAGCTGTTGTCCAGATTAAGTATAAATTAAACAAAAAAATTCAAAATACAATAAATTATATATTTAAGAAAACTAAAATGAAATAAAAATGAAATATCTGTTCAAAATAGTTGCACAATGTTTTGTATAGCTGTAAACACATTTTTACATAGAAAAATAATAAAATTAAATAAAAACAGGAATAATTCATAACATTTTTTCTCTCAGAGAAGAAAAAAAACAAAACAAAATCTAACAAAATTAAGTTTTTTCTTTTACTTTTATTTTAAATAAAAAATAAATCAAAACTTGATTAATAAAAATAATAATAAGGAATGACAGAAATATACAATAATTTGAATTTGTATAAATAAAAAAAACTATAGACAGTGTTGGACAACTTATTAAATAAAAAATAAAAGAAAAAATTCTACTTAACAAAAAAAAAAATACGAAATAAGAAAACTTAATTATTAGACAAAGGAAAAAATGTGTTGTTTTAACGTATCTGAAGAAATTGCATCAATTAGAGCACACTAATGCCCATTTTTTTTTTAACCTAGCATCGTATTTTAAAATAAGTAAATATGTATGTTTTTGTTTGTATTTATAATGTAAAAATAAACAAATTCTTCACATGTGAGAATATTTTACAAAAATAAAATCAAAATGCTTTCCTGATCTCTATCATTCTCGCGCGCGCACGACCTCTTAAATAGCTTTGTTAAGTGTGTTGTTTCGGTGTTCATGTAATTATTTTTGCGTGTGTATGTATCATATTCCGCTTCTTAAGTTTTATGTGGTGGGGTTGAGTGTTCGTGTGTGTACGTATGTATGTGTGTTTGTGTGTTTCTAATACATAGGTATGCAATATTCATATATTTTATCAAAAAACTTTTAATTAACTTTAATTATTTTTAGTCCTAATATTTTTGTTGTTTTGTAGAGTATTACTTTTCTGTATAATTTATTAGTTTAAAATCATTGACCAGGCGCGAAGGATTATTGCAAATTATATTTGAAGAGCATTTTTGTTCTTGTCGTTTATGAATATTTGTTTGTTTGTTTAAATAACTAGCACTTGCGATTGTTGTTTTACTTAATTGTTTACAATATATTTAAAAGCGCAACTGGTTTCAAAAACGTTGTTACCTAATACGTGTTCATTAATTAAAAAAAAATATATGTATTTAATTTTAATTACGAATCGGTGAATTTGTTTACTTTTGTTTGTTTTTTCCGTATTCCTTTTTTTTATATATATATTAAAATATTCTATTATTTAAAATTGTTTTTTGTTTTTAATAAATGTATATACTTATGTATATATATGCATGTATTTATAATGTGTTCCTGTTTAAGCTTCGACCTTCTTTTTCTCTTTCTTCTTTTTCAAGAATGATGGTGTCCTGAGTCCCTTCTTCTTTTTCTTGTCCTTCTTGGGAGAACCGTCTGTTGAAATATCCTGGAACAGAAATAGAAATTTTCAATGAAAAAATCGTTTGTATTAGTGATAAATGCATTTACATTTAAATGTATGTTTAAACCTTCCTACAGAATCAAACGCAATCAATTTGTTTTGAGAAGAATTCTAAGTCTAAGAGAAGATGTTAATAGATTGTTGTACGAACAAAAATGAAACGTCAACTTCAGCTGAAGATGACAGTTAAAATTTGTGTGATCGTATTTTTAGCTATCACTGGGTGGTATGCATAAACGATAATAAATGCTTTTACTAAGGATTTTCTTAGTAAATACTGATTTTGGTATGCATAAAAATGAAGTAAATAATACAAATTTAGTATCTACTTCAAATGAAACCATACTTTTTCCTGATGAATGTTTACACCTTTTTTTTGTAGAAAATCTGATAAGCTTAACTGTTTACCTTGACCGGTTCAAATTTCGGGTACTTTGTAGGATTTGCCCGACATCAAAACAATAGTCAAAATCCTGCGCCTTGTCGGAATTTTTCCGAAGTAAATAACTAATTTTACTGGACTATTATGCAAAATTCAACAAAATTTGTTTACACTCAGATTAACATCGTTGCCCATTTTGTCGTCTTATCTATCATTTTTTTTCTGTAACATCATGTTTGGTTAAGTACGTGTGATGTACCTGCCTAATAATAAGTCTGTATCTACTATGATCTCCGATGAATTTTAAGTATTTACTCGAATGAATCCAGTATCTACTCAAAGTAGGTATTTGCAACCAGTGAAAGCTGTGTTTATGCATAAGAAACGAAGTAAATACTGAAAATAGAAGCATCTACTAAATTTTTAGTACGCGAATTTACTTTGGCCTTCTTTTTTTAAGGTATTCTTCACATTTTTTGGACACAGTTATGACAAAAACATTTATTTAAATGTTTTGTTCTGTCCTTTTTTACTTTTACTGCACTTTTTATCCTAGTCTGGAGTATGAATGTAAACGATTATTAAATGTTGCGTTTAACGATTGCTTACGCTTCATCCATAATATCCCTAGATATGAAAGTGTTTCAACTTTGCGTTTATCGTTGATGGGACTAACCTTAGAAAAATATTTAATGTTTCGTAATGCAATTTTCCTTAAGTATATGCTCTCAACAAAATCAACAAAAGTCGAATCACACCGAAGACTTGGTCAGAATGTGACCATCTATACTATAGGTATAACTTTGAGGTGGTCAGCGAATTTGTTCACCTGGGCACTGCTTTTAACACCACAAACAACATCAACGCAGAAATCAAACGTAGATTAACTCTTGCTAATCGCTAATCTTTGTGCTAATCTTTGGATTAAGTAAGCAATTGTGAAATAAAGCCCTATTGAGAGTTACCAAGGAGACGCTTTACAAGACACTCATCATCCCAGTCCTGCAGAATCATGGACTCTTTCCAAATCGGATGAAAGTTCTCTTGAAGTATTTGAGTGGTGTGGTCTGTGTTGATACACCAAACAAAATTTGGCGACGGAGATATAACTAAGTTCCTATGTGGAATGGTTTCACATTTGAATTGCAAAGCATTACCTCACCAGCTATATAAAGGAAGAAGATTTTCAACTACTTTTTTGATCAAATTTAATTAATTGTTCACAAAGTTTCCTTTCACTTTTTTTAATTTTCTATTACACTCACTAATAAATTTATTATTATCATTAACTTATTATTATTATTCTTAATATAAGATCAGATAATGTATTTATTTCATTTCAATTTACAATAATTAATGTTACAAAGTTTTTTGTCTTTTCTAACCAAGTTAAACAATTCATTCAAAAAATTAAAAAATTAAAGACTAAATTAAAGTTAATACAAATTACATCAACCATGAATTATGTAATGAAATGATTGTATGATATACACTTTGTGGTACGAACACCAGTAGTAAGTGTATTATTCAAAAAAAATAGTCGTTATATTGTATAAGTAAAGCCGCGTCGAGAGTATAGTAGATAAAGCAAAATTCAAGAAAAAGAGATTAATCAAAATTTATATTAATTTTTTGAGAAAAGTGAAGAAACAAAAAGGAAAGTTTTGTAGAAATGTTTAGGGAAAATTTTTAATTTTAATATGGGTTTACCAGAAATTAAATAAATTCAGCAGGTAAACAATAACTTACGTTTGTAGAATCAAATCTTCTACACCTGATCTGGATAGAAACCAATTTCTGAGGTTTTTTAAAAAGTTATTTAATCCATTACTATTGATTACATTGGTTGGAAGTTTATTATATATATGAGGACCCTTAACAGTAGTAAATGTCTAACACGTTCGGTTCTAGCTCTTGGAACTACAACAGAATTATTAGACCTAAGAGAATATCCAAAATTATTTCTACTTAAGTTGTTAAAACCACCTCGCAGGTAAAACAGTCTCAGTACTTTGTATACATGTAAATGTCTGAGTGGTAATAAACTGATTGTCCTAAACAATGGATATGAGTGCTCCCATTTTGGCTTGAAAAGCATAACTCTAATTATCTTTTTTTGTGCTGTAATAATAGGTTGCAGATTACTAAAGTATGCACCACCCCAACAAGAAAAAACATCTTCCAAACGAGAGTTGACTAAAGCATAGTAAATTGAAGTAAGTAATTTCGGTGGCAATAGCTTACGCATGTGGAAAACCTTGTTTAAAGCAAAATACATATTTTCTTTGACACTTTTTATATGTTATTTCCAATTCAGTTTACTATCTAAGGTAACTCCTAGGTACTTAGATTGAGACACTGATTCAAGTTGTATGCAGGACTCATAGCAACTGCGACGATCGCAGTTTGTTTCGTGTCGACCAGTTCCGTTGATAAAATAGTCGTTTGTTAGAGAGAAGCACATTACTTTAGATTTGCTGCAGAGTATCAGTTTATGATGCTTAAACCAACTTCCCAAGAGATTTAAGTCCATGTTCATTATGACTGACAGATCAAAGAACGAGGCAGCATATGTTAGTGCCAGATTATCAGCATATGCTATTATCTAACCATATAAAGGAAGCTTAAAAATTGAATTTAAATAAATGAGAAAGAAAAATGGACCAATGACTGAACCTTGTGGAACTCCAACATTTGAACAGAAAATTGAATATTACCTCTGAAGCCATAGCTAAAGAGTATTTTCATCTGTAGTTTATGATCTTCAAGGTCAAAAGCCTTTGTCAGATCTAAAAACATGGCAGCCGTTTTGTTACCTTTGTCAATTTCCAGATTTATATGTTCTAAAACTGACACAATAGCATCTTCATTAGATTTTCCTTTTGTAAAGCCAAATTGGAATTAACTAAGAATGTTATATTTATCAAAAAACTTTATCATTCTTTTAGTAATTAGTTTTCAAATATTTTAGAAAAAAACAGATAATAGCGAAATTGGTCTATAATTGTTAGGATCACATTTGTTACCTTTTTTGTATATTGAGACTCTTATTGCATTTTTTAGGTATTCCGGGAATATGCCACCTAGAAAGCTAGAGTTTACAAGATATGTTAAAGGCTTAATGATGACGTTATTAATTTTTTTTAATTAAGAAGCTACTAAAACCGTCAATGCCACAGGAGTTTTTAGATTTCAGATAAGCGATCACTGTAAATATTTCATCTTCAGTCACCGGACCAAAATAAGAAAGACGATTGTTTTGCGCTACATTTTTGAAAAAAGTATTGAAGTTATTTGCAATATCAACATTAATATCTGACAGTATTTTGAGAGAATTTAATATTTTTTAAGTTTTTGTCTTCATATCTTTTGCCCAAAAGATTATATTTATTATTTTCCATTGTTGTTTAGGATTCAATCTATTTTCATTTAACTTTCGATTATAGTAGGTTTCTTTTTGTTTATTTATTAGATCACAAATATTAATTTTCATTTTTTTGTAAGCGTTTCTTATATGTGGTATATGTAAACTATGTTTATTCCTGATATAATAAGTATTTTTAACATTTATGTTTGTCAGTCATCCAGGGCTTAAACATTTTGTTCTTTCGATTTTGTTTTAGAAACTTACTGGCAGAAACAGTAGAAGATAAAATGTTAGTGAAATTATTGAAAGCTTTAGAAGGACATGCACAACTGTATACATCATTCCAACATTCAACAGAAAGCCTCTCGTGCAGCACAGAATAATTAATTTCTTGCATGATTCGAGCATTAAATTTCTCATTTTTTCGTTCAGAATACCTAAATATGTCCAAGAGAGATACACCAGTAGCATAATGATCGGTTATATCCCATTCCAGTAGGATCGGACAGATATTTTCAAGGTTTTTATTAAAAACGTCAAACTTCTTACATACAAACAAATACAAATTTGTTTTTATGTTGATCAAAACACTTGTATCTTATCTATTTGACTTGGTTTATATACGATATAAATATTTAATTTTTTTATTTCACTGCGAATCGGTTTTTCCAACTTTAAATGAGGCTGTGAGTGGAAAAGATGGCGTAACCCACATTTTTTTTCAATTTTTAGTTTAGTTAACGATTAATCGATACAAAATTAGTGCAACTCATTTTAGCTTATAAAAAGATCAGAATACAACGTTGCTTCCGCCCTGGAGCATTTCTATGGACGTGAGCATTCTTTAGACACGATTATCTCCGTTGTTGCATTTTGCGCTCACAGCCTCAAATAGACCAACTTTTTACACCACACGTCTAAACCTAGTCTATAACTAACTTAAAAATTACGTCATCAAGAATTACTGCCTAAGGAGGAATCATCCAACCACGTTATACGTAACTGGAGACAGCTAACTTAAGACCAATACGGCTGGAGGAAGTTATTACTTGACGTCAAAGGACATCACACCCATATCTATAATCCAGCTAAAGTAAATAATGTCAAAACGACTCTGCGACATGCGACTTCTAGCCGTGGCTTACTAACCTCCAAAGTTTTTTTAAAACTAGCGAAATTTATTTCTTGTTAAAAGAGAAATTTTAAGTGTTTTAGACTCATACGAAAAAAATACACTATAAGTTGAAAAATTAGGGACAACATAGTGTACGCGTAGAAAAAAATATACTTTTAAGATATTTACCTCTTTACTGCTGTGAGAGAATGTGCTCAAATGAGCCTCCGAATGATCTCCATTTTGTACATTTTCACCTGAAATTATTAGATAATTAAAAAATATTAATCTTTAGAAAATTTATTATTTAAATAATTATTATTATCTTAATTAAAGTCAATGTTTTAATCGCAGTAAAATGTAAAAAAAACAAGTAGTGAAAATTAAAATTGTTATCAAAGTAAATTACATGCAAAATTATTAATCCTTGTGAAAAATGTGTAATGGGTATGAGTGTGCGTGCCATGCAATTGTGTAGTAAAGGGTGTTTTTTTTATTTCAAAATAAAATGTAATATAAATAATAAAAGAAAACATAAAACAATTACCTTAACCCGACACATACTCTTGATTTCTTTTCTTATACTTCTACTTTTCTTTCTTCTTTCTTGACTTGCTTAAAAATAAAAAAAAAAAATTAATCGGAAGCATCAGCTCCCAAATTAAGATTAGCCCGAATGTCTTCAGTTATTTGTGAGATCTTCGTTTTACATTCACATAGAATTGTTCGATTGTGCAGTTCATTGGCTTGTATTATTAAATTAATGAGATTTTCTAGTTCATGTTCAAGAAGCACTAATACATTGCGATGTGTTTCATCGGTGCTGTGATGAGACTCGATTGCAATGGGGTTCCTTTTTAATTGCTGGGAAATCAAAGCGATCTCTCCGTCAATTACGCGTTCAAGCTGCGATTTTATCTCTTCTTCGTGAGCTGCAAAGTTACGAATATACTCGGGGTTACGTATAGCAATGTTTATGGATATTTCTACAGATTTTCCAGACTCTGCCGATTCCATTGAACTCATGTGGCGTTTTTGACTGCCCCTGTGCATTGCCCTTAAGCCGAAAGCTTGATCGGACTCTGGTTTATTAAGCATGTCAAAACTTCTACTGCGGACCTGTTGATGAACGTTTAACGTGTATGTTTTTTGAAGGCGGTTCAATGCGATCTCCTCGTCGCTTTCGATGTGTGGTGCGTTTATCGGTGACAGAAGACTTCCGAAACTGTCTGACATATCGTCCATAAAAATAGAACCAGACTTGACACTCGTCGTACTAAGAGCTACCGAAGATGCTGTTGGCTGTTCTAGATTTATTTCTTTTATTGAAACAAATCGACCAGCTGCGGAATTGCTAATGAATTCGACTATTTTCTGCCGACCAAGTTGAAGCTTCGTTTCTAACAAATTAGGAGAGAATATAGTCACGGTGGGTAGGTAGGTAATCAAAGACTTTGGACAATTGAAACCAGAATGCGAATGAGTTCGATAAGGTTTGGCCTCAGAAGATGAAGAATCTTTGATGTGAGTGAATTGACTAGTCGAAGGATATTTGTACTGCGGCGATTGCTCTACTTTGTGAATCATATAGACCTCAACAGAATATGCAAGGCTAGGCGAGGAGTATTTTTTGAAAAAAATGTCATTAAAAAGAAAAGCATATTTTTGACAAAATGTTGTAAGTAGTATGGCCTGGCCTAGGGTCGAGATATTAATAATTGCAGGTTTTTTAACTGCGTTACTTGAATAACTTGAGTATGGGTTAATAGTTGGCTTCTTATATGTTTGTGTTGTGAAAGTTATAGCTAAATGGGAAGAGAAAACATTGATAAAACAAAATAAATTACTGAGATGGATAACAAAAATAAAGACACAAAACACTAGACAAGGCACAGGGACATGACGTTTTACACACAAATTGTAACCAATGTATAAGGGAATTTTAATAATGATCGTACTTTCGTCTAATGCAAGTCATATAAATGAGGGCGTCATCTTACCAGGACCGGTTCAACATAGAAAACCTTGAATACATTTTGGTTACGAACGAATATAAGCATGTTCTAGAATATTTAAAAATTATTGTGAACTGTCATCAGTCAAATTGTCAAAGTAAAAAAGAAATTGAATGTTACTAGCTTGAGTCTAAATCACAACTACACCCATTCCTATCTAAAATTAAAAAAAACTTTTAAACAAGAGAATGAAATGTCGTAATGAATCTTTGGTCTAGTTATTCACTACTAAGCTAAGTTTTTGAAACTATACCGACAATAAACTTCATGTAAAATGAATTTGATATAATTCTGAAACTCTGGTTTACATTTAATAGTAATTTTAAAAAATATTTTTTATTTTAAGACATAGAGAAATACATATTCATTTTAGAAAATTAAATGCGTATTAACATATATTTTGAAAAAATATAACATTTGTTTATAAAAGTCTCAAAATACATGTAAATACGCTTACAAAAAATAATTATTAATAGAGACAAAATAAATGTTAGTAATAGATAATTCATAGTACAATTACGGCGGAGGGCGAATTGATAAAAATATGTTTTTTTTTTTAATTCTTCAACAAACTAACTCATGCACACAGAAAGAGAATGTTCAAGTAAAAAAACATAAAATTATATATGAGGAAATATAAAGTGATTTTAGTCCTCTGTTTCAGAAATAGAAAAAGTCTGGACATCACAGCAAATATTTTCAAAATATTGATTCAAGATGATTTCCTCGCGCAGTTGCTGTCGTGATTCTTCAATTTCATTTTGCATTTCTGCAACAACGTCCATAGATTCTGAAATTTTGGAAACCTGGTTTCCGTATTGATCGATTATCTTAGTGTACTGATCGAGACGCGGTTTCAAGGCTTCTAATTTTTCGCCCAAGGAATTAATTTCCTTGTCCACGACTGTTTCGGCTCCTAACAAATCAATATTATGTCGTTCAATGGTGACCGATTCTGCTTCATTAATAAGCTCAATTTTTTTATCGTTCGTCGTTTTTTCAATACATGTTCTTTTAGCTTTTAAGAGAGGACGATTTAATTTTTTCTTTTCTATGGGGGACAATGTTACCCAGAACCTTGGTGAATCTCCAACAGTTTTTGTTTGGAACGAGTAAACTGGTGGCATTGTTTTTCCCGAAGAAAAGGAAGATGAACTTGCACTAGCGATGAGCGGTTTTGGTGACCTGGCAATATGGCGACGTGGAATGGAAGCATTTCGAATGTTTTCGGCAACAAAGTTACGTTTGACTCGCTTGCGTGCCAGTTGGCAGCCATTACAATCGGCAGTCCAACTATGTTTGCCATGTTTAGAAGGTTTTTTTGGTGTTGTCGCTTTTTGTGGATGATGTCCCACAGGAGAATTATCAGTCGATGAAGACACTGCGGAGTGCATTGAACTATCCTGATCCTCCAAACCTTGGATTTTAGATGTGGGAACAACACAATGCCGACGCTTACGTTGTATTGAATCATTCTTGGAAGCTCGTGATTTATGACCTTCATCCCAAGAACTAGATTCGGGAGCTTTCTTTTCAACTTCGGATACATTAAGTGAGTGAAAGCTGTCAGATTGCCCATGGCTTTTATGTTCAGGAGTGGATGCAGTTACAGGTGTGTTTGATTGGCTTTGTTGTTGAACGATTCTTTCCAGCTTTAATGGAGTAAGTTTGTGTCGAATAGTTTTTTCGATATTATCAAAGATTTTCTCTTTTTTTAGATCATTCTCTTCGATTTTCTCTATAATCTTTAGTTCCATGGAATTCAATTCAGAGTCGGACACTAAGGGGTCGTCTGAGTCAGGAAAAGAAATGAAATCTATCGAACATCTTTCAGATAAAGCTTCTTGATCTATTATCTCTGGACTTCTCATTCTGTATGTGGCATTGTTTGTTGATAGACACTCTTTATCTTCGCATTTTAAAAGCTCCATAATGCGACTTTTTCCAATGTAGATTTCAGATTCATTTTCTGTTTCGATTTCCGAATCACTATTTTGCTGTTGGCTATAATATTGAATGTGGTCTTCCCACAGTTCGTGGAATTCCTGTTTGCGCTGGCTACGCTCTTGGCGAGTCATAAGTCTGCGAGAACTATTCGCCGAAGTACTTGACTCCATCTCTGTGGAGCTATTCATGTCTATATTGCGCTCATCAGAGAGTGGCTGTTCAGCTGGAAAGACCATCATTTCATTAGACTCAAGTGTCTTTTCAATATAAAGACCGCTTATTTCGTGGCTTAAATTGTCGATGTTATGTTCGAGAGTAATATCAGATGTAATGGTATTCGAGGGCTGAAAACCCAAATTTGTGGACTCTTCAGAGTAGTTCATGCGTGTTATTTTATCAAAGAAATTTGAATTCTCCCCAGCAGCGACTATAAAATTAGAGTTAAAATCCATCAATGGTATTTGAGACTGGATCTGATCATCTTCGTCGACTTCTGGGACAGGTTCAAGTAACCGACTGTTATTCGTATCGCGATTATACCAGTTCTTAAATGCTTCAAACTCCTCATCTGAGTCCTCATCTGTATCGGTATCATAGTCACTACTATCATCAATTAGTGACACTTTGGCTTTTGTTTTACGGGGATTCTGACTTTCCCAACTGGGTACTCTCCGACAGGGAAAATCCGGACGAATACTTACGACTTTTTCAAAACATGTATCACATAAATCGACATACCGAATGCTCGAAAAGATCTCATTGAAGCTCAACGGTTTTTTTAAGGGTATATACTTGGTCGGCGATTTCGGAATATGATAGTGTTCCGGAATATTTTGAAATCTTGAGGAATTGTAACCGAAGTGAGAGCATGTTCGATACGGTTTTAAATCAATAATGAAGCTTCGCTTACTTGAATTATAAAATTCAGATTGAGCTTGAGTTCCAATGTCGACCAGACAACTCGTTAATGATTTGATGTCAGAGCGAACAACTGGTTGGCAAATTCGAGGAGTAAAACATTCCGAAGTGTAATCTCCAGAAGGGAATATTTCAGGCGAAGTAATTTCTAATTTTAAAGGAAATATTTCATACTGAAAGTCAGAAATATTGGATTTAAAATTGTTTTTTTTCTTCTTGAGGAAATTATTTTCTTTAAACAATGATTTAATAAACTGACGATTATGTGCATATAAGGCGGAACACATGTCAAAATCGGAATCTTCCTCTCGGTAATGTTGATTAATTTTAACTGATGACTTGTTAATGGGATTAGTATTTGTATTTTCTTGAGCTGTAAAATGAACAATGTTGTAAGCAAGTTAGTTGACGGCGAGGTAGCTGCCTGCATAAATTTGAGTTATACAGTAAATAAATACATACGTAGAAATAGTGACTGCTTTTGTATAAGAACTTTGTTAACTGTAAGGTTTGTTCTTTTCTTTTTTTAATATTTACAAACACACATACCTGATTTAGACAAACAATAGCAGTCACCACTCTTTACTAGTTAATAAACTACATTCTAATGATACGTTGTGATTTATAAATATATGTAATTTATTCAGAAGTAGATGCCTAAATAAAAAGATGTTAAATATTCTTATCCATGTCCTATCTATATTTTATAAATCGTGAGTGACTTGTGTTTTGTTATTTACAATACAGGAATTGTGATTATTATAACATTATAATTTTTAAAATTACAAATTGTATATTATTTTACCTCGTGGAGATGGTAGACTTTTAATTGTTGCAGTATGCTGCCTCTCTCCATTAAGAAAGTCAAGAGTTGCTATAGTTTTTTGTTTGTTTGTTTGGAAAATTTAAAAAGTTTTAAAGAAAATCATACAATCAAATTAATAAATAATAAGTATAGAAAAACTTTTTTCTTTTATTGTTAGTTAATTTAAAAAAAAATGTAAAGTTAATAACGTAACTATGTTGAAGGAAAAGTATGTTGTATACTATAAAGGTAATAACTATCAATGGGTGGGCGTGGTCGAGGTGGAACATTAAAAAAAACACACAAGACAAAAACATTTACAATTCATGATAAAACACTGAAAAATCTTGATATGTTGAATATAACTAAAGACAAACTTATATACAATGAAAATATTTCCATGCGGCTCCCATAAAACGCAAAACAAAGATGAATATGATTTTATATGAAAAATAAACAATAATATTAATTGTATGTATCTAACAATACTTCTATTTGATTCAATCACTAAAATCGAAGTTGATCATACAATATCACTAGGTTTAATATTAAATAAAATAATTGTGTGCCATTTTATGTTTGTACAAATTTTCAGTTAAAAAATAGAAAAATTTTAACGTTTTCAAAACTGAAAAATAGAGCTAACATAATTAAGGAAAGTTAGAGCTAACATAATTAGGGCCCACTTACACGAATCTTTTTTGACAGTAGTAACCACAGAATTATCCATGGATAGGCACTATATATCTACATAAAAATGGAAACCCGTTGAAACACTGTCCACTACATTTAGCGCTCTATCCATAGATAAATCTGCAAAAATTTTATTCACTCATATTTCTATGGATAACTTTTTACATCTGTCAAATAGAATTTGACAAGATTGCTGTAAATTATGTTCGCCTTTATGTATGCAACAAATGCTGTTGTTGTTTTGTGGGGTTTTTCTATTTCGTTCCTGTTTTTATCTATCTATTTAATTTTTTGTTAGTCTTCTATGATTTTCAATTTATCCTTTGTTTTCGTGCGTCATTCAAAACTTGGGTGTTATTCTGCGAGGGAACATCTTCCGAAGGTCCTGCAATCTCTGGAGTATGTCTATAGCAATTTTATACTATTCAAAGAAGAAGACAAAATGTTAATACTGAGTTCACCTACATTTAAGTGGAAACAGCTTCAGTACTTCAGACTACTGTAATGTCGAGGAAGTAAAGGATTTGTTTACCTTGACCCTGCTGTAACTTCTTATAACAACTACAACTTTGAAAGCAAACGAGGGGTCATTCTTGCTAAACGTTGTTGTTTGTACTAAGAAAATAATTGAATTCATTACCACAGTCCTTCTTTATGGTATTGGTAGACATTTTCAAGATTCGATGAAGAAGTACTAAGTGCTAGGTCGATTTGAGCGAGAAATCATTCAATTGATTTTCATTCCGTTATGGTTAAAGGGTGCAAAGAAGCTTCAACGGCGAGATTTACGGGTTGTACGATGGCATCGACCTAACTAGAAGGATACGTATTTAGCAAATACGATGATTTGGTCATGAACGAATTGACAATAACGAATACTCCAGTCAGTAGGATTTTCAAAGCCACTCAAATAACTAGAACTCACAAAAATTTAGGCGCCAGCAGCTTGAGTCGACACAATTATGAAAGATTGCTTTGTCTCTTAAATATTTTAATGGCACACAACTATTGAACAATATTCGTTTTATTTTATTTAACCTATCAACTAAGCTATATTCCTAACAATGCATCGCTTATGCTTTTTAAAAACTTACAAAACAATAAATAAGAAGCAAAAATAAAACAAAACTAATTCTCTCAAACTCAGGTGAAACACAGTTTACGATTTACGAGTTGTATTAATTATTATCGAAGAATAGTTTCTATTCTAAAACAGCGAATGAGAAAACAAAATTATTAACACAAACGTGTTCGAAATAAAACAAAAGTATCAAACGAAAAAAAAACAATGATAACACGAAAAAGTAAAATAAAAAATTGTTATTTTTGAAAAATGATTTTGTGGTTAACTAATTTTGAAACTCACCGTGATTTATTTAAAAACTAGAGTAAAAAATCGATTTGTGTTGTTTTTTCAGATTTTTTTTTTGTTATAAAACTGGTTGAGAGATTGTGTTGACTTGGAAGTTTATTTTTTTTTTAATATTTTGTAATACATAATTATTACACATATTATTAGTTAGTTTTAAATTTGTATATAAAAACTATGCTTCTATTTTGATTTATTGACTAATTCACTTTCGTTTGGAATTACGAGAGCTGGCTACGATGGAAATTGTTTGAATTAAATAATTATTTTATTTTAGTTTATGTACTTAAGACAAAATTATTAATTATTGAATAAAATAAATTAAAAAATGTTCAGTATATAGTTTAATAATGCAAAGGTCACTTAAAACACAGCATAAAGGTTGTTGTTCCTGTTTGGATTTTTTTTTATAATAAACAAAGAGAAACAACATCTATTACTTTATAATAAAAATCTAAAGCAAAAAGAAAAAGAAAATAATTTAAAAATTGTTTAAATTGGAGACTTTTGTGGAATTTAAGAGATAAACAAAATCTAACTTTACTATAAATAGGAAGGCGGTAGATATATAATTATAATAACTACTTTAAAGTGTATTTATACAAATATTTAAATAGTAGGGAAAAGTTTTGAGAACAAATCTATATAAAATAAATTAATACAAAAAGGATAAAAATCAATTAAAAAATAACTCTTTGTAATCATAATCTAAGATTGAATAATACGAAAAATAAATATAATCTCGCGTTTGTTTTTAGATACCAAATTTAAATAGAATCGTCTCATTAGTAAATTGAATTATAAAAGAAAGAGGTGGGCATAATTAAACATCTATATTAGTGTTATTTTAAGGCAGAATATTTCTTCGATTGATTTTTGTTCATGTGTACATTGAGGGACTATGTAGAAGAAGATTTAACGACGAGCTCTTTAGATATTTAACTGTTCAAAAAGCTAAAATTGAGCGGCCGAGATGACTGGGACACGTGGAGCGTATGTACACAAATGCACCAGCCCAAGAGCTTTCGAACCCTAAAATGATCTTCCTCTAATGCGTACTCCAGCATTAGAGGAAGATCCCAAAAAAGATGGCGCACAGAAGTGGAAAACGAGCTGTGTGTAACTGAAAACTGCTAGCTAGGAACAGAGCAGACTGCAGAGGTATGTTGTTGAGACTAAATTGCTTTGTTTTTCTTATACACATTAGTAGAAAATATAAAAATGTCTATAATTGTACATCAGTAGCTTTCCGGCAATTTAAAAATTTATTGAATGGGATATTATAGCTAAAGAAGGATTGATGTACAAGTTCGAGGTTCAAGTTTATCTAAATTCTTCTTCATTCAGCCTCATCTTTATGACTCATAAATCATATGCAGCTGCAATGAAAATTGGACAGCTCGGATCCGTGTCACCGTGCGAAACAGTGGCGAACTATCAAATTTTGTGAGATTGCAAAACGCTTTGAATTATCCTATTGGAACATTTAATTATGGTCCCGGCAAAGTGTTCTGTCGATAAACACAATTATGTACTTCAAAATAATTCAAAAAGTAATAGCGATTTTATTTTTAAACTAGATAACAAATATTTTGTATTTATTCGCTATCCAGCGCTTTCAGTGCTCAAAAATAAAATTTGTTGTGCACAAATAACAACAAATTTCCATAAAAACACATAGAAACTAATGTCGAATTCCTTTGAAATAAAAAGTTGACTTTTTTCGGACTAAAGTCGCTTTTTTCGGACTAAAGTTGCTTTTTTTCCGAAAATCATAATCCATAGACAAGAAAAAGTTGCTTTTTCCCCCTCAGATCAACTTTTCTTGAATCTCGATTTGATAGCAAGATTCACACATATTTGCACACATACTTAACAGATTTGTTTTCTTCTGTCAGACGAGCCGTTTAATTGTGTATTTTGGTTTATTTTAATACAGATTTCTCAAATAAAATAATTTTAAAATAATCTATTGGACTTGAGCCTTGTTGTTAATAGTGCAATATGTTAATAAAGTGAACTTAAGTGAATTGTTTAGATCGCGTCTATAAAATATACACCACACAATCACAGAAAAAAAGCAACTTTGTTGTTTCAACATCCATAGGAAGGAAAAAAAGTCAACTTTTCCGATCAAATCTGAAAAAATCTAAGGAATTCGACATTAAGCTATCTAGTAAATAATAGGAGAATCGGTTGTGATTTTTTGACATTTTTGTGTGTACTGACAAGAAAATCGAATATTTTTTATAGTAGCAACCTTTCTGTAACCATTAGCAAATTTATAAAAAGAAACTATTTTATAGTTTGGGAAGGTGATAATTTAATACCTAAGCATTTAATAATAAGACGATTCTTAAAAATATTAATGTATACCTCCAGATATCTTTGATTTATTCCACAAAAGACTTTTTTTTTAATTTTAAATAACCGACTTAGTCTTTGTGTAGCGAACATTAAAAATAAAAAAAAACTTGAAATTAATTGGAATAGTCAACTTACCATCACTCAATACTACTTCTGGTTGGCTAGGGACTGGCGCTTGTTTAGTTTCTATTCTCATTACTTGGTGCTCTGAAAAAAGAACACACAAATTTAATTTCTAAAGATATCCACATTCTGAAGACATTTTTACCTGATGCGTCTTCAGTTTCTGATTGGCTAACAACGGCAGTTTTCGATGAGGTTTGCTGTTGTGCACCAGAAGTTGGTAGCGAACTTAAAGCTTCTGATTCTGAGAAATCGGTGTCGGTATCTAGAGTATTAAACAAAAAAATTAAATAAAAACAAACATAAACACAAAAGATAAGCTTACATTCTCCATGAATATTCTTTTTCTTTTCGACAGTTCTCTTATATTCGTTGAGTTCGTCATCTGTAACATTATCGAATGGATTCTTAGCGTATGGTGCCTTATAGACGGTTGCGTTGTGTTGGAAACCACGTTGAATAATACCCTTGGATGCAGCACCCATAAGGACAACATGATCACCAGCTGAAGAGACTGTTGCATCTTTGATGCGATTCGCTTCATCCCATGTAACACCTTCCAAAATATGAGATTGTGGACCAGCGGAGATTTTATCTGCACGACGGTTGTCTTTGATCTGAGAATACAATTTAGAACTTTATAAGAAAATAGTATGGGATGAAATTTTGTAAAAGCTTCCTAAAATCTGCATTGATTGCTTCAATTAATACTTGATAAACGGTCGTTCGAAAAACCAGTTGTGGCAATATATACGGCAACAAAACGTACCTAAAACTGAGGTATAGGTGTTGGAGAAACAATATTTTATTTACTACACTGCGACTTAACAATTAAGTAGAATCTTATAACATGAAGAGTTCGGCAAAATGAACAGTGTTTGCACTTTTTTTTTTGCTAAAGGGAGAAACAATATTTTATTTACTACACTGCGACTTAACAATTAAGTAGAATCTTATAACATGAAGAGTTCGGCAAAATGAACAGTGTTTGCACTTTTTTTTTTGCTAAAGGGAGAAGACTTTTAAGAAACATGTATGAATATTATTTTTTTTTTAATCTTTATGACCAATTTTTGTATGTTTATTGTGTTTTATAAATAAGAATAAAACATATTGTTTTTTTATAAACAGCTACATATAGTTTAAGATTTAAAAAAGCTATTTTTTTCTTTAACTATTTTTCGATATTTGGAAAAATGACCAATTAGAGAAGAAGATTGAGATCTGTTCTATAACCGTAAATCTTTTTGAGAATTATCTATCTAATAATCTACATCAAAATTTCGAGATCCTGCCAGTGGACATTCTGAAATATAAAATATCTATTTACGAGCAAATAAAGTGTTGACTAAGTTGTCGTTCCTCTCATAGATTTTAAAAAACTCTTTGAATGTTTTTTACCAAGTAGAGATACATGGTATAAAAATAAGGTTCTGGAACCTACACTACTACTTTTCTAGTGGCTAAAAAAATAAATATAACAACTGAAAATGGCTTCTTCTAAAAAGCTCTTAAAATAGAAGATTCAATCAGATTACACTATAACAGAAGTGTATTATGTACAAGCAGAAGTTATAGCAGGAACGAAAATGGTAGGAGCAGCAATACCTCGAGCCGGTATTACAGTTTTCATTGTCAGCCGGAAAGCAATACTACTAATTTCGGATGTTGTATTAATGCATAGAAAGAGCTGAAGGGAAGTATAAGGTTCTCGATACACAGAAGAATTAAGACTTTATCGAAAAAATCTCTGCGTTATGTGACCTTAAACTTAAATTGACGTATAAAATCCTGTCAAGAGCTAAATTAACATGATCCATACTTAACAGGTGTATCGCTAAAAAAAATTAAACGAATCCGATTATGCAAAAAGACTGAAAATCTAAATCTTACTTTTATCTTACTTACCATAATATGCTAACATATTTCCATTAAACCTTAGGATACCATGACTTGGATGAACAGTAGTACTCAGATACCATCGAAGAAATATCTTAGTGAGCATTGACTATTTTATACCCCAAGACGGAACTATGAGTTGAGTACGGTAGAATTAGGAATTGGAAAATCCTCAATTACAAATCAGAAAAGATGAAATTCCACCAGACACATTCAAAACGTGCCCATAAAAGTTTATAACTTTAGGCCAGTCAGTGAATTAGTCTGTCTATTCATTGATGTCAAGTTGCAGAATAACATCAGCTTAGAAATCAAACGTAGACTTACTCTTGATAAATCTGTGGGTTGAGTAAGCAATTTAAAAATAAAGCTCTATCGAGAAGAGCAAAGGAGACCCTCCCAAAAACACTCATTATTTCAATCTTACTGATAGTTCTAGAATTATTGTTCATTGTGTTTTGCCAAAATTAAACAACAGAATCATTTAACAATATTTTAAAAATACTAACATGGTTGTTATAAAAAAAATAAAAATATACAAATAAAAAAAAAAAAACACGAATAAAAATAAATAAATACATTTTTTAACACTAAAAACAAATAAGACAAGGATAATAATACAAAAATATAATGTCAAGAAGAGACATCAGCCATCATTTTTTGTATAATTTTATTTTTAAAACTTTTTTTAAAACTTTTTCATAAGTTAAAACTGCAAAATGTTTATTAAAAGTTTTAGAGCAAATATTAAACGTTTTGTTTAAAGTGTAATTCGTACTTGAGTTTGATTAGTTTAAAAATCTTGTATGCATTTGGATTAACAGACATTTTGGAACATAAAGATAGAGAATCAATATTAAATTTAAAACGGTCAAACGCAAATAGAGCCTCAAACTGCAATAATCTAACTGGGAAGGAATCAAAGAACAGTAGATGGATTTGGTAATGTAAAGATCATTAAATTCCCTAGACCTACGTTTAACATGTTACTTTGTCGATATGGTGCTTAAACGAGTTTATTTTCAATAATAATTCCTATGTCAGCTAATCAGCTAATATGTTTTTGACAATAGTGTAGTAAAGAGTTATTGTACTCTTTTTTCTCAGAAGGGAAAAATATTACACTTCTCTACATTTTGCATCATTTTGGTTTTACACCAGTTTACAACACTATTCAAACATTATTGTAATGATAGCCCGTCATGAATATTGGTAACACCCAGGAATAATAATCTAATTTAATAATAATTTAATAATGCAGAATATATTCCGTACTCATTTAATTTGAAAATAAGAAGGCATCAACCTATATAAATGTTTCCCAATCGGAGAAAAGCTTCCTTGAATTATCCAAAGAAAAGGTCCTACATATGGTTTACTGTGTATTGTCAAGGCAACGAATTATATTTTCGAAATTGTAAAAAAATATTTCTTTTTTTTGTATTCTACAATATTATACAACTAATCTATACGTCAATAAAATGACCAGCTTATCGGAGACAAATATACGATTAAACCAGTCGTACATTTTCTTGAAAGAAAGGGTTCTTTTAACTTCTAAGAATTAATCAAATATAAAAATTTTAATTTCATATAAGCTTACCTGTTGTTGCACTTTCTTGAATTCTTTTGAATTGGTTCCTGTTGGTACAAATTGTAGGGCACCTTCAATCCGCACTGGTGTGGAATGCGTTGGTGAGCCTTCAGCTACCCACTGATTTATTTTTAAGAATTTTCACCACAAATAACATAAATATTATTCAAAAACAGATGTTGTACCCAAAAGTAGAGCGAACAGCGACGGAAGTAGAGCGAATTCAATATGAAAAAAAAGAAAATATTTTTTTTTTCTTTAAGCATTTACTCTTGCAATAGGTTACAAAAGTTTAAGTAAATAATATTATTAAATTAAAAAAAAAAAGTTATCAGCGACAATTTTAAATTAAATTTAGTGATGAATTTCAAAATGCAATGAATTTGTTTGAAATTAATACGATCCGTTAGTAGGTGTGCAATTTGTTAAAAATAAACAAAATAAATATTTAAAAAAATAAAAAATGCAAAAAAAACATAAAAATACATACATAAAATAATTTTGTGCCTATGGACGGACTGATGATTTTCTCATACTGAATTTACTTTGCTGAACATGCTTTTAAGAAATAAAATATGAATAATCAAACACATACATGAAAGACAATATAAAATTAAAACGAAACACGCAGTTATGCAAAAAAAAAAAAACAGAAATGCAAATAAAAATAAAAGAAAGAAAGAAAGAAAGAAAGAAAGAAAGAAAGAAAGAAAGAAAGAGAGATAGAAACAGAGAAATTGTCGCTTTAACTTTTCAAAGGTTTTTTTTACGAGCAGTTTGATAAAAAAAAATATTTTCTCTTTTTTCTTTCAGGTTTTAAAATAAAATTAAGAGCTTTTCCCGCCGACAATCTTAATTTATCAATTCCGTGATGTGGCACAAAATTATTTTTTTAGTACAATCAAAATAAAAAAGAATTTTTCAAAGTTAATAAAAATTGCAAAGGCAGTTATTTTATTTTTATATTTATTTAGTAAATGACATTTTTGTGTCTATATATTTGTATGCATTGTATATTTACTTAAGTTACAAGCATTGCAACATAACCTAATAAAAATGCATTAAAAAGGATCTATAATATATTTTTGAATATCTACTTGTTCTCAGTTTAATAAAAACCACAAATTTTATAATATTTATGCAAATAAATGCAAAAGCATTTTGTGGTTATTTAAATATTAATTGCTTGTTGGCTAGAAATCAAATTATTTTAACTAGGAAACGGTTATGTATTTAAATTCAAATTAATCTATAATTTCGTTGAATTATTGAAAATATTGATATACATACACACATATTTATTTAAATTTAAAATAAATTCTATTTAAAATTTTGGAATGTAATTACATACATAAGTATTTAAGAATATAATAAAACTTACAAAAATATATAATGAAAGTTAAGACACAAATTGCATTACTCGTGACACAAGATTCAGATGAAGTTTGATTGGTCGAAAAATTGACAAAGCGGCTGCTAGAAGCTAAACACCGTTAAAATATCAAATAAAGTCGTCGGTATATTTTCGGAAAAGAATCTGGCCTATATATTCTAAATAAAAAACTGATATTTTAATATTGCCAGACTACTGTGCAGACATCGGGTCCTCTTCATTTAACTAAAATGTGCTAATTCAAATGTAGATCAAACTATGCTTTGTCAATGCAAACACGTATTTTATAACATAGATTATATACAGACATACTCTGTTGAAGCATACGTTTGCTTTGCAAAATTGTAAGGTTCGATTAGAGGTAATTAGTTAAGCACATACTATGGAATGGATGTCTGTGCTGATATACAGATTCGCAATACACAATCAGTAGTAATTCATCCAAGCCTTACCAAATATGTACCGAGGAACCGAAAACCCGATACCAAACTTAAATATTTTAAATTGAAGTATGTATATTAAATGTTGAAGTATAAATTTTGTGATATTCGAACGGAAAACATGTTTTGAATGTCATGAAATAACTACAAAGTTCAATCTTATAAAACATTGTTTAAAGTCGGATGTCCTTCTTTTATACTTACATTCTTTAACTTTAAAATTCAATAATTGAATTTTATGATTTTGTGCATCAGATAGTGAACATGTTTAATGTTTCAAGAAGATAATATTTAAATATGTGATACTTTAAAGAAATTAACTTAACTTATTTTAATTTGAAGTGAGCGAATAAAAAAAAATAACCCAATTATCAAACAAACAAAAAAATATATCGTTTATAACACAATAGTCAATTGCCGTACACTCATTTTACATATTTTGTATAAGTTTTATTTTTAACAAATACATTGAAAGTTTTTTTTTTTATTTTCACTGAAAAGCTAATTTATTAAAATACTATTTTTTGTTTATTTAATGTTTGTTTCACAATTCTAAAGCAAAGTTCTATTTAGGTTTGGTACTTTGAACATGCTAACTTGCCTTTTACATAAAAAGTCTTAATTTACTAGCTAAGTGAGGTATCGAATTTAAAAGCAAACTGAAAGTCAAATAGTTTGACATCGATAAAGTACGCTTTATGTAAAAGCATCCATCGAGAAACGAAACACTCCGATTAAACCAATAGTGACTTATGCCCATTTTAACAATAACAGTTTAAACTTTGGAATTTACAGACATTCAACTACAGTTTAAGCTTAAAAGATCACTTAGAAAATGGGAATAAGTAAATGCAAATTTTCAAAAATGCGTAAACGCAACTCCCCATCTATGATTTGTCATTTCATTTGATCCTTGTTTCCTTTACTTTTTTGTTTTTTTTTCTTAAAAACTCTATTTTCAAATCAAAAGCATGTACATTGTAGTAGTAGGTGATTTACATTTTGAAAAGACGTAATCGAATCTTAATGATAAAATTTTGTCGAAAATTAGCCAACATTTGTGAAACAATTTTGGATTAATTTGAAAAATATAGAGATCGACTTGTGTCTAGATCAAATTTACAATGCTGACGAGTCTACCTTACTTTTTTAGCCTATGCCGAACCAACATATTAGTGGCTTTTAAAGAAAGCATTGGTCAAAAAGTAATCAAGGAAAGAATCACTTTCCGTTTGGCAAAAAGTCACAAGTGTTTTTTTAACGGAAACGCTGTTAGGTACTCCAATTAATAATAATAAGGCTGTCGCTACCAAGTCAAACAAAAATAAAAAAAGTCTTTTAAAACCTTTAGTTACAAGTCGAGGACTACATTATTAAAGATTAAAATTAAAGCTTAAATTTTTAGGCATCACTCATGCCTCCCTTGGTATTGCATGGGACAAAGTTAAGTCTTCGAATTTCATCCCTTTTAACAGTGAGTGGGATGTGGAGTATGAGTTTCAGGTGGCGATCAAATCTTGTATTGAATGACATCGATTTATGAATTGTATCTAGAAACCAAGAATGCAGAAGAAGTGCAAGTGCAAGTGCAAGTGCAAGTGCAAGTGCAAGTGTAAGTTCATCAGGACTGAAAATCAAAGGCAGCATGCCAATTATTTCGCATTCTTCTTCAATCGTCTGAAGAAATTTGTTTTATGTAGTGTAGAATTTAAAAGACACCGTAATCTATTCAAAACAGCACGATATACTCAGCTGGTACTGTCATGTCCTAAGGAGAGATGATGAGAACCCTTTACAAAAGAGAGTATCATACAACGTTCCGTTAAAATTTTGAAAGATAGGAGACAGCTACCTTCTTATTACGAAAGAGAGGCAGGCGTTTACATGAAGTGACAAAAGTATTTTTAAAAAATTAAAACAAAACTTTAAATTCAAATTTCCTATTTGAAATGAAAATAAAGACAACTGCCTAGCGCTGGACCACATTAGCGATGGAATGAAAGACCGTCGAGAGAGACAGGTTCGTTTTTAATGAGACTGAGCTAGAAAGAATACACCGAAATTTCACCGAAACTCATTTCAGAAATGAAACTCGGCGTTAGAGTAGATGTTTTCTCTCATTCCTTTTCTTTTTTTGTGTATGAAAGAGTAAATATAGTTACTAAGATACGAAAATATTATCACTTTTGTTGTTAGAAGAGTAAATTCGTGAACACAGTTACTAAGATACGAAAATATTATCGGTTCTTTCTCAAAAAAATTCAATTTTCAGTTTGATATTTCCGTTTAAAATCTCGAAAATTGTTTTCATTTAAATAAAACTTTGTTTTGTGTGTAGCCACAGCTTTCATTGGAATGTTTTTCATTTAAATGAAAATGTGGCAGGCACTTAAGCTTCACGACTGGAAAATTTAAGCAACTTTACATAAAATTGTCAGTTAGATATTTCTTTGTTACCAAGATAATTGAATTCATGGACGTATATATATGGACTGCTAGTCCAACGTCAGTTCCATACAATAATTGTCAAAAAAAATGTCGCCAAAATTGTATATAGCGATGCTAGCCCTCCATACGCCTTTTTAGGCAAAACAAAAAACTACTAAATTCTCACGTAGAATCTCGCGACATCTGTCTTAAAAAAATTATAATGTCGCATATTCCAGCAACCAAATAACAGACTTTTTTTGATTTCATTCATAGAAATGTGCGACATCTATGAGTATTTACCTTCTTTTTTTTTTTGGTGTATGTTTTTGTTTTGACTTTTCAGTATGGATTTTGATAAATTTTGTAAAAAAATTTATCGCGTAGCAAAATTTCCTTACAATTTTTCTCGTGATTTTGTTTTATTTAATTAAAAGTGAAGTTTTAAAGATATTCCGCGATGATCGACAAAAAAATTGCAAAAATTGTGCATTATTTTTTATGAAATAACGAAATTAGATAAAATGTGAACCACGTCAAAATTAATGTTAAAAAAAAAACTTGAAATCTATGCAGATATTGTTGTTTTTGTGATACAAATATTTATTATTATTTGTATATGTAATTAATTTAACTCTATTTACAAAAAAATTTGTTATTCAATTGAAATGAGAAATATCTATTAGTTTTGCGTTTGCCAACAAAAATGAGATTTCATGTTTTTTCCGCTAGTGTAGTTTCGAGGGCTAGTGTCGGTCAAAATGACAGACTTATAAAAGGAACCAACATGAGGTATGCTACTAGCAGTCCATATCTATTACGTCCATGATTGAATTAATCAGACCTTTACTAAGATATTGTGAAACAAAAACAAAATTCTTTCTTTAAAATGGAAAAAATACAAAATTTTTAAAAATTGTGCATTTCATTAATATTATCACAAGCATAAGTGAAATATTTAAATAAAAAAAGGTAACTTAAATTGGAATGATTAAAATGGCACAACTTTAAGCTAACTTGATTTGATTACATTTATGTATTTTTTAGCGTAAAAGGTATGTTTTGAAAGTTGTGTAGTTTACTTGTGTGACTTGATTTGTATGTTTTTTTTTAAATCATAAAATATCTAATTTTTGTCCTCGAATGTTATAATTTCTACCTTTGTGATTTTTTTCGGGTCGGGTGTTCCAGTTTCCAAAACTTCAACCTTTTGGTAAACATTTGGCGAATTGAGCCACCGGCTACGGTCTCCTCCTTTGCGCCAATCGCCTTTTTTCCAAATTCTAGAACAAATAAAATATAAATCAGAAAATTTTAAAACACAAAGCTATTTTTTTTTAAATTAAAATACATAATAGCGAATTGAACGTTTATTCTATCTTATTCTTAGCTATGATTGTATACAAACATGATCAAACAACAAAACTTATTTTAGAGTTTTATTCATTTTTAACTGTCAAAATTCTACTTAAACTGAAAGAAATAGCATTTAGATTTTGTGGGTACGGTTCGCAAAACAAGTAGTGTTTTTGGGCATCAAAAAGCCAAGCCTTACCAAATCTTAATGATACATTTTTTTTAAATACTCGAACAAGTTCGTAACTTTAAGACTTTCACTGTCAGTTTAGCTCCAGTTCGTCCAAGACCTGCACAAAAATCAGAAGAATCATAACGGCTTCATAAATAAAGTCTGTCTAAAGGCACATAATTTCGCGTACGCGAAATAGTTCTCTATCTCTCCTGGACATACCCTGTTTATGTACAGTCGTCTGGCAAGCGCTTTTTCGACAGTTTTTTTTTATTGAACAGTTCCTGTGTGACCAGCTTCGCGGGTTCAAGGGATTTTAACTTCGTTTCTGTAGTCCAGTCTCGCTCACGCAACTTCGTTCTCCGCTTAGGGTATTGCCAGTCGTTTGGCAGGCGCCTTTGTAAACAGGACACAGGGCAAGAACTAGACGAATAAGCTAGAAAGGGATCTGCATCACAATTAATTATGGTAGGAACATTTTGTGGTATACCCATAATTGGCTGGTAAACAAAACGCATCTTAACAATAGAAAAACCGAAGGTAACAGATAAGCAAACAAAATTCATTTCATACGCTTATCACTAGCGAAAAAAGCAACTCCTACAACTTAACAGAAGCCAGGGTCGTCTGTTTAGTCACATATTTCCTCATTGGCATTGATGTGTGAAAAAACTCCTTATGGCTATGAGAATAGCAATAGAAAATATGTCTAAAAATGATCAATGAAGACGAAGAAACAGCAGAACACATTTACGACATTTTACATTTTTAGGATACGAAAACATTAACTAGGAAAATTCCAGCTCGAAGCTGCTGATTTTGCTGCCAGCTCACGAACCAAGCTCCTTTCCTTATAAAATGCAACATCGTGAGTGCCAAGTGAGATCTAAATAAAAAGACATCACAATAGACCCAATAGGACCGCGGTGATCTGTGATCAATTATACCACCTCTAAAATAGATCTACAAATCTACACAAAAACATTCGTTGGTCGTTGGTCGCTCTCATATGAACACTCCTTAAAGATGAATTCGTGAAAAACTCAACTTTTTAATTTAAACAAAAACAATAATACTTAGTTTCAACATTAAAATTTGTACATACCCTTGCCGGTATAGTTCTTCTTCTTCGAGCAAATAACCCAAAGAAGATACTGCCGGTGGAAGTTCAACATCGTTCTTCGGCTTAGGCAGTTCAGATTTAATTAATGGATGACGATAAATGTAACCGGTTCGGAAGCCAGCATTGTCCAGCATGCGCATTAAAGCTTCAAACTCAGCACCTCCAACACGCCATTTGGGTTGTTGCAGTAACTTATGACTTGTTTCCTTGCTATTTTCCGTCTGTGATTCATCTGCGGTTGATGCATCTTCGGAGGCAGCTGCAGCAAGAGCTGCTTTCTTTTCAAAAGCAGCAGCAATATCTTCAGGTGGTCGACGTGCTGCATCGTAGATGCTTTTTCGGGATTCCTCAGGAATCATGACTAAGTTATCAATACCTACTGGCAGTAGTTTTAATTGAGTTTCACATGCTTGAACAATGTGATGGGCAGCGAAGAATGCCTCTTCAATGGTTTCACCACAACAGAGAGCTCCATGATTTGTTAGCAGCATTACCTTTGATACGGGTCCTAAGTTACGAACGAGTTTTTCGCGTTCCTCCGCATCTGCCAGGCAACCGCTGTACTGATGTGTGGAGACCTCGCCGAGGACTACAGAGTCATTGGTCAATGGCAACAGACCGACTTTGAGTGACGAGACCGCAACAACGGGATTACAACCGATGTAAATGGCACAACGGATATCTGGGCGGGCTGCATGGACGACAGAGTGTAATATAAAATCTAAAAATAAACAACACACATTAGAATTTATCTTACCATTCTTATACTTTCATATAATAATAATATTTTAACTTTACTTTTATTTCTTTCAAAATTTAAAAAAATAGATTTTCGACTAAAATCCATTTTGTTTACTTACGATTTTTATTTACTCCAAAATTTGTTGTTCCGTGCTCAACGACATTGCCCTGCATGTCAACTTTGTTTAAAGATGAAGCAGTAACTTCATGAAACAACAGGCCATATGGATTCACCAAAAATAATTCTTGATCGACTTTAAGGCGTGCTGTGATCTGTGCACCTAAGCCTTGTGTCCAACCATATACATCTAGCAAGCGAAAAGTAGCTGCCAGCTTGCATCTGAGTATTTTTTCACCCTTGGAATAACCCATAGATTCGACACCACGAATATCATTGATAGGTAGGACACAATTCGAACTTTTGAAGACGCTGCCAACACGTGATGTTGGAATACCAACGATATCAGACAATTGCTGCAGGATACCGGATGATCCACCTTCACGAATTTGACTGTCAACAATACGTTCCAATTCTTCGCGAAACAGTTTAGAATCCATAATGGCTTCTACACGTTTGCGACGTTCCATTTCTCGCATATCCTTCATACCGAAAAGAAAAAATCCATTAAATCAAAAAATAGAGAAGCTTACGGCCGAATTTTTACCTGTTCGATGTCAGCCGGTCTAGATTTATTATTTTCATCTTCTTCTGTTGTCAGTTCTATACCGTTCTGTGATGGTTGCTCAACTTCGGTCATTTTGATTGAGTAGTTCTATACTATAGCGTCACGTTAGTAAAATCTAAAAAAAAAAAAAGAAAAAAAAATTATGTCATTTTTAAGAACAATGAAAGGGGTTTTTTTTATACGTTTCACTTAATAAAAATGGTAGACATTAGGTGATGTGGTAAATCAACCGACTAAACAATGAAAAAATTAAGACCTCGGTACCTTCCACGATCTAAGTAAGTTGCTAAAAATATGGCGAAAAGGCATGTTAACAGTAAATTTTAATAAAGGCAGCCTAGTTTTTTTGAGTGCGAGATTATTCCAGAATAAACTCAGAGTTAAGTCACCAATTTAGCTTCGGGAATTCACCGAAAAACGTTTTTCCTTAAGAGTTAATTCGAGGTTAATCCAATCCTGGGATAATATCGCTGAAAAACTGGTCCTAAGTGTAGACGATTTTATCTATACTGCTATGTATTAGAATGTAAAAATCCATCCAAACAAATCAAAGGTACATACACATATAACTGGAACGTTATTTTTCTTACAATATCAATAGTTGAGTTTTGTCGTTAGATTATAGACAACTCAACATCGTTCAATGCATTGTTAGTATCAAGTAGTTACGATTTGTAGCTATTTCCACCTCATGTCAATAATATGAGTTTTCTGTCAAAATAGAAAGAAAGTGGAACCAAAAAACAAAACAAGGAGCATGCAAGTGTCGAATAATTTTTTCTTGAATTTGTGGAAGAAGGAAAAAGACTAAAATAAAATTTATAATGGGATATTTTCGAAACTCGTTCTAAAAATTTCACAATTTATTTTGAACTCATCTTTTCTTAATGTTAATTATATCGCATCAGAAAACAACTCTCTAACTTCATCTCTTCAACTAAAGATCTGTTCGTGGGCTTCCCCCGGGTTCTCAGAAAAAGCAACTAAATTCTTGATTTTCGTTGTATTGCATGTTTGTTTGTTCCAGGAGTTAAGGCTGATTTCCAATGTCGCGTTGGTGTCAGCGCCGTGAACGTTACATTTAGCCAGCGTTACGGGCGCGTTGAGATGACAGAAGAACTCAAGTGAAATATCATATTAAAATCATTTTTCCAAAAACCGTCTTAAAAAGTTGTTTTACGATTTTGATATCAATATCACGTGTTTTTCCTAAGAATAAAAACAATATTGTATTTTATGGTATCATTTGTATTACCAAATGAAGCTATATCACTTCATTTAATTGCATTTAAAACTTGCCCAACTACAAAATCTCAACGCGGCATTGTAAACACAATACATGAATTCCTATAGCCGCCCAACGCGGCATTGGAAATCAGCCTTTAGGATTGTATCTATTTTTTTCGCAATTGTAAGAGGTCATCGTATGAAAATGTTTTTGGACTTCTTATTCAATCAAGCTCTGTCAATACTGCTGTGATGCGAATTTCATCTTAGCAGCCTTGAAGAATAGTTTTAAAGAACAAAGGAAACAAACCGCTTCCATGATGTACAGGAACTTTGATTGGAATTTCTTCAGTGACTCTTAGCCCCCAACTTTATCAAAAAAAAATTTTTTGATTGTGGGCGTTGTTTGAGTTTTTTTTTATTTCTTTGTTTTTTTTTTCGTGTGTTCCAAGTTCTACAACAAAAATCGATAGAAACGATTTTGCTTACCCTCTGATAATGCACATTCACTTGCACCAGAAATTGATTATGATATAGCTCAAAGTGTTGTAAAATACAATACAATACAATACGGAAATCAAATCGAATTCTAGTTTCTCTTGCGAATCTACAAACTTTCTCAAACTTTATGTTTAAACTACATATAAATGGCAATATGTATAACGTTTCAGTTTTGATTGATTGAAGTCGATTCTCTGACTTGGCGGATGTCTTAATCGACAATCGACATCAATAGTTTCATTCTAATAAAAGAAAACGGAAAGAACCACCGCAAACACGAACTATGAATACTAGCAAGACAAAATCGAAATAAACCATGAGCTCATTAGACCCATTTGTCGGTTGATTGAGGGGATGATGACATGTGAGTTGGGTATACCATGTCTCCTATCAACATACCAAATGGAGCCCGACCTTTGATATCTAGATTCGATATCGTGATTATATCGTTTTCACTAATAGAAGGATACTCATAATCGATTAGCTTTCACATTGTATGACACATATGAATATGCATTAAAACAAGATATGTATTATATGTACATACATACATAAAAGGGCTGCGCCATAACTCCAAGTCTGAACACGAGATTTCGAATGAAGGTTATATGTATTTTGTTATTTTAAATTGAAAGCCGAAAAGGCCTGGCTTTTTTATTCATATTTTGTGGTTCGTGGTATTCGTCATGGTCCGTTTGCCGGCGCCATCTCCACCTAACTCATACAGCAAACCGGTGTGTGTAATTAAAAAGGAAATTATTATGTATAACCGACGTCGTCGTTAGTGAAATAAGGGAATGTGCATTACCAGCACGAAACAGCCGCCCACACGTAACAAGTACTTTGAAGGGGAAGCAAAATCGTTTCTATCGATTTTTGTTGTAGAACTTGGAACACACGAAAAAAAGACAAATAAATAAAAAAAAAACTCAAACAACGCCCACAATAAAAAAAATATTTTTGATAGAGTTGGGGGCTAAGCAAGGAGCTAACAAGTTCAATGACATAGCACCATCGTTGCTTGTTTTCTTTGGACGGGTGAACTTGCTTCCATGACTTTCAGCAGGAGTAGCTGTTGAATTTATCGTGCCAAACCGGCTATCGTGAGGGATTTTCCTATTGTAATTTTGTAAATTGTTTTTATTTTTTTTTTATTATTATTATTGTCTACCCTATCCATTTTTCCAACCCTATATTTTTCGATTTCCAAGTGGAGTGAGTGTTGCTATCTGTATAATGACGTAATACCTCTTAACGAAAGAATTTATATACTTTATGGAACTTAATATTCCCAGAAAATATTTTTATTGTCAAAGGCAAGTTAGCTATAGCGTGGTCGTGAGAGTATTTTTCTGTGCAACTGATTTGATGAATGTTTTTCCTGAAGACTTTGTTTTGTGCATTACGTATTCGAAGCAGGTTTTTGGGAAAGAAATTTCATTGACTGCAAATGTATGCACAATCAACGTAGAGACAACGTAGAGACAACGTAGATACAAATTTAAAATAAGTACAATTTTCAGAACCATATATCGTATTTTGTATCCACTACAGTCGAAAATAAACTTAGATATAGAAATTCGAATCTTAAAACAGACGAAGAGGACTTTCCATGTCATTTGATTTGTCATGTTCAGTTAAAAATCTACGCATTCAGGTATGGCTTCCTATGTCACTTAGTCAAAACCATACTCACCAAATGTATTTCTATATTTGGAAAGCATAACAAACCACCAATAGCTCTCACGATGGCACTGATTTGAGGAAAAACAGAGGGGTATTTATGTTTCCTCTTCCTAGGCCTAGAGAGGGACACAAAATTCATTGAACTTGTTTAGCCCACAAATACAATTTTACCTTTTGACAATAATGCTTTACATATGTATGTATATCATGAGCAGTGTCAGCACAAAAAGAGCACAGGGAAGGTGATTCATTTTTCGTTCGCCTTGACAACATTCATAATCTGAAAATAGAATCCGATGGTCTCTTCACGTCATGTCAAATATTAATTAGCAGTATAAAGAAAGAAAAGTAAAAACAAGAAAGTGTATTACCAGGTCGAATAAATGGCAAGTTAACTTGCCATGCATTAACGTTTAATAGGAGAGGGGTATCTTTATTTTCGATTTGTTTAAATATTCATTTATGTAAGTTCTTGTTGTTTCCGTTTGAAAGTTGTAAACTGAAAAAATTTTCTGGCACCTGGTAAGAAGTCTATATCTATAAGATATGGTAGGAGTAAAGTATTCCCAATTAAAGAAATCTCAGAACGGTTAATACTAAACTAAGGTCCTGCTGTTAAATGAAACCTTTAAAAACTTACTGTTACAAAAAAAAACTAGTGTTTCTTTTCTCAAATATGTTTCGTTACTTTACGATAAACTATTTAAATCGACTTTACACAAGCGTTATATATGTTTGTGCATTCAAACTCCAAAGTACACAGGACTTCAATCGGATATTTGGCTACCGCTCTTTTTAAAATTAATTTTAAATTTAACAGATTATTGTCTATCTTACAGTGCCGAGATTCATCTATTTTAGCGAGTGTGGCTTTTTAGGCGAGACAAAGAATATCAAGAATATTCCTAAACTCACTCTTTATGCGACAAAATATTTGATTGAAAATATATTTCATTATTATGCATATACATATTTAATTACGTATATTAATATGCACTACAACAAGTTTTTTTTACCATTTTGCAGCCTGTATACGTCCCTGGAACAATCGAATTGGCTAGCTGAATCGCTTTTCAATGAAAGGCGACTCTTCTCACTTACTCCCTGGAGGTTTGAATTAGCTGAACCTCGGCTCTAATATAGACCATTAAGAAATTAAAATCCCTGTCAAGCTATTTGTTTTTACCAGTGTATGAGAAATGAGGTGTCTACAACTAAATAATTTGGCTCACTATTTCCGTGTCATGTATTTCAATTGGAGCCCCGAATTAGGAAGACCGTCAAGTGAAAGTTACAAAGAAAACAGATTATTTAAATCTTTCTGCTAATTTAAACAAAATTACTTGAAATTGTGCCGCAGTTAACAGATTATTTAGCCAATTTAAATGATAATGCAATTTCATACACCCACGTCCGTCCCAGCACTCATGGTCTGGTGACAAGTTCAACTTTACTGTTACTTAAAGATGAGTGGGCGCCAATACCTACACTATACAGTACATGCTTCAATTGTATTTAATCTCCAAGTTAATTTAAATGCCGGCACCCTAATGCGTTACGGAGGAGTAAGTGGCAACAACCAACAGCTACCGGTTTTATTGCATTTAAATTTGCAATTTTTGTATTTTACACTAAAGACTGAAGTTCAATCAAGAGTCGATAACTTTATATCCATCAACTGTTCGTTCTCGTTGGTGTAAGAGTGCGAAGCACTTGTCACTTTATTATACACTCGTCACAATGTTGTACTTGTACGGCATGTTAGCCATTTGTATAGGAAAAACGAAAATAGACAAAGACGGTGCATAATTTATGGGCGCCGGGTACAGTTTCTTTGTTTTGTTCAGCAGTTTTTGCTGCTGTTGATTTTGTTGTTGTAATAACTGATATGTAAATTGCAATGTGCATGTTGTTTGATAGACCAGTGATATCCGACAGACAACGACACACGTGACTGCTTTCGTTTGGAGACATAATATTTGAAACGCCGCCGCTGTGCACCACTGTGGGTGTTAGCCTATTGGCGTCAACTGATGTCATTGACCCTAGATTTTCTAGTAGTATTCATGGTGCAGCTACAAGAAAAACTTAGCTTGTGCTTGATTATTGTTTGTGCTGATTAGTTATGTATGTTAAATTAGGTAGCTTACCGAAATGATTATCGTAGGTACACATTATACTCAAAGAATGACTCATGAAAGATTTATACTGTCCGTTAGTATTATTGATTACAACAAATCGATTTTTGAAGTTGTGTCTGAAATATTTCGTGGGGAATTTCGTCCCAAATGGGATTTAACACAAAAATAGCCTCATCTCTTGCGCGAGTCACCATAGATGAATCCCTTTATTCTTTTGTACAAGCAGAAATATTTTCATTGACGTATTCACTTATCAAGTCCATGCTTTGCAGTAGCCGGCTAATGTTTTCCAAGCAAATGTCATTAAAAACTTGGAGATTATTTTGCTTTTGGGACATGGAGCTTTATCATGTTTGGTGTTGACAATAAGTCTATTTGCAGAAGTAACTGTGTGGCCATTTAACTTATATTTTGGTTGATTGTGTCCACGAATTTGGTCTAAATATCCGT
Organism: Baccha elongata; assembly: GCA_951217065.1. Taxonomy (NCBI): domain Eukaryota; kingdom Metazoa; phylum Arthropoda; class Insecta; order Diptera; family Syrphidae; genus Baccha; species Baccha elongata. The sequence goes on along the minus strand of OX578272.1, from coordinate 194,365,503 downwards.
GTCCGCTTGGAGAAACGCAACCTCAGAACAAAACCAAGCCACTGCTAATGGTGATAGTCTACAAAATTAGCCCGAACTTCTTATGAAAATCTTTGTGAATTAGAAAAGTTTTAAGAACGGAAACTAAGTGGTTCGTTAACAAGTTCATTGGCGAATCGCAATCTTTTTTCATATCTTAGGTACAAATTATTTTCGGTAATACCTCTCAATGAAAAATAAAAATTAACCAACTCTCTATCGATTGTATCAAAACAATTCTTTCCTATCTTTTTACTCCTAATCCTAACTAATGTCGTGCAACACATGTTGCATCTAAAAAGGCAATGTGCCTTACAGACACATACCTAGTTAAAACATTATATTATATTATTACCTCTGCGTATTGTACTTTGACTGATGTAAGTTTTTTTTAAAGCGATAAAGCCGTAAAGGCTCAAGAAAATATGTAAGCAAAGCTATCAAATCTTAAGGCAAAAATCTGCGCTCAATCAACCATCTAAAATGATAGAGGGCAGTCAAATAAATTATTTTAAATCTGTTTTTTTGACAGATATAACTGTCAAACTGTTCTTTCTTACTATTCGATTAAGTATTTTTTTGGTGCGTCTACCTATCCAAAAATTAAAAGAAATTAATAAAAAATGACGATTTTTATGGTTCCAATTAAAGATGACGTTCATATGAAAGTGGCAAATGGTAACTGTTTTGTCGGTTTCAATTTACTAAGAATTTATATCTTGTTTTTTTTTATGTATTTTTAAAATTTAACGAGAATGGATAAAGAAGAAGCTAATGTTATTGCTAAAATCTTGTCCGAATTCCTCATCAGAATAACGGGGTACAGCTTCTTCATAGAAATTTTGAGTTTGTTCTGCGATGATTGCAGAATCATCAAGAATACTATTTTATCTCAATAAATAATCGAACGTTAAAAGTAGAACTTCATCTGTTATCGAACATTTTAACCCAAATAAAGAAAATTCGTTTTCTAGACTCACTTATATTTAATTTAAATTTTCAAATTGCCAATTCTTTCGCGCAGTTTTTCCAGACAATTTTTTCGAATTATGGGAAACATTTTCCATGCAATTTTTTTGGAATAACCATTTACTGTATCTACAGATATTTATTTGTATCTACAGATAACATTGCCACAAATTTAGTTATTAAAAAAAAAACTAATTTTAGTTTTGCTTATGACACATCTTTCTTGAAAGCTAGCTGGTATTTTGATTTATGTATTATTTCCAAACTTTGATATACATATGTATATGTACGTATAATTGGAACAAGTAAAGATCAAGGTCGATATTAACCAACATGTTGATCACCTAATTTAACTGTCTAGAGACAATGTTTATCCTCCTAATGAGTCTAAAGATGAGAATTATTGTATCTTTCTTTATGACTTCTAGTTATAACCATAATTCTTTTCCATCTTTAACCTTCATCGCTAACTATTGTTCACAAAAATAATACATACTATATTAAAATTATTCTTATTCTATACATTTCATTCGACCAATTAGCATCACACAAATTACCTCATTTTTTGTCTTAATTGGATCGCAATCGCAAGTATTCCAAGATGAATTTAAAAATGCACGTTGAATTCGTATTCGTTGAATTCGTATTCGTCTGAGTCGCGACCTACGCCTAGCAATGACTCAATCGTGGGTCAAGCTTAATTCAATTTACTTTCTTAGACGATTACATTCTTGCTTTAATTTCTAATACCTAATTGGACATTTTGTTCTTGTGAGTAATGTTCAGTATAACATGTTATTTTTGAATGTTAAGGGCGTTGGACACGTATGCTTTCAGTTAAGAGATTTGATAGTCGGCCAGACTGCAGTACGTTATGATGTTTTCAAATACAAAAGGCTACACTAGAAAATATTATTATATTGAATATAATAAAACAAACAAACATCGCATCTATTCTTAAATTGCAATGTCCATTTTAAACAAAATGAATTGGTTTTCAATTTATATGAAGAAAAATGGCTCCATGCCAAATTAAGTTGCCAGACAAATTTTATTTTTTAGGTGCAGGGAAATAACTCTACGGGTAAGTGCTCTACATGGGAATTTATTCCACTTTTAGTGGGAATCTGTTCCACTTTTCAATGTGGAGTTGATTACCACTCGTAATGAGATTGTATTCCACTTTAAACAGTGTGGTATTCTTTCCCACCTCAATGCAGAAAATGTTGTTATACATGCAAGAAAAAAGAACAGTGGTCCCACTTTACTTCCTGGTAGTATACCCAAATAAGTTAGAAACTTTGCATACCCAAAATTGCACCCACTTAAACTCGCACCCACCCCAAATCCTATAGTGAGCCAGGCAAGGGTGTTGCAGGGGGGCAGCATGCCCCCTTACCTATCTCTACTGTTGGTGGTACAATTGGGCCACACAGGTACTGTTCAGTAAAAGTTAAATTATTTCTCACAGTCAGTGGAAAACAACTCCACTTTAGAAAGTGAACTACTTTCTCAATTAAAAGTGCAATAAATTCCCATCTTCCACTAAAAGTGGAATAAATTCCCATGTGGAGCACTTGCTCGTGCAGTTATTTCCCTGCAAATATTTTTTTACTGTGGCCTGATTAGGGAATTAGAAAAGAGTCGTTTTCAATTCGATATCCCCTTTTTGCCATGCCTATATTTATTTTCGAACCATTTTTTTCAGTCGACTGACAGGGAAAAATGATTATGATATTCTTAAATAATAAACATTTCTAAATTCGGGAATTTTGAAAACTACGAAAACCAACGAATTTTGACGAAAAATTATGAAATCTCGTTTCAGAAGACGCACATTTTTTAGGTTTTCACACAAAGTTTTTCAAAGTTTTACTTAAAAAGTAAGTATGATTTTGAAGTTTCAAAAACTCTATTTAGTTTCACTTTAGTGTGAGAATATTTTATCCCAACTCACATAGCCTAGACCTTTTATGGATACACTGGGAACTGTGTTTGTCGTCGCCTTTTAATATAGGTATACGTACGATAAAAATTCTAATTGAATCATTTCTAAAAATGATAAGATGTAAAGACACCTTGAAAAAGAGCAATTCAAATATTTCAGGACAAGTTTGTTTGGATATTGGATGGACATAGCAAGGGATTGTGAAATGGATCCGAGCTTAGAAGATGTCGATTGCATTTACTGGTAAAGTTTTCTTTGCATACAATATCGAACCTTATATCAAGACACTAAAAAACCACATTTTGACATGTTATCAAAATCGCAAATTAATCTTTCGTTTTTCTTTGATGACCTATTTAAAAACGGGTATTTGGTCAGTGTGTCGGACTATTTTCCGGAGAAGTGGCAAATTTTCCAGGAGTATCATTTGTCTTGATAGAGTGATAGTGCATTTCATCTTAACCAACTCATCTTTTCGAAATGAAGTTATATAATGCCATCTTCTAAGCCTTCTGAAACGGATCCAAGTATGAAATGATTCGAAAGAAAACCAGAAGAATTAGGGTCAAAATACATATGGAAGGTAATAAGTGCCGCAAAATAATTGGCTGAGGGTATAAATCACTATGATGTCATAAAGCTGTTGTGTCATATGATTTATTTATTAATTTATTTAGTTCTTTATTGCTTTTTTTTTATTTGTCAATTTGCTTAACAAATTGTCACTGTCAAATATATATTCATAATACCAGGGAAATAACTATCTTTTTGTATATTGTCATGTCATACGTAAAATCATTAAGCTGTGAAAAAGCAATTAAGAAAACAGACATTGATAGCGATTTTCTTTCTGTACGTGTTAATTTATTGAAAATGTAAAAAAAACACATTTTATAAGCTCACATAAAAGTCAAAATAGAACCTAACCCCAAGAAGTTAATTACATAATTGGATTTTTTGCACAAAGTATGTTTTTTTCCAAAGGGAAGCATTGTCTCTGAAGTTTTTTTATACACCTTCAGAGCTCCACCCTCGCATTAACACACAATTTCGTTCCAAGTGACTTCCTTCATCAAGTCAAGTTAATATGCGCAATTTCATTCAAATCACTCTTGAAGAGGGAACTCTGAAATAACGATGATGTTATTGACTCTGTTTACTCTCATATCGCATTTTAAATTTAACATTAGTCGATCACACTAAAAATCCCAGACGTGAAGCCGCCACCACACCGCAGTTTGCACCAACTGGACCTGAGTCTGAGCTGTTTTAACTTAACAAACAAGTATATTTATAAATATAATTGTGAAAAAAAAACATGTTTTGAATATAAATTACCAAAGTAATAAAAAAAAATAAAATACGAGGAATAATAAAAAAATGCATAAATATTGTTGGATATTATGCAACAACGGTGGGTCGTCGTCGTGGGGTTCTGAGTTCTCCTTTAGTGTGTTTCATGCAGCTCCATCCAACACTCTTGTCACGCGCTCCTCTTGCTGATTCCCTCATTCTATATGGATTTTCTTAAACCTTATCATTGAAGAACACTAATTTACGACATCCTACTTTTGACGCTTAAGACGGCACACTTCGCCGACGCGACGTGAGTTCACTGTGTTAATTGAATATTTTATCAGCCTTCTTTTTGTATTTCCTATCGTGCGATGATGTAATTTGTTCGCGAAGATTATGTGAGTTTCTGTGTTTCTTTGGAAAAAATAAATTTGTTGTGGATGTTGAATGTATAAAATTGGGATAAACAACGGATATACATGTATGTCAGGGTAAACTCTTTGTTCAAATAACGATTGGCCAGACTGCAAAATTCTGAACTACATAATTTGCGAATCTTAGAAGATGTTAATGATTTAGATTCTAGATTCTAGAAGGATCATAACTGTCTGTTGACTGAAGCAACTTCAGCTTGCCTGTCCGTAATGGCGACTAGTTTTGGATTGTTTCAAATCTGAGGTCAACTGAATGTTTTGAGCCATTTCTTTCTTCCAAAAGTTTTTACACATGGTTATTAACGATTGTAACAGAACTTACGTATTTCTGCAAAAAGGAATTTCCCAGAGACTGGATACGGAGGTGTAATTATTTGTCAAAAAGGAAGAAATATAGATTATATGGAGAGGCAAATGTGTTCACTTAGTTGAAATCATGTCAAATACTGTCAACTCTGATCCCTGAGACTTGAGAACCGCTTTCATCTTTCAAGAAATAAGAAAGAGAGTATTAAGAAACGTTAAAACGTGTTCGTCTTAGCGAACGATTTACAGAGCAAACTGTATAGCTAGTAATTCGCATAGAAGGAAAGGTTTGATCGTTGCTTATTACTGGATCTTTGACTATATGGGTGGCGCTAAAGCAACGAAGAGTTCTGAAAATCTACATACCAAGGATCATGGCAATAATCAAAATACCAGAATCAAATTTAGTGTACCACAAGAAAGAGTAATGGTCGGTATTTTTTATTAGTTCTTGACTACCAGCTTGAAGGTAAGTAGCCGGATGCCAACATAACGACCACTTGATCAGCTAAAGCGGGAAAAAACGATAATTAGGAACTGTTTTTGGGTTTTGGAAATAGTTCTCTACCGCTCCTGAACATATCCTTAACGGAGAAATAAAGTTGCGTGAGCAGCTGGACTGCAGAAAAGGAGTTAAAATCCCTTGAACCCGTAAAGCGGGCCACCCATGTACTGTTTAGTAAGAAACATTTTGAAGAAGGCGCCTTCCAGACGACTGGAGACACACATGGTATGTCCAGCGGTAGAGATCTATTTCGCGTACGCGAAATTATGTGCCTTTAGACAGATTCTAATAATTATGCTGTCCAATACTATTGCGGACTTTTATGTCATTGTGCTTCGGAGTGTAATATTAATATGTCTTGTAACTTCAATAGGGAGGCATATTGTAATGGCTCCATAAAAAAAAATCGCATAAGCGTATGTTGGATGAAATGTCGGAAAAACTGTGCCATCTTCCAAAAAATTCCCCTAAGCTGACGCATGACGGTGCAAAATGTTGGACAGTATACAAAAATAATGAGAGTACATATATTAACAAAAGATGAGTTTAAGATGTTTCGTATGACACCAGTGGGAATAAGAAAAATAAAATAACACTATGTACAGAATACAGAACCAACGAAAAAACAAATGCAACGAAACCAGCATTCAGTTGGCCTCAGTTTTATAAAAATCTTTAATACCTTATTCGTACCATAGTCATTTGTTATCATTATTTTACGATACTTTATATTATAATTAACTTAATCAAAAATTAAAAAAAAAAATAAAGCAAATAGTAACATAATAAAATTTGAATTTTGAACAGGTGAACCAGGGAACCTTACTAAGATTCAATTCATATCTTAACAATCTAAATAGATATGTATGCGTATACTTATTTATTTTTATCTTCGTTTTTTCTATCACAAAGGTGTTGAACTGTTCTTATATTTATATTCGAATTTATCTTAATGTCAACATTGGATGTCTATCTATTCCACAGACACCGGCTCGAATGTTTACTTATAGTCGGCGTTATTTTGCGAGTTATAAACATATTTTTAAAGAAAACTGATTATTTATTTTTGTTTACATAAAGCAGTTCTATTTTTATATCGCTGAATAGAATTCGTTTTTTTTTTTTTCTCTCGTGGTAATATAAGAGATATTCACATTATGTATGCATATATATTTCTGTTAATTTTTGAAACTGAGCGTTGATGTTCAAATGACTTTGTACAAACCCCTTAAACATCTTATTTTCTCACACCTATGTATGTAACATTTCATCTTTTTGGACGAACAAAAAATGAGCAATTGAACAAACAACAAAAACTATGTATTTACATAATGTAAATATATAGAGGAACAAACAACTAGGTATTATAGTATGGAGCAAAAAATCATTCAATTGAGCTACTGATCTCGAATTGAGACTTATTATCATGTTTTAGTTCGGAACCCATACATATAAACATTGTTTGTTTATATCACTCTTAGATGAATCAATTTGTGTTCTTCAAAATGTCTACACTCAGAGAAAAATTTTATGTAATATTTAACATAATAATCTAGATATCAGCCTTAGAAGATCGCTAATATGTGAATAAAAATCCAAAAACTATTACAACTAATTTTCCTTCACATATTATTAGCGATCTTCTAATCTAAGGATTATATCTCAGAAACTATTATCAATCAAGCAAAATATTGGTGTTATGATTGTCGTTTAATTCATTTTTGATCTATTTTGAATATTGGACAACATTCTCTTGTGAACGGACATTTTGTTTACCGTTTAAGAGTTCTAATAATTTTGTTTGTATTTGGATTCCGTTTTCTGCTGTTTTTTATAAGAGAAATAAAATTAATAAAAAAAAGATTATGGATTTATAAATAATGTGTATGGAAGTGAAATTAAAAAAAAAAAAAACTGTTAAAAAAATTTGTGAAAATAATGGAACCTCGCAAGGGAAATATTCACCTGTACGCACCAAGCAATAAAGAAAACAAAAATGTCCGTGAAAGTGAAGTTCAATAAAATAACTGCACAAATAAATATAAAAGTGTACAATGCAATGTATTTTCTACAATAAAAAATAAATTAGTTGTTCCAAAATAATTTATCAACATCGAATTTGGAATTGACTGAAAAAAATTGCAGTTTAAATTTTTCTCCAAGTAAAATTCTAATTTTTCAGGGCTATGATGTTAATCAAGCCAGCGGATGCGGTGTAGAAATTCGCCCTTATGCTATAATGAAATTGAATGCCTATACTATGAGGCTAACGAGTGCGACCCTTTTTCAAGATGGAGTTTTTGACGGCCATAAATCCCTGCTAAAAATATTATATATATATTTTAATATTTTGGAAGAAAAAAAGGTCTATCAAGATTATTAGAGTATAGTTCGAGTTTTTAAAATTATGCCTTTTTCACTCTTCTCAAAAATATTTTAAAAGAAAATTATTGTTTCGCGTTTCGAATCATCACTAATAGATATTAGAGTAACTGGGATAATGCCCAGCAAGAATCTTTTTTCTCGAAAGTTGTAAAGCGAGAGTATCCGCGGAAAAGATGCTAAAAACTTTGGCAATACACTTAAAAAGATAATACAGAGGTTTGAGGTTTTAACGTTAGATATCATTTTTTTTTGTTATAAAACAAATTCTATATACCTACATTGAAAAAATTAATAAATATAGAATAATAAATAAAAATAATTTCAACTAAGTAGAAGACTTAACATTAACGTTAGTTTAGCGAGTTGTACACGACGTCGTATAACATCACCCACGAAAATCAACAAACCGCCAATTTTTTAGACTTCAGAAACATATCAAATTACATTTTGTGATATCATATTAAATTTAACATGATATTTTTTCTAAGTGTAAGTACGCTAAATTGTTAAATTCAAATGAGCACAGAAGAGCCCCTCCATTGATATAAAATTTGTGTGAAATAAAATCTCAGTCAAGAGCTTGTGTTGTATATTTGCATTGGATCATTCTTTCAAACAAAATTGATTTGACCTCGTGAATATGAAACCAACAAAAACAACACTGTTGCAATATGAATGTGAATAAAAACTAGTGCAGTGTATTGTTTTTGTTAATGGAGCATACAATTATATTTGTAAAAATAAACTAACTGAGATTTAATTTGTTATTATAGTCTAACGACTGAAATATTGTAACAAATGATCTTTGCCATCTGAACATAATAATGATCGGAAAACAATTAATACCAAATGGGGTTAATAGAATTAATATTTAGGTTACAGACTATTGAGTTGATTCTATCATTTCATTAAATTGTACTTAAAAATTTTATTAACTAAGCAGTGGATTTTTGTTTTTCTAGAGATAAAGAATGGAATGAGAGGAGTGTAGAACCTAAAGTTCAATAGTGGAATAACGTAAATTTGTAACTGATTGCCACTTTTTTGATAGTCATTAAATTTACCGCCTGCCTTTTAAGCCCGTATGATACTTCTTTTTTTCTAATTTGTAATACATAAATAATGAAACTAGAGCAGTACAAAACATGTTCAATACGAATTTTCAAGTTGTGTGAGTGCGAACACCAGAATCACAAACAATGCGAAAATGTCAAAAAAAATACATTAAAAATGTTCTTGCGTTTACATTTTTCAACCGCTGCGCTGGCGGCTTTTTTTGACAATTTCGCATTTTTTTGACATTGTACACAAAATTATTATAAAATTGGCAAATTGCCTACTTAGTTTTGGTTGCTTTAAATACAAATTTGGCAAAAACACAGACTGGAAGATTTGCAATTAAAAATCAAGAAAAAGAAGAAAGGAAAAAATAAATGTTTTTTTGATTTGTTTCTTTTTTTTCTTTTAATTTGGTTTGCTTAGTTCTAACACATTTTCTCTTTCTTAAAAAAACATGCTGTCTCCTTTACGTAAGACTGAAAATATAGTACTATTTAATGCCTAAAAAAATGAATTATCATACGGGCTTTAGTTTATCACATCCACTCAATATATGGACGCATTCGCCATAATTTAATTTATAACAGCTCTGATAACTGGGGTTAGTTGTGTCGTTTTCGGGTGGTAATCTCGAAGAGCTCTCCGACCCGGGATTCCAAGCGAACAAACAAACACAGCTGATTCGATTCTAAAATATTATGTTTCATTATAGTGGTAAACATCAACGCAAATTTTCTACTTTTTGAACATGCCAATACAAATGAATTGAAAAATGCATTGAATATATTCTTCAAACTATTTATTAACTTTTTGAATTTTATCAAATTTGTAAAAAAAAATTTGAAAAAAAATGACAGATGAAATTGTTTTGAAGTTTAAAAACATGTGTGAGTGCTTCTGGTTTGGATTCTGAATTGAAATTCGGAAGACACTGTTCTTTCCAAGAGAGAAACTGTCATTCTAAGTGCCAAGCGAATGGTTTCGGAAGCCTTCTGATGCTTCCGGACGCTTCTGGGCGACCAACCGAAAAAGGTGTCACATAAAACACTTTAATCCGTGTTCACAGTGATCCAGGTTCAACGAAAGTTGTAAGCCGCTAAAAATTTAACAATCAAGTGTAATACTGTGATTTGTGTCTGACTGCGATGTTTGTATGTAAAATCATAACTTCACTACCGATAGCTTTTACATAAAAAATAATGTATAGTAATACGTTATACATATCCAAGCCGCTTGTTATGAAGCTCCTTTCTTTTCAATGTCATGTCGAATTCTTTCACTCTGCTTGTGTATAACACTATGTAAGTGTGATACTCGTGTTTTTTTTTTTCAACAAAATTTGACAATTGTTGCTAAACTGAGTGTCATTTGCTGAACTAAGTATTGTTTTATGTCGAATTCATTTTACTCTACCAGTGTAGCACTTGCGTTGTTCGTTTTAGCAAAAATTGAGAGCTGTTGCTACAATGAGCTTCTCTGCATTCGATTCAAAGAAAATGCAGAAATGAGTGTACTCAGGACACAACCCTTCTTTCATCTACAAAAAAGTAATTGGGATTTCTGCCGGCATTGTTTACCTACTTTACTTCATGAGCTACCTTGTTTATTATGCTAATAATAATGAATACGAATTTATAAATTTCAATAATAATTTTTTAACTTGATATTGCTATCTTGGAGTTTTTATCAATCTCAAAATGTCGCACAACACAATCAAACAATATGAAACTGGAAATCATTTCGTTCATTTCACCACAAAAAAAGACCTTATAGGATTCTTGGTATACGTATCACAACATTAGGCCCCCATTTTGAATACCGAATCGAACGATAACTATTGCGAATTTTCTTGTTTTGTATTATGAATAGTGATTCGCACTAATTAAGTACGCGTCTAATAATAAAAACAATGGTTGCGCAGTGAGCACTTAGAAATGTTCATCTATTCGCAAAGTGTATATCAATTTTGTTTCTTATTCCATTTTACTCCAACATATTCTTCAAAAAATCAAATAAATATTGCTAAAAACTTTATTAAATGTATGCAAAAAAAAAACAATCCCCATTCACAACACTTGACAATAAGCAAGAATAAAATTGTCGATTGATCTTGACAAAAGCGTTTTCGGTCAATTGGAACTCTAGGAGCACTCTGGACCCTTCAGTTTCATTCGCACTCAGGTGACAGTTATTTGATAGTCGATAGCTTTTTAGTTTAAATACTTGAATCAAAAACTATAAAGCAATAATTTTAATATCAGAGTCGTTTTCGACACAGCTACGTTTTTTTTATGTTAAGTAGCATATTTAGTAAAGGAATGTTTTCTGAAATTGAGAGTTTTTTGATTCGTAATTTTTTTTTATTCGGATGCAAAATACAAATGAATTAAAAACCCTTATTTTGATTAAACGTTCGTTGTTCTAGTCAATAAATGATAAAAATAGAAAATTGTTATGCGTCAAAAAACTGTAATACAATTTTTGATTTAGGATTTAGTAATAATTTCACAATGTCATACACAATAAATTGAAGTAAAAAAAAAAAAAAACAAATCATTGCACCCAAAACACACACATTGAAAAACTATACAAATCTCAAGAGAACAAAAAATAAACACTTTGATGACGATAGTGAAGTTATAAAACCAAAATAGCTTTCGTATGTGTATTTCAATTTCACAAAATAACAGATGATATAAACACAGATACATTCCATATGACTGGAACGATTTTTTTTATTTTAATTTAAGATACAGAATATGGTTTTTATTTTATACAATGTTCACACGAATAGCATAGCATTCTTATTCACAACCAAGTGTATATTATAAAATCTTCAAAATGATTTCAACATGTTCACCCCCGACCTCTAATATTTGTTAGCACTTTTAATTATTTAAAACAATAATAATTTAATTTGTAAGTTAATTCGTTGCATTGAAGCGTAAGTGCTAATATATTAAAATAAACCTACATGAACCATGAAAGATGGGAAATTAGAAGATCTCAAGTTCTTTGGATTCGTATTTTGAATAGTGTAGTTTGTTAATTGTTCTATATTTTTGAAACGACTGCTGGAAATGTTGGATATGATTTAAGAACTGTGGATATTATGTAGGATAACAAACAATGAAAATATTACGCGTGTGAAAATTTTCTTATTTTCATTTTGGATTATTGTTTATCATAAAAGTGTGCCGTTTTTTTTTACGTTGATATTATTTGTACTTAGTATAAATTTTCATGTCCACTTCGAAATTTCAAAACTTGGATTTATTTTTCGTGAATTTTTCGTAAATCTGGGCGACTTTTTTTTTAAATAACCCATAAAATTAATTTTTTGGTCAAGTATGGCCACTTCTTACTTGAAAAATTATTAAATCTAATCAAAAATAAAAAAGGATAACGCAAATAAATTTAGTTTTTGATCTGTATTTCTACAATTTGATAACTGTTATCAAATTGTACAAATACAGAGCAAGAACTGAAATTATTTGCGATATCCTTTTTTATTTTAGATTAGATTTTGACCTTTTTTAAGTTTTTCAAGTAAGGGTGGCCTTAACTTGACCGAAATATTGGTTTTATAGGGTTATTTAAATACAAAATTGCGCGACAAATTTTTTACTTGCTTTCCTTTTTAATTTTTATTACATTTAATTCTACCCCCTTTTCCTTACTAAATATAGCGACAAAGTCGCCAAAACGGCAACATTGAAAGTGATATCTGTCTAATAACTGAACATCGCAATAGAAAAAAAAATGAGCCGAGCTGCCCTCAAAATGTTTTAGGGAAGTAACCTAACTGAATATTTCATTGGATCATTATTAAATGGCGCCTGATAGACGAATTTATTTTACATCCATAAGAGAGAAAATCAGCAAACTAATCGGAGATGGCGAAAATATGACAGAGCGAAATATATGCTTTCAACGAGAAAGTAATCTCAACCTCATCAACGAGGGCAAGACGTAGCGATTGATACTATATCTATCATTATATCTATTTCGATGTGGTCAAGGACTTTGTCTAACTGGCATCCACTAACAACACAAAATGACGTGAGTGCACAGATCAAACGAAGAATTACTCTTACCAAAAACAAATGGCCGAAAAAAACGACCGGAGTCAAACAGAGCTGGCTGGAGAGGTATGTTGGTTGAGGACTGGGTCCATCCTGGGCTGTATCACCATCTTAAGTAAGTAAGTAAGTATAAGCAAGTAACAATTAAAAAATTCTATTTGCAAATTATATATATTATATATAAGTACTACCAGGAAAGTATATTGAGAGACAAAATTATGTTTCCATAGCAACAAGATCGCTAGAAAAGTCGCTAAAAGTGATCAAGCGACACCACATTTCATTTTGCAGCTAGCTACTTGAAAATTCGCTAAATATAGCAACATAGTCGCCAAAACTGCAACAAAATTATAACTGTCTGATAACTGAATATCGCAATGGAAGGAAAAATGAATCGTGTTGCGTTTAAAATCTGTTATTTTGAAAGCTGAAAAGCTGTTATTTGCAGATGATTTAAAAAAATGTATGGTGGTAAAATCCTTGTTATATTGCGCTATATAGTTTTTAATTACAAACATTGCCTTTAAGCTTAAATTTACTTCTCATGTCAATTACATAATTTCCAGAGCCAATGCAATGATGGCTTTATTATTAGAAATTCCAAAGATTTTATTGATCCGTACATTCTGAAGTCGTTATATGTCGGTTTTGTTCGTTCTGTTTTAGAATACTGCCCTGTTGTTTGGTCCCCTACTACAACAACACCATGCTTCCCATTGAAAAGGTTAAAAAAAAAGTTCACAAAATTCGCACTAAGAAAGCACCTGTGTTAAAACATTTTATTAAAGTTTCGTTTAATCCATATTTTGGACTTTAAAAACATAAAAATATTAAAATCTCGCTCATAAGTGATTCATATTTCTTCAAGCTAAAAAGTATCATCAGAGTAAATTTTGTCCTCCATTCTATTCTAATGGACAATCAGTCTTTGTATACATTTATATGATCGCTATCCAGGTTATATACACACCTCCCATGGTATATACATTATACATATGTATATATTTCTTTATCTACCCACATCATTTTGTTTAACTCTATACCTCGGGTGGAAAGCCTAATGGGAAATGAGCCATTTATCAAAAAAAAAAATTGTTCAGGTCAGAGAAGCTAAACAAAAACGTGCACATTCACACATTATGGCTGATATATTAAAATCTATCTCGGTTTATAATTATGTTTTTAAAATTTCATAGTTCATGCACAGCTAAATGCTTTCTCTCTGACATAGATAGTTTGGTTTTACTTTTTTTCTCTGGCTATATGTGTATATTTGAAAAAAAAAATGCAATAAGGGGAAAGCATAATAAACCTGGCTTTTGGGGTCATGGAACTGGCAACGCAACCATAAAAGCAATGTCCGAATATCATGTATTCGAAATGGCATTTATAAAGTTTGGGTCCATATATCCAATATTAAAAATTCATGCCTTCTTCTTTACCTGCGCACTGAGTTACAATTTGAGACATAAAAAAGTAGAGGTGCCCATAACTCCCACTTTTGTACCACAATCGCATATGCACAAAGAAATATATAAAATACTGCAAATGCAGGGCATGTTTGTATTTGCAGTCAATCAAACAAATATCCGTACAAAATTACAAAAAAAGTTCGACAATTTCAGTGGTTAACATTTTTGGTTATTATTGAAATAGGCTTAGGAATTCTCAAGCTAAATGTTACTAGAGTTTGGGAGTTGGTGAGAATGAGATATTATACCCAAACCGGGTTCATGCATGTATCGTCATTTAAAGTGTGAAAACCTTGAAATTTTTAATTAAAAATCAACCGGCGGCCGCTCAAAGCTTCCCTGTCTAAAGCTGTCCATACGAGAAGTGTTTCCGAAAAAAATAAATAATAGCAGGCACATGGTAGTGCAAATGTCTTCACCCCATAGGAAGATGCCATCATTTTTTGCAAATAGACGCAAATGTCAATTATTATACTTTGACATTTGAGAAGCAAACAAATTATTTATGAAATAAATCATCATCAGCCCTGTTCCTTTTAAGGTCGCAAAGTACTAATGAGTACTTTACTAGCGATTCTAAATGGAACGCTTCGCTAGTAGCAATCTACTACTGATTTGTATAATTTTGTGTATGAGTGTAGACAGTCTCAACGTATACCTTTTGGTCACACATTTCGTCCTTGTATTGGAACTTTTTGTTTTGTTTATTTGTTAATCTTTTGCTGCTTTTCCGAAAACCAATAATGGTAAGATATGTTTGTAATGTTTTTGTTGTTTTTGTGAAAAGAAAAAACTGAACACTGTCATCAGGCGGTTTCTAGATGCGTAACTACTCTGCTCATCTACTCGCGCTTGAGAGCATGTGTAGATGGTAGTACTAGATTAATGCTCGCGAGTACTTTGCCACCTAAAAGGAACAGGGCTATCCTTACCGAAGATCCTATAATTTTTGCAAATGGCGGCAAAAGTCATTTCTATTTTGACAGGTGATGATGATTTTTGAGCCACTGTGTTAAAAAAAATATATTTTGTACGCAGTCTTCTTTGATACACTGTTGTTTGAGTTTTTGAGTGCAAATTGTGGAGACAACATTGATGGAGTGAAACGGAAATGGACAACTTTGTACGAATGGGTGAATGAATAACCCATGTTGACGGACGGTCGGTCGTGTTGTGCCGAAGATGTTTTATTGCTTCAAGGGTTTAGCATTCAACTGAATAACATTATATAGAGAATCACATTGTATCATTCGTAATCATTAACAGCAGATAGTAGCATCAGGAAGACAAGCAGGAGAAGAAGGGCACGTAATGAAAGTGCATGGCAATAAAAAAAAGTGCCCATTAAGTAGTATGTAATGTACGACTAAGGAAAACATAGCGACAATGAATACGTAGGGAATATTTAACGTTTTTCCAGTACTGCCAGTCAAAGAGAAAACTGGTAGAAGTGCACTGGTAATTGACGTTTAATCAAATATATTAAGAATGAATGCATTGAAGTAGAATATTATCAACTCTATATGTAAGTTGATGTCGTTAAATTTAAGATCAAGTTGAGTTAAAAAAAGAAACTGAATGCCGGATCTTACAATTAAATAGGTCTGAAAAGAATTATGAAAGTTTGAGTTCGTAATTTTGAGCTATAAACACGAGTTCTAATTTAAACAAGTCTAGTTCTGGTCATTAAAACGATCGTACACGAAAATGTCAGAATATCATGCTTTGTTTTGACTATAATGAGAAGGTAAACATACCAAAACTTTACGTGGTCCTTGTATACCATCAAAAAATTATAATTATAAATCTTTTTAGCAGGAGAACCCGTTTTGGAAATAATTTTATTAAATACATATATCAGATTATATTGAAGCAAAAGAAACATTAAGAAAAAGGGGTATGTTTTCTCTATTGAGGATGGGAGGGGCAATTTTTAAAACCAAAATCTTATATTTAATATCAACGGTATTTCTAAACGGCAATACCAAAGATTATGAATCCCAAGATGGGAAACAATGGCTTCCACCTTTGTTTGCCCACAAGCTGAACTGAAGTTAAATTGACGAGATTGCACACAAACATTGCGTTAAAAACGATCTTATCAATTCACCTACATGAGTCGACTTCATATTGATTCACAGACACGAGTCGAAATTACAAAAACAACAATGTAAACAAATGGTTGTTGGTGGGTAAAACGTAAGAAGGTTTTTCATCTTGGTATTCATAATCTTTGGTCAATACCTGCAAGGGTATCTTGGTTTGAGCTACGATCGTTTATCATTCACTGCCTTTAAGTTGGTCAGATATCTTTGGTCAACTCATAAAAGTTATAAACTCTGAGAGCAATGAGTTTCATTCCTATTCAAATTTTATGATGTCGAAAGCATCACAAATTAACACTATACATCCCAGAGGAAAATAAAGAAATAAAAAAGTAACCATTGTGATTATGAGAGGCTAAATGTGGAACGGTTAAAAATTCTTTGAAGTTTGTCATGACAAGTTTATCAAAGAAAAATTAATGTACTCATTGACGTTTCAAGTTCTGATAACTTTCTTGCTTTCTTCATGAACGGAATACTTTATCAAAGCGTACTATAAGAAGGTTCTGATTATTCATTACTGAGGGCTGATGTTACAGTTGAAGAAGATTTCACATTCTTTAAAAGTTCAAGATCCGATTCTTCTCATCGAAAAAGTGGATTTGATAGTTGAAAATAAATTTGGTTTGGTTTCACAAAGATTGATAGACCCTTAATCGACTGAATTCACCAAAATGGGAAATGCATAAAATACATGATTATGACATTTGTGAAAAAAAAAATAGCAAACAAACGTATCGGCGTGAAATGTTTGTTTTCCTTAGGTATACACATACATATGAACAACATAACTTTCAAGTCTTACAACCTATCCAAGTTCCAACAATCGAACAAAACATCAAATAAAACATTCCAATCGGTCAAAGACCCAAACAGTTGGTGTAAATAATAATTTTTTTTCACAACATGTACCTTATGGAAATGTATTTACAGTGCTGAATATGAAAGCCTAAATTAACTTTACTCGACAAGTGCACTTATTCGATTTCCTTTTATTTTTTTCTCTTTCTTAGAAAAACAAATTAGAATACAAAATTGCCAAATTGAGTTCGAAATGAAAAATAGGCTGTACCTAAAATAACATACATAGATTTAATTTTAAATTTATATTCAAGTTCATATGATAAATTTATACCGAGTCTATTTGAAAACAGAAAAAAAAAGCAAGCAAAACCGGGTTACAGTGGTGCAGAATATTCTTAAAGTTGACATAAAATCAGTACGTCACAACTCACAAATCAGAAATTTTGTACGTTTATTTTTAAGATTATCTTACTTATATTATAAATGTAAATGTTTGCATGTTTGTTTCGCAATCAGGTCTGAACGACTAACTAGCTAATTTAGATGAAATGTGGTAGGTGGTTGCACGGAGCACTCGTTGTAGAGTTGTAAGAAAACGTTATCTTATGTGATTGCGATCTTTAATGACTTCAATTCATTGCATTCATAGACTTCACTTTACGACTTCAAAATTTGCAATCAACAATTTGATGTCAAAAAGATATTTTATTTCACATTCGTTTTACAGCAATTGATTGAATGCAATCATTTGAGAATGCAAAATATAGAATTGAATCGTGAACATTTTCGTGCAATGATTTTTTATGATTTCCGTCATGAATTAAACCAACCGATCGACACTTCACAACAAGTCGAATTTCGTGAAAGTTGTTCAAAATTGGTTGTTGGCCAAAAGACGGTACTTGATATACCGTTAGATTGAGGCATGCTTCGGCACTAGTTGCACTCGCATACATTCAATAAAAAACATGAACTTTTGATCTTCAAAAAGATTTTTTCGCAATGGATGCAGATATTGTCGCATAATTCGACAATCGCTCTCAAAAGACTCGGGCTAAGAAATGTTAAAAAAAAAATTTTATCGTGGTACTTCAAAAGTCGTCTATCAAATCGTGTCAGGCGAGAAATTCCATAATTCGATTATCGCCAGACGATATCGTTTTCAACGATCCTCTCTCTATCATACTTTTCAGATATGATAGAGACAGCACCTTTTTTCGGAATTATCACATCCCGCCATCGCAGTTTCCCAGAAGTGTTTATTTCCTTCTTTGATGGCTTTTTTTAATGCGAAAGTATTTGTCAGCTTAAGTTACTTAGATAAGAAATTATTTAGTAAATTAATACTGAATTTCTCGAGCCTTGTGTTTGGCCGTTTCGTTTGTTAAAAAAAAATTAAACCTTACTAGATTCGCTGTGTTTTTATATCGGATTTTAAATGCGAGACTTTCTTTATTATTCTTTAGTAAGGCAACAAAAAAAATATACAACACGAACTACCTAACCTAAACATGGTTTCACTTTATTTATAATTAAATTATATATATAATTATTATTAAATTAAAAAAAACACAGGGTAATTTTTAAATATCATGTGACGTAACTATTTAAATTGGAACAACTGCAATATGAAAGAAAGAAGGGTTTGTTTATTCAAAGACTTTAACAACTTACAAAAAAACAGCATTTCTTCGGAGTCAACTGAAAGTCAAGATAAAATTATTTAATTTTTTTAATTGGTGTCAGTTTTTTTTGTCAATTGGACCACTGTTCATTCGGCTTTCTAAGAAACATTTCGCAAATGAATCATTCAATTGAAAATAAACATTACATTTTCTCTCCTTAATCTCTTATGATTTTGCCTCTCTGTCTGCCATTTACCTAAACCGCTATTCGAATATACCAGATCAGCACGTCTGCGATTTCAATGAGCTAAAAGGAAGCTTTTAATTAGATAAAATATTAAAATAATGGAGTACATTATACATACGTGCTCGGTTTAATGTAATTTTTTTTTTTGTATTGCCATTGCCAGTGATTGAATTTTGAATAAATAAGAAAGTGATGTCATAGCGGAAAGATAAGCAACGCAAAAATTAGTGCAATAAGGAATAAATAATTAAAGTATTCCTCACATCACATAAAAAGGCTGAATTTAGGTCGAGCACGGGAATTACTTCCGGTTAAGTATGATTCTTTTTGAATTTATTTTTTTTTTTTTTATAAAAGAAAAATATAAAGAAAATGTAAAGTAGGCAAAACGAAAATTGCTTTCTCTTTTCTTTTATTCTTTAAGCGAAAGTATTTTTC
This sequence comes from Baccha elongata, assembly GCA_951217065.1. Lineage (NCBI taxonomy): Eukaryota > Metazoa > Arthropoda > Insecta > Diptera > Syrphidae > Baccha > Baccha elongata. The sequence continues at coordinate 194,345,807 of OX578272.1, read as the reverse complement.
AATGTGATGTCGAGTTTTTGTTTATTCTTTTCTTTTTTCTATAAATACAAAAATGAAAAATGAATCAACACTAAACCCAGAAATAGGAAATAGTGATTGTTTTCTGGTTCTTTCTTTTGTGGAGTTTTGCCGAGTTTTTTTATGGTCTCCATTTTAGGACATTAATTAAATAAAACTTCAATTGAATAATTTGACACCTGAAATTAAACTGTGCGTAATATGGTCATAAGTAATGAAATCATACGTCTAAAAAACCCAATCCAACAAAATCTTTTCAAAGTATCGAGACAACAAAAATAACGTTTTATTACATTTACGAATAAATTATAAATTGAAATCCAATTCTTTCACCTTCTAATTAACTTTCATTATAAAAAAAAAAACAGCCTACGTAAATTTACGTAGTATATTATGTACCTACATTAGGTACTTTTACAAAAGCTGATGAAATTTTTTAAAATATATATTTAAATTTTTCTTTTCGATTTAGTTTTATTTTCTTACTTATTTTTTTTTTTGAAAAGCTTCCGGCCAATGCATCTGCTTGTGGGATCGCATGAACATTGATTTATGTGAAGGTGGTGCTGTTTGTTGTAGGTGACGCGTTCTATATAAGACACGTGTTTTCATTTTTTTTGGAATTTATTTCAGGAAAGATGATTTTTTTTTACTGCAGTTCCAAATATGGATTAATTACTTCTTTCTTTATGTTATTTGTATTCACGCAAAATAAAGTAATTAATCGATATTTGAAATTGCAATTGAAATTATACTTACAGCCCGATTCTGCCTAACCTCTGTGATACGGATACCTTACAAGTCACAAGACTCTGATAGTTGAAGATGAAATCGATTTTGTGACTTTTTCGTATTCGTATTTCGTATTGTGACTGTAGGGCATACAGTCACAATATGTGACAGTCAAAAAACTAATCGAAATTGTGATCTCCTTCTGAGCAGGTCACAACGTCCAGTCGCAACGAACAAATTCCAATTGTTTTGATTTTTTTTTGTAGATATGTGATTTTATTGAAGCAAAATGCAAGGATTTACATATATTTTATTAAACTTATTGCTTTTATATTTGTGATTCTTATTTATCATTGAAACTAAACGGAAAGAATAACATTTTATTGAACTTATTATTTTATAAAAATTTTCTTGTTTTTTTTTTTTTTTTACAAGTGGCGCGCGCACATATTTTTTATTTTTGTTTTCATAATTTCATATTTACCGAAGAATGTTTTGTATATACTTTGATTTTGGTTTGAATATTTTGTATATTTGTATTTTGATTTTGGTTTGAATATTTATTAGATACATTTTTAGATTTTTTAATAAAATTTCTTAAATTTTTTTCGAATATTTTTTTTTTGTTTTCTTAAGCTCTTAGTAAACTTGCCACTAGAGCAAGTTTGTGCGACCCAGTCCAGTTCTTTATTAACTTTGTCCCAGGCAATATTTTGAAACCCCGGCAATGGACAAAATAATTTATCAAAATTTAAAAAAAAAAAATAATTTGTTATACGTTATAACTCTTAAAGTGATATAGCTACAAATAAAAATTGTTAATAAAATAAAATCTATGGTATCTATCGAAAAGCTTTTAATAATTATTTTCTTCCGATAAACCATTCATAAGTTATTTGAGGAAACGAGTTTTTCAATATGGCGGTTAACATAAACGTCACACCACCATACCGACATTTTTTGCGGATACTCCTTAAAGACTAAAGAACCAAATCCAATCAATATGGCGGCTTACACAAACGTCACACCATACCGACATTTTTTTGTGGATACCCCTAAAAGACTAAAGAACCAAATCCAATCAAGTTGCTTTATGGAACCTAAATTTTGTCTCCGACTGGCCTATTTATTAAATGACAGGTTCTAGCTAGTGTGAATAAAGTGGCATACAACAATAAAACAATATAAAACAAATGTTTTTTTGAAATTAATTTTGAAGATTAATTGCATAGAAAGAAGAAGTAAATCGGGCTATGATGCATTGTTCTGCATCCGTAAACAAAATGTGTACTTAACAAATTAAGCACTTTAAATCTAAGCTTATTTTGCCTAAATTTGCTCGAAAGATTTAAGCCTAATGTAATGAATATGTGCGCATCCAATACAGAGAGGAAGGACGACGTACAAAAGAAATATTCACAGGCTCCTTGCAAAAACTTAACGTAGTGACAAATCCTCCAAGAGTATCGTTTTTATTATAAAGTACATCTCACTTTAGTCGTTCGGACTCGACGAAAAATTGTAAACCCTTTAAAATCTTCTTAGGAGATTTGAACTCCAATATTGGAAAGAAGAGAATCTTTGAAAAAGCGACTTAAAAGCACGGCCAGCAGACTATCATGTCCGGCAACGCATGGAGTTTAGTCAACCTTACGAGTCGAAAAAACATGTTGGTAAGTAGCACAAATATCCCTCATTTTCATAATTACAAAGTCGCCACTGGTAAGGAAAACACTTTTTTAGCATAATGGCTGTACTATAGTTGATGCAAAGCTTCGTGAACTGATATTTAACATAACACAGGTTTTTGTTTGTTCATTCAAACACTTCTTAATAACAATTTAATATTTCATGCAAAACAGCAAATCACTCACCTTTATAACAATAAAATTTATGTTCCTTAATGTCCTACGTCAACTTTATTTAAAAATCTGAAAGTAAAAAAATAAAAACTTTGTAGTGGCTTAATTAATGCAAAAAAAAAATTATAAAAAATGTCTTGTTTATTGCTTTATTTTCGAACTTTTGTTCAAAACTTTAAAAACCCTTATGCTTAATATATCATGTATATTCTTTTGTATTTGGATGAAATCTTAATATGGTCTTTGGGAAATAAGATATGCCTTTTAAGATGCCTTACGAGGACATCATCTTTTGAATGAGTTTTTGAAGCATTGAATTAAAAAATATAAAGAGCATGACAAACAAACAAATATTAAATTAAAAAAAAATTAAGGAAAAAAATTATATTATAAATTTTATTAAAAGTGTTAAATCTATATCTTACGAAGTTTCAATCCGAAATCATAGTATTCAAACAAAATTCCCCGTTATCCTCGGACCAGTTTTTTTTTTTTTTAAGGAAAAACTCGAGTTTATCTTATTTCAATTACATTGCTTAAACCCATCAGACTAAGCAAAACTGTAGTTTAAGAACAACTGTGAATATGCCCCTTTTTTATATACTTACATATTTATACATCTAAAAGTAAGTATGCATGTTTTGAGAACAAAATTTGTTGTATCTATAATCTAAATCTCATAAAAATTTGTTTACAAAATTTCAAAATAATGAACTAACAAACAAAAAAGTTTTACAAAAATGATTAAACTTAATAAAAATATTTAAGAAAAAAATACGTAAGCTATCTTATTTTAGGAAACATTTTTGGTTAATTAAAAATACTGTTAAATGGTAGGTACAGTTAAACAAATTTTATTGAAAGTTTGGTTTCCGTTATTAATTAGACAACATTTTTTGATAGGTACATTTTAGTATGTAATTTGGTTGAAATCGATAGGATTGTTCTCGAGAAAAATAAGATTTAAATCAAAAATTAATCTGGTTAAAAACAATTAACTAAATTAACCAGATTTCACCTTTTTTTAAAAAAGTGCTTTTAGTATTTTCTTAATTTCTCAAAAACTAAGATACATTTTGGCATCCGGTTTTCTGTTTTTGACTAAAAATTAATAAGAGCATTGAATTTTGAAAATAAAAATAATAGTTAAATACATAAAATTTTGAAAAAAATTAGTTTGTTTTCAAAATTTTGAGTTTGAAAATTAATTTTTTTAAAACTGTTCACTTAAACAACATAATTTAAAAATAAAATAAAAGAGTAGTTTTCTGGCTTTCCAAAAAGATATAACAAGGCTTTGTATCATTCACCGTTGTTTAAAAAAAAAAATCTGATTTAAGTCAATTTTTTAGAAAATTGCCCCTCCTGCCTAAACGGGGGGAAATGGACCCCCTCCCATACGATTTTTTTCTTGTCTTAACCCCACCTACACGCTCAAGCTTTTTGGTGCACCTTAAACCAATCACCCTGTATAATCGCAAGTAATAAAAATTTCAACGATTTTAAAACCGATTTCGAAAACAAAACAAATTATTATATATATTATAATATTAATATTTTTCTTTAATTCGGCTGCAATTTTGTTTAATTTAATTGTTGACCAAAACGCCAGCTCATAGAAATAACCTTTTCCAAAAACTAATGCAACGAATAATAAATCATCAAAAAGAAAACGTAAGCATAAGTTTGAAGGCAGAGAATTAATTTTTCATTCACCGGTTTTACTGCCCACAATTGAACGTAAATGCATTAAGGTCAAGGGGCAACCTCGCCTGACTTGGTTTAGCATGATGTAGCATTGTATAATAATATCGAAATAAATAAGAAACTATTATTTATTTCTTAACGGAGAAATGTAATTGAACAAAAATGTTATCAATAAATTGATTTGGCGCCGTTTTAATCAAAACAAATGACTTACACTTTCGTCGGGTGATGATGATGTCATTATTTCTTACCGAAGCAATAAGTGTTACATAATCTAAAGATGGGGCGATAATAACAAGGTAACAAATGATATTCAAAACGTTACTTGACAACTTTATTGATTTCAAAATAGAGATAAGTTAAAATCAATAAGCGTCGTTAAATTGTTAAGAGGTACAAGGGTGGGACTTGAGGTTACATAGTAAGTGTCAATGAAGCTGCATAACGATATGAAAAATAAATTGTTTATAATCAGTGTATACAAAGAATGCATATTTGGAAAGAAAAAAGAGAGTTGTTTAATTATTGCACATGGAAAGGAAAAATAGCGAACGAAAAAACAAAAAAAAAAAAACATCAATACCACCGCAATGTTTTGTGCTGTGGAGTCACTATTCAGCTATTAGGTATTGTTAGCAACAAAAATGTAATGAAAGATTATAAGGCTTATGGAACACGCGTTAACAAGAATCTGTTCAAGTGTCTAGTGATCGTGACTTAAATCAAATCATTGAGTCATCCAAAGCAAAACTACCTGCCGAACTGTATTAAAACGCAGATATAAAATTGAGTAAACAGTAGCCATGTATCCAAAATGGTTCAGTCTTACAGAAGACTCAGGTATCATTGAACAAGCACCCCAGTACTATCCACGTAAGTCAACGCAATCAGAACACCATCAACAAAACTAGCATCAGCAACCTATGCTGCAGCCAAAAGAGGTTGCCAAGATCTTATGGTGGAGTTGTGAACAAATGCATTCTTCAATCGAATGTTGTTAACACAAATGTCAAACTCTTTGGTACGTATTACAAAGCTCATAGGTCCAACTCCATCTTAAACCTGACATTCTTCTAGTCTTTGCTTCTAGTAAAGATGTTGCCTCAGATATTTTTTCATTAATTTCATTTCTCCAGTTGATTAATCGGACTTACTTCATCGATAGTGGTTTTGCAAAAATCATCAGGTGAAGTGTCTTTGTGACCTATGTAAATCATCAACAAGAGTCACATCAATACTTAATTCTCTTAAATCAGTAAATTCTCTTAATAAGAAAAATATTTCTTTCTAAAATGGGAGAAATTAAATCACTTATTTTCAAAACATGACAAGTCCACTTTTTTCAAAACCCGTTTTGCTCCCTAGGGATTGCCACGAGCTCCTATTAACAATCCACTCGATCCGTTTCTGATTTTACAATTACTCGAAATTTTGTAATTCCTTGTATTTATAATATTTTAAAAATAAAGAGCAGTTTGTTGTCATTATAAGTCATTTTGTTTTACCTCATACACATAGATATTGGTTGAGAATTTGATGCTTGATAAACTAAGCTTACAAAGTTTGTTTGGACAAGTTCAAGGAGTTATTTAATATCCGTTTACTTTCAAATCATGTCATGTCCAAAACGGGTTTTGATTTTTATCTTTTTATTTATCAGCTCGAAAATTAGTTTCACACGGTTCTCTACAGCGCAAAACGAACTCTACTCAAAACATTTTTTTCTGAATTTAAAAAAAACAAAAAAAATATATAAGGTTTTTTCGCTGTCTATAACAATTTTTAATCATGGACATGACATCTTTTGAAAGTAAGGCGATTCAATGACATGGTGTCTCCACGAGCAAGAATTCATTGATTAACATCTGTCACTTTTGAAAGAAAGTTCGATAGAATGCTATACAATGTATGGTGGGCATTTGATAGCTTACTATTTCAGTTAAATTACGCAGAACACAGAAAAGTAAATATGAAAATGACAGCTCATAGAATACTATATCTAGCATTCTATGAGCTGAGCAAGATATAGCAAGAAATATTTTATAGAATACTATTTGCGGTCTCCATGAGCAATTTTAATAGAATGTTATCTTGCATTCTATGAAATCTTGATCGTGGAAACACAATGTTAGAGAACTAATTTCAAGTTTAAATGACACAAAAACCTGCTAGGTACGGCACCAGTATAAGATGTTGTTCTTGTACGTTTTGATGGGGATGCAGCTTGTTTTATTCATAACTCTAAACCAGCTGAGCAATGACAATACAAATACAATAATATTATGTATAAGTTATATTTTTACGCAATTTCGATAGTTAAAACCTTCTTATCGTTAGCGAAGCGAACAAAAAAGTTGGCGAATGTTTTAAATTAGTATTGAGAAATAGCGAAAATTCGAAAAATTCTTCCACGTAAACGTTATATTGACGTAAGTTAGCCAAAGTAAAGGTTCGAGAATGAAACGAATTTTTCGCTTTAAGCCAAAGTCAATCATTCGCGAAACCATTCGCCTCGAGACGAACCGGATAAGGACCTTAGTTAATAAAATAATAAATTCATACAAATATTCGAAACGTAAATGGACATTCGTAATCATTTTGATAAAAAAGTTTAAAGAGGTTTTTAATCATATAATAACATCACCATTAAGTTGGCTTAAGATTTGAACCAATTTAAAACAACGATAAGATTTTGAATGATTTCTAAAACGGCCAATACACAGTACACTTGGACAAGCACGTGAACGCTCACTTGTGTGTCAGCATGCCCATACACACCACACTGATCGAACACCGATTCCAAAAATCAAAAGATTTTGATTTTACTGACACTGTGTCTGACACCGGTGCGTGTACTGTAAATTGGCCGCTAAACGTTAAACCATTTCTCAAGTTACCACCAGCTATCCTTCTTTTATCGCAAACTTCTTTGCTACAATTCATAACTCATAACTCTCGAAAGTCAAGGTATTATAAATAAAGTTTTTTTTAATTATCTTGATATATAGTTGAAAATAAACATTTGCAGCAACAGTTGAATCAAAAAAATCACCTGTTTTTTCACAAATTTTAGATATATTCATATGTACATATATACAAATTTGTAGTTATATATCAAAATGTTTACAAATTAATCGATCTCATTTTAAGTGACATTCTTTATATTTTCCTTAAATTGGAATGTACCGGTTTAATGTATACTCTAACTTTTGCATTTTCTTTTTCATCCAACGAAGCATATGTATTATTATAAACACCATCAAATGCTTCAAATGGCATTTCCCAAACCTTTTGCCAACCAAGCTGATTGCAAATCTTTGCTGTCGCCATATGTGTACAGTCTATGCGTATATAGTCGAATCCCAACAACATGGCCATATCTGCTGAGCTCTGAATCAATTTCTTTGCAATGCCTAATCGACGATAGTTATGTTCAACCGTGCAATCAGCAAGTTCCAATATTTTTATTTTACGGTCATCATCTGTTTTGCCCAACGGCAATGGTGCCTCACGACTGATTTTATCCCACGCGCGTAACAAGTTGCGAGTAGCTTCTGTTTTAACCAGTTTAGCCAGTTGGAGGAAGGTGTCGTCTTTGTTGGGTGAGTGTGTTTCTTGTTGCGTGTGTGAGCAATTAATGCACAAAGCACAGATTTTTCGACGATGTACTGCTGCCAATGACAATTCTGAGAAATATTTGTAGTTAATATTTTTTTTTTCAGATGTAAGTAAGAAATGAATGTACCAGATCTCAGCAGAGTCAACCATAGTTTCGAAAGAAAATTTTGCGTTTCCTTGTGACGCAAAGAGATTCCCATTGCTCGTGTGAAAGGATCATCGAGGAAATTGCGTTCAATAAAAGACAAAGCTTCTGGGAATTTTGATTTTCCGACACTGATGATGTCAATTGGTCTCTATCACAAAAAAAAATTGTTAAAGTTAAGTTTTTTTTTTCGCTAGCCTATTGAATAGCTTTTAAACCTTTGATGTAAATCGTCCAAGCCGGCTATAGAATCGACAGATGTTAAACATAGATGCAGTGTTTATTTATTTTATTTTAACATTAAATTTTGATAACAAAATTAAGTTTTTTTTTTATTTATTTATATTTTAAGACTTTTCATTTATTTTAAACTGTCAGTTTCGATTTTGTAATTTATTTCACAACATCTTGATGTTTTTTTTTTCAAATCTAATATATGGAGGTTACCTAGGTTAGTTCCCGCCACACTTAGATCAATATGGATCCACTGTTATGCCTTGGATATAAAACTTCCATACTATTGACTTATGATGAAAATCTTTCAGTAATTGAGCCATCCGAAGGCATCGATTAATTTCATTAAGTTGTTTCCTGAAAAGTTTCAAAGTTCTTCTATTTCCCGAATGAATTATCTTCTTAGTGACAGAGAGCTAAGCAGTGACAGAGGTAGATTTTTGTAGCTAGGTCTGCTTGGCTAAGCTCAATGACAAAAATGCCGCTTGGGTGTCAATGAAAAAGGTGGTATCAGCTTGTAGTATTGCCAACAATAGCACTTGATGTTACTTTTAGGACCTAAGCTGGGAAGACGTTGCTTTAATCAAAAAATCTTATTGAACTGGCCAGTTCCAGGGTTTATGAAAAGAATCCGGAACCAAAACCAATATATTGCATCCTTCGGTAAAGATGGCTAAAGTCTTCCTGCTGGAAAAAGAGGTTTTAAGTGGTTCCTGGAATGTGTAGCTCGGCTGTTATGTTTGTTCACCTGTAAATCTTTTTTATTTGTTTTTTAATGGTGAAGAATTATCCTGTCGCTAGTAGTCCTACTTCATCTACATAAGTTTGACTCTACTATGATTTAACTTTGTGATTATCACGTTCACAAGGTGTACCCGGACAAGTGGGGACATGTCGCTCTTGCTAGTCTTGCTTTTAACTTAACAGCACATCATTTACACATCGAGATCAATCAGTTATTAGGCATATGTCCTAAGCAGAATGATTCTTCTGTCCACATTCTGGTCAAAGCAGAAATTTAGAGATATATATAAAGCTTGAGGACTCTTTAAAAGAAGACATCATTAATGGTTGCTTCTTTCTTTTTTGCTACTACAATTCGATTTTGGAATCACCCAACAAGACTCTTCAGCAAATCCGTGGGTGAATATTTTTAATCACACAGCAAAATTATCCTGTAACTCCCTGCAATTTATTGACTGACTATTTGCGAAATCTAAATTTAAATAAAGTTAGATGTAAAAGTCTATTTATAGAATAAAATGATAACATTTTCCTATCGCAAAAAAACTAATGCAATAGCTTGACGAAAAGTGACAATAGATATTCTCTTGCCTCCAATCATTCTTCTTCTTTGAAAAAAGTTGATAAGAGTGTAAAGTGTTGCCACTTTACTGCAATTGATAAAGATCTTCCTCAGTTTGGTAATGAATAACGGTTATAGGAACTTTTTTTTTATCAAAAGCCACAGCACCATCAACACGTTGCAAACTTTGTCAGTGTTAGAAACGTGTGCCAGTATTTAAATTGAGCTTTTTCTTGAAATCAGCAGGCTTGTTAAGGCAACAAACTGTTAGTTTTTGGAATTTTTAGAGTGAGTCTTAAGCCATTATACAACACTTCGGAATAATCGCGAAGATAAACACACTGAACTGTGAGAAATTCTTTAAAATCATCTACCTTTTTTTTCTAGAAATATGATAACACAAAATATCCTTGGGGTGGCACCGCTGCTCTTGACTTGTATTTCCATGTTGTATAGCATTGTACATTATATTCTTCAGTCGTCTGATTACATAATGGCCTTCATCAGATGGCATCATCGATTCGCAAGCACAAGCCAAAGCACATGCTGAGAGTTGTTGATTTTTTGTTCCCAAATGATATTTTTTTGTTATTGTCTTTTTTTTTTTTTTTTTTGTTGTATTGTATTGTATGAGCTACTCTTGATTGCATAAATTGAAAAGACAGGAAGGCACAGTGCCATCACTTTAATAGGTGATGTGTTGCTACAGTTTGTGTTTTTGTATTCAACTTATACACAACAAAATGAATGGAAGCGGAACCAGGAGCACCACCAGGCTAGCATTAGTCGTATAGTACAAGTACGCTGCGAAAAGCCACATACTTCACATAGAATATATGTATCTGGGGAGTTAGGTACTCTCAGTCACACAACAGACACTTGTTCGGTACTCATTTATAGTCTTTCATTCCATTTCCATCTACGACTGCGATTTTGCGCATTTTTTATGTGATGATAATGTGGGAGGGAGAGCGGAATGGAAAATTTGATTTGGAATTTGAAATTCTTTTAATAATGAATTTCTATGCAAACGATTTGTTTGTGTGTCAGTTTTTAATGAAATTTTATGAAGTAGGTACCTACTTCTGAATTCTGATCGAACAGTCAAGAAATGAAGCGATGTGAAGTGAAGGCAGCCGCCGCCCATCTTCAGTAATGATTGCCCTCAAATATATTATAGTAAATAGTTGGATGAATAGTATGTTGATGATTTATAAACTGGTAAGTGGGTTATATTAGGATTCTTTTGTTATTCGTTGCTGCGAATTTAAAATAGAAATTAGGTAATAGAAACAAACAAATTGAAATGATGGAATGCTACGGTCAAAGTTTAGTAGGGTGTGGCAAATATTTACATAGAATTTATTAACCTGTCGTAGATTTTTTTTTTTTTACAGTAATTGTAAATTTAATTGTTTATTCAGTATAGTTCTTAAAACAAATAAGATGAAAATATTTTGAGAAAACAGTAATCAATGCGTTACGAAATTAATTTTTGATTTATCAAAAACCTATCTTTATGTTGAACTTTTTTAATTGTACGCTCGAGTCTTTATGGTGTGACGTTAAAAAATTAATAAACTTTGTATGAATGTCGCTATATAGTTAGGGTCACCAATGATAGATATGGTACCCCTGCCAAACTCATATGACATATGAAGATGGCGTTAGAGAATGGCTCGGTTTGAATTCATGCGTCGCCGTATGAAATGGTCCCCCATACCATTACTCCCCATTTTTGGAATGATTGCTATTCAAAAAGCATTAGTCTTTGCGGATGTCATGAAAATGAAAATTATACCCATCAGAACCATCTAGGTTAAACTTCTTCTCATCGGAAAACATTATATTTCTCGAATTTAAAAAAACTCCCAGGTCGATTATCCCATGTCATGTGAAGACGCGCAAATTCCAAGCTTAGTTGATTTCTTGCAGCGTTTAGTGGTGGTTTTTTGTTAACATTTTTAGTTCCAAATATGGAGCACCTAAAATAGCTCGACGAATCGTTGATTTGCTGGCACTTAACTTCGCTAATTGTCTGATTTTCATCGTAGAGTGTGCTGAATTTGAGACAATTCTTATTATTTTTCGCTTTTCTTGCGGTGTTAGAGCGCAAGTTATTTGTTCCGTAAGTAGCAGGCTTTCATAAAAAAAAAAATTGAACTGCTTTGTCATAACGTCCTAGTTTACTTGCAATTTTCTGAATAGTAACATACACTCATTCAAATTTAATTTGCATTACCCAGCATTAAGAATAAATTCGTGCGTCTAACCAAGTGAACCGATTTAGTTGAGCTTTTTTTGCACTAGGGGGAAGAAAGTGATCGAAACAAACTTTAAGTGTCTCTCACTAATCTTGAATTTAAGTTTTTTTGTAAGAGAATTTAATAACATATCAAAAATCGCATTGTTCATGAAAAAAAAGAAAAACTACAATTTATTGAGAGAAAAATGGTGCGGCTAACCATGTGAACCGCACTATAAGTACACATACATATTTATGTTCAACTTATTTTTGTGGATGATTTTCTTCACTTCCTGGCAAAATATAGTCCTCCTAAGCTCTTTTGAACCCATTAATTCCCTATATCGAGTATATAAAAATGAAGAAAAAAACACATCGCAATCAAATCAAGTTGCACAAAATACCTATAGGGACTTTGTTTGACGGAGATGTTCGTTGCTTCTGTGAACGCTAATCGACAATCAAAACAATAATGTTAAAAGTTCAATGAGCATGCAGGTTAAATGGAGGAAACATCTGCAGCGACTTAGGCTAATTACGAACTGCGACATTGACATCGAAACACGAAGAATTACCTACGCAGGAAATTCGTTTTCCAAAATTCATAAGCAATGTTCAAATTAAGTTCTGGTAAAAAGTAGGAGAAATCGGTTTTAGATCGTCTCCAAACTTAACAGTGGTGATCAAATGCCTACTCAGTGAAGGAAAGTTTCTTTCTGCCACTTTACAAAAAAAAAAAAAAAGGTGAAAGGTACACGAAACTGCAATAGTTATTGGTTAACCAAGCTGATGAGATGACACCATGAAGATTATTGAGTGGGTATTGGTAGTCACCGGAATATAAAACGGTTATCTGATGAACAGCGATGGTTAGTTTCGGGTAAGTCAAATCCAGATGCAAAAAGATGAATAAAACTTAACGATTACTCAGTGATTTGCATAATATGTCTATTGATTTTGAAAAAAATTGTTTCTTAGATATATTATCAAAATCGTTCCAGTAGTTTGCCAACAATTTTGAGTTAGATACTGTAACACACGCCGATTACCCACTAAATAAGAAACATTATTTGCATTCAAAAACATAAAAGTAGTAGCGCGGGAATTAAAACTCATCGCAAAAAACTATCTGCCTCAATTCAACAATAAATATCTGCAAAACAATCACAATAAGACTAATGTACAAGTTATGTATTATAACCAAAGAGTTCTTATTTAGCAAATTTAAAGTCATCATAAGCGGTCTTACACCTACACAAAAAAAATATATAACTTCGTCTCTACGTCCTCCCATTATAATTTATGCATTTATGTAAATACACGGGAAGTTCAAGAGACTACTATGATTGTGTCTCTTGGTAACGAATAGAAAGGAAGCCATTAGCGATGATGCTATTGTCACAACTGTACCCATGAGCACTCATTACCTGGCTTACGCTTAACAACAACTCCTTCAACTGAAGGCTGAAAAAAGAAAAAGAGTAAATTCTTAAGACAGTTTGGTTGTGTGTTCATGTGCAGTACCTTGGTTGTATCTCCTTTTTCAATTTTTTGCGATGCATCACCGACAACACTTGGACTGGTTATGCAACTACACACAACATCACTAGTTTTTTTTTTTTACTTTTGTTCTTAGTTGCTCCCAAGTGGTAATAAAAACAAGTAATTGATAGTGGGTAAGATGGAAGAAACAGACATGGAACTGGATTAACTTCCGCTCTTGTGAATGTTTCCATCCTGTCTCAAGAAGTACAATCAATAAGAACCATAATCGATAAGATATTCTCCTTAAACAACCTTACAGTTTGATATAATGTAGGTATACGGTCTCTTGGCATTTGATACTGTTCCAAGAATTATCAGAATGAAAGTTTATGTTGCAAACAATAATTTTCGAAACCATGTCGCTTGAGAGATGATGCGGATAATTTGCGTGCTTTTTATTTTTTCGTTTTTTGTTTCTTCTTTCTCTTGAATGTGGGTTTAAACAATCAACCGGCAGAAAGGTCATGATCAAATAGTTTTTAATTGGATAAATTGATTAAGCTACAAATTTTCAAGACTTTGGCTATTAAACTAAAACCCTTGGATACTACAAGTTGCTTACCTAAATTTCAATTGCTTTTAGTGACTAATTAATTTTGAAGGACAACAAAAAATTCATTTTAGAAATATGAAGCGCATTTTTGGCAACTCGTTAACAACAATTTAAAGACACTATTTTTGGAGGGAAATCTGTGGTTGGACCGCATTAAACTAAACGTCGTTTCACCAATGCTCACTCTTTCTAAATAAATAAACTGGCACCGACAGCTTCGAAAAAGCAAAGACTAGTGATTTACATGGTTGGAGGGACTACATTTGTTTGCCGTTTCCGAACGACTAAAGTGGGATGCAATTATCATGACAATGATACTCTTGGAAGATTTGTCGCTTCCTTGCAAGTGAAAGTGACCCTGAAAAAACATTAGGTTAGTTTGAACCCAGACCTCAGGCATGATAGTCCGATACAGTAACTACTACACCAAGGGGCACTACCTTTCTGTCTTTGTATAAAGATATGATAGCGACAGCATCTTTAAAACACGATCTGTTGATCATTTTTATTTTACGCGATTTGTCCTGTTTCCGATCGACATATACTCTGAGGGACGAATTGAACTTCGTATGCACATTATCTTATACCTACCGTCATTTGCATCAGTTCGATTAGATGCGGATTGCTTATTCTACCTTTGCTGAATAAACTGGTAGTAACGTATGCAATGGTTTGCTGCTTGAAAGATCTTAGAATGTCAGCATGGTCAGCATCAAGTGAACATCAAGCAGAATGTTCTTGCTGCAGACGGGGTAGATCTTAGTGATATTTATTGGTTTATCTGAGGGTTTATCACCATTAGTCAAAGGCAGTTCACAAGCAAAATGATTCCATAAGTAACTTTAAAGTAAGACTCATATAACCTAGAACCTCGCCTAGAACTATATAAAGAGCCAAAGGGATATAGGTAAGTACGTGCTTCTGGATAACATTTCTAGTTTAGAGAAAATGCCTATTCTACCCTCTTGTCTAAAATTTGAATTAAATATTAAAATTAGCTTCAATTAAATTAACATAGAAGGAGGGTAAATACAAATAAACAAACACAAAATAATTTTGGAATCAGACATTAAACAATCTTAAACTGGACGCCATGCCGGCATTTTCCGAGGTTAACAAAAGCTAACCACATAGGCAAATTCTAAGGGCAAGACCAGTAAAGTTTGTTTTATTAGCAAGAAGAACACATTAACTTTGTTATTCCAATTGCATATACATAGGTATGTTCCAAATAAAGCGATTGGTACAAAATATCTTACGACAGAATACATATTACATAAGTACAAGCGTACACACCATAAGACCAACTGAACAAGAAATTCTTAGTTCAAAGTTTTCTCTTTCTTATCAAATTGCTTAAAAACTGCCTTGTGATTAATGGTAATATAGAGAAATGTACTTTGCACACCGAACATCGATTTATATTGCACATGCATTGCCATGCAATTTAAAAATAACTAACATTTAATGTTTATTTAACTATCGCGGATGTTTATTTTATTTCAGCAAAGATTAAATTAACTTTCCAATAATTCAATAAATAAATGCACATACTTGGATGAATCTCAGAGCAAAAAGACACTACCCAAAGGTGTAAAATAGGTACGTATATGCGAATTTATAATACCTACATAGGAAAAGAATTTGCGGTATAAAATATAAGCGCGAAAAAATTTATGTAAGATAGTTTTCAACCGCAAACAAAAACCGCCAGCAGGCAATGAAGGAAAAATCAAATCAAGAAGAAAAGTGAAAAATCAAACATGCATGTCGTACACTTTCATTTTTTATGGATTAGTGTTTTATATTGTGTTTTTACATTTCTTATTTACTCTACACATTTTTCTGCAAATGAAACAAAAATCAAATTTTATAGCAAATAATTGGCAAATCGTGGAAATTGTCGGTGTAAAGAGGTAGGGTATGTAATACATCGTGGCCCTACGGATATAGCAGGGAGGTGTAGTAGACGATTGTGGTCGTCGGTTTGCTTGTCGGTTAACAAAACTTTTTATTTGTTGAAATAGGAAGTCGACGTATCAATTACCATGTGAGCGATTCTGCTTTAAATGAATTGGTTTTGTGACATAGTCTGTTTGTTTGTTTTTTTAACCGCGAGCGCACACACAAAATTGGGTGATTAGTTTACTGATCGAATACAATTTCAATTCAATGAGTAACACAAGCATAATAGGTTTCAAATTCATCGCGATGACTTAAATTGATTTTGTTATAATTTTGCCACCGGAAATTCCTAGAAAAACAATCATCTATCTGATTTGTTTTATTTAAATTCCATCATCACCTGGTGCAACATAATACAACATCCTGGTTTTATGGCACTTGAGTAATTAAACAAATGAGGTACCTATTTAATATCTATAGCACATAAAGTTACCTACTACACTGTATGAAAAGAAATTATTTAACCAGCCACTCTTCTGGAACCTCAAATATTAATATTACGTTTTGAGGAATCAACATTTTGGGATTAGGCGCCGGTTATAGCGATCAGGAAAAACCATCAGGAAAAGTAGAAACAAATGAGAACAGGAATTTTTTCCTGATGTGCGTTTATAGCGATCAGGAAAAATGTGTCAGTGAACAGGCTGTTTTCCTGATTGAAATGCACACGAAAAACTTTATCTGACAGAAATCTGTCAGTGGAACAAGTGAAAATTGAACTCAAATAATTGGAACGATTTGTTCCATTTTTTTTGAAATGTCAATCAGCTGGCACGAAAAATTAGTTTTCGTCAGGAAAATAAAGAAATACAAACAATAAATAATTATTCTTTAGTAAAATTTACTAGCGAAAAAAATTCTTTGAGTTATTTGTAGTCGATTAGTGTAGTATTTGTGTTTAAAATCGATTTAAAACAACATAAAAGATCCATTCGAACATTTTTCCTGATGCGTTTTCCTGATCGCTATAACCGGCGCCTTATTTCTGCCTAATATTAGTAAGTAATTTCTAGTTGGACATCGAGTTCCGGGTACAACTAGAGAACCTTACACCAATAGGAGTGTTTTATTGAAAAAAAAAAACTTTAAAAAAAAAAAAAAAAAATTGTACGTCTTTATACCTATAGGATTTATTTTTATTTACGGGAAATTTTTTACTGTACCTACATTAACAAGTTTATAGCGATATATGATCGTTTTATTTTTATTGGCATTTGTGCCAGCATTATTTACTTTGACTTCTTACTTGCAAATTTGTTTGGTATTTAGCTCAGGAAATAAAATTATGATTAATAATAAAAGATTAAAAAGTTTGACTTTTGTATTTTCAACGCTACCTGCCGGACTAAAGGCAGGACTATAATAGATGTAACGGTGCGGACGGCTTCGTCGGTAACAGAGCGAGAAGAGTAATTGGGTCAACTTTAGTTCCCGGTAGCACACTTTGAATGTTGATATTTTTTTACAGGTTTGGGGGAACTCTAAATAGAACAGGATTAAAATACTTAACTATTAAAGTGGAGAAACATCGTTAAAACCGATTAAAAAATAATTTTCTTTTCGGTTTAAACCTAACTTTTTTTTTTGTATCGCAATTTTCTTCACTAACAGTACCTACCTGGGTGGCCCACTTGTACCCCTAACAGTTGAGATGAATAAGTGGGATCATGCTGCCCCCTTGCAATCCCCTGCCTGTCCCACTATAGGATTTGGGTTGCTGCAGCTTTTGGTAGGTAATGTTTCTTTATTTAAAACTATCAAGTAGGTACATTAAACTTTCTTAGAAAGATGCAATAAAAACATGGTGGTTAATACATTACATTGTTGGCCGAATTTATGGTGGTCTCCGTAAACTATGGCTAACTCTTTTAATCCACAAGCAACAAGAATGAGACTTCTGAGGACACTTTTAGTACCCTTAATATGTTATTCTGAAACAGTGTATTGTAAGTTGGACTCTGTGTCGCTGAACAAACTTCAGGTTGCATTTAATAATGCAGTTCGTTATGTTTTCGGTCTTTGCAGATACGATCACATCACACAATATAATTCACTTGTTCTAGGCTGCTCATTATTACAATTCTTAAATGCTAGAAAACTAATTTTTATGCAAAAATTCATTTATACAGGAAAACCTAGGACTTTTAACCTTATTATTCCGCCTTATCGATATCTGAACTGATCGCGAATTTGTTTTTGTCTACACTTCTAGGATCTGGAAAGCTTTACCAGCTAAAAACGAATTAAAAATGATATCTTTAAACATGTATCTGAATAGCCTTTAAGAATAGTCTCAGAGCTCTCCGATCCAGGACTCCAAACGAACAAGCAAACACAGCTGATTCGATTCTGAAATATATGTTTTATTGTAGTGGTAAACATCAACGCAACTGTTCATCCACTTTTTGAGCGTGCGAATACAAATTAGTTGAAAATTGCATTGAATATATTCTTTAAACTATTTATTATTTTTTTTTTGTTTCCATCAAATTTCAAGAAATTTGTTGTAGTGGGTACCTACCTATTATTAACGCGCAAACCGAATAATGACAGATGAAAGTGTTTTGAAGTTTAAAACCATGAATGTGTGGTGCTTCTGGTTTTGATTCTTTATTGAAATTTAAAAGACAAAGCTCTTCTTTCCAGGAGAGGAACTGTCATTCTGAGTGCCAAGCGAATTTTTTCAGAAGCCTTCTGGACGCTCCCGGACGCTTCTGGACCACAAACCGAAAACGACATAAGATTGCGGCTTTGCATTACTCTCTATTCATGTTAAAGTCGATTAAGTGAAAATTTTTATCAAAATAAAAACAAGAATTGGTTAATGGGTTATTTTGAACATTATAGGTAGGTAGGTAAGATGGCGGTTTCGCATAACAACTGTTCCGAAGAAACCCAATTAGCGCGGAAAGGCGCCGTTTTGATACCATAATTCGATTTACCTAATTTTTTGTCATATATAGTGGTAGTGACTGTTAAGCTAAGGGGATCAGTTTTTGGTCT
This sequence comes from Baccha elongata, assembly GCA_951217065.1. Classification (NCBI taxonomy): domain Eukaryota; kingdom Metazoa; phylum Arthropoda; class Insecta; order Diptera; family Syrphidae; genus Baccha; species Baccha elongata. The sequence continues at coordinate 194,326,874 of OX578272.1, read as the reverse complement.
GTGCCCGCAGTCATAAGGGAAGAACCTAGCTCACACTGTGCTGGGTGGTTCCATTTGGACTGAGAGTCGACCAATTAACTTTACACTAGATCAATATGAGGCTAGGCCCGATCAAAGGCAAGGTACACCTGCCAGGTTTAAATCCGTGTTTTGATGCTTTCGAAGCAAAATAGAGTTAGTGCTAGTGCGAAAAACTAGTTCTAAAGGTAAGTTCCAGAAACTTAAAAGGTGAAAGTTGAAATAGAGAGAGAGTGACTGCTTTGAAAAGCTAAGGGGACCAGTTTTTTGTCTGTGCCCGCAGTCCCAAAGGAAGAAATTAGCTCACACTGTGTGCTTGGTGGTTCCATCTGGACTGAGAGCCTGCCCAATAACTTTACACACACTAGATCTATATGAGGATAGGCCCGTGAACATTATAGTTGGTAGAATGCCGGGGAATGTTAAAGAATTCATTTAATTTTGAAGTGTTATGTTAAATGAAAGTCAAGACGTTTTGAAAAGATGAGTTGCATGTGATTGATGATATTTTGTTAAAATCTAACCGTATAGTGATCCCTTTCTCTATGAGACGTGACATTTTAAATCTTATACACGAAGGACACTTAGGTATTCAACGCTGCCAAAGTATTGCAAAGGATTTAGTCTTTTGGCCAAATATTAACAACGATATTCAGAATATAGTAACCGATTGCGAGACCTGCATGCGCCACCGTATATCACAACCTAAAGAACCTTTACAACCGCATGAAATTTTTCCAATTCCCTGGTACAAGGTACCACGGATTTGTTTGAGTTTAACAAACAAATTTATTTGCTTGTTGTAGACTATTGGTCAAAATATATTGAAATTGAGTATTTGAGTTCTGGTTCAAGTGGTCAGTTTGTCGTGAACAAACTCAAGTCAATATTCGCTCGTCATGGAATTCCACGAGTTATGATTTCAGACAACGGACCTCCATATAATTCCGAAGTATTTAAATTATTTTGCCAAGATTGGCAAATTGAACATATAACATGAAGCAATTATAATTTTTTTTTCACATGGTTCGAGCTAAAAAGAAAACTCACTCGATGCAAAGAAGCTATAGGTATACGGTATACCTAGTTTAGTTTGGTGCAATAAGTAGGCAGATCCAAACATTTTGCCAAAAACAACCATCATTTAAAAGGACAATTCAATTCTTTGAAATTACGCTATTTTTTTTTTCGAAATAGGACAAAAAAGTCAAAATGAAAAATAAGCCCACAAAAAATATGATTTTTGGCCTGTTTTCAAAACTTAGTTTGGAGGTAACCAAAAAACGGGTTTCTCTGCTTTATTTTTATATCTTCTCTATTTGGAAATAAACTGCCAAATTTAACAGAATGTAAAACACCTATCTACTGCCTTACTAAAAAAAAAATAAACTGTAATTTTAAGCCCAATTTTCCAGTAAACTAATCAATGTATTAATAATGTTCTGGAACCAACTGGAACAGTAAATAATTGCCTATATGTACCTACCTACATTGAGCGTGAAATTTGTTTAATCCAAGGATTAGTTAACTTCAAAATAAGACATAAAATTACAGTTTATTTCTTATTAATAAGGCTGGTAGCATTGACGTACTAGATATGGACCGCCAGTCAGTTGAAATTTTCTTACAAACGGAGAAAAAAAGATGTTCCAGCTAAAAGTGGTCTAAAAGCGCCATCATCTAGTAGTGTTACTAATTTCGCCATGAAATTTAAATAAAAACGATCACATGTTAATATGTAAGTAAGTCAATAACTTTTGGAATGGATTTGTTCTGTAAAATAAAAGTAGTTTGATATCAATTTCCACCAAAATATATCAAAATTAAATAATTAAATAAAACAAACATAGCACTGCTACGCAGATTCCCTGCTAGTAGTTGATGGCGCCCCTAGTTATGTTGGAACAAGCGTGAAGTTGGCTACTGGCGGTCCATATCTAATACGCCAATTGCTGGTAGTAATAGGTATGCATTAGAACGTATAGGTAAGATTTTCGTTACCTTGGTAACCTTAGCAGTGTGCATAATATTTCAAATGACTTCCTCCTGGACAGACTTTTGTGCTGCACCAAAGATCTATAAACAAATTATAAAAAAACCTTCTTCAAATCAATTGCCATTGTTTTCATTGATTCGCTTCGACAAAGGAGAATCATCAAACGGCTACGTGTGCATTTTGTAAAAAAAAAAATATACCTAACATTATTTACATTTTTTTGTATCAAACGTTGTAAAACCTTGCGCATGTTGCTATGGAATCCCTTTGTTCCAACTGCAACCAACATTGAGTACAGTCTGGGCACTATTTTTTATTTACTTTTATTAAACTATGTGTGTATGATGTGCCCTTAATTTACTAATCTCGAGGTGGTAAAGAAAGGGTGCAGTTAATATTATTAGAACTCTTCAAACTTTAGACAACCTCTGAAAACATTTAAAATTAATTTTAACATGGTTAATGAGAAGAGGGTTTTAGACGGGCACACAAAGGAAGGATAGCAAATGACCCTCAAGAGAAGCCCTTCATGAATAACCCACCAAAATCTCTATAATTCTTCCTACTTGACGTGTAATATTATTTTATTTTAACAATTTATAATAAATGTTTTATCTATAAAAATTATTTATTGTTTTCCCCACCCCCTAACGACGCTGGCAAGAAGTATTTTGATCGTTCTCTATACACCATGCAAGGTGACGTCATTCTTGTCCTACATAAAAATACACTTTTTCCACCTTCTCTTTCTATGTCCGTCTTCTGATTTATTCATAATTTTATTTTAGATTAATCTTTTTATTCTTTATTTTTATTACACAAACCTATTTAGATTTCATTATATTAGATATAAATAATTAAACTTTAAAAGGAAAAACTTACTTGAAAACCGGCGAATTAATTTAGTAGGTAATGAATGTAAAATATTTAAATTTTCTATCAACAGAAACACTTCAAATTCTTAATTGATTATTTTTTTTTTCACTTATTTTTCTTTGCTTTAAATTTCTAATTGGAACACAGAAAAAAGTTTCTCACAGAATATTGAAAAACCACAAGAAAAAAACGTAAAACCAAAATATATGTGCAAGAAATTTCCCTCTAAAATGAAAAATACCCTCTGTTCATTCGATGATAAGTTGCTAACCAAGGGGAAATGTCATTCCATGTAGGGAGCATCGCACATAAACGCGGAATCATATATAAAAAAAAAAGTACTTACCGACTTTTTGTCTCGTCTTTTTTCGTAGTCTGTCTCCGTTTCACTCACAAACACACTATACGGTCGAATCGAAATACGAATCAAAATGGAAAAATATATGGTCCAAGGGGAGACGGTGAAAAACTGAAAATATATTTTATAATCCAACAGAAGTCGTTAATTTGAAGCTACAGCTTATGAAACAATGTTTAATTTTTTGTTATCTAAAATTGAAAAGAAGGTAAATCGAATGCAATTTATTTTTCTATAGTTGTTTTTTACTAAAAACAAATTTTTAACGCGACCACTACGTTAGTACGTTAGGTTAGTATACACAGAAAACGATGGCTGGACGCACAGCACAAGTACCGCACGATGTTGGGGCCGAGGGAAATTTTCTTTTTCAACGACGCACGCACACAATCGAAATGCACAACACCAAGTAGCAGAAAAAGTTGTAAAAACAGGAAAATAAAATTCCCTCTAGTTAAAGAGGCATACGCCCAGTTGACTTTAAAACAAAAAGAAATATTTAAAAAAAATAGGCAATTAATTAAACACAATTATACTTTTTCACAACTTTATAGCTACTATCTTGCTGCGTTATTTTTTTTTTTTTGCAATCTTTAAATAAATTTAGAAGTCAATTACGTCACCGGGGTGGTGGCAGGCCGGCGCGTTCTTGTCCCGGTTTTCTTTTTATTTTTTAAATCCCGATTGGAACAGGTTCTTTTTTTTATTTATGTAGATGGTCCAACTGACGCGGTACAATTTCACTTTTAAAATTTAATTTTCAAGCTCAAATTTATTACCTACGACGAAAATTCTTACTAATTTACCTATTTTATCCACCAAACAACAATATTTGAACAGAAATATATATATATATAAACGCGTTCGTCAGTCGGAGTGTGCACAAATAACGTTCAATCCGGAGAGCTTAGCTTCTCCTTTGATTCTGTTTCTTCTTCAAGTATCAAGTCTAGCATGGAAGAAATTTCCTTGGCGACAGCCGACGACGACGACGAGACGAATATTATTGGGAAATATAGCGTTTTTGTTTTGGTGGGTTGGTGGTTCTGTGTGGGGATTTGTTTACTTCACGTTCGAGTGAGGGAGACAACGGGTGTATAATTAACTAGACGCGTCGTCGATAGATGAGAATGCGTTTGTATGCGATGATGATGATGTCAGAAAGGGATATTTGAAAAAAATAACGGGAGTACAATTTAGTGGAACATTTTTTTCTAAAGATAGTCCTTAATACAGGGTGCTGCCATGAATGAAAGAATACAAGATTACGACACTGGCATTTTCACTTTGTTGTTGTTTCACTTGTGACGTAATTTTCACTTGTGACGTAAGCACCTTGCACTCTTTTTCCCTTTGGTTGGGTTAAATTAATAACAAGATTCCACCATTTAATTGTTTTTCTGTTTGTGCTTACGTCACAATAAGTGAAAAAAACAAATCAAAAAGCTGAAAAAAACCAAGTGTCGTAATCTTGTATCCTTTCATTCATGGGGTGCAACAATCAACGTTAGCCGTGTTGCTTTTAAGGTCGTAAAGTACTAATGAGCACTTTGCTAGCGATTTTAAATGGAACGCTTCGCCGGTAGAAATCTACTACTGATTTGTATAATTTAGTGTATGGATAGGCGTGTTTTATTGGTAGGTAAGTGTTAAGTCACTTTAGCAAAATTTTGTATGGGATACGAAAAGTGGCGATAAATTGGTCAGTAATCAAAGTGAACATAAAAGTGAAGATAAAATCTTGGAATGCCTGGAAATTTTTGGCGCGAAATATAATATCAACACATTTTTTGCTTAAAGGTTGGTGGCACCTATGACAGCTTAAGACATGGACTCCATATATACAATGATTATAAATGGTTGTGTTCATTGTGTTTTCCTTTAGGGCCGCGTTTTGTGGAAGAAGTAAGAAGCTTTCAACCTACGAATGTTGCAAAAAAGTTTTCATGATTTTGAACTTTTCGCTTAAAAACAAATAAAAATTGGTTAAAGCAGATTTTTTAAATAAAATTATATAATTTGGTAATATTCAAGCTAAATAATGATTATTTATCCAGTTTTTATTTGTTTGTAGTGGAAGGTAGGGTACAAGTTTACTAACTCGGCATATACAAATAGCCATACTTTGCAGACACACCCATAAAATTATTTGAAACTTCAGCTTGGCATATAGTCAAGAATACCAACTTTGATATAAAATAAAAAAAGTTGATACAAAAGTTATTATAGCGTTTTATTGCTTCTTTTCAGTGCTGACTTACTAAAAATTACCAACAAAACACGACTGATGTAGACAGTCTCAACGTTTACCTTTTGGTCACACATTCCGTTCCTTGTATTGGAACTTTTTGTTTTGTTTATTTGTTAATCGTTGGCTGTTTTTCCGATTAAAAATAGAGTAAGATATGTTTATATTTATGTTTTATTTATTTTGTTTTATTAACAGAAAAGAAAAACTAAACGCTGCCATCTGGCGGTTTTTAGATGCGTTACTACTCTGCTCATCTACTCGCGATTCAGAGCATGTGTAGATGGTAGAGTACTATTTATTTATTATTCTATGACCAGCCGCGATTGTTTTTGAAGACAAATGAGTGCGAAAGAACAATGAGACAAAAAAATAAGCTCGCAGGAGCCTCCGTTAGAATTTCATGTGACTCTTTCTGTATTTCTCTTTTCTTTTGTTTGTTGTTTTACTATTTGGCTTCATTCCATTTCGGTTCTTCAAGAGTGCACGTGCATGCTTTGCATACAAAATGGGTGCGCTATGGGTGGATATGGGGTAGAAAATTTAGGTCATAAATCAAAGTGAACGTTAGCCTCACCGAATTCATAAAAAGATGTGCACGTCGAGTAAAGCTATGTTTAATAATTGAAAATCCGACGGTGTCGGAAACAATCGTGTAAAATGAAAACGATGGAACAATCGCCGTTTGAACGCATTGCTCTCTATCTATCTATGGTGATATGATAGAGACAGCATCTGCAAATCGTTTTAATGTACATTGAATGGTCGGTAAATTCATCATACATTGTTCAATTTTTAGTTTCACAAGCTTTTTTTTAATAAATAATAATATTAAAATAGGTGAGTTTTATTGGGAATTTTACTAGAAAAATTAAAGTAGATTAAGAAATTAAAAACGCTGGTGTAACGCCTGGCAAAAATCTGTTCCCACGGAATTTTAAAATCTATTGGGGATTTCGCCCGAACGATTTTTCACTTCGAATCAGCAGTTACATTTCGGATAAGCGAGGCGTGTTTATGCACTTCTTAAAGTAACATCAATTCAATCCCGAACAAAGTGTGACGGTTTTGTTTTTCATTTCTAACAAAAATCATTACTCTTGATTTCGAAATCTTTTCGGTTTGAATTTTACATTTTTATATTAAAAAATTAAATAGCTACTGCAACTATCTAAATTATCTTCTATTATTTTTTTTTTGTAATAAATATGAGAATGCATTTTACTCCTTCAAGTTCAAGAATTTACTTGAAAAATAAATGAACACACCTAGTTTCTGATTTGACAGATCTAAAGAAGAGAGATAATAATTGTGTTGTGTCGTTTTATTTTCAAGGAGATAACAAAATTGAATTTTTTAAACAATCTTTTAGACGTGTATATGTTGTGAATATTGCAATTCGTGAATCAAGTAAATTATATATTATGAATCAAGTAAATTATGGTAAATTCTTGTATCTAGGTACCTATAATAAACCACAAAAAAAGCTACTTCGTTGATCCATGAAATGAAAAAAGTATACTCTTCAAAGGAATACCTACGATATTTAAATATAAATACATACATGTTTTAGTAGCAAATTATATTTACTTAAAAGAAATGTTGTTGTTTTTTTCAAAAGTGCAGTCAAAACGAAGAGTTCCAAAAGGTAACAGTTTGGAGACAATTTTGAGGGATGATTTGGTGTTAAATGTTTTGAAACATTTCATGTGTTTGTGAAAATAATATCAATACATTTATGTATTTCAGATTTAAAAAATACTACAAATTAGCGTTTTGTCATACTAAACAAAAGTCTTGCAATTCACAACTTTTTCTCTCGTTCGACTTCAAAAAATAAGTGAACATTTTAGCTGTAATGACATTTGCATTTCGCCAAAAAAAAGTGACCACAATAGGGGAATTTTTCGAACATTAAACATTTTTCGGGTAAAATTCACAATAGGCGGAAATAATTTAAATTTTTCTGGGTGGAATTCAAATCGGACGAACTTCAAAATAAGGATGAATAATATGTTCATTATTCCCTCAAAACAATGTTAGTTTATTTTTGGTGGATACTTATACGTTGCATATAAAAGTAACATTACCTTGAATACAAAAACTCAACTGACATACAAAAAGCATCAAATATGCGTACATTTTGCTCCAAAATTGATATTCTCGATAAATCTTTTTCATTTAAAAAAAAAATATCGCAAACGTTCAAGGGTTTTTTTTTTCTAAACAAAATCATTTTTTTTTCCAATCAAATTTTGTTGGTATACAAAGAATAATAAATAAATTGACTATCATTTCATTATAAATAGAACATCATATCATCTCTATTTTGTTCATATTCCGTGTTATTTGTAAATGTGAGTTAAAACTCGATTGATAGCTTATTTTTTTTATTTAGTTTCGTCCTTTTTAATCTTTGTGTGTAATAATTACAACATTAATTATCTATCTATAATCTAAATTATTAACAACAAAGCAAAAAACGAATATTTCTAAGAGAAGCAAACAAAAACTACCCAAAGGTTTTTTTATCAGCGACAGTATTCACCGACAATAGACAACAAAAATCGAGGGTCTCAGAAAGAGGGTTCAATTCAGCCATATAGTAACGCACCAATGTAGTCAGGCACTTACAAAATATCCTGTGAAATGCAATTCACCATTTTGTTGATTGAAGTCGCGGCCTTAAATAAATTCCTTCTGTTTTTCACCACTGTACAAAAATTCCCATGCAGTAGAAAAAGTACGCGCTCAGCTGTCAATTCAGTAAAAAAAAAATTAGAAAGAAGCTAGGAAGAGAAGTGTTTTGCGCTCGTTGTGCCGCTGTAAAAAAAAACTAAATATAGTTTGATTGTTAAGCGAAATGCCGGTGTCAAACAAATGCCTATGACACAATCATAAATCGGTGAGTTAAATAGTTCTTTTAATTTCAAAGTTAAATTGTAGTTTTTCTACCAAAAACTAGTAAACGTATAATATCGCCCCCTTACCTTTTTTTCCTCTTTCCCATCAGGTTTTTTTTTTTTATTTTTACATTTTATCAAACTAGTTTAGGACAGAAGGAAACAACACTAAAATGGTACGCAGTCCATCTCCTGTTCACAGAAGACGCGAAAAAGAACGCAGTGAAAGAAAGAAACGTCGTGAAAGACGTTCCAGGGAACGTGAACGCGAGCGCGAAAGAGATCGCGATGGTGGTGGTGCTAGCGGCAGCCATCGTTCCACAAGACGGCGTTCGAGAGAAAGAGAGCGCAACAGGAGTCGAAGTCGTGACAGATCTTCTAGAAGGCGTTCGAGGTGAATAATGTGTAGTGTATACGAACCATGACAAAAACGCTAAGTATAAAATAATTTAAATGTTTTAACTAATTCAAAATGATAAAAGGTAAGCTATCGAACAAAATGTAAACGTTTAATTAGTTTATTTTGATGAAATGTGTTTTTAAAAAGTCCCAACTGCCATAACTATGGTGAAATTGGTTGAGTTGACACTTCTTGTCGAAACGTCACTGCCCACTGACGTTTGTGTTTGAGTTTGGCAGATACCGCATTTATCTATCCACGTGAATTTCATAAAAGTTGAAATTTTCTAGCGAACTTCTTTTTTCTAATTCGAACAAAAGTTGGTTAATTTGAAAGTGAAAAATTGAAAATATTTAAAAGTATTAAACATGGCTTTACGCGTACAATTCGAAAACAACGATGATATCGGTGTTTTTAGTAAATTGACAAATACATACTGTCTGGTTGCAATTGGTGGTTCAGAAGCATTCTACAGCGTTTACGAATCAGAATTAGCAGAAACCATTCCAGTGATTCACGCATCTATCGGTGGTTGTCGTATAATTGGTCGTCTCACAGTTGGAAACCGCAATGGAATTCTTGTTCCCGGTTCCACAACAGATGTGGAATTACAACACATCCGCAACAGTTTGCCTGATAGCGTGAAAATTCAGCGCGTGGAGGAGCGTTTATCAGCATTAGGCAATGTAATTGCCTGTAATGATTATGTGGCCTTGGTTCACCCTGATCTGGACAAAGAGACTGAAGAGATCATCGGAGACGTACTCAATGTGGAGGTATTCCGACAGACTATTGCCGAAAACACTTTGGTGGGCTCGTACACAGTACTGACAAATCAGGGCGGTATGGTGCATCCAAAAACATCCATACAAGATCAAGATGAGCTGTCTTCATTGCTGCAAGTTCCTTTGGTGGCGGGTACGGTCAATAGAGGTAGTGAGGTCCTTGCCGCTGGCATGGTTGTCAATGATTGGATTTCATTTTGTGGCATGAGCACAACTGCAACAGAGATTTCTGTCATAGAAAGTGTCTTCAAACTAAATCAAGCACAGCCCTCCACAGTCACTACGAAACTTAGAGCTGCTCTTATTGAAGATATGTCGTAAATTTTATTTAATTTGTTTGAGCTTAAGTTAAGACATGTAATGTAATTCAGAGATACAAGTGCTCAGAGTGCTCTTTCTATGTAAAATTTGAATAAATAAAAAAAATTCTTCACACGTATTTACTTGTTGATAATTTGTATGTCTTCCACTAAAATCTCTGGAACCAATAGTCGTTGGCTTTTTACTTTTGTGACAAGATCGCTGTACAGCCCGTAAAGTTTGTTGTTGTATCTTCTCCATTCCCCACTTATGCAGATAGACCCAAAAATCAACAAGAGAATTTTAATCTCATAGCAGTCTTAAGCGTTCACACCCACCTTTAACAATGTTCATGCCAAATGGTTATTAAACGTGACTTATTTGCTTCTTCTGTTGTCTACAGTTTAGTTTGTATACAAATACAAATACAAACACAAAATACAAATTGGCTTTCATTCCTATATCTTTAGTTGGACTTTATATCCACATTCTTCTAGACTTTGAATGCTGTATCTAAATCCATTTTCTGGTATAACCACATCATATTCATCAAAAAAACACTTACAGGCGCTTTCCTCATTATTAATAAGTCGTTGCATGATTGTTGCGCCAGACATAGTTGCAGGATAAGGACAATGACGAAAGACATCAATAATAAAGCCGTCGCTCAGATAACCATAAAATTTTTAAGAAGGTTATCGAATTTGAATGATGGGTCTTTCATGGGATTATGTTTCTTTATTGAAACATTATCTTATATAAGTGCAAGTAGGGTTGCGAGATTATAAATTAAAAAAAAACCCTTTTGGGGTACATTTTCACACCCCACCACTTATGCACAACTCCGGGGAGGGGCAAAACTAAGGATAGTCATATTGAGCAACTAATAAAGCCATTAAAACAATAAAACCTTTTGTAGGAATTATGTCCGATTTGCTATTTATATTAATTTATTCCGACTGACCTATAAGCTCTTTTTACTTGCTCAATAGGACAAGTATTGGTTTCGTGTAAACAAAAATCAAGATTTTAATCAAACCTGACATTACGATGATAGAGAAGCCTAAAAAAGTAGGTTTCGTCATGCCGTCCGTCGGTCTGTCTGTGCGGATGTGCGTTTGGTTGTCTGTGCACAGACCTACAGCCTAAAGGGCTTGATCGATTTAGTTCAAATTTCGTATATAGAACTTTTTGGTGATTCCCTAGAGGAGAACATCGAATTTTTGTTTTAACCCGGCTATAACAGGTACCTCCCATATAACGGTTTCAGTTTTTCAAAATTTTCTCAAAAACGGGTCTGACGATTTTTATAGAACTTGGTGTACGCTATTTTTGCAGTAGTTTTAATATAACTCCATTTCAGGTTTTTGGCTTAAAATTTACATAACGGAAATTTGGTGTTAACGGTTTTTACAAATTTGACCATAACTTGGTCAAATTGTGATTTGAAAAATATTTAATTCACAAGCTCTCATGTTTTTTCCTCTCTCTCTCTTTTTGGATTGTGAATTAAATCTAATTCAATACGTAAATCAATAAGAGCTTGTGAGTTACATTTTTTTAAATCACAAGCCAAAAAGAACTTGTGAACTAAATCAGATTCAATTCGTAAATCAATAAGTGCTTGTGAATCAAATGTTTTGTTAATTCAACGTCCATAACTAAATTGTGAGCTTAAGCTTTTGCAACCCTGGTGTAAATATGGCATACATCTACGTACATTCAATTCGTTATATCTCTGTTCCCCGGTGTTTCTGGTTCTTGTCGCCATATAATGAAATGAAGTACTAGCAATAAGCTTTAATTTGATGCATGCATTTGAATTCTGTTGGATCAACGCTTAATTTGCCCATCATCCTTTTATATATTCCTGCTATGCCCAACAAATATTGTTAAAAAAAATTTTAAAAATTATTTTTTGGAAAAATATTCTAGTTTTCTTTTAAAAAAATATTTGTTTTTCTCAAAAACTGTTAGAATTTCCCTGTCACTTGTCACAACAGCAAGATCGTGCGACCCGCAGTCGTGTCCAATATTTCTTTATTATTACTATCTAATATTTGGGTTCATCCCCAAACTTATACCTTTCATTATTCATTTATTCTATCAATAGATTAATTTAGACATTTCTTATTTAATTTTACTAAGATGGCCCGAAGGATAACAATCAAGTGCAGTCAATAATTGTTATTTATGAATCACAAATCACTTTGTGCACAATGCTTGACAGCGGCAATGTGTAACATGATTATATAAAACAAAAAACAAAAAAATATGTGATAGCTGAAGCCATTGTATATACATATCAATAGTATTTTTATGCTGAATAATCACCTCCTGGCCATCTTAAGAAACTTGTGAATAACCCATTTTTAGGTTCGTGCAATTACTAGTTGTCTTTTCTGTTACCCTGACAACAGGCGTAAACATATATGATTTTTGTTTTGTTTACGATTCTTGTCAAGGAAATATGGATTTTAGAGCCAATAAAATGCATTAAATATTGTTAATTTGTTTTGTTGACGACTATTGTTAGTGTTACCAACACCTTAGTAAACACTTAGTAAATGTAAGAACCTCCAAATGTGTGGTTCACAAGTTTCTTTAGATGGCGCTGCTCCATGATTGTACTATAGAAATGTATATACAATGCTGAGGCTGACCATTCACAATTTTATTCAGATGAGATGTAGGTCACTATATCCAGGTTCATTATGCATTATGATTATGTAGATACATACACAAAACTCTATTTATTGTAAAGCTTTTCTTATGGAAAAACGCAGATTATTTTGCGTTAACTGAATAGATTCAAGAATATTATCTTCATTGTTTACAAGCGTTCTGAAAAGATTGACACAAATTATTCACAATTGAAAGAGTATTTAGTGAAATTTAATTGTCAATCGCAATTCAAAATGAAACGGGTAGGTCAAATATTAATAATACAAATATTGTTGAGATTAATTGACAAAGGGCTCGTTCAGAATGCATTAGAGACTAAATATTTAGGTAACTAAAGTTCTTGAACTCAAATTTACCTAAATATCTAGTCAATTTCACAAATGTCATTTGTTGAAGTTTACTTTAGAATTTTATTTTGAAGAATTCACACTGCAAAGAACAAAATATATTTGTTGGTTACAAAATGTTTTAGAAATAAAAATAATACACACTTTGTACAACAAATGCAAATATTACACGGTATTCGGCATATATATATTTTTGGCATAATCGCCAATACGGTAGAATGCCACATTTTGTATATTAAAAAAAGACCGTCGATTTTTTATTATTTTTAATCACATATATTTTGTCATCAAAATTTTACAAAAAGATACCTACTCTAATAAGTTAGGTATTCACTATTTGAATCACATAAATAATAGCATCTCAATTTCCGAAAAATCCAATTTGAATACACACACTTTTTATATGTTTCCATTTTTGTTAACATTTTTGGTTACTTGTTTCTATATTTTGTCTCGCCAGCACTCTCATATTTCCTTCAAAAGAGAATAATTTCCTTTCTTCGTAATTATTTTTTATCATACGCATAAAAGTACCCATATAAAAAAAGTAAACATAGTAACTTCTAAAAAGTTAATTTGCAGTGTAATTAATGTTAATATTTACGTGACCTTTTTATGTATATTAAAGTTGAAGAATTTAAGCGGGCTGTAGGTTAATAAAAAAGATGTTTATGTTAATGCAACGTTTCGGACATGGTTATGTCCTTCATCAGGCAATACAACTAACGATTATTTTTCTTATTCAAACCATAAGTCACTCACAATATAAATTAATTTTCATAGTATTTCTTTTCCACATCGAAAAGTCGAACGAAAGAAGAAAGAAAAAAGATAACAATAAAAAGTATACGAAACTAAGCTTCATTTTTTGCACACACTGCACACCGATCAGTCTAATTCGACCTGCTAATGTTGTTCGGTCGACTTACAGTGCAGTGTAATGACAAACTTCAAATCAGCTGTTTTTGTTTATGACTAAATATTAAGGTACGTTTTTCTTGACTAACTTTCCAGTCAAAATCCCCTAATTTTCCAATGAAGACAATCTAAATTGGAAGTGAGTTTTGTGACAGCTGACTAATCAGAGACCAGAAAATTACCTAAATATTTAAGTAAAAAGTGTTCTGAACGTGCCCACTATTGATACATTTTCTGCCATTTTAAGATTGAGTAACTGTTTAAATAACGTCACCTTTCTTGCCGGACCACTGGGACGATAAACTTCTTAAAGTTTCTTTAAACCATCAGATTACATTGCTTTCATTTCCTTATATGCAAGATCTTGGATATTTTCATAGGTAGTAAAATCGTTGCCAGAGCTTTTCCATCTTTCGCAAGCAGCAATATCAATAGCATCTTCTACAGGCTAAAGCTTCAAACCTGAATTTTACGCCCATAAATTGCTATTTTTTAAACCCGACTTCATTTGAACAGTCCATCCGTTGTACTTTTCGGTATTCAATTTATCGATTTCATAAATTCCTGAACAAATTTTTTTCTCTACTTATATTAATTTAAAAATATTTTCAAATTATACGCGAGCTACTTTTGCCCGTCTGGTACCATAACCTTTGTTAAGGATCGAAAAAAGGAAAACATATAACCTGATTTAGATGGGGTTTAATTACAAGGTGTCTGCACGAGCAAGATTTCATAGATTACCATCTGTCATTTTCCATGGAAAGAAAGATTGCTAGAATGCTATAAAATGTATGCTGGGCATTTGATAGCTTACTATTTCATACTATTTCAGTCCAATTACAAAGAAAACAGAAAAATTAATATGAAAATGACAGCTCATAGAATATTATCTCTAGCATGCAATGAGCTGAAAAATATATTGTAAGAAATTTTTCATAGAATACTATTTGCGGTCTCCATAGGTAATTTTAATAAAATGCTATCTTGCAATCTTGATCGTAGAGACCCCGTCCATTAGCATACAAATTATTTCAAATGTGTTGAAAGCATTATTGTTGTTGTATGTTATGTTTTAAGACAGATGGTTTAAGTTTTCAAAAACTTTTAATCTATTTCTCAATGTAAACAACAAACAAAGCTGTCCAAATGGTTTATGATGATCATTTAGAACAGGTATCTAATTCACAAGCAGAGAATATCATGTTTCATAAGAGCACTTCCTGATTTTGGGGGCAATTATTTGAAATTTAAATGGAAAACGCTATTAGTTTCCATTCAATTTTAGATAATGGTGAAACTGATATACAAACATAGTAGATGAATAGTATAATGGCTTAAGTTTAATGGTTTAAGTTAAAATTAATGTTGAAAAGTATAGATTTGAATTCAAACTACCAACATTTGTCATTCACAATACCACAATAATTCAGTTACACAATACCGATTGTGCGATCGATTGCCAGAGATGATCGTGGCTTTTGTGATCGCTGATCGACTGCTATAAGAGCTTCTTCTTCTTTAGGGGGCCTAAAAAATAAAATAACGCAACTAAATTTGTCGGTCGCCTTTCGAATTATCAAATAAGCACTCCCAAGCATCACTCCGAACAGCCAATCGACCAATTTAGGAAGGTTCATTTTTCACTCCGAGGGCCCTCCGAACGTCCACTCGAATATGACATTAGATAGTTAAGTTTACGTATTAAAATAAAATACACATAGCGCAAACTGTCAAAATAGATTGGGTTTTCAGTTCTACTGTCAAATTAAATAGCCAAAAAACTTACAAAATCAGCGCAATGCTTTTTTATAGTGAAAACGATCTGATCCACTAAAGTACATGATAAAACAACATAAAATCTATCAAATTAAGTTTTCGAGCGGAAAATATTGAAATTGACAGCAGTTGTACTACATTTATTTACACTTACCTTAACTACAATAATAACCACATTTACGTAACGTCTAGAGTCTAGACTACCTCTCGTAAACTACTCTGACATCTCTGGTTGTTTGGTTATGGTTGGCGGTTGGTTGGTTTTCCTCTTCACGTTCCCAAAAAAAAAAAAATCTTTGAGGAGAACTGCGGTGAAGCAAGCACATCATTGAATTATAACTTGCAATAGGGGATGCTGATTATGCTTTTTCTGACTGACAAAATCTGAGGAACAAAAATCGCCTATCTATATCTCGTGTACGAAATCCCAGCTCCCATAATCTCGACTGATGAAATCCCAACTACCAAAATCCCGAAAGAAAAAATTTCGACTACCAAATTCCTGAATGATAAAATATCCACTGACAAAATCCCGAATAGTTTAATACCAAAAAAGTAATAATTCGTTTATAGTTTGTAGGGAAATGAAAGAATTATTTTACATAAAAAAATCGAGTTTTTAATTTCGTACTGTTTGGGATTTTGTTTTTAAGGTTGGGATTTTGTCATTTGGGATTGGATTGGACTTATATTGGAGGTGCTTCAGATATACTTCTTTTAAAAGGTACAGAAAACATACGACGTCAAAGATTTTTTTTGTTAGACAATAATAATAAAGTTTCACTTCTGTCGAGAGTCCAATGACCCACAACTTTTTTTTTAGATTAAACTTTTACCTTTATAGAAAATTAAATCCAGTTATACAGTTAAAATACAAATTCTCAACACTACTTAAAAACACTTTACTTCACATTAATTTCACTTCACATCAATTCCACAATTCAA
Organism: Baccha elongata; assembly: GCA_951217065.1. NCBI lineage: Eukaryota > Metazoa > Arthropoda > Insecta > Diptera > Syrphidae > Baccha > Baccha elongata. The sequence continues at coordinate 194,310,316 of OX578272.1, read as the reverse complement.
TTTTTTTTGTTATAACTGCTGTGTATGCGTGTAGTAAAATACAGTTATTTTGACATTACAAACAGACACTCGGATTACAGGAGTGCGGATTACTACTTTTTTTAGTATTTAAAGATTTTATTAGTCGAAATTTAGTAATCAGGATTTTAGGGCATTTTCGTATCCAACGCCAACCTTTTTCATTATCTGCTCTTGCTTCTCGTCAATTTATTACCGAACCGGAACGACACCAGAATCTACCGAGAACGCCCACCGAAATGTTCGACCGTGCGCCATTTTCGAATTTTCGCGAGAAGATTTTGGATTACCAATTCAAAGCATTCACCAAACTTGTTTGTTTGCTTCGCAAACGATAATAGCAGCATTAATATAGTTTACGTAAGTGTAAATACATTTAGTACGCGTAGCTTGAACTGTCAAAATGTAGATTGAGTGTTAGGTGCTACTGTCAAATTGAATATTTTCCGCCGAAAAACTAAATTTGTATTTATTATGGTTCGTTGGATTGTTTTCACATAAAAAAAGCATTACGCACGATCAGAAGTAAGAAAGTTTCTCAAGAAAAGTAGCATTTGCCCCATCTGTGTAGCCATACCTTTTTATTCTCTTGCATTCTCTATGCTGGTTTATGCTTGTTTTTGATTGTGCTTCTGGACTTCTCGTCAAGTGCAGAGCCCGAATTAAAATGTTAGTTTCAATATTTTAATTTTTAGCCGGGCCAAAGAAGTTTCAATTCAAAAACTAAAGATGCAGACACTGATCAAAGCATTTTTCTTTCGATCTTCAAAATACAGTCACCCATTTGTTTTTAGGGTGTTGTAATCTCCACAAAATAATTCTCTATGTATATTATTAACTGAAAACTTAGCTAATCCAACCTTTGTAACTGTTGGCCAAATTAAAAACAGACCTCTAAGACTATCCAGTAACTAGAGTTTTTCTTGTCCCTTCTATCATCTTATACTGTTTTACATATTTTTTCTGATCATAATGCCAATAATTTATATTTTTACAGATCCAGATCAACGCTTTCTAGAGATCGAGCATATCCATCAACATCATCCCGTGCCCGAGCAGAACGACCGAAAATAACTGAAGCCGATTTAGAGGGCAAATCAGCCGAAGAGATTGATATGCTGAAAACAATGGGATTCTGTAACTTCGATACAACTAAAAACAAAAGAGTGGACGGCAACGATGTAGGGGAAGTGCACGTTATTCTTAAACGCAAATATCGCCAGTACATGAATCGCAAAGGTGGCTTCAACCGACCGCTGGACTTTGTTGCCTAGCGTTGTTATTTAATCTACAGCAACAATCGAATTTCTTTTGTTAAACTTTATTCTCTAATTTAATCACGTTTATTCAAATTAACACACACATAACATATTATACATTTATGTACATATGTGTGAAACTTGGATAGGATTTATATAGATTTTATTTAAGTGCCTGAAATGCATTTACGCTGCCTTTGAAATGCATCACAGTTCAGGCTAATCATCTTATAACTATATAATACTACTCTGACAATCCTGCAATTTTTTGCCATAGCCCGGTTTACAAAATTATCAAAATTTCCACATATTGCCTGAATACAACTAGTTAAACTCTTGGCATGATGAATGTTTTCATCGTGTCCTAATATAATCAAAATTTTAAAACATTAGTTGCACTTTTTCACTCGCAACTGATAATTTACTATTAAAGAAACAGTTAAGTTTTTATTTTGTCAATCACAGTGTCTTAAAGATAGACCATTACCATCAGCTATAAGAGGAATTGGAATAGCAGGAGGTTTGGTTTGATGGCTTATAATGACTGGCGAACCAAATCATCTGTAATTGTTTCCCATCGGTGTTCCTGAGCTGATTGTAATTATCAAAATCTTTAATGATGGTATATTTATATATATTTAATATAAAAATACACAAAATTCTTAAAACCACACACATACACAATTACCACAATAATTTCCCAACAACAACAGTCCCAAAAATATTCCCATTCACTATCCTCCACATAATGCAATAGTACAATTTTTTTATATACAGAGATTTATTTATAAAAATATTTATTTATACACACACACACCAACACCAAACCTGACCCTAATCCTGAAGATATCCTGTAAATATTTACCAAACAATAGTTACCAAAACCTAACACTAAACCTATAATCAACCCCAACCAACATTCCCTACAATAGACCAAATGCAATAGCCTGGATTTTTTGTTGAAAACTTTTTACACACAAGTGCCACAATAATATTAAAAAAAAAATAGTTATACCACAGAATAAATAAAGGAAAACAGAACAATAGTTATATAATTATACCTCCAGTTAATGATTTTTGTATGAAAAAAAGAAAGAAAAAGAAACAATTAAAAATGCGCCATTTACCGCACATACAGTTCAATTAAGAAACTTTTTTTGGAATAATATTTTTGGATTTGATAACATCACACCCACACGCTATCATGCGTAATCAATCAATAATATAACAGAACGAAATTGCAGAGATTTTTTTCTATTAGTTTTATTAATTTGTTTGTTATAAAATAGATATGACATTATTAACTTTGTTTTTATTTATGCATAAGTTTTTTTTATTGTTTAAAAATCTAATCAAGATAAATTATAAAAATAAAAATAAAATGATGTATTGTATGTTTAAGTTTTGATTATAAGTATAAAATTTAAACAATGTAAAACTAAAAACTTTAAAAATACATACATATAATTTGAAATATTAGAACATTTTGTTAAGTAGCTACAAAATTAAAAAAAAAAATTACTTTGATATTTGTATATGAACGATAAGGAAAGCTTAGAATATTGTTGCGAAAATAAATAAATATTGAACATAACAATAAACTGCATATTGTCATTAAAGTTCGCGTGCGGGCATGTATATTGTCAAAGCCATGGTCTTGCAACGTTACATCGTACTTGTTTTTTGCAGACATCATCATCGGCTCGACAACCGGGGTCCGGTCCTGGCCTCATTCAACAAGCCTCTCCACCTATTCCTGTCTCGAGCCGACGCCATCCAGTTGTGCACCCCAAAGCTCCGGGCGTCCTGGTCTACGCCATCTCCAGCGCATGCATGGTCTGCCATAGAATGCCATAGAATGTACCACAAAGAACTTTCCGAACAGGTTCCTCTTCGCTCATGCGAGTTAGGAGCCCTGCCCACCGGAGTCTACCGAGCCTAATTTTTGTCACGATATCTGCTTCAAGGTAGATTGCGTACAATTCATGATTGTACCGTCTCCGGAATCGTCCTTCCTAACATATGGGACCAACAATTCTCCTTAAGATTTTTCTCTCGAACGCGGCTAAGAGGTCGGAGTGCCTTTTGCTAAGCACCCAAGTCTAAGATCCATATGTGAGTACTGCCGCCTGCTCGATCTGGATGAAGGAATCGTGTACAGCTTGCTCGGTTCTTCCGATGATGTCGATGTCGTCTGCGTAAGCCAGTATCTGGCTGGACCTGTTTACGATGGTCCCTCTTGTTGACGTGCCAGAGTCACGGATTGCTTTCTCCAACGCCAGGTTGAAGAGGAGGCAGGCCAAACCATCCCCGGTCAACCTACATAGTCGTGTCAATTTATTTAAAAGGCCGAATTCTCTCATGGCTTTGTAAAGTTCTACCCTGGCTATGCTATCATAGACGGCCTTAAAGTCTATAAACAGGTGGTATGTTGGAATGTTAAATTCTAGAAATTTTTCCATCGCCTGCCTTAGGGTGAAGATCTGATCAATAGTTGATTTGCCTGGAATGAAACCACACTGATATTGTCAGATGATGGTTTTAGCGTATGGGCGGTACTCAACAACGTGATACCTGCACGTTGTGACATCTCCTTTCTTATGTATGGGGCATATAATACCTTTTCGCCAGTCTTCTGGCATTTCTTCATGTCCCACACGTGCACTATAATTCACAGATTAAGTTCTTCTCCCTGGCTGATTTTTTCTGTCTGTGAAACCGTTTTTCTATTCTTCTGAGCTCTTTATATTCTTTTTCGCGTGCCGGCGTTCTATGAGATTGCATTGCTCGGTACGCAACATTCTTACGTTCAGTCGCTAGCTTGCATTCATCATCAAACCAGTCGTTCCTATTTCTACGACTGCTGCCTGAGATGGAGTTGGCAGTACTAATGACAGTATTCTTAAGGCGTGTCCACTTCTCACCTAGGCCCAGCATACTGGCTCCAGGACTTACTCTCCCTAAATCGAGTGATTCTAGGGCGAGTCCTAACGCATTACCAAAGGTGTTACTGGCATTTTCATTGCGCAGAGCAGCCGTGTTGAGCATTTTAAAATCACTTTAAGATTCGATTAAAAAATGTCTTTAGCCTTACTTCGAATACGATCGGTTCTATGGTGAATGGACTTGTGCTTGTCGGACATTACAATGGAACTTGCGACTACGAACATGTCGGAGGTCTTTTGAAAATTTCAACGGATCATGCAACACGTCCTCGGTCGTAGCGCAGGTGTTTCTATTTGAAACCATTCAAGCAACCGGACTACTCAGTCTGCAAATGAGCGCCAAATTGTATGGACATTAAGAAAAATATTAAAGTTACAAAAAAACACCTAGACCCTCTAATTAGCAATGGCGCTTTCTTATTGGCATCAAGTTTCTCTACATTCCAGCTTCTTCATTTCCTTTTGAGCGATTTTCTTCCTTAACAGGACTGCATCTCCGACAGTTCTTCTTTGGAGAAAAATAATGGCAAAAAAGCGTCGCAAATCTGATCCGGAACAGATCAGAGCGCATAGTAAAATACAGCATATAATATTAAATATAATTCAAAAATTCTTGAGGACTAATTTTTTGTTTCTTCTATTCTGTATATATTTCTCTTTAACTTGTTATAGGAAATATTGTATAGGTTTGTTTTGTTGCAACAAAAGTTTGTTTTATTCGTTTTTTTTATTTGAACAGAATAAACAGCGCAGGGACATAACCCCTCGGGACATAAGATCAAAATACTTTTTTATTGAACTTATGCGCCACTTTGATGATTTTCCTAAATGTAAAATAAATGCGAAGTGCATTTTCTTTTAAATAAATAGTTGTGTTCGTTGAAATTTACCCAGGGTCGACCCAGGTTTTCTGGGTTTTGTGGTTCTCAAAAAACGCACACACCTGTTACCATTGACGTACTAGATATGGACCGCCAGTCGGTTGAAATTTTCATACAAACAGCCAAGAAAAGTTGTTCCAGCTAAAAACATACTAAAAACGCCATCATCTTTTAGTGTTAAATTCGTGTACTAATTTCGCCATTAGAATTTAAATGAAAACGATAATATATTCATCTGTAAGTAACTCATGGCATAAGGAGTGGATGTGTTTTGTAAAATAAAAGTAGTTGGATAATAATTTCCACCAAAATATTTCAATAGTAAATAATTAATTAAAGAAATCATATCACTGCTACGCAGATTCCCTGCTAGTAGTTGATGGCGCCCCTAGTTATGTTGGAACAAGCGTGAAGTTAGCTACTGGCGGTCTATACCTAATACGTCAATGCCTGTTACCTATAGGATATACGTCATACAATGAGTAAATACAAGATGGAGTACAAATTTAAAATAAAGACAATATAGTAATTGACGGATTTGTTTATCATTTGGAAAAGAAACAAACAAATTTATATCGGTGGCGTATAATAATATCTACTCGTAATTTACTAAATCAATGACGGAAGCCTTACTTAATTTTTTTGATGTCAACAAGGCCCACCGCCCATCTTATAAGGAAGTGAAGTCGTGGAGTGTAAAAGACCTTAAAAAAAGAACAGTTAGAGCATTTTTGTTAAAGTATGTGATTTGCCGATCACATTATATATGTATAATTATTAGCATACAGAAAGCAACTACAAACAACGAAGTATCATTTATTTAAAAAAAATGCATTTCGCATTTATTTTACATTAAGGAAAATGAGCCGAAGACAGCTTTTAAAAATAAAAACACAGAAGTTGACTATTATCTTGAAATATATTTAAAAGTAAACAATTAATAAAACCATTTAAGATTTTTTGTTTTATACATTCCTTTTTCCTCAAAATTATTGGGCAAAACCCTTAATTCATATGACATTTCTGTTCAGCAGACTTACATTATATTTCCTTTTGCAAATTCAAACGCAGTAAACAAAACTAGCGTAGTTCACTACATTTGAATTTTAAGTTCTTTGCTTCACCTGCTTTGCAAATCTTTTGTTAAGGATTTTGCCCTTTCTATTGAAAGCGTTTTCAAATATGCTTAACTATTCGTTTCTTGTCTCGGTATAGCTCCAGAAAAAAAAATAAAATAAAATAAAAACATTAAGATAATATACATATACATTCTGTAAAAACATTAAAAGACAAAAAATTAATCTTTGTAAGAAACGCTTTCCCAAAAAAATAAGAAGGAAAATCTATACTATATTTTATGTAAAATTAATTATGTAATTTCAAAAAATTCATTGATCATAATGAATCACAGATTTTAGTTATAATTTTTGTTTACTTAATTTTAGATTTTTGTTTTATATAATCGTATGCATTTATTCAATTTATAACTTAGCTCGTGATTTGACGGCTGAATTTTCGAAAACTCCAGTATCCTCCAAGTGTTTGAACAAGAGTGATAGATATTCATCTCGATGCCTAATGTAATGAGCAGCATGCAACGAGTTTTCCCAGCATTTGAAGTCAACTTTAACATTGGCTCTTTCCCAGTTATCGGTGACGGCACGGTTTGATTTTTCCGGTCCAATAACATCGTTTTTCGACACTAGGAACAGTGCTGGAACTTTGAGCAAAGTTGAATGAAACATTTGACTGGATCGCATGTAGTGGACCGTAGCCTGGTTGTGGAATGTTTTTAAGTGGTACCTTCGTAAATAAAAAGTTATTTAAAGAAACGTTAAGGAAATAAATGTTTAAAGGTATTATTTTACTTACAGAACGTAATTACGCAAAGCACTTTCCATTCGTGGATTCTTTGGGAAGATCGATTTTGGTAGCCCAACGGGAATTTCGGTAATATCAGCTGCACTGTCCCAAACTTGTGAAATCATCCTGTCTAAAATCGGTTGGTATCTTTGGAATAGACAAAACAAAACAAATAAAAAAAAAACATAATGATTCTGATACCAAAGGGGTTATTACAGTGATGGCTAGGAAAAAAAGGTTTTCAAAACTTGGCAATGTGCCCTCTCATAATTCGAACCGGGGTGGAATCGGTTTAGGTGATTTGTGATAAGTGGCAGTCGAAATCTATTTTTTTGATCTGCGTAAGGGGATCATCACAGTGATAGCTAACAAGTAATCAAAAATCGATTGTCATCTTCACATGAAAGTGAAATTTCAATATTTATTTTTATGGCGATGTGACTAGAGTTACAAGAAGCATTCAAAATATACTAAAATTTTAAATATTTGTTTATATTTTAGTCATCAAATCAACAAAACATTATTTCTTTTATCACATAAATATTTGAATTACTGCATTCATTAACTAAACATTTGTGACTACGACAACAATATTTTTCAAAAAAGTTACAAACAAATTGAACAAAGTTGAATTTAGTTGAATTAGTGGATGTGATCACCTTACGTAGATTGATAACCCAATGTGATCACAAGTGAAATGTGATAATAGTTGTGTTCGTTGAATTTTACGCTGGGTCGACAGCCCCAAGAGCTGTCATAAAAACCTGGGTTTTTTGGTTCTCAAAAAACACACAAGGGTAGATTTTGTGTTGTTTTGTTTCTTTAAAAGAAAGAAACAAAAAATATTTGTTTCCGAAATTAAAACTTTAAAGTTGTTGCTTTTGGTACATTCCAAAATATAAAACAATTACATTTTGTTTTATTTGTATGTTTTCTATTTATTTTCATTAAAATAAATCTATAATTTCTTTTCTTTGCATTTAAAAGCAAAAAAAATATATTCAATTGTAAACATATGTTTGAAAACACACATGTCAATTTGTTTACCTCAACTCGCCCCAGCAAAATACCTAGATCTACTTCAGGGCGAGTTGGGGGCGACCCCAGGGGTGGAATCGCGTAAGATGATAGTTGATTGTCACATTTTTGATCATCACTTGTGATCAAATTGATTTTTCCTTCTGCGTAAGGTGATCACATCCACCAATTCAACTCAATTCAACTTTGTTCATTTTGTCAGTGACATTTGTGAAAAACATTGTTGCCGTAGTCATATTTTTAAGTAAATTCTTTGAAATTGTTAATTTTTTAGTGAATAAATGCAATAATTCCAAATTTAACAATTTAATTTCCATTGTTGCATACTCATATGGTAAAAGAAATATTGTTTTTGATGATTTGGGGACTAAAATTGAAAAAAAGTTGAAAATTTTATAATGTTTTGTATGCGTGTGGTAACTAACTCTAGTCACATTGCCACAAAAATGAAAATGAAACGTCAATTTCATGAGAAAATGACTATCACAATATTTTGGTGATTGGTTTTTAGCTATCACTGTGATGATCACCTAACGCAGACAGAAAGTGTAGATTTTGACTATCACTTATCACAAATCACCTTAGCCGATTCCACCCCAGGTCACAAAATAGAGAATTTGTTACCCATGGCGAGTTGAGGTTTTTCAAAAAACGCTTTGGGGCGACTTCAGGGCGACCCCCCACAACTAATCAATTATCATTTTACGCTATTCTGGCTTTTCAGGAACTGCGACAAGGCAGTATAAACAAAAACGCAATTGTGTTTAAAATTAAGACTTAAAAAAACCAAAGTTCAAAATCAATGGTCGGTCGATGCCAACTTTTTGTGGATGATGTAATAAATTCTTTACAAATGGAGAGTCCATTGCGGCGCAGGACTTTCAAATTACAGTTTCCCAGGCTATACTTTACAATAGGACCACGAAACTACGACGAAGTTCCAGACATCACACTCCAAGTCAATGGGGCTGTGAAAAAATACAAAAAGTGTAATTAGTGAGGTGGTACTTAGACGGCCCGGTTCCCATTTCCAAACTCATCAGCGGCAACCAAATACCAAATAAGTGGAGGAAAAGTTACTTTTTAGAGAAAGGGCGATACGCGAAACTGCCATAGTTACCGTCCAAGCAAACTGATATCACACATAATGAAAACATCATGACTTCTCTAGCGCTCTGCATACTGTGTTTGTTGATTTTGAAAAAAGCTTTTGAAACCTAAACCTAATGCAACGGAGAGATCCGGAAATCTAAGTGCGGATGATCGTGGATAGCATGTTAGAACAAGTCATAACAAAGGTTAGATGCACTGCAGGGGTCAACGAAAATAAATTTTATAATTGATGTTACTGACGAGCCATCATGAATGACATTTTGTCTAAAAAAAAACTTTTATGCTTTAAAATCATTTCCCAAAACCAGTGATCTCTACACAGAAAAAATCATGAACTTTAAAAAACTCTGGAGAACTATGTTTTTAACAAAACCGATTTTAGATAAGAGAGTAATCTTTATAAAACAGCAGCAGCAGATCAGTATAATTAGGTCTCCTATTACCTACCTCTTCATATCTCGTGACATCATAAGCATCATTTCTCCAAACTGGTAAGCACCCACAGAAAATCCATGAACAACAATTGGTGCGTATGTGGAATTATTTTCTAAGAATTTCAATGTATCAGCAGCAACAAGCTATAAATAATTAAAATTATTAAAGAAAATAAAAATTAAAAAAAAACTCGTAACTAAATTAATCAACCAACCTGTGTTCCTTTAGTTGGCCACAATAATTGCCAAGGGGTAATGTGTACCACCAAAACATCGAACCCCAGTTCTGTATAGATTTCGGCATATTTTTTCAAGTGCTTTTGTTTGGCCAACAACCATGACATAATCAGAACCAGAGGATTTCCACTTGGTTTTTTAAAGCTAAAAATGTTATAAAATTGGTAGGTTTATCAATTTTATAGATCGGTAATTGAAACTTACGTTAGAGTTTTTGCATCCCATTCCATGTTATCGGTACTCTCAGTAAAAAATGTCATATTTTTCGTCAGATCCCGTGTTAAGATAGGACGGCGAGCCTTCGCTGGTGGCATGCTTGTCTGTAAGTAAAAACATATTAGCGTTTAGTATTTTGATAATATTATTAACTGTCTCAATTATAAAATCTTTTGTATGTATTTTTTGTTTGCCAGAATTTTGAATTGTAACGAACAGGAAATTATATTCGAACTCATTAACCAATAAATTATTGTGGGTAATGTTTATTTTTCGGATGAGCGAACATCTATTAGTTAATTTTTTTTTTAAATAATAATGAATCTATAATAACCCTTAAGGCCAGTAATTATTTAGCAAGAGAATATTTTAAACTAAAAATGAAATTCGTATTTTGTGTATCAATAAAATAATAATGAAAACGGTAGACTTCCTGTATGTGCATTTTTAAGAAGCTGGCTCCCTGAATCATTACGCATGAAAAAATTTAAGGGGAGTGGAAACGAAATATAACATACATAAACTCAGACAACGAATTATAGATTTTTCACTTCCGGCGCAAGCAAATCCATAACTTTTCGGATGGCTCCAAGGGAAAAATTGTTAAATCCAACAGATTTTCCAAGTGCGTAGTGCCTTCTGCTTCATTTGGAAGAGCTATACCTTTGCCGTATTAGTGTTTTGTCACAAAAAGTTGGGGTACAATTCCCATTGTCGTATTAGTTTTGATGCGCAAGAAGCTGTGGTACAATTCTGACTGCCTATTAGTTTTGCTTCGCAAGAAGCTGGAGTATGCTTTTCATTAACGTATTAGTTTTACTTCGCAAGAAGTGCCTTAGTAATTTCTACGGGAATGATCCAGGGTCCTAATTCCGTAAAATTAACACGATCGAACGATAATTTTATCATAGGTACTGTCTCTATCATATCGTAAAAGTACGATAGAGATAGGAACGTTGAAAACGATATCGTCTGGCGATAATCGAATTACGGAATGCTCCTCCAGGACACAGCTGATCCTACCTCAACTGGAAACCAAAAAAGCATAACATTTTGTCTCGTAGAGTAATGGGCAGTGTGTCGGACTATCAAGTCAAAGGTTCAGAGGTTCAAATAATGACAGTAAACATAAGAGAAAAAGTTTTTCTCTGAGACACTGCTTTTTGCGAGGAAGTGACAAATCCTCCATAGGATTTGTCGATTAGACTTGAAGAAAAATTGTAGAACCTCTCCAGTCTTGCAGAACTAACAAAGCACACTATTATGTTTTAATTTTATTAAAACATTAAACTAGATCTTGTTAATCCTTTATTCAAAATAATACTAATATTTTTCAGTAATAAAATAATAAACTTAATGATAAACAAACAATAAGGATACTAGATTAATTTAGAAAATGCAAAGCATATAATAACTAAGTAATACAAACACAACATTCTTCCCCCTTTTAGGTAGGTATATGTTTATTGTGGGGTAAACAGGACCCGAGGTCTTATAATTCTTGTTGATCTTCTCGGAGCTGCAGGTACCTGCTTATAGGAATTATGCGAAGATTTTATCTGGGAAGGTGTTATCTCCTGTTGACTGGTTCTTGGCGTTGATTGATCAGCGGAGTTCGAGGAATGCACATTCGGTGAAAATATAATCTGAAATGGTGTTGAATCTTTATGATTATTTTGTGTTCTTGATTTAATTTGGTTATTGGATCTAGTAGGAGTCCAGTGTTTTGCTGGTATTATGTTGTTGGCATCTGCATCTTGATTTTCTCTTAATCTTTCCGGAGAGTTAGCAATATCTTTAGCGATAGATGGGGTGGGATCAATATAACAGTTTGCCCGGTACATATTTGTTTCTTCTCCTTCTCTGATTTGATCGTGTTGTTTTGGCCGGTTGTCTAAATTTTTGTTGCAAACACTTCTTTCGCTGTATTTCCGTTCGGTTGCTCTTAGTTGATCTACATGACGTTTGAAACTTTTTCCAAAGTAGTCCACTTCATAATGTAAATCCCCTTTACGAGCCGTTATAATTCCGGGGAGCCATTTGTCCATTCGTGGATTGCCAGATAAGAAGTAAACTGATTGCATTGGTTCGAATGTGCGAAAGCTTTGTCTGAATCCCATATATTGTTTTTCATTGATTTTTGTCGAAACGTCTTCTGGTCGTACAAGATCTAAGCGCGTTCGAATAACTCGTCCTAAAAAAAGTTGAGCAGGAGATTGTCCTGTTGTCGAATGTGGTGCTTTTCTGTATTGTCGCAAAAATTCGTTGAGGTTTTTCTGAAGTGATGATTTCGTAGTACCCATGGTCTTAAGAGCACTTTTTACTGTTTGAACGCTTCTTTCTGCTTGTCCGTTTGTTGATGGATGGTAAGGTGCGGTTCTTTTGTGGTATTTTACTCCTATTCTTTGTAAAAAATCTTTAAACTCGGCTGAAGAAAAATTTGTTCCATTATCGGACACGACTGTAATAGGAACTCCATAAGCGGCAAACAGCTCATCGAGCATTGCAATTGTAGCACTCGCAGTCATTGTGTTGGATATTTTGACTTCCAGCCATTTGCTATAAGCATCTGAAACGATAAGTAACATCATACCGGCATATGGTCCCGCATAATCAATGTGGATGCGTTCCCATGCAGCTTTTGGATATTCCCAATGGTGTTCTCTGAATTTAGGTGGATCATTAGCAAATTTGGCACAATCTTCACATGACTTTACAAACTTTTCAATGTCTGCATCTATTCCCGGCCAGTAAATAAAAGAACGTGCCATTCCTTTCATTTTATTCATTCCTAAATGGGCTGCATGAAGGTCTTGAAGTACAGCTTCTTGTAAGATTGGTGGTATGACGACTCTGTGCTCAAAAATCAGACACCCAGCTGCTGTACTATAATTTGACTCTGGTGCTTTGTATCCTGTTCGGAAAAGGCATTGCCCTGATTCTAAAAGTTGCAGAATTTTTCCTAAATGTGCGTCTTTCCTTGTTTCTTGTGCGATGAGTATAGCTCTTACTGGTAATTGTTTGATTTGTCCAATTATAAATTCATCAAATCCGTCATATTCTTGGTCGTTTATTGTTTGTGATGATGGTTTTATCTGTGGTTTAATACTTGGTAATGGGGCACGAGAACAGAAATCGGCATTCGCATTTTCTTTTGTAGGCTTAAATGTTACGTCAAAATCAAAATTACCAAGAAAATCTGCGTAATTTGCCATACGACTGATGCAAAGTACAGGAAGGGATCGATTAGGATGAAGTATTTGAGCAAGTGGCTTGTGATCAGTAATAAGTGTCCAGTGGCGTGCATACAGGTATAAAAAGAATCTTTGAACGGCCCAAACTATTGCCAGAGCTTCTTTGTCCATCTGTGGGTATTTTTGTTCCGTGGAACTCATCGTACGACTGGCATATGCGATCGGGCGCTCCTGCCCATTACTAAGTCGGTGGGATAATACGGCCCCAAGGCCCGTTTTGCTGGCATCGGTTGCTAATAAAAGTGGTAGACTTGGGTCATAAGGCATTAAGACTTGTGTTGAGGTTAAAATGTCTTTTATGTTAAGGTATGCTTTTTCCCCATCAGGTGTCCACTTGAAAACATCGTTGAGTAACATGTTGCGAAGAGGCCGAGATCTTGTTGCTAGATCTGGAATAAAAGCACCGTAGTATGAGGCTTTACCTAAAAAAAGTTGTAATTCTGCTGATGTAGATGGTTTTGGTGCGTCTCTTACTGCTTCCACATGTTTGTCCGATTTATGAAGTCCTTGTGCGTCTATTTTGTGTCCTAGAAATTCCACAGATGGTGTGGCAAAAACACACTTATCGCGATTTAATCGAATGCCATGAAGTTTCATTCTTTCCAAAGTTGTTTCCAGATTTATTAAGAGTTCATCGAAATCTTCTGCATGTATCAAAATGTCATCAAAGAAATTCCGTACTTTATTGATACCACCTAGGATAGATTCCATCCTACGTTGCCATATTGCAGGAATATTTGCTGCTCCATACACTGCTCGAGTTGGACGAATAAGACCATGTGTTGAGGTGTTTAAAGTCAGAGCATGACCAAATTCTTTATCGACAGTTAGATGAGTATAGGCATCTGTAATATCCAGATGGCAAAATATTGTAGCCCCTTTCATCTGATTGAATATATTTTCCGCTTTCGGAATCGGGTGCTCATCGATTATCATTCTAGGATTAAGAGTTGGCTTGTAATTGCCCGTAATACGAATTTTTCCATTCTTTTTTGCCACGACGTGTGTTGTTGATGCCCACTCTGAATATTCTACACGTTCGTAAAACCCGGATGCAATTTTTGAATCTATTTCCTTGGCATAAGCATCTCTTAAGGCCATTGGTATTTCTCTTGCTTTTGCGAATACCGGCGCCACACCTGGTTTTAAATGTAGTTTTGCAGGAGGGCCTGTAAGAGTTCCAGCAACATTGCTAAATAGTTCTTCATAACGTGCCAACACCTGTTGAAGGCGTTTATTCTGGTCTTTATTTAGTTCTGGATTCGAAGTTTTTACAGTATTTATCTTGTTTGATTGAGTAAATAGCTGGACAAAGTTGATCTCATGGGCAAAATGGGTAATCCATTCTCTTCCTAAGAGATTGTCAAAATCACCTTCAACGACATATAGATTTAATTTGCGTAAAGTTTTTCCTATTGACACTTTTACGGGAATCCGACCAGCGCAATTTATTCTATGCCCAGTATAGCTTGTAAATTTTCTCTCTGATGGTTGCAATCGACCACCAAGCTTTAGAGAGTGATATGTTTTTGTACTTATGATGCCACAGGGAGCTCCTGTATCAAGTTCCATTTGTAACTGACGTCCTTCAATTAGTACAGTGATCATTTGTTTGTCTGTAGGTTTTGCGTGTTTGTTGGATCCAATTTTATTTAGACTTTGGATTGAGTCATAGTTGCTTTCTGGTTGTTCTTCCACCACGTGTAAAGCTCTGGATCTGCATGCTTTTGCAATATGTCCTTGTTTTCCGCAAGCAAAACATTTGGCATTCATAAATTTGCACTGACTTCTCAAATGGTTACCACCACAACCGTTGCAAAAGGAAATGTCTCGGTCTTGTCGATCTGTTCCTTTTTTTTGATGTTGGTATTCTTTATTGAATTGTAACGTATTTGCCCTTCTTGACTTAAATTGTACTGCAGATTGTGCCAGTTTGTTCATCGGTTCCGTTAAGAGAGTTGGTGCTGTTGATTTTACTTCCGTTGAGGTGTGTTGAGTTGCTTCAAGTGTATGTGCTATTTCATACGCTTCTGAAAATGATTTGGGTTTTTTCGAAATGATATTATCGCAAACATTGCGCGATTCAAGTCCATATAAAAGTTGCTCTATCAGCATTCTATCTAAAAATGTTTCATACTCACAGTGAGCTGCAGCCTGTTTCAACCTTAAGGCGAAATTGGCAATAGATTCTTCTTTTTCCTGCATTATTTGTCGAAATTTAATGCTTTCTGCGTATTTATTTTTCTTACGATCAAAATGGTCTATTAGTTTGGATTTAATTTGTACATAGTCAATATTTTCTGGTGACTCAGGGCTGACTAGAATTTTTAAGGCATTATTAAGTTCAGGTCCCATGTGCACCCTAGCGTAATGGTGGTGCTCTTCATCTGCGATTTTGCTTAATTTTAGAGCCCAATCGAAACGTGTGAAATAGTCCTCAACTGTAGTTGAATCTGTAGCTTTATAATCGGTCATAGAAAAAGATGGGGGTCTGGAAGAAAAAACTGTTGGTTCGGATAAATGATTTGTAGTAGATTGACTTTCTGTTATAGCAGAAATTGCACATTTTGTTGCCTCGTTCACAGCTTCTTGAATAGCCTTTGCGAATATTGTTGAGAAAGACTCTGCGTTTTCGATAGTTATCGACATTGTTGATATACGTTGTATAGTCCGAAACCAATTCTGACACCAATATTATGTTTTAATTTTATTAAAACATTAAACTAGATCTTGTTAATCCTTTATTCAAAATAATACTAATATTTTTCAGTAATAAAATAATAAACTTAATGATAAACAAACAATAAGGATACTAGATTAATTTAGAAAATGCAAAGCATATAATAACTAAGTAATACAAACACAACACACACTAAACAATTGGTTGAGAGTGTTTGTCATTCGGTCTTGGTTCTTCGGAGCTGTCTATGCCAATAAATTTGTTTTTTAAACAAAAACTACTTTAAACGTCAAAAATATAATGTTCGTTTTATTTTCAAATTAAGTTTTGCGGTTTTTTGCATTAATTTTAATAATTCAACTGCAACTGGTTTGCATATGTTCCGATCTGTTAATCTTGCTTTTGAAATAAAAATTCGGAGAATTTTTCTGTCAAAACAGCCTAGAAAGTTCTCATTCACTTTTATCAATCTCAATGCCTTTACAACATACATCAGGACCAGGATGATAAGTGGTTTATACAAGAATACTTTCTTTGTTTTTAATTGGCTCTTTAGCACGAAGAAGGAGCGATTATTAAGAGTATTTTTTTATCGGGCTTTTACGACAAATATAACGTACACAAAATTTTATCAAAATCTTTAGAGCCGGTTTCGAGAAAGACAGACAGACGGAATCCTACTTTTTTAAGCTTCTGTAGTATCGTAATGTCACGTTTGATTAATTTTTTTTTTTTAAACGAAACCAATACTTGTCCTATTGAACAAGTAAAAATGCTGTGACCACTTCTGACCACCTTATAAGGAATACTAGGACAATCTGTATATCAAATTTCAATCGTTATTTTAATAAAGCCGTATACTTTGTCTGGGCACCTTTTTGAGTTAAGATATACTTTACTAAGCAATTCAAACCAATGTTTGTTATTTATTTTTTTGTTGTTTCCTGTCGAAAGTTCTGAATAGCTTAAATGAAACTTACTAAATCGCCAAAGTAACTACCTTATGACTAAGCAAGTTCAACCCGCGTAATCCAAAGTAGGAAAAATTATACAATAAATGACTACCTACTTTTGCCAAAAAATTGGTTGATAACGACAACTTAATTTTCAGGGAATTCGTCTTTGTTTGTTTGCGCTTTGCCGTGAAGAGTCTCTTTAACTCGAACTGCTGCCAGATATCGAAAAAACTATACGCGTTTAAAATATTTTTAGTCTACTCCCATTATTTTGGAAATTCGTTGAGTATATAAATTTTACTCTTAACTCAGAGTTATGAGAATTTATAACAAAATAGGGTTCGTTTGACAGTCGGATGCAGAAATTGTTGTTTCTGAACCTGGATATCAAACCGTAGTGAAGATTAATTGGATGATAATGCCGTTTCAGGTGAAGGTTTAATAGTGCAGCCAAAAAAGGCTTAAGTCAATGAACTGAAAAAGTAACACAACACGCCGGATAGTTTTTTTTTTTTTTTTTTTTAATTATGCACTTTCAAACTACTTTAAATTAATCACAAAAAATGTTGTTACTTTAAGTTACTTCAATCAGGATTTTTCAAGGAAAAACATTAGTGCTATTTTTAAGCTGAGAGGTGAACTTCTTTCCCTAAATTGTATGACGCACAGAAACGATTTAGCTACTATTTGCACCCTATGCAATATAGGGGTGGATGAAAACATTAACCACTTCATCGGAGTATGTCCAATATTGAAAGAGCTAAGAAGACTCTTCTTCGGAAAAAGTTTTCTCAACGAGATTGAAGTAATAAGTTACCTTAATGGAAAAGATTGGTTGCCGATCCAAAAGTATACTACCGAAGCGATGTCCTATAGAAGAAGAATCATCGATGAAAACTTTTGAGTTAAACTTTTAATGTTTGTTTTAGCTAAACTGAAAGCTCTTTTTTTCTTTTCTTGTTTTTTCATAATCTTAAAGTCATTTAATTTTTCGTTTTTGCCAAACTAAAAGCTGATTTTTTTTTCAACTAAACTAAAAGTCACACTGTTCTTTATTTGAATTTGTTTGAATGAATTAAAAGTAAATTATGTTGCACTAAATGTACCAAGTACTTATAATAATATATGTAAAGTAAAGTAAAGAGATGTAGAATTGAATACATATGAAATAACATTGTCCCTCGGGCGGACGACATTATAAGTATGTCAAGCCTCAAAATTTATTCATAAAACAAAAAAATTATGAAACAAAATTTTTGAATCAAAAAATCTATCTATCTATTTCTATCTACTTTCAAAAGAAAGATGCATTTAAAAAAAATAACAAATATTAACTAACTCTTTTAAAACTGCTACTGCTTATTTAAAAATTTCTTTCTTTCTTTCAATTGGCTTGTTAACTAAATTAAACAATAAAATTAAAATGTTTGGCGAAAAATGTTAAACCTAATATTTTATTGGTATACGCATGATACTAGTTAACATGGGTACGTTTAATGCGCCGACTAAAAGTTAGTCGACGAGCTCTGATTGGTCAGATCCCCTCAAAAGTAAGTTGACATTTAGCTGAAATTTAGTGAAGAATTTAGTACTACACAGAAGAGTTGAACTTTGTTTCATTTTGTAGTTAGGTGGTGCGGTTGCAAATATTATCCTTTTTTATTTTCGCTTTAAGTATTCCAATGCTCTTGGTTAAAAGAAATACAAAAATTGCAAATGCTATAATCAACAACAAAGTCGAATTGAGGTAGGTAATAATTAAGAAAAAGAAAACAATAGTCAATTTTGAGTAGAATTGAGAGAATTCTCGCAGAAGTATCAAAGATAATTGTAAAATGATAATATTACCGACTTAAAAGTTTATCTTTTAAAGTTAAGGGAGTAGTCACCTCTTCAAATATAACTTCATCATGAACAAAAATACAATTTCAAATGTTCTCAAAAGTAAAGGCGGTAAGTAAAGGAAATGTTTGAGTATAAACAAAACAAGCATGACATTCCACTATATTTAAGTTAGTTTTGTCATTCAATTGTTGTGTTCGTTGAATTTTATCAATTTTACCCAGGGTCGACCTAGGTTTTCTTGACAGCCCTAAGAGCTGTCAAAAAACGCACAAGGGTAGGTTTTGTGTTGTTGACAAAAAGAAAGAAACAAAAAATATTTGTTTCCGAAAGAGATTAAAACTTAAAATTTGTTGCTTTTTGTGCATTCCAAAACATAAAACAATTACATTTTGTTTTATTTGTATGTTTTATATATATTTTCATTAAAGTGAATCTATAATTTCTTTTCTTTGCATTGCAAAAGCAAAATAATATATTCAATTGTAAACATATGTTTGACAACACACATGTCAATTTGTTTACCTCAACTCGCCCAAGCAAAATACCTAGATCTACTTTAGGGCGAGTTGAGGGCGACCCCAGGTTTAAAAAAACAGAGAATTTGTTACCCAGGGCGAGTTGAAGTTTTTCAAAAAACGCTTTGGGGCGACTTCAGGGCGACCCCAGGGCTCAACGAACACAACTAATGGTTTCATTTCTACTTAACTTAATGTCTTAATTGTATTGAACGTACCCTTTAAAAGGATCTTTCTATTTTTTGCTACTTTTAAACATTTGCGTGTTTGTTTTTATTTCTTATATATGTAGGTCTATAACACGAAGTTTCTATAATTCGAACTTTGCTCTCATTTTAAGAAAACGACTTATGGAAGTTCCGCTGTATTGATAATTGACAACCGTAATAGGAGACATTAGATGTGTCCAGGAATGATATGTCCTTTATCTAGAGATCAAAATTGTATTTTGAAACTAGCAATTTTATCGAACTTGAGGAGTAACTTTGGAAATATTTTGCTGAACGTTTTGTCCACTTGATGTAAAAAAAACCTACGACTATTAATTTACAAATGAACCCAATTATTTTTTCAATAGTGTTACATATTTAGTTTCCAACAACTCACAGTAGAAATATGCTTCCGCACGATGTATAACCTTGAAGCAACAGAAATTATTTACCACTTCGTCAGCAATAGGTCTATTTCTTTATTTTTTTAAGATTTAATATGATTAATCGCACAGAATTTTTATATGTATGTAAACGGTATATGTTTCTTAAAACTGCACAGGAGTGCCAGCACTTGAAACAATCGAGTTTACTCGATACAATAGAGCATAGGATGTTCTTTATTTGTTTCGGTTCAATCAAAAACAATTGGCTAAAGTAAATAAAGGACTGCCTGTACCCGATTGTATAGACTGAATTCGATTGTATCAACAAGTTACATGCTAGGTTTCTGTGTCTAGTTTCTGAAATATTGCTATTTTTTTATTATATTCGAACCTTTATTGTTAAATATTTAAACAAAGCCCACACTTAAATTAAATGTACTGAATCTATAGCCTGACAGACAACTCTTATAAATTATTGTCCTGGTCATTTTTTTAAACCAGCACAACCTTGTTTTTTATAACTATTTTCAACGGAATTGTTTTATCTATCATATACTCAATCTTAACATTTTAGTTTATAGTCGGTAATAACTAAAATTAGACACTTTACATACTTAATAAAAAAAAAATATCAGAGCAAATCACTTTAATTATCAAAATTGCCATGCAAATAGGTTATGAAATATTTTTTTTTTGACTCGCAAATTTCGAGTTTAACTTCTTAAAGTACCTTTTTCACATCACCAACACATCACTTTGAAATTATTACTAGCAATGAGGAATAATTTTCCGTAAAGTGTGTAAAACCAGCATACGAATATGCAAAATATGTACAGAGGCGAAGGTACGATCAACTGGGCCCAGCACAAAACCATGTTCTATAGTTTTTATTTTCACTGCTAATTTCTTTGCCGTTGTAAAGATTTATAAGTCAGAAATTGTAGTTTTCCAAAAAAAAACGAGATTTAGCTTTAACCCTTTTATTTCTTAAGGAAGGAGTTCTAGATTTATGTTTTCGATACCAAATAAATTTGATATGAATTTAGCGACTTAAGACAAATACCTTACGTCAAAGATTTGTTGTTGGTTGCAAGAACAAACTGGTTAAAAGAAGACATATATGTATTGTCAGAAATACACGCAACTATGAAACTAAAATCGGGCGCGACTGGCAAGCACGAATAAGAGTGACGAGTTCAAAATTAGTTTCAAACTAATTTCATATCAGGCAACTCCTTTCCACTAAAATGTACGTGCATGGGTTCAAAATAGTTACATGGTATTCAGGTTT
Organism: Baccha elongata; assembly: GCA_951217065.1. Taxonomy (NCBI): domain Eukaryota; kingdom Metazoa; phylum Arthropoda; class Insecta; order Diptera; family Syrphidae; genus Baccha; species Baccha elongata. The sequence goes on along the minus strand of OX578272.1, from coordinate 194,289,176 downwards.
GGAACTAGAGTTATAAATGAGGGCCTAAATGGTTGAAGGGTACAGGGGAAAAGTGGCACATGTCCACTTTGACTTTTTTAAGCTCTATGTTCTATTTACTAATTGAAAAAGTATGTGGTTCTAGCAAAAAATAAAATCAAAACTGTCGATAAAAGAAATGAAAGAGACGAACAAAATTCACTGATAAACGCTTGATTACTATGGAAAAATGACACAAGTCAAATACGTTATTCATTTAAATATTTGTATTAAATGCATTTAATCATGAAATAAAAAAAATAAATATTTTTTGGGTCTAAAAATATCATGTGCAAGAAAACCGTTAATTTTTTAATTTCCTTCAAATATAGCCATTTGTAAATTAACTTTTAATTTTATTTTCCTCGAAATTATTTTGAGTGGACTTGTAGGATCTGAAAGCTTTGATAATATTTTTCCTAGCATTGTGATAAAATTTGTAAGAAATCTAGTCCTTTTATATTATAAAGAAATCAATTTGACAGTATAATTTCAGGCCTTCAGCTTAACATGAAACCCTCGATACTTCTTTTATTTGAATTATTTTAGGAAATCAAGCTGTATTAATATTTGTCTGCACATGTCTACCTATATCGATTACCTTGCGTTTGAAATTCTTAATTAATGTATATATCCATCGACACAGCTGTGTAAAAAAAAATTAAAAGAGTTTCCTAAAAAAAAGACGGGGTCAGACTTAAAAGTGACTTATATAAGTGTCATGCTACTTTAATGTTTTGTTTGTTGTATAAAATAATACATGTGCGAATACACTTTTTTTTTATTCAAATGGAATACTTTTTTCGCACCGAGTTTTAAAAAAAGTTTTCAGATTCAGAGCCAACAATTGCGATTCATGATTCAATAGTTCATAGATCTGAAAAAAACATACATTGACTCAAAATTCGTGATAAGAAATAGGTCCCGAATGGGTCGCACAAACTTGCTTTTGTGTTAACTCACAAAATAAATGAAAAAAAAAAACCAAACCGAAATCAAAGTATGCAGAAAAAAATTCTTCGGTAAATATGAAAAATTCGAAATCGTCGGAACAGTTTTTAAAAACGATTTATTTAAACTATTTTCCGAAAATATTTTTCGGAAAGAAGAGATACTATGCACTTTTTAATAACAAAATTTGTTATAACTTACAACTAAGTTTAATAAAAATTCGCTTACAGATTTTCAAAATATGGAATTAAGAAAAAAAGTTTTAGAAATTTTTTTTAATTATATTAATTAAAAATATTTAATAAAACAATTGGTAGTTCAATTTCAGTTTATTTTTTTATAGGGTTTTAAATAGGGTTTAAACCGTTATCGAGAAAGTCGAAATAAGAAAAAACTGTTATATGACAGGAACCGTTAAACGATTCCTTTCCAAGAGAGTTCTACAGAATATTGCGAAAAATTGCGAATTTCGAAAAAAATATAAACTTTTAAATGTTTTATCTCCGAAACTATTGGGTCTACAGACACTCTTTATTGCGTTTATTATATCAATAATTCACATCTTGTATCGAACAAAAAATAAAAATAAAAATTCGCCCACAGACTTTCAAAATATAGAATTAACAAAAATAAAAGTTTTAGAAAAATTATTTAATTATTTTAATTAATTTAATAAAAAAAATTGGTAGGCCATCTTATTTCCAATAATTAGTTCAATTTCAGTATAATTTTTTTTAAGTATGGTTTGAACCGTTCGTTATCGAGAAAGTCGAAATAAAAAAAAAACGTTATATGGCAGGAACCGTTAAACGATTCCCTTTCAAGAGAGTTATACAGAACTCTGCGAAAAATTGCAAATTTCGAAAAAATATAAACTTTTAAAAGTTTTATCTCCGAAACTGTTGGGTCTACAGAGACTATTTAAAAAAAAATTCAAATTCAAAAAAATTCTATCAAAACTACCGATAGAACATTTTTTTTAACTTGTTTCACTTTTAACTTTTTAACACGTTTAAAAACAACACAAGCAATTTTATTTTGTTTCATTCATTTCAAAGTCCGGACGAAAAAAGTAGATTTAGTGACGTATATGCGCAGAACGAATCAAAAATTACAACTCATTTGTGTTATCTTGTCAGTATAAGGCTGACAAATAAGACAACACAGTTTATTTTTTTAAAGACAAAAACATTTAACATTTCTTTAGATCTAGGTAAATATGGAATTAATTATAGTTTAATTTTATAAAAGAAAAGGTCTGAATTTTCCATATTCTCTTATAGTACAGGAAAATGAGGCAAAAAAAAACTCTAACTATGCATTTTGTGCTCTCAGTGATCGGAATCCAGATCCGCGTACTAAGGTCCGAAATTTTGAATAGAGTTTGAACCTAACTATCTCAAAAACAGTTAGTCTGACAAAAAAATGAAAAACTAAAAAGTGTTTGTAAAAAGGATGAGAAATTTTATTTGCTACAAATTTGTGCTCAGCATGGTTTTTGTCAGACTAACGGTTTTCGAGATAATTTGGTTCAAACTCTCTTCAAAATTTCGGATCTGGATTCCGAAAAAAATTCTTTCATACTCAGGAGGCACCCCTCTTCCACATATAAAAAAAAAATCAAGCTAAGAGCACAAAATGAACGGTTGATTCCCCGTTTTCCTGGACTAACAGTGATTCGACTGAACATCATTGTCGCTATCGAAGACGATCGTAATCATGTTTCCTGCTCTATCTTCTAACCATGAACACAAAAGGGAAGAAATGTATTTTATGGTGCATAAACTTAATCTCGAACCCATTCTTTTATCATTTATTTTGCAAGACTTTCATCTTTACATCATCTATATCTTATTGTTTTCCAATAATCCAAATTATATAATATGAATATTGAATAGTAAAAAGAAGTGTAAATAGCATAATAAATGCTATTTACACTTCTATTGAAGGCACCACCAGTGACGTTATATTATTCATTCATTATTGTTCTGATCTGCCTGGGCAGGGACGTTATATGCAATTTTAGTTTCTTCACTATTGTTTGTTGGTACTGAAGTGTAACAAATTATAGTATCATATTGCAGAATATTCAGTCAACTTTAAGAAAGTCCTGAAAAGGTAATGTCATAAACTAGTCCTTCAGAATTAAATCGCCAAAACCTGAAAAAAGTCTTTAATCTCAGCGATTTTTTCTATTCTCGACAGAGTTGCATTCGGCGCTCGATATCACAAACTTGGATTATTCATTGGGCCAGTATCATACACAAGCCTGCAAAAAATCAGAACTAGCGGATTTGACGCACATTACACAATACACGGTACTCTCAGGCGACAATTTTACTGGACTAATAATTTTACTGGGAAAAATTATTCCAATACCCATATAGTCAACTTTAACCGTTTTCGTTAACGGTTATTATTTTCTGTTGTACATTATACAGAGAAAGCAATTTTAAAACCATTCGGGCCTTCGGGATCTAAAAGTGGCGGGCAAACATGTTTCCATCAGAGTTTATTTGAGGTTTGGAATTGGTGGTATTGAAAATAAGAAATTGACAAAAGATGCGCATTGCGACGCACGTTATCCGAATGGCACTTGATAAGAGTAAATGATACGGAAACCTTATCGTTATTGGAGAGGATGTAGACCTACACGTTCCAGTTTGCCGAATCGGTTCGGAAATTTGAAATGTTTACTAAAAGAAAAAGTGGCCATAGGTCAGTAATTTGCACTCCCTTTCTCAAGACTTCTGTTTGTCGAGAAAAATTAAATTGCTACCGATTTTGAAATCAACTGGTGCAAGAAAAAAAACTGTTAAGTGTATTTTAAATTTTTTTTTTGAACTATCATTTCTTTTAGCTTAAAATAAAATAATTTTTCAGTTGAAAGAAATGCACACAATTTAAAATATTTTCTCACTGGATGTAAAATTATTTCTCAATGAAATTTCCCTTTGAGCCAATTTTTATTTCAATTTTTTAATAACTTCTTATTTTCTATATTTAAAATACTATTTTGCGCCTACAGTTAAGTGTATACATTCCGGCCCTGGAAAATATTATGTCCCCGTCCGTTGTCAGCAGGCAGCAATAAATGTAATGTTTGATTGCAAATATCGTAATTAAATCTGGAAGGCTCGAATCTAAAGGAGCTTGGTGTTCCAACATATACTAAACTAACGTATTCCTACTTATTACAATACATAATTTACATTGAAGGCTTATTGGCACTCATTGACAAAATAAAAGAAAATTCAATTTATAACTAAATATTCATAATTTTTAATTTTCTTAAAGCTTTTATGTACTAAACCCAGTCGATAGAATAACAAGGAATATATTAAAGATTTCAAATCAACATACTATTTTTTTACTGACCCGTGCGGTCATTCTATTATTCATAAAACTTTTGTTTCTTTTTTATAACTGAATAATGCCATTCATTATAATAATATTGCAATATTTATCGATATATTGTTAATATGTTATTATTTCAATCCGAAGAAATACAATTAACTCGTTAAAAAATTAGAACGATGTTAGCTAGTATAAGTATAACCAGTTCGCACAAACTGGTTGATAATTAGATAATTTACTTTTTTGTAAAAAGTTGTGGATAATTATTGTTTGAAATGACAATTTAAATAATGCATATTATTATACATATTTGTAAATTGTGTGAGAAAGAATCTATCGACAATTATTGTTAAATAGAACTAAAACGAACAATGCTCATATCTTATAATTATTTAAAACTTTGCACAGTGGTCAAGATGACAATAAAAGATGCGCGTATTAATTGTGTCGTAATGAACGATCTTAATCTGGTTTTTAATGGATAGCTTATGCAAACAAGATGCAAAATCAATTTGGATTTTTCAATTAAATGAGGGACACATTTTGGAGTCAACGCTACTAACCTATCAAAAATTTAAAAAAAATGCCTAAATCTTGTTTGAAACACTACTACTGGGAATTAAGGTTTTTCTAAAGGTGACTGAAAGCTTAGAAATAAACTTTTTTAAATAAAAAAAAGTCGTTGTTCCCGGAACCCATGACAATACTGAATGTTTGTGTTTTGCCTAACTGAAGCACTTTCGACAGTCCAATCCAATCCCAACTGACAAAATCACAACTTTTAAAATCCCAATTGTTAAAAATTCCTACTTTTTTATGTTAAATAATTCCCTAAAAATTATGAACGAATATTACTTTTGTAATAAATAAAATATTCGGGATATTATCAGTCGGGATTTCGGTAGTCGAGATTTCGGCATTCGGGATTTCGGGTCGGGATTTTGGTAGTCGGGACTTAAGGTCGGACTTTTGGTAGTCGGGATTTTAGTAGTCGGGATTTTGTACCCGAGATTCAGATTTGGAATTTTGTCAGCCGGAAAAAGCATCATAATCAACATCCCCTATTGCAAGTTAATAATTCAAATATGAATGTGCTTGCCCTTGCATCACGGCAGTTCTCCTCAAAGAAGATTTTTCGGGAACGTTAAAGGAGAAAATCAACCAATCGCTGCCAGAGATGAGGTAGTTTAGGCTACTGCGCGATTAACTACGCGTAGTCCGAATGTCAAAAATGCAACTTTTCTTATTAATATAGTTATAGTTTAGTACTGTTGCTATCAATTTGGATATTTTCCGTCCAAAAACTAAATTTGAGTGATTTTATGTCGTTTTGTCGTGTATCGTAGTGTAGTGCATCGATTGTTTTTACAATAAAAAAGCTTAGCACTGATTTTTTTTTAGTTTTTTGGCTATTTAATTTGACAGTACAACTGAAAACACAATGTACAATTTTGACAGTCAGCACTATGTCCACATTATTAAACAACATTTAACTACCTCAGTTTGATATCAGAAGTAACAAAAATGTAGGTTTTTAAGAAAATTAGAAATTTTGCAATCTCTGCGTCAAACCTTTTCGTTCTCTTTCATCGTTTATGATTTTGTTTTTGCTTGTGCCTTGTGGATGAGTGAGTGATTCTCGTGAATCTCATCAACGATACTAAAGTCTACCGAGAAAACTCTAAGGACGGCCGAAAAATTTCGCCAGACTCAAATCAAACAAAACTGCTGACGCGGGTGAACTTCTTTATTAAAAATTGTAAATGAATCGCTTGAAACTGGGATATTCCCAATTATTTGGAAAGAATCTGTGATAATACCAATAGAAAAAGTCTCCTTGAGCCTGCATAACAAACTATTTTTAAATAGATTGAAGAGGTCACTTAATAATTCCAACACAATAGAAAAAGTGTGCAATACCCGTAAGTGTAAAGAGTTTCGTCCAGTAAATATGCTCAGCTCAGATGAAAAAATATTAGAACGTATGGTGGCAAGTCAACTAATAAAGTATCTGGAAAGCAATAAAATATAAGGTTTTCGCGGTGGTCACTCCTGTGAAACAGCACTACATTTTTTGATTTTCGATTGGAAAAAAGTTATTGATGAAGGAAATTTTGTGATAGTCATATTTTTGGACTTAAAAAGAGCTTTCGAGACAAAAGATAGAAATATACTAATAACAAAACTTTATGGTTACGGAATTCAAGGAAAAGAACTCGAGTGGTTTCGATCTTATCTTACGGGAAGAACGCAGAGAACCTCAAGGATCAGTGTTGGGAGTTTTTCTTTTTCTTATATATATAAACGATCTTAAAAAAGTACTCAAATACTGCAAAGTTAAATTATTTGCCGATGATACCCTAATTTACATAAGTGGAAAAAACATTCATGAAATAAATGAACAATTAAACCTTGATTTTGTGAATTTAAGCGTTTGGCTCTAAAAGAATAAACGTGAGCAAAACTAAATGCATGAAGTTTAATTGCAGAAGTGATATCAGGGTTTCTATGGAAAATGAACTTATTGAATGTGTTAGTAATTTGAAATACCTCGGTGTTGTGTTAGATAGTCAATTAAAATGAAGAGAGCACGCAGATTATGTTTGTAAAAAAATTGCAACAAAATGTGAACTATTTAAAAAGACTAAGAAACGTTGTAAATATGAAAATTGCATTGTTTTTATACAATTCGATAGTTTTTCCGCATTTAACATATTGTACAACATTATTATATTCGTGTTCAAATGAAATAAAGGACATTTATTCTGCAAAATAAAGCTATGCGAATGATTCTCAAATGCAGTATTTATGTGCAAGCATTAAATTGGATGACAATTAGACAGTTCTTGACCTTTAACGCAATGGTGTTTATCTTCAAAATTTGTGAAAACATGCTACCTGGATACTTGAGAGAAAATCTAGTAACTGTCGCAGATGTTCAGCCATACAATTTAACAATTTCAGAACCGAAAGATTCAACAGAACCAGCTTGCAGAATTCACTTTTATACAGAGGTCTTTTTTTTAACAGTCTGCCTGAAGAAATAAAGATTGAACATCGTCTTTACACTTTTAAACGAAAACTGTATATTTTTATTATAAACAATGTCTAAAATGATTAGAAGATTTAATTTAAAAATTATTAATATTATATTTATTCAATTTAGCCGTTTTTTTATAAAAAAAAATATTTATTGTAAAAGTATTTTAAAACTAATAAATCAATACTACTACTACTAAGTGTAGCTTTTTAAATACGCTGAAGATGATCTGGTTAGGGACATGCACCAGCTCATCTCTAAAATATGGCTGGAGGAGAGCATGCCCGTCGATTGGTATCGAAGTACCTTCTGGCCGATTCACAAAAAAGGAGATCACCTACTCCGCAACAACAACAAAGCCATAAGCCTATGTAGCGACTAGTTTCGGCATGCTCCAGTGGCCGGACACCTCTCAGAAAAATCTAGTGGATGCGTAGTTCTATTTCTGAGTTTTTGGTCTTAAATTGTTCCCTTGTTATCTTAATCTATCAAAATTCTCGTGCATCTGTTCAGGCACTTTCGAGAAAATATTTTATTTGAGTCCTGTTGTACCCAGAGAAGTTTTTTTTGTCAAAATCGTTAAACTAAAAAAAAATTAATTATTAATAAACAAAGGTACAAGCTACAATGGCATGCTATACCTTTTTGGAAAGTCAGAAATCTTTTATATTCTTAAAAAATAAAGTTGTTTTATAAATAATTTTTGAAAAAATTAATTTGCAAACTCGAAATTTTGAATTTTTTTTTTTTTTTTAATTTTCAAAGTAATTTTTTTTTAATTTTATGTACTAAGTATAATTTTTGTTTCCGAAATTCGAAGCTCTTATTAGTTTTTAGTCAAAAACAGAAAACATGATGCTAAAAGGTTTTGTAGTTTTCAAGAAAATCAAAAATAACGAGAACCACCTCTTTTATGAAAAATCATTTTTATCGTACTCACTTAACTGGACATTGGTGTCAAGTATTTTTTTTTTTTTTCAAAATGTTGAGTTTGATAACTAATTTTTCAAAAACTATATTCACTAAAACAACTTTATTTTTAAAGAATTTAAATAGATTAAATAATAGATTTCCGGCTTTCCAAAAAGGTATAGCATGGCATTGTAGCTTGTATCGTTGTTTTTTAATAATTTAAATGGGGGGAGATAGACCCCCCCCCTCCCATATGAATTTTTTCTTGTCTCGACCCAAACTACTTTCTCCATCTTTTTGGGCACAAAAATTCATGGGACAATTACCTAAACTAAGCGATAACGAAAATGCTTAATCAGAACGTTCACAACAAATAAAATCCTATCAACGTTAATTAAAACTTTCAACGAATTATTATCGATAATCTTTATCAAAATACCAGATTTTTTTAAATATAACTTCTTGAGTATCCAGCAATCTTCCATCCATCAAAAATGGTTTGTTGTTGTTTTGTATATAATGTGACTAAAAATTGCTTTATTAGTTTGACTCATTGAGGCAAATTTGGGTTCCGAAATGAACTAGTTTATGTGATTAAATCGTGCCTTTTACTAAGTATACTTCACCAATAGAGATAAAAGTTTGTGTTTGTTTTGCAAACACAGCTGTTTGAATACTTATTTTAAGTATGTAGGTGTCTTATTTAATTTTGACTTGCTCAAAAGGGCAAGTATTGGTTTCGTGTAAAAAAAAGTTCTAGGTTTTAATTAAACCTGACATTAAAATTCTAGAGAAGCTTTAAAAAGTAGGTTTCGTCTTGTTTTCCGTCGGTGTGTCAGTGTCTGTGCAGATGTGAGAGTGTGCGTATGTGCGGTTATCTGTTCACCGAGCTACAGCCTTAACCGTTTGACGGATTTTCTTCAAACTTCGCATATAGTACTTTTTGGTAATTCGTTAGAGAACAAATTTAAATTTTTGTTTTGGCCTGACTGAATATATCGGGTACACATACCATATAACGGTTTTAATTTTTACAAATTTTCTCGAAAACGTCTCTAACGATTTTGATGAAACTTGGTGTAAGTAGTTTTTTTTGGCTAAAAATGCACATAACGGAGATTTGATGTTAACAGTTTTAAAAAATTTGGTAGGTACACATTTTAAGTTTGGCATTTAACAAAAGAAAGAATTAAAAGTTTTTTGCAAAAGAACCGTTTGATGAAAGCTACCATAGTTTGCTTTAAAAGCAAGTTCGTGCGACCCAGTCGTGCATTTTATTTTATATGATAAGAAATTCTATAAATGTTTATAGCTCTACGTCGTATCTGCAGCTTATCATCAGTGACAGTCTTGCTTTTTAATTCTTAAAAATAGTACAGACACTAGCGGTATAGTTTTTTTTTTTTTGTTATCATTTTTATATTTTAAGATTATTTATTCCTTTTTTACTTGCTGATTATAGGTAAATACTATGAGGCAAGTTATGAATTGGTAAAAAAAAATTGAGATAACAAAATCAAAAAAGACATTACGCTCATAGAGCAGACGAAAAACTGGGTCCGGCAATTCTATTTATCTTTTTGTCTGGATGTGTCGACACCAGCCTGAACGGCTGGTGGTTGATCGTGTATATGTCACCTTTAGATCAATGTAGATCCGTTGTGATACCCTAAGGTGAATAACTCCCATACTATGTACCTGCAAGGAAACATATATTTTTTATTCAGCCATCCAGAGGCATTTATGAATTGCAGTAAATCTGATCCTGAAATGCTTGAGACTTGTTCTAGTTCCTGGAAAAAGAATCTTCCCAGGTATTCTTTTCTAGGGCAACAGAGAGCTGGGCAGCGGCAGAGAAAGTGTAGGGTGTCTTCACACCACTTCATCACCACACTCGACACAGGTCATCTGTACTTGTAATAATACCAATGAGAAAAGACAGCGATTTCTTGTTTAGTTGTGTGATTCTATCTGTCCTTTGTTCGTTAAAAACCGGTCAAATTTTCCTGGTTATGACACAGAAGTCAAATGATATCCATCTCTCGTTCAACAATTGGAGTACTTTGTTCCCTATGGTCTGTTTTAGATAACAGGGTGGGAAGACGCTGCTGTAATCAGGGAGTCTAATTGAACTTTCTAGTCCAAGGGTTTCTGAGTAGAAGCAAACACCAACACCCTTATCCATTTTCGAATAATCAGTAAAAATGGTGATCGTTGATTTAGAGTATGGCGGTTGGTTTTCATTCCAGTCGTCCCTGCTGGGGAAAGAGATTCGAAATGGTCTATGAAAGTCTAACTAGGGTGTTATGTAGTCTGTGCATACATTTTTGCCCGTGTATTTCTGCAGGATTTGTGCATGGCCTGTCGGGTTAGTTTTCCAACTACCAGTTTGACTAAGCCGAATTGCACTATTTGCTGCTGACTCTCGTACGAATATCAAGGAGTTTGAGGTTAAGTATAGCTTCCATTCCCGCTGTTGGTGTGGATTTCATAGCCCCAGTAGTGCCAATGCAGGCCATTCTTTGAATCTTGGTCATTGTCTTAAGGTTGGTGGTTTTGTCAAGAGCATTCTATTCTATCAAACCACATTACCATATGTCAGAATCGGTCTAACTATCGCTGTGTACATCCACCAGGTTTTACTGAATATTCTGTTGCAAGCATAAAATGCTACCATTGTTTTCTTAGCTCTTTCTTTTATGTTAAGGCAGTTTTCTGTCGAAGATCACTCCAAGGTATTTGGCATGGTCAGAAACTTGCAGTGAAGTTCCTTCAATTGATGGTATTCTAAAAGCTTGTATTTAGTCTAACTTATTTTTAAACGACTCTCACATTTTTGATAAAATTGTTTTTTTTTTTTAATAATTTGACAATAAATTGATAACAAATCAACCGTGGCGTAGTGGTGAGTCTGTTGGACTATCTCGACGGAGGTTTGTGATAGAGCCCTGAGTACACCTAATGTTATTTTCAGGGGCACTGTCTCTTGTGCGGAAGTGACCAATTCTCCAAGAATATCATTGTCATTGTCGTTCGGATTCGACTAAAAATTGTAGGTCCTCCCCCAATTCTGTAGAACTAACAACGCACTAAAAAGAATTGGTTGACACTTAGGCCGTGGTTCTTGGGAGCTGCTGGTGCTATTAAATTTATTCAACCGATTTCATTCATATTTTGATCAACATTGAAACTAAACATTTTACACAAAATGGCATTTAAAGTTTTTGGCTAAACAACCCTTTAATGATAGCAACCCTGTATCTTTATTTCACGCTTAGGACATTATAGGTACATTTAACTTATTGTAATTCCATAGTTTGCTATAAGAGCAAGTTTATACGTCAGAACATTAATTGAAGGGCTCACTGCTGAACCGAACCAAGTCAGAAAAAGTGAATTTGAAGATATTAAGAGGTAAAGTAAATAAACTCCATTTAATTACTCAGACACTGACTTTATTCTTTAACCGTTAACCTAAAAATTAAATATTTTGTGACTTATTTTTGTACAAACCTGAATAGAGTTTAGCTTTGCGCACAATTAAGCAAATTCTTTTAAAAATTATCATTTTATGACTTTAGTATGACGCTCCACCCACTTTCTGATAAGGTTTATCATGTTCACAAAGTTCTTTTGAGCATTTATTTCAGCAGCTGTTCCCTTTTCTTCGTTCAAATAGTGCAACCTTAACGTTCCCAATTTTTACCTACAATTCCAGCCCTTTGCATTATCATATTATCAAGTCCAGGTTAAAAAATATATTTTAAGATTAACCTATAGAACACTTATTTTAAATATTGAAGAACATTTTTGATAACACTTAAACTAAAGCTGATGGATGATATAAACCGACATTCAAAAAGGTGAATTTACTATTTCCTACTTATTGTGATTAGATTAATAATTAGACTTAATCTAAATAATTGTGACACTTATATATTTTGTTATTAAATAAATTCCTAACAATAAAAAGTTGTAAGTGACATAACTGGTTTAGTTATTTCTAAGTATTTTAAAATGTTTAGAGACCACTGAGAGATAATATTGAATTTTTATTGCTCTAATTGGAAATAAATATAACAAAAGACAAGACAAAAAACAATAACTATATGATTTTTTACGTCGGAATATAACCAAGTAAAATAAAAATACATTTTGAGAAGATCGCGAAAACACTTTTTCTTATTTGTAAAAACTACATACATGAATTTCTCACAATTGTTTCGCACATGGATTTGATGTTATGATTGTAAAACCATAATTGAAACTTAAAAATCAAAACGAATTGTTCTTTTGTCAAAATGATCATTTGATTTAAAGTCCGGCGTGAAACTGTTCCTAAATTAACATGTCTTGTTCTTATGTCAGGCTAACCGCCTACAGTTTTGCAAACCAAGTTTGTTGGGATTTTCTTTATCTTGGTTATGAATGTCTTTATGTAATTTTGTATGTCATTCTTATATGATCAGACCACTCATCGTAGATACATCTTGTCATTAAAACCGTAAAACTCGAGGTTGAACTTCGTTACACATCATCCACACATACAACATATACATTACAAGGCTGAAAATCAATCAAAGGATTATTCGGTCGAGGGGACCAAGCACAAGCTAATTCGATATTGACATTGTTAGAACTATTTTCGATATTATTAGTTGTAAACACGATTTTTTATGTATAACAGCGGAATAGAGACCATTGACCTTGTAATTCTGACAACGGAGAAACCCTAGACACATACTATATCTATAAGTGAACACGAACAAAAGAACAAAAATATTGTGATTGTCACCTGCACATAAGGTTGACGTTTCATTTTTATTTCACTAGAGTTACCACACGCATACAAAACATTATAAAATGTTCATCTGCTTTTTCAATTTTAGTCACCAAATCAACAAAAACAATATTTCTTTTATGAACATACTACAATAGAAAATAAATGGTTAAATTTAGGATTATTGCATTTATTCATTAAAAAAATAACAATTTCAATGAATTTACTTGAGAATGTAACTACGGCAACAATGATTTTCACAAATTTTGACAAATTGAACAAAGTTGAATTGGTGGATATGATCACCTTGCGCAGAAGGAAAACTTCGCACTAACGCACAAGTGGTGATCAAAAATGTGACACTCAACTATCATCTTACGCGATTCCACCCCGGCATTTGTACCGTATATGGGAAAAGATAGTGAAACGTTTGGAATGTTCACTTTGATCACAATGGGCCTCCATACACAGGATGATTTCCACCGGGGGAAACCCGAGTTTTTAGGAGAGGGACACGGAGAGTAAGGTATGAAACGGAATAAAATCTTCCCCCCTTATCCAAGTGGAATATCGAAGATAAAAACTAATGTACGTACAACTTTTTAAATTAATTAATTTTCCCCTGACATATGTAATCGCATTTATGCCTCAAGTATGGCATAAAACCGGTTTTCCCTCGAAATAATTCATCTCGTGCATAAAAGCAATTCGAATTAATCAACTGTTAATCGTGTTGATTCGGTGAAGGTTAATTTAAGAAACAGAGCGAATAAAAAATCTCTTATACCCATGACCATAATAACATTTTGTTAACTTTCGCACTCTTAAAGGCCCAACCAAGATACCAGAAAGCAAACCCGAATTTTATAATTCTACATCAAGTTTTTTTAAGTGCCGTCAATTCCTAAAGTCACCCATAATGGATGCGGATGCAAAAACATTTTACACGTATTTGGCCGATTTTACGTCAAAGGTTTGTACGTTCATTCGGATTGTATGGCTTTCGCCTTTCCATAGCTAGGTAAAAAAGTGTAAATATCGCAGCAATGTCAAATAGGTTGTGCACACAGTTTGTTGTTTTTTTTTTCGTTCAAACACTTCTTATTAAAAATTTGTATTTTGTTTGACACTTGAAAGTTTTTAAAACTACTTGACAAGAATTTTCTATTTCTTTGTAACGCAACTTAGATTTTATTAACGATTGCCGTAAATTTTGTTATTTTTTAGAATTATTTTTAACATACTTCGGCAGTAGTATCTGCGTTTTCGGTGCTCCTCCAAAACCAAATCCAAGAAAATCCCATTATTGAACTATATAAAGGTGATAAGTCTATATCTTCGGATTATATTTGTTTTTAATATAAAATAACAATTTTTCAAACTAAAAACACTACACTAAAATTATTCACTATAAAATTTAGTGGCAGTTTAAAATTACTGTCATCTTACTACAGTCTAACTTAAAATAAGTTTTTTTTTTTTTAACCTAGGAGTAGGCACTGATCGAAAATAATGCTGGAACGATCAGCTTCTTCACTAATAAAGCCTAAGCGACAGCTGCACCTGCGGAATTATTTTCCCATATACTCGTTTTGAATACAAATGTTGTTCAATTCAATATGGAAAAGTTGGTGATGGATTGAATTCAATCTATTGTTGAATTGGCTAATTCAAATGATTATAATTCTCAATATGGATTTAAAACATATGTACTGCAGAATATGCAGAATTCACATAGCAGTCAATTGAAAAGAAATTTGTTAAATTGATGCAAATTTCGATATGCATACATATATACATATTGGTACCTATATATTTGACTTTGACCTCACTGAATGTAAACGTGCAGTATCAGTCGGGTAATTGGTGCTTAAACTAGGAAATACATTTGAAATAGTCGATTATGTGTATCTTCGTCATTCGGAAAGAACACATGGATTGGAATCTGAAATCGTGTCTATTTGTTTGGTTCAATATATTTAAAACACTATCAACTTTCATTATCTCAATTATTAATTTTTGTTATCGCAGTGAAAATTTTAAGTATTATGACATTATTTTTTCGATATTTGAATTCAATAACCTAGAACCTTATCGTATGATGACCATGACCCATAATTACATTCAAATCAGATAGGGCGCAATAACTTGGTAAACGGAATAGAGTGCCCAGAATTAGACACAACTTATGTTTTTATAAAAAAGAAATTATGCTACAACTTTACAATTGGTTTTCGCTGAAGAATTAAAAAAGAAAAACCGAAACCGTTGTTGAAACCAAAAGTACAACTCTCAGACTTCCTCTGGCAGAATAATATTCTAAGGGGCCAGTTATAGCTATCAGTAAAACGTATCAGTAAAAATTTTCTTTTTCAATTTTAAGGCAAATTAGCGATTTTATTAATAGTCGTGTTTTTTTTGGGAAAGTTATCCATAGTATAGTAAGATCTTATATGAAACACAAATACAACATCGGCAGTATGGATACTATCGATAAAAGGTAAAGTCAAATCATACTATGGATAGACATTTGACTAAAAGTTGGGAATTCTCAACTGCTATAACTGCTTGCTAATGGTGGATTTACATGTCTCTGGATTGGCAGAACTGCAGAAAACTAAAGAGAGAAAGAAAATGAGCAACGGAAAACTTTGATTGTCTAATAGAGAGGGAAGAAAAAAGTGCAGAGATCTTCATAGATGAACATGTTCATCTTTATTAAAGGAACTTCGTCTGCATCTATAATTTACACCAAGCCATTTTAAGTAGTTTTTGGGAAATTAAGTTTGAAATTTGTATATTTTCGTCAAATTAATAAATTATTACCACTTTCTCAAAACAAAATGAAAAGGATTTTTTGCAACATTGTGGTGCAGACGAGCATAAACTATTTTGACAGCAACATGATATAGGAAGTCAAATGAGATGGTATCTGTGTACTCTTTTCTTCTTAAGGGTTTAAAATGTCTCTCTCTTTTTAGTTTTCTGCAGTTCTGCAGTTGCAGAGACATGTAAATCCACCATAACTCCTAAACAATCAGGCTCTCGTAAGAACTGCCGTTCTACACGATTTTATCCAAAGGTCCAAAAATGCTATCGCCCCGAATAGTCAATTTTTTTGTTCTTTTGGACTGTTCTAGGTGTACGATAGGTACTATCAATCTTTTACTTTTCATATTAAAAACTTTTTACAGATTTAAAACTTCTCACCAGAGGCTATAAGGCTTATTTTGTCATATCTATCGGATATGTTGTGTTTGAAAACTAGGTCTTAGACTATTTGCCTTTGTCCTGCGGTCTCCAACGATTTTCTTAAAAATTATAGATGATTGATTTTTGTTATTTACAAAAAACTAACGGTACCTCTTATAGAACCATTATTTTTATCTTGAGCTATCTCATGAACGGGTTTATCGATTTTAACCCAACATTTTTTTCAGAAAGATCTAAATGACTTGATCCAATTTCAAAACCATCATTTTGCAATAAAGCTTAGCTTTAATTTTATTTAATTTTTTAATCTGTTTTTTTGTAAATTCAATATTTTGAAAACGGGTTGATTCAATTTTTTATTTTATTGTATTAAATACAAACAATTAAGCACTTAAAATTGGCTTCCTTCAAATTTGTGAAAAAAAAAAATATATAAATTACTAAGTAAACATCAATTTGTTTAAAAACGACTCTAACGATTTTGAAAATTTTAACACTTTTACTCAAAATTCCTATAATTTTCGTACCTACCTTGATTTCTGGTTTATTAATTTAATTTATTTGAATTGAATTGCCACATAAGCAAGTTCGATTGACCCAGTCGTGCACTTTATTTTTTTCCTACCTAAGAGACATTGAATGCTATAAAGCAACTTTTAACAGAGAATCACCCGTATAAAGAATGCATTTTTGACCAATACACATTTTATATTATGCAGTTCCATCTAATCTAATTTAAGTAATGAATAATTTTAGTAATAAATATTTCAAAATAGAGTCAAAACTAGCTTTTAAACTAACGAATTCCGAGTTTTATTCAGAACTAAATTAAAGATTTTGAGTTTTAAATGTTAAAACCCTAGAATATCGATTTATAGAAAACTGGAAACTCCAAACTTTTTGGAACAAAACTAATTTTGAAATGAGTCAATAATATGGCTGTAATCTTTGTACTTTTACCTTTTGTATCCGGCTTTTGAATTATATTTTTGAAGTAAATACATGTAAATAAGACGTATGGAAATCATTAGGCGAGTTTATATTTCTAATTTGCTCCCTCATCTCAACTGAGCAGGAGTATAAACTAAACACAATTCTTCAATACAGTGCGAAATAAACTCTCTTCAATTTCATTCATTCAACACAATAAAGCATTTATGAGAAGGACTGCATTAACAGTGCATTTTATTTTTTTGTAGGCAGCACTTATAATTAAGAGTCCTCATAGAAAATTTTAAAAATTTTAATTAACTTATCTATTACCAAAGCTTTATTAATCAATACCGTACAACCAACTTCATGTTATTACAAAAATAATAAAAAACTAGTTGCGGTCAGTCAATCATTATGTTTGGTAATTAATACCTACTTACTTCAGGTCAAAAACTCCGGTTCTAAGCTGATTCATTTACTACACCTATCTACTGACATGTTTTCAACATAATATTAATCGATACAATTGCAATCCATATTCTATTGTGTTTAATGCTTCCAATATTTAATTGTGTGGCGCTCGCTTTTCATTTAAAACAAAAAGAAGATGAATCGTTGCTTAAACTATATTTAAATACCATAGAATAATAAATTGTGTAAGTGGAGTGGCGGCAATATACCCACACAAATAGCCTATTTTAACGCATACATGTACAAACAAATATGCAATAACACACAAAACAAAAACAAAATTATTTAAAAAAAAACAATCACAAAAAATCGACAGAACCAGAAAAAACATTATATACAAGAAGATCACGCACATGGTGGTTCAAAGTCCAAAAAAGTGAATGCTATTGAGTCTGTGGTTTAGCCAAGAAATTTAAAAGAGTCACGACCTGATGACAGCGGGGACTGGGGCGTCGCCATTAGACAAATACCCCAAAAACAAAGAGAACATCAAATTCTGAATAAAATATGCTTTAACATCGTCATTGCAAAAGCCTACAAACATCTCTGAATTTAAACAACTAATTATTTTCTTTTGTTTTGATAAAAAAAAAACATAATTATCTTAAATACACAAATCAAGCCAAATAAAAACCATGCTAAGCAATAAATGTAAATGTCGAGTAGACTTTCTCTGTCAAACCATCGGCATCAATTTAAAATTTAAAAATATCGCATTCGCAACTTATAATAAATTTTTATAAGAGAGGAAAACGTGTAGACTTTATTTCCTCCCTTTTAAACTGCATTACCCTTCAATGTGGTAGGGACGAAAACGAAAAGCAATCTAAAATAATATATATAGGCACAATACACAGTGGGTGCATTTAGCTCTGAGAAATTATTTTAAACAAATCAAATTGGAACTTGTTGTCTACAAAGCTTGATTATTTTTATATTTTTGTCACTGTATGTCGATGGTGTATAATAACAAGTCTGTAACTTGATTATTTAACATTAGCGCCATACATGAAAATAAAGGAACTGTTAACTATAAGGACAACCTACATATTTTGTAATTTACTTTGAGCAAGTTTAGCACTAATATACAATGTTTACGCAACAATTAAACAAAAGAGAAGTGTTTGAATGATACAAGAACAACCTGTGTCCAATCTATGTGTTTATTTACACTAATCTGAAGATACCTTTTCCTGTATTTGGGTGCAACAAATTAATTTTCATGAAGACAAAAATCAGCAAATTATTTTGCAACAAACGCAAATCGTGTAATTGATGTCGGTACGACTTTGGATATTCAAAACTGCCTCACAATTACAAGCTTTTGCATATTGGTGGAAATTTTTAAGATTCGTTGGTGAATAAAAGCGTCAAACAAAGCGCGTTTCTAAAAAACTATTCAAAATTTGTATCCGATTTTAACGAAATGTTCGAATTTTGTATCGTGGTAACCATTTCGATTGATTAATCGGGCACATTTCTTCGATCGTAGATTTCTCCGAACGAATACGATGATAGATATCTTCATGTTGCTATGATACTAAACAATTCACAAAAAAACTTTTCTAACACGGCGTCAAAAAAATAATATTTTGTCGTTGCGTCGCGAAGCCGCGGTATTGGAAGCGGTTTCTGCGTGCGCCAACAAATGTTTCCTCATTGAGGAATCACTGTCACTTTGACGGAGGCGGAGAAGTTTTTTGGCTCAAATTCTTTCGCTCCTCAAAAATTCCAACCTGCTGAAACAGCTGTTATCGTACTTAGTCTGCTTTGTTTTCTTGTTGAATTTCCATTTAAAAGTATTTTTTTTATTATATTGGCGACTTGGTCAAATTTTTGCTTATTTTTCAAGTTTAATATTTTATATTGGTATCAAATCAATTGTCTTCTTTTAAAATATTGTTTTGTGTTCATTGAATGCAAAATAATTACTTTTGAAAAGCAATCCGCGAAGCCAAACAAATTCATTTTAATATGTCAAATGATTAGCTGTCCAACAAGGAATAAAACTGAGGAATGAATCCATAAAAATTTTCTCTTCAACAAACTCAGAAAAAAAGGAGGAAACAATGGAGATTTTTTGAACCAACGAAAATTCCACCAATTCCTCTGATTCCTCCAATTCCTCCGTTTTTTGGTTCTGGCCTATTCTCACGCACGCATGACAAGCAAGGCATAATATGTTTTGATAGTGGCCGATTGATCAAGCGGTTTGTCAATCGATATGATAGTTATCAAAATATTTTGAAAACTATAATTTAACAGCTTTTTAGTTTCTTTCTTTTGTAGTTTAATTTTGTTTAGCTGTTTAGGATACGGTGACAAAATGAAACAATCTAAAAAATAAAATAAACAATTCTTGGTTGCCAATTATTTTGGTTGACGAAAAATCAAAAATCAGTACTTTTTCACTCGTTCACCTCCAAAAAATAAAAAAAAAACATTTTAGCTGTAATGAGTAGGTACAATTATTGCTTTTTTCCCGGAAAAGGTGACCACAATAGGAGAAATTTTTCAAAATGAAAACATTATTCGGGTTAAATTCACTTACATGTACTAGTTTAGTAATATCAAACCATGATGTTTGTGCACACTTAGCTTTTACTTTGCGGAGCTATTTTCTTACCATATTGTAGGGTTTATTCAGAGTTTAGGAGCAAACCAATTACATAACTAATAACTTCTTGGCCACATGCAAATAATTTTCCAGTTGTTAAACCAACAAACATTCCTGCGATTCCTCTGATTTCTCCGTTTTTTGGTTCACGCCAAATGTCTTAAACCAAAACGTAAGCCTTCAAAACCTCATTTAGACACCACTGTCAAATAACAGCACGTACAAACGACCCTCTCAACCCGCTTTCGTTATTAGAATCCAAAAAAGTCTATCTAGCTTAATGAATTCTCTTAAACATGGTGCTCCACCACTACCCAAGATTCCACAACTACATCATTTTGAAATAAGAAGGGAAGGGCAGGGCACTACTGCTACAACAACCACAACAACTACTGTGAAGTATTGCGGGGAATATTGATTTTTCTATCTCTTTCTGGTAAACAATAAAAACAGACAAATAAAAATTGAAAAAATAACTTACATTATTATGGATTAGCCGGGCCATTGTTGGGGGTTGAAGCATTTGCGACTGCAAGCTGGAGAACTGCCTCACATGTTCTTTTTCCAATATGGTCTGCTGATTGTATGAATTCTTAAGCTGATGCGTTGCTCCGACTAAAGCTACAGCTCTCATAAAACGTTGATTCGGCTTCCGAATAATTCCTGAAAAATTAAAAAAAAAAGAAAACCATAAATTAAATATAAATTAATGTTATCCTCAGATGCTCAGATGCAGACAACAAAGACTTACCAGCAAAAAGAGGAAGATTCGAGACAGAGTTCAGTGTTTCATTGAAAACATTTTTATGAATCGATGAAGACAGTGACGTCGCAGATAGGAGACGAGAAGTAGTTGCCCGAAATAATGACATATTGATGTTTTTTTTAACAAAGAGTATAATTTTCAATGAAAAATAATATTGTTAACTCTTTTTTATTTGCACTATTTAAAATAAATGGTTTAAGGCTCGCGCGCGATTATTGCCAGGCCAGTAAACAACACGCTGCTGCTGATTAGTTTCAATTGAAAATTCTTCGACCGCAGTGTATGGGGCAGGAATACCAAAATTTTAAATTTATTACATGAAATAAAAATAGATAGGTGTATTTGGATTTGGATGTGGTATGGACAAGCGAAAGGAAGTGTGGAGAGCAATCAATTTATCCGATATTCGTGAGGCTATCGTACAATTTCAAGGTAAACTAGTGTTTTGGTAAATACAAGTATTTTGTAAAGCGATTTGTTTAATCGAATACCAGCACCAGGTTAGCAGGTACCCCAATATCTTGCAGTCACTTTGTGAGAAAAGACAAACCGACTTTGATATGGCTAGCTGGCTACGTACGTAGTCGACCACCGTTCGCTCAAATTTGTACAACATAAAATGCGATTATATTATTTAAAAAATATTTTGGATTGTGGTGAATAAAGAAGTGGTAAAATTTACTTCATGACAGATGTCATCATGAAGAAATTTGAAAAAGTGATACCAAACAATTTTTAACAGTGATGTTATACACGATAAGACAAAATAATTTACCCAGGGTCATTAACTTGTACTCCTCCGTCTCCACCCGTAGACAGACATTTTTACACGCGCTCTTCTATACGTGTGAACAGCTAAATGCAAAATTGTAAGAATGTTTTGTCTAGCCAAATTTGACAGTCCCATTTGAAATGGGCGGGTAGGCAAAAGTGGGTGGAGTCTTCTGAGATGATGTTCTATTTATTTATTATTCTATGCCCAGATAGGACTGCTTTTACACTAAGCAACTCCTGCGTGCAACTCGTTTGTTTTTCACTCGTTCATTTGTGCTTGAAGAGAGGAACGTATGTGGTGGCCGGGGTAGACGGAATCACTCGAGTACCTCGTGTTGCATGCATGATCTTTGTACTTTTCTTTATGTTGCGTATTTGTTTTATACCATCTTCGTTGTTTGTAGACGGGTCACGAATCATGGGTGGTTGACTTTTGTATGGGATTTGTTTGTGCTGTTAAAGCGAGGAAATTAAATGAAAAGGATTTAAGAAAATATATTGGTCAGGTGTTGCTGCTTTCAGTTGCTTAGTTTTAAACTGATGCTGAGACTCGGAAGCAACACATAAGAAAATCGACGTAAGTCGCAACGCAAAAGTTGCTTACTTTAAAAGCAGTTTAGAGGAATAGAATGTTGGCAACAAAACCTTACTTTTTTAAAAAATCGAATAAGCGAATGATTCATTTTCAATGCACACATGATCTTAATTGGATACTTATTTACTACTATGTTTTCCAAGTTTCAGCATTATTAAAAATGCACAATTAAAAATTATTAAAGTGTTTTCAATTTTTGTCAATCAATGCACTCATATTAGTAAGGAACTAGCTATAGTTAAGCTCTTAGATTTAAAAGGACACCTTAAAATAACTCCACTTGAGTCGGTACTTGTTCGTTTTTAATAATTTAATTAACATTAACATTTAACACGAAACGAATAAACATTAAAATCAAAAATGAAAAATAAAAATAAAAACTAAAAACAAACACGTAACTAACTTGAATGCATTTCGAAGCTCTTGCGCTTCATCTTCAGCGATCACGACTAAACGTTGAGTGCATATAATTGAAGATTGGATGCCTATGAATCTTTTTACATACAAAAAGACCCAAACGCACTGAACTTAGACAACGGCAATATTGAGTCTTGCCTAATTAACATTATGTGTCGCAGCAATATATAAAAATACGAAAAGGAAAATATTGACCTTTGATCATAGCTGTGTTCTATGATACAAATTCATCAACAGAACTTCAATTATATGCACTCAACGTTTAGTCGTGATTGCTGAAGATGAAGCGCAAGAGCTTCGAAATGCATTCAAGTTAGTTACGTGTTTGTTTTTAGTTTTTATTTTTCATTTTTGATTTTAATGTTTATTCGTTTCGTGTTAAATGTTAATGTTAATTAAATTATTAAAAACGAACAAGTACCGACTCAAGTGGAGTTATTTTAAGGTGTCCTTTTAAATCTAAGAGCTTAATTTATAGAACTTCACGCCATTCAACATTTTTTGTGATTAGCTATAGTTATTTTTTTTTCTATTCAATTTCTATTAAGCACATACCTTAATTTTTTTTTAATGTTTTCATATTGTTGATGTAAATAGTTGATTTTTATCGCCTTTTCGCACCACATTAATAACCCTGTTTTTGCTTAAAATCAAAAAGAGGTTTTCCCATACGTTTTTGGCAAGCAACGAGTTAACGATAACAACTGGTTTTGGCAAAAACCTATCAAAAACCTTTTGAAATTTGCCCAGTTTATATTTCTTCTCCGAGATCTGCGTATGCTATAAACGCAATTAATTTCTTAAAATTCGTTTGTTAATTTAAATCCGAACGCAAATCAGAACAGGCCCCATATTTTTAATTTAAAACTGCTAATTTATAATGTCTGAACAACATGGCCCAGACCTAGGAAACACTACCTCTACGAAACATTTCACAAACATTTCAGAAACATGTATTAAAATAGTTAAACATTTCTGAAGTGCTTATGTAATGGTCCTGAAAATGTTTATAAAAAGTTTCTTAGGTCTGCACGCTTGATAAACTTTTTTGAAATTATTCCTCTGTTTCCCCTTGGCAATGGGAAACATTCAATGTTTCGTAAATGGCACTGAAAAAAATTATATGTTTGCAGTTGTAATCTTCTGAAAATGTCACGTGGATGACATAATGGAAAACAAGAAATATTTCAAAAACATTTCAGAAATATTTCTTCAAACGTCCACACCCACACCATAAGAAACATTTCTGAAATGTTTTTCAAACAAATGGGAAACATTTATTTTAAACAATGTTTAATTATATGTTTGTAGTTGTGATCTTCTGAAAATATCACGTGGATGACAAAATGGAATACAAGAAATATTTCAGAAACATTTCAGAAATGTTTCTTCAAACGTCCACACCAAAAGAAACATTTCTGAAATGATTCTGAAATGTTTTTCCTAGGTCTGGACACACCTTAAGGGCTAGAGACAAAAATACTTACGTCTTTTGATAACGAAAATAATTTGTCTTATTGTTATTATCATCTCCCAGCACGTGTGATAAGTAATCCGGAAGTCTGCCAAGCCTCCAGTGGTGGGTGTGGCCACCACGCATCCTTAAAGGTGTAAAAAATTGTATGGGGATTTGTCGTTGCAAACTAATAATGGGATCTTGTATAAGGATAAAATACAATCGTATTTCACTATGGGGAGCGGGGGTCTATCTTCCCCGTTTATCCAGAAGGTGCAATTTTATAAACATAAAATATATTTTATTTTTTAGAAAATTGCTCCCGGAGGAGCTAGATATATTAATTAGTTGCGCCCGTAGTTAGCGCACAGAAGGCTTAAGCCCGGGTTATAGAGTCAGCTCACCTTTAAGAAATCGGGACTCTTCAGAATGTTGAAAAGCATATATTTCTCTGAATATAACTTTTCAGGAACTTTCCAATTTTTTTTTGTTTATATCACGAATTTTACGCTAACTTTCCTGTACTATTAAGATTACCTATACAGAAAATAACAAACAAACACCAATTTTGTCTTTACAAGTTATTTTGACATTGTCACATTTATTATATCTAGTAAATTATGCAGTAATACATTTCCTAAATTAGCTTAACTTTGCACACGGTTTTCATTTATTTTATTTTGTAAATAAATAGTTAGAATAACTTTAAATAATATAACACAGTTACAAACAACATTTTTATTTTGTTCTATAAATATTTAGTTTACCAACGAATTGAATTTTACAAACAATTAATTATGTTATCATCTAAAATAAGTGTGGTTGATTATAATAATTTTTACTTATTGCCACTCGCACGAGGCACGTTTTTTGTTTTTCTATCATTAAGATAATATATTTATAAGCATTTTGATAAAAACGAATATAGTCAAAAATATTGAGTATTATATTATTAATTCAAAAGCCTTAATTTTAAATAAATGCTGAATGCAGTTTAAGACTTAAGAAACAGTGTTAAATTTTGTTTTAACAAATAAATAAGATTCAAATTTAAATTTAAATAACAATAAAAAGGGAGTATGATTTGAGCAAATAATATTCATTCCCATCTACATATTTATATCTAAAAGTTACATTTTTAGTAACTCTTTTCGAACCATGTTTAATGAATTGGAATTGTTCTTTTTTTCGTTGTTTCAATTATTGTATACTGTTTTTTTTTTATTATGTAAATACATATTTATTGTGTTTTGCTTTCTTTGTTGCTTAATATATATATTTTAAAATTATTATATTATATAATAAATTGACACAATTAAATTGCACTAACTATATTGAGTAAATATATATATATATATTTTTAATTGCTCTGATAAAGTTTAATGATTATGTTACATAATATGTAGCTATACAATGCACAGTTATTAACATTATTAAAATATTTAATATAATTTTTTTACTATGTTGTTTGGTGAGATATGCAAAGCACTTTTCATTTTTTTTAATTTATTTATAACAGAAAATAAATGTTTTTATTAAAAATCAATTTTTTTTTGTTACTGCAATACATGGTTTAAAAAACCGAAATTATCTGTTTCAAACTTTACTTATTGGTTTCCCAATAATAATTATATCTTCTTAAAAATAGTATTAATACATATTGTTAGTTTTGAAATCGAACGACTTTTACCGGATTCTTTGTATGTTGTTGATTTCGCGATTGATTTGAAAAATAGACATAAGCGAGATAGATTTTCGATGTCAAACAACCAATAACAAGAGTCTATACGAGCAATAGATGATCAAGAGAGAGAGCTGGGATTGATGATTAAGAAACAGGGCCCTACTAATAATCAAATTAAGTAACAGCTTAAATTAAAATCTCCGACATCTCGGTGCAAGTTTTGTCTAATCGGGAAAGAGTATTCGTATTCTCAATAATATTAACATTTTTTGACAAAACGTTTTATACTATGGTCTAGAACTCTACTTATAAAGTTTTGTGCAGTATTCATTATAATCTGTTTAGATTGTATAGAAATGAAGTTAATTAAACGACCAGAAGATGTTGTTTTCAATCAAAAAATAAATTCCTGTTTTTCCTTATTACTTTTGTATCAAGGTATGGTAGTATACCATCTTTCTTTTTGGATCAAACGCATTGAGGGCTGTTAGAGTTAAATTAACTTCATTAGATTTTGTAACTATTTTCGGTTCGTAGGAATTTTTCTAAAACTAATAGTGCTTCCATAACAATATCTGCTAAAATTGGAGACACCATGGCTACCCATTGGAACACCTTGTTTTTGTTGACAAATAGTTTTATCAAATTTTAAATAATTATTTTTAACTATGCAAAATCGTAGCAAAAAATATGTGTTTACTTGAGCATTTGTACAAGTTCGTTAAAAAATCTTAAGATTTATGAAAAATATTATGAATTTGAGTGCAATAATATACCTCTACCGTCCAAAAAGGTAAAACAATACAAAGCTATCCAATAGTTTTAGAATAAAAAAAAAACGCGCAAGCAAAAATCCGCCATCAATATGTTTTCATGTGTCAGTGTTTAGATCAAATCTCTCAAATTCGGGAGATCGCTTCTTTCTTGTTGAGATTTGCTCTTTTTCCCCTCTTTTCATTTAAATGAAACACCAAAATTGCAAAAAGATCAAATCTTTTGAAGGAAAGAGTAATATTTTTGTAAATGAAAAAGGCTATTCGATTGCTATATATATATTTTGAAAGATGGTAGCAGGGAAGGCTGGTAGATGAACAAATTGGGTTTAAAGGAGGATTTTCTTTATGTATTTTAGGTAATCCATACATTTTAGGACTGTTAGCAGTGTATGTAGTCATACATTTCTTTTCAGAAACATCAATAACTTTTTGTCTAAATAATTCTTTTTTAAACCCATTGTTAAGTTTTTGATGTTTAACTGTTGGATCATTATTATTACTTTGATATGTATTTCTATCCGCCATCATATTCTTCATTTTATTAAAATAATCTATGCGACCGTCACATTACCTTTATCTATGGAAATAATACAGATTTCAGGATGTCGCCTTAGAAATTTTTTTGTATCAGAAAATACTTTATTTAAATATTTATCAAATGGAGGAGCTGATACTGTTCTAAGATAATTTTGTAGAACTTGTGTGAAACAATATCGTGCAGATTCTTGTTCGCCAAGTTCTTTTGATTTAATTAGTTCTTCTCCATCTACGATAATTTTAAAAAGAGGACATTTTTGTTTATCTAAAGGCATGGAAAATTTCGGTCCTAATGATAAAATCCATTGAACTCATGTGAAAAAATTACTTGTGTTTTGTTGACAAACCAATTTTGTTGTAATTTAATCCTCATGCCTTTCATTAATTTTGATTTAAGTTTATCTAATTTTCTTTTATGTGTTTCGTTTGCTGAAATGTTAAGTTTATTTTGAGTTTGTTCCTGACTTTTGAAAAAGTTGTTATATTCTTCTTCTTCCAGCTTGTTCTTTAAATCAATTATTTGTTTTAATTTCTTGATCTCAGATTGTTAAGATGAATTTGACAAATTTAGAATTTTTGCCTGAAGTTTATTGTTGTTGAATTGAATTTCTTTTCTAAAGATTTGATTTTTTTGTGGGAAGAAGTAAAAACAAAAAGTTTGGCGGAAAAAACATTTTTTTGGAATTTTGCATCATTTTCCAGACAGGATATCTCAAAGACGGTTCTTTTTTGCCAAATACTGTATGGTACCAAATTGTAGGAAATATTGTCAATTTGGAAAATTTTAAAATTGGAACTACACGGTTTATTTGAATTGAGTAACATAATTATGTATAATCCCCATAATTAAATCAAATCATTAATTAAATACCCATAATATAATATGAAATTTCGGATTTTTGAAAATTAGTATTCAATTAGCATTATCACTTGATTGGATATATAGAGAGTGAATAATTGGCAACTCGTTTTATTGTAACAAATAAAATACAAGCTTCTAGTTATAAATCCTGTTTTTTTTCGAGAAATTTGAAAATATGAGTAAAATTTCTTCAAGATCAAAAACATTATACAATTCACGTACTAGATTAAAAGTGTTATACTGCAAGATTAAAACTTAAATTCCGTTTTTATTTAACACATGAGAATAACATAACGGTAATGAATACTTAAGAATTGGAGTTAGGTTATGTTTATGACTCTGACCGGTCCGACCTCACAGCAGTTTCAGTTTTTAAAAGTAACTATGTATATACTGATTTACGTAAATAACAATCTTCCAATAAACAATCATCCTATATACATAGGTGATGAAGAAAATTAATTTTTTTAATAATAAAAACATTCGATCACATTGATTTAAAAAAATTTAGTTTGTTATTTTAATTTAAGGTATTCCTTGCATTTTATTTTAACAGAAAATTTGTCATTCGTATTCTTAGTGTCAATATACTCAAGATTCAAATTAATCAAAAGTTATAATTGTTAAACATATGTATATGTACATAGCCAAAACATGCGTCGAAACATGATATTCTATCGAGGTATCTGTCGGATCGGAAAATCTCCGACTTTACGCAAATTTAAAGACTTTTATTTTTCACATCGATTTTTTTGGGCGCATATTTTTATTGAACGCACACTAGCATTTTTCATCGAAGTGCGATTAAGTGGAACATTTCTGACAATTTCATATAATGATTTGTATGATATTGGATAATAATCCGTTGTAAAACGGATATCTCGATAGGACTAAAGTTCTTGAGAAATATCATATAATGTATTGAATAACTTTTAAAAAACGAACTAAAGGAAGCTATACATTAGTATATTTAAAAATATTAAATAAAAAATATTTTCATTGCGACCATTTTTTAATTTTTTTGTAAAAAATGACAGGTTCTAAAAACTTTTAATTTATTAGGAATGTATTTTATATAAATTATATTTTTAAAATATTATACAAGTGCAACCAAGTATACAAAATAAAAATTGGCAATAAACATACGTATTTAAATGTATTTACGTGTGATTTTTAATTTTTATGCACTATGTCTCACGAATTTAAATCATTTTACAGCTAAATGTAGTTTAGAAAGACATCGTTTAGAGAGACATTGTTCGAAACTTAGATGTTAATCTACAAGCCTAGATCTATCAAAGGTTAATACAAACGCTGGCATATGAAGATGATTGATATCATTTGAAGAACAAGGCAAAATGTTAATGATCAGCATTCAAACGACAGCAGTTTCCTACTGAAGTCTTGTGTTAAATGAAAGTAAAGCAACAAAGTATTTCTTGTCATCAAGGAATACTACATTCTAGCAAAATCTATCCCCAAACGTAAAGTTTATTTTGTTAAGCTCGACTTTAATCAATAATAAACCGATCATCCTATTCTTTCTCGGTAGAGTTTTCCAAAATCGGATGCGGAAGAGCTTAATCGCTTTGAGCGAAAAGTACTGCAATTGATTTTCTTTTCGGGATGTTTCTGTCGATAATCTTCAAGGACGTTTAAAGAAGAATGTATTATAATTACTCAAATGAGCTCTTCGCCGTATTGTAATCAAACCACAATTGAGGGATGTGATCAATCTTTTTTAGTGTGGAATACGACAAGACTGCCGTTAATAGAACAAAACTGAAATTGTATTGGAAGTCTAAAAATAAACTATGGATAGATTTATAAGTTATAACTTCGAAGTAGTTAAGGACTTTGTCTACCTGAGATCCACTATTAAAACGCAGAATAAACTGAGTGCAGATTGCTCTTACTTCAGGCTCAGAACGCATTAAAGTAGTAAGGCCCTGCCTCATAGAAACAAGGAAACGTTATACAAGATCTTAAACATCTCTGTCCTGCTGTATGGGGCAGAATCATGTGCGTAGAAAGATTCGACTGAAAAGTTACTTGGGTGCTTTGAGAAAAAGATTCTTGAAATGATATTATGTCCTGTGTACCTAAGAAGTATGGAGAAAAAGATTCAACGACGTGCACTTCGGACTATACACCGATATAAACCTGTGAAGATATGAATTGAAAATTAAAAATAGAACAAAGAATTACGATTTCAACGATTTCAAAAAGGTGTTTGACAACGCCATAAATTAAATTTATTTATAGATTTAGGAAAGGAAATTAAATAGTCTGTAGTAGATTTGTTTCGAATCTAACTTTCAAATTACATCTGCCAAAACAAAATAAAGATGAAATACCGCAGGAGAATGTAAGAAATACACCACACGTTATATATGTATTACCATTTCTGTTTATAACTTGATATGCACATGTGTATGTATTTTAATTTTCCTTAAAAACTGACAACATTCTAATATTAAAAGTAGATAAATAGTTTGAAATATATGAATACATTTCTATAAAGGTGAAATTAAAGTTTTTGGAAGCCCAATTAAAAATTTAAAACTTGATTTAAAATTCTTCCATTCTTTTTTTTTTGTGATCAACACATAAACTTAAAACTAAGATTACAATAACATGTAGGTAGATCATTTTTAAGATTAAAGAGAGATTTTTTGTTAACAACAAATAATGCTATGCAAACACTTAATAGGAACACATCTTCGGGAATAAATTGATATTTGTGTTGTTGTCTGATAAATTTAAATAAATTTTAATTAAATTAATATTGATTTTAGTTAATTCTACTCGTTGTCATCATCGAGCATTTCAAGGAATGCACGCGGTACAAGACCTTTCATTAAGCCTTGCTTGCCGTACATGTAATCGCTATGCTGTGGTGTGCATTCTGTGACAAAAATAACCTAATCCAGGAAAATACATTTATTTTTTTTATTTAAAATCACATTCGATTTTTTTTCAAAATTTACCTCGTTTGCTGTTAGATTTAATTCAGTGTGATCGTTGGCATCATAAGAGCACAGGACACGGGCGCGTTTCATTTGGTCGGGATTCATGTCTGGACTGCGACTCTTTTCATCATTGGTTTTATTGGTGTTGCCTGAACTGATGGGTACATATGGAGTGGGGCCTCCCAGACTAGATTATGAGGTGAAATTAATGATGATTGATGAAGTTGTTTGAATTTTTTTTTTTGTTTGTTTTAGTAACATTATTTTGTTTTGGATTTGATTTTTTATAAGAGTTGCAGTCTACATAATATAATGATTGTCTATAAATCAAAATGTTATCTACTGAACGGAATGAAAAGCATACACTACAAATGTTTGTATATGTGATTTACAGAGATCTAATACAGAGATAAGAGCAAGGTATAGTATAGTATAGTTTTGTGAAAATGTTTTAAAGTTTGAAAAAAATTGTGTACAAATATTTATTTGGATGTAGAATACAATTCACATTTAACACAATGTTTGAAGATAGTGCGCATATTTATAAATTATAACCATCAGCTTATAACAGGAACAATAAAACAACTTCTTGTGGGATAAACTTACATCTCAAGCTTACGCCTTTTGCTTAGTTATTAGAGGAGGCTCCGAAAATAGGTGGATTTAACTACCCACGATATTTAATATTTGTACGTATAAATCATAACTGTTTCTTAAGAACGACTAACTGCATCATATTTAATTAAAACTGTATGTACATTACACAGAGTGGCTTAAGCCTGTTCTGTTCGATGGTGTATCATAAGTAATTCTTTATTCCCTTTAGCGCTGAAAACGACCTTTCTACTGAGTTTGACGCTGGTGTACACAATTATAGATAGAAATTGTACAGCTTTAGTTACGATAGCTCCATAAATTTATCAGTTTTTTGTTAATTTCTTGTAAACTATGATGTTTTTGGAAAAAAAAGTTAAGCTAAATCCTGTAAACTATATAATTCTTTACAAAAAAATCTCGACTTTGTTTTATAGTAGCATCAATCAACTTTTAAAAAAAAATCAATTTTTTCACAACTTTTTTACTAGTAATTGAGTGGTTTTCACATAAGACCTAATCCACAGAAAAGAAAAATGCACGACTGGGTCGAACGAACTTCCTCTTGTTGTAAATTATGGAAGTACAAAAAAGTGTGTTTAATAAATTGTGCATCATTGTGTATTTTAGTTGCTTATCTAAGAACTTTAAACGCCATCTTGTGTTAAATGTCATACAAAATTTAAAAGAAATCGGCCTAGCCGTTATTAATTTATGGTTAAATTTGTAAAAAAAAAAACCTTAACACCAAATCTCTGTAATGTGCATTTTTAGCCAAAATCATGGGGTCTGGGCCCTGATCAACTTTTCACTTTGCACTTTTCAAAATTTTCGTCAATTTGCAAAGTTTTGCAATCCACAAAATTATAAAATTTGATAATGGAAAAGTTGAAAATGAAAACTATAATTTGCAAAGCCTTTTCAATTTGTATATTCACTTTGCAGTTTCTGTTACACGTACGTTCTCTTGTGCAAAGTGAAAAGTTTATATTGAAAAGTATAATTTGCAAGGACTTTTCAAATAATGATGCTTTTTCGTTCCACAAAAACTATATCCTATTTTTGCAAAGTAAATTTTTATAAGTTCGTCAAAAGTCTGCAAGGTAAACGATCGCTTTGCAAATTCATATTTGTGACCCTTAGAATCGAAACGGTTATATCTCGACCTTTTTGAAAGTATGGAGTGTGGTAGTGGTATACTTTATACTTATTTATTTTGTTTCAAATAGATAAACTCTTTAAGTTATAAACACCTAAACACAACAAACATAAATTATTTGTTTTCAAAAAGGGTCTATTCATTTGTGCAATTCTGTCCTCAGTTCACAATCAGACGTCATGCCGGAAAGTTCTTTGCGTGAGGTAAATCAAAAATGTGTGAATTAATGTGCAATATTAATTAGAATATTTAAAAATAATTACAAATGGTTTGATTTTAACGAATTTAAATGTGCAAATTTTATAAGAAACAAAAGTTATAGAGTAAAAACCCGAAAAAAGTGTGAAAAATTTCCAGTTTTTCAACTTTCCCTCTTTTAGCACAGGGTCCTCATGGTCCAAAACATGAGGAAATCTTAATTAACCATTCCAAAACAACATCTGAAAATTTAATTGACCTCCTACCTTATTCCACATAAAACTACCTGCAGACTGGACTATTTAAATAAAGAAATAAAATGATGATGATGATTAAATGCATTGTGGAACACTTTGCATATTCACTTTGCAGAAGAGCGCAGTCATTGCAAAAAGTGAAAAGTATTTTGACAAAATGCAGTCTTTTCAAAAATTAGCTTATCCCAAAGTAAAATTTGCAAAGAGAGTTTTGTGGAACAGAAATACTTTTGCCAAAAAATGTAATTTGCAAAGCGAAAAGTTGAAAAGATTTTTGTGGAATAGGGCCCGTTCGCCGTTTTTGGAGGCGAAAATAAGGTTATGTATGACATACTATTTTTGATTTCATCTATTTCGTTTTGTATATTGGAAATTAGCTATCAATGGGAAGGATTGAAAGGATTCGCTTGGAATTAAATAATAAAACAACGCTAGGTGGGTCAAAAAGTAGACATCGAATTGAAAATGACTTGCTTCGTATCCTCTAATCAGTTCACAAATATGTTAAGAGAACAACAAATATAACGTTCACAAAGATTTATCAAAATCGTCAAAGAAAATTTAGAAAAACTAATAACATAGCGGTTACCTCTCATATGAAGGTTATAGTTTTTAGATTTTGACATAACTTGTGAACGTTATATTTGTAGTGTTCTAATATAGCTCAATTTCAGGATGTTTGCTAAATATTAAAAGTTAAAAATGTGCACTTTTATACAGATTTTTCTACCAATCTATGCTTTTCTCGAAGTTGATCTCATTTCTCATTGTTTTAGATTGATAGGTCAGCGATCGTACCCTATTCGATGTTTACCATTTTGAAAAGACCTGTTAACTTTGTTGAACCCTTCCACGATGTCTCTAGAGAAGTGTCAAAAAGCAAGTTTCCATCAAGTCTTAATAATTCAGAGCACGTAGATGGTTTTTCATTTGTTTGAATCATCGGCATTTATCTAAAAAGCAGCCATAATCTCATCCCATGAAAAACATATAGACTTTGGCAGGAGTGTCTGCTCGAACAGACCATTTTGTCTGAGAAAGACTCTGGCTGAAAGAATGTTACTCAACTAATAATATAACCTAATATTATGGTTTGATTGGCAATTTAGTAATACCACACTAATAGCTTGTGTACACGTCTGTAGCTTGGAACCCTTGGCCGGGGCATTGGGATTCTGGCTCTGATTACACTAGTATGATCAAACATTTTCACTGTTCGATACATTATGAATGAAAATCCAAACAACAAGATCATACCATTTCATGATTTAAAACGATAGAAAAAACACTCGGCAATGTAGGATACAAGTGACAGACCTAATAACAAGTTAAGAAGTTTTCCCACTATGTGAGGAAAGTGCTTGCAGCATGCAAAACTCTCAAATTGCGACGACCCACAATGAATACATTATAATGAACGCTTTAAGACTTTTATTACTATTTTTGACTTAACTTTGTTTGTATTCAAGAAAACAGTGAACTTAAAAAAAAAAGATTGGGTTTCATTGAAAATGCAACTTATTAACCTTCAAAATGATTAGTATATTTTCTTTGGTTAGCACCTAACTACATTTATATACATATACTGTTATGTATATGGCTTTAATATTTTATTTATTTTTATAACATATTATTATTTGTATAACATATTATTTTTTCTTAATAATTTCATTATAAATTCAGTTTTTATCACTTTAAATACGTACATATGTTTAACAGAAATTTAGAAATGCATAGAATATAATTTTGAGTGTTAGGAAATAAGAGACATGCGGATTTATTTGCATATTTTTTGTTTTGATTTTTATTAGCGTTTTACAATAATATTTATATAAATAACTACTGCATAGATTTTACAAAGAAAAATGTTTACACACACCAATTAAATGTTTATGTATAATAAGACAAATGTGTAATTATGTATGTATTTGACAAGAAAAATATAGAAAGAGAAATATAGTAGACATAACGAATGCGAATAACATTTAGGAAAGAAAAGAAGTATTGAGATGCAGTTTTAAAGTATGGATATATCACTTGTGTCGTAGGTGATATTCATTTCTTTTAAAATTTGCGAATTCGGATTGTTAAATGAGGATATGGTTTGTTCGCTGCTGGGATGGACAGTGGGAGGCCCATCTACATCTTCGCTGTTAATACGCAAGCGAGGTGTGTGTGGCCGCATGCTGCAAACCAAGGAAGGAAGTTGTTTTCGTTTGTTTTTGTAGTTTTTTGTTTTATTATTATTTTATAATAAATTATGAATTAATGTTTCTAATTGGAAATGAAAAAAAATAAAAAATAAATGATAGAAAAAGAGTAAAAAAAAGATTCTACCAGAAACAAAAAAATTACAAAATTACAAGAAAATTCATCACTAGCACAATCTAAACGAATTTAGTTTTATTTAAACGATGAACTTATAGTGGAGACTTACCTTGCCAAATCGTTTTGAAGATCACTCATTACTTGAACACACTGGGAGTAGTAACGTACTTGAGTTTCAACAAATGAATGCAAATGGCGCAAGTGGCTAGCTTGTGAAGTGCTTATTCCTTCCAAAAGAAGTTTAGTTATTTCAGCTTGTCTGTCAAATTCAGCCTGAGCAACGCGTAAATCACGTTCAGCCTGATATTGAATTGATAAAAACACATTCTTGTTAGTAAAAAGTTCAAAAAGAGTATTTCATTCTAATAAGAAAAATTATAGTAATACACGTCTTATACCTGATCCAAAGCAGCTTCTGGTGAAATACCATCTTTCTGCGATTATTTTTAATGCAGCAAGAAATAAAAATTATCATTTATTTAAGTGTAATGTTTTTTTTTTTTGCATATATGTAACATAAATAAAAAAATAATTTTTATCTGATGATATAAAAACATATAAACAAATAGTCCAGCCACTTTAGTGACTTGCTAAAAAGTATTAACAAATTGAATGAAGCAAGCACAAGCACATCATTGCTTTTAGAACTTACTTATATCTCGAGTACAAAATTTCGACTACCAAAATCCCGAAAGGGAAAATCCCGAGTACAAAATCTCAACTACAGAAACCCCGACTGATAAGATCACCAATATTTTAATACCAAAAAAAGTAATATTCGTTCATAATTGTGAGGGAATACCCACGCGGCACGGTGTTGGTCGGGTATACTAAAAATTCATTTCTATTTGAATAAAATTCATCGACTGTTCTGCTTTTAGCTTTCCCTTGGTCAAATTCAACATTTTCTTGTTCTTTTAAGTCAGGATTTCTTAAATCAGGATTTAAGTGTCATCATTAGATATGTACTTCGTGATTTTGTTATTCGGGAGTTTAAATTCAGGATTCTGTTATTATATATACAGGGTGTCCCGCAACTCAACGTCAAGCGGGTACGTGATAGGGTAGGTTATACCCGTACTGCAAATAGTAAGAAAAAAAATTATCTCGATGGGTTACGTAATAATAGCAATATTTAGATAAATTATGAAAATCGATACCTAGGGCCACATTTTTATGTACTGTGGTGACAAATTTTGTTATTCTTCAGTGATTTTTTTTTTCTATGTAATCCTTAATAACCATGCTACTGAATGCAATCTCGAAATCCAAAATAAATATTGAAAGTTTTGGAAGAAAAATGAAGTTTGACTGAGTCATTTTTCAAACAAATTTTGTAAGCAAACTTTAACACATTATAAAAAAATGTAGGACACTACCCACCGCAAGTTATTTAAAAAATTAGCCCATTTTATCAAGTTTTCAAAATAGTTCAACATTTGCCACTTGCTGCTTCCATAATCATGTTACCAGCATTAAAACCATTTTGGAGCAAGTAAAATTTATTTTTTTTTAAATAGGAACGTATTATAACTTATTGATGAAGGAATCCAGTAAGCCATTTCCTTAAAATATTGTTTCAGCTGCTCCAGTAGTTAACTTACTAGAAGTCCTGATCTCTGGGAGGTTATCCAGAGGAGGGTCAGGAGTATAAAGCCCCCAAAAAGAAGCTTTTGGTTACTTACGCTTATACCACAGATATAGTGCGTTGTAGCGATTTTTTTTAAGTATAAACGAAAGCCCATCAAATTTTGTAGAATTTTTGGTTATGATCACTTTTTTCCAAATATCAACTGTTTCCGAGATACACGCATCGCAAGGGAGAAAAATTACAAAAACAAGTGTTTTATTTATATTTTTCACCAAGCATTCCATTATATTAATCTTCTAAACTGTATCTCGGAAACGGTTGATATTTGGAAAAAAGTGATCATAACAAAAATTTTACAACATTCGATGGGCTTTTGTTTGTTCTTAAAAAAAATCGCTACGACAAACTTTTTCCGTGGTATAAGCGTAAGTCGCCCAAAAGCCCCCTTTTGGAGGGCTTTACTCCTCGCCCTCGTCCGGAGAACCTCCCATTGATCAGGACTTTTTTTAACTACTTGAGCAGCTTAAACAATATTTTAAGGAAATGGCTTATTGGAGTCCTTCATCAATAAGGTATAATACGTACCTATTTAAAAAAAAATCAAATTTTACTTGCTCGAAAATGGTTTAAATGTTTGTAACATGATTATGAAAGCAGCAAGTGGCAAATGTTGAACTATTTTGAAAACTTGATAAAATGGGCCAATTTTTTAAATAACTTGCGGTGGGTAGTGTCCTACATTTTTTTTTGAAATATGATGTGTTAAAGTTTGCTTACAAAATTTGTTTGAAAAATGACTCAGTCAAACTTCATTTTTCTTGCGAAACTTACAATATTTATTTTGGATTTCAAGATTGCACTCAGTAGCACGGTTATTAAGGATAACGTAGAAAAAAAAATCACTGAAAAATATTAAAATTTGTGACCACAGTACATAAAAATGTGGCCCTGGGTATTGATTTTCATAATTTTTCTAAATATTGCTATTATTACGTAACCCATCGAGATAATTTTTTTTCTTACTATTTGCAGTACGGGTATAACCTACCCTATTACCCGGTACCCGCTTGACGTTGAGTTGCGGGACACCCTGTATATATATTTTTATTAAATAAATTATTGTTTTAAGTGACCTTTATGTTCATCAATATGAAAGGTCTGATGATGAACATATACATATTCCAAACGTCGCAAAAAATTTAAGAACTGTCTTTTGACCTATAGCCCACTAATCTTTTTCATATATATTTTTATGTTAGGGGCCAGTTATAGCTATCATTGAAAATTATCATCGAAAATGTCCTTTTTCATTTTTTAGGCAAATTATCCAACAAATTTGTTGTTAACTAATACCGGCCAGTGGTAGAAATTATTACTAATAAACATTCTGTTACAATTTTTTGTTATTAAACATATTAATACTTTATTTTATGTTATTAAACATATTAAATACATAAATTTATTACGTAAACGCTATTTTTAATCACCCCTTTTCACTATCTTAATGGCAACATTTTTATATCATTTTTGGTTTTTTCGAAAGGTATTTACATTCCCGAAACCGATATCAAATGTTTATATTAATATATTGCCGTTAAGTCAGGTAAAATAAATTTTAACAGCCTTATTTATAAACTCATTTTAACGATTGAGTAAAGTTACGCGGCCTTTACTGTCTCCACTCAAGAAATCCTTATAAAAAGAAAAATTAAAAAAGTTAGAGGCCGAGTAAGTTAAAATGACCTCATAGGTAGATTAGAGCCTGCGTAAGCTCACATTGGCATCAAAATGTCAGTTTTACACCAAATAATCGAAAAGTTATTTTGAAATTAAAATCCAAAACATTTACAATAAGAGTTCTTGTGCATTAAAACTAAATGTGTTTGACAATTTTCGAAGCTTTCTATTAAGATAAAATACATTCGGGTATTAATTAATAATTAATTAATAAAAAATATAAAATACAGAATGTGAGTTTTTATTTCAACTATTATTTTATTCCACTACATCCCATAACGCTGTAACAGCTTAAATACTTTTCCTTTCTAGTGAAAATTGCTTGGTTAAATTGACTTTTATCATAACCAGCGCCCGTATTACGTATTACGAAACGAAACAAAAAAACGATAGTCAAGAAAACGAAAGCCGCAACATAAAGCGATTACATGTAACGAGAATAGTTTCATGAAATTGTTGCCAGATAAAACAGAGAAATACTATTTTTTTTTTCAAAGCGCATCTAACTTCACGTCGTTGAATAGATGTCAAAAATTGATCAAAATAAATAAAAACTTGAGTGTGAATTTAAAGAGTGTTGTATAGTATCTTATAAAATATTAAAATATTTATTCACAACTACTTTTTGGATAGTGAATATTGTTCTGTGGGGGTTGGAGAATTCACAAATATTTCAATGAGAAGAACATGGAAAAATGTGTATGTGAAAATGTGGAAGCCAAATAGTTTTTTTTGCAATTATTTTTGTTTGTTTGGTTGCTTAATTTGTTCGTTTAAGTTTTGCTCGAGATGGTACATAACCGGCACCCATAAATAGAACAAACAAAATGTAGGTATGGTATGACAACGAGAGCGAAAGCTAGACGACAGTCTAATTGCACTCGTAAGACAAAACGAGTATCGTTGAAACTTAAACGATAGTCGTTTTAAGTGATCGCATTTAAACGAGAACGAGGGTTTTTCAACGATTATCGTAATACGTAATACGGGCTCAGATTTGTAGACGGGACTCCTTTTTTTAGATTTTAAGTTACGTTACATTATATAAGCTCTTCGTAACTAATATGGATTAAAAAATATTTATAAATTAGAATTTACTCGACAGTGAGTAAAGGCTGAGTAAATGGTTTGACGTTGCATAACTAATAAACCGTTCAATGGCATTTTAGCCAAATCTAATAAATAAGGCTATAAATTTTGTACAACAATGAAAACAAAACACGAAACGAATAAAAACACAACGCGAAATGTCAAAACAAGACGCGATGGCAAGCGTTCAACGGACACAATGAATCCGTTGTGTTCCGTCGTTGCTCAGTGCCGCTTCAACAGTTTCGACAAAAAATTCATAATACATATTTCGTAGTTTTGTTTGTTTATTATTTTTCGACCGATTTCTGTGAAATTGACGTTGACGGCAAAATTACTGGGCATTATTATTTTAAATTCGTTGATAGTAAAAAAGAAAAGAAGATACACTGCGCCATAGCCCACGGCTTTGACCATTATGACTTTCTATGTATAAATTATATACATAATGAGGTAGTGAATTGTGACAGAATTCTCAATACGCCCAACAGGCTTAATTCAATTCCGGGAGACATTTAGGGAGATTCATTCACTCGGAAGTTCAAGGGCTCTCCGAGCATACCTTCGATCGTGAATACCTCTATTCTTCTCTAATTAACTTTTAACTTAATTAAACTTCGAGATTTCATTATAAATACTTACATTTTTAATATATTTTTCAAAACGTCAATTTCACAGAAATAGGTCAAAAATAAATAAACACAAAAAACTACCAAACAGTACGATTTTTTTTTGTCAAAACTGCGGAAGCGGCACTGAACACCGACGGAACGCAACGTATTCATTGTGTCCGTACTCCGTTGAACGCTTACCATCGCGTCTTTTTTTTGATGTTTCACTGGGTGCTGTTTTTATTATTGTAAAAAAATAAAAAAATTAAACTATTTTAACTTGCCTTAACGACAATAAATTAAGTTAAAAATACTACATCGGTTTGAAGAACGCTGTTGAGGTGGTTAAAAAGGGTGCCAATAAAAAGTTTTTGCATATTTATATATAGATATTAAAATTTGAGCTTAGTTTGCAAAATATAAACAATTTTGTGTCTTCAATGATGAAAATTGATTCCAATGAACAGCTGACTTTAGTTCCATAAAGTGGAACACAATCGTTCCACTGATGGTGTTCGATTTTCCCACCGTTCTCAGCTGTCAGTTTTGATCACCTCAAACCTCAAATCATTTTGAGTAAAAAAAAATAAACATAACAGTTTCGAATGTGCTCAAAAATATTGACGGTTAGTACAAAAATGTTTATTTCTGCCCAAGTAATAACTCTAGTGAAATATGCTGACGCGGGTTTGTCTCGGGCAAATCAACAGATGCAATCCAGAGTGTAAGAATCAGAACGGAAAAACACCGCGATTCCTCAAGCGACGTATTTGTAGATTTTGAATAAATGCTCGATCGACAATCACGAGATCTGATATGGGTGGCTCTAAGTCAAAGGAGAGTTCCAGAAATGTACGGGCGGATGATCACGGATATGTATGCGAGCATATCAAAACAAATGTTAGATGCATTGCATGAGTTACCGAAAATTTCCCTATCGAAGTTGGTGTATGTATAGTGTACACCAAGGAAGCATCTTGAGTCCTTCTCTCTTTATTACAGTCCTTGACTATCTACTTGAAGATAAGATGAGAGTTCGGGAAAGGGCTCAGCTGTTCTTTGATGATGATGGAGGCATCATAAGTGAACGAGCACTTGACGTATGGGTGGACGTTTTAGAGTGAAAAGTGTATCGCATAAGCGCTAAAAAGACTGAATATCTATGCTGTCTATTTTCTGATCCATCCAGGCCTGTTCCGGACATTTATTTGAACGGAGCAGTGCTTCCTATGCTCAACTATAAAGAATCCTGAGATGACGACATCTACCATCGTGTAAGTGTCGGGTGGATGAAGTGGCGTGAGAGCTCTGCCATCTTCTGTGACTGAAAAAATATCCTTAAGCTGAAAGGAACTCTACACAGCAGTAGTTCGTCCAGCGTTTGCATACAGTTAACAATGTTGAACAATGTACAAGAAATATAGGAACAAATTGACGTCTCCTGAGATGAAGATGCTTCGCATGACAGCAGGAGTAACAAAGCTAAATAAAAAGATCCAAAGAACCCTTCACGTAAAAATGCCATCGTTGATAAAATACAGCACGACAAACTCAGCTGGTACTGGCACGTACTTAGGAGAGACGCTTATAACCCCATCCAAAAGGCATTATCATACCATTCAGTTGGCCTCAGACATGGAACAATCCATAACCGGAAAGCTTGTCGACATTTCTTGAGGTCCAGAAGCAGTTAGTAGTTGAAGTGGAGAAGTGAGAAAGTTGTGATCCTATTCGAGATCGTCGGAAAGGAAGTGTTTGACATAAATAAACGAAAAGTGGCACTCCAAATAGTTTTTTTTTTTTATAAAAAAAAAACACCAATTTGATCTTAAAAAAACCTTTTTTAAATATTCATTTAAATTCATCAAATTCAGCCCGGTGTTCACTTTTTCAGTTTTTCAATCCATTGTGCAGCGGTACCCAAGTTTAAAATTTTGCTTTTCTCACAGGTAACGTTCGTTTTTAGAATAAACTGTATTAATTCAGTGCCCCATCCACCTACCTAACATTCACATGCGTTCTGTTATTGAGGCGTA
This sequence comes from Baccha elongata, assembly GCA_951217065.1. NCBI lineage: Eukaryota > Metazoa > Arthropoda > Insecta > Diptera > Syrphidae > Baccha > Baccha elongata. The sequence continues at coordinate 194,246,445 of OX578272.1, read as the reverse complement.
AAAGTCGAATAAAAAAGTCTCGTTTCCAGTCTTTAAAAATTTTACATTTTAAAGACTCTTCCACAGGAACCATGCATTTTTATTGGATACAAAGTGGGCGACAATGGTACAATGGATATATTTTTTTCAGCATGCCTCCCAGATTATGCTGGACGTGGCCCATGGGGTATGTAATGAAAAATAAAAATCAACTAGCTCTCTATTGCACCAAAAACAATTCGATCTTATCTTTCTACTCTTTCTAACTAGTGTCTTGCAACACCTGTAAAAGGCAATGAGCCTTACAGACACATACATACATAGTTAAAAAAATCCTATTTGTTAATCCAGTTAAATAAAATATAATACACTGAAAACCGAATTTGCTTCTACTTAAAATAATATTAAAACACAATTATTTAATTTTCAATAATAAATTCTACTGACAAGATGAATGTCTAGCTATGGTCAACAGTTCACTACTCTCTAGTCTTTTGCCCGTCTTACCTAAATGAGTTTGAAAATAAATTCATATTCAAGAATAATCCTTATACCTTACTAGTGACAAAATAGTTTTGAATTCCAAATGGTGTTAATTACACCATTTATAACTCAAGAACGGCTGGACCGATTTAAATGATCTCTTTAAACTGTTTGATTCGTCTCCTCTCCAAATAACAGAATAATTTTGAAAATTTTCAAAACCAGACAAATTTCTTACCAGTTGCTATGGAATTCGTTCGCGCAAACGAAAACGTTTAATCGTTTTTTAAATAAAGAATCTGACCCCTGAAATGGAGAATCTGACCCCTGAGTGGTTTGATTGAAATCAGATGGTAAAAAAATTGTTTTTTATTCAGGCATTTCTAATATTTGTTCGGCGTTTTAACCTTCAATACTTCTCAATGGGTACAGTTCAAATTAATAAACTACCTTTGAAAAATTTAAGATTGGTTTGGTTTAAATCCGATGATCGGAAAATGCATTTTCTTTTTTATTTTGATCGGTAAACATATGCGTTTCTGAACCATTCTTCCGATTTTAATTAAGCTTAGGTGAGTTTGTGCGATGATTGGCATAACTAACAAAAAAAAGAAAGAGCGAGTATAGGTTGGTCCAAGACAAGAAAAAATCGTGAGGGTGTATCTACGTCATTCAGGTTGTAAAGCCAATTTTTGAAAAATTGACTTAAAATAGAAAAAAAAACCTTTTCTCATGTTTTTTTGCTCTTTTGATCGGTAAATATATTTCTCAATAAATTCGGTTTAAAATTATATATAATGTTTAATAAATGAATGATTCAATTAAAATCGGCTCGTTTGAAAAAAACGTTTTCTTTTTTTATTTGTCTGTCATCTACATAAGTTCGTAAACAATTCATCCGATTGTATAATTAAACTTGGATACAATAAGTTTAGAGGGGTTTGATTGGAATCAGATATAAAAAATTATATTTTTCTGCATCTGTGTATTTAGGATAGGGACAAAATCCTGACTGACTAAATCCCTGGAATCGAAGTTGCGGATTTTGGCAGGCGAGATTTTTCCGTCGGAATTTTGAAATGATTTTGTGCCCAACCCGTGTCTGTTTTCATTGAAAACTGATGTTTTGATTTTCACAATTTTGGGCTTGATGAATTCGTATTGGCCCAACTAATGACACAATGGAGGAAAATTCCGGATAAAGTTGATAAGTTAATAACTTGTGTCTTTGCAAAAGTATCACAAATTAACACTGTTTTTTTAACAATCGAATAAAAAGGTTTTTCAAATGGGAACAAGAAGACGGAAAGACATTTATAGATTTATAGCAATCTGAGAGATCAGATCAGAAATTGCTGTTACCAGTTGCTTCTTAGTTAGTACAACTATGCCGAACTAAAAAAAGACCGAACTTTAATAAGGATTACACAATTCCAAACGTTTGTTCTTTGTATTCCTTTAAATCTACCGAGCAACCAATTAGTTAACTGAATTTTGAAATACATTGCCTCAATATCCAACAATTTTCAACAGAAGGCTGATTCAGTATAATCTCACTCCGAGAATTCTGATGATCAAAATCGATAGGCAAATTCTGTCTAAACGAATTAAATTTTAATAAAAAAAGAGAAAATTTGAGTTTGGCCTGAATCTTCAGTCAATTCTTCAGGTACGTAGCATGTTAAAATGTCAGCAAATCATCCGCTTTGTCCGTGTTTAATCTTAATACAAAACAGAATTTGATTCAGCTTTAATAAGATAACACATCAAATTACTGATTATGCCAAAAGCCATTAAGCCAAAAGTTGTAGCCAATGTAAGCATTGTTATTATTATGTAACAAAAGTTGCACAAAATATTTCATTATCTTGAATTTTTCGAATTTAGATATGTACCTAGTACCTAAGTAGATTAATTGATTTTCAATGTTTAGCAATTTTAAAAGTAAACTCACAAGCACTTTTATTCTGCTTAACATAAATGACCAAGTATAAAAACATACTTACAGTTTGCTGACCCAACATGCTTCTGGCTTTGCGCACTCGATTTTTGCAGGCATCCAAATCCAATCTAACAATTAAAGTAGGGACATTAAATTATTACATTAATTCAACCAGAAATGACGCAACACTACAAAACAAATGATCCACCCACCTCTTCGTTTCTAAGATACCCTTCTCTTTTGTGATTGTCTTCATCTCGCCATCAAGAAACTTTCTCAAAGGCTGCGTAAAACATATACCAGTCGATGCGATAAAATCTCGTTCACAGTTTCCCAACTTTTGTTCGGCTTGACCGACTTTTATCAGTGCCATTCCATAGGGACTGTCTTGTCCAAAGTCTCCACCTGCCTCGATCATATCCAAGGCCAAATATTCCAAATTGCCAAGCCGTGAGGGCTTTTTCTTTTCGATTTTGTCGAATATATAATCTTCTACCCGATTACCAGGATTGGGAATCAATACAGATTCGGTATCGCGGACGATTTTTTCAGTCCAGTTTTTAGTGCACTCTGCCCTTTCGGCGAGATTCTCAAAGTCCGAGTCTAGTTCCGTACGTTCGGATGTTCCCAATTTTTCTTCGGTTAGCTAAGATTATTCCACGTTTGGTTTATATTTTGATTTTTCACATCGATAAAGACATAAATTTACCTGCACCACCCTGGAAAGGGTGCTCCCAGCTTCTTTAACCAATTTTTTCATATTGAAATCGGGCATTTTCATGTTCATTTTGAAGCTTTTCTTTCTACTTAACTAATTCAGTTATAATTAAGAGTATAATATAATTATTAATTTAGTTAATTATTTATTAAATTAAACTTCGTATGTCTTTTTTTCTATTAACTTCTTTTTGTACTGCGACAGTGCGGATGAAAAGAAAACTTAAGTGACAGTGACAGCTTCTTTCAGAACAGAAGAAGAAATATTTCTATTCAGATTCTTTGTGAGATTATTGTGAAAGGGCCTTGTTATGTTATGTTATGACAAAATTCATGTAAAAAAATTTCATGTTGAAAGTTTTTATTGATTTGTTGTGGGAATTTAATTCGTTCTGTTTGTGTTGTCGTTGCAAGAGTACAAACTAAAAAAAAACAGGTGTTTCGTGTTTGTTTGAGAACGGTGAACGGTGAACGGTGAAGTGAACCTTTTTTGGTAATTTCCATTGGTGCATAATTAAATTTATGGTGAATTTCGGTTTTCATTTGTTTTATTTATTTGTGAAAATTGTGTTCAGAATATTAAAGAAATAATCGCTGTCAAAACCTTAGGGCTTTGCAAGAGTCGATTTTAGACGTTCTTCTGGTAGGTCGCAAGGCGAAGATCGATCGCTGGGTGTAAATGACCAAAATTGAATTTGAAATTAAAAAAAAGACGGACCTAATCCTTATAGAGAGAGCTTTGTAAGGCTATTGTGAATGGGTCTGGTTCTGACAAATTCAATAAAATAAAATTCAACAACATTGTTGTGGTGGGACATGGTGGGAAGTTTTCATTGATTTGTTGTGGGATATTTATGCTGCTCACTCTTTTGTCTCTTTTTTACTTATACAGGCTTCACACTGATAACGCGTTCTGTTTCTGTTTGTGCTATTGCATTAGTGCAACCCAAAGTGAAAAAAAACATGTGTTTTTTGTTTATGTTTTTAATTTTCAATTTCTTTGCATTTCAATTACAGAGAAAAAGAGATCAGTACAGTAGTTCGATATATTTGCAAATTTGCATGCTTACTTGTTTTGTTTACTGTTTTACAAATTCTTCCTGCGCCACGTTTCTTCTGGACGAATTATTTTTTTTAGATTTTGCATTCGTTTTTGTAAAAAATAGTGTTAAGCGTTTTTAAAAAACAATACAGGATACCTAGTCGGTATAGTGCAAAGTTAATTACATATTATAATTAGGTATACATACACCTATCAAGCGAGGATTCAACGGTGAGTAAAGAATAAGAAAACGATACGTATTTGTAGTTATCGTCATTTTTGGCAGCTAAAGGTAAGGTTACCTACCTGAACGGTCTTTATAATCTTTGTAAAAATAACTATAAAAATTAAATACAGATTTACATTTTAATAATTAAAAAGAAGGCTCGATACATTTTTAATGTTACCTTTTCTGGTAATCAGATCACTCATCGTTATCCATATCAGCCTATAGCTAATTACTTAATTGCGCATCTGTATCTGTATGTATAGAAGCTAAACGCTAAAAAGCACTAAAAGCAGTGACGACGACGAGAGTTATAAAATTAATTTGGTATTTTGTACTGGCGATAACGATCATAAGTGGTGCCATGATTCAACAGTGGTTTTCCGTATTTCAGTTTATAGAAGGTAAATAACTCCAAGTTGGTCTTGTTGCGTTTTCATTTTAAGAAATGGCTGCCAAATTGATCGATCTTTGTTTGAGAAAATCTGATTAGTTGGTCGTTTTAAATTTTGTGAAGGTTTTTGTACAAGCCGTGTCTTTAAAAATTAAAATCGGACCACTGGGTACGGATTTACGGAAGCATCCTTAAATCAAAAATCGATTAATTTGGCGGCCATTTTTAGAAATCGCGGCCAAACGACCATGATTTGGGCTAGACCAATTTTGTGTATGCGTAATATAATTTGAGTCGAATAGAAAAATTACCGACTATCGGTATTGCGAGAGTCTTTTCATATCGATACTTTTCTATTCAATAGAAATTCAAATTCTACCGTTAATTCCTGTTCGACTTTTAAAAAATAGACAATGTTTTTTTAAAAGTCGAACAGGAGAAAACAGATTTGAAAAAATCTATTTTTAAATTTTAGAAAAAGCGCTATATCTCGAGAAGAAATGACCTTACGAATAACGGTATTTAGGGCACAGGAATTTACGAAATTCAAATTCTACCGTAAATTCCTGTTCGACTTTTAAAAAAGAGAAAACAGATTTGAAAAAAAAAATCGATTTTTGAGTTTCAGAAAAAGCACTATATCTCGAGAAGAAATCACTTTTAAGCAAAAATAACAATATTTAGGGTCCATTTTGCGATTTACGAAAAAACGCTGTATTTTGAACGGAAATCACTTTCAGGTAATAGTAACGATATTTAAGGGTTCTGTGAAGGCTAACCAACTACAAAAACACATTGAATAAGAGAATCAAATTGAAAAAAATTCTTTTTTTGAATTTTAGAAAAAGCTCTATATCTCGAGTAGAAATCACTTTTAAGCAAAAATAACGATTCTTAGGGTTATTTTTTTAGGTAAAGAGTGATTTTTCTAAAATTCAAAAATCGAATTTTTTTCAAATCTGTTTTCTTTTTTTCAATGTGTTTTTTATAGTTGGTTAGCCTTCACAGAACACGTAACAATCGTTACTTTTAGCTGAAAGTAATTTCTGTTCAAAATACAACGTTTTTTCGTAATTCGCAAAATTCTCCCTATAAATATCGTTATTTTTGCTTAAGGGTGGGTCTTCATGACAATAGAATTTAAAATTCATGTAAACGTATTTCAATGTGGTAGTGCGATATTCTTTTCTCTTCATTATTGTTTTTGATACGCTCAACTACTCTTGTTCTCTTTTCAAAATGGGTTTGTTGTTTTGTCATCCTTTCGATTTGAATGGGAATGATGAGTTCTATGCTTTCTGTTTATGGAAGGGTGAAGGGATATTTTTCAATTTTGTTTTCAAAACACATGAGTAGGTATAGCTAAAATGTGAGTCATTTTTTTTCTCTTTTCGTTTAGTTGTTTTTTCTTCAATTTCACTTGCTGTTGCTGGAACTGGAAAAACAGTAACAAAAAAATGTGAACTCGTTTGTGACTCGATCGAGATCTTGATGAAGGTCAGGACACATCAAATGAACATGCATAAATATACGTTACACATGTAGTAAGGTAGGTACATTGAAATAGTTTTTTTTTAGGAAGCTTTATGTAAGATAAGTGTGAGGTAGGTCAATATAACTATTTGACCTGTTTGAAAATTACTTTAGGGTTTATTGCAAAGGGGTGAATTTTGGAGTTTACAAGTAAGGATGTTGGAAGAATAAGGTAACTTGTTCATTTGTAATTTGTAATTTGTAATTTGAGATTTCCTTTCGATTTTTGTTGTTGTCAGATTTCAAACAACAGCACAACACTGTATATTTTTGTTTTGCAATTGAAACATTGTCACTTCATTGTCACGTGAGAAAACCTACCTACCTATGTACATTTTGTTTTCAGAATAAAAATAAAAATGACCAAACAGAAAAGTCGTGCAGCATTTACATTCCTAGCTATGTATATAGGTATGCCCTATGAACATTTTTTGATGTTTGGAATCAGGGAGGCATAGGTATGTTAATAAACATGCGAAATCGCCCAACTCTGAGTTTTTAGAACTTGTATCATCTTGGATGTAGGTACCTACCTCTAGGTGTAATATAACCTAGTCTATATACCTATGTAGATAGGTACCTATATAAATACAAATTAATTGGTGTCTGTTTGTACGCGGATAACTCGGCAAAATAATTATCCGACTGGCTTGGGAGTTCTTTGTTGGATTTTTATTGAACCAGGTTCACACAATGGAGCCGAAAGTTTTAAATTTTGGAAAATTGAAAAAATCTTAAAAACCCAAAATTGCGGAAAGAAGTTCACCAAAACAGCTAGTTTTATACAGGGTGAGTCATGAGCAATGCGACAAAATGCTAGGGCGTGTAGGTTGCGTTGAGACAAGAAAAAAATCGTATGGGAGGGGGGGCAATTTTCGAAAAAACTGACTTAAAATGGGGAAAAAATTATTTAAAATCAACGGCTTCATTCACAATGCTGTGCGATACGTTTTTGAAAAGCCAATATTTTTTTCTTTCATTCTGTGTTAAAATAAATCTATTCTAAGAAATAGTTTTTGAAATATTAATTTTCAAAGTCAAAATTTTGAAAAAAAAAATTGAAAAAAAAATTTCAAATTCATTTTTTTCAAAATTTTACGTAATTAAGTGCTAATTTTAATTTCAAAATTCAATGCTGTTATTAATTTTAAGTCTAAATAAGAAAACCGGATGCAAAAATTTTATGTCGTTCTCAAGAAATTAAAAAAAAAACAAAACCACCTTTTTCTAAGAAAAACATTTATTTTTATTTTTACGTTACACATGTAGGTAGGTAGGTACATTGAAATAGTTTTTTTTAGGAAGCTTTATGTAAGATAAGTGTAAAGTAGGTCAATATAACTATTTGACCTGTTTGAAAATTACTTTAGGGTTTATTGCAAAGGGGTGAATTTTGAAAACTTTTAAAATTGCGAAAACTAGATCCAAAAATGTGATTTTCAGAAATTAGGTGCTTCCCCCCATTTTTCCAAATTTAAATTTTTTAAAAACTCTACAAGGTTGTGGTACCCTAATACGAAGTTTTTTCTCTTTTTATTTTGAAAAAAAAATCGAAACTGTGGATAAAAAGCTCAAAAAACATGTTCCCGAAAGTGTGAAGTTAGCCTCCCTTTTTTCAAATTGGAATTTTTGACAAATGAACCAGGTTGTGCTACATTTGTGCTGGTTTGTGTTGATCTTTTTTTTTTTTACTTAAAAATTGTAGGTTTTAGACAGCGAAAACTTTTGCACTAATTTAGCAATTTTGCCTTCCTGGGAGCTCCCTTTTTCGAATTTTCAAATTTAAAAACCAGTGCTAGATTGTGCTAGGACTCTTCTAAATTGTTCCAAAGTTTTGTTTTGAAAAAAAATATGTCATATGGGTCACATAGCACCTGACAAAACCGTTACATGGCATCTGACCCGCCGGCGGTCACAGTTATTTTCCTGTAAATTTTTTTTCTGAGGCTCTTTGTGAACAAGTTACTTTTTAACATTCACAGATTTTGATTGAAGTATATTAGTTATTTGGCAAACAACAATTCAATCATTCAAATTGCATTTTTTTAATTATTTTCCATTTATTTTTTCAACAAAATCAACCCCAAATAATTTGGAAAATAATGGGTAAAATCTGATAGTTTTCATTTCTGATTTATTTTTACCTAATGCTTTTATTTAGGTGCCAGTGAAGAAAAATGAGTATTTTCATTGCAGGCTAGGTACCTACGTAGATCGTCATCATGATACCCTTTCCCTCGGCACATGCCAAAGGCCACGCAAAGACATTTCAGTCACACACATTCTTATTTGCAATTACCTACCACTCCATGTCCGTCAACACGCGAAATGAAAAAAAAAATCGCTTCTAAATAAAAATAGGAACATAGATATACAATTGCAATATATACACATTCCCTCTTCCCACTATCTCACAATTTACTAATCGTGTCCAACCACACCACCAAAAAGGAGGTCATCTTCAATATTTTTGTTTCTTTCCGTTGTAGGATAACAGAAGAGGAGGTATCTCCAATTTAGGTTTAATCGCAAACAAAAATTGAAGTGCCCAAGCCCAAGTGCCTACGTCAATTATTCTGATACAGAAACATAGATCTCAATTTCTTCTTCCTTTTGACACCTCAACCTTGAAGATTCGATAAGATTAACTCATTTTATAGACGATTCCCTGAGACTCTATTTCTATATAATTAACGAATAAAATCTTTTTCAGCATTATTCCCACATCCATAAGTTTCCTTCCAAAACCAAGTAGAAAAAAAAAACAAAAATATCATATACCTACTTGGACGACAGCGACGACGACGATACCTACGAATCGTACGTACACCAGCGTTGCCGAAGTTAACCAATCGTGCTTTTTTGACACGACAATTTTTTCTTGTGGCACAGTGGCACGAAACATTTCAATATCGCACACTTTATCATTGCCTATATCTTACTTTAATATTGATGGAAAATTATATAATAAATTACAGAAATAAAGTTTTATTTTTTTAACAGAAGATTTATAGTTTTTTCATGGCAAGCAGTTTTTAAAATGTGACACGGCATTTTCTTTTCTCGGCGGCAACGCTGATGTACACCATTCACCATACCATTTGTGTTTTGTGTATCACCACAAAAAAAAAAGTTGATTCTAAAGAGAGTGCGAACAGCGAAAATATAATATTCTCTTTCGACGGAAGTTTCGTGAACTAAATATCGTTGTGTGCGTATTTTTATTAACAAAATCGTTAAAAAGATGCTTTTTCAAAATTAAATATAAAATTGTTTATGCGTGTGATATTGTTTTCTTCACTTGGAACTTTAGCAAAAAATATTGAAATAAAATACAAAAATAATAATAAAGTTGTACATGGCATTTCAACCTGGGAAAACTACCATGTGTATAGATACTTTGAATTGTAAATTTTTACGTCTAAACAATATAAAATTGCAAAAAAATTTACAGCAGGATTTACAAAAATAATAAGAGATTCGAATAAATTAAAAACAAAAAATATTTAGAATAAAACATGCCAGCCCCAACGGGGAAAAGAAAAAAGTAGTATTGTTTGTGTATATATAAGTTTTTCAGACGTATAAAGTGGACAAAAATAATTTTTTGTTTTGTTTCAAATAAAGTATCTACTTTCTGTTATAAAAAAAAAATATTGTTTGGCTCCGTTGAAAATTTAAGAAACTGCGCCAATAAACGAGCTTTAAATTAGTGTGAACTTACGTCCATTTTGTAGCTCAAATAATTTTTTTTTTTTTTTTTTTTTTATCCTATGAAAAGCATACATTCATTGACAGTTGAAAAACATTAACAACAAAATAAAAAAACAAATCACACGAGAGCCCCTTGAGGGAATGCATAAATCAGCCAAAATAAAGGGGACAAAATGTGTAATTCCTTCCCTAAAAAGCACAAACTTTTGTAAAACATAAAATTGAGGACATATGTTTTAAGATATGTTCATGGACTAAATAATAAATTTTATTTCATCAAAATATCTTTTTAAATGTAGGAGATATATTAAGTTTTGTGCACGTAGTACTCTACATTTACGAGGAAGACCCACCCTTAAAAGTGATTTCTTCTCGAGATATAGCGCTGTTTCTAAAGTCCAAAAATCGAAATACTTTCAAATCTGTTTTCTCTTTTTCAATGTGTTTTGTATAGTTGGTTACCTCTTACAGAACCCGTAAAAATCTTTACTTTTAGCTGAAAGTGATTTCCGTTTGAAATACAGCGTGTTTTTGTAATTCGCAAAATGGACCTTAAATATTGTTATTTTTGCTTAAAAGCGGATTTCTTCTCGAGATTTTGTGCTTTTTCTAAAATTCCAAAATGGATTTTTTTTAAAATCTGTTTTCTCTTTTTCAATTTGTTTTTTATAGTTGGTTAGTCTTCACAGGACCCGTAAAAATCGTTACTTTTAGCTGAAAGTGATTTTCTTTAAAAATACAGCGTTTTTTCTTATGCAAAACGGACCCACTTTTGTAAAAATAGATGTTACTTTCATATACATAATATGAAATGTGTGTTTTTTGCACGCGCATACCCTTATCAAATAATTTATTTAAACATATACATATGTAAGCAAGATAGCCTAATCCACATACATAGATAGCCATGATAAATATGTTTGATTAATCGAAACGTTGCTTGGTGCTAAAAACACAATTGTTATTTCCAAACAATTTATTTATTTATGTAGGTACTTATTTGTTAGATTACCAACTACCATTGTTATGAAATTATAATACATTTATCTGTACCTACAGTTTTATATCATTTATTAAATAGTAGCTTCCCATATGTGTTGATCAGATCGCTATTAATTTTTTTTCTGAAATCCAACTAGAAGATTGCCTGAAAACTTCATCAAAATAGGTCCATACATATGAAAGTGATTTTAACACTTTATGCACCGATTTTGGTGTTTCGTTTCTTTTGGTGTAAAAATAGTTGACTCGGGTTTCTCTTAGACTGTGTTTAAGCAATTTAAATAGAATAAACTAGAGTTTTTCTTAAAAACAACTTAAACATCAATATGTGAGTTATTTGCACGCGCGTTCGCATAAGCTAAACAAATAATTTGTTTAAACATACAGTCAAACTTCTCTATAACACTATAACGAACCTTCAAGGGAACACAAATTTTCTTCGTTATAAATAAAATTTATACAAAATTCGTTATAACGAAAATATAATTTTTTTATCACTGCAAGAGATCTTTTATATGGTACAAAAAAAAAACGTATTTTAAATAAGTTTATATCTTTTTGTAAAAAGCATATTATCGATTTTTGATTACACACGAAAAGTTTTATTTTTTGTTTTATTACACAAATCTTCCAGTTTAAAAAGGTTTAAATAGGTATCATCTGAAGTTTCACTAATTGTTTCAATAAAACTTTGTAAATTATCAAATGTAGTTCTCATATAATTATCATCATACTCAAACGATTGACCTGTTGCGTAAAATTCTACTATACATATGCACGCTCTTAAAACATCCATTAGTACATTCTTGCAATTTAAGAAATTTCTTGCCAAAAAGGGGAGTTCCCTTTTAAAATAAGGAACAAAAATCGTAGTAAGCTTTGATTTAAAATTTGACATTTCGTAATAAAAAATAAAAAAAAATAAGTTCGTTATAGAGAATTTCGCTATAGAAAATTTCGTCATAAAGAACCTAATACATGTGGGATATTTTTTGAGGGAAATGGGAACAAAATGCAATTCGCTATTAGAGAGCCTTATAAGAGAACGTTATATAAAATGTTGACTGTTTAAGCAAGATATCCTAATCCGCGTAGATAAGCACGGTAAATATAATTGTTTAATCTAAACGTTGGTGCTATATCTATACACAATAATAATAAAAGGCACGACTGGGTCGTACAAATTTTCTCGGGGCTTAACAGCAAAAAAGCACAACTGGGTCGAACGTACTTCTCTTGGATGTTGCAGTCTTTCAATTTGTGTATACGAAATAATTTTTTAAATTCTTTTAATAACTTTAAAATGCAATAATTAAACAAATTAATCAATAAAAAAAATCTTACTTTGAAAACTAATTTATAACAAACCGGAGTTTTCCGAGAAAATCGTGGTATGCCAGTAATTTTTAAGTACATAATACAATATATTTATCAATTTTTTTTTTAGCCAAAATAGTAGATCGAGTTTTCAAACAATCGTTTATTTTCAAACAACTTTTTTAAAATTTTTGTATGAAAAATTTGGAGTAAATCAATTTAAACTAATTAATAATTTTCATGCGAAAATAATATTAAAAAAAAAATGATTTTCAAAATATTAAATTTTCAATTTCAAAGAAAAAAATGTTAATCAAATTTGTTTAAAAAACGTTATAAAAAAATTAAGTACGCCATTATCGTTTGGCTATCTAGGTCTTTTTAGAAATAAAATTTGGTGAAGATCCTCTCAATCGTTAAAGAGAAAGCTAAAATTTGTATCGTTAAAAATGTTCCAAAAGAAATATAGTTCAAACCATCTGAAAAGTTTTTAATGTCGTACCACTTATGTCAAATTTTATCAAAATCGTTAGAGCCGTTTTTGTAAAACACAAGCTTATTAAAAACCGTTCTATGGCAGGTACGAAGAACGAAAACTCCAAAACCCACAAGTTTAAAGGATATCGTCTCAACCATTTAGCATTGTATATAAATTTCTATATTACAACCATGGAGCAGCGCCATATAAAGAAAGTTGTTAACTGCACATTTGGAGGTTCTTACATTTACTAAGTGTCTATTCTGTTACCCTAACAATAGTCGTCTACGAAACAAATTAATAATATATAATGTATTTTATTGACTCTAAAATCCATATTTCCTTGACAAGAGTCGTAAACAAAACAAAAATAATATATGTTTACGACTGTTGTCAGGGTAAGGGTTACAGAATAGACAACTATTAAATGCACGAACCTAAAAATGTGTTTATCACACGTTTCTCAAGATGGCCAGGCGGTGATTATTCAGCATGAAAATACTAAAGAAATGTATATACAATGCATTTAGGCTGCAGATGCGAACGACAGACAGACTCATTTTTTGAATTGTTTGTCTGTCTGTTTTTCCCGGCTAATTTTGACTTTCACTGACAAATAGCCATTTTTATAAGCATAAGAAAATTTTAATTAACCTCTAGATGGCGCTGGGGTAGCTTTTTTTTCAAAAAATCCTTGTTATGAACCGACGTGAAAGGCTGGACCGATTTAGAAGTATTTGGCTGTTTAAATTACACCTAAGTCGGGGCTCTGTGCCGAGATTCAGCTAATTCTAACTTCCAGGGAGTGCGTTAAATGAGTCGCATTTCATTGAAAAGCGATTCAGCTAACAAATGCGAGTGTTCCAGTGAGTGAAATGGAACTTCAGATTACTTGCCTAACTTTTCGGCCGTGAGTTGGTGTACCTGTAGGTAAATTAATCAGTTTGGATAAGTATGTCTCAACAAATAGTTTCACATATATTAATTGGATAAGTAATGGAAATACAAAAACAAGAATTGACTCTCTTTATTAATACTTTTAAAAAAACGTGCCGTGCCACAAAATGGTAAAAATTGTATTTATTTATGAAATTTTAACTAGTGCATATAATAATATTTAATATGTACATACATGCATAATAATGAAAGTTATTTTAAATCAAATATTTTGTCATATAAAAAGTGAGGTTATTAATATTCTTTTTTTTTTGTTCGATGGCGTGTTTGGTGTCCGAAACTATATTCGAAGTGTCTCATCTCGCCAAAATAGCTGAATCGCTTTTAGCAATGAAGTGAGATTCCTTGCCTCAATCGCCGAAATAGCTGAATCTCGGCACTGGTCTCTTCTTTTCGAAAATTCGTCGATAAGAAACTGAGGCTGCACCAATTTTGTCTGCACCAATGTTGTAGACGTAACTTATGTCAATTATCCGATAGACGGCGATGGGGTTGGTTTTTCGCATAATTGGGAAAACTTTTCTTGGTTTTCGTTTTCTGTATTATTTTCTTATTTTATGGCAAGGGTTAAGTTATGTCCACAATTTCACTTATCAACAGTGTTTGGATAACTCCTTTTGAAAGTTTGAAGTACAATTTTACATTTGTCAGCGCGGAAATAATCTCGAATATATATCTGCATTGATTACTTTTTTAGTCGAAGAGCAAATCCGGGTGAAAAAATGTTTTTATTAAATTTATTTGCGGTGAAACCAGAAAATATTACAATCATAATTCAAGTATTAACCCACTTATTTTAAGTTTTTAACGTTTTCATAGCTAATCCAGCTATGAAAACGTTAAAAACTTAATCCACTATTGTTCAACTGGCTCTAAACATCTGGAAACTTGTTGGTCCCCATACCTCGTTATCATTATGACCTTATCATTAACGAAGCTTTGGCATTGTTTGAGGATAAAATGATTTCCCTATCTGAAAAATGTTTTGCTGATTTCGGTTTATTGGAACCGCAGCGAAGAGGAATTCTCAAGTGATAACGCACTTTTAAAAAATCAATTTTTAAATTTTTTGATTTTTGATACAAAATAATCTGGGCATAATGTAGAAGAAATTTATCTGCCGAAACCAAGAGAAAGAACAACGTGTGCAGGTACAGCTAGTTATTTAATAAACTTGCAGAGGAATTGTGTTTACCTATCTACTTCAACATGCAAGTAAATGTTTGTAAGGAGTAATACGGGATTCTAAAAAACAATATTCAAGTATTAACAACTTTAAAGTAAGTAATACAACGCTTAAAGACTTAAAGAAATTATAAGTACATGTACGAGTCAATTGTCATTTTAACTTAAAGTGGCTATCAAAGAATTGTTCTTTTAAGTATGTACGCACTTCAAAACTTTTAATAACATGATAATTGTACTGAACTACATGTATTGTAGTGAGGTTCATATGAATATAATTTCATTATTTACCCCCAGTTTCACAGTCAGAGTTTAAAATAAAATTTTGGTTTAAACTTCAGTTACAGGCACTGTAAAACTGGGGGTTAAGGTAACATAAAAAATCAAATTTTCATTGATCCGAAACTTAAATTATTTATTAATACAAAACCAAAGATGGCTAAGACACTTAAAACAGTAAATTCACTCTCTCTTCTCTATGCATTCAAAAATCAATGAATTTTTGGATTCATTTGAATAGACCCACCTGCAAAAAAAAAATAGAACAAAAGGAAAACTTTCTTTTATTCTAATTAATTCAGTAGCAGCACCATCAACTTTTAATTTAAAGCAATGAAGTGAATTCATGAAAATAATTGTCAGAACCTTTATTTTTTCAATGAAAGCTGTTATTTTAAAATAGAAATGTATTTAAATGTAAAAAATCTTTAGAATTTGACTTGAAATTAACAAGAGCATTGTGTTTTAGAAATACTAATAAATTTACTATATATCCAAAATTATTTTTTCTTTGTTTCTTGATCTTAGAGATGTTAGCTATGTTCTCGAAGACTGAAATCTTAAAAAAGTTAACTGTGGAAAAATCTCCTTATTGGTAAATCTTTCAACTTACAATCCCTGTTCTTCACGATTTGGACCATCCGCTAAAGCTAAACCATAGCAGTAGTCAATTCTTCCCATTATTTTATGTTGGGGATTTGACATACAAAATTGAAATTGGCTTGCAATGTCTAAACATTTAAGCGTGAACCAAAAAATGCAGGATTTGGAGCAATTAGAGAAATCAGAGAAATTTTTTTTCGTTAAAAAAATCTCAACTGATTTCTCCGCTTTTTTACTTTTTCTGAGATATTTGAGGGGAAAATTTTTATTGTTTGCATCTCAAATCTATTTAAATATTAATCAACATAAGTCCAGTCAATAAAGAGATTGTAAAGTTCGTGAGCAAATCATTCATTCCGAATATTGTTCAGACTGCTTAAGGATTTAAAATACTTTCTACTAAGTTCTTTTGGGGGCTTACCCCTTACCGCGGAGATGGTGTGTTGAAGGAAAAAATTCTTCAGAACTAAATTAAATCTGACAAAGTTAATCTGACAAACATAAAACCCTATAAAGTAATTATAGAGAAATGAATTCCATTTAAAAAAATATGCCGAAGGTGCAAATCATTTTATTTGAAACATGAAAAATTATAATTACACTTTTACAAACGAATTCACACATTATTTTCTGCTAGTGCATTCGAAAACCCTATATTTTAATAGTTGATTTTCTTAAAGGGAATCAATCGATTATTTTTTTCCATAGAAATTTTATTCTCATACAATCACATGAAAGTTATACCTGAGGCCCAACGCAAGGCTTTCTGTTGAGATAAAATCATACTTCACTTTGATATATCCTTCATTAATAAACTCTATTGTTTTTTTTTTATACTCGTTGTTAACGCCATGTAAGCGTGTATCTTTTCATATTTTTCCATTCCATTCTTTTCGTTCAATAAAGATACTTCTTTCTTTATAAATTAACTTTATTAAAACTACGCATTTTTTTTCCAAACCAACACTTTCAAAGTATGATTTACTGAATTCTTAATTTGTTGCTTAAAAAACAAATACTTTTTATTGTAGTTGCAATGTATAGGTTAGTACTTCACCAGAAAAGCGTGCTCGATGAGTGGAATCTCAGTTCAGTATCATTCTGATTCATAAAAAAAGGAGACCGCCTATTCGGCGACAACTATAAAGGCATAAGCTTCTTCTGAAGCTGTTTGTTGATGATCTAATATATCCTTACCAATCCGGCGTCAGTCCTCGAAAATCTTCACATTACTCCAATTCTTGGAGAAAACCCAAGATTTTACATCGATTCGTTGATTTTAAAGCAGCCTACGACAGCGTTAAATACATACCTATGTACATATAACAATTCAAAAAATGAAACATCTTTTCTAAAGTCGAATGGTTCGGTGTACTTACCTGTGTATCTAATTTTGTCCAAATTTTGACTATGCTCATATATTTGTTCTACGGCCCACCTCAGAATTTTTCATTATATTCATATTATCACATTCAAATTGATATTTTAGATTTGAACGAACGAAATAAAACTTCAAATTTATTTATTTTGATATATGTATTGTACATATTAAAAAAAAATTTAATGTTTAATGCGTTCCGCAAATTTTAGTTTAGTTTTACTTTTCTCAAAGTTTATTCCCACTACTTAAAATCTAACAATCTGTTCATTTTAGTTCTAGTTTTTCTAGAACACACAAATTCAGCCCTATCACACGTTCCATCGCAATCGAAAGAATTTCCCGAATCCCGAAATAACTATCAATTAATCCCTTCGTAGTGGAAAACATCTATCAGAAGATCGGAATGAAACGGAAAAAAAACATATATTTCTTCGACACTTCAGCTCCGTCGAAGTAGAAATCTTTTCGGAAATCCCCGAATGGATTATGTAATAGGGCTGATTAATGTGAAATTTTACGTTCTAAATGGTAATGCTGGTACCGTTTCAAACAGAGACAGATGGAAACGTGCAACGTGTCTTCCCTTAATGTAATTACAGTTTTTCTTGGCACAAACTGCATGTATACCTAAAGGTTAAACAAAATTATTTTGATTTTATTTATTTTATTGTTGTTTTTTTTAAGTTGTCCTAATTTCAATTAAACATATACATACTTGCTTGATCCTCCTACTTTTATTTATATCTAATCACTTTTCACAAATGTGTGACCCAGAAACACACCATAAAATATTTCTTTTATAAATTTTTATAAATCAAATCCAAACAAATTAAAAACTTGATATTTTATTCATCAACGGTCAAAGCTCCATGCACAAAAAAAAAAGAAAAAAGAACAAGTTTTTTACTTATTTTTTTAAATATGAAAGAATACTAATGATGTTAATGTCAAAAGAAAGATCGCAGAGAAGCTGACACAAGTTTATTGAACTCATTTATTTTTATTTTTAATGACAGACAAAAATATAAATTAAACTTAAAGCTAAACTATAATATGAGATATGTATACCTATAGTTACTTATACTGCTTACATTGTTTAAACTACTAGATTTAAAAATCTCAAGCCTTTGACAAGACTTCCAAAATGATGACTTCGGTCATTAAACTGTATACCATCAACTTCGTCTGACTGAACACTGCATGGATATTCGGCCCCAAAAGCATTTGTTTGCCAAATAAGCTTAACTCGATATTCTACATCGGGGGAGAGAACGACTGCGTCATCCCACAATATGTTTAGATCGCAATTGTATCTGGTATGTTCTTTGTTCACAAGGTGTTGTAAAACAACTGCTTCGGTTTCGGTTTCGTTGTTCGCTGCCATTTGTGATCGAATCTCAATTTGTAGATTTTCTCTGTATTCATCAGAACTTGCAATAGAATCATCAGTCAAGCCTGGGGACGACGGTGGCTTCAAACGACTTTTTATAATCAGTCCCAAAAGGGAGATAAATCGATCACATCGCAGAGAAATGTTCCACTCGAAGTTTTCGGAATCGATGATAAATGGGCGGCAAGCCTTGAAGTAGCTTCTCTCGATTGTGCTGGAAAGTTGTTTGATTTGTGCACAAATCTCTTCGTAACCTCTTTTTACATTTTTCAAGTCCAGCTGAAGATCACCGATAATCAGATCACAATCGTTCTGCTTTAAACCAAGATGTTCACACTCATGATGGCACCATTCGAAGACGAACCATATTAAGTATTTCAGATCCTTATTGTGAGATATGATTGCTTTGACACACTCCTTGGATACATGGAAATAGTTGCTTTTAAGGTGAGTCATGAATTGCATGTCATTAAGGCAACAATGAGTAAAAAAATGTGTACAGATTTGTAAAAGAGGCTTTAAATTTATGCAGAAGCCCAACTCGAGCGCCGGCAATATGTTGTCAAAACGAAGCTTTTTTTTAACTGCATTCAAACAACCGACAATGAGATCACTTAAAAGATACTTTTCAGCACCATAATACAACTCGAAAACATCCTCAATAGACTCGGATTCCAGATCCACACGACCTGTGTATACATAGTAGATAACTTTCTGAAAAATCTCCGGACTCATATCTCGTATCTCGATAGCATCCTTCTCACGCATGGAACCATAAAACATTGCATCGAATACTGGACTGGCTGTTGATAGAATTAGTTTATGACATCTGAATGTGGCTTCTCCGACTATGAACACACAATCGGAATGATTTTCTGATAGGAGCAGCTCTTCATAACGATGACTAAGGGAAGCCGTTCCAGAAGCGTTATAGGTATTGTGTTGATAAAGTTTTATCGACATCTATAAATGAAAAAAATAAAAATAGATATGTGTGTCAAATTATTAGAGGTTTAACCCAATTGAATTAATAAGTACGGGGATTTCCCTTTAGTTTGATGTGTCGATAATTAAATATTACTATAGGTTTATTTAAATGAAAACAAAATTTGCGTAAACAGTAAAATTAATGAACTACTATTTATTACTGATATTAGTCGTGTTTTATTGAAAAATTATTAAAAAAGAGTAAAATTTGCATGCACTACAAAAACAACAATTAGTTTATAGCGAGTGAATCTTACTTATCCTTTAAAGCAAGTAATTCTTTTTGGCGATAATACATTCACAATTATAGATCTTTGTGTTATTTGTGAATTTTTTTAGACATGCTTATAAAACCGATATTATACTGGATCGTTTTATTAAAAATTTTCTTACTATACTTAGATTTTCCAAGTAACATTCTTCATAACACAAACCTATTACTTTAGATATTAACACCACCAACAAAATAATATTTTTCTTTATATTCATGCCTGTTACCGTTGTCGTTTGTCGTAAAAAACGACACGACAACGAAAACGGCGTGCGGCTGTCGTAACCGACAAACGATAATGGTAAGAGGTATGAATTACCATGCCTATTATTCTTGTAGTCTGTCGTTTACGAAAGCATGAATTATTATGTCTATTTTCACTTACGAAAGTTGTGGCCCGATTAGGGAATACGAAGCGAGTCGTTTTCAATTCGATATCTTATTTTCGACTCGCCTTACTTTGTTTAATTATTGAATACGAAGAGAATCCTTCCAAGCGTTCCACTCAATTGACAGCTACAGCATATTTTTTTTTAGTTGAAATCATCGTGGCTGTTAGTCGGTGCAATTTTTTGCATTTACTTCGAAATAAAATGAAAATATAATTAAAAAGACATGTGTATTGTGTTGGGTGTTGAATATTTGTTTAATTTTCTCAACTATTTATGAGAAAAGTAGCTTCAGCATTAGTTTTATGGGCTCTTTCATGTTCTCATTGTTGATGCTGTCATGTGTTGCTGTTTTTATTACCTACACATTATGAAATCATTTATTGTTTATCTCTTTAGTTGAAGATCCAAAAATATATTTAACTTATCAAACTCACATTTTTATTTATTTTAATGCAAAAAAAACATTAACCAAAAAACATTCGCTGTCAATACACTAATCCGCCAAAAACAAGCTATCGAGAATATAAAACGAAAGAGACGAAAGCGAAAACTATATTTTCGCCACCAAAAACGACTCGCTTCGTATTCCCTAATCGGCCCACTGTCGTTTTCGTTGCCGTGTCGTTTTTTACGACAAACGACAACGGTAATAGGCATGAATACTATACATACTAACTTAAAGCCTAAATTGAGAAACCATAATATGTCTGAAAGAAAGAAGGATGTAAAGGACATCAGTGATATGCTTAATTCATCGTTCAACAGCAGCGTTTCAATATTTATCTTGCTTTATTGAAACGTATTTTACTCGCGATTTTATCTTCTACAAGCTGACCCATCGGGCGTTGCTTTAGATCACGACAAGGACCCCACTTACCGGTCCAACTACAGCAACTACATTCATCCCATAAGTACAAGAAAAGACGGGTTGACGTCGGCATATGTCAAATACATATATTGTTCATTTATAGCGTTTTCATTTGGTAGGCTGCAGAAGTGTCCTAATCCGGACACCGCATGAACGGCAAAATTACTTTTTTGATTCTGTAATTTGCATCTTATTGTATTAGCCAAATCAACGAATAATTCTTTGCAGCTTTGTTTTAGAAAAATTAATTTTGCAGCTTTGGCATTGTCAGTATTCATCTACTCAGAGTACTGTCTGATAACATACTATACTATGTTCTTCTGTTTTTAATATAGTGCGTAAATAACAAATGTTTCATAAACATGTAAAATACGTTCAACTTTTATGAGCATTAATATGAGAACAGGTATTCCAAATAATATGAATCTGGCCTCATTTTATGCAGGATTGCACTACACTTTCTATACACTTTTTATGAACAGTTTTCGATATTGTAAGTCCACAAAAATCCCCCTTTTGGGGTACATTTTCACCCCCCACCAATTGAGCACAACTTCGTGGAGGGGGAAAACTTAGGATAGTAATATTGGGCAACTAATGAAGCCATTAAAACAATTACTGTTTTTGATTCTGACTTCGTTCGAGCATTTTAAAAACAATAGTAAAATTACAACTAGTTTGGCTATTCATTACCTATATGAACTACTAGTTTTCACAGAAAAAAAAATTTCGTTTCGTATTCTATTTTTCCAACAATTTAAGGAAGTATTTTAAATTGAATTTTATATATTATTATCAACGCATTATTGAAAGGAATTCAATAAAATATAGACGACAACTATAAATACAATCTTCTTTATCTAGTTTGAGAAACGTCAAATTTTAACCACATGTCGCCCATTTAATTCACCACGCTAGTGTCAAAATTTAACATATTTAACCAAATTTAAAATTTAACGCAATTCACACACGCCCTAATAGCGTTTTAATTTGGTATTCCCGGAATCGTTCGGAATTACTCTAGACTAGACGATCCTGTTGAGGTTCATTTGGCACTAAATGGGTACGTTCAATGCGCCGACTAAAAGAAAGTCGACAATCTCTGATTTGCCAGTTGACATTTAGCTGACATTTAGTAAAGAATTTAGTCGAGAATGTTTGCACTAAAAAAATTAGTTGGTCTGATATGAAACGTCAACAACAGCTGTTTCGTTATTTGAAGTAGAATAGTAGAAAAGTTGAACTTTGTTTCATTCTGTAGTTAGGTAATGCAGTTGCAAATATTATAATTTTTTATTTTCGCTTTAATTATTCCAATGCTATTGGTTAAAAGAAATACAAAAATTGCAAATGCTATAATCAACAACAAAGTCGAATTGAGGTAGGTAACAATTAAGAAAAAGAAAATAATGGTTAATTTTGAGTATACAAGGAATTTTTTGATGTGAACAAGTCATCTAATTCTATCCTTGTTTTTAATAGTTTTCTATTTTTCGTCGTGATACGACCCTTCAAAAACAAGAATATTAATATAATTTTATTTTTCAACTGGACAAGTTCAAACTTACATTTATTATTTGGTTTCCCAGTAGGTACTCTTGCCTTTTTTGCGTTCATCTTTTCACGCTAATTGTTTTCCTCTATGTTAACAACGAAACGAAAATAAAAAATACAAATCTTCTCTATCTGCTGCAAAGCTCGCTAAATTTTAACCCATTTTAACCCATTTTATTCACCATTTAAACAAAAAGCTTGGTCCGAAATTTCGCTTGGTTATTTGACAAAACTCTATGAATCTCTACATAGCTGGGCTACTTGAAGTGATTCAACGATCAGGAGGTGGTACCCATTACTAAAAACTGTTACAATTCTTGGGATAAAACTAACATTTATTTATGCAAACCAAAATTTTACTGTTTAATTGTTTTTTAAGTCTGAAACAGGTAAATTTGTCTACTGTCCTTAATCAAGTGAAACAAAAAAAGCAGGTACATTTTATGTCCTTTTTGGGAAAAGCGTCCTAAATATTTCAATTATCAACATAATCCTAATTTTTTGTTTACAATATAAACCTAATATATCCTTCATTCATTTTTCCCAAAATACCGAGGGGTTTGAAAAACATCGCAAAATGAAAACAGAAAACTGCTTGTCCTAAATCAAGTGACACGGAGTGTATTAGCGATCTTCTCAAGCTGATATATAAAAACTATTGAAGATACGAAAGAACTATATGCACACTTTTTGTAAAAATTTATTTTTTTAGGATCAAGGGTTTGTGAGTTATAAGCGAAAAACTGAAAAAGGGAAATTTAAAGCTCCCCCTCACCCATTTGCGACCAACCTTGGATAGGGGACTTTTAGTATGTTTGTTTACCTCCCCGCTAGTCCAAACAAAGCTGCATACTTAGTTTTTCTGCCCTGGATTTTTCCACCTATAATCATTCTTTGACAGGACTAGGTACCTCTCTTCGCACACACCATATTACATTAATTGCTTGTCAAATTTTGACGTTTCTATTTTGTTCGTGTTTTTCTTAAGGTTATTATTATTATAAACTTGATTTCTGTTCTTTTTTTTTTGTTTGTTTTTAAAAATTTTTTTTTTGCAAACGGCGAAACTCTACATAAAAATTTGTCAGAGACCGCTTCCTTTACATTTCGTCTGTGTTTTTGGAGACGACGGAAAATTCCTATTGTTTTGCACTTACTTGAGCAATCAATTATTGTATAGATATCTACCTACTATACAATATGAAACTTCCCTAATATCAATCTCTTTTTACAATTTTCCCTATAGATATCTATTACATAATATAAATAATAAAAAGTATTATCATTAAACAGATACACAACTTCACGACACCATTCATTGAAAAATTTGCAATAACCTTGTGCACTTTACGGCACGTGAGCTTCTCGATAACAAAACAAAATAAAACCATATTATTATAATTATTTCCAATGATGTTTACCTCACAACAACAACAACTGTGACGCGACACCATCAGTTGAAGTTCTTGAACTTGAAAATCTGTGCATTTAAGAATATACTTCAAACACTTAGCAGTACTAAGGTACCTACTACCGGCAGCGATCTATTTATATTGCATAAATTTGTTGTTTGTTTTGTTTATATTTCAGATGAGTCTCCCTAGAATCATATCATATCAAGTTATAAAGCTAATTAATCTATTGAACGAGCCCCTTCCCCTTTCTCTATCAAAGTTTGTTTGAGAATGCAAGGTAATAAATTGAGCGGTGCTGTATCTATACAATTTAACGCCCAAGAACTCAGCAAATATAGGGCCCCTCTTTTTACTGTTCAATTTTATTAGTATTATTAGCAGGGATAGGATTTTGTGGACCTAATTTTTTTAAAAAAGGCAAAATAAAAAAACGGAATAGACAAAAAAAAAAAGATTTATATAAAAAAAAGAGATAACTTAACAAAAAAATAAAATAAAAATTACTTTCAGGCTTGAAAAACCATAATTTTTTATATAGAAAAATCGCCTACGATTGTCTTTTAACATTCAACATAAGATGGCATTTAAAGTTTTTGGTTAAACAGCCATGTAATGATAGCTACCATACAACTTCACCTCACATTTAGGCGACTTCACTTTTTCAACATAGTTCAGCAAATTAAATTTTTCCAATCCAATAGTTTGCTACAAGAGCCAGTTCGTGCGACCCAGTCGTGCATTTTATTTTATTTTTAAAGCCAATCAGGAATTTACGGTAGAAATTAAATTTCTATTGAATGGAAAAATATCGATAGGAAAAGGCTCTCGCAATACCGATAATCGATTATTTTTCTATTCGACTTAAATTCTATTTTAAATAGACTCCCGCAATAAGGCCTTATGTCATTGTAAGTTTTACATTGTTTTTTATATAATAATTTTTATTCCGTTTTAAGTCAATTTTGAAGAAAATATACCCCCCCCTCCCGCTTGATCAGGGGAAATATAAACACCTTCCTCCCGAACGATTTTTACTTGTCTTACCCCAACCTTCCTACTTGGTCTATCTTTTTGGTGCATTTTCTACTAATACACCATTTATAAAAAATAAGATATAATTTCTTGAGTTGAACTTGAAAACTTTCCAGTTGGAAACTTTTATTCACAACTGTTTTCGAAAATAAAGCAAGAACATGAACGTTAAACAATTCAAATAAATTAACCCTAGCGCTAGCGACAACAATTGTTATGGTTTATTATTTTTATTTTTATTTATTATTTGTTTTGATTTTGTTTTTGCTTTGCAATCTTTATGAATTTTACCTTTTCTAGCTGCTCCTCACAAGTTTAGTTAGAACCAATGGTGTTGATGCTGTATTTATATGTTTTTGTATTTCAATTTAATTTTTTGTTGGAATGATTAATGTTGTTTTATTTAATTTTATTCAAGGCACAATCACGACGCGTTTTTAATTTTAATAGATTGAAAAACTGGTTGTGAGTTTGATCATCAATCATCACAAAACATTACGTCTTTTTATCTTAAACTCTCAGGCTCTGATAGTATCAACAAGTGAGTACAACCGATTCAACTCGTAGCTCGTATGTATTTTAAACGGTTCACTGTTCTTAGTCAGAATTTATTTTCAAAGAGAACTTGCTAGGGATATAAATAATTATCTGAAGACAGCGTCTAACTTATTGTGTTGTTGTTATTTTTTATTGATTACATTTTTTGTTTGATTGCAAATAACTCCTCTAGTATTGTTACGTAATCCACTTGTTGATGAGGGAGGATTGAAAAAAACAGTCAATCGTCTTTGTTTATAATAATATAATTTTTTTTTAGCATCCGAATAAAGTGTTTGTATTCTTTTTACGAACAATTTTATATAAGTTCTTGTTCTAGCGACGAAACGACACCGACTGATCTAGAACTGCTGGTCTTTAGAACGTTTATACCAACTAGTTTGATTTGATGTAGTGAACTAGTGAGTGAAGTCTGATGTAGCTTGGCCTGAGCTGAGAGCCTGAGAGCTGAGACTCTGAGACTCTGAGACTGCCACTGCACTGCAATACCGAAGAGCGTGAAGGGAAGGTGAACTGTGAATGTACTAAAATACAGACGTGTGTGTTTGATTTAGTTGGGATCGCGATTTGAAATGCGATGTTCTGAATTGCCAGTAATAGTTTATCAAATTATTCAATTAAAATTAACTATATCCCATAATATGTACTTTTGAAAAAAAAACCTAAAGATAAAGACCGTAATTGAGCATTGTAACACGTGTAGGTAAGGTACCTGAGAATCTTTGTTTAACCAACGATAAAGGTAAATTTATCCATTTGAATACTGTACCAGCCGGACTCTTTTATTTAAAGAAAAAAACTTTTATTCGATGAAGGGAGATTAAACATTAACAAATCGTAATCGTAAATTCGTAACCCATTATTTAATGTATTAAATAAAAGTGAATTTTACTCTCACTTACTACCAGTGAACTCAGCCGAAGATAGTTCTTCTAAATTCTGGCGACTAGGGTGGTTTTAGTGCACAATAGTTATAGTCCATTAGTCCCCTTAGTATTGAAATAGGGTCAAATTAATTACAAGTGGAAAACACTTGTAAAAATAGGGGAAAAAAGTGTACCACCGTTTTTTGCAAGCATATTGTTACGAATTTTATGCACAAAAAATTAAAAAAAAAATTGTCAAGCTGTTTTCCAAATATTGAATTTACAAAAAAATAAATTAAAAAACTAATTAAAATTAATGTTTTTGCAAAATGTTAGTACTGAAATTTGTTCAAGTCATTAACTCGTTCATGAGCTAAAGAAAAAAATAATATAGGAGGTACTGTTAATAGGCTTGTCAATATTTTTTTTTTTGCAATTTATCAAAGGTAATCCGACAAAAATCAGTTTTTTTTTTTTTTTTTTAAATCGTTGGAGTCGATTTTGAGAAAATTAAGCTTTTCCAAAACCGTTATATGGCGGGTACCGCTATTTTTAGAGCTGAAAAAAAATTCGATTTCTTCTCAAAGGAATTGTCCACAATACCTGCATACCAAAATTGAAGTAAATCTATTCAGGCGTTTAGGTTGTGATTCTGATACATTCAGACTGACATACATACAGACAGACAGAAATTCCAGACCCAATTTTTTAGCTTAAACTAAATTAAGGCAAGACTTTAAACGTGTTTAGACCTAACTTAAACCAAATTAAGGTTATAGGCTTAAACTAAGTTAAGGCCAGTCTTAAACCGAGCTTAGACCAGGCTTAAACCATATTTAGGCCAAGCTTAAACTGAGTTAGGGCAAGGCTTAAACCGAGTTAAGACCAGGCTACCGAGTTAAGACCAGGCTTAAACCAAGTTAAGACCGGGCATTATAACCATTATCATCATTATAACCGACTATTAACATCTTTATGTCAGAAATACTCACAAAATTTTGAAGCGACATTTTGAATATCAAAAAAAAAAAACAATATTTCATGACAATTTTCCACAGAAAAATGACACTACTTCAATCTTTGATACACACAGTTTTCACTTACTGATTTTTGCATTTTTCTTAGTGTGTCTGCTTTAATGTTTTAAAATACCTACACTCAAAAATAACAAGAGTTTCAAAGCAATGTCTTTTTAAAATAGCAAGTCTTAACATATATTATGAACTATATGAAACAACAAATACTCACACACCCAAAGGAAGTAAAACAAACCCTCTGCCTATTAGCATATTTTCTTATATTTTGGTTTGCCAACAAATATGTATGCATTTGTAAGTACCTACATACATAATCTAATAATTCATAATTTTTTGAAAACAACAATAAAATGCTTTAACCATTGCATATAAATTTCTATAGTATTTTCATGCTGAATAATCACCCCCTGGCCATCTTAAGAAACTTGTGAAAAACACATTTTTAGGTTCGTGCATTTACTAGTTGTCTATTCTTTAACCCTAAAAACAGTCGTAAACATATATAATTTTTGTTTTGTTTACGACTCTTGTCAAGGGAATATGGGTTTTAGAGCCAATAAAATACATTATATATTATTAATTTGTTTCGTAGACGACTATTGTTAGGGTAACAGAATAGACACTTAGTAAATGTAAGAACCTCCAAATGTGCAGTTCACAACTTTCTTTAGATGGCGCTGCTCCATTGTTGTACTATAGAAATTTATATACAATGCTTTAACTTTAAAAAAACAGACCAAATAAAAAAGGACCTTATTTTTGTATGTAATATGAAACACAAAAAAGGTCCGTGACTCCGAATCTTAGCAAGTAAAACATTAATTTTTATTTGATTTTATAACAGTTTTAAATATTTAAGATGTATAAAGGGTATTCATCTAACTACGAAAATTCCCACTTGACGTAAAAACGAAACTTTACATGCATGAATCGTATTATGACGTCACTTTTATCTTCAAACTGGATAAAATGGCGATTAGGGTATATTGAGTGAGTTTTTTGGTTTATCATTTGTTTTTATATAACTTTTTTATTCGCATTTTCTCAATTTTTTAAAAATTTGTAAAACTAATTTTTTCCTACTGCAACTGCAAAACCCTCTTTAAAGGTAAGGTAAGATTAGTAATTTAATTTACCCGCCTTTGTAAAATGTCAACAAAAATGGCGGCTTTACTTTTTTTCATCTTTACATCCTCGCTTTCCGCATCGAATTCGTGATGAAAGTTTACATGTTCCGAGAGAAAATGTTTCCATATAAATTGTGTCAGCCCGTTTACACCTACGAAAAAGTTCATCATTTACGTCGTTAGATGAATACCCTTATTAAAAAGTTTATGTGAAAATGTTTATTTATTTCTACAAGTTTTGTGTCAGACTAACGGTTTTCGAGATAATAATTAGGTTAAAACTGTTTTCAAAATGGCGGCCCTTTGTACGCCGACCTGTATTCCGAAAAAAATGTTTATACTCAGGAGGCACCCTTCTACAACATATTTATAAAAAAAAATCTGACTGAGAGCACAAAACGCACAGTTTAGAGTTTTTTTTGTCTCGTTTTCCTGTAGGTAGGTATACTATAATCACTAATGAGCTTTCCAAAGACCACTTTTAACGTTAATTTCATCTGGTTTGCTTTCACGCTAAAAAATTGAATCTGATGGGCTTGTCAGCCGTGCAACAGCTAAAGCGACCTTCACACGGTCAGTCATTTGACATCAATCTGTAATATAGTGCTTATAAAAATGCGTGCATTTGTTTTACGAAAAATCAAAACCCTTTTGATTTTGTCTGATGACTGATTATTTGTGTAGATGACTGATGCCCCCTGACTGACCGTGTTAGGGTCGCTTAAAGTTATGCATAAAAATAAAATATTCGTGTTCACTTCCTGTTGTTCGTTCACACTGAAATGTAAATTGAATTATGGAGCGCAAGCTTCGCAACCTAATATAGCTTCATCTTCATTATGTAATAAATAAATAAATAAATAAATGTTATATACTTATGTTATTTTATTTAAAGTAGTTCGGAGAATTTTAAAATAAATTTTCCTTAAGTACCGCTCAGTACCTACCTATAGATAGTTTATACTTTAAAAATAATTTATTTTATTTTCAGACCGCTCCAATCAAATGAATGCAAATAAAAAGCTCTTTCTGGTTTTGTTGGTCATCCTACGATATCCAATTGACAAAGACAGTCAAGAGTTTAGCAAGTTGAAGTTTTATTTTCTAAACGACTTTGAAAAATGTCCAAAATGTTTCGAAAAACAATTAGATTTTTGTAAACGAGTCCAACTCGAATATGAGTTCGATGATAATTTTACAGATAACCTTAATATTCTCTTTGGCGTTCGTCATAACCGAGTTCTAAGAAGTATACACAACAAAAGTCAAAGAATATTTGCCAAGTATTTAGCAAAAGGTTTCGATTTTAATAATATAAATGAACAGAAAAATGAAGTGGAATTGATGGAAATTCTTGAGAAACGGTTTTTTGACAAAACTAACTTAAATGGCATGCAATACTGCCCCAAGAACGAAGTAAAAAGGTTCGTGAAATATTTTGAAAAAAATTATTCTATACTTAATTTTTGGATGCACATGAACGTGAATATGCAGCCAATTTTGCTACCACATTTGCATTCCTTGGGATTTCCCGTACCTGAAACATACGCAACATGCGGTTTCACACTATTTCAATCCGTCGATGGTGTTCCTCTGGCGAATCTCTATTCTCTTGATTTTATGGTCAAGATAAAGATAGCAAGGCAGCTGCTTAAGGGAGCATTACAATTTTCGGAAGGCTTTGATGATTTTCGGATATACATCACCGATCTAAATATGGATAACGTGGTTTACAATTATGAAGAAAATAGAGTTTCATTTGTGGACCTGGACACAGTGCTTATAGTGGATAGCCTTCAGCTTAGCAAGTCGGTACATACGCATGAGTTTTTGGAATGTTATGATTGTTTTGCATTTTCGCCAACTGATATTTGTGCGAGTGATCGAAGTGATATAAATGTATTTGCTGTGTGCCAATTACTTCGTGAAAATTTAAAAAAAGATCACACGAAAGGGTTTCTTTATCCGGTGCCCGAAAGGTATTCTCAGTTGGAAATTTTGGTCATCAAGTGTGTTGATTGCGGGGCTGTAACATGTGAAAACAGATTTAAAATAGCTATTGAAATAGTAAAATTTATTGATGAAATAATTAAAAATGATCAAATATAATCCAAAACTATTTTTTGTTCTAAAGGGTCTTTTTTTTCGAGGTATAGAACTTTAAGTTGGCATTACTTTTCAAGACGGCGACCGATTTAACAGCTGTCAAGTGATTTATTCTCAGTTCTGGTTGAATGGCTACGTCAAAAAACAAAACTGCCGCATTTGGAGTGAAGCTAATCTTCAAGTGTATGTCGAAACACCGATCCAGAAAAACTGACTTTTTGGTGCGCTTTATGGGCTGGTGGAATCATTTGTCCGTACTTCTTCAAAAACGATGATGGCCACAACGTTACAGTCAATGGTGACCGGTATAGAGCCCATGATTACTAACTTTTTCATTCCTGAATTGAACAATCATGATGTCCAGGAGCTGTGGTTCCAACAAGACGGCGCAACATGTCACACAGCTCGTGCCACAATCGATTTATTAAAAGACACGTTTGGTGACCGCCTAATTTCACGTTTTGGACCTGGCCTCCAAGATCTTGTGATTTAACACCGCTAGACTATTTTCTGTGGGGTAATGTAAAGTGATTGGTCTATGCGGATAAGCCACAAACGCTTGACCATTTGGAAGACAACATTCGCCGTGTTATTGCCGATATACGGCCACAAATGTTGGAAAAAGTCATCGAAAATTGAACGTCTAGATTGGACTACATCCGAGCCAGCCGTGGCAGTCATATGCCAGAAATCATATTTAAAATGTAATGCCACAAGATTATATTTTGAATAAATAAAAAATCATGTCAATCGAATATTCCATCGCTGTTTTATTGCAATTTAAAGTTCTATACCTCTAAAAAAACAACCCTTTATTAAGGGGTGTAATGGGACACTGGGAGCTTTCAGAGGCTACTTGTGGCTGGTTTGGCTTACAAGGGTCCGCGGGGTTAATTGCAGGTAATCAAGTTTTAGACAGTAACACCATAAGGTAAAACCATTCCGACAAATAAGTTATGCTGTGAAAAGAAAGATGTAAAACAAAAAGTAAGTACATTATTACAAAAAAAGACAAGAACGCTTATTTATTTGACGCAGTCGGTTATTAGTATGACTAATGTTTCAAGTTAGGTATATACGAGAAGGTACGCAATAAAATTTTAATTAATATGTTTTGCTCCTATCAATTTAATAAACTCTTGTATTGTGACAGTGAAACCTTACAATGCCCGAACAAAATCCTTTATTGAGTAGAAAGTTTTGTTTGCATTTTCGTCATTATAATTATAGGTACATTTTTATTATTTATTATAATTTAGAAGAAAATTTATTTAATTTTAATCAATACATATTGTTTATGGAAACACATCTGAGTGGCACAGCTAAAAAATGTATGAGTGGCAAACTAAAAAGTTTATTAACAGCAAAAAGTCGATTAAAGAATTTATTATCTTAGTAAATTCTATTGTCGCAAAAGGAACAAATTGGGGCATATTTATAGACGCTGTTTCAGCAGTTTTTAGAAAAACTCGAGTTTATCCTATTTAAATTACATTCCTTAAGCCCCAGGATAAGCAAAACTGTAGTTTAAAAACAATTATGAATATACCCCATTATGTTTATTAACTAAGGACAATTAAATTAGCCGTAAGCCCTGGTAGCTAGCGCTGTAATTAAAAATTACTCTATACATTAGTTGTTAAGCTTAATAAAATAATAATAATAATAATAATAATAATTTCGATTACCTATACTTAGTCGTAATTATAATTGCTCGTTTCCAAAATCCATCTTTTGTATATGGCTTCAAATCTCTCGGCAGGCTTGGTTAAATTTTCGGAAAGTTGAAAATGCATCGACCTCAAACGAAAATGGCAGTTCAAAAAGTGAAAAAATTCGATGTTTTGCCACATATTAGTAATTTTTATGTTGTTGTATAAAAAATGTCAAATTGGCTTCAAGGTTGACAAAATTTTTTTATACAATTATTATTGTTATTCAAATAAAGATTTGGCTCCACCGGCGACGTGTGTTGCCTCTTATTTTGGACCGAAGCCAATTGGCCTCGGTCAATCTCATAGGGCAATATTAGACTTATAGATTGCAATTTTTTCAATAATTTTTTTATGAGGTTTTTTAAAATTCTTACTTATTATTTAACACACTACAGAATTATGTAGTTACCTACACACTATGTACCTATATACAACAAAGCACAAACTCTTAAATGCTATCTTAAATGCTATTTTATTTTCAAACTGATCATAAATATACTTAAAGTTGCCCTTTATTTGACATCATTCTAAGTAGGTAGTGGTACCATTATAATCTATATAAACAGAAATAACAACCACCCTATATAGTTCTAAAAATACTTGATGAATATTGGTCTAAGATACCTTCAGTCACTTTAACTTTCGTATTTACTTCTTTAGATTATGTGTATGGTTTAAATTTGAGTTCAAGGCTGTCTGCAAACGATGATGAGGATGACCATCATCGTATTCAATTTATGCCTTCAAAAAGAAAATCACAATCTTTGCTACTACAATTCAATAGCATGAGTCGGTATCATACCCTATAAATATGAAACACATTTTAAATACCCTTATACGCTTACATACCTCATTACTATATGCAATTTAATAAACCCAGAACATATTTGACTTTATAATTTAAAAACACAAACATAACAGTCATTGACGTACTATATATGGACCGCCAGTTGGTACAAACGGCCAAAAACAGCTCTGCCTTCTAAATGCCGCCTAAAAGCGGCATCATCTCGTAGTTTAAATAAGTGTACGTACTGATTTCGTCGTAAAAATTTAAATGAAAACGATGACATAATCATTTGTAAGAATAAGTCAATGCCATATGGAGTTGATTTGTTTTGTAAAATAAAAGTAGTTTGATAACAATTTCAAACAAAATATTTCAAAAGTAAATAATTAATTAAAAAATTATATCACTGCTACGCAGATTCCCCGCTAGGAGATGATGCGCCACTAGTTATGTTGGAATATGCATGAATTTGGCTACTGGCGGTCCATATTTAGTAGGTACGTGAATGATATACCTAAGTTAAGTATTATAATAAACTTCAAATAGAAACATACCTACATAATATATGCATTGATCATATTACACCCTATGTGCAAACGGCCAAAGAAGGAATCTGCTTTACGAGATATAAACAACATACAAGATACTTAAGCATTCTTACTTATCCACTTCTTTGTTCATTCCTCTGCTCAAAGTCAAAGATGCATCTTGCCGTGCATCACTTGAAGATGACCACATTGGTTTCTTACTGCAAGGAAGAACGGAATTTTAAGTTGGGGTTATACATTTTGTCTTGCAATTAAGTGTCTGTTTAGCAGCTACTGTTGACTATTGTATGTGCAGATAGAAGATACAAACCATAATAACCATTTAGGTACATACATACCTACCTACTCATATAACATGAAAACACTAACAAATTCAAAGATGTTAGCTAAGCAACAACATAAGTTGACAGGTGTTATTAAGAAAAGAAATATGGTGCAGGAAAGCGAAACTTGTTTTTCTTTACGGGATGAAATTATATTGTAAAGTGTTTAAGGTTTTACAACATCTCACGCTTTTTCATCATGTTTTATTAGCCTCGTAGATAAAGTCTGGAACTGATGATTATTTTTAGTGCTTCGTGTTTTTTTTTCTTTCAATTATAGATACCTTACTATAAGGACAAAACAAACAATTATTTTGAAATAACAATCAAATGATGATAAAAAAGACAAGAAAGCTGGGATGACCCAGGAAAATAAGACAAAAAATGGCAAAATTAATAATGTACCTAGGTAGGTAGGTACCTACGTCCGAAAATTATGTTTTGTAAGACGTTTCTGCGCATAGGTACCTAGTTCTTTAGCTAATCTAAGATTTTGTGTGTGTTTGCGCAGTCCATTTACATTTTCCCGTTATGTTTGTATAGGTATTTCTATTTTATTTTCTAACCGGCCCATGGTAGGTAGGTACAGTATATGACGGATATAAGAAAGGCAAAAAATCCAAAGATTTTCTTTCATCCGTGTTTTCTTATAGAGAATTACTAATTTAAGAAAGAATGTGCATGGTGTTTTGGAATGTCTGTCTTTATAAGCGTGTTTTTCTTATATGAGACTTTCTTATATCCGTCATCTACAGTATATTTATGTCGTTTTCGGCTGGTAATCCCAAAGAGCTCTCCGATTCGGAATCCCAAGCGAACAAGTAAACCAAACTGATTTGATTCTGAAGTATTTGTGTGAATGTAGTTGTGAAACGTCAACGCAAATTCTATCTACTTTTTGCATTTTTGTAAACATGGACGCGTCGCAACTAATTTGCGAAAATCTCAGTAAAAATGCGACTGCAATTATACCGTCATATTCACTTGATGATGATGATGATGATGAAGGGTATTCAATTGAGTGGAAAATTGCAGTGAACATTAAATTATTTATTATATTTTTCAATTCAATAAATATTTTTGCTGTACTAAATTTTAATTTTTATCACTGAATCACAACAAATTTATAAAAAAAATGTAAAATACGCCAACCGAACAACTGACAAATTAAATTGTTTAGACGTTTAAAGGCGTGAATGTGTGAGTGCTTGTGGTTTTGATTTTTAACTAAAATTTAGAAGAAAAAACTCTTCTTTTCAGGAGAGAAACTGTCATTCTGATTGCCAGCCGAATGGTTTCAGAAGCCTTCTGGACTCTTCCGGACGCTTCTGGGCGACCAGCCGAACACAACATTAAAAAAGTACTATAGAAATGTATATACAATGTGAGAACTATATTTCTGTTCAGATGTCAACGGTTTGCTTGGTAAACGACGTCTAAGTTGCGTTTCCGGAACAAAACAAAACGCCTTTTATTGAGATTTTAAAGAAAAACTGATTAAACAGAGACAACCACCAAAATGAGCTTTAGCATATTTTTCGTTTACTTGATATCCGAACCGCCATAAACATCGAAAAATGGCGTTTATGTTTGAGGCAAAAGAGATGTGTTCTGAAAAAGGATCAGTAGAGGCATGAATCAATATGAACTTTGAAACGCTTACCAGTAATCCCAACCGGTAAAAAATAACCTCGCGAAAGGAAAACTTAAAGCTTTATTTTACCATTGGTGGTTAAGATGAACGTACCTACTGAATTATTGTTCTCTAACATTGAACACAATCGTTCCATAATGGCTTTGACCCTATGGCCGATGTAAACAATATATATGTGCTAGTAAGTTGTGACAGCACTCCAACAATCCCAATTCAATTCAGGAAGGCAAGTTAGCAGTAGCACTCCCGACCAGTCCTCATAAAAAAAAGTCGTACAACTATAACAATTTTCTGACGAACCTTCATACCACCTATTTATCTAAGTATACATTCATTTAAAAAAACAGGTTGTCTTCATTTTCTTTATACTTTGTTGTTACGTAACTTTGAATTCTGTAAAACAATCTACAATGTTTGAATAATATACATAATATTGAAAATGAATACGCAAAGACGGGACTGGAAAATTGAATACGGGACATTTGTAAGTACTTATTTCCTTAAAATAAAACCGGGACAGACTTCTCCAATACAGTGCCGAGATTCAGCACTTTTTCATTTCACTTCATTGCCAAAAGCGATGCTATTTTGGCGAGATGAGAAACTTCAAATATAGTTTCGAACACCAAACACGCCATCAAACAAAGAATATGAAGAATATTCATAACCTTACTTTTTACATGACTAAATATTTTATTTAAAATAAGTTTTATTATTATGCATAACATATTAAATTACGTATGTATTTTGCAATAGTTAAAATTTAATAAATAAATAAAAATTTTACAACAATTTTCTACCATTTTGCGGCCCGGCACGTTTCCTTAAAGAATCAATAAAGGGAGTCAATTCTAGTTTTTGTATTTTCATTAGTAATACATGAATATATGTGAAACTATTTGTTGAGAAAATTACACATACTTATCCAAATTGATAAATTTTACATACATGTACACCAACTCACGGCCAAAATGTTAGGCGAGTAATCTGACGTTCCATTTCACTCACTGGAACACTCGTATTTGTTTGAATTTGCTGAATCTCGGCACAAGACTGTCCTGTGAAATACGAAACGAATGGTCACAGTAACAACAACCCAAAATAGGTTTTCAATAATTATACATCAAAAGGTCACGAACATAGAATAATAAATAAATAGAACATTAACTCAGGAGGCTCCACCCACTTTTGCCTACAAACTTTCAAAACTGCAGAGATTTAACTCTGTATGCGAGCCTGTGCATTTCGAATGGGAATGTCAAATTTTGTTAGACCATACATTCTTACAATTTTGCATTTTGCTGTGCACACGTATTCATGTATAGAAAAGCGGGTGTACATTTTTTTTCTGCGGGAGGAGACGGAGGATTACAAGTTGATGACCTGTGGTCACGAACATAGAATAATAAATAAATAGAACATCAACTCAGGAGGCTCCACCCACTTTTGCCTATAAACTTTCAAAACTGCAGAGATTCAACTCTGTATGCGTGCCTGTGCATTTCGAATGGGACTGTCAAATTTTGTAAGACCATACATTCTTACAATTTTGCATTTTGCTGTTCACACGTATTCATGTATAGAAAAGCGCGTGTAAAAATTTTTTTCTACGGGAGGAGACGGAGGATTACATGTTGACCTGTGGTCACGAAGAATGAAAATTATATGAAATACCTAAAATTTAGTACACACAATTTTACCTGGCAACTTTACAATAGTTTCATAATTCACTCACAGGGGCGCTCGTGCTAACTGATTCCTAATGACATATCTGTCATTTTATATTTGTATGTATAATTACTTTTTTTATTTGGGCTTCTTAAGAAAAAAGTGAACAATTTCTAATTTTATATATTTTCTTTATCTATTATTCTGAATTTTCCAACAAGTATAGTATTATTAAAGTGCATAAGCAGTGAATTGAATATAATCCACTTAATGATATTGTTTATTTAAAGTGAAAACAGTAGAAAACAAAAATCCAAATGGATGTGTATATCCGCAAAGTGCTCCGTGTATCGGTGGCACAAATTTGCCAAACAATTGGTTACAATTCCTTTCAATCCATTCCGCTAGAGCTGCTGGTAGACAGTTTACAAAAATTCCTTCAAGAATACGCCAGGGATCTCCATCGACATGTGGAATTATTCAATCGTACCGAAGCAAATTTGGATGATGTTGCGCTTTCTCTACAAAGTCTCAACATTAGCGTTAGTGATCTCTTGGAGTATATAAATCATGTCCAACCCGTGAGTTGTAATATTGAAATTCCACAACTACCCGCCCCCAAGTCGTCCAATTTAAATTTCTTAAAACCTGGTAGTAGGGAAGTCTTGACGCGGCCTGTTCACATTTATGAACATTTGCCGCCCATTCTTCGTGATAACGATGAAGAAGATGACAAATCAAACATTGTTTTAGCATCACCTAATTCAGGGCAAGTGAATACAAGTCATTCTTCAGGACAATTCAATGAATCAACTGACGACGTCGACAGAAAGCTATCTAGCCAACAAATTGCTGATTTAAATGATTCCAAAAATATCAATGGTGAGCCTAACAATGCAACTCATTTACCCGTAGATATTTCAGCTAAGTCTGCTGTTTCCAGCAGTGCAACTCGTGAGATAAGTAGCGTGATGATGACCTCTGGTGGATTTATTTCGCCAGCAATTGAAGGAAAGACCCCAGAGTGCTTAATTCCAGACATTGTCGAGAAGTATTTTGGCTTAGATGCTCCACCCTCAGAAATTCCACCTCCACCAGTCGTAGATGATCTGCCTTCAGACAGCCCCGGAATAGCTGCATCAAATACAAATCCCTCACATTCCTCGTCTTCGAATCATAATCCAAAGTTTTCATCCAAGAGTGGAAAAACAAATCAAAATGCAGATAAGAAGAAGAAGATGAAGAAAAAGGCTTTAAATAATATGCCATCAAATACATTGGGCACTGTGCCAAGTGCTCTTAATGACAAAGCCCAACGCAAACGATTGAAAATGCTCCAAAAGTCTATGGCGAAAAATAGCTCTGGAGGAAGTAGTGGCAATTTGAAGGGAAAGAACCACAATAACATGAATCATAGCTCGCAGGACAAACACCAAAAGAAGCAGTATAAGCTCAAGCAGAAACAAATTCGCCAACAATCCATTCAGAAACAAACTGAAGCTGCACTTAGTGCAGTTCCGAATATTTTTGGAATGCCCATAGAGAAGACTCCCTTACAGCTTCAAGAAATTGAGAAATCAAAAAAGAAAGAGTTGCCGTCTGTTGCGGTTGTTCCACCATTGCCAGAAGATCTCCCACTGCCTCCGGAACCAGAAGCTGCAGGCTCTATTTTTGGCTCACCACCTTTCGCTCATGCCAAGGGGATCTTTCAACAACAGCCTCTGGCAGCTGGCCCTCAAGATTTGAAAGGCATTCCATCTTTGCTCCCAATGGCCCATGCAGCAGGGGTTCCTCATTCATTGTTGAACAGTGACGAGATTAAACTTAGCAATGAACCAGATCGCAGTAAATTGAATATTTTCAAAAAGATTTCATCATCTGGAAGAAAGGAACGAACTGAAGGCACACCATCTGGTCCAATTACACATCCTGAAGTGAAACCAGTCATGGGTCCCTCTGGAAATACAACAATTTTTGGAGATTCTCAGGTAATAAGTTTACCATCAGGAACAACAATCACTCCTGCACCTCCTTCAGGATCCGGTCGACACGTATACGCTCCTCCTCCATCCTCATCACAACAAACTGGGGACTTTAGTTCTGTAATTTCAGTAGATGATCGTGGTGGGATTCCAGAAGGAAGTGCAGTGCTTATGCAACGAGGAGATCTAATGATTCAGAAGCCCAAGAAACGCGGTCGCAAACCTGGCAGCAAGAATCAACCAAAGATACCAGGGATGACCGGGAAAAAGGCTAAAAAGATCAAAAAATCCTTCTTTGGACATCATTCGTCCTCAAATATGATGGAGCCGTTGAATCTCTCTCACAATTCAATCGACAACATAGCAAACCTCCCACTAGGAATCGCAAGTACATTCCCCATTGATGGCGGTGTGAGTTTAAAAATGAAAAAGGAACGGAAAAAGTCGAAAATGAGCAAAGATTCTGGGTTTATGCATAATCATGGCAAATCATCGACGCCAGCGACGCCCAGTGGAAGGAATATGGCTCCAACCAAAGAGGAATTTGGAACGATAAATCAAAAACTTCTTATGATGAACACAGTTTTACATGCTGCTCCTCCATTGCCAACGAGTAGCAACATTCCGATGCCTAACAAGGCATCCGGTCGCTCGAGTTCACCGTCATCATTTTCTCATAGTTCTATGGCAGTCGATGTGGATTCTGCTATTCGAGCGAAAAAGGAACGCAAGAAGCAAAAACAAATTAAGGATCAGCAGAAACAGATTTTGCAGCAAGGAGGTCACCAATTTGGCAGCCATCAAGCAACCCAACCCGGTGCCGTCGGAAGGACCCCATCACCATATTCAGCTCCAAGTTTCCCCAACGGCATGCCAGGTATGGATGGCATGCCTATGTTTCCATTCTATCCATTTACAGCTCGTCCCGGTTTGATTCCATCACACAATCTTTTTTCCCAGATACCCAATATGCATAATAACGGTTTGTTTATGCCTCCACTGATGGGATTTCCCCCTTTGAATCAGTCGATACGGTCATTTTTCAAAGACGAGAAAAACAATGCTCCACCACTGCCAATGGCTCCTGAAGGAAACTACAGCAAGGTGGCCCCTCTAGTGCCGGATACCATGAAATTGGAACTTTCACCAGGTGCAGGTAGTGCCAAGTCAATGAAGAATATCTCACCTCGAGTAGGTGGACAGGTATTCAACAATCCAACAGAATCCATGTCATTGTTGTCGCCGGGACATGTGGGTGTCATTCGAAAGAAGTTAGATGAACATAATATGCCTGTAAACATGAATATTCTCAAAAACTCAGAAACCATTGAAGTGTCGTCAGATGATTCTGTTCCGGATGATATACGAAGTCAACTTCCGCCGATGGCGACGTTTTCGAATCGTCCCGCAATACCTTTAACTGGAATTCCATCGGGTCTCTATCGTCAATCAAGAAATGAACAACCACCACTTCCATCCAACAATAATGAGTTAAGTATATTGGAAGAAATTGATCGATCTTCATCAGCAGATCGTAAGAATAAAGAGCACAAAAAGATCAAGAAGATCGGGAAACAAGGAAAGAAACAATCTCCCCCGAGTGGTGGATTATTAGCTGAATTTAAGAATCCAAATAGATTTGAACCAGGTTCGGGTGGTGAAGCCATGGACATGAGTTCAGAATCTGGTAGAAAAAATGACGAGTCGGCCAATTCATCAGGTAATACAGCTTTTGACTTTGAACCATCGCCTGAACGACGAAAGGATCATAAAAAGATGAAAAAACTCCTCAAAGAGACTAAGATCAAAAAGAAAAAAGACAAAAAGGATAAGAACAAAAGTAAAGAGAAGAATCCGGAGAAAATCATTAAGACCGAGAAAACAGAGAAAGAAAAACGCAAGGAAGAAAAGAAGGACAAGGACAAGATAAAGAAACTCAAGAAGGATAAGAAAAAAGGCAAGGAAGAAAAGGAGCGAGTCGATGGAGATATAGCAGCCCCCGGAATGCCAGTAAAGTATACGTCATCTGGTGGAGAAGGTCCTGGATCTTCCAATGAAATATCTTCAATTATACCAAAAATTACATTGAAACTCGGCCAATCAAGCCAATCACCCACATCACTGAAACCTGGATCGAAGTCATCTCTCATGGTAGGTGGGGCAGGATTCAACTTAACAGATAGAGAACAGTCTCCAGAATTGGCGCGTATATCACCGCTGGTGACTAGACCACCTAAACAACACAAGTCAGGAATTGACGACATCGGAAGTGGTGTTGTTGGAAATGCAGCTCCAGGAGTAGGCCAACCGCCATCTCATCAAACACCATCCCTGTCGGCTTCACTCAATGTCCTTAATGATTCAGTTATTGACATCGACAGCAACAGTGGCGGGCCGTCGACTTTCATGCTTCCTGCATCGGCTACAATTCTGGGAGGCCTAGGAATGCCGCAACCAAGTAGTAAATCTCCTGCAAGCAACGCAGTTATGGGTACAGCGTTTCACAATACAGGTAGTTCAAGTAATCATCAACATGCAGCGTCTTCAACTAAACATTCATCAGCCGTATCATTGATTTCCGAAGCGAATCGTCCTACTTCTTATGTCGACACCTCCACCAAGGATGCTGAGGGCAATCGTGTTTGGATATGTCCAGCGTGCGGTAAAGTCGACGATGGATCGCCGATGATCGGTTGTGATGGTTGCGATGCATGGTACCATTGGGTGTGTGTTGGCATACTGGTCGCTCCAGAAGATAATGAAGATTGGTATTGTCGTGTTTGTATTGCAAAAAAACGTGGAGTTCATGGTGGCGATAAAAAACGCAAGCGGAACAAAAAGAAAAATACAGAATTGTAAAACTTTCTAACAAATACCTATTTTAATTATAAATATAATTAAGCAAATAGAAAAACTTGTCGATTTGGCAATAACATCATTATTAGCATACACATAATCAAAAGTTGTTTACATCAACACTTAACCGATTGGTTTGTTTAAATTTTGTTTCTTTTACATTTAGTTAATAATTAAGTTAAATTTTAAAATAAGCATATAAGTTTGATTGGCAATTATTATTGTTTGGCCATTTAAATTCAGTTATAAATTTATTTAGATTATAATTAAATTTATTTAATAAATATCAGTTAAACGCACGTAATCTAAGTGGATTCTTATTCATATAATTTGGTTGTACTGTTTTAAGAAATTCCAAATTAAACGAAAATAAAATATTTTAAAGAAACGAATTATTTTTTTAGGGTTGGGTTCGATATCACGCTTTTTATTTTTAAATCCCGCCTTTTTTAATCCCGTTTCTTACAATCCCGCTTTTGCAATCAAAACTAGCTGTTATAAACATAAAAAAAAACAAAGTAAAATATACATAGTATCAACTTAGAAGTTATTCTCAAAAAACGAAGAAACAAAAAACAAAAATAAAATTGATACCATTAAAAAAATAATACTTTTTTCATAAAAATTAGTACAACTGTATACTATAGTAGGCTATACGACGAAAAATACCTACCCATTTTTATTCTACTTGTTAATTCAATTGTTACTGCAGTTAATGAAAGCGGTAGAACCATAACCAAGAGGCAAATTTTGTTTGTGCATAAATTATTTCAGCAAAGCTTAGAAATATGTGATAATTTAGATTATCTATATGCAAAAACAAATGTGTGTACTGTAAAAAACAAAAACCAATATCTCTAATACCAATATATTATTATTTAGTTTGATAACATAATCTTTTTTTTTTAAACCGGGATTGGCGCTATTTTAAAAAGCGGGATTATAATAGGTCGGAATTTTGAACAAGCGGGATTTTAAAAGACGGGACTTTAAAAA
The DNA here is from genome assembly GCA_951217065.1 of Baccha elongata. Classification (NCBI taxonomy): domain Eukaryota; kingdom Metazoa; phylum Arthropoda; class Insecta; order Diptera; family Syrphidae; genus Baccha; species Baccha elongata. Next base: position 194,203,078 of record OX578272.1, on the reverse strand, counting down.
ATCGGCATTTAAGTAGACGGGATTTTAAAACTTTTTTTCGGGATTTTCGGAAAACGCGATTATAAATAGCGGGATTCCGATACGCTCCCATTTTTGTATTGTTTCTAATCTTGAGATTTGTAGCTAATTAATTTGAGAAACTTGGTGAGTTGTTGAGCATACATCGTATAGCCTACTTCTTTTTTTTCAGAAGAAGAAGAGCATAATGACCGTTGCAGCATCGTGTCGTGTGGACAATTCTCAAAAAAAAATCTTGTATGTAGTATGTAGTCTCATGAATATCATACATAAGATGCGTTCGTCAGTGTACAAGGAGAAGTTGGTCTAGTCGTAAAACAAATTATTTGTTGTCATCAAGGAATTCTAATTCTACTCGTATAAGACCCTGATCAGCCCAGTTATTCGGTTTGGTAGGGACAAATGCACATTTTCGGATAAGTGCCTGGCTGTTTTGAGCGAACAAACCTGCGATTGATTTTTGGTCCAAAATGGAGGTTTAATAAAGGTCTCTGCGGGTTAAATCGATCTAGTCAGAAGGATACGTTTTAACGTTTTCAATTCATAAGCATACGATCCGTGTTGACAGAATGGACAACAAGATCTTCGAAGCCAATGGAACTTCGTACGATAGGAAAGCAGGCTAACACAGAAGATATTTTTTAAAAGTTACTGTTATTACGACCGTCAGTACCCCCAGATGGTTGAGGAGAAATTCTAGTTAAAGGAGCTATTTTTTACAGATTTATTTGCTGGTATAGCAGGCAGCAAAACCGCCATGCTTAGGAAACACAATTTTGTAAACCTTTAATAGAAAACTTGTGACATTAGTACTTCCCAAGTACTACGTATATTGAAGAACGTGTGTTGAAAAATTTGGTCTAGAATTTTATACAACTAACATGCAACTGTAGTGAGTGATTTTGAAGCAAAACTGTACCTACTGAGGCAAAAAAAAATTGAAATAACAATTAAATATAACATTACAAAGAGAGAGAGAGAAGAGGAAGACGTTTAGTAAATTAGTCCATTCTGCTGTGTTTAGGTACTTGAAACGACACATCTCTATTTTGCATTTTGAGGTAAATTAATTTTTTGTGTTTTGACCAATGTCTTTCATTTTTCAAATATATACAAAGCAAGGTAATTATTATTTTTTTTAATAAAATTGCATTTATATAAATTGAATATAAACTATTTTGGTTTAATGAAATCTCGTACTGCAAATGAAATATTTTATTCATATATTGTTTTAAAAAGCTTTATTCATTTAAAGAAAAAACTATACAAAAGAAAAATAATGTTAAATAATCTTAAATAATTCAATTTACAGTGATTAAAAGAAAAAGTGTTAAAATTGACAAATACAAATTTAATGGAGATGGCGATTCTCGCAGCATATGTTTTTGAGAGTAGTTCGGACGATGACGGCGCTAACCAAAGGCCACAACGAAACGAACGAAGCACTGCGATTGTTTTATAATAAGAAATAAAACTTCCCTAGATCGTAAACTCCTTTAAATTTTTAAGACAGCGCATTTTACTTTTGAACAACATTATGTGATAGTAGCTTTAAGCTAGTATTAGACGGTCATTGAAAGTGTCTTTGCAATGACAGTCTGACGTCATAATGACGTAGTTATTTGTCCTTGAGTTGTCATGTCGTGTGATCGTCACTTTAACATGCTTGGAACGACAGCTACAATGACAACCACAATGACAATCATTTTTCTGTCCTTGCAATGACAATTTTCCATGACTGTGTAATCACCCTGTCATGGCTCAAGGGACACAATGACAATTTTTTGGTGAGCTTTTTCTTTCAATGACAATTTGTCTTAGCAAGGACACGGCAGAAAAATTCAACTTTGAGGTTGTCTGGCAACCCTTAAGACCCGGCCAGAATGTCTGGCATTGCTGAATTGGTGTTAGTTAGAGCCTAAACTACGATCCTATAAAGGTTTCGTTTTGCCTCAAGAAGAGTTTTTGGGGTCCATTTTTTTACAACTTAAGAAGCTCGGCTTAGACCCGCTACCTATTAGCCAGACTTTCCATTCCATACAGTCCAAGAGCTAGCGGTCTTTTTAGAGAAGGTACTTGAGGCACGACGAAACCTTTTTATAACGGTTCCTTATCGATGTCCGAATATACAGGTGAGTACTAAAAAATTGTTTTTCTAAAAATCTAAAAAGAACATTGAATTTTGGAAGCAAAAATTATAATTAATTACACAAAATTTAAAGAAAAAAATTATCTTGAACATTTAAAAAAAAAAAAAATTTCAAAATTTTGAGTTTGAAAATTAATTTTTCAAAAACTATTCACAAAAACATTCACCCTATATAAATGTCGAACAAAATACAACTTTAAGTATGTCTGGCAACCCTTAAGACCCGGCCAGATTTTCTGACATTGCTATGCTGAATTGGTGTTAGTTAGACGGTTAGACCCTTATCTATGGTCCTATAAAGGTTTCGTTGTTGCTCAAGAAGAGTTTTTGGGGTCTATTTTTTACAACTTTAGAAGCTTATAGCTCTGCTTAGACCCGCTACCTATTAGCGAGACTTTCCATTCCATATTCAGACATCGCTAAGGAACCGTTATAAAAAGATTTCGTCGTGCCTCTACTAGCTCTCCTACTATAGCGATCAGGAAATATATGTCAGTGGACAGGCTGTTTTTCTGATTGAAACGCACACGAATTATTTTTCCTGGGGTGGAATCGCGTAAGATGATAGTTGATTGTCACATTTTGTATCACCACTTGTGGTCACATTGATTTTTCCTTCTGCGTAGAGTTCTTAAGGAAACGGCTATATAGAAATATATATATTTATTTTCTCTCTCACCCCAAGGCATCAAAAAACATCAAACGAAATCCTTTGATGGAAAACAAACCAAAAGTTGTGATTTTTGCAAGGAAAAGAGATTGGTCTTCCACAAAATATAAAGAAAAATTATCTTGGACTAGAATTTCTTATTATTTTTTGCTTCTAAACAATTAACAAATAGTTTCTAAGTGTTTTAAAATATAATTCGATTAAAAATAGTGGAAGTGTTAGTGTTAATACGGGATTGAAGTGCGAAATTGTACTCCGCAAGTACAAAACGCGATTGTTTTCCATCAAAGGATTTACCTGTAAATTTTTTTCTTGATTCGATATTTGACTGTGACGTATTCGGATACTTCTCTATTTGTCAGTGACATTTGTGAAAAACATTGTTGCCGTAGTCATGAAAAAAAGCAATTAGTTCTAAATTTAACCATTTTTTTTCGATTGTTGTATACGAGGTTGTATACTTATATGGTAAAAGAAATATTGTTTTTGTTAATTTGGTGACTAAAATTGAAAAAAAGTTGAACATTTTGTAATGTTTTGTATGCGTGTGGTAACTCTAGTCACATTGCCATAAAAATAAATGACAAGGTGACTATCATAATATTTTTGTGATTGGTTTTTAGCTATCACTGTGATGATTACCTTACGCAGACAGAAAGTGTGTGTCCACCCCTGACACCAATCTGTCAGTGGAAAAAGTAAAAATTGAACTCAAATAACCGGCCCCTTGTACTGAATTATTTTTTATAACATAACAATTTATAGCCGCCTCCCGACAGTCCTCACCGCTCACTTATTTCTCCTACAAATTGTCGTGAGTCCAGAACCTAATTCGTTCAAACATGATCTTATAGTGTCAAATTTAGAAAGAGAAAAAACAAAGATAGTTTCTACATTATTTTGTTTTCTATACAAAATTTGACTAACTGTACAAGTGAATTTGCATAATTTACCAAACAAATGCAGATATCAATTTAAATGCATAAATTTGGCGACATTTCTAGATCCATCAAAGTTGCAAATAAAGCCACTATGAGAAAATGCAGACAATTATGGAATTGATTAACTATTAAGGTCAAGTTCTCTTGAAAGAAGACAGTAATAAAGTATTTAATATAAAGACCATTATACTTTTTTTAAAAATAAGAATAGAAACAATTAGAAATTCTTAAAGAAGTAACGACTAATCCCTTGGCATCAACAGGAAATCAAAAGTTCATTTGACATTGCCATACACAGCTAGCACTGTAAAATCTATAAATGAATTTGATTACTCAACTTGTTTCCGGAAAATTTTAAGCCTATAATATTCAAATTACCACAAAACAAAGCTTATAATTGACTAATGGTCATAATATAATTTCTATTGTACAAAATATGTATATTAGAATTTATAAATGTAAGACCACATTAACCTATCCATGAAGCGTATCGAACCTTGCTATGAAAACATTTATTGAAAATGTATGTATGTATGTTACAAATATAAGAAATTTCAAGCCCTGATTCACAGCTTTTACTATTAAATGATAAAGGTGTAATAAACAAATATAATGTTTTTTTAGCCAAATTAATGCAAATTTATTTAATAGGATTTTTTGTCTAAGAATTTCACTATCACTGCCGAATAGTTTAAATAACGCAAAATTGTTAATATACATATTAATTTTAAAATGAGTAAGATAAACCCAAATGTGGGATATACAATATGAAAAAAAAAATTATGTTAATTAACACACAAATTTAATGGATTCACCACAAGGCAAACGGCCCAGTAAAAAAAATGATGAACCCTACCGGGGTATCGGCAGCAAAATTTGTGTAAACAAATTTTCGATTTTTGTCATGTTGACCGAGGCATTGACGCGAAAGAACTCACAACGATAAGAGCTACATTTAGCAAACAAAAAATAAATTATCTGATCATTCCGAAAATTAGTTAAAACGGATAAAAAGTGAAATTTGGGTCAGTTTCATGCATTAAATGCATCTCATCTTTAGCCGAAGTTATAAATTGTTGTGTTAAAAATAAATCAAGTTCATATTTGATTCAAAAAGCCAAAAGCAGTTACGAACGTAGAGAGGATTTCTGTGATTAATTTAAAAAAAATGTTAAAGTGTAATTTTCGGACTGAATTGTCGATTGTCGTTTCGGTTTTATTTGTAGGTTTATTAAATTTAGTGCAAGGTTTCAATGAAGAACAAAATAATATTATACGAAGAGAAATTGTTTATTTGGAAGAAGAAATTCAGCCATCATCGTTGAGAACATATAGAGAGGATACCGTTAAGAAGAACTTGGTTTTTCATTATTACAAGTGAGTAACTTAATGTGAATAAGGTATTTAATTTTCGGATAAGCTGCGTTTTGAAATTTACTCACCCCAAACGTTTCGCATCTGATTGCAATGAGCGTGGTCACCAGGAAATTGTTATTGAAATGCTGTAAGTATATTAGGCAGGCTACGCAAGTCTTAGAGGTGAGGTCCCTTCAAAAAGTTCCTCAGATGTATATGTGGATTCTTTCACCTGGAACTTTCCTCCTTCAAGAATTCTCCCAAACACAAAAGATTTTATTTCAAGTTTTTAACCCTTTTCCACTGATAAATAATCGGCCAAAAAGACTTCCCAATTAATTTCCACAACAAATTTAAAAATTGAATATTCAAGTATCGTATAGGACAGTCGACAAAAACAAAATTTGGGTTCCATTGGTGCAGAATGCCCATCCGCATCCGCTAGGAGTATCCGAAAAATACTGGGATGGTAGGGGGTTTGCGTTAGGTTCGTTTTACAACTATTAGCTTCTGCTTCATAAGTAAGAAACGATGAAAACGAGTTAATAAGAACCCAATAGAAGCTTAATAGACACTGAATATTGGGTTTTTATTGGATTCTAGGCCACAAAAAGTAATTAGAGCGTTCACATTTGCAAGGTTAATAACTATATAACAATATCTAACAAACAATTAATAACTAAACTAATAAATGATTTATCGAACAAAAAGAATATTAAAAGCTTTTCGAAAATTCTTTCTATGTTACCTTCTTTCCTACAATTTGTTTTAGTATAGAAATTACACTTTATGGCGTGGTTATTTATTTAAAAATTTTAACAACATATATATTTTTTTTTTAATTTTTAACACTAACAATAATAAAAGGAACAACTAGGTCGCACAGACTTGCTCCTGTGGCAGATTACTAAGTTAACTTTAAACTCTGTTTGATCGTGCGGATGATATACCTAACTTTCTGATTAATTATTATCTTAAATTCTTTCAATCAATTTAAAATAAAACAAACAAAAAAATAAATAAAATTGAAAATTAATTTCCAGCTAATTTTCTAATTTTTGAAGAAATCGTGGTATGTACCTAAGTTTGTTATTATGAAATACACATTACACATCCTTTCAATAATAAAAAACCAGCCTATGGGATATTCTTAATGCGATATTTGTAAACGGTTCACATATGCCGGTCGATAGAGGAAATGTTAAACTATTTCTGGACACATTTACAGATGTCCACGGTTTGGTTAAAAAACGACAACAAAATTGCACTTCCGGAACTCGACAAAAATAGGGCATACAAATAATTAATTTAAATTTTGGGTGACAGACACACTTCAAAGTTGGTACTTGAATTCATCTTCAAACACTGACCAAAGCAGTGCGACCAAGTATTAAGTCACGAGTATTTTTTTTCCAACTGTGGCAACTTTCCACCATCAAATAAAGAGGGCGCTAGTACCGATTTCAACGAAATTTAAAATGCAGCACTAGGCGTGTTTTATTGAAAAAAGTATCTTTATATTAAATAGAGTAAAATTTTCATGCACTAAAAAAACAACAATTTATTTATAGGTAGTAACTCTTACTTCTCCTTTTATCCCTATAGTAATTCTTAGTGGGGATAAATCATTCACAATAATTCTCAGTCTTATCTGTGAACGTTGGCACAAATGCTTAAAGCCGATGTTATACTGGATCGTTTCATTTAAAATTTCTTACTCTATTTAAATTTTCCTAGAAACTTTCTCAATAAAATACACCTACTATCGACTTTCGTCGCGACAACAAACTTTACTCTTGTTCTGTTCGCGAAAAGTATAGCTTCTGCCAAGTTCATATAAACGTAATTTATTATATAAAGTTTAATTTGTATCTTTAATTGTGGTTCACATTGTTTTATTTACAAAACCACCACACAACTCACTTTGCAGTGCCATCTATACTTCAAAAGTTTAACCATTCATATCAACTTCATGTTCATTTCTGATTACTGACTTATTTATTTACACTTTTGTTTTAATTGTTGTGTATAAAATGTTTTTGTTATAATACAAATTCTATATACCTACATTGAAAAAATTAATAAATATAGAATAATAAATAAAAATAATTTGAACTAAGTAGAAGACTTAGCATTAAATTTAGTGGACTTGTTGAATTATTGATTCAAATTAGCTTTTTATGGCCTTTAGTCCATGAAAAAATGGCGTTTCGTGCGGATGCTCACTTTGCACTCATCAGTTGACGACGAGTGAGCACCTTGTCAATACGCAAATTTCCCCTTGTTTCAGTTCAACTTACATAACTTTTTTGACAAAAAGCTAAAGTGAACTATATCCAACAAGATTACGATTGCAATCATTAAGCTGGAAGTGTTTTTACCCGTGGCCTGGTTTAAGTTATATATAAAATGTTTTTGTTATAATACAAATTCTATATACCTACATTGAAAAAATTAATAAATATAGAATAATATATAAAAATAATTTCAACTAAGAAGAAGACTTAGCATTAATCCCTCGTCGTCAACTGATGAGTGCAAAGTGAGCATCCGCACGAAACGCCATTTTTTCATGGACTAAAGGCCATAAAAAGCTAATTTGAATCTTTAATTGTTGTGATTAACATGTACAATTTTACTGAACAGGCTAATCACTTCACGCCGAAAAACGCGGCCTTTATTGGTGTTAAGGTCCCACAATATACTTATACAGTAGTATCAGAGGGTTTTCAAAAATCTCGTTACTATCCATATCCAAAATGTTAATTTAACAATTTTAACAGGAACACCAAATTCAGACAATTAAGAATATTCACGAAAATTATGTATTTACTTTACACCGTCGTTTTCGACGGGTTTCAGCTAGTTATAATTTATAATGATAGTAAAATTTTTGTACCTACATATTTAAAAAAATCATTTTTTTTAAACAACTTTTAAAAATATTTTTGAGAAAAGTTTAGCTTACTACTAATGTCAATGTTGGGACATTGGCAACTTTTAAGTGTGGGCAAAATTTTACAAATTCATCAATTGTTTTTCAAAACATTGAATTAACAAACAAAAATTCTTAAATTAATATACATATGTACCTAGGTCTTTTTAAAAATAGAAAAAGGTTAAGGTTATAATTATTACTATTCTAATACACATATATCTTTACATCTTTTTATTATAAATATAATTATTAATATTTGAATAATTTGAATATTTTTAATTTAAGAGATGGACTAAAAACTTATGAAGATTTAGGACTAGAAGGAAACCTTTCGGAGTCTGGTTGTTTGCCTTCAGACAAATTCGCATTCATCATCCATGGTTGGGGCCAAGACTGTAACCAAGAATGGGTTATACAGTTAAGAGAAAGTAAGAATAAACATTTATATGTACCTTTCATAATTTTGTATTTGATAATAATGTTACTGAGGCGGACTGGATCATGACAATCAATGTCCCGAACCGCCGCCGCAGTAAGTGTAAGACCCGGGTATTATTTCCTCTTTAATTCTGGATTTACATATCTCTGCATCTGCAGAACTGCAGAAAAATAAAAAGAGAAAGATGTACATCTTAAACCCTAAAGACGAAAAGAGTACACAGATACCACCTCATTTGACTTCCTATAACAAGTTGCTGTCAAAATGATTAATGCTCGTTCGCACCATAATGTTGTAAGAAAAATTCTTTCGCATTTTGTTTTCAGAATGTGGTTATATTCGCATTATCAAATAAAATTTTATTAAAAATATCAGCCCTATTCTACTATTCACGTGGATCGTTAATTCACCTCACCCACTCGATTCCTTTTTGATCTACCTTTTCATTCTGCTCTCCGTCGGGTGAACTACTTATCCCAAATCAATTTGACAATTGTTTTCTGTTCATTTGAAATTCTTAAGAAAATTAAACAAATGTTTCGGTTGATTATTTTCTAAAAAAAAATAAAAAATTGAAACAAATGGACAGCATTGAACTTTTTTCCACTTCCAAACAGAGTAAAGGTAGAACTTTTATGCGCATGGCCTACTGCTAAAATTAAACGAACTGTTTTCGTCATGTTTATACAACCATGATGAATGCACATAATGAACATGTGAAACATGAGAAGATCACTTGTTTTTAGTTTCTTTTGATTGTGTTAAAAATGCATAATATATTGTTAAATTTATTGATTTATGTATGAAATGGAGTATTTAAAGCGAATTCGTAGTCTTTTATTGGTAAAATGCAATAATTTTTTTTTTCGAATTGTCAAATGCCCACAGCTGTCAAATTTACATATGTAAGAGCGGGTCAAATCACACAGCTCATGCGGAGCTCATGTTTAACAAAACTCAACTAAATGCGCATTTGTCCATTTTAGCCAACGCCATATGACTGTGTGTATTCGCTTACTTACACATGCGATTTTGACAGTAGCTCATGCTTCCTCATGCACATTATAGTTGGGCCTTAAGAGTAAACTCAAACAGAAAAATTAGCAAAAACATAAGAAAGCCGGATGAAATGTAAATTGATAGGTATATTATTGAACCGATTGTTTTTTACCCCTAAAAATGTTAATAATCTCTTATTAACAATAAAATATTCTAAATTGAGCAGTAAAATTGTTTTTACTTGCATTTACGAAGCACTAACTTGAAAAAAAAAATCAACAATTGAACAGATCCGCAACAAATTATTTATGGAATGCGTGCGTTCACGTGAATAAGAGAATACAGCGCTGTATTAGCGACATTATTGCTGGAAGTACACATTCACACCGCATGAATAGCAGAATAGAAACAAGTGAAAATTCGAGTAAAATTACCCCCGATGAATATCAGAATAGAGCTGTATACAGGGTGATTGGTTTAAGGTGCACCAAAAAGCTTGAGCGTGTAGGTGGGGTTAAGACAACAAAAAATTGTACGGGAGGGGGATCTATTTCCCCCTGTTTAGGTGGGAGGGGCAATTTTCTAAAAAATTATTTAACAACAACGGTGAATGATACAAAGCCTTGTTACATCTTTTTCGAATGCCAGAAAACTACTTTTTTATTTTATTTTTAAATTAAGTTGTTTAAGTGAACAGTTTTAAAAAAATTAATTTTCGAACTCAAAATTTTGAAAAATTCACCGTTGTTTTTATATAGTTTTTCTGATTTAAGTCAATTTTTTTAGAAAATTGCCCCTCCCGCCTAAACGGGGGGAAATAGACCTCCCCTCCCATACGATTTTTTCTTGTCTTAACCCCACCTACACGCTCAAGCTTTTTGGTGCACCTTAAACCAATCACCCTGTATAATTATAGTTCATAAATAGGATTATTTCCTTTTACGTATTTATTTCACGAAAATATTCATGTTTCAAACTTAACATCCCAAAAATTAGTAAATTATAGATGCAGACGAAGTTGCCATAGTAAAGAATAACATTTTCATTTTTACCTATAAATTAACAGACCAATAAACTAATCTTGAACGTTGAAAGTGTTGGATGGGTTATGTAGATATAGATACGTATGTTTATTTGTTTTTAAGCTTTGCTTTTACAAATTGGTTATGTTATCCTTTCATTTACTGTAATGAATCATGAATGAAATAATTCAAGATTACGACATTTTGGCATTTTCACTTTGTTGTTGTTTGACTTGTGACGTAATTTTCACCTGTGACGTGAGCACCTTGCACTCTTTTTCCCTTTGGTTGGAGTAAATTCATAACAAGATTCCACCATTTAATTGTTTTTCTGTTTGTGCTTACGTCACAAGTGAAAAAAACAACAACAAAAAGCTGAAAAAAAACAAATGTCGTAATCTTGTATTCTTTCATTCATGGTAATGAATGATTAGTTTTAACTCACCGCTGCTGACCGGTGAGCTAAAACTATGGTTGTGGTCATTAATGTACTAGATAAGTCGCCAGTCGGTTGAAAGTTTCATACAAACGGAGAAAAAAAGATGTTGCAGCTAAAAGCGGACTAAAACCGTCATCATCTAGTAGTGTTAAATACTTGTAGGTACTAATTATATGATTTGTACTGTCAAATATAAAATTTAATGAAAACGATGACATACTCATATGTACATAAGTAATAAGTCAATAACATGTGGAGTTGATTTGTTTTGTAAAATAAAAGTAGTTTAATAACAATTTCCACCAAAATATATCAAAATTAAGGCCATTATTTTTAAATGCAGTTAAAAAACCGCAAATATTCCTGTCTTGCTTGTTGCCTGTTAAGTGTACACCCAATCTTAGCCTTTATCCTCTCGAAAATGTTGCCATTAATTTCGGAAAAACGGACAAAATGGTGATACCACGACAGTTGTTAAAGTTCTTGAGATTACCTTCCTTCGGTAGCTTGACAATAACTCAGTCCTTCCATTCTCTGGGAAAGTTTTCTGTTTCCCAAACAGTCGTAATACAAATTGACGTCTGCTTTGAGGAATTCGGCAGATATGCCATCAATTCCAGCAGGATATTAAGCTTTTCTTAGCTTAGTTCAGAACTTTGCCAACACAATTAAGTTTTTGATCGCTACTATTTCCCCCTCCCCAGAATACAACATCCTAGTCAGTCCTGCGTTTCTGTAGCTGTATACCTGCTCGGTTTCTGCCCTTCACTTCGTCTCACTCAGTTCAAGAATACTGATGTTGTGTTGAAACATTTGACGTTCCATCTGTTCAAAAATTCCTTGTCCATACAGAGAACGAACTTTCATGCTTTTGTGCTTTTTCGATGTCCAAAAGCATTGTCCTTAGTATTAAAGAGATTTCCAGAGTTTTTGGTTGTCGATTCATTGTTGATAGCATCACGATTGCCATTGTTATATGAAAGATGCCACACCCCCAAATCCGATGTGTGGTTTACTATACAGTCGGTGGGACTATAGAAGGATTCACCGAAGCTTGTTACCTTTTGAGGAATTATTACCGTTCGTTGTCATATTTCATAAAACAAAAATTTCTAGCTGGTGTTTTCCCGTATGCGATGCAGTATATTATAGAGGTACGTGTTACCTCTATAATATACTGCCAACATTATACTACCTACATTATACACAAGCCTTCGATCGACAGGCACACCAGCCTTTTTGGATGGTCGAACACATATCGCCCTCTATGGGAAGAAGACGCCTTTAGTAGCTGCCTATTATGGGTACATGCTGTACATGCATTGCTGTTGCAGTTGGTCTTACAGAGAAGGCTCCTCTGCCACCAAACTTTGATATACCGTTGACCGCTATAAGCAGTTCCTCCACTTTTTGGGAGCTTTTTATTTTACCCAAGGTCAAGATCGTGATGTAACCAGCAATGCTGGGTTGTTTGCTTATACCGGCAGCCATTCGGCCTCCTTGTGCGTTATAGTTACCCTCTATCTACTGCGAGGGGGTGCGCAAAGGGATTTTCCTATCAGTAATGCTTAAGCCACTATTTTGAAAAAGCGTTTTCCTAAATGACTTAAAAATTACGTAAGCTAGATAAGGTGTAGAGTGCAGTACCTTTTTCAACATATCGCATATGTGTGTACATAGCGTATGTTATATAATGTTCTTTGATGAAGATTTTTATGTTATTGATAGTGCTTGCTTTTCCTTGCCTTGTTGTGATGTGGCATCAGATTTTTTCGTCGTTTTTGTTGCTCCTTATAGTTATTTAACAGCTCCTAACTTGCAGGATTTCGCCTCTATAGAAAATCACCAAACTGCAATACATACAAACGAAGCTTAATCAAACCTTATCAAATCAAATTCACAAATCCGACTGACATGCGACGTACGACATGCATATGACCCAATTTTTTCAGCCAGTTCATTACCGCAATGTAACGCATTTTTATGCCCCTATTATGGAAGACAACTCAACTATGGTTTAGTTGTCATTCTCATATTTGGTATTATCGATCACAACTAGTTTACTGTCAAAAAACGACCAGTTGTCATCCAGCTGTCAACTTACAAAATGGTCGTCTTTTCAGTTGTCTTTTCGTATTATGGAAGAGAGTTGAATAGTATTTGAGTTGTCTTAAACATCGAAATCTAACAACTGCTTATAAGCAGTTGTCTACCTACTAATTGGAGTTTATTTTAGATTATTTTACAGTACAAATAATATAATAGATTCTAATATGTGATTATTTTTATAAGAAATTTAATTTTTTACTTTAGAGTTTTAAAAAGCTTTAAAAATTGTGTTTTTGTTTTGTATGTAGGTAGGTATTTTGAATAGATTGTTTATTGTTTTGTTGCTGAAAAAATATTTTATAAAAAACTGTCGAGGCAAACACTTTATTTTAGTACTTTGCTTAGTTTTTCTTTTTTACTTACATATGTTTTTTTAAATATACATTAGTTTCATTATTTTCATTAATGAAAATAATGATGTACAGTATTGTCATTACTTAAAAAAAGACACAATTATAAAATTCTATGCTCAACATGTGTGCTATTTTTTTTACTACAAAACTACTTTGTTGGCTTTTTCCTCACATAAAAACAAATCAAAGGAAGTTCACATTGTTTAAACAATTTAACAATCAATTTTTTATTCGTATTTATTAATAAAACAATAGGCGCGTCTTACTAACAAAAATCTCTGAGGGCTCAGAGATTTTTTAAGTGGGAAACAAATTCTCACCTCAGGAGTGAGATTTTTTCTGGAGATCACTGGGACTAAAATTTGTTGGATTCGATTTCTTAGTTTATTTTTCTCGCTCTAAACATATGTTTTTTGAAGTTTGAAAATTATTGGTGTACTTTAAACAAAGATAATACGAGCAAATCGTTTAGCATTTTTTATTGAAATATACAAAACTATTAAGAAAAACAAACAAGTAAAAATACAAAAATAGAAACTTAAAAGAAATACACTTCAAATCATAAATAACAAAATATTTGTTTGATGTTGTTTTTGTTTTACTTTTTGATATGTTTGCACAGAGAAATGTGTCCCACTCAGTCCCACAAAAGGATTATGTTTCTGTCAAACATTGAGATCTCAGTGAGATTTTTGTTAGTAGGACGCGCCTAATGTTTCTTTTATTTTTCGTTGGTTTAATGAATTCATGTTTGATGCCCAACAGCTGATTCTGACTTTGACAGAAACGACTTCTAAAAGACGGCAACATTTTTGATCTACACAACTGAAATTAGTTGTCTTGTGTAATATACCAACAATTTGTTTGGTTGTCCAGTGGTTTAGTTGACTTGATGACAACTTAACTAAGTTGAGTTGTGTTCCATAATAGGGGCATTAACGAAACCAATATTTACTCTTTAAGCATGTTAATACTCTCAAATGTCTAAATAGTGCTGAATAGATGTGGGCCACATAACTTTGCCATTATATATCGTACACGTACTTATAGTCTGGTTTGGCTAGTAAATTAACCTTTTGATTCTTAAAATTTTAAGGATCTAAAATAATTTTAATGCATGAGTAAGAATTGTTTAAATTCAAATTATTATCTTCCTATTAGAACTCACCAAACACCGCAGCGGATGCATCGTGTGTGTTGATTATGGATTTTACAAGAATGACTCGTATATTCGCCTTTTACGATACTTTAATCCTATGGTGAATACACTAGCGACCAAGTTGCAAGAACTTCAAGTTCAAGGACTTAATCCAAGCAATGGTTTCATTTTTGGATTTAGTCTGGGTGGCCAAATGGCAACTGCTATTGGAAAAAAGATTGGACCAATTGTTTTCAAACAAATCGACAGTAAGTTTAATCAATTCAATCTTTCATTATATCTACTAAAATACTATTCTCAGCTTGTGACATGGCTGGACCAGGTTTTGATTTTCGACGAGTTGAAGACTACCGTTCAGCAGCGCAGCAAGTAAAATGTTGGCATACAAGTCGCAACAAAGGAACTCGTTTCTATTCATGCCATCAAAATGTTCGATTTGGAAACTGTGGGCACTTTCAACCCGGAGAAACTCAGTCAATAAGATCACACGGTTTATGCACCCACTATTACATAAATGCCTTCGAATATCAATTTTATGCAGCGCAACCTTCTAGTGAATGTATGTCCAGAAACCCAGCTTTGAATCTACCGAATAACTACACTGTTGGTTATAACGAGGATCTCGAATCGTAAGTAGAGATACAGAACTTTCTCCAGATCAAAACATTATATATTCCATGTTTCTAGGCTTATTCCCGGAGAAATATTTGTTCCAGTAAGCAAACAATATCCATACAATGTCCCACTGCAACAAGTTCTGAGGTTGAATACTCAGTCAAGAGGAAACAATCAAATTGAACTGAGTGAAAATGTAACAAGAAGGCCCTATCGACGACGTTGGCCTCTGTTTTTCCAATATGCGATAAAAAGATTACTGAAGATAGCCGAAAACTAATTTTATGTTTAACTTTAAATATTGTAAGTTGATTATTAATTATTTTATTTTAATTTATAAATATACATATGCATGTATGTATTTCGTCAACTAGGCAAATCTGAAATTAAGTAAGAAATAAATTATTACTATTGCAATTCTATATAATGTAATGTCAATGGTACTTACGGTCAAGCTGTGAAGTGGGGAAGTTGTGACCCCAATCGATAACTCGAGATTAAAATATCGTCGAAAAATAAGAAGAAGGACAATCCCATCTACTGGGAATGGGAACTTATATGTATGAAAATTGAATTCACGATGTAAGAATTAATTTTGTTTTTTTACTTACGATTATAGGTACTATAAGGCAAGTTTCGTATTCGTAAAAAAAAAAATGTTTTGAGATAACAATCAAACTATGACATTACGGTGATTGAGAACAAGAATAAAGTAGGTCCGACAATTCTGTCTGTCTGTCTGTCTGTCCGTCTGTCAGTCTGGATGTATCGACACCTACAGACTAAACGGTTGGGCCGATTTTTTTCAAACTTGTTACTCTGTATTTTTAGAGTAATATGCCAGCGTATTTTTGATTTTCATCCTAGGTCTGAAACTAACGGTACCTGCTATATAAACGTAACAGATAATTATATTTTTTTCGAAAAAAAATACGATCGATTTTGATAAAGTTTAACATGATTGATTTTTCGAAAACGGTGATGTTTTTCGACAAAAATTTTTTTCTACAACTAGATTTGTAACGGTACCTGCCATACAAGCGTTTTAGACAGTTCCATTTTTCTCGTAAAATAACGATAGATTTTTATAAAATTTCGTACAATGGATTTGTAGCCAAAGGTTGTGTTTTTCATTTTTTCAGAATGAGTTTACGGTACGTGGCAAATAAGCCTTAAAGACAGTCCAATTTTTCTCGTAAAATATACGATCGGTTTTGATAAAATTAAGTGTGACTGATTTTTTTCCAATAATGAAGATTTTAGTTAGAAATTTATTTTCAAAATCAAGCCACAGAAAATCCAATTTTTCTCGAAAAAAATACGAACGATTTTGATAAAATTTTGTGTGACTGATTTGTTGCCAATGACGGAGTTTTTCGTTAGAATTTTTTTTTTTCAAAATCACCTTATTAACTATACCTGCCATATAAATTCTAAAGAAAATCCGATTTTTCTCGAAAAAATACGATCGTATTTGATAAAATTTTGTGTGACTGATTTTTTACCAATAAGGAAGTTTTTAGTTAGATTTTTTTTTCAAAATCACCTTATTAACGGTACCTGCCATAAAAACCTGCCATAGAAACTACTTTTAATTCCGATTGTTTACTATGGTTTCCAGCTTAGTACCACTCCTATGCCAAAGGTTAGTAATCATACACAAGAGCAAGTTTGTCGTGCCTTTTATTTTGATTTTGTTGTGACCTGATGATTATTCGAAATGGATCAAAACACGTTATTAATAACATACAAAACACAAATTTAATTATTTTAAAAATAAAAACAAAGACTGTTATTATATTATTTTTCAACTTATATGCATTTATTACTTTTAAAGAATTTTATAAAGTAAATAGTTAAAGTTTCGACCAGTTTCGATACTTAAAAGTCAGTGAATTGGATTTGTATATACACTGTTATAAAAAGAAATAGTGGCACCGACAGGAGACAGCTGCCACTTTTTAGAAACTTACACTCTCAACCATACTTTTTGTAAGCGTTGTTAGTTACACAGGATTGAAGGGGTGGACCTAAAATTTTTCGTCGAAACTGAAGGACAAAGGTGAGATGCACTTTTCATGACAATTATACTCTTGGTCTTGGAGGATTTGTCACTTTCTTGCAAGAGGCAGTGCCCCTGAAAAAAATATTAGATTGAGTACCTACACTCAGTGTTCAAACACAGACTTCGGGTGTGACAGTGCGACACACTAACCACTACTCCTCGAGGCACTATGTGTTATGGTCATTGTAATAATACTAACTTGATTAATCCATCAGTTGTAAAATTACATTCAGGGGCTGAATCGCGTCCTAGTGTACGGATCGGCATTCGATTGGTATTGCTATCGACCTTGGCTGACGGAACGTAAACTATAAAATGTTTATGTCATTTTAGCCGGTTCGTTTTGAAAATTATAACAGATGAACTTCCAAACGCGCCCATTATGTCATTTAAGTTGTTTTGTTTCAATTATTGTTTTCACTTGCTCAATTGGTCAAGTACGTATTGGTTTCGTGTAAGAAAATCGAGGTTTTAATCAAACCTGACATTACGATACTAGAGAAGCCCTAAAAAAATAGGTTTCCTCAAGACGTCCGTCGGTCTGTCTGTGCGAATGTGCGTATGTGCGTAAGGGATGGAGGTCGAATCACGGCCACTTAAAGTATGAAAACCCACTTTAAATTTTGTTTTATTTTATATATTTATAACATAAAATAAAAACTACTTATTTCTTGATGTCTCAATAGGAACGAATCTCCCATCACATATACTTTGGAAAAAAGACAGCATTGATCATCTGTCATTGCCCATCATAGCAGATAATGACGTCTAAGACCACTGTCAAGTGATTTACTTGTCAAAAAAATAATTTACAAATAATCCCAATTAACTCCAAAACGGCTGGACCGACTTTGATGAAATTTTCAGAACTGGTAGAGTAAAAAAATCAAATTTTAATTACGTTCAGTAATTACACGATTTATTATTATTATTTGTATCATTATTATTATTATTATTATTATCGAGTTTATCTCTGTACTTCTCAACTCCTATGGAGTTGGAAATTACCTATCTCCCGGGCTATGCCAAGGGATTAGGCTCTGTTGGAGCGTAGACCATGTTCTAGCCCTTAGTTTTAGTTCGTATGTTGTAGGAATCGTCGCACTATATTGCATGTATTGAGGATCACAGATTTTTGTATATTCTCAAGTGAGTCCTTTAGGTTATAGTTCTTCAGTTGGGCAGTAAGGTGTTTGGGTATCAGTCCTGTGGCAGATATTATTATTGGCGAAATATCCACTCTTTCCACGTGATACATTGCCTTTAATTGTTCGCAAGTTCCGTATATATGTCGATTTTTGTGCTATACGTTGACTGGATGTTGTTATTAAGGGGAACAGCGATATCATACAGTATGATTTTCTTCTCAACTTTGTCGAAAAATACAATGTCGGGTTTGTTTGCTCGTATTGTGCGATCAGTAATTATCGTCCTATCCCAATACAGTTTAGCTCTTGCGTTTTCCAGCACTGGAGGTGGTTCATACTTGTAGTATGCAATTTTTTTTTACAAGATTATGTTGTGACGCTATCCCTTGGTGTATGATCTTCGCTACCTGATTTTGCCTTGCTGTATAGTCTTGTGATGCTAAAATTGTACATCCTCCTATGATGTGGTCGATAGTCTCTGTACTGTTCTGGCAACGGCGGCATGAATCATTTTGTGTATCTTCCCGTAGTACAAATTTGCGGTAATTTTTGGTTGCAACAATTTTATCTTGGATTGCAATCATGAAGCCTTCCGTTTCCGCAAAGAGTGAACCCTGCTGAAGCCATAGATTCGAGCTTGGAATATCGATAAAATTTTGGTTCAGTTCAAATGGATGTATTCCGTGCAGGCTTTTGTTTTTCCATGTTTCGATGCGATCTTCACGAGAGAGAACGTTAGGCGGCCTTTCGATTTCAAAAGATTTTAGGTTTAGTGGCGTATAATTTTTGTCTGCTAGACACACTAACCTAATAAGTTCCGAATTTTCAATTGTCCTGAAATAGCGTCTCAAATTGGTTATTTGCCAAAAAAGAAGATTCGGTATGTCCAGAAAACCTCTTCCACCGTCTTCATGAGATAAAGTGACCTTTTCAATTGCACTTCTAGGATGATGACACAGGTATTTAGTAAGAGTGGTCCTTAGTAACGTAGCCAGTTCATCAATATTTGTATTTGACCAATTAATAATACCAAAAGAATATGTTAATACTGGTATAGCCCAGGTATTAATGGCCTTCCGTTTATTACCAGCATTTAAATGTGACTTCAGTACTTTTACTTATCTTTTTTGGAACTTGTTTTTTAGCGATTTTTTCAACTCTGCTTCTTGAATTCCTCTGAGTTGTAAGAAACCAAGGTATTTGTAGCTTTCGTCTTGGCCCAAGCTGGCAATGATGTTTTCTTTATCTAAGTGAAAACCTTCGTTGTCATTTTGTACCTTTCCTTTCTGTATGTGGATCCTTTTACATTTGTCGATTCCAAATTCCATTCCAATGTCATCACTATAACTTTTGACTACTTCTAACATCCGATGCATTTTTTCCTTATTGCTGGTATAAAGTTTTAAGTTTTAAGTCATCCACATAGAAGAGGTGATTAACAAGTAATTCATCTGTTTCCGGTTTTCAACTTAAAACCAAGGTTAAGAGTCTTTAACATTTTACTCAACGGGTTCATACTAAGACAGAACCATATTATTATTATTATTATTATTATTATTATTATTATTATTATTATTATTATTATTATTATTATTATTATTGTTATTATTATTATTATTATTATTATTATTATTATTATTATTATTATTATTATTATTATTATTATTATTATTATTATTATTATTATTATTATTGTTATTATTATTATTATTATTATTATTATTATTATTATTATTATTATTATTATTATTATTATAATTATTATTATTATCCTTATTATTTTTTTTCTAACGAATTTAAACTTAAAGTTAAAAAAAAATATTTACAAGCATGGCCCTAAGTCGTACAACTTGAGAGAAAATGTATAAAACAAATATAATAAAACAAAATAAGAATAAAAGGAGTGGCTTAAAACGAGATTTTTGACAGAAAAAAAAATATAAGAAGCAGACAAAAATAGTTAGCTAAAACGGAATTATAAGTTAATTACAATTTTGATTCATATTTTTTAAGACATACATTTATGCAAATCTATATTTTTTTTGTATAAAATTTTTACAAAAACACAAATGCTTATTAACATTTCATTAAAATGAGAAAATTTAGTTGAACTAAAACATAGCAAAATATGAAAATAGTTAAAGACTTGCAAAATCAGCGGGTATTGCGGTTTTTTGTTCAGCTAAAACGAAATTAAATTGAATTTTATCATCAAAAAATGGCTTTTACACGATTACACGATTTCAAGAGCATTCATAAAAATAATTTACAAAAAGTTCGAAGTTTTTTTGTGAATAGAAAAAATCGCGTATATATAGGAATGTACAGAGCATCTGATTTATAAAAAAAATTATAAAACATTTACAAATGCAATACTTACATAGATTTTGGTTTGGCTGGAAATTATGTCACAGTTACTGAATAACTCTTCCCATAAGCCATCTTGACGTTTTCTTGCTCAGATGAACACTTATTCCGTTGTTGCAGTTCAGAAATAAGCCGTTTTTTATTATCAAGGATGATCTATATGGATCATCTTTTGATAATAAAACAACTTTGGATCATCGGTTTTGGTTATTCTGTTGTGGTAGCATTGGCTTTAATGTGTATGCCAAAAAATTAAATTTGGTAGGTAATTGAAGAAAATGAAAAAGTAAGGAAAGCAAAAGCCTTTTTTTTGTAATTTTAGTCCATTTGACATATAATTTCAACACAAAATAAATTAGGTTCGTTTAATGCACGACATTAAACACAAGTCCTGCTCCGCAAACTGCTCTAACCTACAATGAATAGAAAAGAACATGATTTAACTCTTCAGTTAGACATTTTCTGCTCTATATTTGCTTGATTTGCTGTTCATTGACCTTTTTTTTTTGTGATAGATCAGAGTAGAGGTTAGGGTAGGATTTTCTGCATTTGCCTTTTAGGAATGCAGGCAGATTGTATATAAAAGGCGTTTTACTGTTTATGCTCGGAGCAGTGCACTGAGCTGTCAAAAATAAATCTGTGTTTCTTTTTTAGCTACCAGCGCTCTGTGAGCTCAGTATAAATTGATGGAGCAGACCGAGCACAAAGTAGATAGCTTAAAAAGAAAAACGTCTAATGTAGGAATGTCAGAGTCAGCTGTTATAGATTTTTGTCTGTGATATTTTTGCATCGTGTAAGATCATTTTAAGAAAATATTTTTCGAAATACTTAACTTAAGGGCCGGTTGTACAAACATTTGAACCGCAGTTCAGCCATTTTTTCTTGCAAACTCTATCTACTATTTCACTAAGATGTAGTTCAGGTTAAAACAATTTTATGACTTAACAAGAGTTGAGCCGCAGTTAACCTGCCAAAATCGGTGAGTTAAAAACTTGAACTAGGCTTAACTACGCTTGAACAACTGGCCCTGACTCAACAAACCGTGGTAAAACTTACTTTGCCATACTTTTTTGAAGAAACCTCTTCTTTTATTGTCTTTATATGTATAAGGTTGTTTTAGTGGACAGCTTTTGAAAAATGTATTTTCAAACTCTTTGAAAAAATGTAATTAGGTATAATTTGTATTCTCAATATTCATTGCTTTTATTAATTTTTATTGAAAAACAGAAAACCGGTCTTGTACTTGAGAAAATTAAAAATAACTAAACCCCTTACATAATACAGGGTGATTTGTTTAAGGTGCACCAAAAAGCTTGAGCGTGTAGGTGGGGTTAAGATAAGAAAAAATCGTATAGGAAGGGGGAGTCTATTTCCCCCCGTTTAGGCGGGAGTGGCAATTTTCTAAAAAAATTTAATTAAATCAGAAAAAAATTATTTAAAAACAACGGTGATTGATACAAAACCTTGTTATATCTTTTTGGAAAGCCAGAAAACTACTCTTTTATTTTATTTTTAAATTAAGTTGTTTAAGTGAACAGTTTAAAAAAATTAATTTTCAAACTAATTTTTTTCAAAATTTTATGTAATTAACTATTATTTTTATTTTTAAAATTCAATGCTCTTATTAATTTTTAGTCAAAAACAGAAAACCGGATGCCAAAATGTATCTTAGTTTTTGAGAAATTAAAAAAAAACTTGGTTTTCCCAAGTTTGACCTGTTCAGGTATTATTAATTAGGGGATTATCCCTTTTTAATTTTTATAACATACTATCCGATTTTAAACAAATAATAATAAAAAACAATTAACTGGATTAACCAGATTTCACCTTTTTTTAATTGAGGCACGTGGCAAAATGACCTGCTTGCCTACCTGTTACCCAAATGAAAGGTATTTATACTAATTACCTAATTTAAAAAAAAATATGTTTTACTTAACCACAAATAAATATGGAAGGATATTCTGGATTAAACTTATTTCCAAATTGCGCAACAAATCGTCAACACAAAACAATGGCAAACTTAAACTACTCCCGGGAAGAATTGTCTGATATGCACTTCTGCTATGGATTAGCGGATGGTTCTAGTTGGCAAGCACAAAGATTGTACGCTGAAAGGTTCCCCAATAGGAGATGTCCCCACTATTCAATATTTGCAAGACTTCACAATCAGTGACACTGATTCATTCCGAAAACCGTCAACCATATCACTTTACCCCAGTTCAAGAGTTGACATCAAATGATAAGGTATTGAGGACAGAATTTTGTAGAACGCTATTGCTGAGGGAAGAAACAGAATACAACTACTTCAAAAGGATAGTCTGGACAGATGAAGCGCAGTTTACCAGAGATTTAGTTACCAATTTCCACAACTGACATTACTGGAGTCCAAACAATCCACACGTAAAAAACAAAATAAAAAATCAAATTGCGATCGGTGTATCCCTTGCGGAACAGAATAAAGAAAGCATTTTCCATCACATGTTTCATTCACATACAGTTTGAAAAATATTCTGATAATTTAAAAAAACATAATTATTAACAATGAAGTTAGAATTGTATAATGCACATGCCTTCACATAATTAATCAAAACAATTCAAAAAGATTGTTTTTTTTTTATTCTGTAGCTTGAAAATACAAGCATAGCAAACCAATTTATTTTCAATCGAAACAGCAACAACTTTTTAAAAATATTTTTTTATTAAATGTTCCGCAGCAATTTGTTATCGGAGAACTTTTGAAAATATTTTCCGTGTAGCTGTCAAAAATAAAATGATCAACGATTCGAATCGCACATCAATAGTCTGCGTTAAATTCTGTCGTAAGTTTCTCCGATGTGTGTGTCACAAAACAGATGCCTTTATTAAAAATTCTCCGATTTTGTACGAATCGGACAAAATTTTCTCCCGCGGATACCTTGATAGGACTGAGTAACTGCTCCTACTGATTAAACGGACATGCTTCAAAGAAATACGAACAGTGCCGGCTGGGGCATGCAGCTTAAAATGAGGCCTATCCAGCAAAACTGCCTGAAAAGCAGTCTTTGCTTTTCAAGACTGATGCTAAATGGCGTTGCAAGGCCAAACACAGCATTCAATTTGGACATAATAGCCAAGGTTTCTATCCACCCAACAAATATAAAATGCGACAAGTAGTTTTGGGATTCGCTATAATAATGCGGACAAAAAGAAGTTTATGCTGTCGTCGAGACTGAGGCAAGCGTCACGATGATGGCTATGGAAAGATACAATTTCGATGACATATGAGTGCATTGATTAAACGAAGAACAAATATCGCTGTTTATTTGGTCTTAGAAAATATTTAAGAATTGGCCTGTCTATCAAAAGCTTGTAGAGCAGAAGATTCAACAACGTGCTCTACGGGACATTCTTACAGATGTCAACATGGTCAAACAAATGAAAATACAGAAACTGAGATGACTTGCTAGGACGCTTGTAGCGTGTAAATCAAACAAAGTTTGCACCAGTTTGAAATTTCAATAGACTTCGAATCTATCACTGGTACTGGAACCACTTAAGGTGGTGCCTCCAAGTAAAGCCCGAACAATTGTTTGTGCGTAACTGGAGTCAGCCAACTAGTAACAGGAAGTCAGCAATGAAACCCACCAGTCTGGAAAGTGGGGAGAGTACGATAACTTTGGCGCCAAGAATTGATAACTGTTTTTTGTAGAACAGATCAATACAAGCACTTTTTACTATGGTTGGAGGGGGTCTATCTCCCTCCGTTTGGGCGGGAGGGGCAATTTTATAAAAACAGTGCTAACAATTTAAAACAAATATTAAAAGATAACGGTAATACTTACAACTAAGTTTTAAATCTTTTTTTAAAGAGAATACTTTTTTCTATCAGATGTTTTTTAAATCAAGTGAAACCTATGCATAGTCTTTGAAAAAACGGACTTTAAACTCAAAAATTGCGAAAAAAAAGGTAAAACAAAACTTTGAAGTGTGATTTTTCAAAACTGTAAAATATAAAATACTATTTTTTTTTATAAAATTCGTTGTCCATATTAATTTTAAATCATAAACTGAAAACAAAATGATTTTATGTTTTCTGGTTTTTGAGAAAATGGAAAATTTAAAAATAGTAGTAGCAATTCCTGTACAGAAAGCTCGGTTCGTATATATGCATCCGCCCATTCGGGTCTGGTAAAATCACGATTTGGGCAGATTTCTTCTTTGCTTCTTTATTGCAAACAGCATTATCATCAACTTTCAAACCACACCAGCTTTAAATTTAAGTAGTAACTCCGGCAATAGAACCATCCATGCCCTGAAAGGTTAATTAAGTTTTCTTAGATCAACGCATCGAACCCCATATGCAGATACCAAGTATGAAATACCAAAGGGGGAGAGTTATGGTTTCAATTAAGGTATCGTCATCATTTCATTAACATCGTTGGAAAATGAAAACTCGAATTGGATAAAGTAGTTAATTGATTGATTATGTGTACTCTTGCACTGCACATTCAAAATTTTTCCAGACATAATTATAATTAAATACCTAATGATTTTATCAAAAAACAAGGGCAACTCGTGCCTACTATTTGTTTATATTATTATGTGATTATGATGACGAATTTTTGATTTCTCATACTGCATATAGAATCAAATGCATATCATTCAACGAATCAGACAATATTAATTTATAAGCCCACAACAAATTGAGTTTATAAATTTAGGCACAACGCCAAAGCCATTTCTCATAATAAACGGCAGATACCATATAAAGCCACATATAAAGTTTCTCCAAGACTTTAAGATAAAAAAAAAATTAAATTAAAATCCGAGACATTTAGACCGGAATTTTATTTGAAATTACATCATGGGGTAGTTGGCAAGCACAACGATGACGATGATGATGCTAATGGGACAATGGGAGTGTCTCTTTAAAATTTGTATATGGAATCACCAAACATAATATCAAATGCATACATATGTAGTTCAATAAATATCTTGTTAAAATTCAAATAGACTTCTAAGCTCATTTACCGAGATAAGATTGTTGTATTCCTTACGCGTCATTAAGCATGTTTATTACATCAATTTTCATTTCATTAAAACAAATTCTGAGGCATTCCAATCTTGATATTTTTCTTAAAAAAAATATATGCTAAAATTTAAAACGTAGGCATACATATATACCTACTTATGCATAGCGATTCGCGATACTGCTTCACCGAATTTTCCTTTTTTATACAATACATCTGAAGACTGTATAAACAATGAAGTACATTATATGTAGACTGAATAACCTAACCGGTATCGAAAAGAGATGCAATGTGCAACACTACTTTTAGGCAAACAACTGACACTTACGTTATTAATGCCACTTGTCGGCTTGTTGGACCGTGTTTAGAGTGGGAAATTTGAGACCGGACTCACGAGAGTTTGTAGGCGAGAGGGGTGAGGGGTGAGTACTCTTGTGAGGCAGCTTCAAATTATAAACATCGGAAGCATTAATAATAAATTTATGGATGTTATTTTCTTTTATAAAATGCAAAAAATTCGCGTCGTACAACTGTCTCACTTCACAAAAATTCCACCCGCTATAAGAAAGGCGTCCTCAATTGAGGACCTGTGTAATCACGAGAGTACTCACCACACGACTCAAATTTCCCAGTCTAAACACGGTCTTGGTGGTTGTTTCGAGAAATTTTTGATTGCATGTTGTGGAACGACATCGAAAATATTATCCTCGTTCCCTTTTTCGCTGTGGACAAGATGATGAAAAACGTCCAACACCGGAACAATTGTTAAAAAGAGCCTGTTTAGGATCCATATTAACATACTGTCGAAAAATCTTTCTAATTGTAGACGGAGTCGCAGGTTCTTAATCTGTTGAATGAGATACATTTGCGTGATCGGAAGTCGGAACACATATATCACGCAATTGAGCATAACGGTGAGATAACTATTTTAATTCATCAATATTGATCGCTGAAACTATTGATTATAAATTGAATTGTTTGTCGCTCATCGATATTCGCACGGGAAGCCAAATTTTACACGGAATTCTACATAAGTCTCGGAATCATCGATCCGTACAAACAATTCTGCAGCGGAAATTGGTTTCATAAGTCGACGAATACATTTCAATCGGAATGTACCTACAATCTCCATGAACTGATTTACAAGTAAGTTCAAAAGCCAACCAAATTATGTCAGCTTTTACTATTTACTTATGTGGTTTTTCATTGGGCGCAAAAAGTGCTTTTTTTATTAATCTAGATATATTTTGTTCCCATCTTTTTTAGTTTTTAGATATTTGATTGGTCAAAAAAATCAAATACAGATTACTTCTAGATCAAAATCTCGAAATCTCGATTTGATGTGAGATTTTTTCATTTGCTTTCACATACACAAAAATGTGTTACTCTGTACACTTGTCAAGTTAGTGCGGACTAAGTTTATCTCCCTCTCGCCAATTAATAAATGAACAAACATATAAAATGATACACACAAACAAATCTGTTTACGTTACATTCGGCAACAAAAACCTGAAATCTCAGAGCATTATCTGAAGTTTCTAATGAAAAACCACATTAGTACTTTTTTTTTGCAGGATCAAGGACTTCTGAGTTATAAACCAAAAAAGGGAAATTTAAAGCTTCCCCCTTCACATTTTTGCGACCAACCTATAATCGGGGACTTTAAGTATGTTTACCTCCTCGCTAGTGACGCAGACGCTAGTCTAAACGAAGCTGCATACTTAGATTTTCGGCCCTCGATTCGGATTCAAGGGTGATCTGATAGCGATGGGTATTCCATGCAGTGCTATAGTATTACGTACGATATGCGGTTGAATTATTTCAGGTGAGGAACGCACTTAGCTATTTGGGTGGAGCACAATGAGAAGCAAAAACTATACACCCCTGGCGGTGTTCAAATGTTGCTAATGTTTTCATAATACATACTATATAGTCCTATATCTCATCATTTTCGAGGCTATTTTTCGAATAAAGGAACTCCTGACCAAATATACGCCCTAAAAACAACAGCTTAACAGCTAGATGTAGATCATTAGGAAAAAAACATTCTTGCATCGTCGTAGAATCATCGTTTTTAATTTTTGGCCAATTCAAATATGTGGTTGTTCCACAAAAATTGTTCAGTGACGCACCTTCCGAGAATGAAAAGTTATTAGGTTTCTTTAATGTAAGTGTCATTTATGGATAGTAGCTTTGGGGATGATATGCTCCAAGCTCCAACTAATTGCCCAACTAATTTGATAAATAAAAAATAACAACCCTTTAACAAAATTATTGTTCGTTTCTAAAAGGTCTATTTAAACTCAAGTTATAAACTCAATCTTTGTACATACATTCAAACAATCACAATATTCACAACCAACCGGCAGACTAACTTATAGCCATGCCAAAATAAAAACTTACTTCTTTCAACATAATATTGTAGAAAGTTGAATTCCTAAAACAAAAGACCAACGCGTGTTATATAAATCAACAGAGTTACGCGAATTTGAACTTCTTAAATTAAATAAAACAGTGAGAAGAAACAAATAATGTCTGCACCTATACTCATAGCATCTGTGAGTTTACCCATAAATTAAACCAATTAGGGTTGATAGAATTAATTGAATATTTTTCCACAGTATCAACAAAGTTATAAAATAATGTTTCTAATAGATTTGAAATAATTGAAAGTGAAAGATCAGTTTGAATGAAGAGTTTTATTTTGGGCACTGATATTTTGTTTTTATTTTATATTTACATTGCCTACAACTTGTGCGTTACGTAGCATTTACCTCAATCGCTCTACAGTGCGTTTTTTTACGCTGTGATAATATAAAAGACAAGGACAAACAAAAACAAGTAAATGCAACGACAGAGTCGCATAAATTAGCTGTTGTTGCAGATTTCTGTCTAAGTTCTTAAATGCGGACACTGAGTTAACTCTTTGTGTTAGTTTGTTTTTATTCAGAGTTTCGGAACTAAACTTAAAAAATTAAAAAAAATTAGTGGCACTGACAGCTCCGAAGAACCACATTAGCCTAGTGACTTACAACTCTCCAAACCAATCCTTTTGTGTGCGTTGTTACTTCTACAGGATTGGAGGGGACCTTCAATTTTATGTCGAATCCGAACGTCTAAGGTGAGAAGCACTCATCATGACAATGATACTCTTATGGAGAAATTGTCACTTCTCCGGAAGGGGCAGTGCAGAACTAAACTTAGGAATACTTTTTTCAGTCTATTTTAAAATCAGCGTCAATTCCCTTCAGTTAACCGTAGTAAGTTGTTGAGATAACTTTTGTTGCAATACCTATTAAAATAAAAAGCACTGTGAAACTTGATTTGGTGGCAACATCATAAGAGCTTAAAAACATAATGGGACTTTACTTTTCAAAATCGTAGGAGCAGTTTTTAAATAGATCGATTTTTGTTTAATAGTCCAGTAAAATTGTCGCTTAGTGTACGGATTGATGTGTGTCGAATGCGGTAGTTCTGATTTTATTCAGGCTTGTTTATGATGGTAGCCCAATTAATAATTCAGTTTTTTGACTTCGAGCGTTGAATGCAACTTTGTCAAAAACCGCGAATATTTCGTATTTTTTCCACATTTTAGCGTTATAACCCTAAAACACTAAATTCTGACTTTTGCAGACTTGTTTATAATATTGGGCCAGTGAATAATCCAAGTTTGTGACCTTAAGCGCCAAACGCAAATTTTTCAAAAAATCTAAAAAACCTATCCTGGGGCAGTAGTCTGTGGAAGAAGACGATATGTCCGAGGGCACAAGACATCGACGATACATAAGCATCCCATGATGGTGATAAAAACCTATAAACCTAAACATTCCAATAGGACTCTACAGAATATTGCGGAAAATAGCCCAATTCGAAAAAAATAACTTTGCTTTATCTCGGAAACTATTGGGTCTGCAGAAACTAATATAGTCTCATATTGTAGCAAATGTTGTCTTCTTTAAAAACGTTCTGAAAAATCACTGTCGAAAACTATTCCTTTAGGGTTACTTATAATCGGCAAAATCTGAAAAAAAGTCCGGAATTTTCGAGTTTTTACCGATTTTTGACAAAGTTCCGTTTGGTTGAGGTCAAAAACTTGGATTATTCACTATGCCAACATCATAAACAAGTCTGCAAGAATTCACAACGGATTTGAAAAAAGTTAAAAAAAAAAAACAGTTCTAGTCAATTACCGTTAGCCTTGGTGTACACAAGCGGTCTTTTGCCGAGAGGTTTCGCCGCGGGACCACACTTACGTCATACAACAGAACTCACAAATAAATCGAGTGATTAACACACGTCACAAACGTTCGGTGAGCTTGAGGCTGCGGTACTTCCTGTCTCCCAGATTCCGACGTTACCGCTGCCTCACCGCGCAGGTTCTTGCTGGTTTCAATACATTGCCCAATATTGTAGATCGAAAACACCGCCCGTGTGCATTAAACAACTGCGCTGATGCAGCGTTCACGTTTAACTTAATAGTAGTAGTTTTATTTTTATCTCGATTTTTTAAGAATACATATCTTGCCTTTATAATACCTTGAACCGCAAGTAATAATACCGTAAATAATCGTAATTTTTCAGCATACATCTTACGATTACTTTAAATACGAGTATAACGTAGGCTTGGACCACATGACATGATGTCATTCAAATAAAGAAAGATCCGAATTTGCAGTTTTTGTGCTGTCACTATATTAACGTCATCGCATTCGATGGAATTTCTTTAGACATTTTGCAGTATGTTAGTATTTCCGTTCGAGTTATTTGAAAAATAATAAGACGACAGATAAAAGATGCATATCTACATTTAGATTTTAAAGCGACCATTACACGATCAGTCATTTAACATCAATCACCTGTAAAAATAAGTCTGAATGCGTGTATTTGTTTGACAAAAAGTCAAAACCCTTTTGATTTTGCCTGATGCCTGATTATATGTGTAGATGACTGACTGTCCTCTGACTGACCGTGTATGGGTCGCTTAAAGTTGCGAGTGCGATTATTACAAGGATCAATAGCAGTTCACATGCAACAAAGAGGCAAAAGATTACGATGGAGTCTACAGTGTAATAAGTGCAAGAGTTCGTCAAAATGTCCCAATTATACTCGACTTCATTTTGATTACGATAATGGATTATTAAGTCAGCCGCTGTTAAAAAAAAAATAAAAACTATAGATATATGAAGAATAATGCGAAGGTTGAAATGTTGAGTTATTTAAATTCATTTGAAAGCCAATTATGCAATGAGGTGCTTCTATAATTATAGAAAATCCTTGCACAATAAAGATAAGGTATTTGAATAAAAATATTTTGTTTGTGTTTTAAAAGTTAACATTCCTGGTAGTAAAGTGAATTCAAGAGGACAGAGAAGCGTCCACAAGTTTTTTTTCCCAAAACCCATTATTAAGACGATGTTCATATTGGAAGTAGTCACCCGACGCATTATGACGTCTATATGTTTTGTCTCCTTCCCACTTCGCTGTAAGAAAGAGACGTGGTTTAGCGTCCACATTTTTAGATTTTTTTAAAATTCTCATGGATGCATTTTGACATTCGCTATTCTGACATTTGTAATTTATTATTTTCTTCGCTTTTTGCGCCAATATTTTGAAAGTTTTCACAAAATTCGGTCACTTTAGGTTCGAAATTTCAATTAAACATGAGTCTATAAAGAAATTGTAAACATATTTAGGCTCATTTCCATTTCACATATTTTGTTTTTCTGTTTCGTGTGGTTTCGTGAATCCTTTGTGTCTGAATACGGCAGACTGGACATATGTCAAAATGAGTTGTATGAGTGAGTCCAATGTGAACATCGTCCTACTCGCATCTAACCGTGGTGAACATCTTGTGCCTATAGTACCTACCTAAGCTTAAGATCTGGATTGACCAGTCCCTTTTGTAAGGTTGTTGGAGGCAGCTATAACTAAAAAGGGAGGGAAATCGTGTTTTCACTAAGGCACTTCTCCTTTCATTAAGTAGGTAAAGGCAGCGCAGGAATTCCCCATCATATTCAATCAACGATGGCGTATACAGTTCCAGTCAGCCTTAACCCGAGCTACTACGACTTATTGATGATGTATATCCATTGACGTACTAGATATGGACCGCCAGTCGGTTGAAATTTTCATACAAATAGCCAAGAAAAGTTGTTCCATCTTAAAACAGCCTAAAAACGCCATCATCTTTTAGTGTTAAATACGTGTTCTAATTTCGCCATTAGAATTTAAATGAAAACGATAATATATTCATCTGTAAGTAACTCATGACATAAGGAGTGGATGTGTTTTGTAAAATAAAAGTAGTTTGATAATAATTTCCACCAAAATATTTCAATAGTAATTAATTAATTAAAAAAATCATATCACTGCTATACAGATTCCCTGCTAGTAGTTGATGGCGCCCCTAGTTATGTTGGAACACGCGTGAAGTTGGCTACTGGCGGTCCATACCTAATACGTCAATGTGTATATCTATACTCAGTATTGTCAGACCGAAGACCCCCCAACAGATGGCGCACACAAATAGAACAAAGGCAACTCCCCAATATCGCATAGGGAGGGAGACATGTTGGTTGATGACGTACTCCATCGTGAGCTGTGGGCACTGGACACCATATTTAAAGTAAGTATATAAGCAAGCTATAGCATTGGTTGAAAAGGAACTCGACCTTCGAAAAGAAAATAGTTGTACGAACTTCAAAAATATCATCTATTCTGATCTGAAATCGTGTGGCAGCCTCATAGGGAGTGCCATAACTCATAAGAAACAGCCAAATAAAAATATTTGCAAATGTCAATGGGTGCAGAAAAAAAGAAATGCTCGTCAAAACCTTTATTTTCGAGGTCACAGAGAGGACTTCTCATCGGACAATAGAGATAACTTTTTGGAATTGGTGAAACTGATTAAATGGCAAATATGACTCTGTTGTAAAGAAGCATTTGTTGAGAATCGACCATTCGATGTCTGTTAAGCCATTGAAAGACAATTTCGTGAAGATAGTTTCAACTCCTGAATTCGTTTGTGATCCTCAAAGGAAAATTAGGATAATTAAAATACATAGGTGCTGCAATCAGACGTAATAGGTGCTTTTGTCTTCTGAATGCACCATTACATTTTTTTCATTCTGGTGCGCGATATTTTGGAAGGAGTTAATGCATCACAGGAATACTTGCAAAAATCCGGGTTTAATATAGAAAAAAGTTTAATAAATATTAAGGCACGCGCGAGTTTTCTTCTTGAAACCAAACAAGCAAAAAAGCTCAAGTCGCTAGTTTGAAGTTGGAAAAGGAAACACGAAGATCTATATTAGAACTTCAGTATACATTTTACACTGAACTTATATATCGGTCTAAGGCCATATGGCAGACATTGCGTCAGTTTTATCAGCTTTTCAACCGAAAATATTGCTGTATGGAACGGAAAAGAACTGCGTGCTGTTATTCAAATGCTTACCTCGACATTTAAAGAACTAACACAAAAAAGTATAATATTGTTAATCGGGAGAATACGTCGTCACATGGTTGCTGCAAAAATAAATTTAAAAGATGCAGGCATTTGGACAGACTATAAGTTTTAAATTTTTTGTTTCATTGTTAAAAGTGGGACTTTTCATTCTCAGACTAGTTACCGAGTCATTGCCTATGTGAATTTATGTAACGTCTAAGTGGCATGGTTTGAACGAAGCTTTTATAAATAAAATCAACAATGAGCCATAATATAGGTTGACTATTTGGCTACTTTCAATCGAAAAGGAACACACAAAAAAGAAAGATTTTGATGATATAATAGAAGCACTGAGTGCAATAAAAGCTCGAAATGACCGTTAAATAAAATCGTGTTTTTTCTTAAATTTTTAAGGGGTTTACGCTTGTTTTACCGCCCGGGTGCCACTGCCTCTTAGTACTCCCCTCCCTATATAGGTACCTTTTTACTTATATCAATATACTTGATGCTATATTATTTCTTTCTTGGGTCATATTAAAATATTTCCGAATGAAACCTGACATAACATTTCATTCTATGCATATCACAGTTTATTTTTAAGCTTTAATATTAAAAACTAATTTAAGTGAAATATTATTTATAAAAAGAATTAGTGAACTACTACGACCCAGTCATGCATTTTGCTTTAATAAGAACTGTGAATGTGTGTGCTTGCTTATTTATAAATTAACACCGGTAAATTGAACTTTATACCCAAGCTATAGCCCTACCTTCATGGTACAACATTTTTCCTTCCACTTGAAGTGAAAAATCGATACACTTCACATATATAGCCTTAGCAACGATTTCCCCAGTTCGACCCCCATTTCGTCCTGAAAAATATCGCTATGTAGTAAAAATTGTATAAGCCTGCAAAGGGAAGGGAAATTCTGCAAACTACATTATGTACTCATTGAAATTCAATCTGCAAATAACCCGGATAGTAGGTATCAGGTGTATAATCTATACATTAGATGATATAAGAGGGAAGGATATAATGCTGAGCTGAAGGGGCTTACGCTTAGTAGACGAAAAGCCATCGACATCAGCGACAGCGACGAAGAGACGATAAGACAAACCCTCAAAGACTGCAATGCAGGAAAACGTTATGAACGTGTGTTGCGAATACAGCTGACTGGCGAAGATACATATTTATCTTTATCAACTTTGTATGGATTTTATCTATAGATAGGTAGGTATATACACAAGTACATATTTGTGGAAGGTTTTCCTATTTAGGAATGAATTCGTTATATTTAATCGATGGATGGTGTTATTAACCTGTTATTATCGGCCGGCAACTGAAACGTCTGCTTTGCCTACCGCATAGATGTCGACACGCGTTGTCTACTAGACGTCATCTTAACCTGTTTCTATTACAAGTCCCTATTTGTCAGCTAAAATGGTTACAAAAACAAGACAGCGTATCTATAATATTGTCATATTAATTAGTTTTATTTGGCGGCAGTGAATCAACAATCAATACACTCTTCATGTTAAAGTCTTGGAGCTTAGCTTAGTTGCCTTCTGACAGTGGGCATCACCTAATAAGGCAACAAAAAACAGTCAAAACCGCGCAAACACGTCATATAAAGTTCGAGTATACGATAGGAGTAGGTGTTAGTATTGCAACAAAAGTATCTGAATCTGAATATAGTTTGAACATGGTTTGGTTAGTGTAGGCGATGGATAATGACTTTCATATATCCAAATCTATTTTATATCTATGCCTGTAGGTTACTATTTTTTTTTAGAAAGAGAAGTTTCATGTTTCTTATAGCTAAATACACCCACGTGTTTTTTTAATTAATAATAGTCATGCAGCTCAGCTCCTGATGTATTTGTGGCACAAAATAATTAATTTAATTCGAAGCTTACACATTTAGTAACTACATAATTCTTTTTAGTAGTTAAATTCATTTAATTCATTAAGTGGGTTACAAGGCTGAGTTGAGTTTCGGGTTAATTTGCCAGCAATTGCGAGTTGTTTATTAAAAGTAATTAAAGTCACATATTATGTATTCAATGTATGGTGGAGTATAGTTAGTTGACCTAAAATGAACTTTGAATCGATTATGTATGGCATGCGTGTTTGAACTAGAACCTTAAAGTGCAAACTCAGAATATAAATAAAAGGACACTATGCATGTCTATAGGACAAAGCTTAACCTGTGGACAAAATAACTCAATTTACACCAAAAGAAAAATGCTTGTTTGATTCAAGCACATTGCGTGATCAGCTGTAAATCAAGCATATTCAATATTTAAATCGAGTATGCCTGCAGGGTTGATATTTTTATAGCTGTGGACTATGTGTCAATCCAAATAAAACCGAATGGATGCTCTTCACCACTTTGGCCGGCTCATAGTCCCAATGGAACCACCTAGGAGCTCTGTGTGAGCTAATTTCTTCCTTTGGACTGCGGCACAGACCAACAACTGGTCCCCTTAGCTTTTCAAAGCACTCACTCACTCTCCATTTCAACTTTCACCTTTGAAGTTTCTGGAACTTCCCTATGAGACTGGCTTTTCGGACTAGCACTTTCTCTATTTTTTGGCGAAAGAATCAAAGCACTGATTTATAACCTAGTAGGTGTGCCTTGACTAGACCTTATACATTTTGTAATTATTTCGCGTTTACTATCACCAAAACATTTTAAAGCATCATAAACATTTTCAAAATTAAATTAAACCTTGCAAAGGAATCACATCAGAAGCAAAATCGATAAAACTACCTTAACCTTAACAACGAATATGCTGCAAGCCAGCTCCTTCAAACATCTTGGTTGTTTATTGTTTTGTAAAATATTTATTTTAAAAATTATGAAACATTGTGTCCAGTGTTAGTGTCTAACAATAGTGTTTAAGTGTGAAAAAATAAAATATTATTCAATAAAAGTAAAAAAAAGAAGACTTTTCGCTATCGCGGTGTCGCGTTATTTGGGCAAAAAAAACGTTAAAAAACAATAGTAAAAAATTATCAAAAACAAAAAATAATATTGATAAAAATAAAAAACAAGAACAAGTGAAAATTATTTTTGGTCTGACATCTGCTTGAATGAATGACATCTTCCTGCCCCTTGATACTGGTTATAATTATTGAAACCGGTCTTCTAACGTTCCAAGCTGTTCAACTTTAAATTTAATTTAAGATTGAAGTTTGTGCAACAGATACGAATTTTCCGTTATTTTATATTTTATTGATATTTGTGTGCACGATGATATTCTCAGTGTATTAATTTGTCCAAATTTCTATTTTTAATTTCTTAGGACCAGAAGACCGTGAAAAAGAAATTGTTTTAAACCGACAATCAAGGACTCGCAGAAGTCTTTTATCTGTCTCAAGCGAAGCAAACGAATTTTTTCCGACAGTTGATCAGATGGCAAGTAAGTTAAGAGTGTATGAACAAAGCCTTCAACGTCTTATATTTTTTTTATACATTTAACATATAATTCTTGAAAGAACAAAAGATAATAATGTGTACATAGACAAACTTTTTAATTTAACTTTAATTGTATGAAATAAGTACAAAATAATGTTAAATAATGTTGTAAATAAAAATTATGAAAATATATAAGTGAAGTTAGAATTTTAATAGAACTTTCAGGTGGAAAAACTGATGTGTAAGAGAAAGTATCTATAAATTTTTAAATAAAAACTTTCGTTGTTTCAAGCAACACGTCTGTCATATTTTTAACATGAAGATTATTGTTGCCAAGCAATTAATGTTTTTGATCAACTAATCTCATGTTAATGCAACACAAACACGGTCGCAGAATCACTTTTATTTTTAAAGCAACAAATTTATCATAGTACAAACATCAGTAACGCTCTTGACAAACAATGAATGCGTTTAATCATATATATTATTTTGAAATCAATTTTATTTTTCATGTTCATGCTACCACATTTGAAATTTAATTTATCAAAAATCAATCACGCTTCATCTTGCAAATCAACAACAAGTCTAGGTTGACGCAAAAACAAATAAGAAATGTATTTAATTCTACCAAGGGTTTTCTTTGGGTGTATGGCAAATATGTTTGTATACCTATTACAAACAACTTTAGTTTTTTTAGGACTTTTCAATCGATTAGATTAGAAGTTGGACTATATGCGGCTATGGGCACAAACACAACTTTAAATTGTTATTGCTTTGCTATTACTGCAAGTCACGAACAGTCTTAGACGATTGGTGGCCGTGTGACGATTTAGGCAAAATCAAAGTATACGATCTGTCACATTTAAAATCACTTTAGGTTAGATAATTAAGATTTATATAGAGGTTTAGAGAACCCTTGGTACTTAAATAAAAGGAAGCCTTGATGTTGACAAATTTGTGTCAGGAAAATCCATTTTTTATTCGGAAAATATTAATGTGTCGCCACTCTTATGTGAGCCTTACCTGTAGGTCATATTTGTATAGGTAAAAGGTTGGGGGGTTACGTACGACCGGGTTTACCACTCAAGTTTCAGGCAAAGCTAGAAATGTCAAAGCAAATATTTTTTGATGCAAAATCAGGTACGTGCGTAACAAAAGCCTGAATATATGTAGATCGCAGTCGGTGCTGAAGATATGGAAAGATATACATATAGGAAAGTCCACCATCGATCAAATATTCGCACTACGGCAGATCTAGGAAAATACAAAGAAATTTCAAATCGATACCCACCATCTATTGATCGATTTCAAGGCCGCGTATAACAGCACGATATTGACATAATGGGAAGAACAAATCGTGATGTCATTGAGCTTTGAGAAGGAAGCCAGAAAGTTGGGTTTAACGATGAATCAGGAGAAAACCAAATTTATGCTGTCAACAAGAAAGGGCACCCAACACCGACGTCTTGGACAAAACTTCACCATAGACAGCTATAACTTTTAGGTGGTCAATCCAACAGCGTAGCAGGTGGCGCACGCAAGTGGAAGGAACCTCAAACAACTTGGCATGCGAAACTGGAGGCAGCTACTTAAGTTAGTGTAAGTAAGTCGTTGCGTTTGCTTTTTTAGGGGGTTTTAGGCCTGTCTTTCCTTCTTAGCGATTATAACACAGATCTTCGATTAATACTGCCTTTTTGACGGAATTCTTAGCGCCTCTTCCTTTTGTACACGATCTAAATTAGTCGTGCTGCAATTTTTTTTGTTAATTGTCGAACATTATCAACCGTATGTAAGCGCTTTTTCTTTCAGCTTGGTTCACAGAAGAGAGCAGAGTTCTCCTGTCCCTCAACTTCATTTAATCTATACTCTTACACGATTGTTGATTTTCATTATCCGTCATCAGTTCATCAATCATCACAAGAGAATAGCAATGATCAAAAGAGAAGCCCAAAACAAAAAAAAGACAGAAAATAAGTATTCTACTTTAAGATACCCATTTTTCTCTAAAACGACCACCCACACATAACATGATCGCTGCAAGGATCTTTACTTAGGATGGCTACATCGTAAGCAAAGAATAACTGATTTAATTTTCAACGACTGTAAAAGGAAGTAGATAACTGAGGTGTATAAGTCGTATACTGTCCACCTGCAATGAAAAATAAATTATTAATTCAGCCATACAGTGGCATGTATGAATTTCAGTAAGTCTGATCCCAAAATGCTTTAGACTTCAGCTAGTTCTTGGAAAAAATATTTTCCGAGATATTCTTTTCTAGAACGACAGAAAGCTGGGCAGTGACAAGAGAAGGTCTGGAGTGTCTTCGTGTACCTCTTTATCACCACATCCTCGGCAAGTCGTCTGTACTTATTCGCTTCATTTTTAATTTATGGTATATCCAAGCAAGTTATGCCCGGTAGTAATAGCGATAAAAGATTACAGAGCAGCAAGTTATACAAGCTTCGGTTTAATTTCGATGGCAGAAATCGCTTTTATTGTCGCTTGGCTGTCAATGAAAAAACTGATATCAGCTTGTGATATTGCCAACATTGCAACCTGTTTAGCAGCTGTTGTCACTGCCAGAACCTAATCTGGGAAGACGCTGCTGTAATCATGAAGTCTAACTGAGCTTGCTAGTCCAAGGGTTTCTGAATTGAACCCCGCACCAACACCGATATCCATTTTCGAACCATCAGTACAATTGGTAATTGTCGATTCAGAGTATGGATGACTTAGCTGAACTGCGCTGTTTACTTTTAATTCTTGTAAAAAGAGATCAAGGGGTTTAATGTTAAGTGTTTCCATTCTCGCTGTGGGGGTGGTTCTCATTGCCCCAGTAGTACCAATACAGGTCATTCTTTGAATCCTGCATATGGGTAATATGTTAGAATCGGTCAAACTATATAGCAGTGTACATCCACATGCAACTCATTCTTATACTTCCGATCGCCTTTGTGGGTTAATTTATCCTAAGTAAACTTGCACAGATATAGCCGTTTTATATTCTACAAACAAATTATATTCAAAAGTTACTATCTTTGTTTCGTCAACCCTTCCCAATAAAGCATTCGCTCAACGCTGCTAATAAGTTTAAATATAAGAATTGTGAGCAATCAATGCTAACTTAAATCCAAGATAATGACCAAAAGGTGAAATTCATGAGTTCCTATACAAAACAATCCAAAATTGAGGGTGATGGAAACTGCTGAATCAGTTGGTAAATGCACTTTTTCCATTTACCTATAAGTAGGAACTCATCAAATAGCTTAATTTTAATATTCGCATTTTATTCCAAAATATCGTTTATCTATAAATGTGTAAGAATAATATAAGATGTCCATTTGATAAATAAACTACTATCGACAGATTGGTTATTCAAAACTTGAAATACATTCATTAAATTTCTTTTTAGTTGTTAAGATTGAAAAGTAAGGCGCCAGTGTAGTCTGTTGTCTGTCTGACAGTGGTCACCTCGCATCTGCAAAGCAAAGCAATGTGGGATTATCTAATAGCAAAAAGTCCAACTTGTCCCTGGCCTGCGCATTTACATTTGCAAAGCAGAAGTAGATGTGAGTGAAGTACATTTTATAGTTGTAGAGACACCACCCAGGCATACACAAATCCACGCAAATAATTCAAACCAAGTACATGAAAGCCGTGAACTTTTATGGTTCAAAAAGGGCTGGAGAAGGCCATCACATCAGAGCTAACACCTCTTCTGGCATGACTGTATGAATATCTAACAAACTGGAGTGGGTATTGCTATGATTCATAGGTTGCTGGGTGTATCCAGGATTATTTCAATATTGATTCTACAGGTCAATTTATCTATTTAAAATAATGTATGTACTATATATTGGCTTTAGTGTAGGCAAATTTTTTTTTAAGTTGATCAGTATCGGGTTCCTCATTATATTACGAAATAGACAAGTGACGCAAGTAATGTAGGTGGGTGACTATTTAAAAATCTTAATATTCCGTAGTCCATCACTTTTAAGAAATATTCATAATTTTTAAAACATTTTTAGTTGTGAAGCTTTAATAAAAGCTGTCATACTTCTGACATCTCAAAAAAATATATTCTGTTATAAAATATAACCGTAATTTCAAGTTTAACACCAAAAATGTCACTACCATGGTATTTCCTAAGCCCTACCTTTGCTACATCTCCAGAATATATCAGCGAAATTATAAAACGTTCGAAAAATCTAGTAACACAGTTTTGTGAGGTTAATATGAATAGCTAATTCCATGCAGTAAGTTTATTTTTAATAGTTTTATCGAGTAATATAAGAGCTGTCTTAGGAGTGTCCCACATAAAATGATAAATTCTCTACAAGAAGTAAAAACCTGGAAAAAATCAATTTAACGATCGAAAAAGATTCACCTTTTTCCTTATAAATAACGGTATTTGTTGTTTATATTTGAATATTGGTGCTATAACTATAAAAAAACAACCAGAAATGTAATATTTTTCAAGTCGAATAGACGATTACAGTATTCGTTCTTTGATATCATCATTACCATGATGAGTGATTTTGCATGTATTTTGATCGCATCTATATTATGAACTACTTTTGATTTGCATTATTTATTTAAATTCGATTTTATTCTCGTAAAACACCTATCGATATTATTGCCATGCCTCCTTTTCTAAGCGGTCATTACCATGATCAACTTTTCTTAAGAAATATTTTGAGCATCATGGCTTCAAAATGGTTGCATTTACTCGTCTTGATCGTTTTTCAAGCTCCGATGACGAATTTGATATCAAATAAGTCACGAATATGAGTTAAAATAACAACAAATTAATTTGAACCTAATCTTAAACTCTTGTACATTTTTGTTTAAAAAATTGTTTTATTTTCGTATGGCTACGTTCAAGAATCATGTTTAAGTTTTTTTAATGATGTCCCATTAAAATTAAAGCTGTTATATACACATTAATAAAAATGGAGTGTCTGTTTGTAATGTCAAAATAGCAGTATTTTGCTACACGCATATGAAAGCATATACACAGCCCTTATAACAAAACACACATTTTTAAAATGTTTGTCTGTCTGTCTGTCTATCTGTCTGTTTGTCCTGGCTAATCTCGAGAACGGGTGGACCGATTTCGACGGGACTTTCAATGGCAGATAGATAATGCTGTAGTGCGGAACTATTTCATTTACTCCCTAGATGGCGCTTAGGTCGCTTTTTTCTAGAAAAATCGTTTTAATACACAGTCAGAAACTTGACAAATTTTGACGGAACTTGCCACTTACAGATAGCTGATGTTGTAACGGGTGACTTAGGTTATTTTATTTACCCTCTAGATGGCACTGGGGCTCCCTAGGCGCTCGGGTCGCTTTTCTTCGCATGTTCTTATATATGAACCGATCAGAAACTGCTGGACTTTCAGGACTTTCACTGACAAATAGCTGTTGTTGTTGGAAGTAACTTATGAAGTATATTATCCCAAAGATGACACCCGGGAAGCTTTTTTGAAAACTCTTATATATGATCTAAAAAGCTTTTGGCAAAATGTTGGACCAATATAATTACTCTTTCAAAATCAATGTTTTCTCCCTTATTTTGTCTGCGGCAGCAACGCGCCGCTTAACATCTAGTAAAATGGCGGCCCATTGCAGAAAAACTTTTCCTAGTGCAATATGAACCAAAACCTAGCATTATAATACAAAATCAGTTTATTTTAGGAAATGTCAATTTTTGGGTCCAAAATATTAATATTTTGAAATATTTACACTGGTTCAATTTTTATGTATATCTACTGATGAAATACCTAGTTTCAGTAAAATCAAGAGAACATTTTCTTTTGCATCCATTTAATTTTTGCCATAAGATTGTTGAAACTCCAATAAAGTTCTTCTTGAGTAATAGAATGCAAGGTTACCTCTACACCTATACTTGGGTATAAGTTTTTTATCAGTATTGGTTTCATGTAAAAAAAAACATCGAGGTTTTAATAAAAACTGATATTTCGATGAAAGCGTACCCTAAAAAAGTAGATTTCGTCATGAGGTCCGTCGGTCTGTCTAGCGGATGTGCGTATGTTTATATGTGCGTACCTACATACGTGCGTATGAAGATGAATTTGTGACAGGATGATTATAAACCTGTGTATTGATGAATCCTTATTTTATTTATTTAATTAGTTGAGAGCAGTTATGAAAAACTCTTTTTGCAGACCTTTTTCTTTTATTTGTTTTATTGAAATTTTATTGAAATGCCGACTTTTATTATTAGTTTGCAGCATTTTTATTCTACTAAAAAGTAATAGTTGGACAGCTTTTAAGACATTATTTTGGTGCTCCCGAATGTTTGTCCAGTTATTGATTCCGGGCCACTCATTAATGAATGACAATTATGGCTACCGGAAATGGCC
This sequence comes from Baccha elongata, assembly GCA_951217065.1. Lineage (NCBI taxonomy): Eukaryota > Metazoa > Arthropoda > Insecta > Diptera > Syrphidae > Baccha > Baccha elongata. Next base: position 194,160,024 of record OX578272.1, on the reverse strand, counting down.
AAAAACCAAAGTTACATCCCATCAAAGTGCAGAAAAAATGACCCAACACCGAGAAAAACGAAATCTCCTCAAAATCTACTTGCAGAAGAAATTCGTGTAAACAACAATACCTTTTGAAAATCCAGCAAAATTGACCGTCCAAACGAAACGAATCTTAAAAATTTGTTTTACATTTTCAGTTGCTTTCCCAGTGTTTTCTGTTTAGTTTTAAAGAGAAAACATTTATATAATCAGAAAAATTGTTTTAACTACAGAAAAATTAAGAAAAAAGTACATTTATTTATAAATTAAATTGTAAAAATTTACTGAAACGTCAAACAAAATCTAGTTTTCGTCCGGTGTGAACGCTCCAAAGAGATTTACAAATCTTATGGCTCGAAATCTAGATTTCGATTCGGTGTGAAAAACCGAATATAAATTTTGATTGAAATGTCATTAATATTTCAACAAATTGTTTAAAAGATGAAACAAAATTATAACAATTGCATACCACTGGGGCTTTTTTCGAGATTTTAAATTAAATTCGGGAGTGTAACAATTGAAGTGAGACACGTAAAAGAACACAAAACGGTTTTTTTTTATCAAAGTGTGGTGTAGTTTATTTTAAAAAGTGTGTGTGTGTGTGTGTTGAAAGTGTGATGAATGTTATGTCATGTGTGTCGATGGATCTTATGTTGCTGACCAGACCCCGCCTGAACATTTATTTTTACATATACTATGTATCTCTACCTATACATTGTTGCTAAATAAATAAGAAAACTAAAAATAATTGCAACGTTGGGTGGAAAAAGGTAGAAAAAAGGGGTAAGTACATTTTTCTATTTTTTCTCAAATAAGAAGATGGTCTAGGTAACTTCACGGACACGGTGTTTGTTTCTGATTGATCGCTTTCATTGAAACGAAAATGGACTAATAAGCTACTATCACTGCAAATGCAACTGTCAATTACCCCCTTCTTCCACCCAAAAAGCTTCAATTACATTTTTATTTAAAGTTTGCTCAAGTACGTAACGTCTTTTCAACTTGACAAACGCAACAAAATATTTGCGGATTAAAAGTGAAAGTTTACTATAGAGCTGATCGATTTGCTCGTTCATGAGAATGGCGAACTGAAAATTAAATCCACGTGTGAATTGTTCATTTAACTCATTTCTTAGCCAAGTTTTATATTGTTCGCTGATATAAAATAATAATTACAAAAGACTAGAAAACGTATAGATTTTATATGGAAATAAACGAAAAAAAAAGAATAACTTACAACTGGAATAAATTTTTTAACTACTGACTATTATGGCCGTAAGTCTTGCATCCTGAAATATTCAAATTCTTATGCAAAAATATATCCAGATATAAATTTGTTCATATTATTCACTTCTTCGGTTATAGTTTGGTATTGTTCGCTCACAAATAGGTAATTATAAATAAAAAAGATAGCAGATATTAAAAAAAATTCATTTTGTTTAGAAATTGATCTGGATCTAATTTTACATCTGGATTAAAGAAGTGAATAATAGCCGAAGAGGTTTAAACTTCAATTTTGTTTTAACATTTAGAATAAAAAAGTAGGTAAATTACAGTTGAAGTTTAAACAATCACTGTGAAACTAAGGCTTAACTTAAACTTAAACATGACCCCAGAAGTAGCATGCTTCTTAATGTAAGGACAAGAAAAAGCGAGTCATTACAAATAAGGCCACAGATATAGAACAAAGCCTCATTTGAAATATGTGAATATAAACTGCCAATCAGTACGCAATAGAGTCATCGATCGAAATGCCTCAGAGTCGGTACCAATCCAAGTTAACCATTGCGTTGCTTCAAGTGGCTATGGTCCGAAACAAGAGGCTACACACGGCGGAGCCAAATCTTTGTTGAACGAATTTATTTTAATAAAAAAACAAGCTATTGTATGCAAACATTTTAAAATCGCTATATCTGAATGGTCAAACATTCGATTTCGATCCGTTTTAACATATTTTATAACATAAAAATCAATAACATAATATAAATACAAATATTAAGATTCCAGAAACGACTATTCAGTACTAAGTTCACTGAAGATCCTCAAAAAATCTTGGGTAAATGGGACCTGAAGGTTTTATGTGGCATAAGCATAACCCTAAGCCCCAAACCCCTGAATCTTTGTCTAAAAACCGAGTTCAAACAACAGGGCGAAGAATAAGAAAATATAATATAAATAGTTCCTATTTAATGAATTTAATTTATTTTTTATTAAACTTTTTTTTTTTTTTTGAAGACACTTACATACATTACTAACATAATTATTTTTGAAAATTTGTTTATTTGTTTTTTTTATAGAAATAAATACCTTTTTTAAAAAAATGCTTGAAAAATTGACTTTTCATTGGGGTGGCCGAGCAATGAAGCATCGGTGGCCGAACTTAAGATACGGAGAGGCGGACCACTGGGACGTTGTGGGTTTAAAAAATAAAAAACTAAAATAAACAATGTTTTTCTTAAATTTATTAATATTTAAAGGTTTTATATCGATTAACAAAACATAAATTAATGATGTGTAAAAAAACGTAATGAAATCGGTTTATAACTGTTTAGAATAGAATGTTTTCTGGAAATATTCTCTTAAGGGGCCGGCCACTGGCGACTCTACCTTACGATTTAAAAATAGTCTCGATAATCTGAGCATTACCACAAGATGTTATTATTTTTCGCGATGTTTCTGTAGTAGGTATTATTATATTATGTTTCTGTAGAATTTCGCTAGATGTTTCGTTTGCGTGCAGATTGAATACTACTCCGTATCAGAATGCGAAATTGTATCTCTATACTAATGAAAATTTAGTTTTTCACAAGATTACTTGATTGTGGTGATTCATCTTTAATATTCTGTTTGTAAGGAATATGATATATGATTTTAGGGATGTCACCTACATCGTGAGGCACGCAACTTCGTTTATCAAAAGTTTTGTTTGCTAACTGCGGCGACCTAGCTAAAATAATTCTTAAGTGAGGACATCAAAGTTGTGCTTTGTTTTTATTTGTAGATTTACGTTGAAATAATCATGTCATTTATAATGTAGGTAGGTACCTACCAGAGTGTAGAAAATTAATTTCTATATTTCAAATAATGTAAATATACATACCTGCATTTGAAATCCTTGAAACTTTTGTAAACTCAAACCAAGGCGATTATAATATTTTATTTGCGTAGGTACTTTAGGAACAAACCGATAAAAGAAAAACTTTTCAAATATTTGTACATACAATAATTTTCATACAATACTGCATTAATAATAAACTTTTTATATTTTTATCTAAAACTTAAACCTACATACACTGCCGGTCACTTGATTGAGGCCACAATTTTCGCAACGGTTTTTTGCGAATTATACCTATTTAAAATATTTTATTTTTATTAATTTCGTATAAATATGGTAAGCCATTTTTTTGAAATTAGATCATAAAGACCGTTTTGAACTGAATCATAGTTTTGTTCAAATAATAAAGTGAAATCTCTTCCCTTTTTAGAAATCCCGTAAAAATATGGATATTATTTGATGTTGGTTTGTGAACTTCGTTTCGCCAAATATGCCCAGGGGAAATTGCACGTTTATATTACTATTAAAATATAAGCCTATGTTCTCAATGCTAATAGGCTATTCACACCGAATGAAAATCTAGATTTCAAGCAAATGATTTCGAAATCACGTTGAAGCGTTCATACCGAACAAAATCTATACATACCTAAAGTTTAGATCGAATTTTTTCGAATTTTCAGATGACAATTAAACAAAGGGTAAGTATATACCTATATCATTATTCAGACGTTTGTTTTTGGTTAGGGTTTTGACGAACAGCACCCGCTTTCTGTTTTCATATTTGAAAATTCGAAAATTTGTAAGTTGGTAATTACAACTAGCTTCATATCTGAGGCTGAATTAACTACACTATTTGTTTTACATCATTAACTACTCGTAGTAATTTAAATAAACTACGCCCCTAATTTACTACATTTAAAATGAAATAATAAAATGTAGTTTTTCTAAAAAGTGACAGTTCGGAAATCTGTCACTGTGTTCGGAGCGAAAGGGAGTTCCAAACTGAATTCTTTTTTCACTCAAATAGGTAGGGTGATGGAACCAAATGGCCATTTAACTTTTTTTTTACGTTTGACTGTTCTTTTAAACTATTAATGTTTAAATTCTGAATATCCAATGTATTTTATCATATTGGGGCCGACTACTGATTTGCCTCAATAGTTTAATAGTTACAAGACTTTTTGTAGATCACTCTTTCACTTTTTTTTTCTTAGCAAAACTTACATTTCTACCTCTTGCAAAAACTTTAAACCAAATTTGAATTCATAACAAAAAAAACTGAAGCCACATTTTCCCAATTTTTTTGCATGTTTTGAAATATATTTTTTTTTAATTGTTTTAATATTTTCTCTATTAACCATAATTTTCTGGCTAAGTGGCCGACTACTGGTGATGGCTGACCCCGATGGTACCCCGATGGAAAATGACACCCTTCCATACCTTATGTATTTCCATATAAATTTTGTTCTTTTTCATTTTATACTGCCGATACAAGATAAGATTTTTATATAAAAAACAAATAAAAATCATATACCTACATCAGTAGTTGGCCAGCGGGGGCGACTACTGATTTGCCTCGATAGTTTAATATTTACAAGACTTTTTGTAGATCACTCTTTCACTATTTTTTTCTTAGCAAAATTACACTTCTACCTTTGAATTCATAACAAAAAAACCTGAAGCCACATTTTCCCAATTTTTTCATGCCGTTAGAAAAAACGTTGGGCCTTTAGAAAAGAAATATTTTTTTTTAATTGTTTGTATATTTTCTCTATTAATCATAATTTTCTGGCTAAGTGGCCGACTACTGGTGATGGCCGACCTCACGTGCATCCACCCTATTATGTTCAAAAATATGCAAGCCTCGAGAAGCAAGGATGTACCTACCTAGATTACTAAGTGCTACAATTAAGAAAGTTACGTCCATCAAAATTTAAAGATTATAGGTACACGTTATCATCGTATACGATAATTCGGCCCCAGATTTTTTGCAACATCATTTTTGAAACCTAATTTTTTTTGGAAACTTCTTTTTCCAAAAAATTACAGGAACTAGCTGATAGCTGACTGCGCCGTACGCGTAAAATGACCATATGTTTCTTGCCATAAAAATGACAAACATTGAGTCATCCATCCTCTTAAATAATGCCTATCCCAATACGTAATATAAAGTAGGCACAAAAGATGTATGTACCTATGTTTTGTTTAAATAATATGTAGGTTCTGGTAGGTACCTACTACTTCTAAAGTAGTTTATAGATATATACATACCTACCTTACCTACATTGAAATAAATAAAATAAAAAGTGTTTTTATAAAAAAAAATTACTTGAAAATATGTAAAATTCGTATGGCATGAGCAAGCAGTACACTGCACAGCAACACAGCATCATAATTGCAGCCTTAAAGAAACAAAACTACACTATGACTATACACACCCACAGTTAAATTTAAAATTATTTGCCCACTCTCACTCACTCTTTACAATTTTACACCTTGCAGACAAAACAGAATACCAGTAAACAGAATCTAATGTTACTTCTCTTTTCTCCAAAATTTCTGCAAACAACAACAAAAAACATGCGATGAAACAACAAATAACAAAAGTATAAATGAAAATGAACTACCTTCCCTATCGTCGATAAGACGACAAATTATTGTCCCACACATCCATTCCATCTTCTATTCTACATCTGCTGCAGTGTAAGCAGCCCATTAAAAAAAAGTTGTTTTAATTTTATTTTTACTTGCGTGTTGTGGCAGCCATGCAGCCGCGCAACCGATGAAGTCATTTCTGCACTTTGCAGACATCCATTTGGCTGCCAACCAATCAAAACGCCAGATTGGGCGTTGTCTGCTGTGTAAAAAACCGTTGAACCGCTTCGAAAATTCGCAGTCTTCATAAAGTCAGTGACGCTCGAAGTGTTCAGTTGTGTCGTGTTCTCTGTTCAGCAAAATTTTTTCCAAGGGAAAAAAATAAAAAAAGTACATTTTTTGTGTAAATCTATTTATTAAAATAAAAACAAACAAATATGAGGGAAATCGTTCACATTCAAGCCGGTCAATGCGGAAACCAAATTGGAGCTAAGGTAAGCGGATGTGTTTCATCATTGTTCTACACAAGCAGTTATACATAATTATGAACTCTTGGCTATAATTATTATAAAATAATTCGGAGCAAATATCTACACACAATTTTCATTGATTCGTCGTCGTAATGAAAGGATTAAATATTGAGAAACAAGTGCATTTTGCCTACTGGGAGTGATCATAATTAGGAAAAAAAAGGGATTGCTGCGATTAATTGCAAATTCCATGTGAGGAGGAATAAATCGGCATAAATTTTCTTCAAACCAATATCTGCCGGCCGGCTTATTTTTTCTTTATTTTCGTATATGAATCTGACATTTGTTTTTTTTTTTATGATCTCATCGCGTGAATATTAAATTTTTTCTTGTGAAAATTCAAATGATTCAGTTCATACATATATTTGTGTATATATAATATATTCGCCACAAAGTACATAACTAACATTGCGCAAAAACTCGTCTGTAGTAGTAGTGTTAATGCTCTGGAATGAGTTTATATACAAGTTTTTCGCATTATACATTTTTGTATATACTTGAAGCGGCAGATGTGAAATCGTTCGAAGAATTTAAAAATTAAAATAAGCGAAAAAATGTTCTGTTATACTCTTCAAACTCAAGTACCTACAAAAACAAAAAGTAATTGGTTAGAAGAGAGAAGATGATATGATGACGAGACTGAATATAGGGTGTACATAAAATTACATGGGCGTAGGTTTTTTCTTTTTAGTTTCTTGTTAGATAAATGGGAAACAAAAAAAAAACCTTTTTGAAGTGTTGGCGAGTAATTTGGAAATTTCATTTTTGATTACAAAACAGCTGTCGAATTTAACATATTTTTTTTTTTATAAAAAAATTGTGAATTTTGTAGAAAGAAATGTACATATATCCAGCCTTATTAATAATAAAAAATAAACTAATTTTAAGACTTATTTCCGAGTTAACTAATCGATGAAATAAAGAAATTTCATGTTTAGCAAAGAACCTTTGGATTTTAAACATATATATACAGTAAACAAGTAAAATTCACAACTTGACATGTCGTCTGTTATTGAAAAACTTCAACATTTACCTATAATTTGTTTTAATCTTACATGTATTTAAAAAAAACCTTGTAAATGATCTTTACTTATTTTCTATATAATATTCTAGAAAAACACTGAAAATCGTGATTTTTCTTTTGTTGTTTATTATAAGCTTTTTTTTTGACACAGTGAATTTTATATTGAGACAGTAGTTGAATTTTTCAAGCAGATGAGTAGCAGAAATTGCGAGTTTTCCAATTGAGGGAACTTTTTTTTTCTTCGTTATTGTGTTTTTTACAACATTTTTTGAGTTAACAAAAACAAGAAACATGCGATATCGCACTTCTTACGACGTACATATTTATCTAGTTATTAAACACACCTTATAGGTAGCTGTGTTAATTGAAAAAGTAGTAGTAGAACCAAAATATGACAGAGTAAAGCCAACAGCTGTGAAATGTCAGAACAACAACCCAGTTCTCAATTTCGTTCGAATACATTCCATCGTTTTCAAAATATCGATGTTCTAAATATCTGTGAATTCTTTATAATTTTGTTCATCCAGTTCTTATTCCAAAAATCGAAAGTAATTTGTTTATTGACGTAACTTTGTTTTATTTGTACGTAATACCCACCTAGAACACTTATTTTAAATCTCTACGAAAATTAATTCCCTTACGAATTCTATTCCAAACGAAAATCAAAACGATCCTAAGTAAGAGCATACAAAAGTTGCACTTCTTCAAATGCAATCGTAGAAAATCTTGCTGGAAACCTGTACTCAGTTCTGGAAAAACGGAATTACCGACGAATCAAGCAATTCTTGATAAGTTTGGAACAGAAAATGTTTCAACAGTAACATCTTCTTTTTTTACCGAAAACAGTTCAGAGCAGCTCACTAAACAGAGTGAAAAGAGCCTTTTTGCTTTAAATTTACTTATAGGGATAGACAAATCATAAAGGCCAAAATATATAATTGGTTGAGAATCTTATATGAACAGTCAACTAATTAGCTTTGTAAATCGAAAAAAATAGCCAGATCGGATCAGGTACCTACCTGAGTTCTTTTTAAGACAATAGTTGATATAGTTGTGTCAAAAAAATGTTGAAGGTTCATTGTAAAACTTCTTACCCGTTCTTAGATACAATTTGTCAAACAAAAATAAACCCAATACAATATTTCAAACATACACTTCAAAGTTGATGTAAAAAATTAGGGTTAGAATCGATGTGTTAAAAAATTTGTTTTGAAATAACTAAAGTTGTGGTCATCGAAGAAATATTGAGATCAGATGATGTAAAGCAGCTGTATAAAATCAGATAAAGTTAGAGCAGAAATTTCAAATGTGTGAATGTGCAAATGTAAACGTGTGTGATTGTTGTATTTGCCGTTGTCCACTAGATCTTTTTTGCCTTCATCATTAGTTAATATTCCGAACGATGTATTTTTGGATTTTTATTTTTTTAATAGCAAACTTTAATTTTAATAGGTAAGTTAAATTATGATAATATCACAAAAATCAACCTATTGTGCTCTACTGTAATAAAGGTGGATAAACAACAAATCAAACAAATCTAGATACATACTTCTAGAGTAGAAAATGTCTCACTGAACATTAAAATCCGACGCTTTTCTACCTAGAGTAGGTAGTTTAGAGCTGCTCACTCATCAGGACTCTTAACTTACTTGTTATCAACTTTGATCCTCATTCAGACAGAACAATAAATTCTGTCCTGCTATGTCATTCTATCTCAAAGCTCAGAGGACATTTTAAATCAAAATTTACACCTATATTATATTAAGTGAAAAACTATTTCCTAATGAATTTTCTTTTCTCCAAAATCTCATCATTCTAGTTATTTTCTTAACTTACCTTTCACATTCCGTAAACAAGTTATTTTTCTCAGATTTCAACTACCTACCATCTCATCTCTTTCTTCTGGTATCTCCTAGTCGCTCAGTGAAACTCAGAGATGACCTATGTTTTTTTTTTTCCTTTTATTAGACCGTAAACTTTTATATATATATGTACATACGAACAGTTCTTCCTTCTCGAACTTCGATCATCCAGACAAAAAGAGGGGAATGAAATTATTGGAATAGGAAATGCCATTTATTCATTAATTATTTAAGTAAGTCTCATCTTGGTGTATGCTTTCTCTATTAGTAGCTATTCAGAATGAACAACTTAAATGCCGTTTCTCTTTTAAAAACAATGTACAACTGTTAGTATGCAATATTATAGGACTAGAAGACAAAAAGAATTTGCTTAATAGAAGCACAATCGTCGTCGGGTGAATGTCCGAGAAAATTAAAGAAACTTGTGTTCTACAGAATATTTGTTTGTAGGTACATATATATATATTTTTTTCATTTGTGCTATTCCTAATTCAAACGAGAGACATGATTCATAGAGCTATTGCCTGTGCCAACTCACTCACATAAAAATACGGCACACGTCGCATTGCGTTTTAAGCGGAAATATACCTAAATAGCTTGGGTTAGGGGAATTCGTATTGTTATATCTAGTACCTAACTATGTATGTAATAGGTAGCATGTTTGATCGATAATAACACTTTGTATATGTACCTCTTTAATTTTCAGTCCTTACTGTGGAATGTTTGAAAATACTATAACCAAGAAGACTAACGGTTGTTACCCTTTTAATACTTCTGTTTCTTTTTTGTTATTTCCCATTTTGTATGTATATTTTACCAAACAGACGGCAAAAGAATAAAAAGCTTTGCAATTTAGGGAAAGTGGGTAGGTATTGTGTAGTGCTGAAGCAGATGGTTAATTGAAATTGGAAAGATGGACATGCTAACATAAAAAAAAATGGACAAGCTAAAACGTTAAAATGCAACGGTTACTCACCACATCGCATTCCGAAGTTCTGTCGACGTCGCGTGATTTGCATTCAAAAATAGATCTATTTTTTTTAGTCTTGGGGAATTTCGCTGCTTTATATCAATGTCAATACCCTGTTCTATACGCATCATTTTCTAGATGCATTATGGTTGATATGTATAAAAATAACGTTTCCAAGAGTGTCGCCAACGAGGGAACTCCTTGTGCGAAAGTAGTAACCAAGTATTTTTTATTAGTTTGTTTATTTTTAAACATTTTTATTTATGGGATTCCTGCGTGTTATGTGCAACTAAGAATGCACAGTTTTAAGACGTTGAAAAAATACATTATTAAATATAGGCATAGTAAAACATTTATTATTAAGAATGACATATGCTTCCAAATGTAATAATTCATAAAGTTTTAAAATAGCTTTGGATTTAAGGAGATTTGCTTCGGGATTTTTTATGTTTCCAGTTTTCTCTACGATATATACCTACGAGTATTGAGGTGGTAGGTAGGTACAAGATTATTTTGGTTTTGTTTTCTCTAAAGGGCGCAAGACCTTAAGGCTCGGCTCGTATTTCAGTATTTAACTGGTTATGTGAATATGTATTTCATTAACCCAACAGATTCATATTACAGGGGCTTTTATTTGTTACTTTTTAGAGTAACTAGGTACAAAGGTAGGTGCTATAATTCTGTCAAGTAGGTTTCCACTTAACAGAGTTTTTATTCTGAAGATGGTGTTGACTTGAACATAATCCTTAAAAAATCCGTACAAAATAGTTCATATAAAAAAAGAGAAGTATAGGTAGATACAATAAATACATACATACACTGTAGGTACCTAGTATAAGTAATACATAAACATGTAACCAGGCACATCCACATAGGTAAATATTTTTTTTTTAAGATTTTGTGTATTTGTTAGCTTGAATACAAAATTATTCTGAACAGAATTCCACTTCATATTCCTACGTAGGACAAAAGCTGAACCCATTATTATGTTTTTCCTCATAATGTGTTCCATTTATTCTTGACTTAAATTTGATTGAAATCAATTTATTTATGAGTGCAACAAAAAAGTAATCATCTTTTTTAAAAGAAAAATTTATTTTGTGTAGACAAGGCTAACTCAAAGCAATATGATCTCACTTAGCATGTCGATACCAACTTACTTAAGCATTACGTCAGCTGGTAATATTGAATTGCAAGTGTTCTAAATCAAAATCTACCTACCTTCATAATGTGAAGTTCAAACGACGCCCACAAATAAAACTGGTATTCCACTTTTTTTTTTTTATATAGAAATGACTGTATGATTGTTATTTATATTGATAACTTCAATTAACTTGAAAAAATATAAGTAGGTACCTACTTTGATCGGTGCGTGTTAAATGAGGTCATCTACAAAATTGATACGAACAAAACATTTTCTAGAAAAATTGAATAATAGAATAAAAATACTCTAAACCGCAGTGATTTCATTCGGCAATGCAATACACACGGTTATAAAGATATTAGAAGTTATGATCACGCCAGCATCGGTAGATAGACTTTTGACTGAAAGTCTTATAAGACTTTCCACATACATATTTATATAGTTTTGTTTTATTTAGGACGGTGATATCATAGACAAAAAAATTTCTTATGATGACTTTTAGAGGAAGACTGGCTTTTATTGACGTTAAGACAACAACAACTAACTATGGAAGTTAGTTTTCTAGAATTAGTCATTCATGAGTATGTTAAAGATTAAAGCTGACTTTGGCGACACAATAGATATCCATAGGCTCTTCACGTCTTAAGTATTTATGTGGTCAATACCATTTCGATTCATATATTTGATCAGCCACATCTGTCATTAGTAGAAACATTTGTCTCTGTTCTCCTTTATCGGATTTATTGCTTTGGAATAAATGGAAACCAGTAAAGACCTAGCAGAAAACAGCATAATACGTGACCAACCATATTTTGGTTAAGCATTTGTGACAAAGTTGCATGATATGCCATATGGTGCGTTGTTGAGCATTTTGCTTCTGCACATAGTCATAGTGTTTCTTCTTTTTTATTTTCAATTAAACTCAATTGAGGAGTAAAAGAAAATAAAAAAACAACTTCAATTTATGTCAACGTGTTTTATTTATTTTTGTATTTGCAATCCCCACGCAAGAAATTTGTCAGTATGGTTAAGGTGGTCTCCGGCTAAGACCACGACGACAGTTTGCCGCGCCATCATTATCATCGTGTGGGCTTGACTTCGCTGTTGTGGTGGCTTTCACATGGTTGAGAATATGTGTGAGCGGAATGTTGTTTATAAGTTTAACCATATTTGGAGATAATACTAGGTACATAGGTAGTATGAGATCTGAATTGAGAAAACAAAACAGGAAAGAGTACGTCAGCGGCAAAGTGATGAGATAATATTGCAAATAAAATTAAAATTGTTACCTAAAGCTATACTTAGTTGCTTCAAGTGTGATGCTTTTTTCATAAAATTAGTTTTCTTAAGTTTTAGTAAAACTGTTCTTCAAACATTGCCCTGGGTACTAAAATCAAGTTTTTAATCATTAATGCAAATATATAGCTCTGTATAACGACGGGCAGAAACAACAGATGGTCATTTTTAAGTATTGTGTATGAATTAATCATACCACGTTATTCATACCTATGTATGTTTTTTTATGAATTAATCTACAACCAATCTGATTTAAGACGTGTGTCATTAAAAAAATAGCTTTTAATAAATTTAAATACTAAATATTATGTGTACACACATATATATATGTAGTGCCGTTCAGGGAGTTTAAAACAAAGTTGCCTAAAAGTCTGTGGCCCGATTAGGGAAAGAAGTTTGGTATTGCGGTTTTCGCTTTCGTCTCTTTTGTTTCATATTTTACATTGTTGTTTTTAGTGATTTAGGATTAGTGTATCGACGGCGAATATCATTTGTTAGTAAAAGTAAAGTAAATAAAAAATGTGAGTTTGGTAGTTAAATAGGTATATATTTTTGATCTTAAACTGAAGAGATATCAAATTGAAAACGACTCGCTTCGTATCCCCTAAGGGGGCCACTGGATAGGTATATACTACCAGAGCGAATATGTACCCAAAAGAGATTTGGAAATGTTTTCTTAATCAAAATCAATACTTTTCATTCATTATTCATTTTTCTTTTATTTTCTTCTAGAACTTTTCTAGGTAGCTACCTACCTACAAGAGTCTTTAAAATAAAAAGCATAAGAGTTATCCTCCTACTGACAATCATAATAATATATCCAACACAGATACGTTTCTTTTCCATGTGTGTCTTTCAACCAAGAAGCTATTTCCGATTGATCCTTGATTGCTATCAATTTTTTTTTAGTTCAATGCTAGCAAAGTTGAGCAATTTTTTTTTTTAGAAAATAAATAAAAGGGTGTAAAGAAAACGTTACTATGCAAAACCGAATACCTACCTCTTCAATAGATTGTGTTCACAATTCGTGATAACTAAACGCCCTTTGAAAACTTGGAATCTAAAAACAATTCTTTGTTCCAACAGTTGAGCTGTGCACAATGCATACTTCAGTATACATAAAGTACCTACATCGTTATCGATTTCTAGGTGTGGCTAGTCATTGTTTGGGCATGTCAAATGACTCGGAACGAAGAATGAAAATTGTGTGTATGTATTCACCTCTATCTCCGCGCTCCACCTCTATTTTTATTTAAAAAAAAAAAATAATAAAACGAAACTAAATTATAATTTGTTTTCTTTTCTCTTTTTGTTAACAGTTTTGGGAAATTATCTCCGATGAACATGGAATCGATGCCACCGGCGCATACCATGGAGACAGTGACCTGCAATTGGAACGCATCAATGTCTACTACAATGAGGCATCTGGTGGCAAATATGTTCCACGTGCCGTTCTCGTAGATTTGGAACCCGGCACCATGGACTCAGTACGATCAGGTCCATTTGGACAGATTTTCCGCCCCGATAACTTTGTCTTTGGACAATCTGGTGCCGGAAACAACTGGGCCAAGGGTCATTACACAGAAGGCGCCGAATTGGTCGATTCAGTGTTAGATGTTGTCCGCAAAGAAGCCGAGTCATGTGATTGTCTGCAGGGATTCCAGCTTACACACTCGTTGGGAGGTGGTACCGGATCCGGTATGGGAACCCTTCTCATCTCAAAAATCCGCGAAGAATACCCCGACAGAATCATGAACACATACTCAGTCGTACCATCACCAAAAGTATCAGACACCGTTGTTGAGCCCTACAATGCTACACTCTCTGTGCATCAGCTTGTCGAAAACACAGACGAAACCTACTGCATTGATAACGAAGCCCTCTACGATATCTGCTTTAGGACCCTGAAACTGACCACTCCAACCTACGGTGATTTGAACCATTTGGTGTCGCTGACAATGTCCGGAGTTACCACCTGCCTTCGTTTCCCTGGCCAGCTGAACGCTGATCTCCGTAAATTGGCTGTCAACATGGTACCATTCCCACGTCTTCACTTCTTCATGCCTGGTTTTGCTCCACTCACATCTAGGGGATCCCAACAATACCGAGCTTTGACAGTACCTGAATTGACCCAACAGATGTTCGATGCCAAGAACATGATGGCTGCCTGCGATCCACGACACGGACGTTACCTGACAGTTGCAGCCATCTTCCGTGGACGCATGTCAATGAAGGAAGTCGACGAACAAATGCTCAACATCCAAAACAAGAACAGCAGCTACTTCGTTGAATGGATTCCAAATAACGTCAAGACAGCCGTGTGTGATATTCCCCCAAGAGGACTGAAGATGTCTGCCACCTTCATTGGTAACTCAACTGCTATCCAGGAGCTGTTCAAGCGTATCTCAGAACAATTCACCGCTATGTTCCGTCGTAAGGCTTTCTTGCATTGGTACACCGGAGAGGGTATGGATGAGATGGAATTCACTGAAGCCGAAAGCAACATGAACGATTTGGTGTCCGAATACCAGCAATACCAAGAAGCTACCGCTGATGAAGACGCCGAGTTTGAAGAAGAACAAGAAGCCGAAGTTGATGAGAACTAAGCAAAACAAAAAAAAAAACAAAAAAAAAATAAAATTCCGAAAAGATTAAAAAACTAATGAAAACAAATAATCTTTTCTTGTTTAAGTATTTTTTATCCGCTCTCTTGTGTTCTTTTTATCCTCATTGAAAGATTTCTTTCTTCCAAGTGCTGCCTTAAATGTATACCCAATAAGTTATGTTAACTATTTTATTAAATTACTTTTTCCTTTGTATAATAGCTACTGTGAGTGTGTGCGTTCTTGTGCAAAGAAGCATATGTACCATCTTTCAAGTCATCTTCTTTTTTTTATCTTAAAATCGGCAGAATCTGCTTCATAATTTCTAAAAACTAGTGTTTTAGCTATAAAATTATAGAAGCAGGAGAAATGCATTTACCTACACATTTGTTTTATTTTTTTTTAATTCGTATTATTTAACTACATGTTTCTATATTTTCATTCCGAACAACAAAAGACACAATTTGTATTACAGGGAGTTTGTAATTGTATTTAAGTGTCATAAGGAAAAAATGATTTAGTTTTTCAAAAAAAATGTTTACTTTAATATATCTGGCTTCCTAGTCCTTGATGCACTCACAAAAAAAAAAATCAATCATACAAAAATTGAAAATATATTTGAATTGAAAAAAAAATTGGCTATTTTTTTTAGTTCCAACACTTGGATGCTATGTTTTCAGGGAAGTTTTATTATTTGGTGTGTAATCGGATAATGAGATTGACTGTCGCTTTGTTGATTATTACTACAAATCATTTTTTTGCTTTGCAATGCCTCAGTAGGTGCCACATAAAATTATCGCAAAAAAAAAGCGATTGTCTTTTTGGTAGTCAATTGGAAGGATTGCAAGGAAAATTAAATTACTCTGATTGGGTATAAAAGCCAGCAGGTAGACGATTTCAAAAAGCGCGGCGGATCGCTTTTAATGGCGTATTTGTGCTTTTCTATTCTCAAAAGCGATTTGTTTTTCTCCCGCGAAAGCGAAAGAACTTCCCCAATGTCATTTAATTTCTGTCGATTGTTCTCAAATGGTTCTCAATATAGAATTCATTAGTAACAAAAACTTATCAATTCAATTAAAGAAACATTACACAAACTCGCACGAAATATCTATTTGTAAACAATTTTCGAAAATTCATTAGTCATTATTTTGGAAACTTCTGGAATTGTAGTGGAAGACCGTTCGGGGGGGGGGGTTCTAACCCCCTCCATGGGAATAATAAGCATACAGAAGTATATACTTACCTTTCCTCAACAGAATCAAAATTTTCAATGAAAAAGTGAACTATTTGCACCATGCTCTTCAATTATACATGGTGATTCTCGTGGATAAACGAAGTTCAACTTTAGCGTCGACGCCTAAAAATGCACTCCGAGCACTCGACATTTGCAACGAAGGAGGGTTTCCATTTTTCAAATTTTTTTGATTGCTTGGCACTAACCAACAATAAGTTCTAAATTGTTCTGCAAAGGTAAGACATCGTTTGGTGTCGAAATAACTCTAAAAATGTTCATGGCATCCGCATACGTAGATAGTTCAGAATGTTGAATAACGGATTCGACATCATTTATTGTCAGGGCCCGTATTACGTATATTACGAAACGAATGGCAAAAATAACGATAGTCAAGGATACGATAGTTGCAACAAAAGCGATTGCATAAAACGAAAATGGATCCACGAAAATGTTGCCAGATAAAAAGGAGAAATACTATTTTTTTTAAAAGTACATCTAACTTCACGTCAGTTAATAGATGTCAGAAAATGATCGAAATAAATAAAGACGAGTATGAAATTAAAGAAGTGCGGTATATTATCTTAAAAAATATTAATTAATATTTATTAATTTCTCCTTTTCGGAAAGTGAACATTGTTCCAAGGGGTGAAGACGGAGACGGTTTCCAAATTGTACATAAACACAACACAAAAAAGCCCTATCGAAGTATTCGTTCGGAACGGATAATTCTCCGATTTTATACGAATCGCATGATTATTGCAAAATATTTTTCTTAACGCACATATTTATGGAACGCACACTAGAATTTTGGATGGCAGTGGGACGAAGTAGTTTTAGTGACATTTTTGAACATTTCATAAAAGGATTTGTATGAAATCGGAGATTTTTCCATTTCAAACGGATACCTCGATAGGGCTGCATAGATATATATAGACCAAGAGCCCAGAGAAAATTTCGGATGATCGGAAAAGTACCCGAAAAAAAGTATATGAGTCGATAGCAGGGGTGAAGGTCATGATAAAAACAAGTCTTGCAGTTCAAGGTGGCGGCTTTCGTGATTTATAGCAGCTTAAAAAATCATTTATTTAAAAAAATGAGATAATTGGTATAACCGATCAAGCTTAATTTTATTGTATTAAGTATGCTCTCAGCTCATAGCAAAAATTCTGGTCCAAGACGTTTCACCTTTTAAAAAGTGTTAAAAGTGTTAAAAAATCTTTTTTTTCTTTTTAACATAACCAAATACTTTCTGCTGCAATGTGTAGAAAAACTTGCCCCCATAACAAATATGAAGATACAAGACGATTTAGACGTGGCCATCGGCCATGACCTGCCAGACGTTTTCGAAAAATCGGTTTTCGAAATTATTGGTAAGCCGAAATTCTTTTTCACCAAAATATTGAGAATAAAAATACCTCCCTGAGTACATATTAGTAGTTTAAAGACCATTTGAGTGCGGCCAACGGGGTGCCAGACGTTTTCGAAAACCTTAAAAAATCAGTTTTTGAAATAATTGGTATAACCGAAAATGGTTTTCACCAAAATATTGAGAATGCCTCACCAAACACAGATAAGTGGGTCCGAGACGATTTGAGTTTAAAACGGCCAGACCGTTTTAAAATTTTTAAAAATTCTAAATTTCGAAATTCCTTATAGTCCAAGTCAATAAAAATGGTTTTAAAGCACTCTAAAACCCCTTTTATTGACTGAGACTATTAAGAATTTCGTAGGGACCTAATCCATTCCTTCGGAATATTGTTCAGGCTGCTTAGGAAGTCAACATACTGAAAGTCCTGACGTTTGGTAGGTGAGGTGGAGGAAGGGTCGGGGTATTAAGTTCCCCTTTTTGAGGTTTCCGCTTATACCACAGAAATGGTCCATTCTAGGGAAAAATTGAGACTAAATTAAAGCCCATCAAATTTCTACAATTATTGTTATAATAAGATTTTTCCAATTCTCAGCCGTTTGCGAGTTAAAAGTCATAGAAAATTAAATTTCCTTTAAAAAACTAACTCTTAAAATTGGGTTATTGAATTCATAAGACCAAAATCAAGAAATTTGTAAAATAGAAAGTCATAATTTTACAAGTGAAAAATAAGTTCACCATATGAGGTAATAATCAAGGGGTTGTAGACTGCGTGAGCTATCTGAGTCATTCCTTCAGAAACTTTATCAGTAGGATATATAGAAAGTAACATACTAAAATTCCTGACATCTTGGATCTGATCGATGACAGTAAGAGAAAGATTTCGTAAGTGTATTAGTGAAGTGTCGCATAGATGGATAAAGGAAAGAACACAGATTCATTTTCTATCGTTATTTTACTCGTAACAAGAAAAATATCGTTATTTTAACGTATTTCAGTCAAAAATGTTCGGCTACTGGACCTGTTCGGAAATAGGTACCATTCCCCTGCTTGGAAATAGGCAACTGGTTGAAATGTAGTTTTTTATCGTTTTAAGAGTAATTATTGACAGAAAGTTTATTATGTTCCATATTTTATATACAAAATTGCATAAAATTGGGGTATAGGAAACCACCATTATTTTTGGATCCTTTGTCTGAACATACTCATGTTGCTTCTAATTTATATAATTTATATGAGATTCACACCTAATTTGGTAAGTTAAAATGCTGCATTGTATAGGATAATAAGGGCGGTGATTAGCCCTAGAGGTAATATAACCTCTAGGGCTAATCACCGCCCTTATTATCCTATACAATGCAGCATTTTAACTTACCAAATTAGGTGTGAATCTCATATAAATTATATACTGCTTTTCTCTGCTTTTCTCTGCTAGCTGTAAAATATTGCATACAGTTGTCGTATGTCCGCCAGCTAAAGTTGTTACTTCAATTACTCCAGATTGGAAAGCCGGTTGCAAATAAACAGGATGGATGCAATCAAAGACCTTCTATGAATAAGTCGCAAACGATTTTAATAAAATAATAACAATTATAAAAACTCTCTGAAAACCTCAAAAATATTTTAACTTATTAATTTTTAACAGGTATAAAATAGGGAAAAAACAATCTTCACATTTGAAGGAAATCCAAGTTTGTATTCAAGCTAGTAAGTATATTAAACACAACGTTTGTGTTTAATAACACTTGTACAACTACGAACCTGATCATTTTCTAAAATGTTTTCGATAATTCACACAATGAAATCAACAATGAACATTGTTTGTATTCAAAAGCTAGCAAAAGTATTGCGCTTGATAATATTTGTAAGCTCAACTACGAACCTGTTCATTCTTAAATGTTTGGTGATTATTCAAACTCGAAATTGACGCAGAATCAATCAAGAACATTGGTTGATTTTACAAAGGGTTTTCTTTGGGTGAAAAAAAATATCTTAACCTAAATTTTTATTTTCAGTTTTATTTTTAACAGTAGAAAATTAAATACATTCAAACTTCTTCAAAACGAACTTCCTTATATCGTAATTCTCTCAATAGCGAATTACATTTTGATCCCTTAAAAAGTTTGTTCCCTTAAAAAGTATCCCATATAAATTAGGTTCTTTATGGTGAATTTTGTATAAAACTTCTTCATAACGAAGCAATATTTGTTCCCTCGAAGGTTCTTTATAGAGAAGTTTGACTGTACATATATTTTTTGTGTCGAAATTGAAATAAATGAAATAAATAAATTAAGTGGCACTGCTCCGAAGAACCACGGCCTAGTGACTTACACTCTTACACTCTCAACCAATCCTTTTGTGTGCGTTGTTAGTTCTGCAGGATCGGAGGGGACCTACAATTTTACGTCGAATCCAAACGACTAAGATGAGTAGCACTTTTCATGACAATGATACTCATGGAGGATTTGTCACTTCCTCGCAAGAGGCTATGCCCCTGAAAAAACATTAGGTGTTCTCGAAGCAGGGTTCGAACCCAGACCTCCGCCGTGATAGTCCGACACACTTTTTTTTTTTTTTTTTTTTTTGAAATTCATTTTTATTTTCCATTTAACTTATAACTAACTTAAATGCTAGACAAAAACCTTAAAAACTAGCTTACAGAATAACTTAACTAACTTACTGGCCCCATACGGGCGCTCTAAATTATACTATAGCTATATATTAAAAATGCCTTTCGGCGTAAATTCAAGTGTAAATTAAATTAAAATCTATATTACTTAAACCTAAACAAGAAAATTCCTTAAAAAAACTTGTTTTTCCATGACATTTTTTATTTAAAAACTTAAAACTACCCTGTACCTAAATAAAACTAAATTAACCTAAATAAAACTAAAATATACGTAAATATACGTAATTAACTTAAAACTACTTAAAAATACTTAAAATAACTTAAAACTAGAACAGCCACCAGCAGCATTTTTTTTTTTTTTTTTTTTTTTTTTTTTTTGGTGCAGCAGCCAATGCATATGCGCACACGCTTTCAACCGCCAAATGCACATACACACCAACAAATGCAGTTTATGTGTTTTCTATTTTTTTTGGTGCCACCACTGTCCTACATAAATTATACCTATTAATACTTAAAAATACGTAGGTCGGCCAAGGCAACAATTTTGACTAACCATCAATATCAAGGTGGTCACCCAACCACCAGTATTTTTGAACTTGCTTACAAAAGTCCCTTTTGTCCCGAAGGGGCACAGCTCTACTGAACCGCAGACGCTCTGCTCCGTTCCCAGAGCCGACGTCTCGACCGTACAGGATTCGCCGATCCACAGTTCTACGGCCGACGTGGTAGATTAACGGAACCGCCAATCTATCCTGTATCAGCCCCCGACTGTCTAAATAGAGGAATGTCTCGGGCGGGATGAAACCGTTAAGACAAACGCTCTCACTATATTCGTCGTTGGGGTAATAAGCCCCGAAAATGAGTCCATTGGCTGAGGTCATCGCTCTTGCAATGTGACCCCGAATCAGCTTTATTAAAAAGTTATCTATCCTGTTTATATTGGCCCCGTTGTATAAGACCTCGTTGGCATAATAATGTTTGTACTCCGACTCTGGTGTTCTGTGTAATCCAAGACAGGTCCTAAGACACTGCCTCTCAAACACCCGAATCTTTTCCATTTGAGATGGGGCAACGTTAAACCACACAGGGCACCCATAGGCAATCATCGGCCGGATTAGGGCCATGTAGCAAATCACCTTCACCCTGTTTTCAAGGCGGCTGCTATAAAACAACCGTCTTGTCAGAGCAAACGCTCCCCTAGCTCTGGCCAGAGCAGCATCTATATGTCGATTGAAATATAGATACTGATCTAGCCAGATACCAAGGTACTTTACTACATCTTTACTCGCCAGTGGATGTCCACTTGGTCCAACGATCACTAGATTTTTCCAGTTCTTTCTTGTATCCCTAGAAGCCCTAGACAAAGGGGTTCTAAACAGGATAGTTTCTGATTTCTGAAAGTTAATTTTTAACTTCCAGTCATCACAATATCGCTGAATCTTGTCGAAGTCACGCTGCAAGAGAATTCTGATGACTTCAACTTTTGGACCCGTCCTGTACGCTACAAGGTCATCGGCATACGCAATCGCATGAGTGAGACTACCTATCAGATCGCTGGTGTAAATACTAAAAAGAATCGGCGACTTCACAGCTCCTTGCTGTAGACCGTTTTTAATATCAAAAGTTGTGGTCGAAGTTACATTGCCACTTTTGACAACAAACTTTCTACCATTGAGCATGTCATGAAGCATATATAACAGTGGTTTACTTATGCCAAATCTAGTTAATTTCAGATAAAGACCCTCTAACCATACGGTGTCAAAAGCCTTCTCTAAATCAACCAGAACGGCACCGGTGCTTTGATTTTTTGCTTTGTTCCATTGAACATCAGAAACTAACTTAGACGCGGCATGAATAGTGTCATGTCCCGCCTTAAAGCCAAACTGATTGTCTGGAATAATATTCTTGTCCTCAGCCCACTTGAACAGAGCTCTA
Source organism: Baccha elongata (assembly GCA_951217065.1). Classification (NCBI taxonomy): domain Eukaryota; kingdom Metazoa; phylum Arthropoda; class Insecta; order Diptera; family Syrphidae; genus Baccha; species Baccha elongata. The sequence continues at coordinate 194,137,760 of OX578272.1, read as the reverse complement.
TTGAGAATCTTTTCGAATACCTTACTGATACTTGGAAGAAGACTTATCGACCGAAGATTTGCCGGATTGGAGCTGTCCTTTCCCTTTTTGGGGAGAGGATGGACCACCGCTGTCTTCCAACTCACTGGATAATATGCATTATTCAATGCGTTGTTAAACAGTGTGGTATAAATGTCTATGGCTTCCTCAGGGAGATGTCGTAACACAATGTTGGGTATCGACCCCCGCAGATTTCTTTTTCTTTAATGTTTGAACAATTAACTGAAGTTCTACCTTCGAAATTAACAATGAACTGGGTCCATTTTGCTCGGCGATGGTGGCGTTTGCCAAATTTTCGTCATTGAACACGGTGAAACCAGTATTCTCAGATCGCCATTGCGTTATGTTATTTCCAAGATAGAAATTGTGCAGCAAGGCTCTGTTCTCCAGGTCATGATTCGGACGAATGCTAGCATTCACCTTATACACTTGCTGGAAAGCAGCCCCTGCAGCTTCTACCTTTTCCTGAGGATCTTCTATCATATAAAAATTGTCATCGAAAACGGCACCTTCCGGATCAATTCCCGCAATCGTTAGTACGTCTTCGTTATCTGTTGTCCTCTGGAGTTTAAGACATGGAAGATCGTTTTGATCATTTCTTCTAAATATCTTATTTATTTGGGGAAACATACTAGGGTCGCTAGAATTAACAGCCCGAATTCTGTTATCCCAATATAAATTAATAGATAATCTATAGTTTTGTCTAATCAGAACGTTAATGTTTTTGATCGACGACTTCAATGTCCTAATCTCCAGATCACGTGTGTCCGTGAAACGTCTATAAAGAAGTTTCAACCTAGTCAGCAGTCCACTTTTTTGTCGGTGTAGTGCGTCGATTGTCGCGTTCTTGTATAAACCGTTTGGGTCTTGTTCCTTATATTTTGGGATTGTTTTGTCCATTGTTCGTTTTATAGTCGTATCCATTTGAGTCAGAAACCCGTCGATCTCGAGGTTCGTCAGGTTTCTGTCATTTGGTGGAGAAATGTCCTCGGAACGTATTTCCCTTGCCAAGGCGTTGGAGAAGCGTGGCCAGCGCGTCTTACTGAAATTGTAAGAGTGCACAGGCACATACTCATCCAATTCCACAAGTTCGCTCGGAAGCTGTATTACGGTGGCAAGTCCGCAGTGATCGCTGTCGTATTCGATTGTTCGTAAACAGTTTCTTGTCTGTTGATTTGTTGCGTCAGTTATAACAAGTCGTGAGTCAAGCAGTAAAAGATCCAGAAAGCCACCGCTCCTAGGAAACGAAGGTCTATCTGTCGCAAAAAGATCGATCCTACACTCAACACTGTGACGACCCATCCAATTAAATAAATGGTACCCTCTCGGATTTTGAATTTGATTTCCCCAATCTTCATGTTTGGCGTTCAAATCTCCTGCCATTAGATAATAATTTTCATCCAAGTGCAGTCTTAAGCATTCGAAAAGTTTTTCGAGTTCTGCGATAAAATTAGCAGGCTGAGGTGCTTCGGGTGCGTACGCCGCGATCACGTACATTCTTTTCCCCTGAAGGAGCGGAATGCAAATGACGCAGGCTTCTAACTGCCCAAATCTTCGCACTTCACTATTATATATTACCTTAAATTTAATGCCCTTTCGTATGAAGATTGCGACCCCACCCCCTTGAGAGGAGTTAGGCCGATCCCTTCGCACGATATTGTAATTATTATTAGTCAATTTGTGTTTCTGGGTAAGCTTAGTTTCGCTAGCCATAAACACATCAGGACTTTGGTCTTGCATCAAATGAAAGAGATTTGCTCTACGTTCGGTCCTAATCAGCAAATTTACATTCACAGCTAGGATCTTAAAGGGTCGCTCAGGCAGCGCGCCTTTAACCATTTCGCGTTGCCGGCAGAATAGAGTAGAGGTAATCCACCCTAGCCGCCTGCTCCCTGATCTGTTTTTGCACGTCGGTTAACTTACCATGAATGGTCAGCAACACCTGCATCAGATCTGCCTCTGGCACAGGAGCCGTAGGCACTTGGACCTGTTTGGCTACCTGTGGTTGAGGCTGTACCGTGTTTCCCCTTCCAGACGCGATTTGGGCGTAAGAAATTGCGGGATTGACGGAAGTTGTTTTCTGGCGTACTTCAGGGCGTCTCACTTCTACTGTTTTCTTTTGGGCTTTGTTTTGCCTTATCTCCTGAAACTTCGGACATCCCCGATAGTTTGCGGGGTACCCGGAGCCTCGGCAGAGCGCACATTTTAACTGGGTCATATCTGTGACCCTATCTTGCCCGAGTTTACACTCCACTGTTTTGTGGGTATCTCCACATTTAACACAGACTGGGTCCATACCACAGTTAACTGCAACGTGTCCGAACCCTTGGCAGTTCATGCATTGAAGCATGTCTTTCTGCTTATTTAGTTTTTCCCATCGTACAACTTGGTAATCCAGGACTGTTATATTCCTTAGACCACTCAATTTGCTTTGGGGCGAGAGTTGAACTAGGAAAAATGGTAAATTCCGTTTCTCCCGTCTGGCTTTGACTGTGGTGAACGGTCGGACCCCGATAAACTCGAGATCGTCGCTCGCCACTTGACGGAGCTCAGCTAAGAGCGCCTGCGGATCCGTAGAGGATTCGATACCCTTCAGGAGGACTGTTTGAAGCTTGTCTTCCTTCGGGGTGAAACTATAGTATTCTGTTCTAGTTTGGGACAGAAGGTCTTTCACTTTTTTGTAGTGCTCTAAAGATGAGCACTGAATGGAATGCCTGTCTGCGTTAAGCCGCTTAATTATGAAATTGTTGCCTATGACTGACCTACATATTTCAATTGTGTCTTTTAAATGCATTTTATAAGTATTAATAGGTGGCACCTTACCTTTCTTTGCTTGTGGCTGTTGCTGTTGTTGCTGTTGTTGTGACTGCTGCTGTTGTCTCTGCTGCTGTTGCATCGGCTGCTGTTGACTGCTGCGGTTGTTGCTGTTGCGGTTGTTGCTGTTGCTGTTGTTGCTGCTGCTGTTGCTGTTTCTGTTGTCGTTGCTGTTGTGGTTGTTGTTGTTGTTGTTTTTGTTTTGCTTGCTGTTGCTGAGGCTGTTGCTGTGGTTGCTGAGACGGTTGTTGTGGTTTTTGAAGCTGTTTCTGTTGCTGCTTCTTTGACTGCTGCTTCTGTGGCTGCTGCTGGTCTGGGAGTGGTTTTTGTTCCTGAGGAGGCTGCTGTTGTAGCGAAGCTTGCTCTTGGAGCGCTTGTTGGCGGGTGCGCTGCTCAAGAGCAACTATGCGCTCCTTCTCCCGTCTTGCCTCCTGCTTCTTTTTGAGCGCTTCAACCAGCTCAATGAGCGAAGAGATCTGCTCTGTCAGAGCCTCAATCTGCTGATCCTCTTCCTCGTCGGACTCAACTACCTCGCCACTGACGTAATGTCCTTCTCCTTCCACAGACATGTAGGAGATGTCATCCGCATTATCGTCAGCGGCGTTTTCTTCGCCGGTTAGACTGGCGTCCTTATCATTTGGATTGACGGCGGCGATCACTCCGTCAGCCTCTTCGACGTGCCTGTCATCCGCCTCAGCTTCATCGTCGCCTTCTACGTTTTTGTCGTTGTTTTCGTTGTCGTCATCGTCGTTGGAGGAGCTATCCAGCTGCCTCTGTATTTTTGCCTGAGCCGAGGCCTTGGCTGAGCGTCCGCGCCCTCCTATTTTCTGCGCTGCCTCTATATCTGAGGTGCGCTTCTTAACAACCAGATTTGGCTTATATCTGATATAGCGCCTTCTCTTCAGTGGGTCTGGTTCTTCGACACATGCCGCTCCTGGACTTTTCCCTTTAATAGGGCTTGATGTTTTTGCAGTTGCCATGCTGCTTGTTCCGACCTGGGCACGTGCCGATGACGATGTTGTTGTAGTTGTCGTTGCTGTTGTTGTTGTTATTGCCACTTTGGGCTTTACTGGTCCTGCTGCTGCTGCTGCTGTTGTTATTGGTTTTTGGGCTTTGGACTGCCCTGCTACCGTTGCTCTTAGTGCTTGGCCTGATGACCCCGCTACTTGACTGTCGGATGACACATCACCTGATGTTCCTCCAACTGTCTTCCTTGTTGTTGGGGGACCATCTTTCGATGTCCCCGTTGGTTTTCCCATCCGACACACTAACCACAACGCCACGGAGCACTACGAAATTGAAATTGAAATAAATTTACTGTAATATCATTTGGAAAAACTGTTATTAACTTTTGTTTTCGGAACCCAGGAAACAAAGTGTTCGGAATAAGGAAACTTGTGTTCGGCAACTAGTGAAAATGAGGTTTTTGTAGTTTTTCTTTTTTAATAAATAAACTATTGCATTCACTTATGTTTGTTTACTTCTTACTGATAAACAAATATTTCATCTATCATAATAAATTTATTTTACTTGTTTATCACTCAAAAATAGGTACACTTTGGCAGCGATTTTACTTTCGATTTATCGTTAACTGTTCGGGTATTGGTACTTATATTTTTATTTAAGTTGATAGAGAATAAAACTTCAGGGTAGGTATTTGTGTGAAAAACTTATTTTCACAAAACTACATAGAAGTAAAATTTTAATTGCAACTCATTTTAACTACAGAATTCCCTGCCTTTAAACCTAAGAGGACTTAATAACTGTTCGGGTATTAATACCATGATCCCACTTATATTTTTTTTTAAGTTGATAGAGAATAAAACTTCAGGGTATTTGTATGAAAAACTTATTTTCACAAAACTACATAGAAGTAAAATTTTAATTGCAACTCGTTTTAACTACAGAATTCCCTGCCTGTAAACCTAAGAGGACTTAATAACAGCAATTCATTTGAAAATCTTTTAAAAATCCACTTCTGAAGCTAAAATCATTCATCAATAAAGTACGCTCATTTCATTTAATTTTTAAATTTTTATATGTATATTTTCCAAATCAATTTGTTTATTATTATCTTTACTTTTATTATTGTTATATTTAGTTTCAATGTGAAATTAATTTTTTTAACCAAGAACGTAGGTACAAAAGTATAACAAAAAGACATTTATGTCTTGATATGCTTTTGTCATTGACGTACCTACTAGATAATACGTCAAAGGCTTTTGTTTAAAATTCAATACATATGTAAATACAAATACAAATACAAATTTCATTTCCGAAACGTTTTCGAGCTAAGTATTACATATTACATACATATGTACATGCATCGCAAAAAAAAAAATTCCAAATAAGTTTTTATCTCAATTTTTTTCTAAAAGTTTTAATCTGAAGAAAAAAAATCTATTAGAGGGTAAGGTAAGTGCATTCAATTCCCTTAAAGAAAATTAACTTTCGAAATCAAGATATTGAGTGCATTAAACAAAAATCATCTTATTTCAAAAAATATAAAAAAACATACACATACCTACAATTTTTCAATTTTTGAAATAAGATGATTTTTGTCTTAGTCCGGAATCATGTTTAGACCGGAATTAAACTGAAGAAAATGGTTACAGAGCAAATAAGCATTGATTCCATTAAGAACACCAATTAAGTCATCTTTACGATAGAAAAAATTGATTCTTTTTGTCCACCAACCAACAACGACATCATCCTCTTGAGTTGCATCGAATTCTGCTTAGTCATCATTTTGACTGCATAAGCATAATGCATCTACCTACAGAAAATGCAATATAAGACATGTATAGTACAGTAGAGTAGGTATACATCACAATTCATAATGATGATGAAATTGAATTGAAGTATAGTAGTATAGAAGTAAAAAAAAACTCTCATCAAAAATTCCTCCCAATCGGTTTTATGTTGCAGACTAACTTCTTAAAAGACACTTTTTACTACCCCATACTCTGAAAATATGTAGACAGGTACATAAAACCAATGAAAATGTGCATGACGTAATCCTTGAAAATCGATTTTTTGGTATTCCCCTTGGTCGTGCTCTATGAATTAAGTCAGCAAAAGGAGTTGTCCATGCGGAAAACCATACGGCAAAAGGACCTGCTTCTGCACAAAAACCAACAAAAATAAACCCTTCAAGTTTGTTATTCGTTTTATACAGGAGTTGTATAAGTGCATTTCTATGCCATGCTTTTGAGCATAATACTTTTCCAACCCCTCTGCTGACAGTGCCAACTGAGCCAGCCTTCCACCTTCCAGCCAGACTTGACTGTTTATCCATACCTATATATCAGCAGTCTGGGTCATGCCACTGGGGGTGTGGGTTTTTGTCTTCCTTTTGAACGATTACTCATGCCAAATTGTATTCGTCGTTGCCATAATAAGGTTTTTCACGAATTTTCCAAGCACTAGAAAAGGCATTGGGATAGATGTATAGCTACATATCTACATTTATATACCTAGTTAGAATGTTTTAAAATGTTGAGCTGTCTTGTGCTCATGTCATCTTTTAATTTTTTTGGGCGTAGTCCATGATGAGATTTAACTTGACTGAAGGGGGAAATGTTTTCAATGCTTGTAGAAACATACCTATGTTTATAGATACATGATTTAAGACATTTTAAAGGACAATATAATTTAATTCCACTAAAACAAACGTGTTTTAAACAAGATCACAAAAAGATAGAACATTTGATTATTCAGTTTAACACGATGATTAACTATAACTATTTGTTGCTTTTAAAATGTAATAATGTTTGATTTGAACATGAATCAGTTTCTTTTGAACAAAACGACAGTTTAAATAGTTTGTTATGCCTGCACTTAATAATTCCATCACAAAAAAACTATAGTTATGCTAAGTTTTTTTTTGCCGAACGAAACAGAGAGCAAATCACAAGATCCGTTAAAGAATGATAGGATGATACGTCCATTAAGTAAACCTAATAGGTTTTTTATGAAGGTAGGTCCAATTATATTCATTGCAACTCTGACAAGTTATACCTTTCAATTAACCATGAAGAATGTTAAATGTGGCTATCTGGATGAAGAGAAGGCAATTGGACTTCTTGTGCGTCCAAGAAATCAACTGATGTGAATACGAAAGCGTAAAAGATGATCTACTACAAATTAGTCCTTATAGCTAGTTATCAGAAATAGTCATCTGAAAGTGTATCGACCGTTTGGTTTATTTTGAAACTGGTGATGCAAGGAAGACAAAGAGCGTAAAAAAATTTCAGGGCTTTGTGCTCCCTAAATGGGGTGAGTGGGTGAGCCAGCGGAAAATCTTAAGTTTTGTATAAGTTAAGAACATCTCAAAGGAATTTTGGTTTGTGGGTCGGACATTTAAATGAACGAATGTTGGGAAGTCAAACGACGACTATGAAGACTGCCATGGTGTAGGCCTCGGTGACGGCATTAGAATTTTTTCTGGTGAAGACATCCCTTATAGTATGTGCATCAGGGCATATGCGGTTTTATAGTGTTAAAAACTTGGTATATAGGTAAGTAGAAATGACTGTTATTCTACTAGAATAACCCCATTAGCGCTTGGTGCGCCGTTTTGATACCATAAACTCATGAGACCTAACATTTGTAGAGGTTGGAATATTACTTTGGTTGTTTTGATATTTGGGGTTGTGTCGCTTGGGATATAAACCCTTTGTTACCAACCTCCATGGGAAAACAAGAGATCCTCGGGCATCTCATCCGAGGGAAGTGGCCCATACCACTTTGTGAATTTGAGTTGCTTGGGAGTTAATCCCTTTGTTACCAACTTCCATATGGAAGACAAAAGATCCTCGGATACCTCACCCAAAGGAAGTGGCCCGTACTCCCCACCAGGCTTTTAGCTCCGATATGGGTGTCTTCGCTTAAAACCTATTCAGGCAGGGTGCTGGATGACTTAGGGTAGAACCAGTATCCCCGTGAGATCAATTCAATTTAGGGAAATACATGATATCCGCAGTTGACATGAATCGCCTACACGGCTGAAGAAATGGTTCATGCGAAAATCATGTAGCTCTCCTGATCCGTTTTGTCTACCCATGGAGAAGGTGAGATATTGATACGGTTTGTTACGTTTTATAGCCATTTAGTTGCATTTATAAAGCCAAGGAGATTTCCTATGCTCACAACTGAGATTTCGTTGAGACTGTCAAAAAAGTATTGACCGTTAAAAACTATAATATTCATCAAACACAACTGACACCTGATCACCTTCCAATGTTGGGAATGAAACTCGTGTTGTCTACCATTTCTTATCTTACTTAATTATTTGTTTAAGGTGGCGCTAAGACCGTAGTATTCGTTATAGCCGGGCTAAAACAAAAATTTATATTTTTCCTCTTATATGGAATCAATAAAAAGTATGTAGGTACTACAATTGAGTTTATAAACATAGAGGAATCAGGTGTAAGTTTCAAATAATGCTCGTAGGATGTCATTACTATCGACTTGTTTTTTATTTATTCTTGTAGCAATTATTCTTGAGTTAAAAGACAAGAGAAATAAAGAAAAACAAATACAAATGCATGCAGAAGAATTTTTGTTCGGTTCGGTGTGAGTAATTTTCGTTACAGGGAATGAGGGCAATAATAATTACTCGATATGATCATTTAGCGAAATCTTCTTCGGTGAGTTTGAAACCATCTTGATTCCTCTATGTGTATAAACTCAATGGTATAAACTCAAAATTGTTCTCATTTTTAACTCTCCTGCTTTGTGAATTTTGCTTATGATTTCGTAATGGTAAAGTTTGATGGAATCAGTTTTGTCTCTCAAATTTTCTGTTGTTATGAAAATACATCTTTTAAGTGCTAGTTTAGTTTCAGCTGGACAACAGTTTTGTTATAGGTTTATTGATATTAACATAGCTGCCGTTGTTAATTATATTCATTACTTTTTCATTATATTTAGATCTATCCAAAACGACAACTTTATTGTCTTTATCAGTCTTTTAAAATTATAATTTTCATATTAAAGTAAAAAAATTTCAAACTTATTGTTTTCACAAATTTTAGTTTAATAATTTTTAATCCCGAATAATAATCACGATATACCTACACGAAAACATTAAACACGAGAAAAAAAAAACTTGAATGCATTTCAGACTGCTTGCAGTCCACAGCATCACGACTGGTCCAGATAGTTCACACTTCTTAAAGGGTTTTAGTTAGACAAGAGAAAAGAGAATTGATGTAATATTTCCGTTATCGGCATTGATAGCATTTCTGTCACGTTGAATGAAGTAGCTCTCGTATGCATCTAATTTTTTCTTATCTGTTATTTGTTTCTTCACAGTAACATTACTTATATTGTCATTAAACTAAAATTTGTTAAAACAATAAGGTTGGAAACTTTTTACATAAATAAGCTTTCGGTTTTCACGTGTTCAATTTTAATTTATTAATTATGAAATTCTTTTCTCTAATTTTCTTACGACTAGATGTTAATATTCTTTTTTGCTTTTTGACCGTTGGATTATGTTCTTTTTTTGATGTTCTTTTCTTGAATACATCAACACGGGTTGTGTTACGGATGTTAGGATCACAAATTGAAATTGTTGTTGTTTCTATTTCTGCAATGATTTGTTCTATGTTGTCATTTCCGTCAATTGCAAAATTAAGTCCCAAATTCAACATATTCTCTTGATCATTTGTTAGCGTTGTTGAAGGTTTATGAACGACATAATTACCAATAATTTGTACTTTGTACTTTGTTGAAATTTGTTTTTTAATGAGTCTTTTTTTTATTTTTTCGGACCGATTGATGTAAAACATAAAGAAATCAATAAAATCGTTTAAAATTTTCTTATGTTGTATAATGCATTCCATTCGTTAGAAGCTTACCTACGCCAACTTCCGTTTTGGCGTAACACATTTTTCAGCTTACCCTCCGTAAAAAAGTTTTACTTCAAGTAGTTGTAACTTCGCATTAAATGTTACTCACATCATCATTCCATGTCTTTCAAAGGCACCTCTTTTTAATATTGTCAAGCTATAGTGAGAGGTTCCGTTGAAAAGAGACCATTGGGAAGGCCACCCTGAAATCTATAATATCAACACCCAAAAACAAAACCAACGAAGAAATGTCCGTCATACATTCGAAAATAAAGAATATATTATGTAATATATGTATGCACACATGTACATATTTATTTTTTTGTTTCGCTTTTTTAAATCTCACAATTAACCAAGTATAAACATTTTTTTTTTATTTTTAAAAGAACAACAGTTAATTGAATTAACAAAACAAACATTTCAACTTTAAGTTATTCTTCTTTTTATACAAATTTTAAATATAAGATATTACACAATGGACTTGTAACAAAAAAAAAAATAAGTTAAATAAATCTCACATAAAAACATTATTCATAAAAATATAACAAGTTAAAACTTTTCGACCTCTCTAGCTTCATCCAAGTCAAATTTGACATTTGACAAATATCATTTCAGCGTTCAAAACTCGTAAATTTAAATGAAAATTAAATAGTGTGTTACAACGGCAAGAAATAACAATATAACATTTGTGCCGAAAACAATATTTAAAACAAATTAAAAATAATTGTATATAGAAAAAGATAGGAGCTTCCGCATTAATGGCACCTTGTGCTCGGGAAACCCACAGATGTGTTTTCATTGAAAACAACAATCCATTTCAATCATTTTCCTGATGAAGAGTTGATGTTATGGCTAACGCACCACCCGGAATAAATCTTACAAAGTTATCGCCAACGAGTGGTCCCATTGCAAAAAGACCTCTGGGCATACCTTGCACCTCATTTGTGAATTTATCCACGTCGATTTGGTTAGTCTTGCTGTCTATTGGCTTCGATGGTTCTATACCCAAGCCAATACCCGAGTCATCCAGATGACACACGCTTGAGGAGTCCTCGTTGTTTAAGGTTTTATTGCACTCACATATTTTGTTAGTCGAGTGGCCACAAACTCGGTGGCGAAATTCAATGGGAGTTAGCCTGCGATTCCAGTCGCATATGTTAAAATGTTTACACTTCTCGCACAGATTTTTCAGCCATGCTAGTTTGCGTGTCATCTGATTTTGGTACTGTTCCGCATGTGGATAAGAACACTTGGGCGAAATTATTGTTCTGGCTGGGTGTTTGCTTATTCCCGAAATAAAACGCAGATTTGGTCTAGCTCCAATTAATATAGCACAATAGGAGACTTCATAAGTTATTGTTTCTGATGTTTTAATGTTTTTCACTGTCACAAGATGACACCCAAGTGCATCTGTTGTTAGATTCGAAATTGCATGCTCTGGGACAGGTGTGTAGCAGTTGTATGTTTGACTTGGATCTTTCATCATTCTGTGCACCTGGAATGTAAAGAAGTATGATATGATTAATATAAATAAAATAAAAGTTGTTACTGAGTCAAAAATAACAAAGAAATATATGTATGTCTTTCGATTTATACGTAAAGCTAGCGGTCGAGTACATTGAGGGCCTGAACAGCAGATGTTATATTTTTTACCCAAATTCATAGCAGAAGTCTGCCCAGTGCTCAGATGAAAGTGGAAATATGGTAGTAGATGCTGATTCAGCTATTATGAGGATATAGAATGATAAGCAGAGAAGATTACAAACTCTCCGCTGCAAGACAGAAAACCTCCAACATTTTCGCCCACTCGAACAACTTGGAGATGACTTGGTAAGGAGCAGCTTATATGCAAAGTGTGTTCGAATAAAAGTTTATCGATTAATTGAAAATCAGATTGTGTCTAATCGAAGAAAAAAACGACATGCACTTTGACAACTACAGAAAAATAAATTATGCAGATGACATATGTATGTAGATATTATCGACAGAACGAAGTGAGCTGAGAATGCCGAATGACTATTAATAAAACAAGACGAATTATATACTGTCATAAGGATACAACACGTCTTGATGGATAGATAACTTGGAAGTAGCCAAAGACCTTGAGTATCTGGGATTCACTATTCAATTGCAAAACAACATCAATCCAGAGATCAAATGCAAAATGACTCTTGCCAACCTATGTTAGTAGAAGGTCCCTCTCTCAGAGAATCAAAAAGATTTTATACAAAACTTAACCATCCCTAGCATGCTGTATGGGCAGAAGCTTGAACCTTGTTAAGAACTTACGAAGATTTGCTTGGGTCTAACCTTAGTTGTGTATGCAGCAGAGGAAGATTCCGCGCACAATTGAAGTCAACCCTCAACCAGCTTGGTATGCGTTACAGGAGAAATTTGGCTATGGATCAAACTAGCTGGAAGGGCTTTTTGTTCGAGACAAACTCCAGTGATAGCCTGGTTCTCCGAGTGAGTGTTTAAAATACGCAAGTGACCGATTCATTATGATTTTGTTTTATTTTTTTTTTTTTTGCAGGAAATGTTTTTCAGTGTCATTCCAGATAGCTGATTGTGTTTATTGAGGATGTCACGGTTAGAAATGGTTCGGTAGTATTCATCTATTAAAAATCTCTTTTAAGCAACACCATTAGAATTCTGAAGTCTAATTGAATCTAGTAGTTATGATGGCAATTATAAAAACTGATTTCACCTTCTTCATTTACATCCGGCAATCAAAACATCGAAAATAAATCAGACATAAGTTGGAATGTATATTGGTTCTCGTCATGAAACTGTCGATGTCGTGCCAATTTAGATACTTTCTGCCACGAAAAGCTAAGGGCTCCCAGATAACGTTAGATTCTGTCTCTTGCCGCATTGCGGTGTACCAGAAAATAAAAAAAGTCTAATCTGATCAATCCGCCAAGAAGAGAATCATCATGGGGGCAACTGGAAACAAATCAACAACGAACAAGAGATGAAGGTAACTTGACTCGAAAGACAGAGGATTTCATAAATCGCTAGGTTAACATAAAACTAACTTAGCACAGACCACTTGTAAGCACTTGTAAGAATGTTGAGATGAGGAAACTCTACTCGTCTATATTTCTTCTTCACTGCCCAGCACATAACAGCTTGTTATTCATGTTAGGAATGCCAGCGCAGATCGTGAAGTGAATGAGATTTTTAATCGAGAACCGTGAATAAGATCAATCAGTTCGAACGAATTTACCCCTATAGAACCACTAAGAGAAGGAAGTGAACGACGCAATAGCAATTGATGATAGAAACGATGGATTTTTTCCCTGGATGCCCCTGGTGGAACTGGGAAGACATTCCTTATGTAATTGATTTTGGCAGCTGTTCGTGCAAGAAACGACATTGTTAGAAAGATGCCGTACGGCTCATTCAGGGTTGAAATTGCCGTTAAATCTTTAAACTACTGAATGCCATTGGAAGCACTTGACCGAACCATGTGGCGCTATGTGAAGGAACTTCAGCTGACAACAAACATGAAAGTTGCATTGCTGAATGATCTATCTCCTGAAGATTTTTCTAAACAATTGCTGACTATAATATCGACACGAATCGAGCGAATTGAATTCATTTTCTCAAAAGTTTTGCAACTTAGTCTCATCGAAATATGAGCTCGTCAAATTATTCCCGTACATCATTCATTACCGAAAATAATAAAGGGTTGAGTGATCGAGCAGTTTTGGTGGCTAAAAACAAAGATGTAAGTAGATTAAATAAACTTCATAATTCAGAATAAAATCATTAGTTCTCTGCATACATTTAAATCTGGTGAATGTGTAACTAATGTAGCCACCAGTTATCCAACATAATTTTTTAACTCATTGAATGTGCTTGGGTTACCTCAGGGCTATTTACAACTGGAGGTTGGATCTGTAGTCATCATCCTTCGAAATCTTAACAACCCAAAGCTATGAAATGAAAAGCGTTTGGTGATAAGAAAATTAATGATCATGATGTGATTCACGCGACAATACTCAAAGGAAAATTCAGTTCTCATACCGAGGATTTCAATGATCCCAACAATTATCCTTTTCAATTTCCGATTCGTCTTTTGCCATGACGATTAACAAATCACAAAGTCAATCTTTGAACGTTTGTGGTTTGAATTAAGAAAATGCATGTTTTTCTCAAAGTCAATTGTACGCGCCTGACAACAGAACCAACAATTTCATATATATCACAAGGTGCTGCAATGAAAAGGATTGACCCGAACGCAAAACATAAAGCGAAATTCATAACTTTAAAATAAAGCAAATATATTGAATACACGCAATTTCATTGAAATCTGTAATTGCTTTTTTTAATTTTCGTTAATATTTATTTCCACTCCCCATAAACTATTTTAAAGTTAACAAATTGTTTGTATTCATTTTATTACGTGAATAAAAGACTTAATAAAGGGTAACTTAAAGTTTACAAAACATTCGTTCACTGTTGGGTAGTACGAAGATTTCCGGGTCCGCTAGTATGTAAATAAATAAAAACCCATGGTTATTCAACGAATGCAACAACATCAACCGTTACCTCACCAAAGAATGTATGTTCTTTTGCGGCAACATCTTAAAAAGCTTTTTTTAACCATTTTTTTGTTGATTAAAATAAAATGATAGTAGTAGTTTATTAGAGATTTAGCTGTTTATTGTTGAAAGCGGTTTTGGCAGTTTTTAAAACATTTTATTCTTTTGAAGCAAGTTTCTCTAAAGTTTTATTTTTTGTAATAAATGTGAATAAATGATAACAGGTAATGATTTGCAATAAAAGTGCGATAACACCGAATAACACTAATGCAGTTATAAGAAATAAACATGAATGGTTATGTCAATAAAAGCACTTGACTGAAAGTGTTTCGTTTTAAACGCTTACTTGAAAGAGCTATATTGAGAGGATGACATTTATTTTAAAATCTGTAATTTTTCATTAAGTTCATTAAGTTTTGTTCAGGAAAAAACTTTGTAAGAACCTGTTTAAGTGTCAAAAGATTTCAGAAGTATTTGGCAAGATTCTGGATCACCGACAACTATTTTTAATTGATATGTAATTTTTAATTTTTAATTTTTAATTGAATATGTATATGTTAGTGATTGGTTGTAAATTTTGATGCCATTGTGCGATAGAAAATGTCACAAAGTTATTAGGAAAATGAAAAGAGAATAAAATCAACTGCCCAACCGGTGAGATTGAGGAAGAATTCGTGGTAGACCACTCAAAAGGTAGCTTGACTAAGCGGCGAGTGTTCAACAGAATATGTGTGCTAATATAAAGGTTGCTAGTTTGAAACAGGAATAATTGAAAAGAACCTGAGACACAACGAAAAGAATATGCCATTATCACATACGTCCGATTCAACTTTTTGGTAATGTGGATAATGATATTTTTTTTGATAATACCTTCTTCATTGAACTATTCAAAAATAATAATGGAAAGAATTTTCTATTTACCTCATGATACTCAGGATAGACACTTTCCGGCAGCGATCTATCTAATCCAGCACTTTTACTCCTATACACGTGAATGACATCGATATCAGACAGTCGACATATGGTTACAGCATCTGCAGCACTTAGCCCAGCTCCAACAACAAGAACAGGCTTCAGTTCTAAGAAAATAAATGAATGAAAAATTAATATTAACAATTTTTTTTAATTGAAAACCAAATGTCTATTCATACTTTGTCTCTCTTGTTCCGACATATTTTCCAGTGCAGTCTCCAATTCTCTTAGTTCGTGCTTAACCCACGTCTGATTTATTCGCTGTTGTTCCCCTCTTAATCCCAATCTGTTTGGCAAATCCGACACCCCATTAGCCAATACTACATTCTTGCATGCAAAATAAAAAGTTCGCCTCGTTGATTCTTCGATTCTGTAATAAAAAGTCTAGTAAACTTTTAAATAGAAATACAATAGCAACATACCCTGTAACAATCCACCTAGCACCTGGAAATCGGTCTGACTTGGCACACTCTTCACTCAGGGGAGCTATAAACGTCACATTGGTATTGTTCATAAAGAACCTGTCTAAATTCATACGGTGAACATAATCTTCATAGTATTCAGCAACTCTTGATACAAGAGCTCTTGTCTGTACCTCTTTGGATACTTGCCGTTTGAGCGAAAGGTTTCGTCGGGGCGGCGAATTAATACTTTCTCCGATATTTTCACGCAATGAGTTTGATTCCGTGCTATCCCTGGTAGTTGGGTTATTGGTTCCACTACAGATTTTCTTTGTACACTTACAACATAAAGCTTCTGGTTCACATTCGTTGTTATTTTGGAAAGCAAAATCGTCATCCTTTGCATTATTGAATTGCTTCTTTGATCGCAATTTGATACATTTAGGGCAGTTTGTGTTGGCCAATGCCATTTTTCTTAAGTAGGACGAAGTGTTTCTTTCGTATTGCAAACTTTTCTTTCTTAGTTGGGCTGCTTCCCAGCTGCCATAGCTGAGTCCAGGAAGCGACATCCATCCTGCAAGGGATAAGGTACGCAGATTTGGGTCCATTTTATGCCATGAGCCACCGGGCGGACCTTGACCTAGAACTATGTGGTCAATCTGTAACGATAATAAAAATAATTTATTGTATATAAGTTATATTTTTGTCGCGACCTTGAACACTATATTTAAGGGTCATAAATAATTTAAATTAATAAAATTAATTAGTCTTAAGTTGATTGTTTGTTTTTATACTTCGATAACATTTATTATCTTTATCATTAATCTGTTCAACAGTTTTTTCATCATGAACAAAATAACACTGTTGTTATTGTTAGTCATCATCGGTAATGGAAAAATTCAAGCTTATAATACAAATTATTTATTATTATTTACATTTAAGAACATACCTACAGACTACAGAGATAATGACTATTATTTATTTGAAACACAAAAAGTAACCTAACCACAACTATCATATTGAAGATTTTGTAATTAAATTTAAAATTTTGTGGTCAATAAGTTTCAGATTGATATAACGGGAGTGAATACTCTGTATATACATGTTTTTCAAAGTATCCGTAATTGCAAAACTATGGTTGCTGGATTAGAGAATGCTCCGGAGCATATCGCACGATTTACTTCTAATTGTAAGTTATTAATAGCCGTTCTTTTTTGCAAGTCCATATAGACTTGTGTGAATAAATCGACTTTGGGAATTAGCCCACAACATTTCCGATGTTTAAATATAACCATATGTGATTGTGTCGGTAACGTAGTAAGTCTATATGGACTTAGCTAAGTCCCGAAAATTATCGTGAGTTAGCTATGTAAGTCTATATGGACTTATGTTGTTGTTGTATTTACGTGTTGTTGTATTACGACTGTTGTCGTTTTTTTTCACACAAGTCTATAATGGACTTGCAAAAACACACGGCGATAAATGACATGTCAAAGCAAGGTTATCATGGAAAACAATCGTGCTTACAAAAAGTTAAGTAAAATTTTACACAGATCTTTGATGTCAATAAAAGATTAAGACAAAGACGTTTCGGAAGGTGTTGTGCGCAACTCTGGCAAACAATATATGAGATAAATATCTTTTAAAAGCCCCATGTAGTCGTTGTTAATATTGGCATCATTTGAAAACCACATGGCCACGATTAGGTGATAATTTAGGATTAGACAATTAATTTATAGAATTAAGTCAAGGTATAATTAGTTGTTCCAGTATTGATCAACTAACAACATTGAAGCCGTCTAAAGTTGAACTTGATTGAGGTGGAATAGCTTGTATTTATGTGCTGTTTGTCCACGGATTACTATCGATAACAAATGATCGAAGGCCGACAAATAGGGAAACCACCCATTTTTTAAAATTTATCAGAAGGTGCAAAAACAAAACACTAAAATGAAAAAGGGAGTTACGCATTTATAAAAAAAAACATAGACCAAGAGCCCAGATCAAATTTTTGAATCGGAAAAGTAACCGACAAAAAAGTAGATAAGGTGTGAATCTCATTAAATAAACGCAAGACTTGCAGTTCATGGTCGCGAATTTTGCGAGTTATAGTAATTGTGTTCCTTAAATCCAAGAGCTGTCAAAAGTTCAGGGAACAAAACTACTAGTTGTCAACAACATAAAACCAACCCTTGTGCGTTTTTTGAGAACCGACAAATCCAAGTTTTTTTCACAGGTCTTGGGACTGTCAAGAAAACCAACACAACTATTATCTTAAAAAATCTTTTTTTCTTTTTCAATGAGATAATTGATAAAGCAAAAATGACAAGATGTTTTTAATGTGGCAATAGGTACGTTCAATGCGCAGACTAAAAGTTTGTCGACGAGCTCTGATTGGCCAGATCCTTTCAAAAATTTGTTGGAATCTTGTCAAGAATTTATGCACTAAAAAATTTAGTTCGTCTGATAACGGAACGTCGTCGTCAACAACAGCTGATTCGTTATTCTTTGTTTCCATGTCTGTAGTTAGATGGTGCGGTTGCAAATATTATTATTCTTTTATTTTTGCTTTTAGTATTCCAATGCTTTAAGTTAGAAGAAATACAAAAACTGCAATGATATAATCAAGAACAAAGTCGAATTGAGGTAGCTAAGAATCCAGAAAAAGAAAATAATGGTCAATTTTGAGTAGAATTGAGATAATTTTATCAGAAGTGTCAAAAATCATTGCAAAAAAATATATTACCGACTTAAAAGTTCGTCTCCAGAAGTTAAGAGTTGACTACTCCTCTTCAATTATAACTTTGTCATGAAAAATACAATTTCAATTATTCTGAAAAGTAAAGGTGGTAAGTAAAAGAAAGGTTTTAGTCATGACATTTTTGACATTCCACTGAATTTTAACTTAGTTTTGTCGTTCAATGGTTTCATTATAACTTAACTTAAGTTCTTAATGATATTGAACGTTCATAACGTTTTAAAGATTGACAAAAAACATTGTTTTTTTACATAACCAAATACTTTCTGCTGCTAGTAAAACCATCTCTTATAACAAATATTAGAAGGTTGAAGACGATTTATGCGTCGAAATTGGCAAAAAATAGGTTTTCGAAATAATTGGTATAACTGAAATTGGTTTTCACATAAATATTGAGAATACTTCCCTGAGAACGGATAAGTTGGTTCAAGACATTTGAGAACAGCTAACGGCCTGTCAGACGCTTTAGAAAACCTTGAAAATCAGTTTTTAAAATAATTGGTTTTCACCACCGAACACGATAAGTGGGTCCAAGACAATTTGAGCGCGTTCAACGCCCTGCTAGACTGTTTTCTTGAATTTTTCCAACTCTGGTCAAACCAAAATGTTTGTATTGAACTTTTTTGAGAAATACTACCAAATTAGTGTCTGCTGGAGGAGAATTAGATAAATTTGTTCCGAAATTGGTTGACTTTTGTAGTTTTTGACAGCATTTGGAACAGAGCTATTTATTGTGTTTATATTTTTGAGTATACGGCGAGAGATATTGGAATTATAAAGTGGTCATTATTATAATTATTTCCTTTATAATATAAAAGCTTATCCGGACCAAAGACACATTCCAAGAAACAATAAAAAGAATTAAACATTTATTAAATGTTTCCCATTTGTTTGATAAACATTTTAAAAACATTTCATAAACATTTCAGAAATATTTCTTTTGTTGTACACCCTTTATGTATTCTATTTTATCATTAAAGTGACATTTTCAGATTTTCACAAAAACAAACAAACAACCAAATTTTTTGCCTGATCCATTTGCGAAACAGTTTCCATAGTGAACGGAAAACAAAGAAACATTTCGAAATAGTTTATCGAGCCCCCTGGGCGCTTGATAAACTATTCCGAAATTTTTCTCTGAAATCCTTCGGAAACAAAAAAAATACTTTGTTCTGTTTTTGCAATACAAAGTACAAACAAATTATTCGTTTTCGAAAATTTTCGCTTTCGGAACTAAATACAGAGTAGGCCCCCAGACCAAAACAGCATTATAAAACATTTAAGAAACATTTCAGAAATATTTTCTTCTTTTAATAAATGTTTCGGAAATGTTCCTTTAGTCTGGACACACCTTAAGAAGCAGAAGGCGTCGATATTACTTTTCTTTGTTTTTTATTATTTTTGTTTAAGACGTCAGAAGTGGGATTCTAATTAATAATCATTTTATTTATATGTTACCATAATGACGTTAATCATTAATCGCAAAAAATACACAACGAAAGATTGAACATGATTTCGGTTCGGATTAATGTCATTTGCATATTGTGATTCCCATAACAACAAATCGCATATCATTGTCTTATATTGTGAATACAAAAACAAATTATATCTATAAAACTGTGGATGTTTTTTTTTCGTAAAACCGGTTCAATCGTTTTGAGAAAATTATAGGTACAAAAGAGTGTTTCCTATTTATTTGTCATTTTCTACAGAGGCATGACACGGATGTTTGTTTTGTAATAAAATTTTGTAATCTGTCTTGCAATTAATTTTAATTAGATTCTGGATTACCGATTAAGTGTCACAGAAAATAACTTCCTAGTGACTTCCTAGTCACAATTATTTTAATTTCTAGCAAAACAAACATTAGGTAAAATAAAGCGACTTGGAACAAATCTGAAACTGAGTCATTTATTTTACAACAAGGTATTGGTTTATATCACAAATCGAGTCACAAATCCTAAATGATTACCGATATCCTATGGAATGTGGAAGTAAATAAATTGTATTGGCTACCTCAGGCACCATATTATTATTCAGAATGTGTGAGTTTATGTAAAAAGAAACAGGACGCAGTGTTTAGCAAGAGCATGGTAGGAAATAATCGCTTAGGTCTAAAGCATTTGGGAAACAAATTTCTAAGCAAATCCTCCAAAACTTTCTAAAATTAATACGAAGCGGATTTGCAGAAAGTTATCAATGCCAAAGAAGGCTTGATTTTCAATTAAGCTGTACGACCTCCTTTCTAATAAATTACATTTTTCCAAAAGAATGAAACAATAAAAACAATTTATAAATGAAATTCAATTTTAAAGGTTTTTTGGCCTTTACTCCAAAATAATTATTTGTCCATTCCGAGGCCCATTCCTATCTTTCTTTATATAGATACATTTGTAATGCAATTATCGGGTATCGGCCCATCTGAATTTTAATCTGAAACCGTGTCAATAAATCAAATGAATTTCAAAGTGTTACTCTAATTGTAAGAAATAAAAACAAGAAAAAAGTCTAAAAAAAATCCAGGTACATGCAAATTAAACTGTATTAGCATTTTGCTTTTCTATATGCAAGCAACTATTTATTAGCTTAAATAAGAAAAAAACAACAATATGTGTGATATCTTTCTCGAACCATTTAAAAACATATCATGCTTTTGATGTACGTAAGCTCTTCTTAAGTTTCTTCATTTGAATAGAAAGATCAATTATTCTGCAAATGATTTATATTTGATATATGAGGATTAATACAGTTGAATGTGATGTTCAGTTTTGTATGACTGAGTATTTTTTTTTTTTGTTTTATTGGAAGCATTTTTTTCTTTCAATTAACTTTGGTAAATGACGTAATTTAAATCAAAATTAAACTTAAAGAAAACGAATTAAAAATAAAGCATTGAAACAAAAATCTGTTTCTTACAGGAAGTAGCATTATAATATGTATTATTGTACTGTGTAATCGTACAAAATTCATTTAAAAAAAAGCAATACATTTATTCATCTGGGATTCAGTGGTGATAAATTCAACGGGGATTTTCCAAAATTACTCAACAGTTCAGGGCTAACTCTTAACTCACACATTTTTTAATATATTTCGTATCTTTTTTTTAATTTATACTCTGAAAACAAACAGTTCAATGAACTAAAACCGGTATGCAAGTATAAATCACATATTTCGTCATGACGATCATACCTGTTTGCTTGCATCAAATCGATACTCCAACATAGATGGCAATTCCATACCCAAATCGGCACATGGGTGCTCCAGGCTGTCTAACTAAAAAGAGTTAGAATTAATTAATTTCAATTAATAAGGTTTTAACAGAAATTAATGTGACTATAAGTTACTTACCAACAGTGAAACTGGATTTGTGCTACGACCCTCAAGGCCATCGGCCAATGTAATCAAATCTTGTTCAACTAAGCTTTTGCTTTTGTCGGCGTAATTCAGTCGTGCTCTTAACATTTCATCTGGATGCTTTTGAACTTTTTCTGAATTCCAGTATGGCCAATTGCCAGCGAGCATGTAAGATAATGAAATGCCACTGGGCCCATTTCCTGAAAGAAAGGAAAAAATAGTTTTGGACGAATTCATTAAAAAAAAAACTACTAGAAAATAAGAAAGTGTATTGTTTTATGATTATTTAATAAAAAGTGTGGCGTTTTCTAAAAATGGAGTAAGTTTAGTTGATTTTTTTGTAGTATTGAAAATAGAGTATTCACGCATAGGCTGTGTGAATTATATGCCGGCGTTCTAAATGACCATCATAAAATCACTAGGATAGCTTTGTTTTTGTTTCGATAAATAACAAGCTGTCATTTATATTTCGCACTTTTTTAATAGATCATTTGTATACAAATTCGTAAAAAATGGACAAATTTATTAAATTATGAATTTGTATTTCCTTGAATAATAATATATAATATAATAGGTAAAACAACACAAAGTTATTTGAAAGTTCTATTCTTTTGTATAATTCCCTTGTGATGCCGCACTTTTATTATTGCTTAACTTTACTGTTTGGTTGTAATGCAGATGTTAAGTTGCGACTTTAAAGACTGCAAAATAAGGGTATGAGAGTCGTTTTGAAACTGAATATATATACACCGATTCGTGCTATGCTTGAATGCCTGAACTGGATGAATGTTAAACAAAGGCTGACTTATGATGCCATGGTTTTCATTTTCAAAATGCGTAACGGATTGTTACCTGAATATATATCTGAAGGAATCTTGGAAGTTTTCTGATGCGCAGCCATATAGCTTAAGAAACAATAACATGAATTCATGAAAGTAGAATAAAGAAACTTATCCCTTTTATCAAAAATAATATTTTTTAAACTTACCATCAATTTCTAGCCAATAATACAAACTTAATATATAGTTTTTCTTCATAACCATAGGTAGGGCAATATATAGAGCCCAATCTAATCTTTATATAAGGAAATACGATGGAAAATATCAATATGTGTAGACGCTAAATTTGAGATGTATGTTTCCAAAGAAGTGCTCAGTGGAAACAGGCTCCCTTTATTATTTTCGAAGGATCCAATGTGTATCTTTTTTGGATTCATTTGGTATTGTATGTGTATGTATAAGTAATTCATTTAAATCAAATGTATTGTCGAAATATTCAATTGTAAATTACTATTTCTAAGAAGTTGTGGTAGGTATAAAAACTTAGTGACCAACATTTTTTTAAGTTGTAAGAAGCATACATTAGTCCGGTTTTTATCAAAATAGAAATGACACAAACGAAAAACAGTACCCAAGAAACAATTTCTACAGAAGGTATGATTACCTAATAATGCATTCGTAAAATAAAATAGTTTCTTATGACGGAGTTGCTTACAATAACAACTGGTTTGAAAATTGTTTATTTTCTTCTTCCTCAATCAAATGTCGATGCTCAGTGAATGAATTAAATTGAAAAACATTAACAGACTTTGTTTAAATGTTTTTTTTTAACATTAACAGACTTTGTTTAAATTTTTCTTTTTGAGATTTTACTATACATTTAAATAAATATTTAAAAGCTTAAACGACTTTTGTTTAACTTATTTTGACATCCATGAGTGAAAAATATTTTTATTACATACCTACGACTACGTGTTCTGGTATTCATTGAAAGAAGAAAGTTTTTATATGCTGACTTTTAAAGGATATCTTTAGGAATTGCACATAATTTTTCCTAAATAAGTAACAAAGGCTCTTTATTTAAACATACATACATTTTCAAAAGAATATTTAAAATGTTGTTTTTTTTTTTATATACCTGATAAGATAAAGAAAGGAAATACTAGGTATCTAAATTTATTATTTTACTATCGATAATGCGCAGTTTTAGATTTAAACGAATAATTAATATAGTGCTTTCGTTATCTGCTTTTAAAAAAAATATGTGAATACCTTGATGTCGAAGCGTATCATCTATTTCATACTTTGTCATTTGGAACTTTTAAAAAAACTTACGGAGGCAATCAATAAAATATTAGATACAGGGGAGATACCAAAACAGTTTAAGACATCGATCATATTTCCAATTCATAAGAAAGAAGACATAGCCGATCCAAAAAACTATCGTGGAATATCCTTTTTAAATGCCACTTATAAGGTACTTGTGTCACTTTTAAACAATCGACTTGATAAATGGATGAACCATAATAAAAAGCTTTAAGAGTTCCAGGCGTGTTTTAGGAGCGGGTATTCAACTTGCGACAACATATTTGATTTGAGAAGTATTGCGGGGACATTTTTGGAACAGAAAAAGAAGTTATATGTTTTTTCCGTTGATTATAAGGCGGCCTTCGACACTGTTGATAGAATAGCTTTATTCTACAAGTTATACAACGCTGGAATGACGTCAAAGTTTGGAAGAGTCTTAGAGAGCCCTGCATGATGGGAACAAGGAAGCGGTATGGAACGGAGAAGAAATTTCGGACTGGTTTGAGACAACAATGGGGGTAAAGCAAGGTTGTCCATTGAGCCCTTATCTTTTTGCTCTCTTTATAGACGACCTCATTGGCTACCAGGCGGAATAGAATTTGCTGGAGTTTTGATCAAAGCTCTCATGTTTGCTGACGATGTTGTCCTTTTTTCATATTGTCTAGATTTGTACTGTAGGTTATGAAACTTAACGGTGAATTTAGCAAGATTGTCAACGCTGTTCCTAAAAACTATAAAATTAGATATCGACTACATTGTAAAAGTTCTTAATATGTCATATAACAGACTGCCAAAAACTATAGCTCTTTATACTATTAGAAAAAAGAACCTGTGGTTTGAGAAGTTAAAAGAGCTTGCAGACTATTGTCAACTTAATTTTAATTTAAACTTAAGCAACTCAAAAGATATTGAAGACGCATTCTACAACCTCGTTGCATAGTACAGATATAAAATTGACTGCATTAACCAGGAGACTTCTTCGGTGACAGAGTGACCTATAGTGTACTGCAACATAATTTTTCTGAAAGAAACTATTTCCGGGCGAACTATAGTCGAAAACTTATATCAGCTATATTCAAACTGAGAGGAGAACTAGTAAGACTAAACTTTATGCCGCATCGTGAAGATTTGCCAGTAATTGGTAGTCTCTGTAATCTGTGTGAGAGAAGACGTCATGCATTTCGTAGGAATTTGTCCTATCCTGAAAGAAATAAGAAGAAATTTTCTTGGCAGTGATGCGAAAACGGACAGAGAAGTGCTAGCAATTCTGGATTGCGAAGGAGATATAACCAAGCCTTATAACTTTTATAGAAATGAATGTCATATAGATTAAAAATATTAATGTAGATTTTGAAAAAATAACCGTCATACAAATCAAATGATTATTGAAGTGAAATAATTTGATTAATTTGATTATTTACTGTAAACTGATTTCAATCGGGCAGACGGCTTTTAGCCATGCTTAAGGATTTTTTTACAAAGGTTATTACCCTTTGTAAATTGTACTCTTGAAATAAGATACTAAATCAAATCTATCTACGTTTTTATTTTATGGAAGATAGGACGTTTTGTCTCTTAGTCTGATTGCAAATATTTGTTTATGTAGGTAAACATGTATTTGCATCATAAATTACTGCAAATTGGATTACAATAGTATGCTGATTTAAAACACCAAACAAATGAGTAAAACTAAATTTATTCATGAATATATTTTTCGTTAACATCAAAGGGGGAGTAGTAGTAACGTTTTAATTTTTACTTGCTCAACAGGGCAAGTATTGGTATCGTGTAAAAAAATCGACATTACAGACAAGTCCAAAAAAGTAAGTTTCGTCATGCCGTCCGTCGGTCTGTCTGTGCGGATGTTCGGTTGTATGTTCACCCAGCTACAGCCTAAACGGTTTGACGGTTTTTCTTCAAACTTCGTGTGGAGCACTTTTCGCTGGTTCCCTAGAGGACGAATTTGAATTTTCTCATATAACGGTTTTAGTTTTTACAATTTTTTTCGAAAACGGCTCTAACGATTTCGATAAAAATTGGTGTACGTGATATTTTTAAAAGTTTTAATTTAACTGAATTTCAGGTTTTGGACAATTTTGGCCATAAATTGATAATGGCTTACCCGATTTCATTTAAATTTGGTATGGTATATAATCTAAACATTCAACACAAAATGGTTT
Source organism: Baccha elongata (assembly GCA_951217065.1). Lineage (NCBI taxonomy): Eukaryota > Metazoa > Arthropoda > Insecta > Diptera > Syrphidae > Baccha > Baccha elongata. The sequence continues at coordinate 194,111,748 of OX578272.1, read as the reverse complement.
TTTGTTAAGCAGCCATTTAATGATAGTTACCATACAACTTTACCTCATATTTAGGCCCCTTTTACTTTTCCAGCATAATTCAGCAAATTAAATTTTCCCAATCCAATAGCATGTGCATTTTATTTTTATAGTTTCCTTAAGATTTATCATAACAAAGAAATTCTACACTTTTGTGAAAATTCATGGAAAAAAAATCAACCAAGTAGAAGACTTAGCAACATTTGATTTTAAGTGCACTTCATGAATTGTTAAAGGCTTAAAATAGACAAATTAAATATTATTAAGTGGAGTGTATTATGTTGGTAGGTCTGAGTTCGAATGCGAACCACTGGAAATCAATAATCGTGTTTTTAGAAAACAAGTAAGCTTAAAAAAAGACGGGCATTTGTAAAGCTTCTAAAACTTCTCAATGTTAATTGAACTTTAGAGCGTAAGCTATACAGCCTAATCTGCAATGCGTATAATCAAACAAAAAATCCTTCACACACTTGCAGCTTTTCCAGTTTTATGAATTTCTTGGTTTATTCAAAACTTGTTTTAAAATTTCAAGTTTTTGATGTCAAAACCATTGTGAAAAAAACCGATTTTGGAAAATTTTAAAACAAGAAACTTTTATAGAACTTGTTTTTGACTAAAAATAAGTTTTATCTCAAAAATATGGTTGTGTCAAATATGTATCTATATGACATAGATAAAGGTAACAAATATCAAGTTTCACCGAATCAAGTTTTTTCGAATAATTATATTTTTCTAGTCAATCCACTTAGGCCAAGTAGATCTACATCCGCATACACCAAGATAAACGCCATGACGAAACGATCATTGTGTCAGATTTGATTAAACCTCAATTTTGTATTTGCAAACAACCTATACTAGCTCGTAAAAAGATAATAAATGTAAATAATACAGATATTGCAACAAATCGCTTAACATGTTACATAAGAGTGATGTGAGCAATCTAATTTATTAGTTAATTACACATCATATTGCCTAAATATTGTACCAATCTGGAGGGCCGTGTGCTTATCATAATATATGTATATGTTTTATGATGTGATGATAATTGATTTTTCTCGCATTTATTATGAAGATATAGACTATAATGAAAGTCGATAGCCTCAATTGTCTTGGATTTTATTAAGTTAAAATATTTTGTATACAATATTTTTTATCGTAGACTTATTGCCTTTTTCATCTCAGAAATACAAGACTTCTTACCAGATGTATACGGCACCAAAAGTCTTTTAGGTTTTCAAATCAAATCTTAACAAAATTTTATATGGGCTTGATTCAGGAAACATTAACACTTTTAAATAGCGTTGGTATACACAGGTTTTTGTTGTTTAGTTCAACCGCTTCTCAATGTAAATTGAATTATGTAGCGCAAGCTACGCAGCCTAACTACAGTATGTAATCATACAAACCACCTTTCAACACTTGTTTTTTCAATGATTATTGAAAATCACAAAAATGACAATATTACGAGAATTAAGATCAAATTGTGTTTATTATCAATAGAAAAATTCTATATTTCATAACCTTCATTTTAATACCAATTAACACCAAAATTGTTGGATAAATTTGCCTTAAAATTAAATTTACTGATACGTTTACTTACATATGAATGAAAGAAAACATACATATAATACGTATTTCTTCATTCATGCGTTTTACTGATAGCTATAACCTATAACTGGTCCATAATTTTCTTTCGAAGTCTGTTACTTGTCACGTTACTTGGTTGCTCCAGTTCGCTGGAAAGTTTTTTAAGATAGAGACTAACACTACATTTTTTTCACTGCGGTCTTTGTATATATATTTTAATAGTTAACTCAATTTCTCCTGTGGCCATCTATCGGTGGAACTAAACCACTGGCTTTAGTGGCTTTGGGATAATTTCGTTGACTTAAAGAATCGGGAAAACAAAGGAGACCAACTGATTGGAAATACGATAGAACGAGAACAATGTATAAGAAATTAGTTACTATTTTGTTGACGAAAGAGTAAATACAGTTGCTAGGAGGATACGAAAATATATCATTTTTGTTGTTGGAATTGTAAACTCGTTAATACATTTACTGAGATACGAAAATATTATCGGTTCTTTCTCAAACAATTTCAATTTTTGAATGTATCTTTCTTGTCTATCTCATTATTGTTGTCAGAAAATCCCTTTCCAAACAATTATCTTCATTCTTTCAATATGAAATATCACAACCATCCGGACACCAAATGAATGCGCAAAGATGCTTTTGTGATTCTGTTATTTGCATATTATTGAATGTGTGAAACTTCAGATGAATTTTTTTTTTATTTGAGGAAAGTGTCGGTGATAAAAGGGTTGATAACTAGTTATTTATGTAACTTAAAATATTCAAGGTATCCATTGATGTTCTCAATTGGCTTTATTTAGTTTAAATTATTTATTTCAAGAAGCATAATATTTTTCTCTATCACTGTTCCAAAGCAAATAACAAAATAACGATATTTCACGATTTGAATATTTAAATGTGTGCAAGGATGCGTGATTCTGTTTTTGATTCTGACTTCAAGTCCAGAATCGAGTTTCTCCTCTTTTCATAACTCGAACTGTCATTTAGTGCCAAATGAACGTCAACAGAATCGTCCGGAGTAGTTCCGAACGACTCCGAACTACCAAATAAAAACGCTATTAGTCATTCAGTGTCGTGTTTCATTCGCGATGCATAACGTGTCTAATACTAGCTGTGTTTGTTTAGCCCTGGGATCGCCCTGAAGTCGCCCCAAAGCGTTTTTTGAAAAACCTCAACTCGCCCTGGGTAACAAATTCTCTGTTTTCTCTGTTTTCTAGATATTTTGCAGGGGCGAGTTGAGGTAAACAAATTGACATGTGTGTTGTCAAACATATATGTATTTACAATTGAATATTTTATTTTGCTTTTGCAATGCAAAGAAAAGAAATTATAGATTTATTTTGATGAAGATAAATAGAAAACATACAAATAAAACAAAATGTAATTATTTTATGTTTTAGAATGTACCAAAGCAACAAATTTCAAGTTTTAATTTCTGAAACAAATATTTGTGTTTCTTTCTTTTTGTCAACAACACAAAACCTACCCTTGTGCGTTTTTTGAGAACCGAAAAACCCAGGTTTTTTTGACAGCTCTTGGGGATGTCAAGAAAACCTGGGACGACACTGGGTTAAATTCAACGAACACAACTACTATGTTCCCACCAAACAAATTGCGCGATTTTAGCAAATCATTCGAAATCTTTTCCGAAATTGGACAACAATTTTTTTTTCAAATGCACAGTTTCGAAATCGTATTAAACATAATTTCAGCTAGTTTCAGTTATTACAAAACGAACATAGCTAACAAAATGTCACTATTTCTCGTACTGTCTCGATTTTTTTGTATAATACTGTCAAACTAAATCATTTCAATTTAATTTAATTAAATTTAAGCGTGCAATTTGCATAATTTCGAAATTGAAGTCTCTCAAATGAAGCAACATAGAATAAGGCTATGTTTACAAAAATTCGGTTACGTTACGTGTTTTGTTAGTTTTTGGTTTTCACAGCATCGGTCACACATATTCGATATCCTACACATCAAGTTTTTATTCGGTGATCTGATAAATCCAAAAAGATCCAATTACCCACTGCTCACTATGGGGCGAAAAGAAACTTAAAAAAACAACAACTTTGACATAGGTTGAACAAATCGACAAACAAAGTGAAAACCCAAACTTATCCAAATGAGACCCGTGCATGTGTGAACATCATGATTATTCGCGAATGAGATCGATTCTTGTTAAGAAACCGGTTCGGTTCAGAATTTTTATATATTTTTATTTTGAATTGTGTGGTTCCATGGCAAATATATTATAATAGAATAAAGGGATACAATTGACAAAAATTCATATACCTACGAGATAATTGAAATTTTGTGAGAAATGCAAATCAAGATTCAAATATTTATCGCTGTGCTGAAAACATCTCACCTTGTCAAAATAATTTCAACGCCGCGTTTAATAATCTCAACGCACTCTGTTTGACGAGGCGTTAAGTAGACGGATCCAAAAACAAATCGAATACAAACGGAATCGAGTGTTAATTTATCTATCTTGATTATTAACTAACAAAGTAAAAACCATTATTTCTAAAGGACCTTGCACATGAGCTGCGACCATTGAATACGAATAAATAGTTTAAGGCAATTCCAGGAACAAATATCGGTTTATTTTAATTTTCACTTATCTATAAAGTTAATAAACGATCCAATATAAATAAATATTAACACAAAACACCCCATAAATTAGTTTAAATTAGACAATGTTCATTTTAATATTATCCCGGCGACCAACAGCATCATTCAGCGAACTGACGAACGAGAATTCACAATCCACAGAATCAGAACGCGTTCCACACATCGGCGAATGAAAATTTCGAACAAGTTTAACCTCAAATTTATCTGTTTGCGTGCGTGTATACGATTCGCGGCTGCCGGCGACGTCTCAGGTGAATAAAATGTCAAAATCCCAGCAAAGAAAAAAGAAATGCTCTAAAATAGATATTAGAGATCAAGTTATGCGATACAGATATCAAGTGGAGTCGGTGTGTAATGGCAATACACACCGCTCAATAGATAGCGCAGTTTACGTACGTAAATTTGACATTCGGCTTAAGAATTTGAAGGTTCTTAAGGAAACTTGACGTAGAATTATGATATTAACTTCCGTTTGCTTTTGACCATTATGGTTTGACCTTAACAGTTCTTTAATCGTGAATTAAAAGTAAAACACACGAATTTAACTGTGAATAATATTTACACTGACCTTGACTTATGTACCTACATCTACTAATCATAAACATATTGTACGTGGTTGTATTTGAATCCCATTAAAAACACATACATATATATTTTAATAAATAATGTCCAATTATAATCATTCAAAATGCATAGACAATAATTGGCTGACTAATCAAATTTCAAAGACTAGTCCAATACATGTTCCTACCTGCTAGCATACAAACAAAATGTCTAAACTTCTAAACACGCGGTATTCAACTATAAATTATAAATTATTCAATATTATTCTTATCGCACAGTATTCATTAAAAGTGCCATTTCAAAATTTGAATAGGTCAAAACGATTTGAAACAAAAGAAAATTATAAGCGAAAAAAAATTGCCCAGTCACGACATCGAACAATCGACTAAGCACAAAATTTTAATTATATTTTTATCTACAATCTAATGCTGGTCTTTCTGTTGTCAACCAGACAAGGTCAATTGGGCTTGCGATGGCTTTAACTAAACATCACAAGAACGACCAAATAAGACAACGCTTATGTGGGAAACAGTGCCTGCTATTAAATATGTAATTCTTATCAATTAAAAGTTCAACAGATTGCACAACAACAAAATTCTCACAATAGTTTCTACAATCCTATACTTTGTTGATTTACAGGGTGTTCTTGTTCTATAATTCAGAATAACATTAACTCAGGTCAAATAAATTGGCAATCTGTAACAAATGGTGTTTCATACGAGAAAATCAAAAGTAGTATCGTGATCTTTGATTTGGAAGCGCACTTATATTCTTCTTCCTTCAATGCAAGGAATTAACAAACCTCCAATAGTATCGTTTGCCATGATCAATTAAGCGTTTCATCTAAACGGTTAAGAAAATTTTACATAAAATTGTAGAGGGCCTACCATTTTAGTTGAACTAACAAATAACACAAAAGGATTGTTTGAGAATTGTATTTTTTTTTTTTTTTTTTATAATAGGCACGCACTCAAGGGGTTTTTGTTCCCTTTTTATGCCAAAGCACAGTGCGAGCGTTAGGAAAAATGGGATAGACGGAGAGGGTTAAGGATGAGGTGTCGGTTAACATTAGTCTTGAATTCCTGAACACTGCAATGACTGGGGAAGACAGAGTGTGGAAGAGAGTTCCACATTCGCGTAGTACGGCTAAAGAACGATTCTCTGAACATGACCGTACGTCCGAAGTTGGGCTCGAGGGTGAACTGATGGGCATTCCTGGAGGCGCGGGTATTACGGTTGAATATCTTAAGGGGAGGAATGCAACTGGCTATTTCACTAAAGCATAAACCATTAAAGTAACGGTAAAAGAGGGTGAGGCATGAGACATTACGTCGATGTTCCAGTGACGTAAAAGTCTCAACGATGGTACGGTCACCAATCATCTTAATCATCGTATACTATCTTCGATGTTCAGAAGGTAGTTATGTGCCTGCAAGAGGATACAAGAACACAGGTTTATTTTCAAAACCCACCTCTGGCTACCAACTCCTAGTGGTGAACATCGGGTGCCTAGAATACCTCAACCTGAGATCTGGATCCCTTTGGAAGGTTTTGGGGAAAGCTAACCAGGGCTCCAAATTGCGCAATTTAAGACCTCAATTTTAAAATTACAAAAAAAGAGCTCACACATTAATTGATGTGATTTGTACAGTTTTAATTAAAAGAATTTAAGCGAAAATATATGTTTTTCTCTTTCTGACTAATGTGAGCCATGAATTTATTCTTTGGGCCTTACTAATAAATAACAAAAATTTAGTAAGGGCTTAAATAAAAATCACTTAGGAAAATGTTGTTATATATTTTGTCTAAAGTACGTAGATTTTTATTTAAGCTATTACTAAATTTGATTATTGGTAAAAACTTCACATTATAAAATTATAATACAATGTTGAAAAAACGACTAAAACACAAATCAAAAATGCAGAAATGTTCGGAGTGAACGTATAACGTGACAAAAACCTAGGTTTTTAAGCGATGTATGTGAAAAATGACACTTTTATGTTATTACAAATTTGTTTTCCATATAAAAGAATTTAAATTAGGCTACGGTTACAGTGCATGAGTGTTCTGACGAAGAATATTGTTCTGACGCATACGGCAGAACTCATCGTCAGAAGCGGGTGGTTACAGTGCTTAGGTTTCCTAACGATAAAGAATATGGTGATGGTTAAGATGATAGACAATGAAGAAGATTTTTATTTTTTTTGAAAATCCATTATCAAAAACGTTATTGCTTAACTTCAGAGCGAAAGAAATGAAGAGTACTACCCCTCAGGGAAATACATAACTTCACAGGAAATAACTTTACACATGGGAAGAAAACTTCACATGTTGGGAAAAATAATTACATTTCTTCTATTTGAGCTTATTTCCAAATAAAGTGGCCGTTAAAGCGACCAGGAAAAAAAAACAGGAAAAAATGTTCAAACCGATAATTATATGTTCTGATTTTATTTGAAACACATAAATGCCAACTGAAAATTGTATCATCACAAAAAATTCTTTGGGTTATTTGTCATCGATAAGTGTAACGTTTGTGTTTTGAATGAAAACATAATACATTTCATCAGAAAAAAAGTGATAAAATTAAAACAATTTCATATTTATCCATTTATTTATCTCTGTTGTAATATGACTTCCTTTTAATATCACACAGAACCTGCGAAGAAATCAAACTGATTTGAACGATCAATCTGTTCTGACGAACTAGTGCGGCTTCTGACGAAGAAAATGCGTGCACTGTAAGCGGTTTCATAAGAACCTTTTCTTTTGTTTGTTCTGACGAATTCATACGTTAGATCAATTGTTCGTACGAATACGCATGCACTGTAACCATAGCCTTATGCATTCGTTAAACAAATAAGTACATTAAAAATTGAAATCAAATTATTGAAGTTAGTCAAGCAATGCTGTATGTCTATATGTATATTTATAAGGTCTTGATATTTGGGGTTGTAGCTCTTGTTGTAGGGTTACAGTTCGAAGAGAAATCTTAATTTTTATTTTATTTCTTAACGATTCCTGCCGGCTTTTGCAAGCGGTCATAAGTCTTTTAAATGATAGAAGACACATTTTAAAGGAGCCTTTTTTTCTTTATTTGCCATAAAACATATTTTTAAGTGTTAACTTTTTCGTTAACCGATCATAACCAAATCTCCTTTTAAGAAATGGCAATTTACTATTTAATTATATTTAAAAACAATTTTGTCAATTCAATATTTCGAAAAGCAGTTGATGATTTTTGTATAAAATTGGTTGTGCGTGTATAAATAATATATGTAGTTCCCAAAATTAATAAACTTCTATTTTTTATTGAATGCATAAATATTATAAGAAAAATTGATTTATTATTGAAAACTTGGAAGTGTGTAAAAATTATAATTATTAATTATTATTTACCCCCAGATAACAATTAATTGTAAACTATGAATTTTGCTAAATTATTTAAAAATTAATTTTAGAGTTAATTATTTCAAATTAAATTAATTATTTTAGCACTTAAAAAAATAATTCCATGTGAAATAATTGTTGGAAAATCTACTTACATTTAAATTTAATAATTTTAAGAATCGCATATATTATTTTAAAAATTACAATTATTAATAGCACCCTGTTTATTAATATAGTTCGCAAAAATTATTACAAAAACAAAACTGTCAAAACTTACCAATAATTACAACATCTTTGTAAACAGTATCACTGGGGATATTCCGAACGCCGATATCTTTCATTTTGATTTTTAGTTTTTTTCTTATTTAAACTTCAAATTTCTTTTTAATTTCACACGCACTAGAGATATCATACATCAATATGTATCTATTTTGGCTCACTTCAACGATAGCCGGCTTTTTAATACTAAATCGAATAAATTTCGCAATTCCCATCAACGGTTCGTTCAAGCTGATCGCATTCGCATACCGAACAGGTAATGCAAAACAGCAAATACTTTGTGTTGTCTGAACGCTTTAACAATTCCAAGAGAACTAAGCTAGGCGTTTAGTTGGTTTTTTATTTATATTCGTATTTTGTTGGCGACGATGATGAAGGCGGCGGGATTTTATCGGCAGCAGCGGTAGTACTTGTTTAATATCGATTTCTGCTCTGAGAACGTTTCCATCAGCGAAAGGCTTTGTTCACTCTTTACTTTTTCCTTGATTTTCGTTGTTAGATTTGGCTTTTAATTTTCCATTCTCTGTTGAAGCGAAGAGATATTTTGGTAACTTTGAGTAAGTAAGTGCCGGCCGGATGTTTAAAAATTCTAAAGGTGTGCTCTTGTTTTACTCTCGAAGTCTTGAATCTTGATGGGTCGTGTTTTTTAACTGAATGCCTGTTTCTTTAAACGAAATTTTGAATGCTGTTCAAATAATGTAGATGAGATAAGAACTTCATACACGATCGCACGCGTTATCAATTATTATATTAGCTGAAAGTATACAACAAATAATGACTCTTATTAAAATTTATATCTACAAAAATAAAAAAAAAAATAAAAAAAATGACGTCAAAGGATAAGTTGTGAAATTAGATACTTATATAGATAGATATTCTACTGGTGGTTTAGTTTAAACATTCTAAAATGGGGAAGTGTAGATATGATAATTGTTTATGGTTTGGTTGGTTGATGTAGTTTTATGGTGTTAAATGTTTATATTTAGTTTTAAGGTATCAAGCGGCTGTTTTATTACACAAATGTGGGAAGTAAAGACATGTGCATGTGCGAACTGCAATTGGCAATGAAAGTGGTTAGCTTAATTGTTGAAAGCAAAGGCGGCCTAAGAGAATGGCGAGCCTTGCCATAGACCCGAATGATTTTAGTATTTCTTTCGCAAATATTTAAGTTTGGAAATGCTTTCGTAAGAATTCTAAAATCTTTTGAATATATTGCGTACCAAAATTAATAAAAATAATACATTCATACGTACTGAGATACGTTTTTTTATTATTTAATATTAAAAATGTTTTTTCGTATTCATATGAGTATTCATTTGAGAGATGCTTTTGCTCTTGGACTTTCCGATCGTTCATTTTTGTGAAGAACATGAGGTCACAGTAAAAGTTAATTCAGAAGTGGTTCATTTGAAGAAATAGATTATAACTATCTTTCGTTTTCCATCATTTCCTTCTTTTTATTAGGCAAAGGACACCTGCAATACTATGAAGTTCAAGGAAGTTTGAACAAAGTGTTAATGATCTTGTTTTGAGATCATATAAAAATGAGATGATATAAAAAACAACTAAGAGTTTGTTTGGAAGGCTAATACATACATGATGTATAAGAATTTTCGCTCCAAAGTGGATAATAAATACTTTATAGTATACTTAATACTGGAGTATTACTGATTTGAAGATATGTTTGTGGTAAGTTGCATTGATTTCGTTTTCTTGTAAAAATAAAGGGCACGACTGAGTCGCACGAATTTGCTCTTGTGATAAGTTTTCTTCTGGCTCAAAAATTTTAAATATCTTAGTTTTGCAATGCTATAAATGCCAAAAATGTTTGAAGATTGTATGAACCAAACAATCTGGAAAACAAATACAAAAATGTCATTTTTTCAGATTTTTTCTTCGAAAAGTGAGAAATGCTTTTATTTTAAATATATGTACAAAAATATAATGTTTAATAAACGTCGATTTAATTTAAAACAAAATTAATCAATTGGTCTGGTCAGCTCTTACCAGATACATATTTTAGTTTTTGAGAAAAAAATCTCTTTTCAAAAATTACTTTTCTTAAAATTTATATGCAGTATGTTTTGCAGAACTCTTAGAATGCTAAATTTCGTCAAAATCGGTGCAGTCGTTCAATAGATAGTAGGTTTAGAAAAATGTGATTATGACTGGTGTCGACAAAAAAAAATAAGCATTTTCTCAAAAAAAAATCTGATGAAAAACATCAACATTAAGAAATTAATTTTATAAAATTTCATCAAAATTGGCTGTATTTTTTAGAGAAAAATAGAATTAACCTTTTTTTGAAATTTAATCTTTTCAATATTTTGTTGGCAGTATTAATCAGGTTTAGCACGACTTTTAAAACATTAATTTTTGTCAATAAGGGTGTTTCTGTTAATTTTTTCTGTTAATTTCAAACTTTATCTCGAAAACTATTGGATCTACAGAGACAATTATTATAGTCTTACATTGTAGCCAATAAAGTCTGCTTCAAAACCGTCACAGTGAATTGGGCATAGTGAATTGTCCATACAGTGAATTGTGCTCAGTGAATTAGCCTAGTCGTTACTATCGACTTGTTTTTTGTTAACTCTTGTAGCAATTATTCTTGAGTTAAAAGGCAAACAAAATAAAGAAAAACAAATACAAATGTATGCAGAAGAATTTAGTTCAGTTTAGTTTGAGTATTTTTGGATACAGTGAATTATTGCAATAATAATTACTCGATATGTTCATTTAGCGACATCTACTTCGGTGAGTTTGAAACCATCTTATAAACTCAATGGTAAAAGTTATATTAAATGATTTAAGCAAGTTAAGATATTATTTATTTTAATCGAAAGATTTTTGAATGAATATGTATTAAGAATTTGTATTTTAATAAATAAATATTCTTTCTAAAACCTTCGATCAAAATCAATGCACTTTTCAACTTGATTGAAACACTTTCAAAAGGCCACATACGATAGAGCCAATTAATTTTGCCATTATTGAACGAGAACAAATTGTATAAATATCTATGTATGTACATCCGGCGCGGGAACATCGATTACAGACATAAAACCAAATGCAACCCAGTTACAATTGATGTCGATGACTCGGAGCATCCATTACCCAAAACGGGTCAATACGCAAAATAACACCAGTTAATTCACGGACAGAAATAATATTACGATCCGAGCGTATTAAGGACGTAACCCCGCCAGTATATTTCAAGAACGAAATTAAAGCTAAGTGGGGAGCAATGTTATAACATCAATACTATAGTATATATACTAATATTTATTATGTAATATCTAAGCCATTGGCAATACTTATTATAATTATTGAATATTATTTAGCTTTAAGAAAGCTATTGTGAAATAAAGTCAGTTTGTAATCGATCATTGTCTGGCGTTGTTTCAAATTGAGCTAAAACTGGATAAAGTATTAGGTAAAATATGCAGGTCTTGCAGGCAATAGTTTTAAAAGAAACGCCAAAAACGTTAAGAAAAGTACATTTACACAAACAAACAATATAATAAAGTAGATGTTTTCTATTAATTTTATAAGTACTTTATGTTTTTAAACTTATCATAGGTATACTAACATAAATGTTATCTTTACATTTTAACTACGCGCGTCTACTTTTAAAGTAAACAATTTTATTATAAGTTCAATAGCTGATTGCGATAATTTTAATAATTTCAAGTTAAGTACCGAATCGAGTACATTTCCATAGCTGGAAGCAATGTAATACTTTTTTTTATTTGGAATGATAAACACGAACGAAATTGCGGTTACGAAATTATATTATAACGTTTATGTGGCAATTTTTCATTTTATTTCTAAAGATAATGCAAAGTGAAAGATGTTAAAAATGTGAAACAACGTTTTCAGATAGATATAAAGTTGTCTCTGATACTTATATTTTTGTGTTGGTTCTCCAAAAGCCTACAGACTTTAATCTATTGACTTCAGTTCAGTTTCTTCTATGGACTTCTATATATAACTTTCGCCATAGAAAATAGTTCAGTCATATTATTCTATATTTTGTCAAGTTATCTGACACAGGCTTGCGAACCACCATTTTGGAGATTAAGACCTTGAATGTTATGCCTTTAAAGCAAAGCCTAAAAAGCAGCTTGATGCCCAAAAGAACTCTATGTAGTATATTTAAAAAAAAATCTTGCTATTTTACTGAAATCAAATCAAGAGCTGTAAAAGAGTTTAATCATTCATTTGAATGCTGACTGCAATGAGTTGACTTCCTATTCATTTTTTATTAAGTAATTTAAATCCTATTAATTTTTAAATTAGTATTTCAATTTTTAATTCTTTCTATAAAATTGGATCTTTTCCAATGCGATTGTATTTTTGTTTTCTAAAGAGAATGGAAACCAAACATGCTAAATCCTAAAGGCTATTTGAAGTTATTGATTTTATTGAATGAGATATAAGCAAGATTTCTTAACTTAATACAGCATTTGGACCACTGGTTCAAATACCTGAGAGTTTAAACGAGCTTAATGTTTGGTTTATGGACTATTTATTTCACCATACAAATGTTAAAATACATCATGTAAAATAGTTCAATTTGAGCTTCCGAAAGTGAACTAAAAATGGCTTAGTGTCTACCAGGAGGTGTACACAGTGAACCTAGGGGTTGTACACAGTGAACCATTGTTGTATATTCTAATAATCCCTTTAAAAAAATATTTATAAAAAGATGAAAACAAAAATAACTTCACCAGAAAAATAAAAACTGATTCTTTAATTGACGAAAAACATTTTTATGTCGTTTTACGAAATTTTTAATGGACTTAATGTAGGAAATTCATGTCCCTAAAAAACTAATAAAAATAAAAGCAAAACGTTGAATTATTTGTAAATTTTGTAGTAGTACACAGTCGGCCATGGTTCACTGTGTACTGGATGCACTGGTTCACTTGTGGTTTTTTTAAAAGAAAATATTAAAATAAAAATAAAACTATTTACTTATTAAAAGAAAACGTTTTACTTTTATGCTGTTTTTAATTTATAAAAATAACTAGCAGGTACCCGTGCGTTGCTACGGTGCCTCTGAATAATATCATATAATTGTTTTTTTTTCACAATAAAAACTCTCCCACAGGAACCGTAACTTTTCCGGTCGTCTTTTTTAAAAGTTTTCTTATTAAAAAGTACGAAAGGCCCGTTTCGCGGATTCAGTGGATTTTAACTTCCGGTTTTTTGTCTCACGGGAATAGTTATAAGAAGTAACATCTCTTTTAATCCAATGTCTCATCCATCTACTTCCTGGATTTTATCCAAATCCGTTCAATGGTTGAGACTTGGAAGCTAAATAAACATCCAATAAGTATACATATATAATTTTTCACATCTAAGCTCTCTCACAGGAATCTTCGGTTTTCAGTGATAAAAATACCCACACGTTGCACGCAAAATGGAGCATTTCGATCCTGGACCATAGTGGCGACCTTGAAACTTGCGTTTATTTCATCCGCTTCTGGTTTAACGCCTCTAATGCATATTTTTACGACATTGTGTACTCGTCCCATACTATCAGCTTTCACTGCCGCAAAATATCTCCTCGGCCGCTGTAATATGTACGTATATGTAAAATTTACATACATACATACAAACATATGTAGAAATACATAATTAAACTGTTAGTTTTTTTTTTTGCATATAAATTTTTTTTGACGCTTCAGTCGATTCGATTAAAATTAATAATCCAATATTTTATTTATTAATTACTCACATGTTTAAAGTGTAGAAACACACTGATCCCAAAGGATCCTTGCGTTTTTCAAAGATAAAAAGAACCCTGTTTCATTCACTGACCAGTGACCACTAAACTACCACCACGAAAAAATCATTTCTAACCCTTGCTTTGTTAAAAACAAAAAAAAATCCGAGGGGAACCATTAATTTTTGTGGATAACAATGTAACCTATATGTTATTCTAGACTATAATCTATTTCTGTGCCGAATTTCATTCAGATGTGTTTAGCCGTTCTACAGTAATCCTTTGCTCTATGAAAAACATAAAAAATGTATCCCACGGGAACCGTACATTTTTTCTGGATAAAAAGTAACTATTGCAGACTATAATAATATCTCTGTGCCAAATTTCATCCAGATCCGTTCAGCCGTTCTGGCGTGATTGAGTAACAAACACTGTTCCTGAATAGGATGCGATTATTATGCTAAAACATAGAAACCGCGCATTTTTTAGTTATGAAATTCAGCCTATGTCATTTTTAGACCCATAAACTCGCATTATGCATAAAATCATGAGAGCCTTTGCTTTTATGAAAAAGTAGCCTATGTGCTATTCCAGACTATACGCAATCTATGAGCGGAATTTCATCCAGATCCGTTCAGCCGTTCTGGCGTGGATTGAGTAACAAACATTCACATTTATAATATTAGTAATATAAGAAGTAAGATTAGTAAGAAGATAAGATAAACATAAGAAGGTGTAATGAAACCAAATCACTTCACAAAACACTTTTCAAATTAGAAAACAAACAAAAATCAAAATTTTTTGTCGCTTTGGTATGCGCATAACCACCATCCGCGAGAGAAAATTTTCAAACAAAAAGTATACTCAAAAAGAATTGGAATGCGCAACTTTTCCTTTTCTTTCGTGTAAGGGGTGGAAGAAAATTGGAAAGGTTACCTGTTTACGGTGGCTCACTGTGGGACAGTTTACCCTAAATTACTGAATTCTATATATGAGTTCTATAGTATTCTATATGAGTTGCAATTTTCAATTAAATTAGTAATCTATCAAATGCCCACACATTTTATAGCATTCTAGTTATCTAACTTTCTTTCTACTGAAAGTGACAGATGGTAATCTATATAATCTCGCTCGTGGAAACGCCGTGTTATGGATATTGGACAACGCCTAGGTGTAGTTATCGAAATAATCTTAACCACTGACAAGAATAACCGGCTTTGATTTCATATCGATTCGCTTTATGTTAGTAAGCATTTGCAATCGATATTAATAAGGTTTTCACATCTGTAGTCTTTAGTCAATCAAGCTCCGATTTTAATTGAATTACAAATCCGAACATTTTGAGAAATAAGGTGTAATTCTTTGAATCAGATGAAAACAAAGCAACTTTTTTTTAACATATAGTCATATATGTATGTATAAAATAAGAGATTCATTGTGAAAATACGCAAGAGAAAACCTACACAAACCTTTTGTAAAATGAATCGTTATTCACTTTTTAAGTTTAATATCTTTTTTTTACCACATCCGTACAGCATAACCACAAGGAAATTGCTTTGGCATGTAGACTTTAAATATCGCGAAGCAAAACAAAATAAACTAATTTATCATTAAACTATCAAAATACTTACAAAAACAACACTACCGACACTCAAATTATTATATTACCTTCTGCAAAACAATATAGTAATTCAAATATCAACTATTCAAGTTTGGTCGCTTTTCAATACTATCTTGTATTTACGTTCATCAGATTTCAGATATAAGTTGTTTTGTGAATTCAGTCATCCAAACATGAACATTTAAATTACCATTTGGTTGGTCACTATAGTGAAACGCTGGCACAACAAATAACTTTTTGTTATAGAGTTATGAGGAATTTTTGAATATTTTTAAGTGGTTTGTCAATATTTAAATTAATTATACATATACACAGTAGAGTCTCACTTACCCGATACAATTGAATGGTAGAACAGACTATCGAATTCTTGATGTTCGTTTGGTTATAGAAGTTTCGTGTATTCATTAGTTAATAGAGAGCTTGATTTATACGTTTGTGAGTCATAATACCAAATGTGCCGCTCTGATGTTAAAGTAAAAGTGAACTGATATTAAAATTAGATTCAAACACAACAAATGTTCAAAAATAATGACGGATTAATTGTGTGGAGTCGATTGATTTGTATGAATTTATTTCACCGACGATTTGATTTTGAATGACGAAATTCAAAAAATCTACATCATTGTTTTTCGCAGCTAACATCGTTCGTGCACTCAGCCAAACATGCTTATAATTAAGAACTATATATGGAAATACACTGGAATCACACCATCGGTAATAGTCAACAATTGGCTGAAAAACTCTGCAGTGGACTGGTCATTTGGTAAAGCAACTCGAATGTTCGTTTTCAGTTGAAATGTATTCACGTATGTATCACCATAGAGCCGGCGCTCCGCTTATCATTCCGATAATATTTCAACGTGCGATTTAGAGCTTCCAATGCACGTTTTTAGGCCATTATGCAGATGCACTTTTCCCAGATGCGAACCGTAGCACAAATCAGTGAGATAATGAATGTTTTTTCAGTTCCACCGTGGGCATCCAAAATCCATTCTTGACTGCTTGCATCAATTTATTGTCAAAATAAACATTCAAATCGAATGTTTTCGAAACATCAGTTGCATGGTTTCGTTTAAGTCAGAAAAATAAGTAAAACTTCCGCTGATTCACAAAAGCAGTTGTGTAATTTCACTTTTCAAATCGCAATTTTTCTTTAAACGAAATTCCCGAAATTCACAAAAAACAATAAAAAATGATTTTCTCTGTTGGGATTTTGTACTCGATATTTAGATTCGGGATTTTGATTGTTGGGATTTTGTCAGTCGGCAAAGGCAATTATGTGTGTCGTGCTTACTCTGGGAAACTGGATAGAAAAAAATAAGTAGTTTACGTGAGGTAGTCGAGTCTACGCATGGAAAAATTCTGCGCTGCTGTTAATTTGTATATTTTCCGCCGAAAAACTAAATTTGAGAGATTTTATGTCGTTTGATTTTATATTGTAGTGCATCGGATTATTTTTACTATATAAAAAGCATTGCTTTAACTACATAACTTTCTAACTACCGCAGTTTGGTATCAGAAGTAACAAATGTATTTTTTCAAGAAAAGTAGAATTTTGCCATCTCTAATGTATGATGTATTCTAAACCTCTTATAAAAAGTGTTTTTCTAGATCATACTTCAAACCTTTTCAGTTTCTTTCAATCTTTTTTTTTTGATATGATAATGAAAATGCCAACCAAAGTGAAGGTCGTTCTTTAAATCAATAAACATGATTATAAGAGAAGAAAACAAATTATAATTTTTCAATGCCATTAACAAGTGCCTACCCTTACAACGCAATGTCCGAGTTATTTTGATAAAGTAGGTACCTACGTTACGTAGATACATATGTATGTATAAATGTATAGGTATACAGGAAATGTTTACATAATTATACTACAACCTTATTTCATATATTTCTGAGGGGTTGCTATAGTGCAATCATATTCAACCAGTACCTATCAAAAAGACTCAATATCTTGAAATTCTAGTACTAAGTTATACACTAGAAAAAAATTTTATTTTTATCTACAATGGATATTATGCAATAAAATTATTTTATCAATGCAGTCTTGGTAAATGATAAATCGAAACGAACGAACTAAACACCAATATTGCATGACGAATAACTGCAACTATTAAGCATGAAGTTGTAAGATATTTTTATTTATTTACATCGTACAAAAATGAATGGCTCTGCTGGGTTGTACGAACTCGATCTTGTGGCAATTTTATTTGGTGCTTACCATTTTCTAAATTAGCTAACTTTTTGGGTGCAGGGAAAGTACTCCACGGGCAAGTGCTCCACATATTTTACTTTTAGTGTGGATTCTGCTCCATACGTAGTTAGATTGTATTCCACATAAAACTGTTGTTATAAACGCAAAAAAATCTTTACACGATCAAACGTGTAAAGATTTGTGGAAAAACAGGGCCTATTTTGACGTTTGAGTATTTTTCTTAAATAATTTTTCAAAATTATTTTTTTAAAAAAGTGAGTACCTATGCACGTTTTTTAAACTTAGTTTATTATACTTTAAAACTAAATTTCATAAAAATCCGTCAACACGTTTTTGAAATATTTAATCCACAAAAACAGTTCTTAAAAAATTATTTAAAACTTAACAAAAACATTTTTGAAATTTTGTTTTATGCCATGTTATTTAAAATAGCTAGAAAAATTTCAGTATTGAATTTCGTTCGAGATAAACAAAATTGAAAAATACCGTTATATGACAGGTACCGTTAAACGAATTTTCTTGAAGGTTTGGTTTTCACTATTTTATAGACCTTCTACAACTTATTGCACATGTGAAATATTAGCCCAAAAACCATAACTACTGAATTTGATGTAAATAGGCCCACCCGTTTAAGCTGTAGGTACCAAGACAGACAGACAGACAGAATTGCCAGACCCAATTTTTTCGTCTTCTCTATCATCGTAATGCATGTTTGATTATTATCTCAAAACTTTTTTTCTGCACGAATCCAAGACCTGCCTTATAGGACTTATAGAGGAAGTAAAATAAACTGAAATACTACTTCAAATGAGACCGCATACTAATTTTGTTACTAAAAACTTTCGCTAAGATTTAAATAATTTTTTTTGTCAATTCAATATTTTGAAAACGTGTTGACAGATTTTTATAAAACTTAATTTTAATATATAATAAATTTAGTTTTCAAAACATGCATACTTACTTTTTTTCAGAAAATTGTTTCAAAAAATTATTTAAAAAAAATTGATTTTTCAAAAACTATTTCTGCGATTTCGAAATTTTTGTTTTCAAAATTTCATGTTTACGGAAGAATGTTATTTGCATGCTAAGATTTTATTTTGAATCATTATTAGATACAGATTTATCACTTTTAATAAAATTTTATACGGTTTTTTTTGTTTTTAATTTATTTTAAACTGTTACCCGGCGTTGCTGCCGCAGAATTTTTTTTATTTTAAAATATATTCCTATTGGTGCAATATTTGTCCAAAAGCTTTTTAGCTCATATATAAGAGTTTTCAAAGAATATGCGTAAAATAGGACCCGAGCGCCACCTAGGGAGCCCCAGTGCCATTTAGAGGGTAATTAAAATAACCTAATAGCGTTTTTCATTTGAATCTCAAATATTTGCCCTCAAAATCAAGAAGTGCTCTTTGAAATAAAACATGTTGGGCTACTTTTTTCGTAGTGTGAAGACAGATATTAAACACGCATAGGCTGTGTGAATAATATGCCTGCGTTCCAAACGATCATCATACAATCACTATAGGATAGCTTTGTTTTTAGTATGCTTTAAGCAATAATAAGCCGTCATTTATGTATATTTTACACTTCCATTCAATTACAGGTTGTTTGTTTACTTGAACATTTGTACAAATTCGTTAAAAAATTGTAAGATCTATGAAAAATATTATGAGTTTGAGTGTAATAATATACCTATACCGTCGAAAAGGGTAAAACAATACAAAGCTATCCAATAGTTTTAGAATAAAAAAGAACGCGCAAGCAAAAATCCGCATTTAAATGTTTTCATGTGTCAGTGGGCGTGTTCAACGATGACTTTTGACCGATAGAACTGTTTACAAGATAGAGTTTTGCATTTTTTGTCGTCCTTAAATGACGATTACTCTTATGGCCCTGACGGTTTACCCCAATTGTTCTGAAAAAATGTAGTGGTGTGTTAGTGCAGCCCTTGCAATTTTTGTTTGAGCTTTCTCTAAAAGCTGGGAAATTTCCGTCTTTCTGGAAGAACTCATTTCTCACTCCTGTTTTTAAAAAGGGTGATAAATTTGACATTAATAACTATAGACCCATTTCTAAATTGTCATGTATTCCAAAGCTTTTTGAACAGGTTGTATGTGAAAGCCTTTCAATTTTTGGTAAAAACATTATTTGTAAACAGCAACATGGCTTTGTGCAGAAAAGGTCTACTGTTACAAACCTTCTTACCTTCTTGCATAATTGTTCAAATGCATTAGAAAAAGGTAATGAAGTTGATTGCATATACACAGATTTTTCTAAAGCATTTGACCAACTCAGCCATGATATTATTGTTTTTAAACTCCAAGCGTACGGTTTCCTTACTCTTTTTATTTCATGGATCAAATCGTACCTTGAAAATAGATCTTACCAGGTCAAATTTATAAACTCCCTTTCAAATACTTTCTTTGCCCATTCAGGAGTACCCCAGGGAAGTCATTTGGGCCCATTCTTATTCATTCTTGCTATAAATGACGTTTCATCTTGTATACGCTTTAGTGAGATTCTCATATATGCAGATGATATGAATATTTTTAAAACAATCAAATCTCCTAATGACCACAATCTTCTGCAGGCTGATGTCAATAGTTTCAGTGTATGGTGTTATAAAAACGGGTTAACTCTTAACCCTAAAAAATGCCAAACAATGACCTTCTCAAAGAAAAGATCCCCAAGTTTCTTTGAATATGTCAAAATAAAATCAGTCGCGTGGTTAGTTTCAAAGACTTAGGTGTAAATTTTAGTGCTAATCTAGAATTTTCTGAACATATTAATTTTATGGTAAATAAAGCGAACTCTATGCTTGGATTCATAAAACGGTGGTCAAAAGATTCAACGATCCGTACGTTACTCTCTCATTGTACAACTGCTACGTTAGGCCTCATCTTGAATATGCCTCACAAGTATGGACTCTTTTTTATGAAATCCATAAGAACCGTATTGAATCAGTTCAGCATAAGTTTATTCGCTTTGCTCTTAACGGCCTTCCTTGGGCCGATCCTTATAATTTGCCACCTTATGAACATCGGATACAGCTTTTGCAGATTCAATCTTTATACCAACGAAGGGTAAATAATGATTTAATTTTCCTTCATCAACTTGTCAGTGGACAAATTGATGATTCGGACCTGTTAGCTTCTATTGGCTTAAACTACCGCGGAGGGTCTTACCACCTGCGAAGATCTGAACTTTTGAATGTTGAACTCCACAGAACTAATTATGGCATGCATGAGCCTTTCACACGGATGAGTAAGTTATATAACTTGAATGAGAGCCTGATAGACTTTAATTTAAATAGAAATAATATTAAAACTCTCTTTAAAACCGCAAGCTGTATTTAGAGAACTTAATGAGAGTGAAATGGTTAGAGAAGATTTTGGCAAGAAGTTATAGATTTTCAAGTTAAGTTCTCAGATAACTTGTTGCGAGAGCAAGTTTGTGCGACCCAGTCGTACCTTTTATTATTTGAGGTTATGGGAAGTCGCAAGTCTTCGTTGATAAACCAGCTTCGATACAGAATTTGGAAGTCAAAATCGCTCGCGTGGTTGGTCGCAACGCTGGAAGAAGTCTTCTAAAGTTGTGGGCTTAAGAAATCAGAATGGACTCTGTGCGGCAACATTTACACGAAATTATATATAAAAAGTAAATGTCAGCTATTCGTTGAAGCGAGCAGAAATAAGTTTTTACCATCCAAATTAATTGTGTGTTTTTTTTTTTGAAATAAACAAAAAATAGTCTAATAAATATCACATACATTCAGAGAGAAACAGACAGATGTTTGGTTTGGATCCACATTTCTTGCTTTTTCTATCGTCTTCCTTTATGATTGTTTCATTGTTATTTCTATTTTTCTTTTTTTTTTTTGTGAATGACCTTACTTGCCAACCTAATCTAAACCTAGCACGTTTCTCCTATTAGGTGACTATGGCTAATTACACTTACTAGTAATTTTTTAGTTTAAAAAATGTTGTCATTAACATTTTATCTTTTTTTGTGCAAGTAAATGGTAATTAATTAATAATTAATTCCAACTGGGATTCATCTATACTTGCGTTTCATCGCGAAATGAGACGTTCGTCCACAAGCCTGCATTTTGAAAAATGGCAACTAAATTGATCGGATTTTGTTTGACGGTACCTCCGCATTTAGCTGTCCGATTTTGTGTTGATTGTTCAAAAGCAAACAATTTTTACTATAAGACACATTTTTCGCTTAATCAAGTATATCTTAAGCGCCACCTATACTTGCATTTTTACTTGCTCTGTAGGTACTTTATGAGGCAAGTCTTGGATTCGTGAAAAAAAAAGTTTTGAGATAACAATCAAACATGGCATTACGATGATAGAGAAGACGAAAAAAGTGGGTCCGTTAATTCTGTCTGTCTGTCTCGGCACCTACAGCCTAAACGGGTGGGCCGATTTACATCAAATAAGTTAGGTATGGTTTTTAGGTTAACACGCCCAGAGTTTTTTTTTGTAGGTCATTGTTAGTCTAAAAATAACGGTATCTGCCATATAACGATTATCGAAAACGGATCTAACGATTTTAACCAAATTTCACATTTGTAATAAGGTGAAGAAGACCTATCAAACTGTGAAAATCAAACTTTCAAGAAAATACGTTTAATGGTACCTGCCATTTAACGGTATTTTTAATTTTTGAAAAACTGTTTATGTGAATTCAATATTTCAAAAACCGGTTCACAGATTTTATTATTATTGAGATGAAAAAAATGTTCGACAGCAACGCCCCTGAGCTGTATTTTTTTTTAACTTGTTTTGTTTGTGTGTTGCTCTGATTACTGAGTTTTCTGTATAAAAATTGACCGTTGGAGCGCCCCTATTTGATTTGTACTTGCTCTATACTTCTATAGGTTAGGTACTATAAGGCAAGTTATGATTTCGTAAAAAAAAAAAATTGATATAACAATCAAACATGGCATTACGACGATAGAGAAGACGAAAAAAAAGGGTCCGACAATTCTGTCTTGACACGTACAGCCTAAACGGCTGGGCCGATTTGCTTTACTACTTTGTAAGTAGTATTTTTAGGGTAATGTACCCGCACGTCTTTTTAATTGGCATTCTAGGCCTAAAAATAAAAGTACCTGCCATACATCCGATATTGATAAAGTGATTTATCTCGAGAACGGCTCTAACGATTTCAACCGAATATCACATGTGTAATAAGTCATAAGAGGTCTAACAGTTAGTTGGAATGAGCTTCGAAGAACATTCGTTTAACGCTAAATGCCATATAACGGTTTTTTTGAATTTCGACTTTCTCGATAATGGTTTAAGCAATTAAAATTCTGAAAAAAATATATAAAGATAAGATGGCGTACCAACTTTTTTACTAAATGTTTTTTGTTAAGTTTTAAATAATTTTTTTTAAACTTTTTTGCTCATTCAATATTTTGAAAACCTGTTGAAGGATTTTTATAAAACTTGGTTTTAAGATGTAACAAATTTAGTTCTCAAAAAAATGCATACCGCACCGACGATTTTGAAATTTTTTTTTCAAAGTTTAATATTTACCAAAAAGAATTGTTTGCTTACTTTGTTTTCGGTTTGACTCTTTATTAGATATTGATTTAGCACTTTTAATAAAATTTTGTGCTTGACAGATTCTGACGGAAGGGAGTGACTTAGGTTATTTTAATTACCCTCTAAATGACACTGGGGCTCCCTAGGGGAATTGGGTCGCATTTTTCGAATATTCTTATATATGAATCGATCAGAAACTACTGGACCATATTTAGCGGGACTTTCACTGACAAATAGCTGTAGTTGTAGGAAGTAACTTATGAAGTAAATTATCTTAAAGATGGCGCTCTGGTAGAATTTTTAAAACTCTTATGTATAATCTACAAATCTTTACTTTTACTTTATCTTTACTTTTACTTACTTTTTCGAAATCAATGCTTTCTACCTTATTTTTTTCTGTGGCACCAACGCGCCGGGTAACAGCTAGTTCAACATAAAAATAAACCGATTGAAGAGGATCTTTAAACCTCTTTTTTATTCTGCTAATCTCTGAAATTTTGGGTACATGAGTTTTAATGTTCTGAAGATTCCTATTGTAATACGCAATTTTTTTTTTAAATCCTATTAAAACATGGTTTTTGCTATACTGTTGTCATAACTATACCCTTATTCAGTTTGTTTAGCGGTTTATTTATTTAAAACTACCCCATAGCACGTAGATAACCAGGAATCGCCACAGTTCAATATAATATGAAAAATAAAATACTGAGGCAAATATATGTTTAGTTTTTCCTTCCAGTATAATCATGGTTTGGGGAGAGTACGATAACTTTGGCGCCAAGAATTGATAACGGTTTTTTGTAGAACAGTTTAATACAAGCATTTTTTACTATGGGTGGGGGGGTCTATCTCCCTCCGTTTGGGCGGGAGGGGCAATTTTATAAAAACAGTGCTAAAAATTTAAAACAAATATTAAAAAATAACGGCAATACTTACAACTAAGTTTTATATCTTTTTTTAAAGCCAATACTTTTTTCTATTAGATGTTTTTTAAATCAAGTGAAGTGGGTGCGAGGTTGGGTGTATGCAAAGTTTCTGTTGCATTTAAAGATGCCCAAGCATCATTACAAAAACGAACCTACGTACAACATTCACCGTATAACAAAAAAAAAAAAAAAGAAAACTCTTATAAGAAAGTAGTTTTAGTAATTTTCCATTTTCTCAAAAACCAGAAAACATAAAATCATTTTGTTTTCAGTTTATGATGTAAAATTAATATGAGCAACGAATTTTATAAAAAAAAGTAGTATTTTGTTTTACAGTTATGAAAAATCACACTTCAAAGTTTTATTTTACATTTTTTTTTCGTAATTTTTGAGTTTAAAGTCCGTTTTTTCAAAGACTATGCATAGGTTTCACTTGATTTAAGAAACATCTAATAGAAAAAAGTATTGGCTTTAAAAAAAGATTTAAAACTTAGTTGTAAGTATTACCGTTATTTCTTAATATTTGTTTTAAATTTTTAGCACTGTTTTTATAAAATTGCCCCTCTCGCCCAAACGGAGGGAGATAGACCCCCCCACCCATAGTAAAAAATGCTTGTATTGAACTGTTCTACAAAAAACCGTTATCAATTCTTGGCGCCAAAGTTATCGTACTCGTGCCCATGGTTTTACTACGCTTGTATAATTATTTATTTTTATGAGAATTTAGAAATCTTTGTTGGAAATTGGTGTTCTTAAAGAAAAAACTCAAAAATAATATCAGTATAGAATTACATAAAAGCTATAAATATTAATCGAAACTCGTGATAGATTGGGTTTTAGGAAGGCCAAAACATTTAAATGATCAGTTCAAAATCATAAGGTGCCACCGATTAAATATATAAAAATAAATATTTTTATTTCACCGCACCGCACCACCAGATTAGTTTTCGAAATAATTTGTTTCTTTTATAATTCTCATTTGGTACGATGAGTCACTTTTTCTATAGACATCTTTTTATATACATAGATGTTGTCGGTCTATCAAAATACACGTTGATCACGGCCAACTAAATTTGAAAAATGTCGTCGTCGTTCTATTGTCGGTATTGATGCTTTATTTTGTTTGATAGTTTTATCATGTGAAAATTAGAGACAAAAAATAAACTGGCGCGCCACATCGTTCTCTATAAAATTTGGCAACAAACTGTCTGTCTGTGTTATAGTTTCGAGGTGTGACCGTTGGGTAAACGCGCTACCATACGAATTGAGAAGTGAAAGATGAGCGTATAATTTCAATTTCACTTTTTGATTTCAGCTAAAGGGTTTGCTAATAAAATATATTAGTACATGATGTACCAATGAAAAAAAAAACAGGATTAAGATGGCCAATGAAAACAGCAAAGTATGCGAAATGCTTGTGAAACTTTTGGATTCGATATTGTAGACGAAATTTTAAGAAATGCACACATGTTGCTTTAATCGATGAATGTTGTCAAGAATTTTACGACAAGTAATATTTTATAGTAGATGATATACGAACCCATAATTTTGTTTAGAAGGAATAAGGAGATACATAGGATATAAAAGGGTTCCGGAATCCGGACCCGGTTCCTAAAGTTCTTCACTTTAATCAGGCTTCTTGACTTTTAAATTATTATATCATTTAATTTAATCTTTATATTTTATATACATAAAACAAAGTCGTGTGAGTTACACTATTTATAACTCAAGAAACGGCTGGACCTATTTTAATGATCTCTTATTTTTCGCCCCGAATAACAGAATAATAATGAAAATATTGAGAAACCCAGATGGTAAGAAAATGATTTTTTATCATACCTGAACCATTCAAGCGATTGTAATGAAACTTTGGTGAATTTTACGATACATTACTAATGTATCGTTTAATTTAAATCAGGGTAAGAAATTGCATTTTTCATGTATTGTTCGCTATTTTCATCTTTAATACCAAATCGATTGTGTTCAAACTAATAAACTATGTTTGACAAATTATGGGAGGGCCAATTTTCTGAAAAATTGACAATAAAAAAAAAAATTTCGTGATTTTTCGCTCTTTTGATCGGTAATACATAATACAACCATAAATTATTTTTAATAAATTTAGATATGATGGAGGGTTTACACAACACATACATGGATTTACTGGAAAATTCATAGATTTTTTGTTGGAAAAAATTATTGACAACTTCATAAAATTTGAAGTATTAATACATATGCCTCTAAACCATCGCCAACCTGCTTAAAGAGCAGGGAGATCAACCAAGACAGCACTTTACGAGGAAACATAGAAGGAGCTTTTGACAACACATCTCATGAAGCAGTTACTCACAAGGAAATGTGTTCCCATCACAATCGAGATGAATTGGTAAAATGCTGAGCACAAGAACGGCTGAGGCATATGCTGGACAAAACATCAGTTCAGTTCAGTTCTTTATTGAGTCTTAAAATACACAATTTTTTTTTTTTTTTTTGAATACATGAATTTTTAAGCTGCCGACTTTAACTTGGTATGTCTGGCTACAAAATTATAATAAAGAATTTACAAACATAATTCTCTTACTCCCAATAAAGTGATTACAAAAAATGAATATCTAATTTAATATTTGTATGCTTGCTCCCGAAATAGTCTTCTGTGACATAATACATAAAGGGCTATTAATCACAAAAAAGTTGTGTGAATCAGTGGGACTAAGCATAAATCCTTTAAAAATCACGATCATACCATTTACAAAGAAAAGACTTCTACCACATATGAAAACGATCAGGTTTAGCTGGTGAAGTAATCGAAATGAAGAGCGAGGTAAAATATCTTGGTATTAAACTTGATAGAAAACTCCTCTGGAACAGACACGTAGAACAAACTGTCGGGAAAGCCACAAGGGCCCTTATGATATGCAAGAGACTTGCAGGAAAATCATGGGGATGTAAACCAAACATCCTGAGATGGATGTACACCATAATGGTGAGACCCATCATCACCTATGGTGCGGTGGTATGGCAAAAAAGAACCGAAGAAGATTCTCTCTCTGAGGTAATGCCTTTCATTAATATACCAAGAGACGATATGGTTAAGAAGTACAACTTCGAAATACAATACAGTTTGGAGTTGAGTAACAAGAAAGAATGGATAGATGAAGCGACAAACTACACCTACAAAACAAACGCCATCAAGTGGTACCCTGATGGATCGAAAACAGCTGACGGGACTGGCGCAGGCATATTTGAGCCAAGAAACAAAATTTCTGTTCCGATGGGATAGTCCTGTAGCATATATATTTCAAGCGGAAATAAATGCTATAGAAAAATGTGCAGAGCTTAATATCGAAAAAAATACCGCAAGCAAAACATTGCAATAATGTCAGACAACCAAGCTGCACTAAAAGCCCTAAACTCCTACGCCATAAAATCCAATTCAGTGAACTATTTTTCTCGAAAATATGATCAATTTTTAAAAAAGTACTTCAGTTTGTTGCCAACGGTGATATCTTTCATATTATTTTTTTTTTTCAGAAACTGTACAATTGAACCTTTTTTTTAAACCGACTACCTTTCTTTTGAATTGTTGCTCCGATTTCAATGAAATTAACAAAAAAACGATATTTCTATTTCTCTAAAAAAAAAACGTCTTTTGAAGGGCTGCCGAATACCAATCATAGTTTGACGATAGGAGGCATACACTAGACTTATCGCTTGTCGCAGCATATATATGAACATCCTCTCCGTCTTTCATGCCTCGATATGATTACCTCTGAGTTACGGTGGGCAGAGGTATGAAGTGGTACACCTATAGGGGATATAGGTATAGCCTACGTGTAGCGCTGCAGTAGGTCAAGTTTGTACTAAAGAGCAAAGATAACTTAGTGCTAATTTTGACAACCCTTAGTGCATATAAAATATTTCATATACGTGTGGCGCTGCAGCAGTCAAGTTTGTATTAAAGAGCAAAAATAACTTAGTTTTAATAGTGACTACCCATTGCGCATTTCAACTTTACCAATCCTCAATTACATTCTCGAGCCAAATATTTATTTGATTTTAATGCCAAACTATTTATGCCTTCATTTGCAATTTTATTTTGAAAATGGTTGATAATTTTGCTTTGTCTACAATTTATAGAGCTGTAAATATTAATGTTTCAATAACAAAATCTTTAAACCCATTAAATTATTCTCAGCACTGTTTTAGAAATCAAAACAAAAGCCACTCCCACACACTTGGTAGGATAGTATTTATGAGTTTTATATCTTCTGGTAAATTTCATTAGCCAGAATAAAGAAAATTCGAGGTAAACTTACTGACTTGACTTGTGTTGTGTATTTTCTTCCAAAACATGTTAGATCCATATAATTAAGTGTTGTTAATCAAAGGAACAATCAAGATTGAATTATCATATTAGCAAACCGAAATAAAATTATTGTATCTACGTTTATAATTAATCTCACCTGTAATTAGGTGCAGTGTACTTTGACTGGGAATAGCGATAAAAGATATTTAACAGCTTACGACTTACGAGAAAAACATCTGTGCAATAGATATTGAAAATAAAAATAACAATTATTATTTTGTGTTAATAGAAGAGAAACAATTAGTACAAAACTACAAACGTCTTAAACCTTCGGTCAAAACTTGATGGCCGATGCAAATTTACAGCAGCAACAAAACGAAATGTAAAAAGATTCCAATGTATGATTTATGTATCCCCCCATTCCCTGTCAATGAAATAGATATGTAATATAAATATTCGGTTGTCTTAGAGTCGGATAACCTTTGTAAATAAAAATAAAAGAGTGATTTGTAGGAAACTATTAGTACAGGAAAACGGGACAAAAAACACACAAGCCTTGCATTTTGTATAAACACTTTTTTTCGGATTGGTCACCTTTTTTAACATAGACATTTTTATGTATCTTTATTATTTTAAAAGTTATAAACGATTCAAAAAAAGAAATTTCTGTACTTGGAGTCGATGATTTTTTTTGTTTTTCTTATTATCACAAACAAATCTTCGTTTTTACTTTTTTTACAGCAACAGTATGTCATACAGAAGTTGGTACAATATTTTTTTTTGTTTGTATAGATTTTCGGATTTCATTCGAGTATTGAACAATATTTTTGTTGTTACATTTTTAGATGTTGATACGAATGATACTTTCATGTTTCATACATTTTGATGGGGTATGTTTGTTTAGTTGAAGTGGTTGTCAAAGTATGTGATCTTGTTTTTTGTCCCCGAACGTACTGACATCTCGAAACAAATTATTTCATGTTTGGAAAATCAAAGGTCTTTGGAAAATGTTCATATAGACATGTTTTGACGTTTAATTGGTATTATAGTTGAACATATTTAACACTTTAACGATATTTAACACTTTCAATCACTCAACACATCTCTTGTCAAACCTCTGAAGTTATTATTTTGTTTTAATTTGTATTTGCCTCGTTTCGCTCCTTATCAATTTGTCGCTTGACAGATTTGTACGAATCGTCATCCATCAGCAAGTAATAATTTGACAGTTTGTAGTTTGACAGATTTTTACAAATCCAATTTTGACATTTTTGCTGAGTATTTTGTGCGATTTCTGATCACTTCATCAGCAATAAGTAATTCATTTGACACTTAAAATTTTGAAAGATTCCTAGGGCCAGTTGTACAAATGTTTGAACCGGGGTTTAGCTATTTTTACTTCCAAACTCGGTATTTTTGGTTTAAGTTTTTAACTCATCTATTTAAGGGCCAGTTGTACAATCGTGGTTCAACGTGGTTCAAATTTTTAAACCACTGGTTTCCATAGCTAATCTGTCAAAATCGGTGGGTTAAGAACTTGAACCACGATTGTACAACTGGAGTATTTAGAGAGATCATCTTTGGTTCAACGCGGGTTAAAACATTGTAATTGACTACTACAATCTTTTGCCTGAACGTTGAACAAGAGCTAAACTTCATTTAAGTAGCCAAGTTTGGTGAATAAATATTGCTGAACTCCGATTCAATAGGCTGAACCACGATTGTACAATTGTTCCTTTGTTGATTTTTTAGTTCTGGTTTAAGTATAGATATGATCATAACCATAAGAATCAATTACATGTCTGAACCTACGAACCTAAAAGGCTGAACCAGGACTGTACAACTGTACAGTATCCAATGTTGACCATTTCAAAATGAGTCTGCCCTCTACCGAATTGTAGAACATCATATAGGCAGCTTGCCCCCCCATAACAATCTCCATGTATTTACGTCGTAAGCTGAAAATACTTTTTTTAAATGCGAGACTTTAGTTTTCGTTATTTTAATTTGCGGGTTTTTGTAATTGTGAGATTTTAAGAAACAGGATTTTGTAATTGCGAGATTATGAAAAGCGGGTTTATGAGATTGCGAGATTTCGTAACCAACCCGATAAAGCCAAGAACAGAAGTGAAAATATGTTGTTGCAATGTGAACTTAATTCGAAAGAAAGCCAACTGTTATACGGACGTATAATGGCAAGAAGTAGCTAGGTTTACATAATTAAGGAAATATAACACTTTAAAAGAAAAGTAGGTATTCCACATATGCATGCTGTTCCTTACACTCCGCAGCAAATAGATGCGTAACGCAAAACTAAAAGCCTCTGAAACTGCGAAATGTATGCTATTAAATTCAGGACTGGGAAAGGTTTTTTAGGGAGAAGCAACAGTAACTTATGGCTGGAAGTTGGAAAAGACTACCAAGCATCAGTGAGAACTAATTGTTGGGAGAGAATCCCGATAATGCGGATTATGAGATTATGATCAACACCTTCGCTACTACAAACACAAAAAAATATCAAAAATATTCTCTTTGTTGGAGCGTGTACACTCCCGTAGACTTGTCTTAGGACAGAATAAAAGCAGATAGCTTTACGTATTCATCAAACAAACCGCTGACTTCTCAAAATTGTTATTACAATTTACTACAACGAAAATTGATGAGTTTACTTTAAAGAAATAACTAAAGTTATACAAAATTACCTTATAAGAGAATTTAAATATTTTAAAATTTAAATACAAGTAACACACGAATTGGAAGCAATTTTGATATATTTATAGAACCAAATAGTTTTCGATTTTGTAATTTCAAACATCAAATACCTTGTATATGTATATTGTATATATTGTATATTCCTATATACTCATGTGATTATGAAGTAGCGCACAAATTATTCAATGAAAGAATACACGAATCCACCACTTGTTGAATATTGCCACATCAATATTATTCTTTAACACAAAGTATCTTTATAGTACATATTTCGTTACAAACGACAAAGACAATATTATTTTTTTTAATTTAAAATTTTTCTTTAAACATATCAGTTCTATTTCTGATGGCTTAATGACGACTGATGTTGAATTGGACATTGGATTTTATTTCAGCGCCAAAGTCAAGCCCATCACAGTCATAAAATTGGTACTTTGTCTATATTTACAAAACAGTTCTTAATATTAGTCGTCGGTCGCGTCGCTCGAAGAAACTTAATATTAACATACAGTGTGCAGCAAAACTTAAGGTACTTTTTCTTCAAACAAGTAAAAACAAACTTCACAAAATTATATTTTTGCCGAAACTACAATCAGGAACTCATCAAATACTAGGACTGGAAATAATAATCACGAGTACAGGGCCCCCAAAATCCACTGATGTTTACCGGAAATGCGGAAGCAAAAGAAATCTAATACACTGGTCAACATGGTTTTTGTTACAAAATTAAACAAAACATTTTGCTTGCTTGGTGTGCTGAACTCAAATCCGAAGTCGGAAATATTCTATCACATCACTTTTTTTTCGTTCGAAAATAGAGAAAACCAGTTTTTTGTGTTTTCGAGGTTATGTTTTTTTACAACATAAATTTAAACGGTTTCTGAAAGAACAATTTTTCTGTTTTCAAACTCATTTTAAATCATTCCAATATCTTTTTTCTTTTTCGAAAAATTTTCAGCCGAAGTTGATGTATTTGGCATATTATATCATAGATTCACTGGTCAACAGAATTTCAGAATTTTAAATCAAAAATTTAATTCATTGCTAAAATGAAGTATTAGTAAACTTTTAAAGGAAATACTTTGAATGTTAGTGGCATCACAAAGGGTTCTTCTTTGGACTAAGTGTACCTAATGTCACCTTATTACTTTCCAGCTGAAGGCCACCTAAAACTATTACCAGTTACCAAACTTCAACCTAACCTATGTAAAGTTTAAAAAAGTTTAAAGTTTAGGATCACTCAAAAACACCTAACGAGTAACAGAAATCATCTTGATCGACTTTTTAATTTTATAGGATGAAGGCTTACAAAATTTTTTGAAAGAAAAAAGAAAACGGAAAGATTTCAACAGAATCTTAAAGAAGAAAACAAGTTAAAAATGTAAAAAAGAATGTTGAAACAAACTACATCAAGTTATAACATAATATTAAAACAGCAAGATAACAGCAATAATATCTCAAAAAGGTGACGTGATATAATTTTTCTGACTTCTGATTCAGGTTTAGCACATCAAAAACCTTTAGAAAAGTACTGTTCCGTTGTTGTAACAAAATTACAATTTAGTTTTGTTGGCAGTTTCCTTCCGATTTGTCTACTGAATACGTTACCCATTTTGGACTGAAGTCCACGGAAGTGAAAACATCTCAAGTTTCAAAGAACCCGTAGAAGTGAAATTGTTCGCCTGAGAAGAATGTTGCGAAATAAAATCGAAGTTGGCTATCACACGATGATTGTAAACCTCGTGATACTACGACTGAGATCTACGTCAGTATAAAAGAGAGACAAAATCCAAAAGATGAAACTAATAAGCTGTACCGTAGGTCGTAGTTGAACTTTTTTAAGACTCTTTTTGAAGTTTTACATTTTTTTTTTTTTGTTTTGCTACCTATTTACGATGTAAATTCACATCTGATGTAAAAAAGTATCTTACCCTCATACGTTTTCATGAACGCCCTATAAAAGCTGTTGACGTTAATTGGCATTAAATGACGTCACTATCATTTTCAAACTGAATAATATGGTGATTAGGGTGTATTGAGTGAGCTGCTTTGTATTTTTGTTCATCATTTGTTTTTATATAATTTTTTTGTATTCTTTTTCTTCATTTTTTGAAAAATTATAAAACAACATTTTTCTTACTGCAAAACGCTCTTAAAGGGTAAGATTCGCAATTTAATTTTCCCGTCTTCGTGAAATGTCAAGAAAAATGGCGGCTTTACTTCTTTACATTGTCCCTTTCCGGGTGGAATTTTCGATGAAAGTTTACATGTTCCGAGGGAAAATTTCCCCATACAAATAAAAAAATATATTCAATTATTTTAATTTTATTTACTCCCATAGCACCAGTCCATATCACGTGTGTCGTTATACAGGGTGAGTCATGAGCAATGCGACAAAATGCTAGGGCGTGTAGGTTGCGTTGAGACAAGAAAAAAATCGTATGGGAGGGGGGGGGGTCTATTCCCCTCCGTTTAGCCGGGAGGGGCAATTTTCGAAAAAACTAACTTAAAATGGGAAAAAAATTATTTAAAATCAACGGCTTCATTCACAATGCTGTGCGATACGTTTTTGAAAAGCCAATAACTTTTTCTTTCATTCTGTGTTTAAATAAATCTATTCTAAGAAATAGTTTTTGAAATATTAATTTTCAAAGTCAAAATTTTGAAAAAAAAAAATTGAAAAAAAAATTTCAAATTCATTTTTTTCAAAATTTTACGTAATTAAGTACTAATTTTAATTTCAAAATTCAATGCTGTTATTAATTTTAAGTCTAAATAAGAAAACCGGATGCAAAAATTTTATGTCGTTCTCAAGAAATTAAAAAAAAACGAAAACCACCTTTTTCTAAGAAAAACATTTATTTTTATTGTAACGAAGCAATTTATTTATTTATTTAGAATTAATCTTAGTTTTTTTACTTTTTTTTTAATTGGAGTTTTATGAGAACGTAATAAAATTAAATAGTATTGGAATAACCCTGGATTAATATTATTTTCATTGATAACTTCTGAAAACTGACCTGTCAATATTTTTGCCTTGGCCTGCCCGCAGCCCATGGGTTCTACCTGTTATGGGGACAATAGGGACAATAAAACCGCATTTTTTTTAATGAAAAAAAAAGAAAATTGCAACGCAAGATAAATAAAAGGCATTGCAGTTTTGCTTAGTAATTATTTCAAATTTGAATATTAACTCATTAACACGTAACGATGTCAAGCTCATACACCCGAGAAGAATTAACGGACATGCATTTCTGCTACGGTTTAGCTAATGGTCGAAGTCGTGAAGCCGAAAGACTGTACGCTGAAATATATCCCGATAGGAGGTGTCCCCATCATAGCACGTTTCCAAGAATCCACCGACGTCTAAGAGATCATGGAGTGCTGGAGCATCGAAGAAGCGAAAGGCCAGTTTCTGATGAGTCAAGAATCTTAGATGAAAGAATTCTGGATTTAGTCCGAAATAATCCCTCCGTCAGTACAAGAAGGATATCCACTATGCTTGGAGTGTCCCAATCTAGAGCATGTCGAGTACTTCGGGCGGAAAATTTACACCCGTACCACTTTACGCCTGTTCAGGAACTCACCTCAAACGACAAGTTATTGAGAACCGAATTTTGTAGAACATTACTACTTAGAAATGAAACCGAACAAAACTATTTTAGAAGAATATTCTGGACGGATGAAGCACAGTTTACTAGGGATGGGGTTACTAACTTCCACAATTTACATTATTGGAGTAGCGCCAATCCACACAAAAAAAAACAAAACAAATCACAACACCGCTTTAGTTGTAATGTTTGGCTTGGTATTGTTGGACACACTGTGATCGGGCCCCGGTTTTTGAATTCCATTATTAATGGAGAATCATACCTGCAATTCCTACGAGACCTTTTACCCGATTTATTAGACAGCGTTTCATTGGTTATAGCAGATACTTTAATCTACCAACAAGATGGTGCTCCAGCACACTACAGCTTACAGGTGAGAAACTGGCTGGATGATCATTTTAGTGACCGTTGGATCGGAAGAAGGGGCCCCACGGAATGGCCGCCTAGGTCACCAGATTTAACTCCCCTAGATTTCTATGCATGGGGATTTATGAAGAATTATGTTTACGAAGTGGAAATAGTATCATTGGAACAACTGAAGGAACGAATTGAAGTCGCTGGAGTCAAATTGCAGGAAAATTTGTCAAGCATAAACTTATGTGAAGCCATTACAAGGAGATATAATCTATGCCTTCTAAACAATGGAGATCATATCGAGAATTTTTTATAAGTACTTCCAATAAAAAACATAGTAAAAATAAAAGGAATAAAAAAAACTAAAAAAACTAAGATTAATGCTTCTTAAATTGCTTCGTTACAATAAAAATAAATGTTTTTCTTAGAAAAAGGTGGTTTTGGTTTTTTTTAATTTCTTGAGAACGACATAAAATTTTTGCATCCGGTTTTCTTATTTAGACTTAAAATTAATAACAGCATTGAATTTTGAAATTAAAATTAGCACTTAATTACGTAAAATTTTGAAAAAAATTAATTTGAAATTTTTTTTTCAATTTTTTTTTTTCAAAATTTTGAGTTTGAAAATTAATATTTCAAAAACTATTTCTTAGAATAGATTTATTTAAACACAGAATGAAAGAAAAAGTTATTGGCTTTTCAAAAACGTATCGCACAGCATTGTGAATGAAGCCGTTGATTTTAAATAGTTTTTTTCCCATTTTAAGTCAGTTTTTTCGAAAATTGTCCCTCCCGGCTAAACGGAGGGGAATAGACCCCCCTCCCATACGATTTTTTTCTTGTCTCAACGCAACCTACACGCCCTAGCATTTTGTCGCATTGCTCATGACTCACCCTGTATATTACCTGAGTTTTGCTTTTAAGCTTTGCTCAACACATATAGTGGAGTCAAAAATAGTCACATGATCCAAGTCAAGTTAGTTTGTCCGCCATTTTCAAAAATGGCAGCCAAACTGATCGGTTTTTTGTTTAAAGATATTTCCGTTATCACCAGTTATCCGATTTTCATTTTTGGAGACTCATTTTATTTGGTTTTTAAACCCGAACAAATTTTATTTAGAAACATTTTTCGCTAAATCAAGTAATGAGATATTTAAGATACAAATAAACAAGTAAACAAAATCTCTTCAAACAGTTTTTTATTATATATTTAAATATACTATATATCTCATGAATTACTTGATTCAGCAAAGTATGTGTTTGGCTTTAAAAAACAAATAAAATAAGTCATTAAAAATTAAAATCGGATAAGTGAGTGTGGAGATATCTTTTAACAAAAAAACAGTAAATTTGGCCGCCATTTTTAAAAATTGTTGCCAAACTACCAAGACTTGGATCATGTGACCAACTATATTTCAAACCGCTTTGGGTGTTGAAAAAAAAACCCAAAGGGAAAATTCAGGAAATATATAAAGGCACACGTGATATGGACTGGTTCTCTATTACGGGAATAAATAAAATTAAAATAATTGAATATATTTTTTTTAGTCGTTTACTTGCATCTTGAATATCTGAAAAATTATGTGCTTAAGCGAAAAAGGTGTCCTAATAAAAATTGTTTGCATTTAAACACTTTATACAGAAAGCTTTACAAAATAAAAATAGGACCGCTAAGTTCTGACCAATTTAGCGAACTGTTTTCAAAATGGCCGCCAAACGACCATGATCGATTTGGACCATGTGACCCATTTTGTTATACCCCTAGAAGTGCAAAACAAAAGCCCATGACAAAACTGAGGGGACATATAACGGCACAAGTGACATGGGTTAGCGCCCGCACTAGTAGTAGATGTTCCCTTTCCATACTATTTTTTTTGTTCACCTTGACTCAACTTAAATGAAAGTGGTTTTCTCTGATTGAACTTTTTTTTTCTCTGGGTGTACTATTTAGTACTTTTTAGTTCATGAAGTGATAAAATGAAAAGTCACTGTGAAAAGTGAAATGATAAATTTTTATCACTTCATAGTTTCACAGATTGGGAATTGACCCCCAGATGTTGTTAGATTCCAGACACTCAGAAAAAAAATTGAGATCTCAAGAATTTTATACTTTGCCGAAAGAATCGGGGGTTAAAATGAACCCAAGCATCTATATTCTTAATTTAAGGATGCATCAGGTGTAAACGTTAACAAGTATTATTATTCTTGAATTAAAAATACAAAATGTCAAAATTTCAAGAATCTTTTTATTTATTGTTTCACCTTTTTCCTGTAATTAAAAAAATATTGTTTTACATTGTATTTAATAATACCTGTGCGCCTCCACCGGGTAATTTGAAGAACTAATTGTTGGTTCAACAATTTGGTTTTTGATAGGTAATTTCATAAAATATAAATATAAATTTGAAAATAATTAATTATGACGTTTAGAAAGAATTTTTTCTTAAAATTGATAACTTGGTTCTTTATAAACTAAAAATGAGTTTTTGCTGCAAGAATTTTTTGTTAAGCCAACAATTTATAATTTACAGTTTTATAAGAATTGAAAATTCTTCGGATAATAATGTTTTTTTTCTGAGTGGAACCATTGCGCCGCTTCTGGTGAAAGCAGAGGAGGCCTTTAAGAACTCAGAATCTTTCTCTGCCAGAACAAGAATTTTCAGACACATCCCAACTTTATTGTTTATTTCACGAAATTTAAGCTCATTTGCTTGTACTATAGTGATACATTGAATGTCAAAGCCACCATCTACTAATTGTTTGGTTTTTCGATTTTAGCTTAATGAATTCATAGAAAAGTTTTCCCATTTGAAAGAGTTTCAATAAAAATTTTTACAGTTTATATTCAAAAATTCACATGCAAATTTTTAAAGTTTGTTGATCCCATGGATAAATTTTGACATTACTGAGGTGAATATAGACGTCAAAAATTAATCCGCTCAGGGCCACTTGCACCAAACTTTTAAGACAGTAGCATAGAATAATAAATAAATAGATCATCTCAGGACGTTCCACCCACTTTTACCTACAAACTTTTAAAACTGCAAAAATTTAAATCTGTATTAATGCCCGTGCATTTCAAATGGGACTGTCAAACTTATATATACATTTTTACAATTTTGCATTTAGTTGCTCACATCTATTCATATATAGGAATACAAGTTGTTGACCTGTGGACTATAGTAAGATTGATAGGGCTTTTTTTGATAGAGCAGTGTCAAAATCAGCAGTACGCGGATGACAGCTGAACATTTTTTTGATCATTGTTGAAAAATTGATTGAAAACAAGAGCCGAAATATTTATGTTATGCGAGAAATTGTTAATAGTGTATTATTAAACATTTTAGTCACGTAAATCTCAAATTTCACAAGAAAAAAGAGATTATTTACAAAATTCTTTTACAAGATTTTGAGTTTGACAGTTTGAAAAATCGCGATACATAATTTTAATCTGTCATCCGCGTAGTGTGAGCTGTCATTTATTTTTTGACAATATGGTAAA
This sequence comes from Baccha elongata, assembly GCA_951217065.1. Lineage (NCBI taxonomy): Eukaryota > Metazoa > Arthropoda > Insecta > Diptera > Syrphidae > Baccha > Baccha elongata. The sequence continues at coordinate 194,072,711 of OX578272.1, read as the reverse complement.
ATTCCCTATTGAATTTTGACACTAGTGTGGTGAATAAAATGGTTTAAATTTTGCGAGCTTCGCAGCATGGGTTAAAATTTGACGTTTCGAAATAGATAGAGAAGGCCGTGTGTGTATTTGGTTAAACGTTGATTTAGTTTTGACACTAAATTTTGCGAGCTGTGCAGCATGGGTTAAAATTTGACGTTTCGAAATAGATAGAGAAGATGTATTTGTTTTGTTTTCTTTTCGTTTGGTTGTAATCACAAAGGTAAACAATAATCGCGAAAAGATAAACGTAAACGCAAAAAAAGACAAGAGTACTGGGAATATAATAAATGTAAGTTTGAACTTATCCAATTGAAAAATAAAATTATATTAATATTCTTGTTTGTGTAAAGTCAGAACGTATGGTTTTAGGTTATATTGTTTTTTTTTTACCTTTGTAAATGAATGCAAATGAAATGTACTTTTAGGTTATATTCAAATTCGTAAAGGACCTAATAAAGTTGTATTCAATAACCAAACTATACATAATGGGAATTTTGTTTGCAAAGACTTGGGACTGTTGTTTCAAAATATGAAATTAACTATGTAAAACCAAGAAAATAAGTAAAATTGAGATTTTGTTACATTTTTCAAACCGAATTTTTAACTTTGTATCTTTCAAGTTGGATTTTGAATAAAGAATTAACTAAATTGATGAAAGAAAAATAATTTTTTTTTCAGGGAAATTTCTTGAATCTTGAGGGAATTTTAGCCAAAGTAGTGTTTTTTTTTAAATTCCTTTTAACCCAATTCTCACAGCAAATAGCTAAATTTTATCCCACCTCGAACCAAACTTCAAAATTTAGTCATTGTAACCCAATTCACACACTGATTTATCTATGCATAAGCACTATCCACCGACAAAAATAGAAACTCGTTGCACCACTGCACTTACATAAATCTTCAAAATATTCATCCACTCATTTTTCTTTGGACAACTTTTTACATCTGTTTTTTTTATCGATTGTATCAAAAGCTATTTGGAAAGCTTGTTGTGAAAAGAGTTCAATGTTTGGCGAAGATAAAATTCTGTTTGTAATTAATAGAAAACAATGAATACCTTACATTAAGGGCCAGTCTTTTCAGCTCTGGTTATGTGTAACCATTGGTTATTTCAGTTGTTAACCATAGATTTTGTATGCGTTTCTATGGTTACCAGCTAATGGTTGAATTTAACCAGAGCTGAAAAGACTGGCCCTAAGACTACAAAACACATAAATATAAACGAAAAATGGTTACACCAATTCTATTAAAAATGAAAAATTACTGCTAGATAAAGTATGTTTAAGTTATGTAAATAAATTTTATAAGTTAAAAATTATAGGTATGTACTTTATGTCGACTAAAGTACATACCTACATACCACAGAGAGTAAGTAAGTAAGTAAGTAAATAATTGTTATATTCAAAATCATCAGATTAACAAAAGATTCAAAAAAATTCAGAAGAGAATACAATTTTTTTTTAATACACAGATGTAATACAAAATTTGATTCATATAGGTATGTATAAAACATTTATTTTGCATCAATGGCTCGGTTGAGCTTGAGCCGTCTGTTGCGATTAAATATCCTTATTTCAGTAGTTCCTTATGTTAAGTGTAGTATATCTGTTGTTATTAATGTTATGTTTGTTCCGTTAGCTCTCTTGTCCCAAAGTATAACAGACAAAGTTATCTTTATACAGGACATATTCCAAAAAAGTGCATAAATGTTTCATCTTCTAGCAGATTAGGTACATACGGTGCATTGGGTATATCGGTTGGTTGTTGGAAATGTACCGTTCAAGTAAATTCACAGAGACCTCGTTTTAATATCAATTTAAGGAGTAGAATCTCATTTAAAAATTGATTAAAAATCTTTAAAATGTTACGCTAAGGTATCTGAACATTTCTGGATAGGTTGACACTATTTCGGATAGGTTTTTGAACAGAAGGAATCCAAATGGGAAATTTATATTCTAAGAAATGCTATTCAATTCAACTGACACAGTTTAATTGTGTTCATTCCAATAAAAACGGTTCAAATTTAACAACAATTTTAATAAATATATGTGTAAAATACTCTTGAGGCTCTTGAGGACCAACTATAATAATAGACATGATTAAGTATGTCCTAAACCTAAAATCGTTAGTCGACTTTTAGTTTTTTTAAAAGCGTATGCTTGCTCATGCGCATTACAAGGCGTGCACTGAGCTGTCAAAATAGATGCGTTTCTTTTTTAGCTATGAGCGGTTAATTTGTGTTTCTTTTTTCGATCAGAGTTTGCTCGAACCGGGCTCTATGGGCTCAGGATAAAATTATGGAGTAGACCGAGTACGAAATAGAGCACGGCCAACTTCATTAAGTTTTCATGTTGGTTGACAGATCGTGAGTTGATTTCTACTTATATGACAGTGAAGTGCTTAAGTGTGTTTCATAAGGCGTTTTTCTTTTTTAGCTCTGCGCAGATCACTGAGCTGTCAAAAATAGATCTGTCTTTCTTTTTTAGCTTCGAGCGCTCAGAGCGCTTAACTTGTGTTTCTTTTTTCGATCAGAGCTTGCTCGGAGCGCGCTCTATGAGTTCAGGATAAAATGATGAAGTAGACCGAGCACGAAGTAGAGCACGGATAACTTTATGCAGTTTTCATGTTATTTGACGAATTGTGAGTTGATTTCTATTGATATGACAATGCAGTGCTCAAGTGTGTTCCATAAATAAATCAGAGCGCTCGGAGCGTACTCTGCTCAGAGCTCACTCGACAAGCTCAAGCTCTACTCCTTGTTCTGCTTAGAGCTAAAAAAAAAAATAATTAAATTAGAGCGCTCGATAAGCTCATGCTCTACTCCGCGCTCAGAGATAAAAAAGGAAAACGCTTAGAGTGTACTCGACTTGTCTAGGTTTCTCTTCTGTGAGCTAAAAAAACGCTTAAGCTTACGAAAATTCTGGCTCTTTTGTTTGGTTTTACAAAGAAGTATAATAGATGTTTTCCAATATTTTTTAAATTAAAACTTTGTATTGACGTTTTAATATTAAAAAAAAATAATTAAAATGTCTAGTGTAAAGGTTTCGAATTGATTAAGGTATTTTTACTTTTGGTATAGACTGTATACATCATGATACTTCTAATATTATTTTATATTGTGGTATGTATTATGTTGTGTAATAATTTTGTCATTTGTTTTCGTTTGAATTTTAATAGAATGTTTTGCATTTCTTGACAGAAAAAGAAATGTCCTACATTTTAAATTAAAATAATTGTTTTGTTATATTATCAGCTGTAGACAAAGCATGGGGGATGTTAAATTAAAAATAAAAGAATAATAAATGCTATTTTTGTATATTTTGTCTGTCTAATGAACTCTCACCCTTGCAATGAAATATACATTTTTGCGATTATTTCAAAATAATTACTTTGTTTGGTTTTAAGAGAACACACAAGCACATATTTTTTTCTTAAAATTCGTTTTGACATCTGTTGTCGTTAACAGATCATTCAAAATAATTTGCATGGCTTGGGTATATGATCAATAATTTGAAATTAATTACTGCAATTCGTTTACTACGTCGAAATAAATTGGCTTGGTGCCATTAAGATAAGCAGTTGAATTACTGAATGGCGATGAGACAGACGCCCACACAACTCAGACAGACAATAGTTATTATGAAGAGTATGATCTAGTGGACTCAACAATCTGAAGCTGTCAACAAAACTTAGAATGATAAATGCAATAAGACGATCACGTTTAAGAAATAAAAGCTTTTCAAAAGAATTTAATGATATATTCTTTTAAGTTTACTTAGGAAGTAATATCCGCTGGAGAAAAAATTGTTGGCTTTATATAAATCAGATAATAAATTAGAAAGAAACCTGGAAAATGTTGCCGGGGAGATCCAGGTTCCATTTTTGTAAGAAGTTAAAAGTCAATTAGTTTTTTTTTTATTAAACATGATACAGAAATAAATCAGGAAAATTCTTGAAATCTCCAAAAATGTACACACATATTCCAAAGACTTCGAGCACACAGGTTGTATGTTAAAGACTTCTGAATGGTTGGCAGACTGACTTGGCGTATGTAATCATAAAAAAAATGTTAATTATGTCGTCTTCGGATGATAATCTAGAAGGCCTCACCGAACAAGCAAACACAGCTGATTTGGTTCTGAAGTATGCATGTCCCTAAGTGGTGAAACATCAACGCAAATGTCCATCCTCTTTTTGAACATGGGAATACAAATGAATTGAAAATTGAATTGAATATGTTCTTTAAACTATTATTTTATTTGTCACTTTATAAAATTAGTGTTTTTTACTATTTTTTTTAATTTTTATCAAATTTCAATAAATTTGTTGAAATGTCAAATGCGCAAGCCGAAATATGACAAATAAAATTGTTTTTAAGTTTAAAAACATGAATGTGTAAGAAAAGGAATTGTCATTTTAAGTGCAGCGAATGGTTTCAGAAGACTTTTGGATGCTTCCGGACGCTTCTGGGCGACCAACCGTAAATGACATAAGTTGTACGTAGTTTGTTTCTATAATGATGACATTTCGTATCAACTTTTCATTTAAAAGATTTTTGAAACAAAGTTCCTTTACGCGGCTTAACACTAGAGTGAACTGAAAGTTTTAGTAACGAAAAAGTGTTAAATTGATATATAGTATACATGGACTGCAAGTAGCATGTATGTCAACATAACTACTAGTAGTTAAACTAAGAAATTAAAAAAAAATCTTTACCATACAGGGGATTGCAGGCTATACGTGTAGTCAAGTTTGTACAGAATAGCAAAGATAACTTCGCGCTTATTTTGACAACCCGTAGCGCATTTGAACTTTACCATATACATACGTGTGGCGCTGCAATAGTCAAGTTTGTACTAAAGAGCAAAGATAACTTAGGGGCAATTGTACAACCGGGGTTCAACGTATTTCAAATTTTTAAACCACGGATTTCCATAGCTAAGGGCCAGTTGTACAATCGTGGTTCAACGTATTTCAAATTTTTAAACCACTGATTTCCATTGCTAATCTGTCAAAATTAGTGGGTTAAATAATTGAACCACTATTGTACAACTGGTTCTAATCTGTCAAAATCGGTGGGTTAAAAACTTGAAACACGATTGTACAACAGGCCCTAAATGCTAATTTTGACTACCCGTTGCGCATTTCAACTTTACCAATCTTCAATGAAGAAACAATTTGGCTTTTGTTTCGTTCTCTGTTATTGACATAATCAAAAAAAAGTTGATCAAATCCAATCGAATTTAAAAACGCATAACGCTTATAATTTCATTTTTTTTGTCGTGAATTTGTCATGCAACTAAAAAACTTATTAAATTTAAAAAAGAATAACGCAAATAATTTAAAACCCTGCATAACCAGGGGTACAGGGGTTAATTTAAAAAAAAATTACCGCGACAATTTTTTTAGTTGCACGACAAATTCACGACAAAAAAAACTGAAATTATTTGCGTTATCGTTTTTTAAATTCGATTAGATTTGATTCTTTTTCTAGGGTGGTAAGCCTTACTTGAACAAAAAATTGCGCGACAATTTTTTTAGTTGCATAAGTTATTTACGACAAAAAGCGACAATTATTAGCATTACTAGCTGAAAACCCGACGGAGGAAATAAATTATTCTTGGTGAAGATTCTAAGGGGTTTTAACCTAAGTAAATTTGTTATTTCTGTTAAAAGAGAGGAATCGTGACCGGATGTGTTTTATTTTTTTTGAAAATCTCAAAAGACACTTTGTAGCTTTTTGCTACCATAGTTTACTTTAAAATAAAATAACCTTTTCGAAAAGTCCAAATGAATGGCTTACTAACCTGAGTTAATCCAATTCGAACAATGAATTATTTTAACACAATCACAATTCCTTTTTTAACACTTTTTTTTCTTATTAACAAACACTTTATTCACTAAAGTAAAGTACTTTTCCACTTTATTTTCACCAAAACATCGATTTCAACTATAGTTTTCACCAAAACTTCGATAAATATTTTTTTGCACAATGTACATATGGTGTTCAATGTTAGAGAATAATAATTCAGTGCGTAGTACATCTTAACCACCAATGTTAAAAATAGCTTTAAGTTTTCCTTTCGCCAGGTTATTTTTTACCCGTTGAGGTTACCGGTAATCGTTTCAAAGCTCATTTCGATTCTTGCCTCTACTTATGCATTTTCAGAACACACCTCTTTTGAATCTCCAAAAAATGCTAAGCTTCCCGTTAAAACTTTAAATAATTAAAATAAAAAATAAATTTTCGTCCAATAAGATTATTTTTTATTAAATAAACTATATTTTTCGATGTGTATGGGGGTTCGGATATTAAGAAAACGAAAAATGTGCTAAAGCTCATTTTGGTGGTTGTCTCTTTTTTCTAAAAAATCGCAATAAATAGCTTTAATTGTTTTGTTCCGAAAATGCAACTTTGGGGTCGTTTGCCAGGCAAACCGTTGACATCTTAACGGAAATATATGCCGTGTTTCGGCGTCAAGTGATTAGCCAGCTCAGTAAAATTTTACATGTTAATCCCAACATAAACCAAAAGTGTGTATAAATAAGTCAGCAATCAGAAGTCAACATAAAGTGGATATGAATGATTTAACTTGTCGCTGCAAGTGAATTTGAAAATAATATTTAATTTTCTGTCTGTCACCCAATATTTGAAATAAATATTTGTATGCCCAATTTTGTTGAGTTCCGGAAGTAAAACTTTGGTGAAGTTTTTAAGCCAAACCGTGAACATCTGTTTAGAAATATAGTGCTGACGACCTAGTTTGACATTTCCTCTATCCAACAGCATGTGAAGCGTGTAAATCGGTTCAGTGATTGCTAAAATACAGACTGATTAAAGTTGGTCTTTTAAAAGGCTTAACTTCCGGTAAAATTTTAAATTTTAAATTTAACCTTTCCGGTGAATTAAATTTGTTTTGGTGCTTGTCTCTGATAAGCATATTTTCTCCACACCATTAAAAACGCCATCTGTGCGTCATTATTTCCAAAACTCAGAATGAGTTAAAAGTGAACATAGATAAGCTTGTATTACAAGTAATTTTAGTTTCGTGTTATACGCCCCAGATATCAAACCACAAAGAATTTGCTTACCAGGCCGAGTTGAGGATCTTCAAAGAACGTTTAGGGTGACTTCAAGGCGACCCCAGGGCGACTCCAGGTGTTCAACGAATATATATAACGACTTTGACTTGAAATTCAATACCTATTTGTTTTCTTTTTTTTTTTCTTAAGTAGCTAGGTCTTTCTTGTATTTTTGACGCCGCCTGTTTTTTAATTTTTGTCCACATTGAACGTTTTGTCTCGGATATACACACTTCGCACGTAGCGAATAAACAAATTAAGATTTGCTATTATGATTAAGCGGTAAGGCCGCCATAAAGCAAGTACCTACTTTCAGTTAAAACTATTTTCTTCGTGAGAGAAAAAATTTCTATAAACGTTTATAGGTATGCCAGGTAGGTATCACTATATTTAGATTTTCAATTACAAATCTTGATCGAATTCGATTTAACTTTATAGTCTTCAGGTGCAGAAATGCAGACAGATATAATTTCGAATTGATAAAGGTGTCCAATTGGTCTATCTATACCATAAGTTGCTTTCGAACCGGCCAGCTAAGTTCAGTGCACACTGCACAGTTCCAAATTAACTAGGCTGGCATGAATCTAAACTTTACTAATATAATATTAAAGTTCGCACTAAAATCTTTCTTATGCAATACCGGTTTCTACTCAAGCATAACATTTTAATTTTTGTTCAGAATTTTGTCCATAGTGCGGTGAAACAAAAATTTGGCTTTCAGCCAACTTCCCTGTATATTTGTCTTGTAATTTAATAAAGGTTATTTTTTTATCCAAACCGTATCATAATAAGAATCGGAAAAAAAACCTATATACGTTGTATCTTACGGGATGTAGAAATGTTTTATTTATTGATGTTTACTCGACGATGTATACAATACATACCTGTTTCAACAAGGGGTATCTACATCCAAATAAGCTAAAATGTTTTTTTATTTTAAACACTTCCCATCCCTAGTATATAGTATGATGCACAGGTACACAACAAGAACAACAAAAGCAAATCATTAATTTGCATGAAAATTCAAACACACTTTCACTTTTATAACATCTGATTTAAGGTTACAATGAAATTTTCATTTATCTAATGTGCTATTCATAGAATTAAATATTTATTTTTTGTAGTTTTATAAAGAAAAAATAACTTCACTACACGTTTTTTCGGCTTCTCGCGGAAACTCATTAGAAAAATTGTTTTTTTTTTCTTGACATTTTGACGTTTGTGAATTTTGGTGAATAGGGAGTTTTATCATCTTGTCAAAGCTCACACTATGGTGAAGACAGATTGAAATATGTACCGCGCTTTTTTCAAACTGTCAAACTCAAGATCTTGGAGAAAACAATTTGGGAATAATTTTTAAATGCGGTATTCTTTTTTGTGTGAAATTTGTGATTTCCGTGGCTTAAAAATTTATTTTAATTAGCAAAACCAACAATTTTCACAATTTTCGCGCACAAATCTTTAAAATTCCCGCTTTTGTTTTCAATCAATTTTTCAACAATGATAAAAAAAAAATCAGCTGTTCACCATACTGCTGTTTTTGACAATTCTGTGAGAACGAGAAAGAGATATATCGTTGTTACCTAAAAAGCCCTATTTTTACATGGTGTACGTTTCGGGACGTGTTATTTTTTGGATCATTGTTCATGTGGAATTCGGTTTTGGTTTTCGAACATCAAAGCAAAGTACGGAAAATTTTTAATTTTCGCGTATTTTGACATTTCATTTACATGAGAAGTCACCAAAGCTGCAAGTGAATTTTTTATTCGCCGATGTGTAGAATGAGTCGATGTTGTGACTTCATAGTCGACAAATCCCAAAATGATGCGAATGGCCGAAAACAATAAGGACAAGGTGTACAATTGTGGTCCAAGCAAAAAAATTATAAAGATTGAGTGAAGAACGCTTGACGTTCTCTTTTGTGTTGCTCTCTTTTTGTAGTGTGCGTGCCAAAATATTTTCGCTTCTTGTAAGTAGTGGTGGAATAAACATCATGGAAGGGAGAGATAAGTAGTTTGTATACATTTTCTAGTCAGCACACAAAATATTTCATTTGCCGATCTTATAAAAAAAACGAAAAACACAAAGGGAAGAGCGAAATATACAGAGTAAGTTCCTAACACACTGGCTCCACTGGCCATGCCGATGCCCAACAACTCAACAGCAATCTAATCCACTATCCAATTCTCATTCGGTCTGTGGGCAAATTATGTCTTGTCGTTTCATTTCATTCTTCAACAACGAGTAAAAAAACATGCGTCCCTTTCCCCCGTTTCTTATATCAAAAGATACAGAAGTACATTCAAAATGAAAGAGAATGACAAACACCTGAAGAAATTGCACATAAACAACAAAAATTCTGCAAAAAGCAGCTTACATATACGAAACTTAAAAATTCATGTCCAAATTTTCAACAGCGCTCATGTCTTGTTGAAAAAATGGATTTCTACGACATGTCGCCTGATTGGGCATGGATTTTTCAAACTCCATTGGTTGTTCTCATGGCGTGTTCAAAATTAGAGCAGCGTTCATGCTTAGTGGAGCCAGTGTGTAACGTGGAAACACAATACGTTCTACACGTGGAAACATGGTCATACTCATACAAATAAGAAAAAAAAACAAACATGTGGGTCCGATAAGACAGGTACGAGTTGACCACCATCTAACCATTTTGTAAACACATCCTGTTATTATATTGTACTAAACATTCTATACAGAATTCTATGATTTGATTTTCGAAATTGATTTATTTCGTACTAGATTGCAATTTTTTTCGTCAATCGTCAAGGTACGTTGGTATGACTGCGGTCTGGCGCACACGCTACGTCAAAAAGTCGAAATTCAGTAATTTTTAATGAAAAAAACCGATTGCTCGGCAACCTTAAATAAATAATTTACCAGAAATTTGATAAAACAAAATCTAGCCAAGCAAGTTTTTTTTCTATAAATTTAGCTGCAAACCATTCCCACCAAAATAGCCCTTTAAATGGCCGCAAATAGTTATTCCGGTTTCCCGTACGGTGATGGAAGCCAATACAGCGCGTCCGCCGCGGCTTCGGTCAATGCAGGCGGCGCTCCACCATTTCCCTATGCCGCCGCAGCGTACCCAACGGCACCTTATCACGCAACAAATCCACCGCCACCACCGTATCCCGGCTATGGGTATGGCCGTCCCATGCAACCTTTTAACAATCCTTACGACGCCGGCGGTGCCCCACAGCCAACAAAAATACATTATTCTGCCCCGCCCACCCGAAATTTACCACAAGCAACTCGTCCCAATAACCTCCACCACCGAGAAAGACAAAAGGTGCCTCCTCGACCCAAACAAGTCCACTATTGTGAGATATGCAAGATTTCATGCTCCTGTCCGCGTGCTTACACCGAGCATCTAGAGTCTAAGAAACATAAGAAGCGTGAGGCCGGTGTAAATGCTCCCGCTGGAAGCCAGCCCGTCACCGGTCCCAACAAATACCACTGCGAACTGTGCGACGTAATATGTACCGACAAGGATGCATACGCGGCCCACGTCCGTGGCTCTAAGCACCAGAAAGTAGTTAAGCTCCACACCAAGCTTGGCAAGCCCATTCCTGAAGACGATCCATCTAAATTTGCCAAAACCGAGGCAAAGAAAGGCAGTGGTGATTCAGCCACCGAGGGTACTGCTGCTGGTACCGAAGCTCCCACTGTTACCAAGGAAGAGAACGATGCTAACGAGGTAGTACCAGTTGGTGCCGAGTATATCGAGGAGATCAAGGAGGACGGAAAGGTATCTATGTTTAACTGCAAGCTATGCGACTGCAAGTTCAGCGATCCTAACGCCAAGGAGATGCACATGAAGGGTCGTCGCCATCGATTGCAGTTTAAGCGCAAGGTCAAGCCTGATTTGATTGTAGATATGAAGCCTACTGCGCGTCAGAAGCGTCTCGCATTGTTGCAGAGCGATGTATGGAACATGAGGAGGAATCCAATGGAAATGGGTGGCGGCTGGCCACCGCGTCGGCCCTTCAACGACTTCGATATGATGGGAGGTCCAGCTCCTGGAATGCCTCCACGCCCAATGAACTCGCGTGGTGGTGGCCCGCCCTTTATGGGATGGGGTGGATTTGCTGGAATTGTACCCAACGTTCGTCCAGAGGGCATCAATGATTTCTACACAATTGCACGCCACTCTGAGATCTATCCGAAAGAGAAGAGTCTCCATAACATTCATGAGATTGTCTCTAACACTGAGCGAGCCCTGCGCATGGTCTCTGATATTCTGGCCGGATTAGGAAATTCTCAAAATAACAATGAAGAGGCAGAGGCTGGAAGCGACAACGAGGTTAATAACGGCATGGCAAAAGTTTCATTCCAACAAGCAGGCGACAACGGAAAGATACGTGTTCTTCAAGGAGTGATGCGTGTAAGTGCTCTAGCCAAGGGTCTCTTGTTACAAGGCGACAATTCTGTACAACTGGTGGTTCTTTGTGCAGAAAAGCCCAAACTCTCATTGTTGGAGCGTGTAGCCTCCGAACTAACAATTCAACTAAAATTACTTTCCACTGGCAACAAGACGTACCTGGTTTCGGTGGGCGTTGCAGATGGATCCATCTCAGTCACCGATGGAACTATGACGGTAAAGATTTCCTTAACAACACCACTCTTCCGCGAGGAAGATATATGTCGCAGTGGCATTGTTAAACAGGAAACAGACGAAGATGATGACGGTTTTCCTCGACATGCAGCTCTGCAGGCACTTGCTGAGTTGCGCCACTCAAAATGGTTCCAAGCAAAGGCGGCTACTCTGCCTTCTTGTGTGTTGGTCATTCGTGTAATGCGCGACATCCGGCAACGTTTTCCCGTCTGGCAGGCCCTGTCCCAGTGGGCAATCGAGTTGTTAGTCGAAAAGGTAATCTCCTCCGCAAGATTCCCTCTGGGCCCATCAGATGGTTTGCGACGCATAATGGAAGCTGTATCGACAGGTATCCTCATAAACGGCCCGGGATTGATTGATCCCTGTGAGAAAGAACCTAGAGATGTCATTCAGAGTCTAACTCCGCAACAGCGTGAGGACATTACTTGCTCTGGCCAATTGTTCTTGCGTTATATTGCCTTTAAACAAATCTATAAGATCCTAGGCATGGAACAAATGTCAACGTCCAAATTGAAGTGGAAATTCTGGCTTCTTAATAGAAAGCGGGCCTGTGACGATGACGACAATGATGGTGAGACCGATGGCAAATTGTTAAAAACAACAACAGCCTGATTCAATATCAATACAAGTGCGAATAAATAAAAAAAAAACAAAAGCAAAGCGAAGAATTATTTTAAATATTATGAAAATTGAAGACGAGATGAATATCTACGAAGGCAAACTGGACAAAATAAACATGATGGCTGGATGAAGAACATTTTGAATTTAATTCATGAGTAATGTTATTATTTATATATATTATATAATTATTATTATATCTGAGAGACACTTTCTTCATTCTCTTAACAAATAAAATTATCAAGAATCATTTAAAGGCATTTACAGTTTTGTTTAATTCATGGTGAAATATGTGCTTCTATTCAGGGAATAGATCTCCAATGAATGCTAAAGATTTTTGGATTTTCATTGTTATATGTAGCTTGACTTGTAGTAAATTTTGGAATTAGATGTTGTTTCATTTCTTATATGGTAAACATTTAGGAACTATTGTGTAAAAACTCAATTATTGCTTCACATATAGTAAATCAACAATGAATAGGTACTTTGCGCTGCTAGATATTCAATGAAGAAAGAGCAAATCTTAACAATGAATACCTAAAAATAGATTACTAACTTTACGTACATTTAGAAAAAGTGTATAAAAGTGTTCTGTTTGCACTAAATATGTACATATGAAGGGTCCAGGGGAAAAACGGCACAAGTCCAATTTTTTCCAAAAATAAACTAATGATGAGATCTTGTAGCACTTCGAGTGTACTATATGATGTTCTAATTCCACATGTGACATAGTCAGCTTTGTTGTGAAGTTCGCCTGGTAAAAATCTGTTAATATTAATATTTGAAATTGTTGCTTGTACCGTTGTTTTTTAATAATTTTTTTCTAAGTTGTCAATTAAAAAAAAAATGCCTCTCCCGCTTAAACGGGGGGAGATAGACCCCCTTCACACAAGATTTGTTTCTTATCTTGACCCAACCTACTTGCTCCATCTTTTTGGCATAGCTCATGTTAATCACCCTGTACCCTGGGTGTATATACGAGGTTCTTACAGCATGTCATTGAGGTCTTAAATGTATTACAGTGTTATTTTCTTGTTTATACGGACCCAATGAACAATATATTAAATGATGAGCCTTTCTGAAATGAGGTGAATGAGCACCTTTTTTACCACCTTAAACACTAAAAATGAAGGACTCATTGAGGGCACCGGAGTGTAAGAAAGTCATTTTTGCGTTTGTCGGATCTAAACCTTTCTATGGACAAAGTTTAAGCCTTGCTGAAATAAGGTAGGTAAATCGGTCGCTAGCTCTCAGTCTATTACTTTTTTCAACTTATTCAATCGTTCGCTTTCAAAAAATATGAAAATATTTTAGCTGTAATGATATTTGGTTTTTGTCACAAAAAAAAAGATCACAACAAGGCAGTTATTCGAGAATTAAATACTTATTTACAATAGGGGAAAAGTGAAATTTCTATTTTTCCGGGTGAAATGCCATTCGGGCGAACTTCACAATAAGGCTGAGTATGTGATTCTAGCAAAAAAAATTAAAGCATAGCCACCATGTATGGATGTCAAAATTCAACGTTCACCGATAATTGCAAAAAAAAAATTGATGAATTTACAATGATAAAAGCTATAACCATGGAGAAATGACACAAGTCGCATACCTACTTTATTGATTCACTAAACAAAAAATTATTAAATCTATTAGTCATGAAATACAAATGAATTTATGTTTTAGGTTTGAGTGCATGTGCAACAAAACTATGTAAAAAATATTTAAATAGGTTAAAGATTTTTCTGTCTATGTGTAAAATTTCGTTCTATTGCAACTGTTACAGTGTGGTTCAAGTTTTTGATTATGTTAGAATAACGTTTTTTCGTTAAAAAAAAAAAATAGTGAAAGAAAATTTTTAAAGTGCTATTATCACCGATATATTGAAGCTTAATACATTATGTTCTTATTATTGTTGTTTTATTGTACTATTCATACTAGAATGTCAGCTTTATTACTTGACCATTCTGTATTCCGTCAATTTCATTGAATTTTTGAACCACAACAACAACTCAAAGGTGCTGCCACCAATTGTTTACGAATTTTATTATTTGAGATATAGCTATTATAGATTGAAAGCAATGAAGAGGACAATTTTTCACTAAAAGAAGCAAACCGAAAGTTTGGGGTTCGTAAAATCACTTTACAAGGTCACATTCAAGTGGCCCAAAAGTCAAAAATAATGGGCAATGAATAATCGATACGTTATAGATGTGCCCGACGAACAAACTTTTGCTAACTAGCTTGTAGACCAAATGTCATATGTAAATTTACAGAAAAACAATTGCATTTACTTCAACAGTCCAAAAAGTAATGTTGGGATACAATCGAAAGAACCCGTTTAAAAGCATGCTTATTCGGGAAAATGTGACAATTATTTGAATTCAAAAAAACGAAAAGGGGTAATAGGCCTCCAAGCTCAAGACATCAAATATTCTTGCGATCGATTCCCGGAAAGAGTTGAAAATTAATTACATTTCAAAAATCCTGCTAAGAATGAAATGAGTAATCAGCCTCCAAGCACAAGAAGATCGCAGTCTCGACAACTCCTTATAAAAAAGCTAAGCAACTGGCTGATATTATCAAAAAGAGTCGCAGTTTTCTCGAAACAGCGATGGTGATCTAACGAAACAAAGGGAATAGTGTTGATGTGTTCATGAAGAATTACCAACAGCTGCTAAATCAGCAACATAAAGAGGGAGTTAGAAAGCATAAAGACAACCCGTCTCCAGTCAATAAAGAACCAGTTTCATCACCCAGTTAAAAGGAGATAGGCCTAGCTGTAAACAAACTTCACACTGAGGCAAGGTTTAGATCAACGAATGTTAAGTCAATATACATCATCTTATTAACAAGTTTAAAGTTACATGTGATAGCATTCATAGTTAAAAGCTCTGTATGGCAATAATTACTATTAGCATCCCATTCCCGGTAAGTTTCGTCAATGGTCACCTTCAGTGGAATTAACAAATATTTGATGTCGCCGCTAGAATACCTTCTTGGCAAAATTTGTTGTCTTTCTTTATTTTAACGGTACTTTTACAAGGGATATTTCGAAGAAATAGCTACAATCCCCCCTGAAACTAAACTAAAAAAAAAATGCTTTTCTTCTAGGAGTACTCATAGTCATCATTTAATATTAGATCCTAACTTTGGACTTCAAGTGAGTACCTTCTCTAGCCGCACTACACTAATGTAGAATGTTTTAACAGATATCCATAACCAAATTACATAGGCATCTCCTCTAATTTTTTGTACGATTTCCCTAAACGCTTGCACAGTGTTAAATGCGATGCTTTTTTGCACAATTCGATCGGTTTATGAACATTTGCAACCTTGAACACTTGAAAATTGAGAAAGGGGATGTTTTCATAAACGTCTTACTAACAAAGCTGCAGGCAGCATGCCCCTTTACAACAACAACCTCGTATCAAATTTTTTTGAATTCGCTAGTTTGATTTTTTTTTAAATATTTGCAAAAATATCAATTTTATAAAAATCAATCAACAAATTAATAAAAAGAAAGTTTTTGAAAAAATTATTTAAAACTTAACAGAAATATTTAAGACAAAATTCGGTATGCTATCTATTTAAATTGAAATAGTTAAAGCCGTTATCGATTAATCAAAATTTGAAAAAAAAACCTTTAGATGCCACAAAACGAATATTTCTGATAGTTTGGTTTCCTCCATCTTGCAGACATTTGATATTTCATTAAATATATAAAAATTCCTTGAAATCGTTAAGAGCTTTTCTCGTTACAAACAAGTTTTTCTTTAATGGTGTAACGATATTTTGACAACTAGAACGTTATACATAAAAACTACAATGTTGGGTAGAAAAATCATTAATCAATAAGGAAATAAGTCGAATTTTAGCTTACCATAACCAAGACAAAGTTAATTGTTGCAAAATAATCCTTGAATTCAAGGCTTTCTGTTAAAGAATAGATGCAGAAACTGAACTTGAAGATAGATCCCAAATCGTCCTTTAGAAAAAGTGATAACGCTGGTACTATTTCGATTACGCAATAAGCTTTAACCAAATTGGGATCCAAACGTCCTATATTCCCTGTACTGATAAAATCTGTTGGACAGACAATAATGGATATCTTTCGTAAGTATTTTTTTAACATTCTGGATGGCATTTTCACAACCTTTGTACACAAATAATAATTCCATTCGATGCGAATCAAGCAATTGCTTGTTGTGTTTCCATGATTTGTGATCAATAAAGAATGTTTGATAAGGCTTTAATACTGAATATAGCAATTTTTGTTTATGCTATAGTAGTCCCTATACTTTGTTGCCTGGGGTACATTGGGTCAAATCCGGTAGTTATAATTTTTTGTTGACTTGTTTATGATATTGGCCTTATGAATAATCCAAGTTTGTGACCTTGAGTGCCGAACCCAAAATTATTAAAAAAATCGAAAAAAAAATTGAAAATTTCGGATTTGTGTCAGATTTTGGCGATTATAACCATAAAAAACTAGTTTTTGATAGTACGTTTTCAGGACGTTTTAAAGTAAAATATGAGACTAGATAAACGTGTGATAGACCAATCCCAAGTTTGGCTTCAAATTAAGTTAAACTTCATACTGTAAAACTATGTACGCATAAATATAAATAAAACAAAATTTTATAAAAAAATAAGTAGGTACTTTACTAAGTTAATAAAAAAAAATATATAATGAATTTTCCTGTAACTGCAACAGAACAAAGAATAACACATTTGAATTTCGTAAGAGCACTTCAGCTTTTTAAGTTATAGCTTAATTAGATATTAAATCATATCTCTCAGTCTGCAGTTGCACCTGGATATCTTTCGAGAAGCATAGCAACACCCTGTCCACCGGCCGCACAAGCTGCTACAACACCAAGTTGACCATCTTCTCTAACAAGACGGTTTGCCTAAATGATAAATATTTTCAAATCATTATTGCATACACATATGTTGTTAAAGAGGCCTTACAGTATGCATGCAAAGGCGAACGCCAGTAGCAGCAAAAGGATGACCAATTGACAAAGATCCACCCCAGTTATTCCATTTGCTTATATCTGGAGCTCCGTATTTCTCACTCATTCCCATGTGAGTCTTGCAGAACCAATCTGAGTCGAGAGCTTTTAGATTAGCAACAATTTGTCCAGCAAAAGCTTCATGAATTTCCCAAGAGTCGATATCTTTCAAAGTTAATCCAGACTTCTGAAGAAGTTTGGGAATACCATAGGCTGGTCCCAGCAGAAGTTGATCCACGGGATCTTGTGATACGTACAAGAAATTCCTTAAATATGCTTTTGGCTTGAGACCAAGTTGTTTCGCCTTTTCTTCAGTCATCACTAAGCAAGCAGATGATCCGTCGGTCTGTAGTTAAAACGAATTATTCCCCGAATAAAAATATTCTTATTTAAGTTTACCAAGAACGAAGCGTTGGCGGCTGTTATTGTTCCATGAGGCTTAACAAAAGCTGGTTTTAGTTTAGCCAAAGACTCTGATGACGAGACACGAATGCCGTTGTCTTTGTCGACAGTCTTGTCAACGCCAGATACTAAATAAATTTGAACAATGGTTTACGATACCTAGCGAAATATTTTGTTTTCTTACCTTTAAATGGTACCATATCGGTGAAGTAACCTTTTTGTTCAGCTTCTTTTGCCAAAGTATGTGATCTTAGAGCATAATCATCTTGTTCTTTGCGACTGACTTGGAATGCAGCTGCGAGACGATCAGCTGAGTGCCCCATGGTTTCCCCAGAAGAGAACTCAGCCACAGCTGGAAGCTATAATTTCAAAACAAGTTAAGTATACATATTACATAAGAATCGTTTTTTTTTTATAATATTGCTATTTTGTTTAAAGAAATGTCAACATAAAAACTTTTTGGTTTTGAAAGGCCTAAATTTTTTTTTCGGAGCAGAGACGAAATCAAACAATTTGAGGAAGAAATTATTGTAATGAGCTGTTTGAAAGAGGCCCGCTGAACAAATGCTCCTTTTATTTAAAATTATTCCGATTGCAATGTACAGTGAGTTTATCAGAGTTAGGTGAGAAGTAAAAGCATTGTTGGGGGCCAGTAATTCGAGTTGGATTTCAAAAATTGAGTAAATTTTTTTTAACTTAGCAAAGAGTTCTACTTCCTTCGTGAGTTGTCTGGCAGAACCCAACTAGAACTGTATACTTTGAAATTATTGGAGTAATGAGAACTACATCATTCGACTACTGGATGACTTGACTTAAACCAACCCTGTACTTCAGTTGGTTAGTCTGATTCATAACTCACTCAGCTTCTGTAATTGCCGAACATCACTCTACTCTGTATTCTTACTTTTTCTAATTAAATAATAAACTGCTTTGGTTAATATAGTAAATTAATTGACATTGTTTTATTTTGTATGTCACTCAAGGACATAACAGAAATCGTCCGTATAAAACTAAACATCGAGTTCAAGCGGAACCGTATTGCAGACAATTGTAAGGAAATAATACGGGCAGTATGCTATATTATTTGTTTAGGTTAAATTCAAAATGGACAGAACTATCTCCTACATGTGTTTCAAAAGTTCCAAAACCACTGGCCAGTTTAAAAAAGTATGGACATACGCAAAACAAAATAAAATTTGTTAAAGGACTGTCAGTCAATCTTTAGATGATAACAATCTTTTTTGACTCGAAGCATTGTACAGTCATTGGAAAATGTATTTGCACAATGTATTTTTAATATTATATCTCTTGAATAAAGTGGTATTACTATTAAAGAATTTAATATTTTACATATTCATTTATGAATTACTAAATTTCAATATTTTCTTTAAACGATTCAAACAAAACATTCAAAATTTAATATTTAACTGTTTAAAATAAAAAAAGAAAATGGCAAAAGTATTGTCACATCAAAAAAGTTGGTAAAATTATTTGAACAAAAACGGTAAATTAACAGTGCATTTTATGCTCCAAGTAGATTTTGTATATAAGTCTTGTAAAGGGATTCTTCCTGAGTATAAAAAAAACATTTTTGGGATTAAGGATAGTATACTTAATGCTATGTTCCCACCTAAAGAAATTGCGCAATTTCAACAAATTATCTGAAATTACTTCCGAAATTGTACAATTTACCATACAAATATGCAATTTCAAAATCATCTCAAATCAACTCAATTTCATCGAAATTGCTTTGAAATTACGTTTTATAACAGATTTTATTGTTATACCAATGAATAAAATAAACAGAACTAAACAAAATATGGCTGTTCATCGCCTTGTCAAAAACAAAACTGTATGGCTTACATAAGCTAGAAAGAGAAAAACATATATATTTTTTAATGTTTTTGATTAAAATTGTCAAACCAAATCATCTCAATTTAGGTGTGAACACTTTTCGTAATTTCGGAATTGGGGTCTCAAATTGCGCAATTTCGAGCTTGGTGGGAACATAGTATAAGGCCCAATTTTGAAAACAAGGTGTGTTTTATTGAGAAATCTAAGTAGAGTAGGAAATTTTCAATAAAACGATTCAGTATAACATCGCCTGTAAGGTTTTCGTTTTTAAAATTGGCATTACTTGTTTACCACGTGGTCCTTATGTATCAACTTTCACAGATAAAATTCAGAACTCTTGTGAATATTTAAGACAAGTAAGAATTACTAGGGATAAAAGAAGAAGTAAGAGTTACTCGCTATAAAGTAATTGTTGTTTTTGCAATGCATGGACATTTTACTCTACTTTAGAGTCTTCGACTAACTTCTCTCGCAGTCGGTTGTAGATTTTCTAAAAATTTCTAAAAAAATGTCTAAAACTTGTGCTAAATGCAATCTAAACATAAAACGTTCACAACTTATTGAATCTGTCGAGTGCGGATATATCTGCGGTCGTCATTTTCATAAAAAATGTGTTGATTTATCCGATGATGAGTACAAATCATTATCAAATCGTAATTTATATTGGAAGTGCAATTCTTGTGTTAACCTTAACCTTGCCACATTTCTTAACAGTTTTCAAGATCTCTCTAATAGTGTCAATGAGATTAAAAATGATCTCGCTGCTCTAAAATCTTTGTTAAATAATAACTCTCCTCCACGAAAAACGGCAAAAAAAAATTCCAAAACTTATGTAAGAGACTCTGATAATTTCTCTCCCTGCATGGATAATGATAATACTAATAACTCTGAGAAAAATATTCCGATGTCATCTGCTGGTTGCCGCAATATGGAGGTTGAAATAATTTTAACTAATAATTCAACGTCATTAACAGATCCAAATAGTAAACCAACCCAATCTGAAAGTAGTGGTAATCAAACTCAATCTGAAAACAATAATTCCTTAATTCCACTGACTGAGACCAATAATATTCAATGGAAACCAGTTAATAGTGTGAAGAAAGCTTCAAAACAAAACAAAAAAATAATCGGCACTGATACTACGTCTTCCCTAGGCGAGTTGCCTGATTACAAGTGGTTTCATTTATCTAAATTCAGTAAAGACACTAAACCCGATGATATAATAAATCACATTTCAGCTAAAACAATCATCCCAACTAATCTATTTAAATGTCATATGTTAGTTAAGAAAGACACTAGTTTAACCAATTATAAATTTGTGACATTTAAATTAGGTGTTCCTTCTTCGAAGGTGTCAGCTGTTATGGATTCCTCAGTATGGCCATGTTTTGTCCAAATTAAAAGATTTGTCTCTCACCAAACAAATTTAAATAAACAAAACCACACAACACCAATGCCGCAGACGTCAACAAACCCACCGCCACCACCACCACCGCCCCCACCAACAATAGAACCTGCCCAACCAGCCCCAGCTACCGATCAACTCCATTCGCAAATATCCCAGCCACCACATACTAACTGACTACCATCGCTTTCATCATCATCATCATCATCAATGCACTCCAGCTGCACCACGGGCACTAATCATAATAATAAATTGAATGTAATTTCTTGCCCTTCTTCAAATGACTTTCTTTTGTATTATCAGAATAGTGGGGGACTCCGTACAAAATTGAAACAAGTACTTCTCTTTTCTTCATCTTTGCAATACGATATAATCGCTCTCACTGAAACTTGGCTTAATGATGATCACCACGATGCCGAGTTGTTTAATGATAATCAGTATGCAGTTTTTCGTAAAGATCGTAATTACGATCTACTTAATTGTGAGAGAGGAGGAGGGGTGCTTGCTGCTGTACACACTAAATATCATTGTGTTAAAGTCGATTTGCCTTCACCAGCTGATGATCTCGACGTCGACCAGTTAATATTAAACATCAAATTTGATTGTATTAATGAAATATTTCTTATTCTCTCTTACATTCCACCAAGTAGCTCATTTGATTTATATAAAGCTCACATCGATAATTGTTGTAATATATTAAAAACCCGTACAGATAATCAAAAAATTGTTATTTTAGGTGATTTTAACTTGCCCAATGTTAAATGGATATATGATCCTGATGAGAAAATACTTATTCCTTTTAATATTATATTTAATCATGATTGTGAAGTTGTGGATACCTTTGCACAATTTGATCTAAGACAGATAAATTATTATCATAATTCTTTTAATAATATGCTTGATTTAGTTTTTATTGATTCGGACTTGTGCGTTGGTATAAGCAACTCTATGGTATCTCTTTTTCCTAACACAATTCATCATATCGCTTTCAGTTTGAATATAGAATTTTATTTGTATTTTTCACCTTCAACTAATGAATCTAATTTCAAATATAATTTTGCTAAGACTAATTTCAACTCAATTAATAATTATATGAATGGGATAGATTGGCAATCATTATTTGTGAATGTAAATTTTAATGAGTGTTATGATTTATTTTTAACAATTGTGCATAATGCAGTCGCCTTATACACACCTAAAATTAAAATTAAAGATAGTTCTAAACCATTGTGGTTTAATAAAAGAATCATTAATCTCAATAATAAAAAAAATAAGGTTTATAAGCAGTTTCGCAGGTCTAATAATAATCGTGATCTTTACAAGCAATATCGAATATTGCAAAAGAACTTCGATATCTTAAATAAATTCCTGTATAATCAATATTTATTATCTGTTGAATGTGATTTAAAATCCAATAGTAAAAGTTTTTGGAAATTTATAAATTCTAAAAAACAATCAAATGGTATTCCCAATCTAATGCGTCACGATGGCATATCATCTTCTGATCTTTTAGTTATATGTAACTTTTTTGCTAAACAGTTTCAATCTGTTTATTTAGATAGTACTACTTCTCTTGGTGATCAACTTGTAAACTCTGATAATCGTTTGAATATTGGTAGTTTGAATCTTTCAACTTCAGAAATCGAAGAAGCCTTATCGAAGATTAAGGTTGACACTCGACTAGATATGGAAGGAATCGCTCCTATTGTTTTACAGGGGTGTGCAAAAGTATTTGCTCTGCCTTTAAAATTAATTTTTAATCGTTCACTTCAAACTGGTGATTTTTTAAAAACATGGAAGCGCTCTATAATTACACCCATTTATAAATCAGGCAGTAGACAGGATGTTTCTAACTATCGCCCAATATGTAAGATTGCAACAATTCCAAAAATTTTTGAAAAACTTATTTATGATAGATTATCTCAAATGGTTAAAAATATTATTTCTCCTTGTCAACATGGTTTTGTCTCTGGTAGATCTACCAGCACAAACCTAACAATTTTTTCAAATTATATTTTAAATGGACTTGAAAAAGGATATCAATTTGATGTTGTGTATACAGACTTCTCCAAAGCATTCGACCGGGTTAATCACGATGTACTTATTATGAAGTTAAATAAATTAGGATTCCATTCTAACTTCTTGAATTGGATAAATTCATATTTAAAGGGTCGTACTCAGTATGTTCGTGTAAATAACTTTCTGTCCTCAGCTATTAATGTTACCTCAGGTGTACCGCAAGGTAGCCATCTTGGTCCTCTTTTTTTCTTGTTATTTGTCAATGATATTCCAAATGTATTTTTAAATTCCAAGTGCCTTATGTATGCGGATGACTTGAAAGTCTTTCGGTGCATAAAAACAGAACAAGATTGTATTTTATTACAAGAAGATCTTCAAAAATTATCAGATTGGTGTCTGATTAACTCATTAAATCTTAATATTGCAAAATGTCAAAGTTTGACATTTTGTCGAAATCGCTCATCAATTAACTTTTTTTATAAAATAAACAATTTATTTCTTTCGACTGTAACTTTTAAAAAAGACCTTGGTGTAATTTTTGACCAAAAACTTGATTTCATAAAACATATAGATTTTTTAGTAGCCAAAGGTAATTCAATGTTGGGATTTATCTTGCGCAATTCCAAGGAGTTCAGTGATCCTTTTACCTTGAAATGTCTGTTTTTCGCGTTTGTTAGATCTGTCTTAGAATATTGTAGTACTATTTGGAACCCTTTGTATGAAGTTCATTCTATTAGAATCGAGAAAATTCAAAAACGTTTTACAAGAGTATTAGTAAAAAGACTTCACTGGGACATAGATATGCCTCCCTATACATCAAGATGCAAATTGTTTGGTATCTTGCCGCTTAACATTCGAAGAAAGTTCTCTGAAGTTATGTTCATCCGTGACGTATTGGAAAATCATATTGATTGTTCAGATATTTTGGCCTTGATCAATTTTAATGTTCCTGCGAGGACGCTCAGAAACCGCCTGTTTTTTAGGATTCCATTACACAGAACAAATTATGGTGCCAATGAGCCATTGTCTAGGTGCTTAAGAGAAACCAACTCCGTTTGTGATGTAATCGATTTTAGTCTTGGCAGATTATCATTTAAAAATAACTTGTTATTAATTTTAAGTAGGTAAAGCTACTAATCTTAATGGTGGAAATGTTTAAATGTTTAAATGTTTAAATGTTTATTTTTGTTTGTTATTCCAATGATTTATTAATAATCAATAATTTTTATATTTAATTATTATCAAGTAATCACTTAAGTCTTGTAACTTTGTTTGATGAAATAAACTAAACTAAACTAAACTAAACTTTATATAAAGTAAAATAATTTTGTTCAATAAAACACGCCTAAGGTAAATAACCGAAATATAAATTTTTAAAAATGAAATTGTTTATTTTTTCTATGTACACTTATTTAATGTATCTTTAATATTTCAAAAGATATAAACAAATCAAAATCAAAATTTACTTGTTATGTTTTTTGGTGTTGAAGATTTTTTTTTGTTTTTCATCAGACAAAAAGATGTTGAAGCTGATTTATATGTATGTAAAATTCACAAAGCAAACATTTTTGTTTTTACTTTTTTGTTAGGTCAATATTTAAATAAGGTAAGAATGTGTAGAAGAGGAGATTGTGCAAGGGTTTCGTTCAATGCGCCGGCTAGTTAGTTGACATTTAGCTGCCATTTATGTCATTTTCCATTTAACGTTCGGGAGGCCCTCCGACACTCCGAGTGGAAAAAAATCTCCCTTAACCATACTATTAGTTGTTCGGAGTGGTGTTTGGGAGTGCTAATTCACCTTCCAGAATTGAATTGGGAGTGTTACACGTACGTATTGTTTAGATCGATCAAGCCATATGGAACAATACGCGCAGTGTTTTTTTCATTTCGTTTTTACAATTCAGGAACTTATAGCGTTTTTCATTTAAATCTCAAAGATTCGCCCTCAAAATCCAGAAGTGCTCTTTTCAATTAAATACGTTGGGCTGCTTTTTTTTTGTAGTGTTAGACAGAGATTAATCACGCATAGGTTGTGTGAATAATATGCCTGCGTTCCAAACGATCATCATACAATCACTAGGATAGCTTTATTTTTTGCATGCAGAAATAATAAGCCGTCATTTATATTTTACACTTCCATTCAATTACAAGTATCATTATTCATTATCATTGTTTCTTTACTTGAACATTTGTACAAATACGTACAAGAATTGTTAGATTTCTATTTTATATTTTACACTTCCATTCAATTACAAGTATCATTATTCATTATCATTGTTTCTTTACTTGAACATTTGTACAAATACGTACAAAAATTGTTAGATTTCTAATCTTTTCGTAAATGAAAAACGCTATTAAATGCATATAGTAACAAATATTGAAAAAAATACTTTTTAATTAGTTTTTGCTTCCTTTGAGGTTACTGCAACTTAAAAAAAATAAATGTATACAATCTTTGCTCACTACGACATACACAATTGAAATAGGGAGACCATTCCATTTGCCCAGTTTATATTTCTATAATCTCCGAGAACTCCGTATGCTCAGAAATATAAACACAATAGTTGTGTTCGTTGAATCTTATCCAGGGACGACCCAGGTTTTTGTTTGTTCTCAAAAACGCACAAGGGTTGGTTTTGTGTTGTTGACAAAAAGAAAGAATCAAACAAATATTTGTTTCCAAAATTAAAACTTAAAAATTTGTTGCTTTTGGTACATTCCAAAGCATAAAATAATTACATTTTGTTTTATTTGTATGTTTTCTATTTACTCTCATTAAAATAAATATTCAATTTATTTTCTTTTCATTGCAAAAAGTAAAATAAAATATTCAATCCAGCGAACGATTGTAAACATATGTTTGACAACACACATGTCAATTTGCTTACCTCAACTCGCTCCAGCAAAAAACTAGAGCTACTTCAAGCCGAGTTAAGGGCGACCCAAGTCTAAAAAAACACAGAATTTGTTCACCAGAGCGAGTTGAGGTTTTTCAAAAAACGCTTTGGGGCGACTTTTGTGCGACCCCAGGGCGACTCCAGAGTTCAACGTACACAACTTATTTCTCATTGAAATTTTACACTTCTGCTGTCAAAAAACTGAGCCTGAAAATTTTTGAATTTTTTTTGAGCCCTTACAAATATAAACTCGCCTATTGTAATCATATTTCCATTCATTTCACTCCGAAGAGGAAGGAAATATGGTTTTAATAGGCGAGTTTATATTTCCAAACGCTCACCTGAGCAAGCGAATCCAAGTAGAATTTAGTCGACAGTTTTTGCATTAAAAAAAATTGTTAGTCTGAAACCTCAACAATAGCTGATTCGTTATTTGAAGTAGATACTACACAGGAAAGTTGAACGTTGTTTTATTCTGTAGTTAGGAGGTGCGGTTGCCAAAATTAATATTATTTTAAGTATTTTAATGCTTTTAGTTAGAAGAAAATACAAAAACTCCAAATGCAAATATCAACAACAAAGTCGAATTGAGGTAGATAACAATGAAGAAAAAGAAAATAATGGCCAATTTTAAGTAGAATTGAAATAATTTTCGCAAAAGTATTAAATATCATTGCAAAAAGATAATATTACCTACTTAAAAGTTAATCGCCGAAAATGGGAGTAGTCACCTCTTCAAATATAACTTTGTCATGAACAAAAATAAAATTTCAATTGTTCTCAAAAGTAAAGGCGCTAAGTAATAGAAATGTTTGAGTACAAACAAAACCGACATGACATTTTTTCTGACAATGCACTAAATGTTAAGTTATGTCGAAATGCTTGGAAATAAAAAGTTGAATTTTTTCGGACTAAAGTTGCTTTTCTCCGAAAATCATGATCCATGGACAAGAAAAAGTAGTTGTTATTTTTCCCTCAGATCAACTTTTCTTGAATCTCGATTTGATATCAATTTTCACAAATATTTGAACACATAATTAACAGTTCTTCTGTCAGACGAGCCTTTTAATTGTGTAGTTTGGTTTATTTTAATATAGATTTCCCAAATAAAATAATTTTAAAATAATCTATTTGAACACATACTTAACAGTTCTTCTGTCAGACGAGCCTTTTAATTGTGTAGTTTGGTTTATTTTAATATAGATTTCCCAAATAAAATGATTTTAAAATAATCTATTGGATGGGAATTTTGTTGTTAATAGTAAAATATGTTAATAAAGTTAACTACAGTAAATTGTTTAGATCGCGTCTATAAAAAACATATAATACAATCGCAGAAAAAAACAACTTCGTTGTTTCAACATCCATGGGAAGGAAAAAAAATTCAACTTTTTCAATC
The DNA here is from genome assembly GCA_951217065.1 of Baccha elongata. NCBI lineage: Eukaryota > Metazoa > Arthropoda > Insecta > Diptera > Syrphidae > Baccha > Baccha elongata. Next base: position 194,045,353 of record OX578272.1, on the reverse strand, counting down.
AAATCTAAAAAAAATCCAAGGATTTCGACATTAGTTTTGTCGTTTGGTTTCACTATAAATTATCTTAAGTTCCTAACTGTATTACCCGTACCCATTTTATTACATGGGCTTGGGGGAGGGATCGATCACCTGGTACCTTTTGGGCTTATTTTGTTGTAGCCGGCCACAACAAAAAAAGTCGATATTATGACAGACCGTTGAACATTTTGTATTACTACGCGAAAGTCCTAAGTCGACTGGCTGAGGAGATATTCAGCCTCAAAGTTTTTAATAAATCCACTTAAAAATCACCTATAAAAAGTGATTTACGTAAAATAAAAAAAATTGTTGGAATGGGTGGGTTTGCTTAAGACAAAAAAAAACTGTATAGGAAGGGGTCTGTCTCCACCCGTTTATCCGGGAGTGCAATTTTCAAAAAATTGACTTAAAACAGAAAAAAATATTAAAAAACAACGGTAATACTTTTTTGAAAAGCCATAAATCTCTTTTTTTATTTTATTTTTAAATAAAATTGTTTTAGTAAATGGTTTTTGAAAAATTAATTTTCAAACTCAAAATTTTGAAAAAAAAGTTAAAAAAATTGTTTAAGCTATTTTTTTTTTAAATTTTCTGAATATTCTAATTCATTTTTAGTCAAAAACAGAAAACCAAATGCTCAATTGTTTTGAACTTTTTAGCGAAAATCACCTTTTCTAAAAAAATCCATTTTTGTTAGTTCTTAGACTGGACTTACACAATAAAATAAAAAAAAAATTACTGGATTAAACCTTTTTTACATTGCTATCACCTGAAATCCTCACCCTAAATTGGGTTATATAAGTTTGTTGATCAAAAAGGCACGACTGGGTCGCACAAACTTGCTGTTGTGGCAAGTTACCTGAGGGTTTAATATACAAACGGAATATACGAAAAAATCGTATGAAATTTTATTAAAAGCTACTATAAGTCTATATCTTATAAAGATTCAAACCAAAATCAAAGTATGGAAAAAAATTTTCTTTATTAAATATAAGTTTACGAAAAAAATTTCAAAATCGTTGGAGCGGTTTTCGAAAAAAACGATTTTTTTTAAATATTTTTTCGAAAATATTTTTTTTTTTTTAACTTGCATACTCAAGTTTTTAGGACTTAATTTATTATACCTTAATACTAAATTTCATAAAAATCCATTAACAGGGTTTTCAAATATTAAATTCACAAAATTAGTTTGTTTTAAAAATTATTCAAAACTCAACAAAACATTTTTGTTAAAAAAAATATTAAGCCATGTTACTTTAAATAGCTAGAGCAATTTCAGTATTGAGTCGAAATTGAAAATACTGTTACATGGCAGATACCGTAAAACGAATTATTTTGAAATTTTGGTTTTCACTATTTGATAGGTCTTTTACACTTTATTACACATGTGAAATTTGGTTGAAATTGTTAGAGCCGTTTTCAAGAAAAAATTTTTTTTCGAAATCTTAACGTTATATGTCAGGTACCGTTATTTTTAGACTTACAGTGAGCTACAAAAAAAGCTCTAGGCATGGTTCTAGGGTAATACCCTAAGAACCATGCATACCAAATTTGATATTAATCGGCCCACCCGTTAAGACTGTAGGTGCCGAGACAGAAAGAAAGACAGCTAGACCAACAGACAGACAGACAGACATACAGAATTGCCGGACCCACTTTTTTCGTCTTCTCTATCATCGTAATGTCATTTTTGATTGTTACCTCAAAACTTTTTTTAGCACGAATACAAGACTCCTCTTTTAAGAAAGTCCATATATATATAGATAATATATGTATATATATATATATTATCTATGCTTATAAATTGAAATACCTTTGATAAACCTTTTAATACCCTCAAAAAAATTTAAATTTCTACAAATAATAGTTTAGTTTATAAATCTAAAATCTATATTATAGGGATATAATATAACTATGTAGTTGAAATAATAGTAAAAATAAATTTTCTGAAACGAGGTGGTTTTCGTTATTTTTGATTTCCACCAAAAGTATAAAACATTTGAGCATTTGGTGTTCTGTTTTTGACTTAAAATTAATTAGAATATTGAATTTTGAAAACAAAAGTAGTACTCATTAACGTAAAATTGAAAAAAAAATAGCTAAAACTATTTTTTAAAAATTTTTTTTTTTTAATTTTGAGTTTGAAAATTAATTTTTCAAAAACCATTTACTAAAACAATGTTATTTAAAAATAAAATAAAAGAAGGGATTTTTGGCTTTCCATGAAGGTATAACAAGACATTGTAAGTATTACAGTTGTTTTCTCATATTTTTTTTGTTTTAAGTCAATTTTTTAGAAAATTGCCCCTCCCAGATATAAACGATAGACCTTCCTCCTATGCAGTTTTTTTTTCTTTTAAACCAACCCACCCGTTCCAGCTAGGTCGTAATATAAAATGTTCATTTTAATACGGTCTACCATAATATTGATTTTTACTTGCGATTATAGACTATAAGGCAAGTTATGCAATCGTGCAGAAAAAAAGTTTTGAGATAACAATAAAACATGACATTACGATTATAGAGAAGACGAAAAAAGTGGGTCCGGAAATTCTGTCTGTCTTTCTGTCTGTCTGTCAGTCTGGTTGTATAATTAACTACAGCCTAAACGGCTGAACCGATTTGCTTCGAATTTGAAGAAGTTGATTTTTTTTAGCTCAAAAAATAACGGTACCCGCCATATAACGGTTTTAGAAAAGCTTTAATTTTTCGAAAACGGCTCCAACGATTTTCTTCAAAAAAAAACTTTATGCGATTGTCTTTTGTTCATTTACAAAACAAATGTTTGCAAGCTTATTAACGGTACCTCCCATAGAACCCTTATTTTCATCTTGAGCTATCTCGTGAACGGATCATCGATTTTAATTTAAAAAAAAAAATAAAGAAAGAACTAGATGACTTGATAAAACTTCGATACCAAAATTTTACCAAAATGTTTAGTTTCAGTTTTAATTAATGTTTTATTTTTTTTTTTATTTTTAATTCAGTATTTGGAAAATGGTTTTACTAAAAAAATTTATTTTTTATTATGCATAAAATGCAACCTATTTATCACTTTGAATTGGCGTTTTTTAAATTCGTAAATTTTTTTTATAAAAATTATTAAGTAAATTCATATGATTTTATTCGTATTTTTCATTTTTATTAAAAAAAAATGTGTATGGATTGTGGCAGATGTCTTTTATCAATTAAAAATTTAAAAATATTTAGGCTTGTTTTAAATATCTAAATATTCAGTTAAGCTACCTAGCAGCTAAACTCCATGTTTGTTAATTATTACTTGCGATTATGGGTTAAAGTTATGAATTCGTGAAAAAAAAGTTTTGAGATTACAATCAAACATGACATTACGTAATAACGAAGTCGAAGCAAGTGGGTCAGGAAATTCTGTCCGTGTGTCTGCCTGTCAGTCTGTTATTAGCACCTGCAGCCTAAACGGATGTAGGGTATTTTGTTCTAGGCCTAAAACTAACGGTGCCTGCCATATAACGGTTATGAAAAAGCTCAAAAGCTTTTTAGATAGTTTAAACCATTTTTCTTGGAAAACAGTTTTAACTATACATACCTGCCATATAACGGTTTTTTTTTAATGTTGACTTTCTCGGTAACCACGCTGCGGATCTATACCAAATTTTATTTATAAAAAGGCCTATATAGCCAAACGATAGCGGCTTACTTAATTTTTAAATAACTTTTAAAAAAAAATATATTAATTAAAGACACTTTTTTTTAAATTAAATATTTTGAAAACTAATGGATGAACTTTTAACATACTCAACATTATCAATTAAAATATTTTTAAAAAATTGTTTGAAAAAAAAATTTTCAAAAACTGTGCCGAGATTTAGCTATGTATTTCGGCCAGTGAGGCGAGATTAATCGCCTTACTCACTTTTTCATCTCACTTCATTGCCAAAAGCGATTCAGCTTTTTGGCGAGATGAAAAAACTTCGAATATAGTTTCGAACACCAAACATGCCATCAAACAAAGAATATCAAGAATATTCATAACCTCACTTTTTATATGATAAAATATTTGATTTAAAATAAGTTTCATTTCGACAAGCAAAACTTCCCTCAAAAATATGCCAAATTAGCTGTTTTTTTTTTGTATTGATAACTTTTTTCTTTGTTAGAATAGCTTTTTTGTTTAAAAAGCTTTTACATACTACAGAAACATATTAAAACAAATATATTTGTATGGAAGTTATTTAAAAATTTAGTACTACAAATGTATGAAAAAGTTTCCAACTCGGTTGATGTCTAGCTGAGAACTATCAAACTTTGTTGTTGTCAGATTGTGCAACAAAAATCTATTTTTCTATTCGATTTTATATTTTATTGGTTTGACTTAAGAACCATGCCGATCCAGGCATGGCAAATGGTCCCTCTTCAACCGTAAACACAAATTTATAAACTAAAAAACATTAGTTTCTATGTAAAATAAGTTGTTTTTGTTCACAATATTATTTCTGGAAATAACTATGATAGAGGAGCAATACGCTAATAGCGAATACTAAGCACAATTAGTATAAGTGTTCAAAAGCAGACCAATTCTTGGTTGGTATATAGCAACGCTTATTAATAATATTTCAAATTCCCAAATAAAGCACATTGCCTACTATTCGCGCCAAAATTGGTTCGCGCGGTAGTTTAATTCGATTCATCGAGAATAGATCGCTGCGTGGCATGTTTCACCCCGTTTTTTCCTATGCATTGTCTGCTTTTAAACTTGGCAATACTTGCTTCAATTTAGTTGTTTCTTTCAGCTTCTCATTTGTTTTTTCTGAACATTTACAATGTTTTCTTTTTTTTTTGCAAACTTACCTCTGGAATAAAAAAGTTTGGCCTGATTGACGCGAGAAGTGATAGTTTTTGCATTGGTGTTTTAGCTTTGTTGGCTTTCAACATAAGACCACGCATTTTTCGGCTGTGACGGATTGGTACATCGGACATAAACTCAACACCACCAGCAACAATAATGTCATATGTCCCAGTTGCAATGAGACCCATTCCAGTAGTAATTGCCTAAAATAGTGATATAGTTAACCATGTCATAAATACAAAAAATGTCAAAACAGTCGTACAGCATTAGAACTGATGCAAGCCATTGTGACGGTGTGTGCAGGGGTTTTATCACTAAATCCAGCAGCTAAAGCGGCTTCTCTAGCAATATTCGAGGTCTTTACTTCTTGTATAACTGATCCATAGATGATATAATCGATAAGCTCCTTGCTAAGATTCGTTTTTCGCAAAAGGCTCCTGCAAGAAAAATAGTAGTTTTTATTTTAATTTGTTATGGGTGTTGTCTTGATCCATTATTAAGTTACTTACAGAAGTGCATGGCGAGCCAATTCGTGAGGCATTAATTTAGAGTATGTTGTGCCAGATAACAAAAATGGAGAACGAACACCGTCCACCAAGACAATATTTTGTCCACCAGGGCTGGGTATAGTTTTCTTTTGGTGTGTTGAGGTTGTTGTTGACAAACTGCGAACACCTTAATTAAATAAAAACAATTTTTTAAAGAATTCCTCCCTGTTTCATTAATGGCAATTAAAAAAAATGGATTAGAACGAAAAACAGTAGCTTTTAACAAAACCTTGAGTCCCGAAATCGCCCTGGGGTCGTCCCGAAGTCACCCCAAAGCGTTTTTTGAAAAACCTCAATTCGACCTGGTGAACTAATTCTGTGGGCTGTCCAGAAAACCTTGGTCGAACCTGGGTAAAATTTAACGAAAACAACTTATAAAAGCACATGAGAAATTAGAAAAAAAACCGATTACTTGTGCTGCTCATTTTATAAGTGCTTTCTGGAGCGAAAATTTAAAATATGTAGACAGGCTAGTTGACCTAGTTGACCCCTAGCATGAAGGGTTAATTGAAATAAGACCAAATAGGTATTGAAATTTGCTTTATTTCAATTTAGAAGTCGAAATAAGGCCAATTTGGCGTTATTTCATTTTCAATCAACAAGGACAAAGTATTTGAGGTCAACTGCTGCAACTTCCTGCATGGGCACACTATAGGATTCGAGGTGGGTGCCAGTTTGGGTATCTGCAAAGTTTTTGATTCTTTTTTTTGTTCATAAACGGGGGTTTCAGGCAAACCACTTCTCCAACAAAGATTTTATGAAACCACCAAAAAAATTATAATATCAAATATAATAATATAATATCTTATATTTATTAATTAATACAAATTACTTGTAACTTGTAATACAATTAGGTACATATATACATAAGAATGTATTCGTTCAATATGTATACACCCACTGTTAGCAATATAATAATTTCAATAGAAACAAGTGCATTTTAAGCATAATTTCAAAAAAAAATCACATTTTCCAAAGGAAAGGCACTTTCAGGGCAATGATAGATAGATAGTTGTATAGAATTGGACTTTGAACGTTGGCTTTCCCAGCGAGTTTTGTAATCACTTTATTATACCTTTATTTTGTCATTAACTATAAACAAATATCTGATATAAAGATGATCATAATTTTATTTAATGAAATATATATTAGTATTCCTATTTTTTGGTTTAATTTTAAATAGTTTTCGATAAGAAGTTTTAATTAAAAATTACAACTTACCATTACGGCGAACATTAGCGGCAACGATGGAAGACAATAGACTCATTTTACTAACGTATGTGGCCATTGTTTTAATTTTTTATTTTGAATGTAAACTATGTAAATGCAACTTTTAATTGTTTTTTTTTTAACTAATTTAATCCAATAATAATAAATAAAATACCAATAGAGACCTTTAACCAAACGAAAGTACGAGTGCGTGAAGCAAAAGCAACAGTAGTTCGGGCGAAGGGCAAAACGAATTTTGTTGACAGTAAACTGACAGCTGTCAGCTTTCTGGCGAATTTTGAGTGAGTACGTTCTGGGCTTACATTAATTTTGTTACGGTCTACATATTTGGGCACAGGTCATCTACTTGTACTCCTCCCTCTCCTCCCGTAGAAAAAAAATTATACGCGCTTTTCTATACGTGAATACGTGTGAACAGCTAAATGCAAAATTGTTAGAATGTATAGTCTAGCCAAATTTGAAAGTCCCTTTTGAAAGGCACGGGAACGCATAATAATAATAGTCGTGTTTTGTTGGTAATTTTTAGTTAGTCAGCACTGGAAGGAACCAACAAAACGCTATATTCACTTTTGTATCCACTTTCTTATTTTATTTCAAAGTTGGTATTCTTGACTATATGCCAAGCCGAAGTTTCAAATAATTTTATGGATGTGTCTGCAAAGTATGGCTATTTGAATATGCCGAGTTGGTCAACTTGAACCCCACCTTCCACTACAAACAAATAAAAACCGGATAAATAATCATTATTTAGCTTGAATATTACCAAATTAAATCCCAAATTATATAATTTTATTTAAAAATCTGCTTTAACCAATTTTTATTTGTTTTTAAGCGAAAAGTTCAAAATCATCAAACCTTTTTTGCAACTTTCGTAAGTTGAAAGCTTCTTACTTCTTCCGCAACACGCCGCCCTAAAAGAAAACACAATGAACACAACCATTAATAATCTTTGTATATGGAGTCCATGTCTTAAGCTGTCGTAGGTGCCACCAACCTTTAAGCAAAAAATATATTGACATATTTCGCGCCAAAAATTTCCAGGCATTCCAAGATTTTATCTTCACTTTTATGTTCACTTTAATTACTGACCAATTTATCGCCACTTTTCGTATCCCATACACAATTTTGCTAAAGTGACTAAACACTTACCAACAAAACACGACTATAGTCGTGTTTTGTTGGTAATTTTTAGTTAGTCAGCACTGGAAGGAACCAACAAAACGCTATATTCACTTTTGTATCCACTTTCTTATTTTATTTCAAAGTTGGTATTCTTGACTATATGCCAAGCCGAAGTTTCAAATAATTTTATGGATGTGTCTGCAAAGTATGGCTATTTGAATATGCCGAGTTGGTCAACTTGAACCCCACCTTCCACTACAAACAAATAAAAACCGGATAAATAATCATTATTTAGCTTGAATATTACCAAATTAAATCCCAAATTATATAATTTTATTTAAAAATCTGCTTTAACCAATTTTTATTTGTTTTTAAGCGAAAAGTTCAAAATCATCAAACCTTTTTTGCAACTTTCGTAAGTTGAAAGCTTCTTACTTCTTCCGCAACACGCCGCCCTAAAAGAAAACACAATGAACACAACCATTAATAATCTTTGTATATGGAGTCCATGTCTTAAGCTGTCGTAGGTGCCACCAACCTTTAAGCAAAAAATATATTGACATATTTCGCGCCAAAAATTTCCAGGCATTCCAAGATTTTATCTTCACTTTTATGTTCACTTTAATTACTGACCAATTTATCGCCACTTTTCGTATCCCATACAAAATTTTGCTAAAGTGACTAAACACTTACCAACAAAACACGACTAATAGTAATAATATTTTAACTTGTGTCTGTGGCACATTGCCTTATACATGCAACGGGTGTTGCACGACACTAGTTAGAAGGAATAGAAAGATAGGGAAGAATTGTTTTGGTACAATGGATAGAGAGCTAGTTGATTTTTATTTTTCATTGCATAACTTCATGGGCGACGTCCAGCATAAGCTGGGAGGTATGCTGAAAAGAAAAAAAATGCTTTGTACCCGAGTGAGGATTGAACCTGCACCCTCTGGGTTAACAAGAAAGCACTCCATTTTTTTCATTTTTAATTAATTTTTAATTTTTCATTTTCTTATATCTATCTTAGGGGCAGGTTATAGCGATCAAGAAAAACCACCAGGAAAAGTAGAAACAAATGAGAACATGTTTTTTTTTTCGGATGTGCGTTTATAGCGATCAGGAAAAATGTGTCAGTGGACAGGCAGGCTGTTTTCCTGATTGAAAGGCACACGAAAAACTTTTCCTGACAGAAGTGAAATTGAACTCAAATAATTGGAATGATTTGTTTCATTTTTTTGAAAATTGCAGTCAGCTGATACGAAAAATTAGATTCAATCAGGAAAATAAATAAATTCATTTTTACAACAAATATTTGTTAAATTAAACATTTTTTGGCACAAAAAATTCTCTTAGTTATTTGTAACCGATAAGTGTAACATTTTTGTTTTAAATCAGATGAATTCATGGCTAATTATCGACTTGAACATTTTTCCTGATTCATTTTCCTGATCGCTATAACCGGCCCCTTAATGCTAGACAAAAAATCTTAAACAACTAGCTTACATATTAACTTAATTAACTTACTGGCCCCATGCGAGCGCTCTAAATTAACCTATAACTATATTTAAACGATGCCTTTCGGCGTATAATCACTTATATTTAAAATTCATGTTTACTTAAACTAACGAGAAAATTATTATTATTTTCATTAACATTTTTTTTTTTACTTTCTTATAAAACTTAAAGCTACCCTTTACCTAAATATAACTAATTAAAACTAAATTATACTAAATAAAACTACTAATAAGCTACGTCTTATATAAATTATATAAAACTATAGTCTGTCCACTAAAAATTGGCAGTACAGGGAGGATAGGGATGTTTGTCTCTCATTCGCACTTCTTTGCTTTCCATAAGGTTATCTTCTTTCAAAAGCTCTAACAGGGTTGCCGTAGTAAGCATTTTGAATTGGAAAAAACTGAAAAAATATGATGTAGGGTTACCTTTCTTCTTTTTTAATTAAAATTATTTTCTTAATTTTTATTTATAAAAATGAAATGAAATTTATCTTTTTCCACACCACCAAAAGGTAAGATAGTAGGCGCGTTTTTGAAGGGTATCCCCAGTAGGCCTAATCTCTTTTAAATAAAAAACAAACAAAAAATAAAGAATTTATTCATAAAGATTAATATAACAAGCAAAATAAATAAACAAGCATAACAAAAATAAATATAAATTTACGTTTTTAAAAAAAGTAATATTTACAACACTTCACTTCGCATTAATTTCAAAACACTAATTACAAAAATAGGTACACGAAACATCAATACCGACCGCCCGCGAGTTAAATAAAACGCAAAGTGTTCCGTTATAGTTTTTGCGAGCTTTTATTCTTCAAGGGTCTCTTAGAACTAAAAATATAAATGTTGAAATTAATTATCTGAAGTTACAATAATTGCTGATCAATAATAAAGTTTTTAATGTATTTGCGGATTGATCAGCTTATCAAATTACAAAATGTGTTTCCCTTGTAAATAACTTAAGGTTATTTACCTAAGCTTTATAATGCTGATCAATCGTTTATCATATTACAAATATGATTTATTATAAAAGTTATTATTTTTGCTTCGTAAATAACATAAGGTTATTTACCTATTGGCGGATGTCACCATACAAATATGTAACTTCTCCCCCCTTTTCGTTAAGATTCTCCTGAATCGTTGGAATCTCAATTTGAATATTTTTCTCGGGTTTAGTGAAATTTTTTATTTTTATTTTTAAATTTTTATTTGTCCTAGCTAAACAAAATAAGACCACTTTTATAATTATAATTATTATAAACATTGATAAGTTACTTATTTTATTTACAATTTCATGATATTTTAGTTCCTCTATTTTTTTTAAATTTTCTATTTGTTGTAATTTTGAAATGTCTTCGAATTTTAGTTTTTCAGTTACATTTAAATTTCTTTCCTCCTCATAATGGAATTTTTGAATAAATTCTAGTTGATAATTAAAAATAGTTACATTAAGTATTTTAATTGAACAATTATTGATGTTTAACATAAAGTTTCCAGTTAATATTAACGTTCTATCATCACATTGATTAATTACATTGTCTTTTTCTAAATTTTTGCATATAATAGTATCATCGTCAATTTTTATAAGTTTTTTTTCTTCGTTGTAACGAAAAGTACATGAGTCTTGTATTAAACATGAACGACTTATATTTAATTCTTTTAAATAAATGTTTTTAGGATTATATTCATATTGTACATTATTTATTTCTATAAATTGTAAATATTCCATATCTATTTCTTTTTTTTTATCATTAGTTATTGGTATTATCATTTTTAATTGAGTCAGTATATAGTCTTTCGGTAGTTTCACAGCTATTATAATTCTGTCTTGATCGAGTTTCAGAAGTCCTATTCTAGCATTTTCGAGTTTATAGAAGTCTATCCCTAATGTTTTTATTTCTATTCCTGACAAAATGCTCGGATGGAGTATACCTTGCTTAGCAGATGCTATGTTATCTAGTATGCTATCTATTTTGTTTTGCAATGTTTGCAATTTTAATAGTTGTTCTGTTATTAGTTGTTTTTTGATAATATCTTTTTGGTTAGAAGCAATACCTTGATAAGTGTATGATAAGGTTTCTCTGTCTGTTTCTATTGTTTTTTTAAATTTGTTAATTGAATCCATAAATTGTTCGTTAATTTTTATTTGTTGGTTAAGATTTTTTATGGCTGCATGATTGTTAGTATCAACTATGTTCATATGTTCGAGAATATCTTGTCTGTCATTGTCATCCATTGTTCCGAATAACCATTTTTGAGCCGTTCCTACAATGTTTATAAGACCCCTTTTTTGTCTTCTTAGTGGAACTATTGCTTCAAGTTTTGCTTTTATATTAAAAACTTCGTTCTTTATCTCGGTGTTGTTTGCTAAATGCAGAGTTCGTAAATTAACTTCTATCATTTCAACTGTTGAAAGTATATCCTTAGTATTTATTACATGTAATAGAGTCTGACTATTATTTATTATTTCTACTGGCCCTAAATTTAAGGTAGTGTATCCTCTATTGGTTTGTATTGGTGTTATTATGAGCGTTGCTTCCGATATTCGCATTATTATCAGCCAAACGATTATCTGCTGCCAGAAGATTACCTGCAAATTGATTTGGTCGTTTAGTGTTTGTGGGATGGACATTTTTTAAACTATGTTTTCTATAGTATGTTTCGTTTTTGTGCCTCAGATGTTTATAGTTTCTAATATAACCTTCATTTCGTTTTTCGTCATAACTTTCTCTAGAAATATTACATTTTTTTATTATTTTATCTTTTGTAGCTTCTATTTTGCTTCTCAAACTTATCTGATTTGTCTTTTCAGCTGAATTTGGACTCATACCTAATTTTGAATGATATCTAGAATTGTATATCTGAATAGCTTTATGTATTTTGCGATTAGTAGAAATATCTTTATTCTTTATTGTTAATAAGATTTCAAGTAAGGTTGAGTGGAATCTCTCTATATCTGAGTTTCCAGTATGTGAATTTGGTTTTGTCATATGCATTTCTATTTCTTCCTTCCTAAAGTGTTCTTTTATATTTTCTGAGTTAAATTCATTGTCACAAATAATTTTTCTAGGTTTTCCAAATTTACTTAATTGCTCGTCTATGCACTCTAATTTACTTGTCCAATTTTTACTACTTAGATTGTATCCATAAGCTTTTTTTGTAAATTTGTCAATAAATGTCAGATATGTTAATTTGTTAAAATGGTAAACATCCATATGCAAAATTTCATTTCCCTTAATTGGAGTTTCTGTAAATTTAAACTTAGGTCTTATTGGTTTCCTATCGTATTTACCTTCCTGACATGTTTGGCAATTCCCAATCACTCTAGAAATTTCTCTTATAAGTTTTGGAAAATATATTTTGTTTTTTAATTTGTAATAGGTTTCTACTATGCCTGAGTGATTACTCTCTTCTACGTGATATAAAGATATTTGTTTATGTACATCTTCAACTTTTTCTAAATCTCTTGCTCTTTGAGTGAGTTTGTAAAATTTTACTTCTTTGTTGTGGCCATACATTTCAATTAAAACTTTTTGTACTTTATTGTATTCGGTATTATCTACTTCTGAATAAATTCCTATTATTCCTCCTTTAATAGTTTTTTTAAATAAATCTATCCAGTATTTGTTATCTTTTGTCATATCTACCTGTACTATGGTTTTTTTATGCTGTATTTTTATTTCAGTTTGAACACAATAGGTCAGTATAAGCTGGGTTTGGTATATGTTAACAATACCTTCTTTGATTTGTATATGTCCTAAAAGCTGTTCATTAGCTGAATGTATAGTTTCTGACGTTTCGTTACCTTCCTCTGGGATTCTACTTAGAAAATCTGCTATTTTATTTTCCTTACCTTTTATATACTCTATGTCGAACTCAAATTCTTGTAACTTAAGAAGTCCTCTTTGAACTCTTTGACTAAATTCCTTTCCATTATATTTTTTAGTTAAATATTTTACAGGCATATGGTCAGTGATTATTTTAAATTTCTGACCCCAAAGATACGGTCTAAAATATGTTGTAGCCCATACTACTGCTAAAAATTCCTTATCGGTTGTGGAATAGTCTTTTTCATGATCATTTAATGTTCGAGAGGCATAGCATACTGGCTGCCCTTCTTGAGTTAGAACAGCTCCTAGAGCAAAATTACTTGCATCAGTGAATAAACAAAATTGTTTATTAAAGTCTGGAAATTTAAGTATCGGATGTTTTGTAAGATTTTCTTTTAACCTTTCAAATGCTTGAATGTATTCAGGGTCGTTACTATTGATTTTCATGTTCTTTTTAAGATATTTAACCATCGGGTATGCTATTTTGGAGTAATCGGCAATAAATTTTCTATAATATCCAGTGCTACCTAAAAATCCTTGTAATTGCTTAATTGTCTGAGGCAGTGAATACTTTTGAATAACTTCTATTTTACTTGGGTTAGGTTTCATTCCCTCTGAAGTAAGTATATGTCCTAAGTATTCTGTATTTTTCTTAAGAAAAGAACATTTACTTAATTGTATCTTAAGATTGTGGTCTGCTAATATCTGAAAAATTTTGTCTAAAGATGTTAGGTGTTCTTCTAATGAGGTCGAAAAAATGAGTATATCATCAAGATATACTGTGCAAATTTTTCCTATGTACTCTCTAAGAATCTCATTCATAAGGCGTTGAAATGTCGCTGGGGCGTTTTTCAACCCAAAGGGCATTCTGGTATATTCATATAGACCGTTTGGTGTAACAAATGCAGTCTTATGCATATCCTGAGGGTGCACCTTTATTTGATGATAACCCTTTGCTAAATCAAGGGTAGAGAAATACTGGGACCTTCCTAACTTATCAAGAATACTTTCGATATTTGGTAATGGGTATTTATCGTCTAAAGTTATATCATTGAGAGCACGATAGTCGACACATATTCTATATTTAACTTTTCCTTCACTATTGGGCTTCTTAGCGACTACCACGATTGGTGAAGCGTATCGACTATTTGATTTCCGTATTATGCCTTGCCTCTCCATATCACTAATTTGTGTTCTTACTTCATCTTCATGTTTTTGGGGCAGACGGTAGAGTCTGGAATTTATTTGTTGTGTGCATAATTTTATTTCATGAAAAATACTTTCACAATTAGTAAGCTGATCGCCATCTCTATATAAAAGATTCTTATATTTTTGTAGTAAATCTTGAATTTCTTGCTTTTCGTAAACACTTTGGGTGTTTACGGTTGACAAATTTATAGTCACCTCACCAAGTACGTTATATGAACTACAGTCTATTTTATTTGTGTTTACTAAGCTCATTGTAGACCCTGTATCTAACAAGCACATGTGTCTCTGGTTTCTCAACACAAATACTATTTGAGTTTTCCTGGCAGTGGCGAGGCTGCATTCAGAAAAACCGGGGCTTCTAAGGAATGTATTTCTTCATGGACGTTTTGTTGTCCTCTATTAGAATTCGAATGGGCTATATTATCGATGTCCATTGGTTCTACATTTTGTCTATTATTATTATTGTTAAAGTTACGACGAGTTTTGAGCGTTATATGCTCTATTTTGGTTTGTCTGACCAGAAGAATTGTTATTTACATGGCGTTGGTGATTAGTCTGATTAGAGTAATTGAAATAATTATTACGAGCATGTTGATTGTTCTGTCGATGTGTTCTTTCTGTCGGCCTATTATCATAACTATCCCTATTGCTACTTCTGCTCGTTAAAATGTTCCCTAGATCAAACCCTACATATGAATATAAAATACTTTTAACTTTGTGTAAGTCGTATTCGTTTCTAATTTCTCTAGCTAAATTCCCGGTTGCTAGTTCTCTTACTTTATTTATAACTAAAGAATATAACATTGATTTTAAACTATTCTCATTTTCTTCATACATTATTATTGTGTGTATGTCAGTTAAAATAAATTCTATTTTATTTATTAAATCTAGCACTGAACTTACTCTCAGGTTGTGGATGCGGCGGGTAACTTCTCCCTGGTCTATTGTTGGTCGGAACGACAGCTTAAAAAGGTTCTTTGATGTTTCCCACGTAGTTGCTCCGTTGGTGAGTAGGAGTTCTTTGGCCTTGCCTATCACCTTACACTGTGATATTGCGGTCCACATAGCTGCACGTTTTTCCTCTGGTGTCAGATTCAAGTGGTTCTCCACCACATTTATGAACTGGGTCAACTCTTGTCTGTTGCCAGAAAACTCTTTTATGTATGAAATTTCTTTCATGATGACCAAAGCTCTGCTCTCTGCTCGTTGGTTTGAGCTGGACTCCATTCTTTCCAAGATTTGTGCCACTGTGGCCAGGATAGATGCCGTCTCATTTGCCATTTCCAATAATTCTTGTTCTTCTACGTCTTCTATTGTTGGCAAATTCCTTCGCGAATCGTGAAGAATTTGACGCGAAATGTTTAAGATAATTGAAACAAACACCGATCAAAACTAAAATGACTGATTTTTTTTTTCTTTATTTTTTATCTGTAGCTTTGTATGTACTCGACTGATTTGTAGTCTGTAACACTCACAGGGAACTTCTTTCAAGAGTTTTGAGAACTTGTAATTGATATAAAAATAAAACTCAAACAAAAACCAAAAAAAACGACTGATTTTTAGTCTTCAATTTATATTTTATTTTTTTTTTTGTGTTTTTATTGTGAATTGTGACTGATTTGAACAAAAATAAATAAACAAAAATAAACTTTATTTTACAAAGAGTCGTGTTTTTTTTTCCGTGACTGCGCCAGTTAAATAAAACGCAAAGTGTTCCGTTATAGTTTTTGCGAGCTTTTATTCTTCAAGGGTCTCTTAGAACTAAAAATATAAATGTTGAAATTAATTATCTGAAGTTACAATAATTGCTGATCAATAATAAAGTTTTTAATGTATTTGCGGATTGATCAGCTTATCAAATTACAAAATGTGTTTCCTTTGTAAATAACTTAAGGTTATTTACCTAAGCTTTATAATGCTGATCAATCGTTTATCATATTACAAATATGATTTATTATAAAAGTTATTATTTTTGCTTCGTAAATAACATAAGGTTATTTACCTATTGGCGGATGTCACCATACAAATATGTAACTCGCGCGCTTTAAAAATCTACTCAAATAAGAAAAAATATACACGAAATATCAACCGACCGACCGGCACGAGAATCTACGCAAATAAATTCTTTAAAGACAACAGCTTACCTACATTTTTATAACTGCATTTTAAGATTTTCCCCACATAAAAAACACAAACATGATCAACAAAAACACTGCACGATAACACTTTTGTACTAGTAATATGCTCATCTCAATATCTCATTATCATTTCATCAATAAAAGGTATTTTTTAAGCTCTAAAATCAAAAGTTCCCCAACAGAAATCAATATAAAAAATACGAAACGAGTTACCAAATTGACAAACTTATCTCTGTTCGAATGGATGTTAAAAGAGGGTTGAAATCACTGATCTCAATATATAACTGGATAGCGTATTCCATACACTGATCTCAATATATAACTGGATAGCGTATTCCATACAATGTATAACAGTTTTTGTGAAGCAAATTGAAGATGACAGATGGTGGATTTTATCATAATTTGACGTCTACTTTGAGAAAAAAAAATATTTCAATGTTTACCAAACAATTTAAAAGCAAGGTGGGTTTTTATATATTGACTATTAATTAATTAATTAATTGTTTTAATTATTACAATTAAAGACATTCTCGTTCTTACATGATTTTTGTATTGATCTTTTTTCAGGGCAAACGCTGTTCCTCTGAAATATCCTTCCACTCAACCTTCATCAAACCAATGAGAGTTAACTCAATTATCTTCAGTGATTCTGGCCTTCAGTTCGAGGATAATGAAACTGAGGGCACTTGGATAATGCCAAATACTGTGACAAATGTTGGAAAAATTTACTTCGATCCAAGATCCCTATGTCAATCCCGATGTTACATCTTTTTCAATCAAACTCTCTCGCCCATGTTCACCTCACTGGAGAGCCATTTAAATTTCGGTGAAACAGAGCTGCGTAGACGAACTGAAATATTTCGTCACTTCAAGTATTACTAAATGCATTCCACTTCACTTTACCAGTTGCAAATAGTGGTGCAGCATATGAGGAACCATTGAGCTCATTTGTTTTTCCTCGGCCAACGCAAGGTCGGTTGTTATATCCATTATCCGACAATAAGTACCGACATGCTGAGGCGAGTGCGATGCAGGGAATACGCCCATAATAATCAAGCTTACGTAGCTCGTAACCCATTCCTTACATGGGCCAAACTTATGTACTACAAAATTTTTGCTAAGGTAAGAAAAAATCCTAAAAAACAATCGGAAAACTAAGTTTCCTTATCTAGACATACTCTTGGGTGGGTTGTCGATCATTGACTATCATAGTCAACTCTACATGGACAGAGAATCACATATTAGATCTGTGGAATGCTCCATTTAAAACACATCGTGTCTATCCTCCATGTGAAGTTAGTCATCTAAAATCACTGCAATCCACAGCAAATGATGATCAACAAATTGTCATTCTATCGGTTGGACAATTTCGACCAGAAAAAGATCATCCTCTTCAACTTCAAGCTCTCTATGAGCTGCTTTCTAAATGACTGTGGTAATTTAACAAAATTCAATTCAAATTTACTTGCATTTGCAGCCGATGATAATGATGATGTAGAAGTTGTTGTCAATGATGATGTTGATGGTTTTTTTTCTTTTGTTTTGTCTGATGAAAATAATTTGTGTTGTTTAACTGAATGTAATTCTTTGTGTTCATTTTGTTGGTTTTGTTGCGACAGTTGTTTGTTATGATGATATTTTGTTGGCTTTTTATTTAAAATTTTATTTTGTCAAACTACAACTTTGGTTGTGTCTTCATTTTGAGCAGGAGGATTGCTAATTAAATTTGCGGCTGTTGTAACTAATTCTAAAAGGGAACCTTGAAAAAATATAATAAATAAATTATTAGCAGAAGTGTGAGAAAATAGTAAGTTAAGTATATTACCAGATTCAATGTCATTAGTGTTTTTAGCAGAATTTCTTTGGCGACATAAATACGGAGAATTTGCTGGAGATGGCATATTTTTTGTTAAACAAAGATTAAATATTGTAATATTATCTACTGATAAAGTAAACAAATATTTTTATCAATTATCATTAACACCTTATATGAGCAGAAGCAATTATTCGATCACCAGCTAATTGCCACACGTGGAATTCATGAACAGCTAATACTCCATCGACTTTCTCAAGCAGTCTTCTTTGAATTGCATCTACCTAAAGATGAATAAAAATAAAAGAAACTTTTAAAACCCATTTCAAAACTTAATTATTTTAAGCTAAACCTGAATGTGTGTTGGAACAGTTTGCAAAAGAATTAAAGCTGATTCTCTTAACAAGGGCCAAACAGATCTTAAAATCAATAGAACGAGGATAATCGATAGTGCTGAGTCCATGTAGAAACGATATTTCCAGTTTGTTTTCCAGACAATCTAAATGATTTTTTGTATGAATGTTATCAAGAAATAGGATTGAAATTGACTTACCAGTGCACTTATTGCAACGATTACACTACCGAGAGCATCGGCGAGAACGTGCAAAAACGCTCCTCGCATATTCATTGAACCAGGATCGTGACTGTGTCCGTGGCTGGATTTTTTCAGCGCGGATTTATCCTGAAAAGAAATAGATTTGGATGTGAAGACAGAGTCATTTTAAACTGAACATTTATGAAGAAAAAAAGTGCAGAAATAAAGTAAAGGGGTCAAACTACGAGTTTCCAGTTTCTGTTTCTATAATATGACGTATTTGGATCTCCAGAACGATTACGAATTATTATCACCTTCAGCTTCATCGACATTGGCTAGTTCATTGATGCGACTATGATTCCTTGTCAAGCCACCACCATGCCAGTGTCCATGATGTTCTGTAAAGCAAATACAAACAAAAAACATGCAATTGCGAATTAATTTTAATTGAAAATAACTCACCATAAAGTAAAAATAAACCTGTCACATTGACTAATTAACCTAATACACCTACAATCAATAGAAGTTTTGGTTCATGTATCGTTTCCTCTTCGATAAACCTATTAGAACAATAATAAAAGAGAAATATTATTTATATAAACAAATATAAATATTGATAAATGTGTTTTCTTAACATTGTTTGGCTTTTAAAAATACATACAATACAATAGAAACAAATGTGTAGACAAACTTATAAGGAGAAGGAATAATTGCTATTATTTTTTCAGCTTTTTTAGCTTGCTGAGAACGATGTCAGACGGTGAAGTGATTTTAAGTGATTAAAATGATTTTCATCAAAAAGTTAAACCGTCTTTATTAAACAATATTTTAATATGTGCAAAACAATCCTGTTGTTTTGATAATTTCGATTTGGTTGTTCCGCAAGGTACGAAAGTTATAGGCATATTTTAGATTTTGTATTATTTTGACGATTTTTATTAGAATACAAACAAGACGAGACTAATTGTTTTGGCCAAGCGGTAGGTATTTGAAATTTTTCTACTTTCAGGAATGTAGGTTTTTGTTAAATTTTGAGTATTTATTCCAACTTGTTTTCTTGGGCCCACTGATCTCTCTATATTAAACAACAAATTATTAAATTAATTAATAACATTTTTTTTGCGCAAAATTACTTTTTTACTTTAATAAAAAATATTCTTCGATCTCACACACAAAGCAAAACGCCATTTTCAGTATTTTGATATTTGTTAAACTGTTATAGTGGTATACTGTTATACAAAATTGGGGACTTTTTCATAATATAACACATCTTCAAATTGCTTCATCTTTTGTATATGCATCCGCTATCCAGTTATTTATTGAGATCAGTGATCAGTGCGTATTCAACTGTACGCTAGGCAGGTCGTTGTGGGATCTATGGCGGATGCGATCGAAAAATCATTGGCGGGTAAACATTTTTTAAATGGGGTTTCTTTCAATTCAGTATGGTGCACAAATAAGGCGCGCTACTGATTTTGAAAAAGCTTCCCCATAAGGCCTGTACTGCCAATTTATAGAGGACAAACTATAGCTTAAACATTGTACCTAATTAAACTACTTACACGCATATGCACACTCACGTACGCCCATACACATGCATATATGTCATATATGCATCTATATTTGCAACCGCAAGTGCCCACATGCATTTTTTTTTTGTGCCACCGTCAGTTCTACCTACTCTATATTTACCTTAGAACTATGTAAGTCGGCCAAAGCAACAATGTGGTCAACTTTCAATATCAAGGTGGTCACCCAAGCACCAGAATTTGTTCACTTGCTTAACTAACTCCTTTCTGTCCCGAAGGGGCACAGAGTTAAATCTCTGCAGTTTTGAAAGTTTGTTGGCAAAAGTGGGTGGAGCCTCCTGAGATAATGTTCTATTTATTTATTATAGAAAACTACAGAGAAAAATAATACGTAATAGAAAACCTTTCTTATTTGATAGAGAAAGAAGATAAAAGTGCAGAGATCTTCATAAAAAAATTATGAATAAAGATTATAGGTAAAGATTATAAATTATAGAATTATAGATTCATCTCTATAACACCCAGTGGCTCCACAGAGTGTTTATTTTTATTAAATTTTCAATATTTTTCTATAAATTTTTGTCGGACTTTTATAAGAATGTTTTAAGAAAATAATTTAAAAAAAAACAATTTGTTTCCATAATATCATATTTACCGAAGAATTTTATTTGCACACTTTGATTTTGGTTAGAGTCTGTTTTTAGATATGGATTTCACTTTAAATACAATTTCATATATTTTTTTTTTTTTTTTGTTCCAAGGCAAAAGTTTGTGGGATCCAATCGTGTCCTTTATTTTAATGACGAAAAAACGACCGATTCTGCCCCTGAATTTCCATAGTCGCTGTTAATTGTAAAGTTAATCGACCTTTCATTCAAAACGTATGCGGTAATTTGGATCCAGAAAATGAATGGTCTGATGTAGGTTGCTACTTACAGATCGCAACCACCAGCCCCGTAGCCAGGATTTCTTTTCGGGAGGGGCTTGACCCAAAGTCTTAGTAAATCAATGAAAAATATAAATAACCTTTCTTGTGATTTTTTTTTTAATTATTGCAAAATTATTGTTCATTTAACACGAAACTAAAAAACAATTTAATGTGAAACTTGGGTAAAAATATGTTTTTTTGGAATTATAAATGGATTAACATTAAAGCATACATTTTCTTAATGAAGTTGTCTAACTTCCAAACAAACTTCCGCATTGTCGTGTTAAGTAGTGTCACGTTAATTCCTTAAATATAGATTGACTATATACACTCAGTTACAAAAAAAGTGGCGCAGTCATACTTTTTGATGTGTTGTTATCATTTTGACAACCTTATCCAAGGTATGCCCAGGCGAATTAAAGCTTTATTAGATGTTCGTGGAGGCAATACCCACTATTGGAGAAACAAGGACTAGTTTAAAAAAAAAAAAAAATGTAAAAAATGTAAAATTGAAGTTTATGCCCATTTTCCTTAATTTATGGTTTATTTCTAAGTTGTTCCTAGTTTTTCGTTTTTTATTACATGAATGACTTACTTTTATGTTAATAAACAAAACTGTACCAGAAAAACGTTTATTTGTTTAAAAAAAAAATTTCAAGGTGCGCCACTTTTTTTGTAACTCAGTGTATATTAACCATTGTTTTGCTTCTGGTCTGGAAATTCTATCCGTCAGTCTGTCTCTCTGTATTAAAACGCACAGCAAACACAGTTAGTCTGATTTTCTTCAAAATTGGTATAAATTATTCTTAGAGTAATATGCCCAGAAGCTTTTTTTTATTTTTATCCTAGGATTAAAATTCCTAATTGCTCGCACTGTGTTTAATCATTATAAGGGTATTCATAACCCCTTTAGTGCGCGCTCAATATAAAAAAAAAACGGTAGATACCTACCATACAAAGAACAAAGAGGTTGTTACCAATAATTCCATTTTCTCGGAAAAAAATCCGATCAATTTTGATTGACCGATTTGTTGGTAACAGTGATATTTTGTATCAATTTTTTTTCGCCAAAAGCTTATTAACGGTACCTGCATACAACGGTACAAAGATACAGATTTTTTGAACGGCTAAACCAATTTTAAAGAAATTTAATATTTTAAAAGTACTGAAAATCTTGATTTATACTGCAGAAAGTATTTTGAAAAAATTAATTTTAGAAAAAGTTTTTTTTGAAAAACCGATAATTCTATCGAAATGATATCGAAAAAAACGATCCTTTTTAATAAAATTTAAATTTTGGTAAAGTGATTTGCTGCCGACCATGATGCCTTTCATATTTTTTTTGTTTTTATTGCATACATTCTTTAAAAAGAATTTTTTGAAAAAAAAGTATTTGAAAAGAAAAAAGAATTTTCCGAATTTCAAATCAACCAACGGCGATTCAAGTGACCGATATATTTTTGTTAAAGCAGTTGATTTTGGATAGGCACTCGGCCAATCATTGTCAACATAATTCTGAGGGATATGATAATCTTTAACGGCATTGTTGTAAAATGTCGAAAATTCAGTGGAAATTTAAAAAGGCCGTTTACATAACCCACTTAATCAGGACATTTTCCGTCCAAAATATTTGACTGGAAAACTATGCAACGGACTGGTGATTTCGTAAGGCCACACGCGTGTTCGGCTTCAGTCCCTCAAGTCCCCCCTCTGGCTACGTGGCTGGCAACCACCGTTGCTTAGACTGTCGAGTTCGTCACTGCTTACGATGACGAAAAGGGTTGTTTGAAACGCACTATGTTGTTTGTCGTCGGGGCCCGGAGCCCGGAGTCATTTATACCTCGTGGTTGAAGACAAATGTTTGCCCTTCTAAAACGAAAACTTTCGCCTCGAGTGGAATGGTTCGGTGAATGCTTTAGTTTGGTTTAAACTGACGGAAACTGTTTTTTCGGGAACCGTTGTTTGTTTGGTTTCCATTCTCAGTAAATTAACATTAAGGTCGAGGATCCTACCTTTTTAAGGCATTCACAAACCATGAGACCTTTGTCAACCTATTAAATCCGCGAGCGGTGGTGAGCAGAGTTATCTAATGTTCTTATTTACAAAACCCATAAGTCGGCTTCGAAAATTTAACATCTGAAAATAGTTTTCAAGCCCGAACAATTTTGGAATATAACTGCAAATGCATTGTAAATCGGTTAGGCGAAAATCAAAGATTTTGGGGAAATTGTTTTCGAATAAGTTTCAAGTAGACTAAATGAACAGCAGTTGGGAAAAGGTACAACAGAAAACATTGAATCATCTGAAGTTAAAAAATTTTTTTTTATTGTAATAAATATTTAAAAATACCATACATGCAATGTGTTTATTTTCAAAGCGCTTGTTAGGCGTCACCAGTAATAGGAAGAAAATTATTTTCCGCATCCATCACAATATTTTTTTTTACAAAATTCCAGGATTATTCCGGGATGCTGGGTTTAAAATGTTTATTGATTGAAAAAAAGTTTCGGTATTGGAATCCCTAGGTATAAGCCACAGTAGCGCTGCACATCCGCGCATTACATCACAAAATTGATGAAAGACACTTGTTAACTGTTTGTTGAAAATGGTGCTCCTATTATTTGTGGTCGCAGTGCTTTTTAAGTAAAACGTTGTCTATGTCCATTCTTGCCCTTATGAATTAAGTGAAAAAGTAATAACTAAAATAATTAAAAAAAAACTAGTTTACCCTACTCTAGTACAACTTTAAGACATCGATGCTCAATTTTTAAAAAATATATACAAATTTGAACTTCCATGTCAAATTTTATGAACTTTGCATTTTTTCTGATTATTTTTGCAATTAAAAACTTAGAAATAAAATTTAAAAAAATGTATTTACGAAAAAAACTTAAGCTATAACAGTATTTTCAATAATAATTGCTCGACTAAGATTTCTTGCACAAGCTAACCTCAATAGACTGATAATTTCTTCGATGTTTTCAATACGATAATCCTTAAGAATGCCAACAGTCGCCTTGAAATTATAAAAAAAATCTTAATAATTTGGCAAATCTTTAAAATCAAACTTACATTTGGATCCTTATCGATAATTTTCTTTTTCTTCTCAACCAAAGGAACTAATTGAGATTCTAAGTGATTCAAAATAGCACATGTTTCTTTTGCTAGTATTTTCGGATCCTTCGATTCTAGCAAAGGAATGGTATCGATAAGCAATGATGGCCAAAAGCTAAACAGGAATCGTTTAACAAATTTAAATACATATAACTGATTTTAGTTAACTTACTATTCTGGAGTAATTTTTGAATCCAAAAGATTTACAAGCAATTCTGCGGCAGGTAAAAAGTCTTTGCGACGATAGAACTGATAGA
Organism: Baccha elongata; assembly: GCA_951217065.1. Classification (NCBI taxonomy): domain Eukaryota; kingdom Metazoa; phylum Arthropoda; class Insecta; order Diptera; family Syrphidae; genus Baccha; species Baccha elongata. Next base: position 194,020,734 of record OX578272.1, on the reverse strand, counting down.
AATCAAAATATTTTACCAAAAAAACCAAACGCGGCGAAATGAACATTTTTGCTCCAATGTTTGAGATAACATCTGGACATATCATGTCACCATTTTTGGAGTAGTAATTGCTCGCACTGTGTTTAATCATTATAAGGGTATTCATAACCCCTTTAGTGCGCGCTCAATATAAAAAAAAAACGGTAGATACCTACCATACAAAGAACAAAGAGGTTGTTACCAATAATTCCATTTTCTCGGAAAAAAATCCGATCAATTTTGATTGACCGATTTGTTGGTAACAGTGATATTTTGTATCAATTTTTTTTCGCCAAAAGCTTATTAACGGTACCTGCATACAACGGTACAAAGATACAGATTTTTTGAACGGCTAAACCAATTTTAAAGAAATTTAATATTTTAAAAGTACTGAAAATCTTGATTTATACTGCAGAAAGTATTTTGAAAAAATTAATTTTAGAAAAAGTTTTTTTTGAAAAACCGATAATTCTATCGAAATGATATCGAAAAAAACGATCCTTTTTAATAAAATTTAAATTTTGGTAAAGTGATTTGCTGCCGACCATGATGCCTTTCATATTTTTTTTGTTTTTATTGCATACATTCTTTAAAAAGAATTTTTTGAAAAAAAAGTATTTGAAAAGAAAAAAGAATTTTCCGAATTTCAAATCAACCAACGGCGATTCAAGTGACCGATATATTTTTGTTAAAGCAGTTGATTTTGGATAGGCACTCGGCCAATCATTGTCAACATAATTCTGAGGGATATGATAATCTTTAACGGCATTGTTGTAAAATGTCGAAAATTCAGTGGAAATTTAAAAAGGCCGTTTACATAACCCACTTAATCAGGACATTTTCCGTCCAAAATATTTGACTGGAAAACTATGCAACGGACTGGTGATTTCGTAAGGCCACACGCGTGTTCGGCTTCAGTCCCTCAAGTCCCCCCTCTGGCTACGTGGCTGGCAACCACCGTTGCTTAGACTGTCGAGTTCGTCACTGCTTACGATGACGAAAAGGGTTGTTTGAAACGCACTATGTTGTTTGTCGTCGGGGCCCGGAGCCCGGAGTCATTTATACCTCGTGGTTGAAGACAAATGTTTGCCCTTCTAAAACGAAAACTTTCGCCTCGAGTGGAATGGTTCGGTGAATGCTTTAGTTTGGTTTAAACTGACGGAAACTGTTTTTTCGGGAACCGTTGTTTGTTTGGTTTCCATTCTCAGTAAATTAACATTAAGGTCGAGGATCCTACCTTTTTAAGGCATTCACAAACCATGAGACCTTTGTCAACCTATTAAATCCGCGAGCGGTGGTGAGCAGAGTTATCTAATGTTCTTATTTACAAAACCCATAAGTCGGCTTCGAAAATTTAACATCTGAAAATAGTTTTCAAGCCCGAACAATTTTGGAATATAACTGCAAATGCATTGTAAATCGGTTAGGCGAAAATCAAAGATTTTGGGGAAATTGTTTTCGAATAAGTTTCAAGTAGACTAAATGAACAGCAGTTGGGAAAAGGTACAACAGAAAACATTGAATCATCTGAAGTTAAAAAATTTTTTTTTATTGTAATAAATATTTAAAAATACCATACATGCAATGTGTTTATTTTCAAAGCGCTTGTTAGGCGTCACCAGTAATAGGAAGAAAATTATTTTCCGCATCCATCACAATATTTTTTTTACAAAATTCCAGGATTATTCCGGGATGCTGGGTTTAAAATGTTTATTGATTGAAAAAAAGTTTCGGTATTGGAATCCCTAGGTATAAGCCACAGTAGCGCTGCACATCCGCGCATTACATCACAAAATTGATGAAAGACACTTGTTAACTGTTTGTTGAAAATGGTGCTCCTATTATTTGTGGTCGCAGTGCTTTTTAAGTAAAACGTTGTCTATGTCCATTCTTGCCCTTATGAATTAAGTGAAAAAGTAATAACTAAAATAATTAAAAAAAAACTAGTTTACCCTACTCTAGTACAACTTTAAGACATCGATGCTCAATTTTTAAAAAATATATACAAATTTGAACTTCCATGTCAAATTTTATGAACTTTGCATTTTTTCTGATTATTTTTGCAATTAAAAACTTAGAAATAAAATTTAAAAAAATGTATTTACGAAAAAAACTTAAGCTATAACAGTATTTTCAATAATAATTGCTCGACTAAGATTTCTTGCACAAGCTAACCTCAATAGACTGATAATTTCTTCGATGTTTTCAATACGATAATCCTTAAGAATGCCAACAGTCGCCTTGAAATTATAAAAAAAATCTTAATAATTTGGCAAATCTTTAAAATCAAACTTACATTTGGATCCTTATCGATAATTTTCTTTTTCTTCTCAACCAAAGGAACTAATTGAGATTCTAAGTGATTCAAAATAGCACATGTTTCTTTTGCTAGTATTTTCGGATCCTTCGATTCTAGCAAAGGAATGGTATCGATAAGCAATGATGGCCAAAAGCTAAACAGGAATCGTTTAACAAATTTAAATACATATAACTGATTTTAGTTAACTTACTATTCTGGAGTAATTTTTGAATCCAAAAGATTTACAAGCAATTCTGCGGCAGGTAAAAAGTCTTTGCGTCGATAGAACTGATAGAAATCAAAATATTTTACCAAAAAAACCAAACGCGGCGAAATGAACATTTTTGCTCCAATGTTTGAGATAACATCTGGACATATCATGTCACCATTTTTGGAGTAGTGCTAGAAATTGTTATTAATAATAAATATATTAATATTACAAAAATATAAGATAGAATTTACATTAAGAAAGAAATCAGCAATTGATGTTACAAAGATGGAATCTTTTGACCGGATAGCCCACTCTAAGGCATTGCCATACCGTTCATCGTCAAACGACTTTTTCGATTGGACCTTGCATATTTCTTTTTCTATAACAAAAAAATGTTAAACAAGGTATTGTCAATAAATTAGCCTTGACTCACCTGCTAAATGAAGACCTTTTTGACGACAGATTCCAATAATTTTCAAAGCCTGTTTTTCGGTACGAATAGGAATTTTAGTCAAAAGAATTTCCATAGCACCTTTACCTACGAAGTAAAATTGTTATATTATAAGTGGATTTATTTAGTTATGGAATTTTGTACTTAATTTCTGTAAACAATTTCAGTTTAGTTAGACTTACCTTCAATCGAGCAGTGTTCTAAATAGTCCATCCCGAGCTGCCACAGCGAACTTCTCGACATAAGACATGAACCAAACTCAAACAAAAGAGATTCCCTAAGTTTTAAACATTCGCTGAAAATAAAACAACCATTTAAATAAAGCAATGAGTTATAAATTTTAACAAAAACTATAGAGTAATGAAGTAACACTCATGTGTGGAAACAAATGATGGCATGTAAGAACATACTGTTTTCTATTTTTCAATTTTTAGAAATCTACTTACTTGGCTTCTTGGTCTCCAATTATCTGAAGTTTTTCACAATGATATAACAAATCAGTTAAGTGAGTCACAAACCACTGATTGTCGCACATTAACTGAATTGCATGAATTACTTTATGAAGATCATTTTCCATCAAATTCAGAATTACTTTGTCCAAATACTTTAATGAACCACTATATGATTTTCCCTTATTAGTGATCCAACGGTTGATCCACGAATTAGCTAATGTGGCCAATTCAAAGTGCTTACAAGCAGGATCAGAGTAGAATAGATATCCAGGTAGATACTCATACCAATAATTTGATTCCTTAATTTGTTCATTCCATGTCTTGGTATCACCAGTAACTAACTGAAAACACACATATTTTTTAAGTTTGTAGTTTAAACTGATATTATTGTTAAGTTCTTACTTTAATAATAGTTTCTAAGTTCGGTTCGATGGAAATAATATCAGCAGCAAGCTTCCTTTCTGTGTCTACTTGCCAATATTGCCATTGGGCGCGGAACTTTTGAATAGAAAAACCTCCGTAAACCTGGAATTATGTTAAAAATTAAATCCTTAAGTATTGTAAAGAATTTAAAAGTCAAGTCTGTAGAATTTTGGTTGACAAAATCAAAGTGTTTGTGTGGCTCGTGTCGTATTACCCTGGATACCCTTGCAACCGATCTCATATACAAGAATCTCAAATTGCACTTTGAAAAGGCTCTTCACAAACACAAAGAGTCGAATAGGAAAACATGATCAAAACGACGTTGTATATGAGATCGGGTGCAAGGGTATCAACGATACCAAGTGTGAACTTGTTTATAAAGGTACAACAAAAAGATCACTTGGAGTGATGATAGCTGAACTTCAAGACAACAACAGGTTTAGCACAACACATAGAGGAATGAACACAGCAGATTTTGACAACATAAGAATATTGGATAAGGAACGTCGGATAAATACTAGGAATACACTAGAAAGCTTAAAATACAACGATGAACACGAACGAAGACAGAGACAATATAAAGTCAAACTACAGTGTCGCGATCATAAGTCTGTGATTATAACATTAAGGATTGTCTGTTATTTTTAATGTTTTAAATATATGTTGGTGTTAAATGTAATAATCTTAACGTAAATTAATAATACAAAATTAAGAAATTCCCATCAAATAATATTAATAACAAATTTAATGTAATGGTAATTTATTTTTAAAATTGTTAAATTATTATGTGAAAAATTTAATTTAAATTTCAGTTAATAATCTCCCCTAAAGAAGTTGGAAAAACCCCAACGAAACGTAGGAAAAAGAATGAAATAGTTTTATTTGCATTCGGAAAATACAGATCAGTATATATACCAATTTTTAAAAAACACAATTTGTAAGATCGCCACTGATAAACATAAAAGAATTAAAATGTCTAAGATGAGATGTATTTTTTCATGACAGAATTTGTTACTTTTTCATAAGGAGTACCTGGGGTCGAAGTCAAAATTTTAGCCTGAAGTTACTTAACTCTAACCACTATACTGGAAAAATGATTTTTAATTTAAAAACTTTAAAATTTAACTTACGCCAGCAGAAGGCATTGCTCGTAAGATCTGTTCCGTCATTTTGAATGCGTTACTTTCTGATAAAGGATGAAGCTGTAGAATTGCCCTCGCAACATCAACTTGGCCTTGAAGAATCAAACCTTTAATCGTGGGCCAATAATCGTCGTCATCTCCTGCATCTCTTCCCAACAAAAGAAGATCTGTAGCCATTCTCTCAACAGCGGGGAAATGAAAACGAATCCAATCGAGAAGCTGAGGTACAACGACATTGGATGGTGATGGGTCGATAAAAAATATCTCACACAGATGCCAAACACATTCCACTGAATAAAATATCGTGATGTAGTTCTGGAATCTAGATGGAATTAATCAGACTGGAATTAAAAACAAAATATATAAAAGACAAGTGTTACAAACCTTGAGCTTTCTTCTGTTTCTTTTAACTGAAGTGAATCCATTTCTTGAAGTTTCTCAAGACACGCCCGAATAATACTGCGATAAGTTCGTGATATTTTCAAGTATCCACTTTTATTTCCATTCTTTTTCAGATCTTGCAGAGTTACAAATGTATTATTAGCCTCTGCTAAGAGACTCCTAAGAATCGGTTCATCGAAAAGGAACTCTGGTTGTAGATGAAAAATGTTAACATCGTCTTTGTTGGCGTATTCTGTTGGTCGATCTTTTGTAGTGCTGTTTAAGAAGAAAACATCGGTACAATCTGTATGCAATATTTCAGCAAGTAAATTACCTCGTAATATGTTTGTAGGCCGAAAGCGAGATTTGGCTGCCATTAATAAATTTGCCGGTTAGAGTGGTGTTGCTTCGAGTACTAAGCGGATCGATTATGCCCTAAAAATAAAAAAATAAGCATTAGAACGTGGTGGCGGTTGGAAATCAAAAGATAACTTACAAATACTGCAGTTTGTTCTTCTTCCATATTTTATTTTAATATACAATTTAAATTTTTTATTTTCCACTTGTTAAAAGAGCGCGGTTTGTTGCTATCAGTGCTACCATATTCTTGTGAACGAGTAATCATACAATTTGCTCGTTTCTATCATACCAGAGAGAAAATTATCATACGCAACCAATATTCTTGTTTTGAAGGTAAGGCGGCACCTAGCGGCACTTAACTACATCAGCAAAACTACACTACACTGCGCAACAACATAAAATATTCTTTGAATGCAATCGTATGATGTAACAGCACTGGCGGCAGTGGAAGCGACAAAGTTGATAATCTGAATAATCTGACAACTTTACCGCGTATAGTGCCGCTTAAGTGCAGTTTCACAGCTGCTAGAAAAGTTTAAATCGGCACGGCACTGCGCGTCATTTCATGACATCTAATTTGTTTTATTTTTTAGTGTTCACTTTTAGTAGAATTACAATGTCATCATTTTGAAAATCTTTTTCCTGATCGTACATAGTAATGTTAAGCTTTCGAATCATTGAGGAACTAGGAGTAAATTGTGTGCAACCGCCACAAGATTTCATATGTTCTTTTGCGAGAAGAATATGCGTGACTGAATTATTATTTAAAGCATTTCTGAGCTTGGTTTTTATTAAGCCCACATGACTAAAAATTCGCTCACACTCAGCATTAGCATAGTATGTTAAGCACGAATTCGGATAAATTTTGAAAAAGGTTTTCGTCGTTTTCGTTTTTGTACTCCCTTAGGTTACTCCAAAACACATCTGCTTCAGTTTCTATTAATATATTCTCTGGTAGTTTGCAATAAGGTAAAATACGCCATTCGTCGTCTAAAACTTGGTTGCTTATTCCAATTTCTGCGCATCGAGGCAGTAGTTTTATATAAAACAGTAATGATAGATAAGTGGTTCTCGTTGAATAATCAATGGCGTTTTTTGGGGTAAAAATGTGCAAGCTTTGCAAGACTTTGTCTGAAAAATCGTACCTTTGCCGAAGTCGATAACAAGCAACTTGTAAAAATTTGCGGCAGCGGTCTTTAACATCGGAAATCATTTGTAGGTCTCTTCTTTTTAGTTCTGATTGAGGAATAATGTGCTTACTTAAAATTGTCTGTATTTCCTCTAAGACTAATAAACCTAAATAAATCTGGCTGTCAGATAGTTGATATGAGGACGAATTCGGATCAATGTCGCTCAAGTTGCAACTGTTGATGTAACGGCTTTCCAGAAAGGAGGAAAGAAGTTGTTTATATACTGAACACATATTTTCATGAGCAGTGGTTATAATGCATTTTTCCGACTGGAAAAAAGCATTAAACGCATTGAGTTTGGATAGAACCCAGTCTAAAAATAGAAAAAACAGTTTTACTTGTGGATCCTGCAAATTTTGTAAGACTCTATCAGCACTTAAAAGATTTAAAAAAAAAAAGTACAAGTGCTTCCCACTGCTCCAAAATCCTGTGAACAACTTGGTGCAATGACAGCCAGCGTGTTGTGCGGGTCTTAGTATGGAATGTGGATCTAAGTCCAGAAACTTTTGAAATTTAATAAAAATTGCTTTCCTCTTAGCACTATTTTTAAAAAAGCTATATATATCACGAGGAAGATCCTCGCATCTACGCGGCAACATTTTGGTAGCTTCACTTGCGCAAATCGCACATGAATGGCATATACACTTAGCTACATAAATTCCTTTACAACTTATTTCAAATCTTGATTTAACGAAATTATTTTCACCCATCATATACTATTGCAACCATCCGAACCGAACCCAACTATAATTTCCATGGGAATATTACATTTTTGTGTTGCATTCTCAACTGCTTCGTAAATTACCTTTTATTGTAAATGTTAATTGTAATTGAAATAACTATCAATGATCCTAGGCATCCACATATGATGTGAGGTTTTTTTTTGTGATATACCTATACATTTTCACTATTAATGGGCCCGAGTACGATAACTTTGACGCCAAGAATTGATAACGGTTTTTTATAGAACAGTTCAATACAAGCATTTTTTACTATGGGTGGGGGGGTCTATCTCCCTCCGTTTGGGCGGGAGGGGCAATTTTATAAAAACAGTGCTAAAAATTTAAAACAAATATTAAAAAATAACGGTACTACTTACAATTAAGTTTTATATCTTTTTTTTAAAGCTAATACCTTTTTTTATTAGATGCTTTTTAAATCAAGTAAAACCTATGCATAGTCTTTGAAAAAACGGACTTTAAACTCAAAAATTGCAAAAAAAAAAGGTAAAATAAAACTTTGAAGTGTGATTTTTCAAAACTGTAAAACAAAATACTACTTTTTTTTATAAAATTCGTTGCTCATATTAATTTTAAATCATAAACTGAAAACAAAATGATTTTATGTTTTCTGGTTTTTGAGAAAATGGAAAATTACTAAAGCGTATAAACAGTGAGGTATGCAACCCCCCTGCTTAGACACACTATAGGATTTGGGGTGGTTGCGAGGTGGGGTGGGTGCGAGGTTGGGTGTATGCAAAGTTTCTGTTGCATTTAAAGATGCCCAAGCATCATTACAAAAACGAACCTACGTACAACATTCACCGTATACCAAAAAAAAAAGAAGAAAACTCTTATAAGAAAGTAGTTTTAGTAATTTTCCATTTTCTCAAAAACCAGTAAACATAAAATCATTTTGTTTTCAGTTTATGATTTAAAATTAATAAAAAAAAGTACTATTTTATTTTACAGTTTTGAAACACTTCAGTTTTTTTTTTAACTTTTTTTCGCAATTTTTGAGTTGAAAGTCCGTTTTTTCAAAGACTATGCATAGGTTTCACTTGATTTAAAAAACATCTAATAGAAAAAAGTATTGGCTTTAAAAAAAGATATAAAACTTAGTTGTAAGTATTAGCGTTATTTTTTAATATTTGTTTTAAATTTTTGGCACTGTTTTTATAAAATTGCCCCTCCCGCCCAAACGGAGATCCCACCCATAGTAAAAAATGCTTGTATTAAACTGTTCTACAAAAAACCGTTATCAATTCTTGGCGCCAAAGTTATCGTACTCTCCCCTATTAATGTATTTAAATTTTGATTTTTTTCACAAGAATTTAAATAAAAATATGTGAGGCATAATTTTACTGAATAAAACGCATATATTCTGTTTTTCATGTAAGGCATGATTTTGTCCTGTATTTGGCAACGCTATGGAGTTTATGCACAGAGTTGAAATAGATGTAGATGTAGAACGTCTGAGCAAGAAAGTGAAGTATTTGTTTGTGTGCAGTGCGTTGGTGTGTTCACTACAACCTATACTCATTTAATTTCATAGTGCTGTGAGTATGGGTGCAGTCAATTCAATTCATTTTTATTGAGTCTTTTCTTTCGTTTACATGGAATACATTTGTCTCTTTCCTTATTTCTAATTATATAGAGAACTGTCAAGTATGGCTCTCTTGTTTTATTGCCTTTTGCTACAAGTGCTATTTCATTTATGTTATAGAGCTCTTGCTCATGGAGCTATTTCACAATTTATTTTGACGTTTTAGTCATGAAAATCTTAAAACTACGCTATGATAAGGAGACGCACTATAGTGCACTCTAGGAACAAAAGCTGAAAAAAATCTTAATGATTGTGTCATAAAAATAAACATACCTACATTATTAGTTTTATAAAGTTTTCTCATCTCAAGAGTATTACGTTAATTTTTCTTTTGTATATTTGTTTTGTTCCATTAATAAATTTTATAATAATTATTTTTGTTTTTCTTTGTTTTTAATTATAATGATGAAATTGACTTTTTTCTTTGTCAGCGGATTCAAAGAATTGGTTTATTTAACAATTGATGGAAAGTTGTTTATCGGTTGATCTATTTGTCTTTGTTTTGATTATTAGTTTGGTATAATTTGTTCACAATCAAACTATTTTAGTGTTTACATTTCATAAAATTTAAATAATTCATATACATAGTTAATATCTTAATGGTTCTTGTTTTATTGCGCCACATCCAAGTCATCATTCAGAATGTCATCTACCAACTCATTCACCTTATGAATTAAGGGATTATGACCTTCCAGAAATGCTATTAGATGAAGCGCACTTAACAAATATTCTTATTACTTATCCTATCCACGATTCTGTCCTTGGACAGTTCGTCGGTAGAATGATGGTAGGGCGCACTCCACATCTGTTGCCCCTCTTTCCAAAACTATTCCTATTGGGGACAGGTAAAGTGAGCTGTCCCAGGACGTATTTTTTTGTCGATTGTAAATTTCTTGAATTAAACTATTTTCAGACCAGCTCATTTTATCTGTGAATTTTTTCATTAGACTAAATGCATATATCATCAGTGGAGTGATTTTGGCCTCCTTGTAAACATAACTATTTGAGAATTTTTTAATTCTTGTTTTGTAATTTTTGTTAATGCAATATCTTACTATTTTTCTTTCAAAAACTTCCAATTCTTTTGCAACTGAGGGTGAAATCGAGAACCAGCATGGGAAGGCATATAGTACAATGGGTCTTATGAGAGTTTTGTAGAAAAGAAGTTTCGTTTTTTGTTTTAAACTTTGATGTCTTAGGAATGGTGTTAATATATTTGAAACTTTAATAGCCTTTTCTTTTACTTTTCTAGCATGAGGGTTAAATTTCATTAAGTTTGAGAATTGTATTCCGAGATAGTTTAGCTTATTTTTGAAGGGAATTTCTGTACCATCTATTTTTAGAATTAAGTTTTTACTTTCTGCTACCACACCAAGTTTGCCTTTGCTGTAAGAATTCCTAAAACAGATTGCTTCAGATTTAGCTATATTAAGTTTTATTCCCCATTTCCGATAATATTTAGCTATTGAGTCAGTATGTTTTGCGAGTATACGAATCGCGTCGTATGGATAGTCTGCGTGAGCCATTACTATAGTGTCATCTGCAAAAAGGAAACCTTTCGTGGGTGATTCATTAGGGTGATTTTTAACATGTGGGAAATCATACATGAATATATTATATAGCCTTGGGCCCAATACCGATCCCTGTGGGACTCTTCTGTATGAATTCACTGGATCTGATTTTATTGTTTGGAGCATTATATAAAAGGTTCTGTCAGAGAGGAAACTCAATAGCATTCTAAATATTTCGGTTGGAAAACCAATTTCCAAAATTTTAAACAACAGCCCATCCACCCACACACTATCAAACGCCTTTTCAACATCCAGGCTACAGGCTATTGTACATTTCTTTTTTCTTAAATTTTCTGTAATATCATTATGAATTTTAACCAGTGCATGCGTGGTGGAGTGTTCTTTTTTAAACCCAAACTGATATTCCGATATAAATTCAAATGAATTATCCACATGGTTATCTATTTTATTACAAATGATTCTTTCTAATATTTTACCAACATTTGAAAGCATTGAAATTGGTCGAAAGTTAGTGATTTCGAAACATTTGGCTTTTTTTTGAACTGGTAACAATCTGGCAACTTTCCAATTTAATGGAAAGTACCCATTGTTAACACAGTTATTCAATATTATTGTTAGATATTCTATTGCCATTTTCGATATTTTCTTAAGCAAGAAATTAGAAATATTGTCCGGACCTGCCGATTTTTTACCGTTCATATTTTTGATAATATTTGAAACTTCGTCAGCAGAACAAAACATTTGAGGTGCTATTGGATGGAGAGCAGAATTATCCCTATCAAACAAATATATTTTATTCGGCAATGACTCTTTCGTCAAATCGATTTTGCTTTTAATCCTATCAATCAACTCCTGATCTTGGTCAGCTGTAGCATTACTATAAATTTTTGCATAATAATCACTAAATATTTTAATTTTATCTTTTTCTTCTGTGATTGGAGTATTATTTACTAAAACTTTTTGGCAATGAAATTTTTTGGATTTTCCAATAATCTTGTTGATATTTTTATACGCTTGTGGACCAGGTTTGATATTGGTCAATCTTTTTTTTAACTGTTCGTTAATCCATATAGCTACTTTTTCTTTTATTATTATTTTAAGCAATGCAATTCTGCTGGACAATTCTTTGTACTCATTGGAGATCCTGTTGTAGTTATTGTGAAAAATTTTTTTGAGTCTTTTTTGCCACTGGTGTTTTTGTTCGAAAAGGGTTTTGATATTGTCAGGTAGTGTTGTATATTTTTTAACTGTAGGTACTATTGTGTTCGAATTGGATTCCACTGCCGAAAGAAGAGCGCTATTAAATTTAGTTATTTGTAAATCTATTTCTTGATTGCACAAGTTAGTGAACGCAGAGAGCTTATTCGATATTAATTCATAATCTAAGTCTTTTTTAAATTTATCCCAATTAGTTTTCTTAAATGATCTAATAGTCGAGGGTTGACTTAGCGGGATTTCCGCGTCTGCTAATTTAATCTCAATCAGTATAGGTAAGTGGTCAGAAAATGTTGGTAAGGCATTTATTTTGTAATTTGGATTTATAGAGTCAACCAAGTTACACGAAATCAGGAATTGGTCAAGATAAGAATTAGTTCTTGGGTAAGTAGGACAATCAGAAGTTAAATTTAGAAAATGACATTCAGAGTTAGAAAGCCATTTTTCCAGACCTCTGCCATTAGTATTTGTAACAGTATCACCCCACTGTGGACTTCTTCCGTTAAAATCTCCTCCAAGTATGCACCCATCATAAGAATCTGCCAGATTGTTAAGTTTGTTAAGCTCTTCATTTAATAGAGAATAGCTCATCCCAGAGGCTATATAAATAGATCCTAACAAGATGTTTTTTGTTACTCCTCTGTATAAGAGCTCAATTGACACTAATTGTGTGACTATGTTTAAACTGTTTACTTCGACTATTCGGTATTTGATATTATTTTGGATAACTATAGCAACTCCTTGTTTATTGTCATTTCTAATTATAGCATATGAGTCTAAAAAGACTCTATGTCTATTGTGTAGATGGGTTTCTTGAATAAAAGCTATTGTAATTTTTTTACTGAGAAGAATTTTAAGAAGTTCGATTCTTCTCGAGTGCTCTATCAGGGACCCAACGTTGTGACTGATTATTCTGAGCGCCATTATATTGTATTTGAAATGAGAACTTCATTAAGAAGTTCCAAATAAGCTATTCGCTTATTTTCGATTGACCCGAGTTTGTTTAGGTTTTTGATGAATCTACTAATTTTGTTCATCAAGTCCAGCACACTTGTCCCAAATAATTCCCTGGAGAGACCAAGGAACTCTGTTAATGGATTATTCCCCAAAGCATTTGGCAATGTCCTTTGTTCGGTATGAGCAACAGGCGTGTGAGTCTTGAAATGATCAGCAAAAGAAGTTGTTGCTGTTACTTTATTTGAGTTATTAGCTATCTTTTGAACAAAGTTTCTTTTGTTTTCTCGTTTTTCAATAGCACTTTTTATCATCACTTTCCTGTTGCTCATGTAATTCTCGTAAAAAGGACATCCTTTGTAATTAGCCGGGTGATCGAATTTTTTGCAATTGATGCAGTATGGAATTGAATCAGTAGTTTTGATTAACTTACACTTACCCGGCTCATGGTTACCTTCACATTTTACGCAATTGTAATTGCGTGCACAATTTTTAGCAAGGTGGCCAAAAGCCTGGCATCGTCTACACTGCATTGCCCCCCTATTTCCTCTTGGTCTCTCCCAAGTAATCTTTGAGTAGCAAATGTACCTGATTTTTAATACATCCATGGCTTGTTTATTGGGTAATAGTTTTACTAAGAAAAGGTTATAACTGATATTGTCCTCCTTTGAGCGAATTGTTTCAAATTTTGATACACTTTCAACCACTTCAGGAGCCTGCTCTTCGATTTCACTCTTAATCTCATCTATGTCATATTGGTAGTTAAGTCCCCTTAAAATAAGATTTACTCTTTTTAACTCTTTAGGAGTGTACGAGTGGGCCTCAACCTCCTTTGATTCCCTTAATAATTCCATTAGTTTGGAGTGCGCCCTAACATCATTTACAAAAAGCTTTGATTTTGATTTATTAATGTTTATAACTTTTATTACTAGTTCTGGAATTGATGCCTTAAGGTCATCTACTAATTTTTTGATATTCGCTCTATACAAAACAATTGGTGGACAAAATTTTTGAGCTTTTTTCATATTATTGTTTAGTGCTTCTTTAATATTCAACTTTTTATTTTCAGAATTGATATGTGTCTTACCATTACTTAGTATTACTATGTCTTCCAAAATTTGGAACCGATTGCTGTCAATTCTTAGTGGTGAGTTTGTTCTGCTTTCCGAGTAACTGGATCCTGAGCAGTTGCTTCTCCTTCTTTTTCCTGTAATTTTCTTCCATTCGGTTTCCGTTTGGTCAATCATCATACTGCAGTCATTCACTTGTTGATTTTCATTTAGCGTCTGTGACTGTGACCCCATTTGTATCAGTTGTTCGGCTGCCTCCGCCCTTCTTGGAGTAATATGCCCATATTTTGCCTTGGGTATTTTTTGTCCTTTTTCATCCGGTATGGTATTTCCACTTTTGTGTTGAAGTGGAGGAAAATTTAAGTTAAAATTATCAATTGTTTGAAAGTCTGGTGTGTTTTGTAAGTCCGATTTAATTATTTCGAAGTCCGATTTTTGTTGTAACTGTACTATTTTGTCTTGCGACGCTACGTTTTTTCTTTGTTGTAAAGACATTGCCATATTTTGCTGAACGAATTCCGTTTTATTTACCGTTGCGATTTGGCTTGGTAACTGTGTAATCACTTCATTCCCATCCATGTAGGAATTTTTCACAATTATTTCTTTTTTATTAGCAAATTTATATCTGCTTTTATTTGTTTTAGAAATAGTTTTATTTAGAAATGAAATTTTTATTGTTTTTAATAAATTTTTATTGTTTTTAATAAATTTTCAATTCTTTGCAAATCTTTTCACTATTGAGGCACAATAAAACACGTCTATCTATCTCGACCGTTCGACCTTTTTTCCTATGGGTGCAGTTTCAGTTTTAAAGAAGTTTGCTGAAGTGCTGAAATGCTGACATTATCGAACTGTTTTAAGTACTAGATTGATAAGTGATGACAAGTTTCAGTATTTTAACAAAATTAATACTTTTTTCGTTTCATAATAGATTTTTTATAGGAGATTGGAAATTTAAGTGCTTTTTGCCAAATACGAAAATTATCATACATTTTGCGTATGATAATGGTTTACAATCATACATCATACCAGCCCTATGATTATCCTACATGTAGCATGATTATCATACGGTTGGTAGCCCTGGTTGCTATAGGGAGTTTTACCATCTTGTCAAAGCTCACACTATGGAGAAGACAGATTGAAATATGTATAGGGAGTTTTACCATCTTGTCAAAGCTCACACTATGGTGAAGACAGATTGAAATATGTATCGCGCTTTTTTCAAACTGTCAAACTCAAGATCTTGGAGAAAACAATTTGGAAATAATTTTTAAATGCGGTATTCTTTTTTGTGTGAAATTTGTGATTTCCGTGGCTTAAAAATTTATTTTAATTAGCAAAACCAACAATTTTCACAATTTTCGCGCACAAATCTTTAAAATTCCCGCTTTTGTTTTCAATCAATTTTTCAACAATGATAAAAATAAAACCAGCTGTTCACCATACTGCTGTTTTTGACAATTCTGTGAGAACGAGAAAGAGATATATCGTTGTTACCTAAAAAGCCCTATAGGACAGTACTCACGGAAGCGTGAGTACTGTCCTATAAAACTTGAATTTTGAATTCAAAATTCAAGTTTTTTTTGCATTTTGTTCATTAGGCGTGTTTTATTGGTAAGTGTATAGTCACTTTAGCAAAATTTTATATGGGATACGAAAAGTGTAGATAAACAAGTCAGTAAACACAGAAGTGAAGATGGGTTTTGGAGAATACTACGAATCCTGAATGATGTTTTTTTTTGTAATTTATAAATTTCATTTTACTTTATCGTTGCACTTTCACTCACAAGTCACAACTCAAGAATTTCTGGCAGAAAATATTTTAATATTTTGATTTTCATCTACTATAGAGTAAGTTTGTTGACACTTGACAGGTTAAGACATGGACTCTATTAATGATTATTTATGAATGTGTTCGTTGTGTTTTCCTTTAGGGCCGCGTTTTGCGGAAGAACTAAGAAGCTTTCAACCTACGACCGTTGCAAATAAGTTTTGATGGTTTTGAACTTTTCGCTTAAAAACAAATTAAAAAAGTTGAAAGCATATTTCTTCTTCAGCTTCAGCTTTGCATATAGTCATGAATACCAACTTTGAAATAAAATAAAAAAGTTGATATATAAGTGAATATATAGCGTTTTATTGGTTCTTTCCAGTGCTGACTAACTTAAAACTACCAACAAAACATGAATATTATCTCCTTCATTGCCAATGTGTTAGTATCGCATTATTTTCATAATTAAGTTAGATGCAGAGTGATAGAAAATTAATTCTTGTAAAAGGAAACAAACAGAATCATTAAGGTCCATTTGTTCACTCCGGGTTATTTTTAGCACGGAGTTAATTCCAGTATTTAACACCGTTTCATTTTGTTCACTCATTTTAACTCGATAATACCGAGTTAAATCATTGCTCGAGTTAACTAACCCGCTATCTCCTTAACTCACCAAAACAGGTGCGTTAAAGCACTAACTAAAAGTCATGTTTTTACATAGGTATTTCGGTCTTATTTAAATAATGTCGACATCATTAATAAAATATAAAAAAGCTTTCACCCTTATTTGAAATTTCAACTTGTGTATAAAATAAAATGAATGTGTCTTATAAAATGTGTGTTATAAAAACGAAACAAATGTAATATATCAGAAAAAAGGTGGAAAATGTGTTGGCATATTAATATATTGTAGTTGTTATAATTTTCATCTATGCATGCTGCACACGAAACCCGATTTTTTAACACTGGAGTTAATTATATTACTGGATTAGTTAACTCGAATTTAATTATAAACTCAACAAAATGGACCTAATAATAATTTATAGGTGTTATCTTCTTTTATAAAATGCAAAAAAATTGCGTCGTACGTCTACCTCACTTTGTGTGCTATTACACCTTGCGACAGAATGATCGCCTCTTTTTGAACACAATGAGTGCGAAAGAGAAAAACAATGAGACAAAAAAACAGCCGACGGGTGAGCCTCGGTCCGAATGTGATTATTTTTGCATTCTCTTTTATCTTGTTAGTTATTTTTTCTATCTCACTTCATTCCTTTTCGGTTCTAAAAGACTGTACATGCAAGCTTTGCATACAAAATGCTCCTGTGCACTGTGGGTAAAAAAGAGGTAAAAGAGGATTGTAAAATTTGAGTCATGACTCTTTGAAACACAGTGTAATAGCTTGAGCCTCACCGAATATTTTTCAAAGAAAAATTTAAAAAAAATGGCGAGCCTCTTGTAGCAAGGTGTAATAAATAGCACACAACAAAAATTCCAGCCGCTTCAAGTGGGGCGTCCTCACTTGAGGACCTGTGTAATCGCGAGAGTACCACGCCAGACTCAAATTTCACGGTCTAAACACGGTCATTGAACAAGCACCTAACAAAGTCGCTGAACGATCTCATCATAATTTTCCAAACGCACTTTATGCGTTTTGATGTTTCATATACAGAGGTCGCTGTAACTCATGCCAAAAACTGACGTTTAACGAACTTCCGTCCATCTGTCTTTTTTTCGCTTGAATTCGGTGAACTCTGAAGGCAAAATGGTACGTCTAGCTAAAATCCTCAAATTTTTGAAGCATCAGTGAATAAATATGAAAAAAGTTTTAAGTAAATTGTTAACTTTTAAATGGCCTTCAAAATGTAGTTCTACTTTATTCATATTGATTTCGGAAAAATGCATACAAATTGCATCAAAAGCTCACTGCAAATAATTGTTTATTTTTTTCTTCCCAATAGTCTCTCGTTATCCCAGAAAAGTTCCAGCATATTCTTCGTATCATGAATACGAACATTGATGGTAAACGCAAGGTGACCATCGCAATGACTGCCATCAAGGGTGTTGGTCGTCGTTATGCCAACATTGTCTTAAAGAAGGCTGATGTTGATCTTACCAAGCGCGCCGGAGAATGCACTGATGAGGAGGTCGACAAAATTGTCACAATCATCCAGAACCCAAGGCAATACAAAATTCCTAACTGGTTCCTCAACAGACAAAAGGATGTCGTCGATGGAAAGTACACCCAATATACTTCTTCATCTTTGGACTCAAAACTTCGTGATGATTTGGAACGCTTGAAGAAGATCCGTGCCCATCGTGGTATGCGTCATTACTGGGGTCTCCGTGTCCGTGGACAACATACCAAGACAACCGGTCGTCGTGGTCGCACTGTTGGTGTGTCCAAAAAGAAGTAAACATGAAGTTTCTTTGACATCCGTAATCGTTAAGGTGGCACATATGTGTTTATGTGTGATTTTTTTAAGAAAATAAATAAAAAAAGAAAAAATAACAAACCTTGTAAAGACCGTGATTTAATTGTTTGGAAATATCCAAAGTGAAAGAAAAGTG
This sequence comes from Baccha elongata, assembly GCA_951217065.1. NCBI lineage: Eukaryota > Metazoa > Arthropoda > Insecta > Diptera > Syrphidae > Baccha > Baccha elongata. Next base: position 194,002,369 of record OX578272.1, on the reverse strand, counting down.
TTGTGACTTTAAAGAAAAATATACTCTAATTTTCCGCTGATGGGTCAAAATTAAATGGGACTCCAACTTGGACGGTGAAATGGAAGCTGTATATATCCAAGGTGATAAAAGATAAAGGTAATTGCCATTTAGCTTGAAACAGCTAGGATCTCTTGCGCTAAAAAGCGGCTAAATTGATAATTTTGTTTTAAGAACATTGTATGGTTAACCGTTATCTGCCGGTAAAACATTTTTGTTTTTGATTGTTCATAAAAGCTGATGCTTGCAGTTTGCATTTATAAAAGATGACTTTCAACTACTGTGAACTTTGCAAACGGTTTTTTTTTTCAAATCCTTTTACATCTTTTTCGGACAAGTAGTGACAATACTTAACTTTTTCATCTTTGCGGTTAATTCTTATACCTACAACATTCTGCCGAAAAGTGGCTTTGAGCACAACTGCTCAATCTTGTAATGCTTGTTTTTTTAACATCGAAACGTTTTGTTCTAAACGAATTGATAAGCTTTCATAGAAAAAGATGTAAGTTCAATTTTACTGTAATTGGAAGTTGAAGAACATTTTTTAAAGATCGAAAATCTACGCAGTGGTTTTGCCAAAGAGCTCTTCAGAATAATGCCGTCTGGACAAGTAAATTAGTGTACTTCAAAATCTTTTTGTACTGGAAACAAACGGTTTGCAAAGGGATACCCTTCTAGAACTATCACAAATATCTATTTGTTTTTTCTTATTTCTTTTTAGTTTAAAGCAAACACACTGAAAAACGGTGAAATTGGCTAGTATTTAGCTATTAGCTGTCTTTATTTCTTTTTCATCAGAGGCAGCGGATGATTTGTGCAAACTGCAAATCAAATGCCCATTCTACAATGAGTGCGATTTTAAGGTAGATTATGTTGATGCATACAAATCAATTTACAAAATCTTAAATAATTCAATATTTTTTGTTTACAGAATTTTAATTAATTTGATACTTTTTGTTCTTCTATATAACGTGAACCTCCCCCAGACTTTCCACCTTTTTCTGTCAAACGCCTCTCGCCAACATAGTGGATATGTTGCACTAGGGTTGGGTACGAAATCCCGACTGAATAACAACTTTTTTTTTTGGTAAAGGCAATTTAAAACTGAATTTTTCAATAAAAATTAATTGCAAAAATGTTTCATAGTTTCATGGAGGTATCGTTTTTACCGGTTATTTTTATAATATTCAATATTTTTTCGTCAAAATTCTTTCTGTAGTCAGTCCCGCTCACGCAACTTCGTTGCTTCGCTTAGGGTATGTCCAGTCGTCTGGCAGGCGCCTGAGTCCAATGTTTCCATATTACAAAGCACCAAGAAGGCCCGCTTCGGGTTCAAGGATTTTACCTCCCTTTCTGTAGTCAGTCCCGCTCACGCAACTTCGTTGCTCCGCTTAGGGTATGTCCAGTCGTCTGGCAGGCGCCTGAGTCCAATGTTTCCATATTCCACAGCACCCGGGTGGTCCGCTTCGCGGGTTCAACGTTTACAAATTCAACAGTATCTGGGTACCCTGTTTCGCTTGTTATATTCTTTCTTTTCAATTCCGTTTTCAAATTACTAGTGTAAAAGCACAAAATAAAGTAATAAAACGTGCTAAAAGTGCTGAAAATCGAGATTTTTTGTTCGTACCATTCGGATTTTGTCAGTCGGGATTTTGTCCCTATCCCGTTGCTCTAATGTCATCTTTCCAGCGTTTGAGTTGTTGCTAATTTTGTCCAGCGGTTATCATTTGTTATGTCCAACCCTCATTCTATGCCTTAAATCTTCAAAATTAGTTTGGCTTCGTAGTATTCTATGGTTTGTTCTTTGAGTTATATGTACGTTCAAGATAACTCGTTCCATCGCTCTTTGACATGATCGAAGTTTAGTTTCAATATTTTGTGTAATTTGCCATGTTTGGCAACCTTATGTAAAAACTTGAAGCAACGTTTGTCGAACACATACTTTCTTGTTTTTTTTTTTTTAAATATTTAAGTCAAGAAGATGTTTCACATACCAAAACTGTCTCCAGGCATTTGTTACTCGTTGTTCTACATTTTTGATTTATTTATTTTTTAGGGAAACAATTTCTTTAAGATATTTATAGTTCTCAACATAATCCAATATTTTTTTGTTAATATTTATTGTATTGGCTGAACCATTTGTCATGACTTGTTTTCTGCTCATTTGTTGATAAGTCAATACTTGCACATTCAAGGCATAATTGAATCGGTGAGTGAAAGAACAGTACAAGTGCAAAATCTTAGTTTTGAGAAAACCAAAAAAAAAAAACTGTTTTACAAAAAACCTATTAACTTTTTTGTAAAAATGTTACAAGAAAAAAAAATATTAAGGTAGAAAGACAGTGTTCTTACACTCATTAGAAAAAATGCGCGATTTAAATTAGTTTTTATCATTTTATTGACTTTTTAATAGCACGAAACTACAAGTATTGTAGAAGAGACAAATTGGTAGTGACATATTGGTTTGTGTACCACAAAGCCACAAGTAAACATGGAACTTACAGTTGTACAATCAAACTTTAACAATTGTAAAATTGACAATTTTTTCCAATTTCTGTACCACGAAGCTGCATGTGCAGTTGATATTTAAATCAAATGAAAAACGCTTTATGATTTCAAGTACTTTTTCATATGTTGGCAACATGTTTATGGGCCTCCAATCTTCTGTCACTAGAAATTTATTTACATTGGAATCTGTGTATCTATCGATACATACTATTATAATACTAGCTGAAAACCCGTCGAAAACGACGGTGAAAATAAATTAATTTGGGTTTTAATTTAAGTAAATTTTTTATTCCTGTTAAAAGAGAGGAATAATATATTTGGTAAAAAATACATTTAATTATTTTCTTGACGACATTTTCGTACGGAAAATTAGATTCCATCAGGAAAATAAATAAATGCATATTTTTCTTTAAACCATTAGCAACGCCATCTCTACATAATCATTTATGAACATAATCATAAGTGAACATACCCGTTTTTGTTTGCTGTGTAATTTTTTACCTGTTTTGATCGGTAATTTTAAAGCTCATTTCGATGCTTGCCTCTACGCTCTACTTATCCATTTTCAATATACAAAAACATTGAATCAAAAAGCTTTTACCAACAATAACGAGGCAACAATAATTAACCAAAAACATGGAACCAAAAAGCTTTCCCCAACAATAACGAACCATACTGGCATTTATTATAGAAAGGATAGGGAGGATGTCTATGTCTATGATGATTTATTATCATTTTTCTTTATGTACAAAATTGATTTCCAAGGGATAATAAATTAGGGCAAATAAATAAGGGGAGCTGTGTTGTATAATAATTATTGGAGACAGCAGTCAGCAATAAATCTTCTGACTGACGTATTGTTTTCAGAAAAGGCAATTGATCCCAATAATGAAATGCTATAGTTACATACATATGTACATAAATTATGGTTTCATGAAAGTCGAAAAAATTGATTCTCTGAACTTTTCATTAGTTTGTTATTTGCATATTTTAAATATAACATTCAAACATAAGTACACTCCACTTCAACTGAATAAGTACAAAGATTTTCTAATATCGAAAAATGAAGATTTTTTTGACGTCAACTGAATAGACACAAGGTCATTCTTCAATGTTTACACTGGTTGAATAATGTTAACATTAAATTTACATTTCTATTGTTTAATTTATTTGTATTGGTACAATTTTGTTTTATTATTCCTTTTGTAGTCAATAACACATTTACAAGCATTCTAAATAAATTGACACCTTTCAACGGTTGAAGATTTTGAAGTGAGATTTAATTGTCAGTCGCAATTCAAAGAAAAATAGCTGGCTAATCGCTAGCCATTTTTCTGACTTTGTTCTTATTAATAAATACAAAATTTTATTTTTATTCCGACTTTGCTCTTATTAATAAAAAAAAATGTATATAGAAAAAAAAATGTATGAAAGAAGATTAAAATATAAAAGGCACGACTGAGCCGGACAAACTTGCTTTTGTGACAGATACTAGTTGTGTTCGTTGAATTTTACCCAGGGTCGACCCAGGTTTTCTTGACAGCCCCAAAAGCTGGTTTAATTTTGTGTTGTTGACAAAAAGAAAGAAAGTTGAAGTTTTTCAAAAAACGCTTCTGGGTGACTTCAGGGCCACCCCAGGCGACTTCAGATTTTAGTAGGAACGAAAAATAAAAACGGAAGATAACAAAACAATTGTTGGTATATTGTTCTATTTGTACTATAGAATGTAAGTTTTATTACTGACCATTCTGTCAATTTTTCATTGAATGTTTGAACAACAACAACAACTTAAAGGTGCTACCACCAATTTTAAACGAATTTTACTATTCGTTTTTTCCATTCTTGGCTGGAGATATAGCTATTTCAAGGAGTGCCAATTCCTATCATCAGTCCCCTTATTAGTGGTGTCGAACTTAAATCCAATTTTATTATGAAAAACTTTTTCACATGCACATTATGAGATTCGAACCCACGCATTATCAGATTTGCTCAGTCTTCGAAGTCGTATGCACTACGCATTCCACCGCTTATGACCACTGACGTCACAGGTCGAGATGTTATGTTTGTTTGTTTTTCAAACGCATTTGGAGCTTCAACATTTTTCTAAGCGCCTTTAAGTATGCTGTTTTGTTCCGCCTCCATTTTCTCCTAACCTTAATTTGATTGACTACGATTCGTAGCACATATCAAAGGGGGAGAGGTTGGAAGATTGGTACGACCATACTATTTAAGTAATAAAACTGACATTCTATAGTACAAATAGTACAAAATAACAACAATAATAACTTAATTGGCACTCCTTGAATTAGCTATATCTTCAGCCAAGAATGGAAAAAACGAATAATAAAATTTCATCAAAATTGGACTTATTTTTTTTCGAGAAAACTTGGATTTTCTATAGCGTTATATGGGAGATACCGTTCATAAGGTGATTTTGAAAACAAAATTCTAACGAAAAACTTAATCATTTCCAACAAATCAGTCACACAAAGTTTTATCAAACTCGATCGTATTTTTTTTTTGAGAAAAATTGAATTAACTGTAAGGCTTATTTGGCAGGTTAATAATATTAACTTAATTTGAAAACATGAAAGACATAACCATTGGCTACAAATCCAGTATACGCAATTTGAGCAAAATCGATCGTATTTTTTCGAGAAAAATGGAATTGTTAAAGAAAATTGTAATTGTAAAAAATTGTAAAAAATGGAATTGTCTGTAACGCTTGTATGGCAGGTACCGTTAAAAAGTTAGGTCTGAAAACAAAAATTTGACGAAAAACATTAACGTTGTCAGCATATTAGTAATACGAAATTTCATCAAAACCGATCGTATTTTATTCAAGAAAAAATTCAATTATCTGTTACGCTTATGCCAGGTATATTAACATGTGCTTCTAGTTCTTGTGCTTCTACGGCTAAATTAAAACAAAAAGCCGTTGGTTGTGAAAGCACCTAAGAGTAACAAACATTAAAAATCATCTAAAACAAAAGAAGCTTCACAAAAATTAAACTGCTTCTCATCAAAAAATGTGTTGTCCTTATTTAGTTGAAGTGAAATGTATTTTAAATAATACATCGAACTGTTGAAAAAAAACTGTCGCTTTATTGATATTTTTGTTCGGTTTCAATTAGTTGAGTATCGTGATTTAATCAAATCAATTAATGTTTTGTCACTGCCTCATTGTTTTATGACGTAAATATTTGATCGGGCACTTCATATTTTTTCGACTGTCATAGAAGTTATTTTCAATAATAATAAAATACAAAATATTAATACTGTATTGTTTGGATAATAATAAAGAAAATTTTAAAATATCGATAGTACAAGTATTAATTTCATTGAATCAACTAATTTTATTTCTTAACAGGAGAAATGATTATTAGTTAAATTTTCCTTCAAGAATGAAGTGCTGAAAACAGCTTTTAAAAAAGAAACAGCTAGAAACTGCTGGAAAAGCCATGAGTTGTTGCATTTTTTTATCTATTAATTTTTCGCTATAGCTCCATCGTAGCAGGTATCAGAGGGAGTGAAACCTGCTATCGTTTTGCGATTGCACCCTCGTCAAACGAACTTGTAATTTCGCCATTATACCTACAGCAGAGTCTTTATATTCAGCTACCTTCTCTGGCTTCGAGTCCTCGATATTTTTAACCTGTATATTGCTTTTGATTGCTCTAAGACTTTCGTTAGCCGTAGTTAGACGTTGGAGGTACGATGCAAGATCTTTTTCCATGGGATCGAGTTCAGGCAAATCGTCCGTGTATCTTACTTTCTATGATTTTAAATACTCTGTCGTTTCATTTATTATTTTTGTTATCTATCTGCGATAGCCGGCGTGCACTTGGAGTTCCATTTTAATACGCTTAGAGTTATCAAACAAATATCTTTATTTTTTCAAACCAGGTACAGTCTTAATATGTCCCGGGTTTTGGCACGGTTTTCTCTCTATAACATATTTTTTCTTACGTTCTATGATAAAAAGGGTAAGGTATATTTTGTGGAGCGTTAAATTTGCTACAATTTTGATTTTTCAAGTATATGTTTGCATGTCTATTTGTTGCTGAGATATGGCGCTTTAAAAAAAAATAATTTTAAAATAATTAAAATTGAAAGTTACATATATCTCGTGGGAATTTCCCTCTCCCCTTGTTTTCGCATATTTTCTTATATTCTTTGTAGAGTCTTTAACTTCCCATAATTTAGACATTTCAGTTATGTTATTATGTCAATTCGTTATCGAGACAATTTTTCAATAATTTAATTGAAATTTGAAAATTTGAATTATGTACATTCAAAATTGTAGGAAATTTAACACTTTAAAAAAATATACCTAAACGCTTTTGCCTTATTGCTAGCCTTTGATCTTGGTGTATATACAGATGAATTATTGCGGAGAGGAAACCGGTTTTATGCCATACTTTCATACGTTTTAAACCTAACTCTTCGTTTCCCTCATCTAAAACCTCAGTTTTCCCCCGCTGGAAATCATCCTGTGTGTAAAGGCCTTTCTAAAATACATATTACTAAAGTCGAAACAAATTAAACTACTATCTTGATCTCTGTCAATCAATGCCCGACGCAATATTTTTACTATATATTTTCATCGACTTTGTTTCGTTATTTCTTTTATATAAACCGAACACTATATAAACGCGAAATGTTATGTACATAATGTATGTATGTTTTCAGTTTCATTTTAATACACAGTTTTTATAAGAGATTTATCATCAATTTGACACTTTTACGTGTTTTTTTTAGTAAGCATGTACCACAATTTACGGGATTGCATTTAAGCTCAATTAATAATGCAATTTCAATTGTTAAATTCTTAATTTTTATTTCCCTTTTTTACAATGAATACTTTTTTTGTATCAAAGAAAATTTTCTTACAACTTTAGGAATAATAACTAAATTATTTTCTAGTTTAAAGCAAAACATCATTTTGCATGGAATATTTGTTTCCTCTATGCAGGCATGTAAATATTTTGTATTCCATTTTAGACGTAAAATATTCGTTAATATTGGAAGACAGTAATTATTTCATGGTCCCTATAAGTAGGTACATATAATTTTACAATATTATAACAACAATTATTTTACACTTAATATATATATTTATTTACTTAAGTACTAAAATATTAACAAGTCTTTGTATAGGGTATATAAAATGTTATGCGATTGCTCAATATGTACGTAGTTCAAATTATTTAAAGCTAAATCCTAAGAAATTTTAGTTTAGTACTTTTCCAATCAATTTTTTTCTCAGAATAGATAATGTTTTTCTTTTGTCAAGCTTTTAGTAAGTTATTTATTGTTTTCAAACTGTTGTTGAAGGGGAAAGTTGGCAATTGATTAAAAAAATCATTTTGTTATTACCTGTTCTATTTTCATTTTTATATTTACAAACTAATGTATGGAACAATAGGCGAATTTATATATACTTAAGCGCTCACCCAGGCTCAGTTTTTTGACAGCAATAGAGTAAAATTTCTCAGAGAAACTTTGTTTATATATCCAATTCTGAGCATACGGAGATTTCGGAGACCTTAGAAATATAAACTGATGGGCTAATTTGTAATAGTCCGAGAGCTATCGACCGATTTTCGAACTTTATTTTGGCGTGCCAGAATTTTTGTCCAGTTATTGCTTCACTATTACTCATTAATGAATTATAATTATGGGTACCGGAAATGGCCGGTAAAGCCCTCCAGACTGCAGAAAAAATGGCACAAGAGCTGAGGAAACTCAACATTTTGTTGGGATGCAATATCCAACGGATCATTTCAAACTATATATACTTAAGAAGATCATTTTTTCGTGCTAAACTAACTTAGCAAAGTTGGGTAATTTCTTCTGCGCTTGGAGGGCTGTCTACTTGGTTCCTGGCCATCTTCTGTAGCCATAATTGTCATTCATTAATATTCAGGAGCGCCAAAATATTATCCGAAAATCGCTCGCTGGCTCTTCTACTATAAGTATTTCATCAATTTTGAACAAAATTTAAATTTGTTTACTAGATAATGTTTTTCCCCAACTGAGTAGGTACATGTTTACATTAAATTCTTAACCCTTATTACCATTAGCTACACTAAACTAAGACCGTAACTATTTTTTTTTTTTTTTTTATTCATTTATCTATATTTTTTTTGAGATGCCGGCTTACATAATAAATAAAGGACACGACTGGGGAATTCGGTTTCCCGTATCTGATAAACATTTGAGATCTCATTACACGTATCAAATTTGGTTGAAACCGTTGGAGCCGTTCTCAAGCAAAATAAGCTTTTCAACAACAGTTATATGGCAGGTGCCAGGTACAGTTATTTTTAAGCCTAGAACGCTAATAAAAAAGTTCGGGGATATTACCCTAAAAATACTATTTACCAGTTTGAAGCAAATCGGCCCAGCCGTTTAAGCTGTAGGTGCCGATACAGACAGACAGACAGATATATGGACGGAAAATATTGTCGGAACCAATTTTTTCGTCCTCTCTATCATCGTAATACCATGTTAGATTGTTAACTCAATTTTAGTTTTGCACGAATTCAGACTTGCCCTATACCTTTAGAGCAAGTAAAAAGAAGTTTTAAAAAGTGCTTGGACTAAAAAGAGCTAAGCGCTCACCCTTATTATGACTAACGAATATCAATTAATAGTTGATAAATTTTAAAATGCAATGTCTTATAACTAATGATAATGAATAACTTTTTTGGCCATTGAGAATAATGGTGACCGATGTACATTGAAAGGAAAGTGATAATTATTGGTGAGAAAGCTAATATTTGCCTAATTTTTGAATGAATTAAGTTTTAAAATACTTAATTTCAAAATTTATCAACTATCGGTTGATAGTTAGCAACCGCAACAAGGATGTTAATTAATTTGTTAATCATTGTTTTTTTTTATATAAAATTTAATTTCAAACATTTCTTTGGGCAAAAAGTTGAACACAAAGTTCTGTCCAAACTGACTAGAATTTTTCATAAAAAAAAACAATGCAACTTATTTTTTTTTTAATTTTCTTCGTAATTTTACTGATAAGTTTTTAAGCCTGTTGCATTTTTGTTTTTGCATTTGGAAGTATTCTAAAGGCAAGATTAGCAGTTTCACTTCTCTATTCCTGAGAAAGCCGTTTTTTATCATAAAATTGTATTTTTTTTATATTTTTTGTCTAAATAAGAATAAATAAACAATAATAATTCTTTTATGGATGAAACTTGGTTTCAATCTTATAATTTAATCCTTCATAATTTGCGCAACACAATATTTATTTTAGATGCCATGGTAATTAGGTAATATAAAAATATAAAATTAAAGTTTGTGCACAGCACTCTTAAAATTACCATTTATAGTTTAAAACATTTTAAAGACTTTTCTATATTTAAACTTATCACAATATAAACAAATTCTATCTTAAACAAACTTAAAATTCAGTATTTTTTAAACAATATCCATTGTCACTTGAAATTATCATTTGTGCTAGAGATTTTTGCTTCAAACGCTTAGATAGCGGTGGTACAAAGAGATCATAGTCCAATTGTGTTCTTGCTTCATCCAGATAAATTGTTTCATTGTCAGCTAGCTTTAAAATCTCCAGGACAATACTGCATAAATAGCCAACTAAAACAGTTAATAGAAAACCAAGAACTGACACAAAGAGATACGAGATTCTAAACAAGTAAAAGTATTCGGTGTTGATTTCGGGGTTTGCAGTTATTGTTTCTACTGAAGTAACATTAAAGTTAATACAAGCATTAGCTACAAGAGGCAAAACAGGTGTCGGTGGTTTTGGTTGACCGAATCCAATCCAAAACGAAAAAACAAAGCCGACTAATAGTCCCAATAAGGCTCCACGTTGGTTGGCTTTAGTTGTGAACATTCCAAGTGTAAAAAGACCCAACAGAGGACCTCCAACCACCCCAAAAATAGTCAGCGAAGCTTGTAGTACACCGCCCAGTGCTCCAGCACAGAACGCTAAGCCAACGCAAATCAGACCAAACACACATGCCATGATTTTTGAGGAAAGAGTAGTACTGCTCTCTAACATTGGCCTATTCAAGACTTTTTCACAAAACGGTTTGATATAGTCCTCTAAAGTAACGGCTACTAATGAGCTCACAGTCGAACTGACAGAAGATAGACTAGCAGAGAAGATCCCAGAAACGAAGAGTCCAGATAGTCCAGGATAGTTACCCATAGTATCTACCACAAACAACGGCATAAGTTGATCTCTCACCTTTGTTCTTCCTTGCAACACTGGATCACAGCCTTTGTAGTAATAATATATTGCTAGGCCACTAAATAAAGTTGAAAAACTTATCGAACTTAAAATAGGTAGATTCCACCAAAGAGCCCGTTGGGCACCCTTCAAACTCTTAACGGACATCAAGCGTTGAACTTGACCTTGATTGATGGCATACAAGCTAAGATAAGTAACGGATCCTCCAAAGAGCAATGACCAGAAACTATGACGAATTGTCGGATCAGGAGTAAATACATCAAAATTCAAACGTCCATCGGTAGCAGCCGTGTCCCAAATTGCTTTAAATCCATCCCCTTTGAATGCAGAACACAATATCACACAATAGATTGCAGCAAACATTAGAATCGACTGAAACACGTCCGTAACTAGAACTGCCTTCATGCCACCTAGTGTGGAGTAGAACGTACACACCAATCCAAGAGTAAGGATTGCAGTTGCCTTACTGATCCCAGTTACAGCCTCCAGTGCCAAAGCTGGAGCGTAGAGGACGATTCCCATATACAAAATCATCTGCACGGAAAACGCGATGGAAGCCACAAGTCTAGTCGTGAACCCGAATCTTCTTTCCAAATATTCATACACGCTTGTATTTTGCATATTATAAAATACAGGTAGAAACAAATAGGCGGCAATAGGAGTACAAACGACATATGATACATTTATCCAAGCAAACATGGTCCCATACTGATAGCTTTCCATGGAAACTCCCAGCAGTGTTATTGCCGACATGAAACTGGCCATCAAACTGAATGCAACTGGCCATGCCGGCATATTTCCATCGGCCAAAAGGTACTCCTTAGTTGTTTTTTGCCTGCCGCCGGTCAGCCGATAGTAAACACCAATAGCAGCGGAGATAGCAAGCACGAGAAAAAGAACTAAATAATCCCATAGTGTGAAAAATGACATGGTGCGAGGTCAAAAGAATTTACAAAGTAGGAACATTCAAAACTTCGATTCAACGTCACAAATTGGTGGCCAATATATTAAATGACGTGGTCAATTTACACAATCAGCGATTTTCATTTAGAAATGCACTGAAATCAATTACTGAAATCGCGAAATGATTTGAAGAATTAAAGGTCGGCGATACTGAGTTATGACGTAGATTTGTTCGCTATAATGGTTGATTTATTTACACATTGCGAAGTATACAGCCACTGAAATAAATTAGTAGATTTGGTTTATTTTGTATTCTTTAGTTAGATCTTAGATGGATGCACGTAATCATTTTCACGCGTAGTTTATTATATTGTCATGGGATAGTAGCTTTGATTTCAATTTTCAAGTACAAAATTACAATTACAAACTAAAATTTTAACATGATTGCTTCTCTCTAGGAATTAATCACTCGATTTCTTCAATTCCTCTTCTGTTCTGACCGAATGCTGAGAAATAAAAAAACGAATGAGCTTGAGTTGAGAGAGTTGATGTTGAACAGTTGAACTTGAAAAAAAACTTCGACTTTTTTGACGTACATGTTTTTGAAGTATGTATTCCAATTTCCAATCGAAATTTAAAGCTTTAAAGCTTCTAGCTTCCAATAAAGTGGAAATTCCAACAGCTGTGGGATATTCTAGAGATGAGTAAAGTTGTTTTCTATAAAAGGCCATCTAAATAAAAATAAGATTTTCACTTTACTCATTATGGTAACGTAGGTGTTTGACTACACGGCATATGATAAAAGATTTACTTCGAGTGGACGTTCGGAGGGCCCCCCGAGTGAAAAAATCCTTCCTAAATTGGTCGATTGGCTGTTCGGAGTGATGTTTGGGAGTGCTAATTTGTCTTCCTGAATTGAATTGGGAGTGTTGGGAGTGCTGTCACAATTTACTACCACATATATATTGTTTACATCGATCATAAGCCATATAAAACAAAACGCGCAGTGTGTTTTCATTTCTTTTTTATGTTTCAAGAACTTAAATAATAAATGTTAATAAGGAACAAATATTGGAAAACACATTTTATCTCGTTTTTGCTTCGTTTGCGGTTACAAAAAATAAATGTAAACAATATTTGGTCATGCACAATTGAAAAGGGAGTGTTTTTAATAATACATTGGAATCAAATTTTCCTCCTCTTCGGAGTGAAACCACTCGAATATGACATTATTGTCACTTTAGCTGAGTAAAGTCTCATTTGAGCATTTAGTTTTTATAAAATAAAATTTTGGATGAATAAAACAGAAGTTTGTGAGATTTTGCTTGAAAAACGATGAGCATGCTCCCGAGGTTGCTCATATAACTTTGTTCATTCCTAAATATAAGGTTTTAATGGTGAGGGCTACGGATTTAATTAATTTTTTTGTGGAGAAAATACAATTCCAGCATTTTTATACATAAAGTGGCATCTGAACTCCAAGTTATGGGTGGAAAATGCAAGCAAGTGCTATGAACTTGCATTTTTTTTATAAGTGACTCATACATTGTGATATTTCTCACTGCAATGCTTCCGTTTGGAAAAATGCACAAATCATGCATGGCTGTCGTTTAGAATTAAAAAAAATGACCTACACTGAAATCGAATACTCGGGACTAGTTGGACGACAGTCTGCATACATTAAAACCGATATCGGACGATCTATAGTCACAATAAACACAACAAATATGTACAAAACAATTGCATACAATTGACTGCAAATATAAAATATTTACAACAAAAATAATTTTTCACAATCTATAATTATTTTTTGATGTTTATTCGAATAAAATAACTGACAGAAAATTCAAACAAGTTCGAATTTGTCGGTTGAACGGCATTTCTACAATCCTTGGCCGTCATCGACCGATGCCGGCTAATTGCCTGAACACAATAGCGACGGTGCTGGAACTGGAGCTGCAACTACTGGAATAGCTGTCAAAATATTGAATACACGCAAATCCAATGTTACGAACACAACGCGATGCAACTGTAACTGGAGCTGGCAAGCAGTGTACGCGCTCTCATTCTTTTACGTATATTGGATTCAATCGGCCGATGACGGGTTTGGTATACGTGAGCCGTTATGCTGTTATTTTTTTTTTGCCACAGACATATAAAATAAAATGCACGACTGGGTCGTACGAACTTGCTCTTGTAGCAAACTATGGGACTAAAAAATTTAAATTTATAAAATTCTGAAGAAAGTTCGAAAAATATCAAAAAAAAAAAAGGACTTAACGCGATATCAAGAAATCTGTGACGAATTTAAAATGAATCGGCTTAACCGTTAACAAGTTATGGCCAAATTCTCCAATATGTGCAATTTTAGCCAAAAACCTGAAGTCTACTGCAAATATAAAGTACAACAAGTTTTATCAAAATCGTTGGAACCGTTTTTGAGAAAATTTGAGCAAACTAAAACCGTTATATGGAAAGTATCCGTTATAGCCTGACTAAAACAAAAATTCGTATTTCTCCTTTAGGGAATCACCAAAAAGTGCCACATACGAAATTTGAACAAAATCCGTCATACCGTTTAGGCTATGTCAGTGAACAGACAACCAAACATACTCACATACGCACATTCGCTCAGACAGACCGACGGACGGAACTTTTGTAGGCTTCTCAGTATCGTAATGTCAGTTTTGATTAAAACCCCGGTGGTAGCACCTTTAAGTTGTTTTGTTGTTAAATTAATCAATGAAAAAGTAATAAAACTGACATTCTAGTACGATTAGTACAATATAACAACAATAACCCTGATTTGTTTGTTTACACGAAACCAATACTTGCCCTATTGAGCAAGTAAAAATCCCACTGAGAGCACAAAATGCAGTTTGAGTTATTTTTACACCTCCCATACGATTTTTTTCCTTGTCTCACTCAACCCAACCTACTGGCTCTATCTTTTTGTCACACCATCTACAAAAAGCATATTCAACTGAAATTTTCTTGAGCCAAAATAAAATTTAAAAATGACCAAACTTTTGTTTACTTTGAAAATGAATTTATTTTTCCTTAAAATTAATTACATACATTTGATTTATGCATTTTGTTTTCATAAAAAATAAAGCATAATAAATAACCAACTCGCTAAAAAAATCTATCCAAAATAATGTCTCAACCCCAACCCAGCTCCAAAATTATTTCTCGGAAGTTGACCGCCTCCAAACTGCCTCCAAACCGCCTCCAAAGTGCCTGGATGCTGTTCCTATCAGATCAAATGACGTTTGCCTATTGGCTGACTTCCAAAGGTTTGCCTTTGCTGCCAAGTCTAGGCTGTTTATATCTAGTTGCGGTATTCTGCTTACAGGCTCCATGACCTGCAGCATGGTTGTAGTTAAGTCCGCCGCCAACACGGTCAAAATTAAATTTATTTTCCATATTTGTCAGGCTGTGAAAAGCTGTCGCATCGAACTTATTTACATTAAGGGTACTCATCTAACGACGTAAAACGACGGAAACGATATACTTTTCCGCCGTGTCGGAAACGAGCTGTCAAATTTTGAATGGGGAAATTTTCCCTCGGAAGATATAAACTTTCATCACCAATTCGATGCGGAAAGTGACGATGTAAAGATGAAAAGAAGTAAAGTAGCCATTTTTGGTGACATTTCACCAAAGCGGGAAAATTGCAAATTTTACCCTTTAAGAGCCTTTTGCAGTAGGAAATAGTCTTACAAATGTTCCAAAAATTAAGAAAGTGAGAATGAAAAAAAAAAAATATGTAAAAACAAATGATAAACAAAAATTCAAAGTAGCTCACTCAATATCTTTCATCGCCATTTTGTCCAGTTTTAAGATAATATTGACGTCATAATATGATTTATGCCAATTTACGTCAACATGTTTTCATGGGGCGTTCATGAAAACGTATGATATAAAGTTTCGTTTTTACAAAAACTTTTATAAGAACGCTCATGCGTTCTTATCAAGAAAAGCACCCGTTGTAACAGGGCCCCTTAGAGTGTTGCCATTTGCAAACACACCCCCACCGATATTAGCATCTTCATTTCCAAAGCGTTTAACAGCTCCGATGTTAGCATCATGCCCTCCGGCAGGATCGGTTGACACGGATCCTGCAATTTAAGCAGTTGTTCCGGCAATTATGCATATTAGCAGTGAAGTTGCAAACAAGAAGAGTTTCATTTTATTTTGTATGAATAAATTCGAACAAGAAGTTAAACCAAAGCTTTAATTGATGAGAGTTCCCTAATGCGTTTGCTTCTTTGATTCGAAAGTACCTATTTATACTCGAAAAACCCATGCCTGGCAGATTTTGTATAACCCCTAACCGAATAGTATTTTTCTCAGTGATTCAAATTCGCAATTGAATAGATTCGAAATGGACACAAAGCGAAAATTAATTAGGAATACATATCAGGATGATAAGAATATCTTAATGATAAGAACATTTTGTAATGATGTTCAACTGCATGACCTCTTAGTGGAAGAACCAGTCTTAGTTTTTTTTTAATCTAAACTAGCGATACTATGAAAATTAGGATTAGATGTTGCGTGATTTACAAACTACTTAAGCCTTTATGTCAAAAATGAATACAGTCTTGTTAAAATTATAGCAGAACAGAATAGTGAACAAATATCAGCAAACAAAATTTAGTCGAGATCATATTTTTGTTTAAAAAAGTACAATTTAAATCCACAATGTTCATAGGTACACACAAAAAATGTCTGCGTTTTCTGCCAGTTTGAAAAAGGCGATATGAGATTTCTTTTGGTCAAGTAATTTTTTTTTTTAGTTTTATGAGAAAAAATATTTTCAACATGTCTCACAAATGTTTTTGACAGATCTATCCCACAAAGAGTTATTGAAAATAAAGGGTCAACATTTTGGGGATGAAAATCATTTTCAACGATCAAATAAAATAAAATTTATATATTAACCTTAAATGTTCCTACAATGCAAAATAATTAAAATATATCAATGTATACAAAGCTGATATTATGTACATATATGCAGCAAATTTACTATTTTTTCATGATCTTCCTCATTTTGATTTCTGTTTAAAAACAAATTATAATAATTTTTTTCTCATGGAAAATTAAATATTTGCTGCTTAATATGAACTGTTGACCAAAACTTTGAATATACACCAATGTCGGGAATTTAAAGTTCTACCGAAAATGAACAAAATTTTATTATGTTCAGATCAACGGTATGCGAGATAATCGTTTTTAGCCAAAAACTTTTTGTGGGAAAGATCTGTCAAAAATATTTGTGAGACAAAGTTGTAGAAAATATTTTTCCTCATAAAATTAAAAAAAGTAAATTATTATACGACAGTCGATTAAAAGAAAATATATTATATTATTCGGCCCTATCACATGCCCCATCGGATGAATTTCGGACTGAGAATGACAAAAATAAAACATCGTAGATGGCTTCTTAATAAAAATTTTGAGACTTAATTTGCAATTTACAATTACTTAAAGCATTTATCCTTAATGGCATTGCAATATGATCATACTAGTATATAAAATATAGTGGATTATTTTTGCGATTTGTAGTACGAAATCGTTCCGACGGGGCCTGTGATAGAGTTGATTATCTCTACTTCATTATTTTTTGTAAGTTGTATATGAATATAATGAAAACAATATTCATATAACCGTTACATATATAGCATCTATTCTCTTTGTTTTCTTCTTTAATTGTTCAATAGGGCAATTGGTTTCCTCTAAAAAAATGTCGAGGTTGTAATTAAACCTGCCATTACAAAAATAGAGAATCATTAAACAATAAGTACACAATATTTTTTGTAGTATATATTTCTCAATATGTACTGTACCATACTATATACATATATGTACTTGTACCTAATTTTTAAGACTTTTAAAAATCATTTGAATTTTTATTTCTGCAAAAAGTTCAAAATGCGGGAATGCACTTTATAAAAAATATAATTTTGGCGTAGAAAACACATGTAGAAGAAATCGCTTTTATTCAAATTCTCTAAATACCCGCACACTCTTTATTTTAATTAAATATTTATTTTAAACGTAAAGGCTTTAGTAATTAAAAACAAAATCGAATACTGATTTTCATAATCTCAATCAAGACACTTATTGTAGTTTCAAAATAATAATTATAGCGCCACCCGAAAAAGGCAAAACAACGTCTTCCGGGTATGTTAGTTTTATGTAAAAACCATCGTATTGTTAAATTTTCATTATTTGTTAATAAATTCTTGCTTGATACTAATATAATATATCTTGTTCTGGTACATACATACTATCGCACAAGTTTTGATTCAAAAAGAAAAAAAATACCAAGACTGGTTCTTCCCCTATCCACTAAGAGGTCATGCAATTGAACTCCATCACAAAATGCTCTTATCATTAAAAAGAATTACAGATGCTGATATGTATTCCTAATTAATTTGCGCTTTGTGTCCATTTCGAATCTATTCAATTGCGAATGTGAATCACCCCAGAAAAAAATCTATTCTGTCAGGGGATATACAAAATCTGCCAGACATGTGTTTTTCGAGTATAAATACTTTTGAATCAAAGATGCAAACGCATTAAGGAGCTCGCATCAACTAAAGCTTTAGTTATCTACTTGTTCAAATTAATTTATACAAAATAAAATGAAACTCTTTTTATTTGCAATTTCACTGCTCATATGCATAATTGCCCGAACAACTGCTCAAATTGCAGGATCTGTGTCAACCAATCCTGCCGGAGGACATGATGCTAACATCGCAGCTGTTCAACGCTTTGGAAATGAAGATGCTAATATCGGTGGGGGTGTGTTTGCAAATGGCAACACTCTAAGGGGCCCTGTTACAACGGGTGCTTTCCTTGATGCCAACAAGTAATATTGAAATATTTTATAAAATCTTGCATGAGTGTTCTTATAAAAGTTTTATATTTCATCAGGAACGGCCATGGACTTTCGCTGCAACATACAAATACCCCAGGATTTGGAAAAACATTTTCTCAAAACGGACATGTTAATTTGTATAATGACAATGTAAATAAGTTCGATGCGACAGCTTTTCACAGCCGGACAAATATGGAAAATAAATTTAATTTTGACCGTGTTGGCGCCGGACTGAATTACAACCATGCTGCAGGCCATGGAGCTAGTTTGTCAGCAAGCAGAATACCGCAACTAGATATGAACAGCCTAGACTTGGCAGCAAAGGCAAACCTTTGGAAGTCAGCCAATAGGCAAACGTCATTTGATCTGACAGGAACAGCATCCAGACAGTTTGGAGGCGGTCAGCCTCCGAGAAATAATTTTGGAGCTGGGTTGGGATTGACACATTATTTTGGATAATTTATGTTTAACGAGACTTTTGTATAATGGTTATTTATGTATTTATGTATGTATTAAGTTGTTCAAAGGAAACAAAATATTTAAATTAAATTAATGTAATGAATTATGAATTTTTAAGTGGGGATGATGAAACTGGTAAAAATTGCATATTGCATTGGCATGTACCCTTCAAGTTCGTTTTGTTATTGCCGGTTGTAAAATCGTGGTTCAAAGTGGTTTAAATTCTTAAACCACTGATTTCCATAGACAATCTGCTAAAATCGGTGGATTAAAAACTTGAACAACGATTTTACAACTCTGTCCTAATGTTTATTTGGAACGAGCTTTTAGGAAAAATAAATGTCTTTTCATAATGCTTCATCCAAATCCACATGCATGGATTTTTTAACTTGCTTAGAACATTAACATTAACTGCGGCAGTTTTTTTTTCAGACAAACCGTTCTCAGGAATATTTGAAAAATTTAACAAGAACGCTATATTTATCGCTACAAAGATGAATAGGCAAGTAGATTCCACTGTGTCCGATTCGATGAGCTTACTCGCCGTTATCAGTCTGAACAATCTCAAACAATCGATTTAAAAATTAAACTTAAAGTTGGTTTCTCTTACCACGTTATCGTTGTGAAGATTATATTCTCTCGATGAGCTCTTTGGACAGTACAAATATATCTAAACGAAAACTTCACATTTCTCTACGATATTTTAAATGATGTGAAGTTTAAAGATCATTGTGGTAGCTAGTACGCAGTTCTCGCATCTCGATATGCAAGCTTTTCTTCGGTACACCGGTACACAGCTTTAAATTTTGGTACAGTACCGGTCATTCCGGTACAGGTGGTCAGCATAAGTATGCACCAGCTAATCTGCAAAATATGGTTGGAGGAAAGCATGCCCGATGAATGGAAATTTAGCATCGTTAGCCCGATCCTGAAGAAAGGTGATCCTCTGAACTGCACCAACTATAGAGGCATTAGTCTTCTTAACATCGCATACAAGGTCTTCTCTGCCGTAATAAGTGAACGCACTTCACCATCTTTTCATCGATTAGAAGGCCGCGTATGACAGCATCTATAGAGACGAATTATACAGTCAATGTCTATTTTTGGCATCCCTACCAAACTCGTCCGTTTGTGCAGGATGGCGATGGAGAACTCACGCTGTTCCATTAAAGTTGGTAAAGACCTCACCGACACCTTTGATGTCAAGAATGGATTTAGACGAAGCGATGCAATGTCATGTGACTTCTTTAACATCATCCTTGAAAGAATAGTGAACAATTCTCGCGTCAACACCAGAGGCAAAATCTTTCAAAAGTCCATCTAATTACTCGCGTACGCCGACGATATTGACATAATGGGAAGAACAAAGCGTGACGTCAGTGGTGCTTTCGTGAGTATTGAGAAGGAAGCCAAGAAAATGGGTTTATCGGTGAATCAAGACAAGACCAAATATATGCTGTCAACAAGAAAGGACACCCAACACCGACGTCTAGGACAAAACGGTTCCGCTATCAACTCAGTGAATAACACCAGTGTTGAGATTCAACGAAGAATTACTCTTGCCAATCGCTATTTCTTTGGACTAAGAAGGCAACTGAAGAGCAAAGCCCTCTCTCGAGCAACGAAAGTGTCCCTTTATAAGACACTTATCATCCCGGTCCTTATTTATGGTGCAGAAGCATGGAAATTACTAAAGGTGAATGAAAACGCTTTAGGCTGCTTTGAAAGAAAAATTATCCGTTTGATGTATGGTCCTATCTGCGTAAATGGGGAATGGAGAAGAAGATATAACACCGAAAGTGAAAAGCCAAAGACTAAGATGGCTCGGTCACATAGAGCGATTGGACACCAATGCTCCGGCCCGGATTGCCTTTGAATCCCCGTGGGACTGCGCAGTATAGAAGGACAGCGTAGCGTGGCGTACGCAAGTGGAAGAGGACCTCATCAACCAACTTGGCGCGCAAAACTGGAAACAGCTAGCTAGAAACCAACCCGCCTGGAAGAAGCTTGTTGATTTAGGCCCTGGTCCACCCCGGACTGTAGCGCCACCTTAAGTATGGAAGTAAGTAAGAAGTTTAAAGATTGCGAGAAACTTGAAACAATTTTAACAGCAAGAACTGACAACGAGGCTTTAAACAAAGGAATGAAATTAATATTATTAATTTTTAATAAATTAATATTAAAAACAATGAAAAATAAAAATAAACAAAGAAACATTTTTTAATATCCATATTTTGTAAAATTATTTTTCGATAATCTTTAATAAGTATTGAATAAAACTCTTAAATATATTAATGTTGATTTGTATGGTTTTCATTCTTTTGAACGTTGGGGGCGGCAAAATTATGATTTGCATAGGGTGGCAAAAGCCCCAGGTTCTGCACCATACCATACCAATTATGCGAACCTGCGGGTTACATAGTCATTTAAAAAAAAAGAAAAAAAGCTTGTGAGTGTAGTTTCTTTTATTTTGAGAATTAAGATGTCATTTCCTCGGACCTTATTCACTCCACCTAGTCATCTGCTTTGATAATAAATGAACCCTATTAATCGATAGACTGCG
Source organism: Baccha elongata (assembly GCA_951217065.1). Taxonomy (NCBI): domain Eukaryota; kingdom Metazoa; phylum Arthropoda; class Insecta; order Diptera; family Syrphidae; genus Baccha; species Baccha elongata. The sequence goes on along the minus strand of OX578272.1, from coordinate 193,980,787 downwards.
CATGAAAATTTTAAATCATATTGAGAGCAAAGCAAAGGTGCATTGAAATAATGCATTGCTCCTCCCTGCTCAAAGTAGGGTTCGGAGTGGGTGCGCTTTAAGGTTTATACATCTTAATTCTATAGGTCTTAATTCTTTTATGTCTTAGTTCTTATTTCCATTTTAAAAAAGAAGTTTCTTTTATGTTGAGAATAAAGATCCGCAGGAATTTATTCCGCGGGTCATATCGCACTGCACCTATATTCAAACTGGCACCCACCCCAAATTCCATAGTGAACCAAAGCAGGGTCTTAATACTTTTTCGTGTTCATTCTTATTGTCATTTTAAAGAGGAAAGAGTGTAGTTTGTTTTATGCACCGGACACTGAAGAGGTCTTAAGCTTTGACCCTCAATATTATTTAAAATTTGCTGGCACAGCCTATCACTAAAGGGATTTTATTTTTAAAATTGACTGCAAAGCATATAATTTGGTACAATCAAAAAAAGGCGCGAGGAAATAATATCCGTGGTATCTTATTTCTCAAAATAAAAAAAAAACTACAGCCATAAGCTTTCTTTTTTTTACTTGCTATTGTAGGTACTATAAGGCAAGTTTTGTATTCTTAAAATAAAAAGTTTTGAGATAACAATCAAACATATGACATAACGATGATAGAGAACACGAAAAAAGTAGTTCCGAAAATTCTGTCTGTCTGTCTGTTCGTCTGTCAGTCTGGATGTTTCGACACCTACATTCTAAACGGTTGGGTCGATTATCTTCAAACTTGGTACTCTGCATTTTTAGAGTAATATGCCCAGGCGTATTTTTGATTTTTATCCTAGGTCTGAAAATAACGATACCTGCCATATGAACGTAACAGATAATTCAATTTTTCTCAATAAAAATATGATCGATTTTGATAAAATTTAACATGACTGATTCTTTTGAAAATTATGATGTTTTTCGGCCAAAAATTTTTTTTACAACTAGATTTGTAATGGTACCTGCCATACAAGCGTTTTAGACAATTCCATTTTTCTCGTAAAAAAACGATCGATTTTTATAAAATTTCGTACAATTTGCAGCCAAAGGTTGTTTTTTATTTTTTCAGAATAAGTTTACATATTAACGGTACCTGGCAAATAAGCCTTAAAGACAATCCAATTTTTCAAAAAGTCTATAGTTTCCAAGAAATTTGCAAAAAATGAAATTGAATTTTGACCTCTTTCCCCCAATTAACACTTTAACCCCGGTTAAAATTTAGGGTATTTTGTAGAGTTTGGTCAATACAGCAAAACAAGTCTTCAAAAATTTTGCTTTGTCGGAATTTTCAAGGAGTAAAAATCTAGTTTTAATGGACTAAAAAGTACGAAAAATTATTAATTTAAGTATCAATATATGTACGTGTGTGTATATATTTTTTTCACTATCAGATCCTGCTCATAAGGAGCTTAGAGCAAGCTTCAGCTTATGAACAAAGATTTGCCAACACATTATATGTGTTCCCCTGGCTCATCACTTAGTGCTGTTAGTTGTTAGTAATGAAAAACAAATCACTACCATAACACAAGCACTATAATACAATAAAACATATAATTTAACAATACAAAATACATAAAACATGAACTAGAAGCGTGGAGCACTGGTTTTAAGTACATTTTTAAGATTTATTTTATGGTCATTAAAATCAATAATTTTAGAATTTAAGTATATTATTTTAGGATGTGTTTAATTTAACATAAACATCTTGTTATGCTTAACAGAAAATGTTTTAAAATGATAACATATAAGGTTAAATAATTGTAGTTTAGTTTGATAGCATATATACATATGTATATTCCATTAAAATTTCCGATTGAGCCCTAAACCAAATGAAGTATTCTTCCGTCCATCGAACGCACCACCAAACGTTCGAGACGTGCCACCTGTCAAATCTAATCGTGTCATGTTGTCTGGTGATTTCCAAAGATTAGCCGATCCACCCAGGCCAACAGTAGTACCTCCAATTTGTGGAATCTGACTTGCAGTCAAAGAAGCTGAATGGCCGTTGACATGGCCGTAGCTCACTCCCGCTCCCATAGTTTGATATTTAAAGCCACTGTCCATTTTCGTATGGCTATGGAAAGCATTTGCATCAACTCGGTTAATCCCATCGTGATGCAAATTTACAGATCCATTTCCAGTTAAGGTATTCCCCATTCCAGGTGTGTTGGAATGTTGGATTCCAAGACTATGATTGTTTCTGCAATTTAAAAAATTCTGTTATCATGTACGAAGATTATCCCAGAATTACTCACTTTGTATAATCTGCAAATGCTCCTGTCGTAACTGGTCCACCGGATGCACTACCCGATGCAAACACTCCTGCTCCTGCATCTCCAATTCTGTTGGATCCAACTACAGTTGCTATTCCTTGGCTCGACAATGATCCTATTAAATAAAATCACTCACGTTTACTAAAAATTATATTTTTTTTTTCGTAAAAACTAACCATCCAAATTCATTATGATGATTTATGAGGTTGCTTTGTTGCTTGTTGAAGAAAGACTTTTAAATGAAAATTTAATCTTGCGGACTGCAGTTTATATACGAATTCAGATCACAAGTAATTCATTTAATACCAAAATGTTTATATATCGAATATACCACAAACGGGGCTTCCCTGAAATAATAAAGGAAAAGATATCTATACAAAAGTGATTGGACAATATGAGTAAGCGGAGCGTGGACTTTATGCATTGGAAGACAGAATGGGGGGATTTTCTTCTTGTATAATATTTACTTTATACTAAAATTAGATATTTCGTTCTTATCAAATGGTTTTGAATTGGATTCTTTGTACAAACATAAAGATATATCCATGAGTTTTTCTTGGTCAGTAAAATTTTGAAATTAAGATTTTAAAAAATGCAAAAGAACTTTATATTATAAAAAGAAGGAACATTTTTTTATTTTAAATAGGGTTAAACATGGAGTCAGGGGTTTGAGTAGCTACACGTTAAACTATCAAGCAAAACAATAACTTGCTTAATTGTGAATACAATACGGTAGCACTCATAATCATAAGAGTAGTTTATAGATATATAAACTTATAAACAGATCCCATTTACATGCCCAATTTTAATTCGGATTTCTTCAAATAGTGTTTTTGTAACGAAATCTACAGAAAGTACAGAACAACGAAAGCACGTGTCCTACTTACTTACTTAAGGTGGCGCTACAGTCCTAGGTGGACCAGGGCCTCAACCAACAAGCTTCTTCCAGGCGGCACGGATTCTAGCTGGCTGCCTCCAGTTTCGCATGCCAAGTTTGTTGAGGTCCTCTTCCACTTGCGTGAGCCACCTGCTACGCCGTCTTCTATACTGCGCCGTCCTACGGGGTTGGATTCAAAGGCCATCCGGTCCGGAGCATTGGTATCAATTCCCTCTATGTGACCGAGCCACCTTAGTCTTTGGCTTTTCACTTTTGTGACAAGGTCAGTGTCGCTGTACAGCCCGTATAGTTCGTTGTTATATCTTCTTCTCCATTGCTATTTACGCAGATAGGACCATAAATCACACGGAGAATTTTTGTTTCAAAGCAGTCTAAAGCGTTTTCATCTACCTTTAGTAATGTCCATGCTTCTGCACCATAAATAAGGACAGGGCTTATAAGTGTCTTATAAAGGGACACTTTAGTTGCTCGAGAGAGGTCTTTGCTCTTCAGTTGCGATTGGAAGAGTAATTCTTCTTTGAATCTCAGCACTGGACGGACTTTTGAAAGATTGTGCCTCTGGTGTTGAATTTTGCACTATTCTTTCAAGGATGATGTTTAAGAAGTCACATGACAGTGCATCGCCTTGTCGAAATCCATTCTTGACATCAAAGGTATCGGTGAGTTCTTTACCGACTTTGATGTAGCAGCGTGAGTTCTCCATCGTCATCCTGCACAAACGGACGAGTTTCGTAGGGATGCCAAACTAGACATTGCTCTGTATAGTTCGTGTAGATGCTGTCATATGCGGCCTTGAAATCGATGAAGAGATGGTGGGTATCGATTTGAAACTTCTGGGTTTTTTCCAAGATTTGCCGTTGCGAACATTTGGTCGATGGTAGAAGTTCCTGGCCTAAAGCCACACTGATATGGACCTATCAGGTTGTTGACGAATGGCTTCATGCGCTCACATAGTACGGCAGAGAAAATCTTGTATGCGATGTTAAGAAGACTAATGTCTCTGTAGTTGTTGCAGTTAAGAGCATCGCCTTTTTTCAGGATCAGGCAAATAATGCTGAGGTTTTATTATTTGAGCATGCATTCCTCAGACCATATTTTGCAGATTGGCTGATCGTGCATACTCCTAACCAGTTCATTGCCAGCCGCTTTTAAAAGCTCGGCGGAATGGCCATCAGCTACAACAGCTTTATTGTTCTTAAGTTTAGATATAGTTTTCTTCACTTTATCTAGGTCAGGTGGGCAGAATGGTTGGCATGCGTCGTCCAGGTGGAATGGTGCAGCCTGCATAGGAGCGGAATTAGGATCATCATCGCCGTTGTATAATTTGCAGAAATTATCTTTCCATATCTTCAGCACCGACTGCGATTCTACTATGATGTTCCCATGGTGGTCCTTGCAGGCTTCAGTTCGGGCCTTGTAGCCTTGTGATGTTCTTTTTTACCTTTTGGTAAAACTTCTGAACTTCATTCCTGTTATGGCATCCCTCTATTTCCTCGATCGCGCGCTTCTCATACTCCTTCTTTTTTTTCTGAGCAGGCGATGTCCCTCTTTACTCTTCTGCACGTAGAGCTCTCGCGTTGCTCTAGTCCTTCTTTGAAGCGCCGCTTTGTGTGACTTAATACTTTGGAATTACCGTTAAGCAGGTATGGTCTTCGTGGTTGCCACTTTTTTAAATTCTTAAAAAATATGCAGTGCAGTTAGAATTCTGTAAAAATATGCATGTATTCTTAGAATCCATAGATAGATTATATCGAAGAATTAGATTTTTAAAACCTTAATTGTTTAAATTTAAATTAAAATATTAATTTTTTGTTTCTTTTTTTGTTTCATACACTTTAACGTCCGTTAAACTATTTAAGGCCTATAACGAAAACTCCAAAAAAAAACCTTACGCTGACCCTAAAAACTTTATATACCAACTAACAGACAGACACACAGGCAGAATTTCCAAACTCACTTTTTTCGACTTCGTTATCATTGTAATGACATATTTGATTACTATCTCAAAATTTTTTTTTTGCACGAATTCATAACTTGCCTATAACCTAGAATCGAAAGTAAAAATAAATTGATTAGGTTTTCTTACAAATTGGGCCATAAATTGATAACGGCTTATAGACCAGTCATCAGGTAGTTTTAGGTGGAAAAAGGTCGGAGGTCCATAAAATTTTCAGATGTTATTTTGGGATGGTTGACTAAGATTTTCTCAAGTCCTTAAGGACCCTGTGTTAAAAGAGGGGAGGGGGAAACTGCAAAAATTTAATTTTTTCCGGTTTTTCCTCTATAACTTTTTTTTCTTTCATTTCATGGACCTCTTTTTTTCCTACCTGCCGACTGGATTATAAACCGATTCTATTTGAATTTGGTATGGAATTTAAGTTAATTATTCAGCACATAGTGGCTGCATAGTGGTTTTTGGCTAAACAAACGTCTAATAATAGCTGCCATACAACTTGATCTCACGTTTAGCCCTTTTCTGATATTTTTGCCCTTTGAACATTTTTTTTTTAATCCCATAGTTTGCTACAAAAGCAAATTAGTGCGACCCAGTCGTGCATTTTATTTAATTTCAGAGATTTTTAGTAATTTTTTTGGCTGATAACTAAATAAAATTGTACTCAGTTTTCGAAGAACTGGCCAACGCTGGGTAATGGTACCTACATTATATAAATTATTGGTGTTGTTGTGTAACATAAAGAGACGCTCTTAAAGCTAATACAACTAATTTTTAGGCTAACGATAAGAAAAAAATGCATTTTCTTAAGAAAAATATTTATCTTGTGTTTACTTACTTCAATACTGCACACAAAAATTCCCACATTCTGCCTTACAATTCAGGAGGCCGGATCACTAACAGAGCAAGACAAATACTCTTCTTTATTGTTGCAGGGAATCCCCGTCCGTTTGTTGTATATTCTATGCGCTCCACACAATTTTAATCAAACAAATTGGTTATCTGGATCCGTAAATAGACATCGCGGGGAGAGGTCGAAACAGTGAGACACTTTTTTTGAACAGAAATATCTCCGAACTCCTTTGAGCTTTCAAAATGATTTTTTCATTGTTTATTAAGAAACATTTCTCCTGCATGAATAAAAAAAACTTACACATGAGGCAAATTGTTGCAGAAGGTCAAACTGTCTCACTGTTCGTTGGGGGTCCGAGGAGTGAAACAGCGTCGATCGAACAGTGGAACCGTACAACAACTTAAATAAATATTCTTCTAACAACATTTATAACAAATAATATCAATTCCACATCTATTGACATATTTGAATTTTATTTATTTAAATAATAAAAAACAATAAGAACATGTTTTTGATAAATAACGATAAATTAATAAAATAAATAATATATTTATATATATGTATATATATAATGATATGTAAAAATCTATACATTTATATTTAATATATATGCATATGTAGATGTAAATAGATATGTCTCACTGTTCGTTCTTTGCATCTGGCTCAGTGTTCAGTTTTTGTTATTTCCAAAAAAAAAAAAAAAAATTGGTCGAAAAACTGGAAAGGCTTTCATAATTATTTTACCTAGAACAAAAGAACACAAGCATAGAAAAATTGCAAGTTGTTGTACAAAATTTCGCAAGACAAAAAAAATACTTTTCCCTTTTTTTTCGGTCTTCACTTACTGAAAGCAACCGCGTAACTCGATATTGTTAGGAGTAGAAACAAAAGTTATACAATGAAAATGAACTTATATTGCTGGCATCGAAATATCTCTGTGTTTTATGGAGAAGCAGAAAAATTGAAGGTCTCACTGTTCCAAAATCTCCCCTACCTATTCCTACATATTTTGTTAAATGATAATTTTGACGAGCAATTTACACAAATTGATAATGGATTCCGAGGGTCAGTTTTATTTTGTAAAAAATAATAATTTTGAAATGTCAGCGATTTTATTACAGTTGCAATATATATCAAGGAACAAGATCAGTTGAAACCAAGCATATTGGAGATGCATGAATTGTAGTTTGTGCATGTTTGGCCAGAATATTTTGTTACTGATCTACGATTTATGCAATCTATAGATTTTACAAACTTTTGTTTAACTTATAATACACTGACAAAAAAATTTACATGACTTATAAAAATGATTGTGATTTAAATCTTTTTCTTGGCACAATCAATCACGTTGATTTATGTTAATTTTGTACGGGATTTTTCGTTTCACTTCAGCTGCATACTAGGCTTGACAGTAATTGTTCGCGAAATTTCGAAGTTTCTATTTTGTTCGAGGTTTTTTTTTGTTATTATTAGATTTAGATTTAGATTAAAATGTTTTTTTTATTTTTAATAATTAAAGTTGATTACAATCAGTTTACAAAAAACAAGAAAGCATGGCTTTACTGCCGTCTGCACACGTCTGCAGACTTATTAGAAAATGGATTTCTGTTATTTTTCATTTGTTTTTATGTGTTTTTTTTTTACAATTGGTGAAACTCTACACCAAAATTTGTGCGATACCGTTTCGTTTGCATTTTGTCTGTGTTTTTGAAGACGACGGAAAATTTCGTTTCACTTCAGCTGCGAACTAGCTGCGAACTAGCTGCAAGACAATTCGTTCAGAACCACCACATCGTGTAGATGTGCGCATCATTGTGAAAATTTTCTTTTTCGTATTTTAGACAAATTATCCAATTGGTATCACATTGAACTTAATTCGCAAGACATTTTAAAATTTTCAGATTACCCGCGTTATAAAATAAATATTTAGTGAGTTGAATACAGTACTCACCCCGAACGTGAGTATTTGGTCATTGAAATTTGTAGCGAAACGTTCGGGGTGAGTACTGTATTCAACTCACTAAATATTTATTTTATAACGCGGCTAATCCGAAAATTTAAAAATGTCATGTGTTAATAGCCGCGAAAACCTTACAAGTTATATTGATTCGCAATGTGGAACACAATCGTTCCACTGATGAAGTTCGATTTTCTTAATGTTCAAACATAAAACATTTTCAAAAACAAAAAAAAAAACAAATAAAAAGAACAGAAATCTATTTTATAATAATAATAACCACAACAAAACACGAAAAAATTACAAACGTCAAAATTTCGCGAGCAATTAATATCCCGGTCAATTAAATTGTGGGCGAGTGTAGAGAGTAGTGGAGACTTGAACCGGTTATCAACCGTTTCAACGTGGAGCTCTGTACAACAAAACGAAAAGAAGGACGGAAAATTTCGTTTATGATTTCAATGTTGTCGAAATCCTTGGATTTTTTCAGATTTGATCGGAAAAGTTGATTTTTTCCCTTCCCATGGATGTTGAAACATTAAAGTTACTTTTTTCTGTGATTGTATTGTGTGCTTTTTATAGATGTGATCTAAGCAATTTATTGTAGTTCACTTTATTCACAAATTACAAATTAAAAACGAAATTCATGTCCAATTAGATTTTTTTAAAATTATTTTGTTTGTGAAATCTTTATTAATGTCGAATTCCTTTAGATTTTTTCAGATTTGATCGGAAAAGTTGACTTTTTTTTCCTTTTCATGGATGTTGAAACAACAAAGTTGCTTTTTTTCTGTAATTGTGTGGTGTATATTTTATAGACGCGATCTAAACAATTTTCTAAAGTTCACTTTATTAACATATTGCACTATTAACAACAAGGTTCACGTCCAATAGATTATTTTAAAATTATTTTATTTGAGAAATCTATATTAAAATAAACCACACTACACAATTAAACGGCTCGTCTGACAGAAGAAATCAAATCTGTTAAGTATGTGTGCAAATATGTGTGAATCTAGCTATCAAATCGAGATTCAAGAAAAGTTGATCTGAGGGGAAACAAAGCAACTTTATTTTGTATATGGATCAAGTCAACTTTTTATTTCAAAGGAATTCGACATAAAATAAACCGAACTCCACAACTAAAAGGCTTGACTGACAGAAGAAAACAAAGTATGTATGCAAATACGTGTGAATCTTGCTATCAAATCGAGATTCAAGAAAAGTTGATTTGAGGGAAAAAAAAGCAACTTTTTCTTGTCCATAGATCATGATTTTCGAAAAAAAACAACTTTAGTCCGAAAAAAGCGACTTTAGTCCGAAAAAAATTCAACTTCTTATTTCCAAGGAATTAAACATGTGTCATTTTTGTATGGGATTTTTCGTTTCACTTCAGCTGAATACTAGGCTTCAATGATGAATTTCAATGATCAACTCTAACCTCAAATCTTTGTTTGTTTTCTTTTGTTTGGTTTTGTTATGTAGTGAAAAATAAAAGATTTATATTGATATTTAATAAATTATTGAAAATAAATTTGTTTATACGTGTTTTTTATATTAGTTGATGTAATTTGTCGACGATTTTGTTGGCAATAATTCGTTTTGTAATATTTTCAATGACGGGTTATTTTCAATAATTGCTATAACCGAATTGTCAAAAAAAAAATCCGTTGTTTCACTGATTCGTGTTTCAATGATGAGTTTCGCAATGATAGCTATAACTGGCCCCTAAGAATATTTTTTACGCATTGCATTTAGCAGTGCATACTGCATTATGTGTATGGCCTTAGAACCATAGTTTTCGATAACAAATTTTATCGATTTGTCCCTCATTCCAATAACATTCCAATGCAAATGCCAACTGGAATGAAAAAATTCCAATTGTCAACGCCAGCTGTGCGCTTAATCACAAAGGAAAGAAGTGAAAAATTGGAAATATATAAATTAAAAAGTTCTCTGCTTTGAAAATTAATTAAATTCTTCTATTCTCCTTTAATAAACATTAAAAAATAGTTCACTTACAAAATTCAATCGCAGCAGTGTATAAGTTTGATAACGTAACTTTTGGTTATCTTTCAAATGGAACCAACAATTATAAATTATTATGGTAAACAGACAAGCAAGTGCGGCTATTGCAAAAACGTCGAATGTAGTAATTCTCATGGTAAGAGTAGTGAATTGAATATTATATTCATATCATTTCATAAGCTTCTCGTTTGAATTAAATAATCCCTGCCAGTTTAACTTGGTGTTACGTTGAAAGGCCTTGAAGTTCTAGAATCAGCCCCCGACTTTGCTTGGGGTAGTTGGCCGATTTCGATTTTATTGTTTATGTATGTACGACACTATAATTGTAGCTACGTATACGTTTTTGTCAAGTTTTTTTCTTTCATTCAGATTAGATAGACCAAATTTTCTGAGTTTTGTTTTTTCTTTTGTTTTTGTTGCTATTTTATGTGCCTACATAGGTACATACCTACCTAATTTAGTATGTAGTGCGAAAGTCAAGGTAAAATTTTTTATTTCGACCCCATCGATTTTCGTCGACTATCAATGAATCTGAAAAAAAGCGCGACATATGTACGTAGATAAGCACTTTTGGTCAGTTGTTACTGGTACATAGTTGTGTAGTAAGGGGCTTGTTTGTTTTGAATACTTAAGATTCAGATCGGTGTTAGAAAAGAAGGTTTAGTCAAATTACTTTTGCCTTAAGAAAACGTATTTCTAAAAACCTTTATCCCCAAGAAATGAATTCCAACAAAAGTTAAATAAGTGAGACTCTCTAGATATATAGACATTCAATTCGTGGAGAGTGGTTAATGTAAAAAGAGTAGTAAAAGTATGTATCACTTTGAAATGATAAATTTTGTTTACTAAAAAATGTTTTGAACATAAAAGTTTGCAATTTTTCTTAGTTATTTCACTACAAAAAATACTCCAATTTCCTAAAGGCAGTCGGTATACATTTTTGGTGGTTTATAAAAAAATATACGAAGTAAAACTTCGTCCTCAGTTTCGACGCTGATTTCAAGTGATACCCCTGTGGTCAGCTCACAATGAATAGTTAATATGTTTCTAGCTTAGTTCGCTCCTAACTTATAGCAGCCACATAGTGATTTGATTGCTCATGTACTTGAGAGCGTAAAGGCTTCTTTTGCACTGACACAATTGCAAGCGTACTGAAGGATCTCAACATACACAAATATGCTGGTTCCGATATGATTTCCCTATTGTTTTAAAGAGGTATGCTTCTAGACTGGCAAAGCCACTGAGTCAGGTTTTCCATCTGCCCTATGCTACTGCTATCTTTCCGAGTGGATGGAAACCAGCAATTGTCCAGCCCCTCCCTAAAAAAGGCAAATTTTCTTCCCCCTCTAACTATCGACTGATCGAATTTACTTCCCTTCTTTCAAAGGCCATGGAAACGCTGACAAACTACAAGCTTAAGCAATATCTCGAGGAATGAAAGCATCTTAATGACCGGCATTACGATTTTAGCAAAAAATGCACTGGTGATTTTTTGGATTATCTAACCGAAAAGTGGAATAAATCTTTAAATAGTTTTGGAGAAAGTAAGATTATCATTGATATTTCAAATCATTTTTGACAAAGTTTGACATTAAGCTTTTTTAGAAAAAGCATGCTTTCGCTATAAAATGAATATGATGAATATCTAATTCATTGGATTAGAAATCACCTTTCTATACAAGTAGTATTGGATGGTTTAAGCATTGTATATAAATTTCTATAGTACAACCATGAGCAGCGCCATCTTAAGAAAGTTGTGAACTGCACATTTGGAGGTTCTTATTGGCTCTAAAATCCATATTTCCTTGACAAGAGTCGTAAACAAAACAAAAATCATATATGTTTACGAATGTTGTCAGGGTTACAGAATAGACAACTAGTAAATGCACGAACCTAAAAATGTGTTATTCACAAGTTTCTTAAGATGGCCAGGCGGTGATTATTCAGCATGAAAATACTATAGAAATGTAAATATATACAATGGTCTTAAGTCTGAAATGCTGAACATAAATGCTGGTGTGCCACAGGGCTCCATTTTGTCTCCGACCATCAGCTTTTTGCTGAGGGCGCTTAATTCGTTTATTAGAGCTTTATTTTTTTTCCTGAGTCACAATCTTTTTGTTCGGAAGTGGAACTAGAGCAGGAGCATATGATAAGCTCATTAAATTCCGATATTGGCAGCATTATCCAATGGGGAACCAATAACTGCGTGGAATCCTGTAGCTTAAGACTAATATAACCCTATTCTACTATCTACAAGTGGAACTTGCATAGACAAAATGCTTTCCATACTCATTATGTTTGTTACTAACCATCTTTTGTGGAACGACCAAATATTTGACGTCACCAAAAACGATGCGAAATGCTAATGATTTTAATTGGGGGAGACCTTTCTTTGGACATTTAAATTTTTACTTGCTCAATAGGGCAAGTATTGGTTTCGTGTAAAAAAAAAATCGAGATTTTAATTTTAAGAGTAGGTTTCTTCCTGAAGTCCGTTGGTCTGTCTGTGCGGATGTGCGGGTATGCGTATGTGCTGTTGTCTGTTCACCGATCTACAGCCTAAATGGTTTGATAAATTTTCTTCAAACTTGGTCTATAGCACTTCTTGATGTTTCCCTAGAGGAAAAATACGAATTTTTGTTTTAGCTTGACTATAACGGGTACCTGCCATGTAACGGTTTTAGTTTTTGTAAATTTTCTGGAAAACGGCTCTAACGATTTTGATATAATTTTATGTACGTAAGCTATTAAGATATAATTTTATGTACGTTATATTTGGAGCACTGTTAGTATAACTTCATTTCAAGATTTTTGCTAAAAATGCACATAAAGGAGATTTGGTGTTAACGGTTTTTACAAATTCGGCCATAAATTGATAACGGCTTTAAAGATTTCATTGAAATTTGGTATATCACTTAATTTAGACATTTAACACAAAATGGCATTTAATGTTCTTGGCTTATTAACTGTTTTATAATAGCTGCTGTACAACTTAATTTCACGTTTAGGCCATTTTTTGATAGTTTTTCGCCTTTCAACATAACTTAATACATTATTTTTTTTGTATTCCCATATTTTGCTACAAGAGCAAGCTTGTGCGACCCAGTCGTGCATTTTATTTTCTATTAAATTGAAAAAATGATATCCGTCAAGTTTCTACCGCTAGTGTTGATACAAATTTGTGGCTGTTTTATCGCATTTTCCATGATTTCCGCAAAATTTCCGGTGATAACTCTTCGCTTTCCTGTGGAATAAACCCGCAACTTCGACTAGCCCCAAAGAAATAAGTCTGGGATTGTTAAATCGGGCGATTTGGTTATCCATTCTAAATCGTCGAAAGGGAAGATCGCGCGACTAAGAAACGCTTTCTATTGTAGCACGTGCTGTGTGTGGTTGTCCCATCTTAATGTAACCACATATTCACCAAGTCCCGCTAGTCAATTTCCTGCAGTAAAAAGTCGTTTATAATGACCCATTTGCATGACCCATCGTTCGGTTGATGTTTCTGCGTTCTTACCGACATAGGAAGCCACAGCCGCGATATTATCGGCCGAACGGCAAGTCCAGTTAGGGCCACGCCCTGAATGATTTCCTGTGGCTTTGTTCATAATAATTGACACAGTTATTCCACGCTGTTGGGGAGTATTATAGCGCTCCATTACTTGTGTGTTTGTATTCTTCTGCTGCCTAGTTCACAGATGCAAAAACTAACAACTTCCGGTACCCGATATGATGATTAATTTTGCGCCACCTTGTATTACGTAAGGACTGATTCTCACTGAATGGACCAACCAACATATCTCTTCAGCCTGTTTTAACTTGGAACAGCCGCCTCAATTTCATATACAACAGTTTTCATATACCAAATTTCCGGTTTTTATATATTTTGATTTGGTTCTTCGAGTGAAGGTATTCAAAATAAAAAGTCAAATATTTCCAAAAGTGATCCTTCGTTTGAATTTTCGTCAAACTGCTTTGTTTATCATTACGTTAAGAGATAGATTTCGCTGAAGTGTCGAATTCTGTGTTGACAACAAGTACTGGTTTTAGCTTAATTTCCCTCTATGGTGTCAATTTTATCGGTTACGCTAACAATTGTAGTGATTTTTCGATGATATTGCCTCGTAGGTTAACGATCGGGTTTCAAAAAAATCTTTCAACATTGCGTTGAAGAAATCACTTTAGAGAGCATCTCATTGGCTGAATTCCTTATTGATATCAAAGGTCGCGGTGAAGTTGTTTCTGGTCATAGCGCAACTGCGGGTATTATACAGCGTCTCCTGCACACCCGCACGAGATGACAAAGTTTGACATAATGAAGTTGTAGGGTTAAGGCTCTGACTATTCCTATGATAATATTAAATGTTACTTCTAATAGGAATGCATGCCTACAACTTAGCGCCACAGGACTATCAAGATCTAATCGATCGGGGCTGGAGGAGATCTGGACATTACTGCTATAAGCCGAATAATAAAAACACGTGCTGCCCATGTTATGCTATACGGTAAGTAATTGTACAGAAACAAATTATTAAATAAATACTGTGAATAAACTAAAACAGGTCTTGTTTTCGTTGACTATGTATAATATTTGTTTGTTTATATGTATTTCTATTTCATTTGCAGATGTGATACAAATGAGTTTAAACTCTCAAAGTCTCATAAAAAAATTCTTAAACGCATGAATCATTTCTTACGTGATGGCAAAAAGAATAAAAATGAAGAATCTGCAAAATCTGACCCTATGAGTAATACAAGTCAAGAAGTAAGTACACAAAACGCTGAAGCGGATGAAAGTGGCATGGGTTCGATTCGTGAAGAGCCTCAAGCTCCCAACGTCCAAATAAGAGAAGTCAGTATGGAAGCTGTTGCGAAAGCGAATCCACAAAAGGATTTTTCGATTCCAGAACTGGAGAAATCTGATGTGGTAACTATCGTCGGTGCTTCGGCACATTCTAGTTCATTAGATGGATCAAAAAAATGTAAGACATTGTACAATTAATTAGGAAAGTTTTTGTTAAATACAACTAATTTCTCCATATTGTATAGCTTTCGACGAGTCTAAACCACCCTGCAAAAAAGCAAAACAAATGCGTAAAGAACGTAAAGAAGCCAAAATGAAGGGCAAAACAGAAGAAAAACCAACCGAGCAACAAAAACTTAAAACTCAAAATCAAGAAAAAAGCCTAAAAGATTTTGTAAATTCAACGTCACCAAGCGATTGTCACAAACTTAAGGTATTACACGCTCTGCACATTTATGTTTCTAGATTTAAGTAGTCTCTCAGTTATTTGGCCTTACCGACCGTGCGGTGACCTCTTTATTTGATTGTGTTCTTGTTGATGTACTTTTAGGTCGTCCTTGTATCGTCCAATAAAGGGGTCACAAACGAGGCATTCAATGTTTATCGTAAATATCAATTAATAATCCATAATGATGATCCGGCGCGACTAAAAAAGGCCAATCTCCAAAGATTCTGCTATAAGTCCCCTATTAAGGTAGTGTGTTAATTTAATTTGAATTTTTTATTTTTCTTTTGGTTCTCTTGTCGACATTTGTGCTGTGAATCGTGTTTGCTAGTTGAAATTGGTAAACGTTTCGAGTAAACAGTTTCCTGCAACACTGAAGGATTCATATGGATTGTATGAAAGGTATCAAAAAACAATACATAACGATCCACCAGAGGGTTTGATGGAGTATTTAGGATTTTTACAAAGGTCACCTCTGCAGGTATAATTATTACCTCAGACAAAGAGTGTTATGCAAGAATTTAAATAATGCGATCAGCTGTGCTACTGACATAGAAAAAAAATGTTTAAATAGTGTTAATTTGATATATTTTTTAAAATTTTTTTCTTTTCTTTGTTTTGTAAACTATCATTTATTAGCATACGAAAACTCCAGGTGGACCTTCATGTGGATATGGTTCATTTCATCTGCAATACTGGTTAGATGACAAATTAATTGCAGTCGGTGTCATAGATATATTACCCTTATGTGTGAGTTCTGTTTATTTCTTTTACGATCCTGACTACAGCTTTTTGTCGTTGGGTACTTACGGGTCTTTGAGGTAAGTTAAAATATTTTTTATTAACATTTTGTCGATACAAATGCTTCAACTTGTATTTTTTTTTTTAAATGAAATAGAAAGTTCTTAATGCCTTGAATTTATAATAATCCTAATATGATTTCGAGCTCGTTGTACGTTGTTTCATCTTTCCCATTTCTTTTGATGACACAGGATAGAAAGTCAATCGTTCAATCATTATAATATCGAAGCAATATTGGTACATTGAGAAGTAAAATTAGAGTTGTTTTTCTTTATGACTTTGGCTTACAGTCTGGGATGGTTTGAATAATTCCGCAAACATGATTTTTCTCACACTCACGAACACAGCTAGCATACAAGAATTCCTCATCTTCTTCGCGAGATTCCCGCCAAATGTTTTCAGTTTGAATAATTTACTGTTCATTACCTAATAAGCTGCATTTTATTCGAATATTCTTTTTTTTTATTTTTGTTCTTTTGAGCTCATGTTGGAAAAAGGATAAGAAAATAATAACCCAGCAGCATGAAATATTAACACAATTCTTCAATAATGCGCCAAACAAATTCTCCTACTCTTTTCAGTCCATTTTTTGTAATTCAATAAAAAAATAATTGCAAATAATAGCCTGGATTCAGATTCAGATTGATTAATTGAGACCTTAAATATGGTTTTGCAATTGACATCTGGATATGGTACGATAGTGCTATTTATAAATAACTGAATTGATTTCCTAGGAGGCTGTAATGTATGGCACTCACAAATGATAATAAAAGAAAAATTGCCAAACTTGGCTCTCAATACATGGAAATTAAAAGCGTTCGCTCATGGAGCTGTAGAAAAAATCAGATAAGATGAGGTCAGAGCAGTGCAGAGCAGAGTAAAACAGCTGTGAAATTTCAGATGAAGTTAGATCAGACATTTTAAATGTGTATATTCGCAAATGTAAATATGTGTGACTGTTGTATTTGACGCCAGTTAACTAAAACTTTTGCTTTCGTCATTAGTTAATTCCAGACGATGTATTTTTCGATTTTTTTTTTACATTTAGAATAGCAAATTATAATTTTAATAGGTAATTTAAATTATTTTTATATATTTTAAAGTATATTTATTTAAAATGATCTCACACGATGCAAAAATATCACACAAAAATCAATAACAGCTGATTCTGATATTTCCACTCTATATGCGATCTACCTGCAATTCCTCAAAAGCAAGCGCAGAAAATCCTACTCTTATTTACTCTGCTCTACTCTAAAAAAGTTGATTGAACAGCAAATCAAGCAAAATACATCTAGAGCAAAAAATGTCTCACTGAACAGTAAAATCCTGCCCTTTTCTACTCAGAGTAGGTTAGAGTAGCTCACTGAACAGTACTTAAGTCCTTTTAGTAAGCTTAAGCCCGTATGATACTTCTTTTTTTTTCTCATTTATAATGCAATATTAATGGAAAATTCAATACGAATTTTCAATGCGTGTGAATGCGAACACCAGAATCGCAAACAATGCGAAAATGTAAAAAAAATACATTAAAAATGGTTTCTTAAGCCAAATTAAGAGAACATCAGCAATTATAGTAGGTCCTTAACAATTCAGTCCCAGACTAACTTGGGCTAGCCACCTTAAGTTTAACATACCACACTACAACCCGCATTATCCAAACATATTGACAGAAGATCAATGGAAGCATTTTTCGCAAAGTGACCAAACACTTGCTTATTCGATCTTGACAATGTCCATTGTCCACCACTCCGAGAAATACATATAGACTTGAATGATCAGGGTGTTATAAACTACGAATATATGGTTCCCGAAGTTTTAATTAGGGCAAGTGCAGAAATTGGCTTGCAAATTTTGATTTTCCGCGCTAAATTTGGTTCTTTATAAGATTGAACTATTTTTGAATTAGCTTTGTAATTCCAACTGGTATTACTATCACAGTCCCATTTTCGTACTAACAGGTTAAATGATTTCTTTCCCTTTGGGTAAATTTTAACCCAGTGTTATTCTTTTCCATTCTGCTTGCCGAGCTATTGTGTCCCTTTGCATCATACCTTTATATACTTTCTGCTTTGCTGTATGAGCGATGACTTTATATCGAACCAGGCGTTTATTTTCGGTGGCAAACTCAATCAAACGATTTTGGAATATCAAACGCAATCTTCCTACCATCTTCAAAAGATATAATTTTGTCTTAAATATTGGTGAGATTATCAAACCGTAGTGGTAATCTCACCGAATATTTAAGAAAAAATTACATCTTTTGAAAATGGTCGGATGATTGCGTTTGATATTTTAAAATCGTTTGATAGAGTTTGGCAGTTATATTAATGCGCTTTCATTCCTGAAGATGGTTTTTTAGATTATGATAGTTTGTGTATATTTGTGCAGCTCACAGAATCCCACTTTAGCAAGCTCATATTTGTTTTCTGTGAAGCAAACTAATGTATATTTTCTCTTTCTGTGTCTGTTTTTTTTTCATATAAATATCGATTATATTGTAACAAGCTTGACTCGTGTAAATTAAATGTTAACCACTCATGTATTTTTTTTTTAAATTAATTTAGAGAAATCGAATTGGTTCAAGAAATGGTTGAAAAGGTACCAAGCCTTAAATATTACTACATGGGATATTACATACACTCTTGCCCAAAAATGAGGTACAAAGGAAAACTAGTCCCTTCCTACTTGCTTTGTCCCGAAACTTACACATGGAATCTTTTGACAAATGGTATATTGGAACTTTGAAATTACAAAAAATGAGCCAATTTATATTTATTTTTTTGGTATAGAAATGCGACAACTATTGGACATTCAAAAATATCAACGTTTAAACAATGACCCCGAAGCAAAGGATGTGGACGATTTCTTAGAGACTCATCTAGATCTTGTTATGTTATTGGTAGAAAACAACGCCTGCGTCACTTACCGCGAATACATACAGGTAAATTTCTTTTTATTTTGTGTTCATTAGTTTTTTTTACCTTACTAAATTACAAACGTATTTCCTATACCTTGCTTACGTAACACAACCTTTTTATTTATGTCTAAATCCTGTTTTTTTTGTTTTATTCAAAACTCGCTTCTTCTCTAATCTCATCATTGTACATTGTTTTGAAAAAACAAAAATATTATTTTTTATGTTCACACACATTTTTACAGTCTTTTAACATTGAGACGTTAGACACAATGTTGGATATGATCAGGAGTAGATTATATAAAGAGGTAAATAGATTTTTATTTTATATTTTTCCTTTTATTCTTTTAGAATGTCGTTCCTTTCATAACTGCTTCTAAAAAACGGCTCAAAGCTTCATTTTGTTTTCTACCCCAAATGTTGTTTCCCTTTCCCATTAAAGGTTTTAATTATTATCTTTTTCCACTATTAACCTCTTACTCTCAAAGTGGGTTTATCTAAACAGTAAATTTATTGTTCTGCTTTGGAAAATTTCAGATCACTGGCGAAGATGATGATCGCGAATCGATTTTAGAATATGGAAAATTAGTTGGTAGGACATGTGCTCATCGCATGCTATATGTTAAGGTTTAAAATTTAAATACAGATTATTTTACGCATTTTTAAACATAGACAGTGTTCAGTTTTTAATTTAATTTATTTCTATATTATCTATTAAATAAAAAAAGAAAGAAAAAAATCAAAATATTTTCTTATAAATGTTAATTGTTAAAGAAAGCAAAAAGTTTCTTGGTAGTGATGAATAGATAACAATTTAATCAAATTTTACTGTCTGAGATAATGTTTAAAACTAAATTTAAAAATTAAATTAACTTTAGAAACATTACACAAAAATATACGTATATATACGTATACTAATATTGGACCATATATATTAATTGCGTAATTAATTCGTAGTTTTTAGCGTAATGCAATTAGTTTTTATGTTGAATAAAATAATAATACAATTACTGTTTGCCACACAATTACAATTTATTGATGATAGAACTAAATCTACTCGTATTTATTATACAGTAAATTAGTTAATACTTGTTTTCGCAAACATATTCTCAAAACAATCATTTAACTCTACCTTTATTATGTTATGTCATTTTTATTTAAACAAAACGCATAAATAAATTTTAGCAATATTTTAACAAATAAGGACTACTATGTTTTTTTTTTATATTAGTTTCGATTCTTTTTTTGTCATTCGGTTCCTTTCTCACGAAAAATATTAAACCGACAGCGCATGTGATCTGGAATTGAATGGCAGATCAGGATTTGCCTTTTTTTTGCACCAAACAAAACTAAAGCGTCATTTGCAAAAAATCAATCTACCGCATTTTTGAATATAGTAAAGGAAACATTGAAACTGTTGCAGTGAGTTCATTAACTGGGATTGGGATGCCTTTATTTAATTATTTTCATACCTACATATAGTGAAAAAAAAATTAAGCCAACCTTTCTGTTTTGCCTCAGGGACCCGGACCTTTGTACGATCATACTTAACCTTTAAAAAAAACTGAATTTAAACATGTGATGAATATTGTAAGGAACTTCATTCCATCTATAATAAAGTGCACTTTTGCGAGGCTCTTAAAAGAGAAGTTGTTGGCCTAAATGATTACGTGTCTAGTGACGATAACAATGATCAGGCTGATGCGAAGATTTGAATTTTTCGGTTCTATTACACTGATATCTTTAATTTTATCTTTTTATTGTTAAACTATGTGATGAATATTGATTTAAAATACACTATATAACTTACTTGAGTGTGTTTTGTTATTCATTAATCGAAAGCTGAAAGAAAATTTACTGCGTTTTGGTGCAAATCAGAGACTGATCCAAATTTCAAAAAAATCGTAGTAATTACATAAATTGTCTATTTACCATAAAACTTGATTAACATAATATAAAAATAAGTTTTTTCTAATGACATCTATTTAAAAACATAGTTGCAACAATTAATATTTTTTAAATAGTTTTTTTTTTATTTCCCACAAAAAGTTATATTAGGACTTGCGTTCCTTTTGCTGCAAAGTCTTCAATTCAAGTATCAAAAGATTTTTTAACAAAACCTTTAGTCAGTTTAAGAATATGATGCTTTTAAGTGCAAAACTGATTAAATACTAAATACCCTTCCTCTCTTTTTTTCTGACGATGGTAGTGATTTTGATAAAGAACACAAATTTCTCACTTAACCGATTTACCTAGTAGGAGACCTCCTTCTAGCTTAAAGTGTTAAATTATATAATACGTAATTAATTTTTTTTGATAAACTACCCCCTTTGTTATTCGAAAAAATTGACCATTAGCTGATAGAATATGACACAAAGAACGAAAAATATATGGGTTCTCTACTTTCAATTGAGGCCAACTATAGGGTTGCCAGCTTTAAAGAAGTGGTAAAATGTTGATAATCTACCCTCATCTGTTATTTAATCCATTTGCTTATGAAATGAATGGTCCTTTAATTCCCTACACATTAGTATAGGATTGCATTAAAAAAAGTGGGGCACATCCATGGTTTCCTAGATTTTAAGTGTTAAGTTCTGAGCGTTAAGTTTCAAAGCGTTGTTAATATACCCTTATATGTTATTTTATTCATTTGTGACATTTTATACCCTACCCAACAGTATAGGATTGCCTTAAAAAAAGTGGAGCACAACCATGGTTACCTAGATTCTAAATGTTTAGTTCTGAGCGCTAAGAAAAAAGAAATTGAAAGGCAGGTTAAATGTAAAGTTATGACACTAAATTTTTTTATTGAAAAAAATGTATTTATTTAATATAAAGCTATTTATATACAGGGTGAGTCATGAGCAATGCGACAAAATGCTAGGGCGTGTAGGTTGCGTTGAGACAAGAAAAAAATCGTATGGGAGGGGGGGTCTATTCCCCTCCGTTTAGCCGGGAGGGGCAATTTTCGAAAAAACTGACTTAAAATGGGAAAAAAATTATTTAAAATCAACGGCTTCATTCACAATGCTGTGCGATACGTTTTTGAAAAGTCAATAACTTTTTCTTTCATTTTGTGTTTAAATAAATCTATTCTAAGAAATAGTTTTTGAAATATTAATTTTCAAAGTCAAAATTTTGAAAAAAAAAATTGAAAAAAAAATTTCAAATTAATTTTTTTCAAAATTTTACGTAATTAAGTGCTAATTTTAATTTCAAAATTCAATGCTGTTATTAATTTTAAGTCTAAATAAGAAAACCGGATGCAAAAATTTTATGTCGTTCTCAAGAAATTAAAAAAAAACCAAAACCACCTTTTTCTAAGAAAAACATTTATTTTTATTGTAACGAAGCAATTTATTTATTTATTTAGCATTAATCTTAGTTGTTTTACTTTTTTTTTAATTGGAGTTTTATGAGAACGTAATAAAATTAAATAGTATTGGAATAACCCTGGATTAATATTATTTTCATTGATAACTTCTGAAAACTGACCTGTCAATATTTTTGCCTTGGCCTGCCCGCAGCCCATGGGTTCTACCTGTTATGGGGACAATAGGGACAATAAAACCGCATTTTTTTTAATGAAAAAAAAAAGAAAATTGCAACGCAAGATAAATAAAAGGCATTGCAGTTTTGCTTAGTAATTATTTCAAATTTGAATATTAACTCATTAACACGTAACGATGTCAAGCTCATACACCCGAGAAGAATTAACGGACATGCATTTCTGCTACGGTTTAGCTAATGGTCGAAGTCGTGAAGCCGAAAGACTGTACGCTGAAAGATATCCCGATAGGAGGTGTCCCCATCATAGCACGTTTCCAAGAATCCACCGACGTCTAAGAGATCATGGAGTGCTGGAGCATCGAAGAAGCGAAAGGCCAGTTTCTGATGAGTCAAGAATCTTAGATGAAAGAATTCTGGATTTAGTCCGAAATAATCCCTCCGTCAGTACAAGAAGGATATCCACTATGCTTGGAGTGTCCCAATCTAGAGCATGTCGAGTACTTCGGGCGGAAAATTTACACCCGTACCACTTTACGCCTGTTCAGGAACTCACCTCAAACGACAAGTTATTGAGAACCGAATTTTGTAGAACATTACTACTTAGAAATGAAACCGAACAAAACTATTTTAGAAGAATATTCTGGACGGATGAAGCACAGTTTACTAGGGATGGGGTTACTAACTTCCACAATTTACATTATTGGAGTAGCGCCAATCCACAAAAAAAAAAAACAAAACAAATCACAACACCGCTTTAGTTGTAATGTTTGGCTTGGTATTGTTGGACACACTGTGATCGGGCCCCGGTTTTTGAATTCCATTATTAATGGAGAATCATACCTGCAATTCCTACGAGACCTTTTACCCGATTTATTAGACAGCGTTCCATTGGTTATAGCAGATACTTTAATCTACCAACAAGATGGTGCTCCAGCACACTACAGCTTACAGGTGAGAAACTGGCTGGATGATCATTTTAGTGACCGTTGGATCGGAAGAAGGGGCCCCACGGAATGGCCGCCTAGGTCACCAGATTTAACTCCCCTAGATTTCTATGCATGGGGATTTATGAAGAATTATGTTTACGAAGTGGAAATAGTATCATTGGAACAACTGAAGGAACGAATTGAAGTCGCTGGAGTCAAATTGCAGGAAAATTTGTCAAGCATAAACTTATGTGAAGCCATTACAAGGAGATATAATCTATGCCTTCTAAACAATGGAGATCATATCGAGAATTTTTTATAAGTACTTCCAATAAAAAACATAGTAAAAATAAAAGGAATAAAAAAAACTAAAAAAACTAAGATTAATGCTTCTTAAATTGCTTCGTTACAATAAAAATAAATGTTTTTCTTAGAAAAAGGTGGTTTTGGTTTTTTTTTTAATTTCTTGAGAACGACATAAAATTTTTGCATCCGGTTTTCTTATTTAGACTTAAAATTAATAACAGCATTGAATTTTGAAATTAAAATTAGCACTTAATTACGTAAAATTTTGAAAAAAATGAATTTTGAATTTTTTTTTTCAAATTTTTTTTTCAAAATTTTGACTTTGAAAATTAATATTTCAAAAACTATTTCTTAGAATAGATTTATTTAAACACAGAATGAAAGAAAAAGTTATTGGCTTTTCAAAAACGTATCGCACAGCATTGTGAATGAAGCCGTTGATTTTAAATAATTTTTTTCCCATTTTAAGTCAGTTTTTTCGAAAATTGCCCCTCCCGGCTAAACGGAGGGGAATAGACCCCCCCTTCCATACGATTTTTTTCTTGTCTCAACGCAACCTACACGCCCTAGCATTTTGTCGCATTGCTCATGACTCACCCTGTATATGCTAGCTCTGGTATACCAAATATTTATTTCTTTTTTGATAAAATTCATCGACTGTTTGCTCTTACCTTTCCCTTCCATTTTCAACATTTTCTTGTTCTGTTAAGTATAATTACATTTCTAACACCTTTGAATCGGCTTGTTGTGCATAATCAGAATTGGTTAACTTTGAAGCCATGAAATAGTTTTATAAAATGAATAGAGCGAACAAAAAAACTGATCAGTTTATCAACAATTGTGTTTATCCATTTTATCCTATAAAATACATAAATGAAAAAAAAAAATATGCCTAAAACCATCCTCTATGTCCAACCTTTCAAACAAAAAAAAAATTTTTTAAATCGGTCCAGAAAGTTCTGAGATTAGCCCTGAGGAACACAATTTCAAATTAAAAAAAAATTATAATGGCACCAGAGATTTTAACCCTATTTCACCCTACGAAATAACAAAAATATGAAAAAAATATGCTTAAATTCATCCTCTCAGTACAACCTTTGAAACACAAAAAAAAATGTTCAAATCGGACCATAGGTTTTTGAGATTAGCCGTGACGCACAGAGCCCTGACGAAACAAAATTGTGTTTACCCCATTTCACCCTAAAAAATACAAAAAATAAAAAACATGCCTTAAACCATCCTCTATGTCTAACCTTTCAAACACAAAAAAAATCCAATCGGTCCAGAGGTTTCTGAGATTAACAGTGACGTACAGAGACCTAACGAAAAACAATTGTGTTTACCCCATTTCAACCTGTAAAATACAGAAAAATATGCCATACGTCTATAACCTTTCAAACGAAAAAAAAAATTCCTAATCGGTCAGGAAGGAGGTTTCTGAGATTAGCCCAGAAGAACACAAAAATATGCAAATGCCCTTTATATTAAAAAAAAAACAATTAACACATTTTTATTTTATTTTATTCAGAATCTGACTCGTCAGAAGTGCCTAAGTCAAAATCGGATTCGATTTCTTCTTCGTCGTCTTTATTTTTTTGAGGCTCGATAAGTATATATCCTCAACGTCTAAGAAAGTTGAGTCCCCTACAAACCATGTTGGTTTAAGGTAGCCATCAGAGAACCAAACGCAATTTTCTGGGCTAAGTTTGACGCAGCATACAAAATAAATCTACACGTTTAAAACTTTTAAATAAGTTTATTTTTTCTACCATAAGAAATTTAACATTGATATGCAGTGGTCAGCTTTGCAAGAACAGACTGAAGTTATTAATGTGTGACTGTACCAAACATCGCTTGTAGTTGCTGATTGACTTGATTGACTGAAGTTATTAATGTGTGACTGTACCAAACATCGCTTGTAGTTGCTGATTGACTTGATAACAGTTCTCTCTCTTGAAATAATTGAGTAGAAATTAAGAATTAACATTAGGGTGACCAGATGTCATAACTCTTCCCCTTCTTAAACGAAGACGTCCCCGTCTTTATATTCAAATAATAATAATTATTGTACCTCATACATATATAAAAGTGATTTACAAAATATCCGTAGAATCTAATAAATAAGCACGAAATTTTTTTTCAAAATTATAATAATAATGACATTGGTTTTTACAGATTTTTTCAAAAACTTGGTTTAAACATTTTAATATTTTGATTACAAAAAATACATTAAATACTTCTTGTTCTTTAATGATCGAGGTAAGAATCGATAACAACAAACATAAAAACAATTTATGAGAACTGAAACAAAAACTATTGTAAACAAAAAAATTTACTTACTATCTTTTTACATCAAAAACAAATTTTATTTTACATGTATTTTTTTTACATTTTTGAATAATTTGTTTTATTTATAATGTAGTATAAGAATAGTTTTATTTATAATGTTAAAAATTTTACTAAACGATAAGAATTGTTATCATCTTGAATATCCAAATAAAAAATTTTTTTAATGAGAGCAAAGGATCTCGAAATTTCGGGCTCTTTCAAGAATCTACCAAATTACAACTTTGAACAATACATTTGATCAACTGCTATTCAAAAAATCTGTCTCAAATTTTCCTTGAGAACTAATTTACCGTCAATTAGAACCTTTGTTCCCAGATCTTTTTGAATAAGTTTCTTAATTAACAGCTTTCTAAACTTGTTTTACGTTAATACGTTTTGTTTTAAAGTATATGCTAAATTTTTTGTTCCAAATATGAAATAGACAGTAAAAAACTGTGTTCCGGAAACTCCAATGGAATTTTAAAAGAGTGTACCCTCAAATGAATTCATAACATATGTGCAAAAACATATGCATATATTCTACGAACAAACCCCATTTGATCTTGTGTTAATTTTTGTTGCTGCAAAATAACAAAATTGCAATTACATCTGTAATAATGCCAATTTGCCATGAATTATAACATGAAATATGTTTTAAAATTCAAGTTTTTCGATTTGTTATTACCACATTTTCTTTACATTTTCCGTTTAAGTTTTATATGTGTTTTTCTCTTTGCAAATACTTCTTTAATATATTGATTTTTCTTTAATTTTTTTCTGTCTGACAGTTCAGTAGTACCATATTTCAAATACAAAAACGCGGCTGCTGATGGTTTTTTTTTTTTTTTTTTTTTGGAATTTCCCACTTCACTTCCCATTTGCCAAAAACACACGGCTATGGGGAATTTTACCATATTGTGAAAAATTAAATGATAGCTCACACTACGCGAATGACAGATTGAAACTATGTACCTATACCGCTTTTTTCAAACTTTCAAACTCAAAATATTGCAAAAGAATTTTTTTCCTGTGAAATTTGAGATTTCCTGAACTAAAAAGTTTAATAATACACTATTCACAATTTTCGCGCACAACGTTAATATTTCCGCTCTTGTTTTCAATCAATTTCAACAATTACAAAAAAAATATTCAGCTGTCATCCGCGAACTGCTGATTTTGACACTGCTCTGCGAACGAGAAAGAAATATATCGTTGCTACCTAAAAAGCCCTATTGAGTAGATTCATCAAAGACGGATGCATTGACGTACTAGATATGGACCGTAATTTTCATACAAACGGCCAAAAAATGTTGTCACAGCTAAAAGCTGCCAAAATACGCCATCATCTTTTAGTGTTTAATACGTGTACTAATTTCGCGTTTAAAATTTAAATAAAACGACGACATATTCATATTCAAGTAACTCAATGCCATGTAGAGTGGATTTGTTTTGTAAAATAAAACTAGTTTGATTACAGTTTCCACATAAATATATTAAAATTAAATGAATAATACAAGCGTAGCACTGCTACGCAGATTCCCTGCTAGTAGTTGATGGCGCCCCTAGTTATATTGGAACACGCGTGAAGTTGGCTACTGGCGGTCCATATCTAATACGTCAACGGATAGATGGATTTGCTCGACTTCTCAAATATCTCAAGTAATTAAAAAAAAACTATAACTAGCCGTTATTTTTTTATATTTACTTGTTGGTAAATACAATAACTTATTATCTAATAATACAATTTAAAAGAGAAAAAAATCATTTTTTGCGTAAAAAAAATGTAAGACTTATTTATCTATGCTTAGGTAACAGTAACAACGTTATGACTTTTTTTTATAATTTTGTGTTTATAACATCTGTTTGATTCGAGTCCTTATCGACTTCATTCCATTTTTGAATCTTCCCTGATCCCAGTGCCCAAAATACAAACGCAGGGACAATATACGCACCAGCGCCAATAAGGAATACATTTTGCCATTGATCTATGGTATTCTATAAAAAATGGTATTATGTTAGTTTATAAATTAATTCTCATAAAAGTTTAATATTTACCTGATCTTTTGTAAAGTATGCAACGATCATTGGTGAGAAGATACCAGGTGTTGTTCCAACAAAGTTTATAGTTCCGTAAAGTGTTCCCGCATAATTGGGAGCCAAATCTTGTGAGTTGGCCAAATTTGTAACTGTTGCAGCTCCATTAAAACCAAGAGAGAGCGTCATAATTGCCACACAAACGTAAGGATCTCGACCGAAATATCCCAATATGATGAGGAAGATTCCAGGGATAATATGAGCTTTATATGATACAAAGTTAATCAATAATGTTTTTAATAAATACGATTTTAGACTTACAAGGAAGACAGAAGTATTTTCGAATTTTTGTGACTGATAACCATTCCTTGCGTCGAATTGTGTCTGCAATCGCTCCGAATACAAAGGCACACAGTAATCTTGCCAAATGTGGTAAACTTGACAAAAAGCCAGCCGATGAGAGATTAAATCCAAGAACCTGTGAACGAAATTAGTTAAGACTTTATTTTTCAAGAATTATACAATTTTAAGTACTTACCTCACTCATGAACTTTGGCGCTGCTGTAATAAGGAAAAATAGTCCCCACATGCTACCATAATGAAGAAACAGCAATGACCAGAATGGCAGCGACATTGCCACTTGTTTGAATGGTGGTAATTTTTTCTTTGTGGAAAGGGAATCTCCTAACGATTTTTGTATCATATCACGCTCGTTAGTTGTAATTGATGTGTGCTGAGCTGGACTATCATCAACAATAACAAACCATATAAATGTTACAATAGCAATGAATATGCCAACCATGTAAAAAGCCCAAGGCCATCCCATTCCTTCGACTATAACACCACTTATAGGCCATGTTATGACTGTTCCAAAAGTTCCACCCATTAGAGCAGCTACAAATTTACCTTTTTCTGCTGGCGGTGACCATTTAGATATCAGGCAATGACAGCAAGGATACACAACACCCTGTTCGGAAATAAAAAAAGTTAATTCAATGTTGTAAAAAACAAAAAAAAATGTATTTCAAACCCCAAGAAAGCCAATAGCAAAACGGACTGCAAATACTGCCCAAATACCCCAGGAAGCTGCTACAGGCGTAAGAGCAGTAAAAATTGCCGAGAAAATACAAGAGTAGCCAGCAACAGCTTTTCCACCGAATCTTTCAGCCAGCATCCCACCAGGAAGAGAAGTTAAAAGGTAGCCGTAAAAATATGCTCCCAAAAGTAACGCTTGGTCGTCTTGACTCCATTTATAACGTGGTCCTTGCTACAAAAGATATAATATTACTTTAATTAATAATTATGCTGAAAAGTGTTAATAACTTACATCAGGAAGGGTCTCATTGTTGTTTTTTGTAGATTGGGTCATTGCAATAATATTTAGCGAGAAATTAACACGGGCCATATAAGCTATGAGACACATCATAAACATCATCACCCCAATGTTGAATCTCTTCGGGATTGAAACTGTAAAATTATAGGAAAAAAGGATTAATTATAGCGTAACAACTCGCAAGCTTAGGATGAATTAATACGTAAGAAATTATATTGTTGTTTTTATAAAAGAATTCAACAAAGTAGTAAATATGCAGTTTATCCAAGCATTTCAACGCTATTAACTAGAAACAAAGGTGGGACAAATTAAGGGCTCTTAGAATGCAGGGCAATCCTTCGTTTGTAGTACTATTTAGTGATTCGCTACAGGACAAATTCGAACTTTTCGTTTTAACTCGGCTGTAACGGATACCTGCAATATAAATGTTTCAGTTTTTGCGAATTTCCTAGAAAACAGCAAAAACGATTTTGATACGATTTTGTGAACGTTATTTTTGCAATGCTGTTAGTATAACAGTTAACGGTTTTTTACGAATTTGGCCATAGGCTAAGCCGATTTTATCAAAATTCGGTATGAAATTCACAATTTTTCCTTAAACAACCATTTTTTTTTATAAATTTTGACTTTAAACATAATAATTTAGTAAAATAAAATGTAAGTTCGTGTGGCTCAACTTAACACCACAAGTTAATTTTAAATAATAATTATTATATTTTATATTATAAGAATATAAATATTTAAATATTAATATACAAATTAATAATTTATTAATGTTAATTTTCTCGATTTTTTACAACAATTTTTTAAGAAAGAACTGACTTGATCAAAACTAAATACAAAAATTATGCAAAATATTTAATTTAATTTAATTATTATGTTATTGGTTTTTCAATTTTGTTTTTATGCAATTATGTAAATGTGCAATCTATTTTAGTACTTCAAATTTACGTACATTATAGGTTCTACAAATTTGTTAAAAAATTGATTGTGGGATCTAGTTGCGCCTTTAATTAAAGTTTGAATTATTCATTGATTTATAATTTATTCAAGTTGTTTTAATGAATGGTTTTTGAGAAATAAAATACCAAAATCAAAATTGAAAAAAATATATTTTGCATTAGTTTGTGCTATTTTTTCCAATATGCAAAGCTCTTTACTAATTTTAATTCCGAAAAACCCGGGGCTAAAAAGTGTCGTATTATTTTAGAAACAAAACAAAATTGAAGATGTTTCTTTCTCAGAAAAACACTTTTTATGGGGTTTTTGACTTATGTTGTAAACGAAAATGTTACAAAGATTAATTATTGTTTTTAATCATTTAATTAAGTTATAATTAAAATATATTTTTCATATTTATTGAATTTGTATTATGTTTTGAGTCTTAGGGGCCAGTTATAGCTATCATTGAAACTCATCATCGAAATTTTAAGGCAAACTATCCAGCAAAGTTGGTGTTAATTGGTATTAAAATGAAAGTAATGCATAATGGAATTTGTCTTTAAAAAAAATTACTCAATTTGATTTTAATTCGCGTAATATTATTGAATTTTAAATGATCATTGAAAAAAATAAAGTGTTAATATTTCTTGAATTTAGCCAAAATTGTGTAATTTTTTTTAATAAGAAAATATTCTACAATTTGAAAAAAAAAACCTTCCGAATGGAGTTGAGCAGTAAGAAAGAATCGATAGGCACAAATTTTAAACACTCTCAATACAATAATGCTGCACAAAGGACTGATGCAGGAATTTTTGGGCCCAGAACCAAATTGTTTTGGAACCAGCCAGTTCGGTGTACGTGCTCTCTCGTTTACGTATGTTTGATTCAATCGGCCGAGTCGGAAAAAATCTTTACTCGAAACGAAAGATTGAAGACATTGACAAATATTACAAATAAATATTACTTTTCGTGAAATTGAAAACAGCTGATATCTGTCATAAATAATTTTTGCTTTTTCAAATTGTTTGCTTGATAATACATTTTGTTTCTAACTAATTTTTAAATATTATTGTTGTTTATAATAAAAGGTGTATTAATTGCTGCCGTAAGGCAGACTAAGAAATATAAATCTAATCCATAAGAAATAATAAAAACACGAAGGCTGAGAGATATATATATACGAGTGTAGATATCAAAAATCAAACCCATTGAAAATTGGATTGCCAAGAAAGGAAGTTAAAGTTTGTTGTTAGCTACTATTTGCTTTTAAATGTATTTATGTATGTGCATATCATATAACTGGGCCCAGAACCAAATTGTTTTGGAACCAGCCAGTTCGGTGTACGTGCTCTCTCGTTTACGTATGTTTGATTCAATCGGCCGAGTCGGAAAAAATCTTTACTCGAAACGAAAGATTGAAGACATTGACAAATATTACAAATAAATATTACTTTTCGTGAAATTGAAAACAGCTGATATCTGTCATAAATAATTTTTGCTTTTTCAAATTGTTTGCTTGATAATACATTTTGTTTCTAACTAATTTTTAAATATTATTGTTGTTTATAATAAAAGGTGTATTAATTGCTGCCGTAAGGCAGACTAAGAAATATAAATCTAATCCATAAGAAATAATAAAAACACGAAGGCTGAGAGATATATATATACGAGTGTAGATATCAAAAATCAAACCCATTGAAAATTGGATTGCCAAGAAAGGAAGTTAAAGTTTGTTGTTAGCTACTATTTGCTTTTAAATGTATTTATGTATGTGCATATCATATAACTGGCCTTGTACTTTTTTGGCGATATGGACTGCAAATTGTCGAGCAAGTTTTACTTGAAAAATTTTCAATTCGCAGTTCGCACGTGTCAGCTAAACGCAGTTTTGCGTTTTCTTGGCGAAAGAAATATCCAAGATCGATTCAAAAAGATGATGATGACCTTTCCATGGAATTATGTACTCATATTTTTAATCGCGTCTCTTCGTTTCCACTTTTTCACATGGAATATGTACGATCGATTTGTGGAACACAACAATATCACTTCGTATCGATTTTGGAAAACGTGAAATCGATGCGGTGAATTCTAGAACACCCAATTTTATTTTCGATCGATTTAGATTTCATTTCGAGTGAAAGTGAAATGTGGAACCTAGCTGTTATACATTTATGAAAAACTTGAATGATCCTTATCAGTTTGGTCTACATCACAGGTCATCAATTTGTAATACTCCGTCTCCTCCCGTAGAAAAAAAATGTTTACATACATGCGCTTTTCTATACGTGAATACGTGTGAACAGCAAAATGCAAAATTGTAAGAATGTATGGTCCAGCCAAATTTGACAGTCATATTTGAAATGCACGGGCACGCATACAGAGTTAAATCTCTGCAGTTTTGAAAGTTTGTAGGCAAAAGTGGGTGTAGCCTCCTGAGTTGATGTTCTATTTATTTATTATTATATGGTCTACATCAAATAGGAAAGTCTACCATCAACTAAATATTCGCGACATACCCTAAAAAGACTCTAGAGCACCAAGTTGATACACACGTATTCTTCATCAACTTTAAGGCTACTTATGACAACATTTCTAGACATAGGATAAGGAAGTGCTTGGTCCTTGGTGGCTTTGAGTGAACAATTGTTGATTGATGTTCGGCCAGTGAAATCGATTTAGGCAGAAGGTTAAGTATATACTATATGGTTGGGTCATGTAGAACGGAAACAATCATTCAGTTTCCAGTCAGTAAGATCTTCAAAGTGACAAACGTTTGAATACCTAGGAGAAGAAGGCAATATCTACTGTGGCCTGTTAAAGCAGAGGAAGATACAACAAAAGTGAGAAACTAGAGGCTTCTAAGCCTAAGTTAGGATTGACTGGATAGACATGTTGGTTGAGTTACTGGTTCACCACGTGACTTCATTTTCCAAATAAGGAAAATAAAGGGTCACAAGCAGAATACACGTTGATTTTGTTTCTTTAATACTTAACGACGACGCTGTGAACGATTTTTGGTCGAAATTCGTCATGAGATACAAGCCGATTTCAATCGGAATGCGGAACTGATGAGTTCGTACACAGCCAAATGTGCTCTCTTGAGGCATTAAAAATGCACTTATTATTCACAAAGAGCCATTGTAACTACTCAGAGTTTGCATGGTGCGTCCTTTACGCCTAAAGGTAGAATTATGTGGTTTAATTTTAAAGATATATACATTTTTGTTTCTACGAAATTAATTTTACCTAGAAGATTTCCATCTGTAAACTTTTATCTTATCTTATTTTTGTAAGTGGATATAAGTTAAAGGTAAAAGGAAATGTGAGTATAAAATTGCCACAAAAGAGCAAATATTAAAACTTTACTCCTTCGTACAAATTTCCGGAAATATGTGTTTTGTCTAGTTCTGAAGTTCCGACATTTATGTCTAAACCCTTTTTTGTTAACCCCAAAATCTGAGCTGATCTTGATGTTTTTTTAATTAAGCCGCATCGGTGTGTAATCCATTACGAATTCCGCATACCTGCATTCGATTTATTCACAAATTAAATCTATTCTATTGCCTTGAAAAGCTCTTTATGTTGGTCTTGCTTTTGCACCAGCATTTACTTCAATGTAATTGATATTGAGAGATTTAATCATAGATTCTCGGAAAAGAGATAATAAATTTGCATTCGAATGATTTTTTTTGTTTTTTAATTTTGTTCTGCATTATTGGAGCACAGATCATCTTTCTATTTTCGCATTAAGCACTGCGTATATTGCAACAATACTAATTTAGCACTTTAGCACAACATACCACACTGATTGGACACGTGTATTATCATTTTATTGTTTGATTTGATTGAAACATGCTAATTAAAATGTTCATGATCATGATGATATTTTAACAAAACGAGAGAATAAACGACACCTGAGTATTGACTTCTGAAATTAATTTCTAAAATGATTCATAGTAAGATATTTTTGTATCTTAAATTGATCTAGCATACTATAAATTTTTTTAAATACAATTAAGACTGTTAATATGGAACATGAAATGAAAAATTTCGACGATGACTTAAAGTAAGAAAAAACGAAGTTATTAGTATTTACAGGTAAAATATCTATCGTCCGTGACTATGACGGTTGAGGCGTATGCGTATGATCATATATACATAGCTAGTTAGTTTTGAAAGAAATTTTGAATTTGAGTTCAGGGGCTAAATTCGCTATATTTTATACGACGTTACTTTTTACTTGCGATTATGGGTACTATAAGGCAAGTTATGAATTCGTGCAAAAAAAAATTTTAAGATAACAATCAAACATGACATTTTTGTTCTAGGCGTGAAACTAACGGTACCTGCCATATAGCGGTTATGAAAAAACTCGTTTTTCTCGAAAACGGATAACGATTTTGATAAAATTTGACATAAGTGATACGAAATTAAAAGCCTTTCAGATGCATGAACCATATTTCTTTAGAAATAGTTTTAACGGTACTTGGCATATAACGGTTTTTTTAAATTTTGACTTTCTCGTTAACGACTGAGTGGATTTTTACAAAATTTTATTTCTAAGAAGACTTAGATAGCCAAACAATAATGGCGTACTTAATTTTTTAATGACATTTCTTAAAAATATTAGATTAATTAAACAAATTTCATTTCATTTAAAAAATAGTCCAATATCGTTAAATCGCATTCGTCCCGCTGCCTTACTCAAACCACATAAGGACCACTCCTGCATCAATAATTTTGATCTTGTGCCTAAAATAATCAAATATCATAACCCTTAAAAAATAAGCTTTTAACAAATGTAAGCTCAATTACAGTTTTAGATCACAATCGAATAAATGTGCACCACAAAGATTCACCCTTTTCTGCAATACTTCCATTAATTTTTTTTTAAATTGTTCATTAACCCTACTATTAATTTTGATCAATTGGACAAAGGTTGTTATTATTTAATTAAAAACTTTTCATTGATGGAGGGAGTGCAAGCTTAACTGATGCGTCTATATGTTATCACACAAAATAATTTTGAAAATGCATATCTTGCTAGCTTTTTTTATAAAACAATTTCTTATCAAAAAAATATTTTTATCAAGGGCTTAGTAATTTTATGGGAAGTACTTTATTATTTAAACAAAGCTTATATAATTTACTGTGTTCAGTAAAATTTGCTATATTGTTGAAAACAATGAACTCGTTAAGTAAATATAAATAATGCAGTTTATTTTACATAATTCAAGGTGTTTGTATTCATTCTCTAATTTTTGTTTTTAAAGAAAGATAAATAAATAATATTGTATATTTACTTTCTTATATCTTTACAATAAGATGCTTGTTTATAGGGATAACATATTCATGGAAACTGCAGTAAAAGTCGTGCACAACTCAATGCAACAGTTTTAAAAATAAATTTGTATGAGCATTTTAAAATACCGGTAGGGAACGATAACCTCAAAACTGGCGGTTATTGACTGTTATTACATCATAATCTTCATTAAAGTAAATGGACAGGTTTATTTTTAAATAAATAATTTTTCATTAGATTTTAGTTTTACTGAAGTGATGAGCAAAAAGATTATTGATATTGGTTTGATATTTAATAATTCACATATGTGTGCATTTAATTACTTCGTGAAGGAATAGGTTATAGTGAGCTGAGCACATACATAAAATAGCTACTGATAACAAAAATTAGAGAAAGGAAAAGTCACCCAGCAAAAAATGCATCTATTTATTAGCTATAAAGTCACATAGCCGAATTAAATAAAAACGGAAATAAGTCAATATGGAAATGGTGGCTTCATTTATAAAATCTGTGTGAAAGAATCATTATTTTTACTAAAAGTTTCGTCTAACAGCTTAATAATAATAATACTTTAACTATATAGGTATCGTTCAAGCTGAAATAATATAAGCAATACCGTTGCAAGCTTTTTGTCTAGAACGAAAAATCCAAAAAATTGAAACTTTACCCACGTATCTATTCACAGATCGAATACTGACCAGTTTTTCTTTTTTTATAAACTTGCTGAAAGACGTAACCGTTATTTTAGCATATCCTACTTTGCTCTCAAAATTTAACTTTGTGAGTAAGAAAATCATGTGGAAAACATGATATACAAATGTCCATTAAATACAAGGAGATAATTTTCTTTATTAAATGTGAGTTTGAGAAAAAAAAATTTAAAAATCGTTGGACCGGTTTTCGAAAAAATCGATTTTTTCAAAATATTTTTTCGAAAACTTTTTTCTAAAAAAAAGTGAATGTGCAGGTTTTTTAAACTTAATTTATTAAAAAAGTTTTTTCTTTTGTTAATAAATGTAATAGTAAAACTCGTTTTTCATATATTTTTTATTTATTTTTATTTATTTAACTAATATTTCAAATTATACTTACAACATGGAGACAACACAAATTCAAATTTTTAATTTATTAAATTTCATAAAAATCCGTCAACTAGTTTTTGAAATCTTTAATTCACAAAAACAGTTTTTCAAAAATTATTGAAAACTTTACAAAAGCATTTTTGAAAAATCATTTTATGCCATGTTATTTAAAACAGCTAGGACAATTTCAGTATTGAGTTTCGTTAAAATCACCTAAGCCGTTATCGAGATGGCAGAAATTTAAAAAAACCGTTATATGGTAGCTACTGTTAAACGAATTTTCTTGAAAGTTTGGTTTTCACTATTTTATGGACCTTCTTCACATTATTACACATGTGAAATTTGGTTGAAATCGTTAGAGCCGTTTTCGAGAAAAATATAACTTTTGATATGGCAAGTACCGTTATTTTTAGACTTACAGTGACCTACAAAAAAGTTCTGGGCATATTATATTAAAAACCATACCTACCAAATTTGAAGGAAATCGGTCCACCCGCTTAGGCTTTAGTTGTTTATACAGACAGACAGACAAACAGACAGACAGATAGAATTGCTGGACCCTTCTTCTATATCATCGTATAATGTCATATTTGATTGTTAACTCAAAACTTTTTTTTTGCACGAATCCAAGACTTGCCTTATAGTAAAAAACGAGTTAAAATTTCTTATTAATAAAACAAAATAAATCATGGAACGAAATTCAACGAAAATCTACTCACAATCA
This sequence comes from Baccha elongata, assembly GCA_951217065.1. Lineage (NCBI taxonomy): Eukaryota > Metazoa > Arthropoda > Insecta > Diptera > Syrphidae > Baccha > Baccha elongata. Next base: position 193,943,344 of record OX578272.1, on the reverse strand, counting down.
AAAAAAGCTATTCCGTGTTTATTAATAGCGTTTTGAACTTAGCTCCTAAGTTAAGTATAACTTATCGATAACTCGAGTTTATTAATAGGTGTGTATTAGATTAGATTTAGATTTTTTTAATAATTTTCTTGTTTAAGTTAAAAATTTCTTTTGCTAAAATCGGTTACAAAGACGGCAATCTTTGTATGCATTGTCAATTTAAAATATATTAGCACCTGGCCTAGAAATTGAATTAAATAAATTGTGTGTCAGTTATAGCGGTTGGTCGATCTGAAAGTACCTATATAAATTAATCCACAAATGATTTGAATATGTGGAAACATTGTCACACGATGTCATATTCAAGTACATGATAAAATAAAAATTCAAAATATATATGCTTATATCATAAAAAAGATAACGAAAAAAAATTATACTTACTTCCTTTAAGACAAGGTAGCAAAACAAAAGTCATCTTGAAAGTTTTACAATAATTTCACAGCCGAGTTGAAAAAATCAGTCCTTTTTAGTTTATATACTTAGTTGAAATCGTTGAGCGAAACAATGGATTCGCTTGTAACACTGGAATAAAAGAAAGAATATTAAACAAAAACATTTCTCATAATAGGTACTACTTATTTATTATTCTAATATATATTATAATAAATTCTAATGACACAATAAAATTTTGAAATTTAAAAAATACTTTACTAAAAGTTTTTTAAAATAGTCTTCCTGTAGTAAAAACCAATCCTATTATCTGTTTTTGTTGGTCAAGAAGACAATTAAATCCAGTCTTAGATTTTAAAAACCTAAAGAACTATCTTAAATTGCTGGGTGCTACATCTATAAGAAAATCTTTAATAAAAATAGGTAGGTATTGTAAGAGTTTAATTTTCAGACTGAAATGTTCGAAAAAAAATAATAACCACCCTCTATGCTTCTTCGATGTTTTTTTCATAGCTTAAAATTCGGAGCTTTTATTCTTTCGGAATGAAAAACCTTATAACGAATTGTCCAAATGTACCAAAAATAGTACAACTTTTGATAAGTTTTTTGTATGATTACATGCTGCAGTTAGGCTGGGTAGCTTACGCTCCATAATTCAATGTACATTGAGAAGTTGTGGAATTAGACAACAACAATACCTGTGGATACCAACACTATTGGCTGGAGTTATATCTATTTCATCGCTGCCACGTCAATCATCAACTTTTTGATCATTTGTAAAAAAGTATATAGGTACATACATATGTATACGAAATCAAACTTCGTTTTGGTTCCAAAGTTTTTCTTTCGTCCTACTACCATTTACTACTTAATTATGGTAAAAAAGTTTTTTCAAACCGTCTCTAAAAACGCGAATCTTGTTTTCTCTCTATAAATATCGACAGATTATAAGTCTTCTTTTTCAAGGTCATGGAAAATCCCGGTAAAGCTAACAACTGGCGTCCGGAATAATGGCTTTCGTAGTTGTGACCTAAAGGTTTGTTTCACCGAAAAATTGTACCACCTTTTATTTACCACCATCGTTCTTCAAAAAAAGTCAGTTTGTAGCATTACATTCTTCTGCCGAAAATGTGTGTATTCGCTTTTGATGAATCTTTTCTTGGTTGGACTAGAAATAACCTTTCGGACCGCTTGATACAAGAAGTAATGGCGGGTATTTGAAATCTGAAATCTACATAGTAATGTTGTTCCCTTCTGTCTATGAATCTCTTTTTAATTTTATTTAATCATGAAGAACACTCATACGCCACATTGTACGATTTTAATAGAATCAGAAAATAAATACATTTTGGGGTAAAATGTTCAGCACATGGCACGGTTAAAACATACCTGCCTTAGGCACAAGACTTCGATTGATCACCATTTGCAATAGGTTTAGAGTTGTTAACTCTAAACCTTTAACAGCGACAATAATTTAATTTATAAAGATCATTCTGAGATATTAATCTAGTGACAATCTCTTCCTTTCTTTGAATATAAGTACCTACTCTAAAAGAATAGGCTTTTGCTGTTAGTTCCTAAAACTTCTAAAATTAAATTTGTAATTGATGGTGATTAATGATTATGTTTAAGTTTCTCTTTCAAACGTTGACTCATAAATAAGAACAAGAATACTTGTCGTTCTTTGATAGATGGGATTTCCCACAAAAATGGCCACCTCAACACGCATGCAGAAAATAGTTATAATCGATTGGCTGGCAAATGGAAGCATATAATGCTTAAAGTTTTGTAGATAACTTTGTTTGCGAATGCAACAGCAACTATCCATGTAAAACATATTAATTCATTTTTTAAGTAATCCCTCTTGAATATATATTTACCTACTAACTTGTTAAACAAATTAAGCCGGGCATAATCACAACCATTACATCACGAGTAGGTAAACTGTCGGGATTATTTTATGTAGAAAAGACTTAAAAGTCTTGCATAAGACTTGACCTACAATAACAACCGATGCGTGTGTTCTTTCAATCAGTGAACGTGAATCAAATACTCTAATTCTGTACATTAAAGATACAATAAACGTAAACTCACATTTGAAAAGCAATTACATATGTATGAAAATGTATTGTCAACTGCAGGTGAGGGACATAAACCAACCTTGCTGTACACATATTGAAATTCTTTTCCCGTTGACAAAAGCCATTTATACTGATCCACACTGATGTTAAGTAATTCAAAAAGAAGTAAATTGAACACTGCACTGTTATCCGCTAATGAAGGCTAAACGTGAATTGTATTGTTTGATAAAAGTTTATTCGAAATGTACTTCGTCTTTCTTACTAAACATTTTGTTTAAATTGCAGAGCGGGTACAAATTTATTTTCTATTGAATACGTTTGCAAACATTTTACATGTTATTTAACTACGCTAGTATCTATTTATTTGTTCTTATAGGAGTAGAAACAGGATACTATCGTATACTTATAGTAAGTGGTATATCTCTTCAAATTCTAAAAATATGTTTCCTTAAAAATTAAATTTCTTAAGTGATGTTTCACATTGGACTCACTCAATCGACGTATTTTGACGTAAATCCAATCCGTCATGTTCACACACAAAGTAGTGTGAACACAAAGGATTCACAAAACCACACCAAATAACAGAAGAAATAAAGGGTACGACTGGGTCGCACAAACTTGCTTCTGTGGCAAGCTACTTTCGTGTAAATGACTGGAAAATTCATTTGGCCAGTTTTCGTTTTTGAAAAAATGATTTTCTCTATTTTATATTTTGAAATAAGCAGTATTTAAAAAAAATCGTTAAAAAAATGTATATGAAATCAAAAAAAAATTATATGAAAGATATCACCGTAGGCAACAATTCAACTGCATGAAATTTTATTAAAATTGATCGTATTTTTTTTTTTGGAAAAAAAACTTTTTCATAAATTACTGTTTTTTTTAAATGTTTGTTTGCAATATTATTCAAGTTTAGCAGTTGCTTTAGAATATTAAATTTCGTAAAAACTGTTGCACTCGTTTAAAAGAGAGTCGGTGTAATAAAAATGGCTCTATGACAGGTAGGTAAATGAATAAGCTGATTCTGAAAAAAATCGCCTTCTTTTCAGTGGTAGGAAGAGAATTTTAGAATATTTTCCAAGACAACTAAAATTACAGTTTACATAGAAAAAAAACCCTCGTGCTCACACACTCCTATCTTTTGTATAGAAAACAAATAACCTTTTCTTAAGTTTAGGATGGAGGTAGGGTTTTTTCTGATTATTATTATTGGTGAATTATTAGCAACTATTTGTTCTTATCGCTTTATGCTTAATCTATTAAATACCGAAAGAAAAGCTTATCTTTCATCAGCGCAATTATTTTGAAACCTATCTTATTAAATATCTGAAAGAATAATTAGATATCAGTAGCTAATTTTGATTAATTTTAGATGGTAGGTACTTCAGACAATCATAAATCAAATCTTCTTAGATTCGGCGCATGAGTGATGTCTGATGTGTTACTATTATTATATTATTAATATTATCTGATTATGTAATTGATAATCACGTTATTAATTTAATTTACAAATAATCCGTAGATTACTTTTTCAATGTATCAAATAAAACTTACCATTTCATCGGTTTTTTTTAATTGCGTACACAATAAATATGTGACTTTAAAACGTTAAATATTATCAATAAATTATAAAATAAAAAGGCCTTCAAAAATATATCGCAAAATAATAATAGTAATAACTTTATACGTGCAGATATTTTGCAAATTATTTTTGGGAGAGAAACAGACTGTTAAGCAATTTACCAATGTATTCATAAATAAAATGCGCGACTGGATCGCACAAACTTGCTCTTGTAGCAATTTATGGGACTGCAAAAATTTTAATTTTTTAAGTTCTGAAAAAAAAAATAATGGCTTATACTCGAGATCAAGTTGTATGGCAGCTATCATTAAACGGTTGTTCAGCGAAAAATTGTGAACGCCATTTTGAGTAAAATGACTAACTTATACTGAATTTAAACATAATCGGGGCAACCGTTATCATGTTATGGTCGAATTTGTAAAAACCGCTTACACCAAATCTCAATTATATTCAAACTACTACATATACACCGCAATGCCGTTCGTTATTTCTTTATTCTTGATCTATGGTAGTCTCTAGTATATGTATTGGCCAAATAATCGTTGACTTATGGGTTCAAAATATGAAAAACTGAGTAAAGATTAGAAACATTTAACTTTTTAATCTTCTTCGCCTTTTCCGAATATGCTATGACCTCGAATGGGATCACACCTTTCCCACTTCACCGCTTCACCTACTGATCTGCTTTTGTGGGGTTCGTCGGCTTGACCTCAGAAAATGTCGTCAAGCTTCCCGGTTATGGATTGTTCCATGTCTGAGGCTAACTGATTGCTGGTGTCGCTGCATTTGGTTTTTTCAGGGCTTGCCTCTTTTCCGCAATTGTATCGTAACATTTTATAAAAGTGCTTTTTGGGCGGGGTTCTCAGTGTCTCTCCTAAGCTAGTGACAGTACCAGCTGAGTTTGTCGTCCTGTATTTTTTCAACTGTGGTATTTTTAACATGAAGGCTTCTTCGGATCTTTTTACTTCGGATTCGATCAAGCTTTGTTACTTTATCATCTCAGTTGCCGTCAATTTGCTCTCATACTTCTTAAACATTGTCCAACATTGTGTACCGTATGTAAGCGCTGGACGAACTACTGTTGTGTAGACCTTTCCTATCAGCTTAGGGGAATTTTTCGGTCACAGAAGATGGCAGAGCTCTCACGCCACTTCATCCAACCTATAAATGTCCGGAATAGGCCTGAAAAAATGAGCAGCATAGATATTCTGTCTTTTTAGAGATTATGCGATTTCCCATTTCCCTCTAAAGCGTCTACCTATACATGAAGTGCTCGTTGCGAGGATAAATCATTTTAGCATTTGTGTTTCATAAAAATTAATAAATCATCGATCTGAAAATCTACATTCGTTTGTATATGGTTAGTAAATTATTTTCATATATTGGTTGTCAGGCTTAAAGATATCAAATTTATTTATAAGTAAGAATGCAACTGAATGAATTTCAGCTGATTAAATTTATTTATTAAGAATCAATTTACAATTTTATAAATTATTTCCTTTCAATACCAGTAAATATAATTTGAGATTTCAAATAAATTGTTAAAAGCCAAAAATGTGAATTGCATAATAAACTGTGTTATTTTGTGTATAATAACTTAACTATCTAGAAAAATGAAAACAGTTCAAAGTGTCTAAAACAACAACAATAACAATACAAGCAATATAATATTTTTATGAAGCCATTAAATGTTAATCGATTAACCAAATATTCTTTAGAACAAAGCACTGAAAAGTTAAAATGTTGCTTATTTTTTCCACTTAAAGTAGGTTTCGAAACAGGAAAGCTATAAATATTTAATGATTTATTTTAACCATAAACGATTTAGTTGGAGTGTTTATTTTTACTAGGTAATGTAATAAAATAATATTATTGTGTGATGAGTGTAAAATAAAAACAAGGAGTAGATAAAGTGTGTTGTGAGTTACTCGATTTTATATTCAGATCAGAAGTGCATTTGTTAAATTTATGAATGACTTCCTTAATTCTATTGGAAATTCTGGCGCGAAAATCAAATGTGGAACAAAGTGATTATGATAATTTGTGATATTTGGAAGTGAGAATAAAACTCAAAATGCATTTTGAAGACAACCAATGAGCGCAGCTTTATACAAATATCTTTGTCATCAATTTCTAGTGGCGTGAAGCAGGAAAAAACTAAAGTGGAATCCATGAATGAAAGAGTACAACATTACGACACTTTGTCATATTCACTTTGTTGTTGTTTCACTTGTGACGTAATTTTCACTAGTGACGTGAGCACATTGCACTCTTTTTCCCTTTGGTTGGGGTTCATTCATAACAAGATTCCACCATTTAATTTTTTTTCTGTTTGTGCTTACGTCACAAGTGAAAAAAACACAACAACAAAATGTTGAAAAATAACCAAGTGTCGTAATCTTGTATTCTTTCATTCATGAGTGGAATCTGCTATACACGAGTATTTATTCCACTACTAGGTACTGAGAATTTGCTTAATTTTCCACAGTGAAGTTATTTCCCATTGATAGGGAGCATTTATTACACTAAATATTGAGTGGAACAGTTTCCTATTTAAAACTTTAAATAATATATAAATAAGTTTATCATAATGAATATGATAATTATTCACAAATTGTATCCATTCATCCTTCCTTGTCCATCAACATTGAAAATTCAAAAGCAATCCCCGCAGCTACAACAATAGCGACAGTCGGTCCTATTATTTTAGAACTTGTTAGGCATAGATAAGACCAACATCAGCAAACGTCAACAGCGTCGTTAGACCAAAGTCCTAAATTTGTTGTAGATGTTGCTGATGCTGACAAATTTTCTGCTCCGACATTCAGCAGGACAAAGTTGCAAAAAGAAAAATTCATATAGAATCGGTATGAAATGTCAAACAGTTCAAATACTGGCGCCGTATTAATTTGACGGACTCGCTTTCCATTGACATATTATTCATACATTTTTTCTCACAATTTCATACAATTTTCTCTTCCAAGTGTAGAGATTTTTCAACGCAAGATTGAGTGGAATGGAACACAACTTTGCTAAGCTGTGCCATACACTGCTGGGAAATAACTCCACGGGCAAGTGCTCCACATGGGGATTTATTCCTCTTTTAGTGGGAATCTGCTCCACATTTTAATGTGGATTAATTTCCGACTGAAGATGGGAATGTATTGCACTTTTAAGTGAGAAAGTAGCTCACTCTCTACAGTGGAGTTGTTTCCCACTAACTGTAAGAAATAATTGAACTTTGAGTGAACAATACCTGCTTGGCCCAATCGTACAACCCCCCTTTAAACCCCCTGCTTGGCCAATTATAGGATTTGGGATGGTTGCAAGTTTGGGTATGCAAAGTTTCTAAACTATTTGGGTATACTACCCAGAAGTAATGTAGGACCATTGATTTTTACTTGCGATTATAGGTACTATAAGGCAAGTTTTGTACTCGTAAAAAAAAGTTTTGAGATAACAATCAAACATGAAATTATGATGATAGAGAACACGAAAAAATAGGTCCGACAATATTACAAGCGTTTTAGACAATTCCATTTCAGGTTGTGTTTTTCATTTTTTCAGAATAAGTTTACATATTAAAGGTACCTGGCAAATAAGCCTTAAAGACAATCCAATTTTTATCGTAAAATGTACCATCGATTTTGATGAAATTTAGTGTGACTGATTTTTTCCAATAATGAAGTTTTTCGTTAGAAATATATTTTCAAAATCACCCAATTAACGGTACCAGTCATATAAACGCTAGAGAAAATCCGACTTTTCTCGAAAAAATACCATCGATTTTGGTAAGATTTTCTGTAACTGATTTTTTGCCAATAATGAAGTTTTTCGTTAGAATTTTTTTTCAAATCACCTTTAATAACGAAACCTGCCATATTAATTCTATAGATATTCCGATTTTTCTCGAAAAAAATACAATCGATTTTGATAAGATTTTGTGTAACTGATTTTTTGCCAATAAGAAAGTTTTTCGTAATTTTTTTTTTCAAAATCACTTTATTACGGGACCAAAGGTTAGTAATCTTTTACAAGAGCAAGTTTGTCGGACCCAGTCGTACCTTTTATTTTTCTTGCATTTATAACAACATTTTCTGCATTGAGGTGGGAAAGAATAGCACACTGAAAAAAAAATCTTTGAATTTGTTTGGAAATAACAATATCCTCAAAAGACATGAATGAAGAATGGAAGATTCTATACTTTGATTAATGTTATACCTTTAAATTTCCAAGACAGCTTCTCCATGTAAATCATTTTTAGTTGCTCTATACAAATTTCTCGCTTAGTTGTTTTGACATACCTATTTAGGTTGCTTGCTATCGTAAGTTCTAGGTAGTTAACTGGAGATGTATTGATAACAACTGCAACATTTCGATTATAGGAGCAATGTTGCGCCCTGGCCTAGGAGACGCAGCTCCAAAAGCTCCTGGAACAAACCAATACAACCATATATCACCATTTAGTTGCCCTTAGTAATGAAACACTAACCGGAAGCGTTGGAGGCTTTTTCTGATTTTAACAAGTCCGTTAAGTTTGCACTACCACTTTGAAATTCCAAAACTTTAACTATTGGAGTGATTATATTGTCGTGAATTTTCGCACAGCTAAAATTTTTTTTCGTGCAGCTAAAAATACCGCGACAAATTGTGTTGTTGCGCGACAAATTTACGACAAAAAAATTAAAGTTATTTGCTCTACCAAATTAATATTTTGGGGGACAAATTTACGACACGTTCACAGAGTTAATCCAAAACTCAAAATCCAATGTTAAAATTTCTAGAAACAAAAGTCAATTTTGTTCATTATATCCAAATATTTTTCAATGTCAACTATATTGCCAATTTACTGCTTATGTTGTTTTCTTTGTACGAAATAGTTTGATAAAGATCCCCTATAAAATGTCGCACTTGACCGTGACATTGCTATGTTGTCTTTATCAATTACAAATATGATTCCATAAGCCGGTAAAATGACTTATCTCATTCACCACTCGAATTGGTAAATCGATCTTCATGTCTGGTAAATTTCCACAATTAGCACTCAAAGCTTGTTCTGGCTAGTCTAGGCAGTAGGCACCTAACACTGTTATCTAGTGGTTAATATATCTACGTCTTTTCGACGCCATTCATTCGTATAGCCATCCAAGTGCTGTAACTTAACACAAATGTCTTCAAGCGTAACGTTGCGTGCATTGGACTGCTTTTTGCTATAATGCTCTAGTAGAATCTAAACCTCTTGAGTGACAATCACAGTAGTTGACAATCGTATAAGGGAATCAAATAATTGTGTCGCCTTGCAAGTTAAGCTATAAGGCGGGCGACATATCAATGAGTTCATTTTGGCGTGATTGAATTCCGTCTTCGTTAGATTGAGACGTTTAAAATAATACGGAATCACTACAGCAACGGGCTATTAATTTGTATTTAGATGTCTAATTATACCTACTCATTTGATTCTCCACTTTATCTATGTAACGACAATCAAAACCAGTGTGATCGCGGGTGTCTATTTCTATAATGTGTATATACATGCTCACCTTAGAGAAGCACATATGCGTGCAAGTAGTAATTACCGTGTTTAAATTTTGTCTATTACCTAGTTTTTTTTTTAATTTTACTACTCAAAATCTTATGCAATATGTGCAAATCAGCACTTCTAGTTCCGATAGTAGTTAGTAAAAGTTGTTAGGCGCACTTGTTTTGTAACAAAATAAACGCAAACTTATAAAAACTTTGATAATAAGTTTTTCCAGTTTAAAGTATCTATACAATGTCAAATTGTATTTTTTTATCGACTTGATTAGAATATAGAAGTTGTAGTGGATCTACATACATATATTGACTTCAAAATCATTCGCAAGATAAAATTGAATGTTATAATTTAAAGAGTTATAATAAAGTTTGTACCATCGACCAAATATATACACATTACGACAGAAATTGGAAAAGACCAAACCATGACATTCTTAATAAACTTGGCCGCCTATTATTATGGATAATAATAATAATATTTGAACTATGTGTCAGTAAGACATTGCATTTTAAATGCAACAGGTGTTCCACGGCACTAGCTAGAAGGATTAAAAAGATAGGAAAGAATTGTTTTGGTCCAGTATAAGCTGATGGGAGGTATGCTGAAAAGAAAAAAATGCTTTGTACCCGAGTGAGAATTAAACTGGCAACCTCTAGGTTAACAGCTAAGCACTCCATCCATTGAACCATTGTCGCCCACAAATTCAGACAAGGAGATGCTGTTTGGAAAGCATTGTATGAGACTCTGAGGTTTATCAACGGGGCTTTATCAATTAGTCGACAATCATATTATGAACAACTGTAATCTCGAGGTAATATGGACTATGTTTATTAATTGTTTACCTTGCTTTTGGAGTTAGCGGCGAAGATAACGATTGATTACTAATGTCGCTCTATAGTCCGAATAGATCTTCGTTAAATCTTCTTCTATAAAATCAAGACATGCCTACAAATATTAATTTAGTTTGGTGGCCTGCGTTATATAAAACTACCAACCTTTTAATAACGGCTAAATGCAAAGAATGGCGTGTATCTTTAGCACTTGTATAATGAGTGGGTTCGGGTCAAACAGTGCTGTTTGGATAAGTAGCTGCCTTAAATAGGTTAGATATTCATGCATCATTTGAAAATTTTCGCACCAGGGAAGACTTGGTACCGCCACCAATTAGCATACATTACGTATTTTATTGACAAGCTAAGGTCTTGGCGGTGACAATAGCTATCAGTGATTGGAATGCTAAAAGGTAATATAATCTTTTTCATTGAAAGTCAAGACGCAATACAGAACGAATTCTTACAAAAGAAATTAAATTAAAGCTTGTGACTTGTATTGCAAAGAGCTAAGGATTCATTGTACCTATACCAGGTTTCAGAAAATCTTCCGAAATCGCTTCTAAAATTACACAATTTCCCATACAAAAACGTAGTTTCGAAATCATCCCAAATCAACTAAATTTCAACGAAATTGTTTTGAAGTTGCAATTTATGGGAATCACCCATAATTCAAAAAAAAAAAAAAAAAAAACTCCATTGGACGAAATCCCCAAAGACATTATGATGATCCTCAACAACAAATTCCCAATAGAGAGATAAGTCAAATGGACAAAATTCTTAAAAAAAAAAGTTTTGAGATAATAATCAAACATGTCATATCTCAGATAACTTGCCAACAGAGCAAGTTTGTGCGATGCGGTTGTGCCTTTATTTTGTGTAGCTTAAAGTGATGCAGTTAATAAAGTAATGATATTATTTGACACATTTTAGTTCAGTATGTGTTACAGATTTCATTCAGTCTTCGTTTCTCCTTCCGACTAAACGTGTAAAATGGAATTATTTAAATCCAACAAAGGCGGTAAAAAACCCTTTTTAGATGGCTACGGCACGTTTGGAAAAGTCGATATAATTGTACTTTTTTCGATACAATAGAATGTGCTCAAGTATGCAATTACACTTTCATGAAATTTAGTACAAATTTCATCAGCCAATGAATTAGATGAATTTAGGTGGTATTTTCATTGATAATCCCTTATAACACAATTTGTTGGACCATTTATTGCAATTGAACAATTTTTGTCTTTATTGTCATCCGTCTCTCTCTATCTTGCTTTTCAAAATTATTCTTTTCCTCTTGAGCAAGAAGAACTATTGGAGTCAATTCTGGTTCTGTTTTTCACAGAACTAGAACTAGCTCCTTATACTAAACAGTTGTTAATTGTGTGGTCAGGTGGCAAAATGGTATATATAGGTATAGGTACGTTTTTCAAATTTCACGTAGAGGCATTTTTAAAGTTCAAACTGTTATAAACAATTATAAACTTGTTTTAAAAAGTTAAAAAAAAACAAAATTTGAAAATAAAAGAATAAAAAAAAAAATTTTTGAAAAATGAAAAAGTACAATTCGATACACTTTTCTTTTAACTTTCGATACACTTCATAAAATTCATTTTCCACGCCTGGGCTACGGTTATCATTTTCATTCAAAGAACAATATTGACAATTTTAGGTGGTGTTCTGATAAAAAAAAGTATTTCTTGTAAACATTTATAGCGACCATATATTGTTGTTTTTTTTTTTTTTTGGAAAAAAAACTGTTTTTTTCTGTACAATTTTCTTCATATTTCTTTTTGGGATTTTGTCTTTTAGTAACAGTGAGTTATTTGAATTTTAAATTGAAGTTATTGACTTAATGTGATGTATGTATTATTGTCCATAATACGAAAATAATTAGTCTTATTTATCATCTCCCACCACGAGTGATAAATAATCCGGAAGTCTATAGTCTGCCAAGTCTCCAGTGGTGGGTGTAGCGAAATGTGCTTGTATTTTGTCCTTATACAAGAACCCATTATTAGTTTTTACCGAAAGAAATTTCGCTATACATTTTTTAACTTTAACTTTGCATGGTGGCCACACCCACCAACGAAATATTGCCAGACTTCCCGATTATTTATCACAGTCATGTGCTGAGAGATGATAATAACGCCAATTTTTTTGAAAAAAATAACGTAAGTATTTTTGTCGCTGGCTCTCGGTCTATTATTTAAGAAAACGCGTTTTTTTCTTGTAGTCTTTTATTCCTTAAGTTGAAAACTATAGCGAACTATTAACCATATCCAATCATGAAATTGGGTGGATTCATGGCCAGAAGAAAAAAGTCTCTGCCGAATGGTCTACTTACTAGTTGCATCTTTCAAAACAAACACACCTTGTAAAAAGTTCAGAACGATGTTCACATTGAACGATGTTCACATCCAACGCATTTTGACGTACGTCCAATCCGCCGTGCTCAGATACAAAGTAGTGTGAACACAAAGGATGCACGAAACAAAAAAACAAAATAGGTGAAATGAGCCTTGATGCTTACAATTTTCTTTATAGGTTCAGTCTTAATTAAAATTTCCGACCAAAAGTGACCTGATTTTGTGAAAAATTTCAAAATATTTGTGCAAATAGCGCAGAAATAATATATTACAAATGTCAGAATAGCAAATGTCAAAATGCATCCATGAAAATTTTAAAAAATCTAAAAATTTGGACACAAAACCCCGTCTTTTTTACAACGAAGTGGAAAGGAGACAAAACATATAGACGTCAAAACTCGTCGGGTGAGTACGTGACCCTGATTACACCAGTCCTTTTTTCGTTCGTGACGAGTTTCGTCTTTCTGACATTAAGAATGGAAACGGGCATATATCAACGAACCGTCTAATCACCATTGTACGTACCTGTCAGAAAGATGAAACACGTCACGTAAGAATCAGGGTCAATGTAAACATCGTCCAGTGTTCAAACGTACGTCAAGAATACTAGGTAATAAACACAAAAAATCAATAGGGCATTTCAACATGTTGTCAAAAGAAAAAATGACCGATGACAGATTGAAATTATGTATCGCTCTTTTTTCAAACTGTCAAACTAAAAAACTTGTAAAATAATTTTGTAAATCATCTCTTTTTTCCCTATGAAATTTGAGATTTACGTGACTAAAAGGTTTAATAACACAATATTCACAATTTTTGGGCACAGCATTAATATTTCCGCTCTTGTTTTCAATCAATTATTTCAACAATGATAAAAAAAATGTTCAGCTGCATCCGCGTACTGCTGATTTTGACACTGCCTTGCGAACGAGATAGAGATATATTGTTGTTACCTAAAAAGCCCTATTGTTGCTGTCGAAGTTGTCAAAAAAATGTATATGTCAAACAAAACTCGAATTATTGGGTGTTAACTCACCAACGTGAGTTCGTAGACTGTTTGCCTAGAGCAGCGCTTATGGTTCGGTGTAAACTGAATAAACGCAATGGCAAAGTTCAAGTGTAGTATGCAACGCGAAAAATTTAAAACAAAAATGTTCCAAATTTGAGATCACGTTGTATGCTATATATAATATGTCATCTTATGACATGATTTATGGAATAAATTAATTGGTCTCCAACACCAGTTGGTATGTATATAGGGTAGAGTTTGGAATGCAAGTATATGCAGAAATGGCAATTCCTTAATCAAGTCCCTTTGAAAACTCCAAACATAAAAAATGGTAAGGGCTATCCGGACCTTTTTAAAGCTAAACTTTTAAGGCATCAATAATGTTAGGCCATTGTAGTGACTGTACTAAAAGTCGAAACGAAGAAATTTACTGCTAAAATATTTTTGTTCGGTGCAATTGTTTTCTCTTCTCATCATTTCTATATTTGTAGTTTTTTTTTTCTCCTAACCACGAGTTTAAATATTGACTCAGTTGACGAAAAATATTATATGACTGTGTTTGATAAGGTGTGTGGTTGAAATTTAATGTTACCATCCAAACTGCTAATTATTTAAATACATACTGATAAATGTTAGACGTGTTTTATTGATAATTAATTCCGGCTTAATGGACACTGTAATTAGTTTTGATAAAGCCTACAGCACAGACATTTTACTTTTGAGTAAGTGTTGGTAACTGCGACTCATTAATAACAAAATTCGCTGGATATCGTGTAAATTGACTTTCTTAATAAAACATGCCTAGTACGAGATTGAATAAAATTATGACTGATTTCGCCCTACCCAGGGAAAGAGGGTATTGGAATTTTGCCTTTTTCTCTAAACAATGGGTTTATAGAAACATACTTTTTAGTGCAAAGTGTGTGCGATCACAGTGTGTGTGACCACGGTTTTGGGTAAGTGGTGCCTGTTCCAAAGAGCAGTGATGTTACTTGCACACTTGTACAGTTTAAGACGTCAGTGATGTTATTTGTTATACACCACTGCACAAATAACATCACTGACGTCTTAAAAGATTATATAAATATATTAAAAAATAAATTCCGTTGCATAAAATAAATTTATTGACTGTACTAATATCACATGAAAAAATCCAATATTCAGGTACATACAAATTTTCATTCGTTAAATTGCGTTGCAATTGTTTTGAAAGTCTGAAATTACCTGTTTTTAGATGTTTATTCCCCCAATTTGCAAACTTTAGCACGAGCATGTTGATTCAATTGGGCAAAAATTAAATTATACTGAGAAAAAATAAAACGGTATTTATGTTTGATGAGGTGTGTCATTGGAACTCTTTGTTGCCAACCTAACTAATTTAGTACATATTCATTTTATTTAGCTATATGATTAGATATGTATTGTATGTATGTATATCTACTTATTAAATAAATAAATTCTTTGCTCTAAATTTTGTACTTAAAGTGTCACATAAAATTAAACTAGGGCGGTTGTATAGTAGTGATGCCGTTGATCACGCCAAAAATAAATTCGAAAAACGCCACATAATACAGCCCCACATTTGTCTTCTCAAAGTGGTGTATTCCGCTTTAAATACTTTCCCGAAGTGGGGTTTTAAAACTGCCATTGCAAGTAGAGTACGACCGAAGGCCTGTTTTTTTGATCTGAAGCCGAACCCAAAGCCGAAGCCGATCATCGGCCTTTTGATCACCTTCGGCCGAAGTCAATGGTATTTGAAGTTGAAGTTTTTTTAATAATTAAAATCAAACAACTTAATATAATATGCAAGAAATAAAAGTTTGTTAACATTAGACCTCCTATCAGTATAAATCTGTCCAGCTGCACTGAATAGTTGCTCACTTGCTAAACTAAAGTATATACATATATACATAAGGATTTAAAGCCCAGTAATGAATAATATCTGCGTTTCTTGTGAGCAATGTTTCCATTAAATAAGATTTGAGATATTCTTCGAAAAGTCGAAAGTCTTCTGTATTCGAATATTCACAATTTGGTGGCACATTGTAACCGGCATTCAACATTCGGCTTCGGCAGAATCTTTGGGCTCATTTGGCCGAAGATGAATGTTTTGCCGTGGGTGATATTTTTGGCCGAAGGCGGTCGAAGCCGAAGCCGAATGTTCGGTCGGACACTAATTACAAGTCATATTTCAGACTTTTAAAACGTTAATTTTAATAAAACTTAAGAATTTAAAAATTATTTTATTCACTTTCTTAAGGTCTTAGTCTTATTTATAGGCAGTGTTTTTTGTTTTAGTGACAAAAGTATTTTGACAAATCTTTTTTGTGCTAACTTGGTAAGATTGTTATAATTTATTTTAAATTTTGAGGATGAGGTCATGATGTCCAATTCGTACAGATTCCATTTTGTGCGCAAGCACAACTTAACATAACAAATCAACTGAACTATGAATTAAAGAGAGAGCGTCTTTTGTTGCAAAGTATTAATTGTGGAATTTCTGCTGAATGCTTGAGCACAGAACTGAATTTATGAAAGCAAACCATACACTACCAAATACGACAACACAACAAACCTAATTTTGTCCCAAATTCACCATTTTCAGGTTAGAAAACAAAAAAGAAACATAAAAAAAGTCGCAGCCACATGTGAATGGATTGCGCTAAAAACTCTGCATTGACCCCTTCAAGTCTTAAAGTGGAATTCAAATTGCACCAATAAACTTCGATTATAGCTAAATAACTATGCGCAGATGTCTTACAAAATATAATTTTTGGACTTTTACGGGAAGGAAAGATAAAAGTACAGTTTGTAACACCTAAGAAAAACCTGAAAATTTAAGACTCTCCAAAAACCATATTGAAAACCCGTTTATCTTCTGGAACAACTTTTTATGGCGATGAAAGCTCAAACTGATTTTTGAAACTCGAAAGAACTTTTATTGGTCCATAAAATATTGTTCCAGAAGAATAATGGGTTTTTAATTTGCTTTTTGGAGAGTTGATTTTTTTCAATTTTTTTCTTAGGCGTAACAAACTGTACTTTCATCCTTTCAAGAATTATGTTTTTCAAGACGGCTGCACATAGTTCTTTATAGCTAATCGAAGTTTTTGAACTAATTTCAATTCCAGCTTAATACCATGTTCCCACCGACCTGATTTAACTAAATGATTTATAAATCACGAAAAGCATTCCCACAGAACTATTTCCTGTTTTAGTCTGACATTATTTATGTCAATCTTGACTCCTTTCAAATCGTTCTCTTTTTTAGTTTTGTCTTGAGACATTCCTGTAAAGATTAAAATAGCTTTTAATTATAAATAATTAATATAATGGGAACATTAAAATTTAATTTGTTTTGACAGCTTCAAAGTTTTGTTGTTATTATTTGTTGCTGAATAAAGCGCTGAGTAAAAAGCAGATATGTTATACAGTTCATTTTTACAAAGAATGTATGGTAAATCCCATAATTAATTACATGATTTAGCTTAATTAAATGGGTTTAGCTAAATCAGGTTGGTGGGAACATGGTATAAGACTTTAAGGGGTCAATGCAGAAATGCGCAGTCCATTGTGACTTTCATTTATATGTTGTTTTTTAGACCGAATTAGTTGTGTTGTGTTGTCGTATCTGGCAGTGTATGGTTTGTTTTCATAAATTCAGTTCCGTGCTCAATCATTCAGCAGAAATCCCACAATTCACACTTTGTAACAAAAGACGCTCATAGTTTTGTGGATTTGTTATGTTTTGCACATAATGGAATATGCATGAATTGGACATAATGATCTCATCCAAGTTAGCACAAAAAGATTTTCAAAATACTTTTGTCACTAAAAAACAAGGACTTTCAATCAAACAAAAGCTAAAGATCTTACTCGAAATTGTTTCGTAAGAGTAAAAAAATTACTGAAAATTTACCGTGCATTTTGTGCTCCCAGTCGGATTTTTTCGTTTTTGTAGAGTTTTTCCTGAGTGTTAAAAACCACTTTCCAGCAGAAAACTTAGGCCGCTATTTTGAAAATAGTGTTGCTGTCCACAGTTTTTGGTTGGATAATTCAGCTTCTTCTCATTCTTAACCTACTTATTTTGAAAAATGTAAGTCTAAAGAAAAATTAGTCAAATACAGATTAAATTCTTTATTTGTTTGTAAATTTATGTATATGTAACTTCATTTTCTAATGTATCTTTAATATTTTAAAAGTTATTACCTACTATTATTAGATAACAATAAGTAAAAATCAATATTTTAATTGTGATTTTTTTTTACATTTTTGTATGTACTGAACTGACTAAGAAAATCTCCTTTCTCTGCCTCTTTGCACATAGCGAATATCAAAAAAATGTTTGATATTAAATCTGTAAAATTTATATATCCAAATATTGAAATAAGTTCTGTAGTTGTAAAATCAAAAAACAAACAATGTTTATTTAATTTTAAAATTAAAATATGTTTTCTGAAATCAGATTGTATGAAACACAAATTTTTCTCATTTGTTTGCACATTAAAGTAAACGAAAACTTTATAAAAATTGAGCAAACAAGAACATTTTTGGGTTGTCTGTTTTAATTATGTATGTATTTAGTTTACTGAACACAAAACATCTCAAAACATACCCAAATAAAGGGCAGGAATGGGTCGCACAAACTTGCTCTTGTGGCAAGTAACTTTCGTGTTAACGACTGGGAAATTTAATTGATTAGTTTAAAAATAAAAAGATTTTCTGTGTTTTATATTTTAATTTTTTTTTGTTTTAAATTCATCAAAACAAAATGTATGCAATAAAAAATGATTTATACGAAAGACATCACCGTCGCGTCGGTAACAAATCAATTCAATAAAATTATCGGTTTTTGGAAAAAAAAACTTCTTCAAAAATAACTTTTTTTCAATATTTTTTTCGCAGTATTATTAAGGGCAAGCAGTTGTTTTAGAATATTAAATTTCGACAAAACTGTTGAAGCTGTTCAAAAGACAGTCGGTGTAAAAACAAACTGTTCTATGACAGGTACCGTTAATAAGTTGATTCTGAAAAAAATGATTCCATGAAAGACATTTTCTTTGGCAACACATCACTTATATAAAATTTTATCTAAATTCATCATATTTTTTTCGAAAATATTAGAATAATCGGTTTTTGGAAAAAAAACTTTTTGCATAGTGAGTGTAACAAAAAAACTTTTCTATGACAGGTACCGTTAATAAGTTACCGTTAATAAGCTGATTTTGGAAAAATATTTCCGACGAAAGACATCACCATTGTAAACAAATCACTGATATAAGATTTTATCAAAATCAATTTTTTCGAAAAAAAAAAAATGAAATTACTGTTATTGCAAGACCTAGGATACAAATAAAAAAAAATCTGGGCATTTTATTATAAGAACACATTATAGGTACCAACTACCAAGTTTGAAGAAAATCGGTCAAACCGTTAAGACTGTAGGGTAGGTATCGATACATACAGACAGACGAATAGACAGACAGACAGACAGAATAGCCGGACCTACTATTTTCGTCTTTTCTATCATCGTAATTTCATGTTTGATTGTTATCGTAAACAATTTTATTTTGTTTGAATGCATAACTTGCTTTATACTTATAGCCGCCGCCGCCGTAATTTACATCTCAATTAATTTAAAACTTATTATTGTAATAGGTAAAAAGTGTTTACGTTGCATTGTTGTAAAAAACATATAGAAAAACTAATCATATAAAAAAATGGAAATATTAAAATTTCTCTCGCAACAATGTAGAACATTGTGATCATTCTAAATAAAAGCCATCGTATTTAAACAAGATATCATCAAAAGATCCTCAAGATCGCTGGTTGTTTTTATATGAACAATGGTTAGTATGTGCGTATAGTGCCTTCGCAGGGAATATTCCACAAATGTCAAAATAGTATTTGTTCGAACCTTTCGAACTTCAAAATGTCAAAATGACTGCCTCTGATGACAGTTCGTTCTGAATGCTGCGCAAACGTCAAAGTTGAATTTGTACAAATATATCAAACTAAAAAATGTTAAATTTACTGTGACAGTTTAGCACAGTAAAACTGAATTATAATCACGCAAAAATGTCGAACTATAAAATGTCAAATTTACTGCCATAAACATCAACATGACACTTGTTCAAATTTGCCAAATTTCATTGAATGCATTTATTTTGAAAAAATAGTTTTATCTTAACTTATTTATCTTAACTTATTTAATTTATACAAACAAGGTATTAAGTTGTTCATCAGCTCAATTAGTTAATCAAAATATATTCAGTTTGACGATTTTTTCATTTACATAAATGTATTTATGCAAACCAAATTTGAGGCTTACAAATTACAACTTTGTATTACTTTTACCTAATATAACACCCGAGATAACACCTACATAATATATCCTTACAATTACAAATAAACTCATGGAGACGTTACCGACAGTCACCAATAATATTATTATGACGACATGAAATTTAACTTGTTTGACGAAAGAAGTTAATTTTATTACTCGAAAAATTTTCTTAATTATTTATTATTAGGTTATGTAAACAATGCGAATTTAAAATAAATAAGGCTTTTTGCCATCGGAAATTTACTGAAGTGTGGAAAAAGTCGTACGGCAAAAAGGGTAATTCAGAGGCGCACGGACTTGTATTTTACGATCCACGTATTATTATGAGTGAATGAGGGAAACCAGCCCATGTCATGTACATATGTCGTTATACGTATGTCCTCTAAGTTTTGTCTTGGGGTTTTATTACTCGCATAAGGTATACAAGAATTGTTCAACCAAATTGATTGAATTTGGTTTTAAAATAATTTCTTACCCAGTGGTCCGATTCAGTTGACTTCAGGGCAGGAAACAACCCCGGAAGTAGATTCCTATGTAAAGTCGGACATTGGCGTTTTCATTCAAGATCAATATCATCCAATAATATAGGGTTTTCCAATAAGAGGTGTTATTTTGATATTCAAAGAAAAATGGCATTTTTTGAGATAAATGATCGGATGTTTATTTCATTATAAAGAGGAAGGTATGCCGTTAATAATGGAACACAACATCAGCCAAATGGCCGCCACGACCACGCTTACAGGACCATATCTATTCAAAATAACACCTCTTATTGGAAAACCCTATATTTCATCATTGGGAAAATCAACATAAATTGAGAAATAACTAGTATATTTTTGATATAATCCACAAAATATTTAGATTGACTATTCTAAAAATAAAAAAAACACCAACCTTTTTTTTAAATTATTGTCAATTTATAGGTATTTAAATTATTGCCAGATTTTGTGTATTTACAATTCTCTCGATTGATCGTAGTCTATATAATTATTAATAACTACAAATGTGAAAATAAGAACGTTGCATTTCGAACCAGGTTTTTTTTTTGAAAACCATAACTTACCTTTTAGTAAAAATATCAGAGTTAATGAACTGAACCAAAATAAAAACTCAAATGAATAATTTTGAAGACTACTGTCACTAAGCACAATCGTGACTGGTTCCAATCCAATAAAGTTTGTTTACTTATATTGTTTATAATAATATAAACTATAATTGGGTTTCTAACTGAAAGAATATCCGCATTTAGATAGTTTTAATCTCAAACCACATAATCGACAGCACATTATTGGTTTGTGAATTTAATATTTTGTCCCTTAGTCATTGTAAGTATTATGATCAGCATTTTATTTGTTTACAAATTTATGCAAACAGAGGAAATTATTTTCCATTTTTATCGCCTTTGAGAGAAATCGCGCTTTTGCAGGTTAATTGTTATTGATATAAGGTAATAAAAAGACGTCAATTTTACCCATAATTCGATTAACATAATTACGAGTTTGTTGGTAAAATTTCCAGTTAAGTTGTTACTAATCTGTCAATTATTATAGTGGCCCATATTATATCGATCCTTTTTTCTGCTGTTGTTGAATTATTTATTGAATTCTTCTATTGTTGTTGTGTTACATTATCTTGTATTGGAATTGTTTATTTAAACAAATGCGTTTTGCTTGAATTGTAGAAAAAAAAACTATTGTTGTTTGGAGTTCATAACATTTCATTAATACACTTAGAGAAAAAGAAAGGGGTAAATGTTAAATTTTGCTAGCAAAGTGCTTTACAAGACGATTCGATGCTGACAGTCAGTGGACTTGACAAAAAGTATTCTTTGAGTAATATCACCGGAGAATTTTTTTATTTTTTCCCTAGGTCATGAAATAACGGTACCTACCATATAAACGTCACCGATAGTTCCGAATTTCTCGAAAAAAATACGATCGATTTTGATAAAATTTTATATGAGTGATTTGTTGCCAATGGCAAATTGTCAACGGTAAAAAGTCAACGAATTTTCTAGTCGTTAACACAAAGGCAACTTGCCCCGAGAGCAAGTTTGTGCGACCCAGTCGTGCCTTTTATTTTTTTTATCTTTTGTATACTGACTGGACTTTATTTTTCGATCGATTGATTTCTAACTTCACGGTTAAAGTAAATCCGTTTGAAGCGATTATTTTGAAACATGAAATTTCAGTAAACGAATAGTTTGTGTTAGTTCATTATATATCCAAAAAGTTAAAAAAGAGCGTTTTCTATTTTAGTTTCTTTCAAATTCAAAAATTAATTCAAAACTATTTCATATTTCCACGTGAAACCAAATTTAGTACCAATTCTAATCACTCAGAATTTCCCTTTAAGCTTGTATCTTAGTGGCATTGACTATTTTTTCACATTCCAATCACGGTCTACTTACATTAGGAATGATTTCGCCTATCAACTTCAATCTCAGGCTATTGTTCTAATTCAAACTTAAACTTCATGTGGTTTAAATTGACTGCCAAAAATCATATAATTTTTCCAAAGTCCAATTTAAGACAGCAACTCAACTTGTAACTTATATTCGATGCTATGTTTGATTCAATCCGAAGAACTGTTTTCCATTATCCTCACAATGAAATCGGCGTTACAGGCGATTTCAATGTACACAATTTGAGCTGGCTTCGATATTCTGGAGAGATAATACCCTAAAAGGTATGTAGATAGATCTTTGCTGAGTTAAATCATGTAACTTAGTTAGTAGACGAACCAAAACGAATACCCGACATTGAAGGAATTTCTCTTCACACAATTGACTTATTCCTAACCTCTCATCGTAAGAAATACACTATAAATGTGTTATCATTTCTAGGCAGGTCACACTACTGTGTCCTTTTTGAAACTTTTAATCAAATTCATTGTTACTGATGACAGTTCTCTTAGATTTTCATATTCGTTTCCCAACGCACATCCCTGCTCTTTGCATGTGAAACTACAACGAAATACCATTGTATATACATTTCTATAGTATTTTCATGCTGAATAATCACCGCCTGGCCATCTTGAGAAACGTGTGATAAACACATTTTTAGGTTCGTGCATTTAATAGTTGTCTATTCTGTAACCCTGACAACAGTCGTAAACATATATTATTTTTGTTTTGTTTACGACTCTTGTCAAGGAAATATGGATTTTAGAGCCAATAAAATACATTATATATTATTAATCTGTTTCGTAGACGACTATTGTTAGGGTAACAGAATAGACACTTAGTAAATGTAAGAACCTCCAAATGTGTAGTTAACAACTTTCTTTAGATGGCGCTGCTCCATGGTTGTACTATAGAAATTTATATACAATGGAAATACAATGACAACGTGAGGTAATAAGCTCGTTAAATTTCGATATTGGAATCAGTATTAAATGGGGTATTACTGTTTTAGGAACCCTATAACGATTCAAATACTAAAAGCTGTCTTTTTTGCATGTATGTAAAACGAAACCATCCGCTTATTATCCATAAATAAATGTTGCTTGTTTCGAAGAAAACGATAACCTATGTATTGTTGGTCACATCTTGTTGAACTACCCTATATGATGCAGCATTGCAGCTTAAAATTTTGCGAGGTGCCGAAGGTTCTCTAAGAAGTTGCAAACAATTTTTCACCTTCTCTGTTCTACTGTCGTCGATTTATAAAGCATACGCCCAAAGATGGAGTATAAGGTATAAGTCTCATGGTTGTAGTCGCATACATATCTGCAGTTAAATTATTAAAAAAAAATGTTTCATGTTTTTCTCCATTCTATCGTTTTTTTATAAAACAGTGCTAAAGTGAATTAGCCAGTTGCGTTCCTCCCTTTAAACAATTTGTCCATAATACTTGTTTCGGAGCTTTAACTCACTCGATTTTCCCCTTTCACCTTTTTCGTATTTCCTGAACCCTCGCGAGAAATATATAACTACTCTATAACATTATAAGGGTAGTCATAAACCTTTGAGTGTGTGTTAATCACTAAAAAACTTTTTAAAAATCTTAAATTGTTTTCCACCTACATTATCCAATATTCATATCCGCGTCAGAAAAAAGAACACCGCTAATTACTCGATAGTTTTATCTTCAATTAAACCTAAAATTGTAACTTTCTCGACGAACTTGATGAAAGCTATTTGTGGCGTGTTAAAGCTGGGCTTACATATTATTTATTATGGCAAAAATAAATAACCTGTGGTGCTTAGCGTTATAGATAATCATAGGAGTAGGTATTGTTAGAAATCAAATCACTCTAATTGCCCTTTATGATGAGTATTAATAATTGCAGTATAAAAACTATAAACTATTATTAACATTAAATATGACCTTCTGAAATCATCAACAAAATACAATTTATTTATTTTTGCCAAAACGTAACAAACATATTTTATTTGTTCTTCTCATTTGTGAATGATTAGATGGTTTAATGATTTGAAGTAACACACTTTGATAATTTCGCACTATTCTATTTGGCTAATATGTTTTTAGTTATGAGACGGTTTTAGCACCCATATGTTAAAATATTATTAAATATTATTATTTTTTTTTATGTAAAGGACATTAACACATTATATAAAATATTTTGTTTTTACAAAGCGTTATATTTTGTCACTTAGTTCAGAAGTTACATTTTCATTAAGCAAAACTTTCTGGTTTTAATGAGTGATTTTGTTTTTAATGCTTGATCCCATATTTATATAAAGCGAACTATCAGATATAGTCCTCCAAATTGTGGAATGATTAGGTTCGCATAGGTTAAGGTGACTGGTCCATTTTGATACCATTTGAATAAAATTAAACGATGTAGACAGTGAATTTCTATGTTCTTTAGGTTCCCGGGGCGGGGAGTCTTGGAAGATATATTTTCCTATGTGGTCTTTGGGATGGAATAGAAAAGGTAGTTTCTGCCGAAATTGTTTGAGAAAACATCGTCATCAATCATAGACAATAACGGATCGAAGATGTAATCTGTCATAGACAACAGAAATTTTTTGCTCCTCAGATTCAGTTTTGGCCAGATCTGCTTGATCACTAGACATGTAGTAGTGTTTGTCAATGTTATGTTTGTTCCTTTAATGTCATTTTTTTAGCATAAGCTTTTACTCATTAATAGGTATTCCATTGTTTACTTTTTCAAGTAAAATTGTGATTAACAGTTGCTGCGTGGATTTAAGGCCTGCTTGGATATCTGGAAAGATACTGATATCAAGTTTTTATTTATCCCAGAATTTCAGTGAACAGTATAAAATGTTCAGTGCACCAGTATAAAAGACTTGTGAGTACATACTGCCAACCACTCCATGATCGGGTTTTGAACTATCAGTAAAGAAGTGAACTGATTCATCTTTTAAAAATTATTCTTTATCAAGGCAGTGGAGTTCAATTATTTAATGTAGGAGTCGGCGCAGGGAAAGTACTCCACGACCAAGTGCTCCACATGGGAATTTATTCCACTTTTAGGTGGAATCTTTTCAAAGTGAATTAATTACCCATTGAAGGTGAGAATTTCTTGCACCTAAGTGAGAAAGTCATTCACTTTCTAAAGTGGAGTTGTTTCCCACTGACTGTGAGAAATAATTTAGCTTTCACTGAACAGTACCTGAGGGGCCAACTTGTGCCCCAACAATTGAGTTTGGTAAGAATGAGCATGTTACAACCATGCAACCCCTCTGCCTGGCCCACTATAGGATTAAGAGTGGGTACAAGTTTGGGTATGCAAAAAGTTTCTAATCTGCTTGGGTATTTATAACAATTGAGGTGGGAAAGAATACCAGACAGTTTCATATGGAATACAATTTCACTTGAAAAGTGGAGTAGATTCACACTAAAAATTAAATAAATTCCCATGTGGAGCACTTACTCGTTGAGTACCTACTTTCCCTGCTCCATTTCTAACAACATTTTTCTGAATTGAGGTGGGAAAGAATAGCACACAGTTTCATGAGGAATACAATCTTACTACGAGTGGGGATCGCTCCACATTGAAAAGTGGAACAGAATCTCACTAAAAGTGGAATAAATGTTCCATGTGGACCACTTGCCCGTGGAATACTTTCCCTGCACCGTAGGAGTCTTAGTAGTGGAATCGTATATATTTCCTTATGAAGAGGAGGAGTCCAATTTTGGCAGGGCTTACGCTCATTCCATATTTGTTTGCCCATTTTATTAGTTTATTGAGATTATTTTGCATTAATTTAGTAAGAATTTAAACATGCTTTCTCGATACTGTTATGAAAACGTCGTTAGCATTGCAATCACTTTGTATCCCTCTTCTTTTAAATCTACTAAAATTTCGTTAACGTATATGTTTCATGAAAGTGGCGATAAGACACCACCTTGCAGTGTGCCTCTGCTAACAGATATTCTTTAAGAAAACAACTTAAGCATGAGTTAGTAATCCTATTTTCTAACATGAGGTTTATCAACTCTATCAGTGAATAGTCAGCGTTAAGACTTTTCAGCGCCATTGTGATTGCTAGGATGCTGTAATTATTGAATAACTGATGATGCCTACCGTTCACACTCAGGCGAAACACATCGGAGAAAAGGCTACTTAACCATTCAATATCAAGAATGCGACCAAAGTGTTCTTTTCATTATGCAGGGAGTAATCGATAGTGCAATCTAGCGTATGTATGTAGGGCATTTCCTAACGATTTTTTGATCATACCGGTATAAACACAAATTTGACTTCAAGGAGGATGTACATATTATGTCAGATTCATACATTTGGATATCAATGATATCCAAAGCTATTTAAAGTTCGACAGATGGCTATAGTAACAAGATGATCGATTCTTCACTAGAGTTGATTTATAGGAGCCGTTTGCCGTCTTCAGGGAGCTTACAATTGTAGGATTTAAAAATGCTATTCGTCTTGCGTCAACCCGATCAAAGATAAGGTTAACCTGCTTATTTCGTTTTGAGGAGACTGAGGCATCAGAAAGCCTCAGAAAAACACCGGAAAGCCTAGTGGTGCCCGTTTGGACGAGAATATATTGCCACTGTGGATAAGGATATCAACGAACATTTGACTGGGAAATCAACGTATCATTAGCCGTAACTTCCAATCAAATTCACTACATGGTGAGCCTCTTTTTTTTAGGAAGCCGCAGTGGTTAAGGTGGTTACTGTGCGGCGATACAAATACATAGCTCTGAATCAATTAATACTGCCACAAATTAATGAATTGCAACTGGAGGATAATGCACAAACAACAAATTGATATTTGAAACATACATTTACGGATTGTAATTTTATACCTTTTGCAGTTTTTGAGATGCAGGTGTGTTTGCCAGCTTGTTTATCAAACCAGCAACGCATGTTTAAACATTTTTTTTATTCACCTTTATCCCGAAAACGGAAAAAGGTTCAATAAATTTTAGCAATATGAAGTTAAAGAAAAAAAAAATTGAAAACCTGGCATGCTGGCAAACGAAAAGAGGCATGAAATTATAAATATGGTGTATCTTAAAAGGTATAAAAAGGTACCATAAGTCTTGTTACAGACTGTGATTACGCTTGTTTTTGAGACACCCTGTTCAGCTCTTTCATTCTTTGGTAGAAAATTAAACGCTATTGAATATTAAAACTAGTCAAACTGAAAACACAAATTACCAAGTCTGTTTTTTCGGAGATGAGTGTTGTAACTTATCTTTACACAATGAAATGCAAAATATTACCGAAATTATATTAAAGTAAAAATGCAAAAAAGAACTAATGACAAAAGTACGCTCATCAGGGACAATGAAAAAAAAAAACAATAACAATTCGTTTATAATCTCTCAATTATCTATTCACAGACAGTAAAATTTTATGGGGGTATTCCAGGGAAGTAATTAACACCTTATAGTAAGTGATTTACAGTGTCTATATTACTATTTTTAGTGTTCTACCATAATAACTAACAATTCTTTGATTTTTCCATAAAAATTCCAAGTTGATTTACAAACCATTTCGCCAATGATATTTACCTATTTTCATATGGAAAGTTATTTTTATTTGTTAAAAAAAAGATTTATCAATCGATTGTAAAATTACATACTAAATAAATATCAAATATGAGGATGATTTGTGTCAACAAATACCTCTAAAAATACCATCAAAATAGAGGGAAGTCGTTTAAGTAATCAATTTACCTATGTATATTAAATTAGCCCACATACAGACGGATTTGATGTGGACGACCCTGGTCTAAGATTACCTAATAAAAAACGAACTTCGGATCAGCACTTGGAATGTAAAAAATCCAAGTGCGATGTGTTGGAACGGATATAGGAAGAAAGCACTGTTTTAAGCTGTGGTATTTAATATCTTCGGTGATTGACACCTGTGCCAGAACTATAGGCTATATTTCCAATAGCCTTCTCGACATCATCTCTGATAATGGACAAAAGCTGATTAACTGCGGGGATCGTAGTGGCACGCGGTTTACCCTTTAAAGTATTTATAAGACAACATGACGGTCGCTGATTGAATGACAAAATTGCGATCGATTGGAGGCATTCGAACGACGCGACACGTCTGTTTAAATTTTTCGAAAAGCAAAACTATCTTGTTGCAGTAAAGGTAGGAATGTTGCTTAGACCATGGTGTCGTCAGCATCATATGTATAAGAAGAATCGCATAT
The DNA here is from genome assembly GCA_951217065.1 of Baccha elongata. NCBI lineage: Eukaryota > Metazoa > Arthropoda > Insecta > Diptera > Syrphidae > Baccha > Baccha elongata. The sequence continues at coordinate 193,914,528 of OX578272.1, read as the reverse complement.
ATTCCAAGCAGCAACTGATATGTGCTTCATTTCAACCGACCACGAAAAAATCCCTGTGTCGATGACAGACAACTAAGAAAGCGATGCTCTAAAAAGAATTTGCTGAACTCATCATGCAGAAGAGAAGAACACTGGACTCTAAAGAAAAAGAAAAATATCAAACCAGGACTTTAACATGTAAATGTTTCCAGAAAAAAAAAGAAAACAAATCAACCATTTAAGGCATGGACGGATGCTTGCAATGACGAATAGTGGAATCGCAGTTGGTTCCAAATCCACAATGACAACCACGAATCCTATCAACCCGACTTTGAGGAACTAATGAAAAAAAGTTGAAAAAGAGACACTTGAGCTGATTGCTTGCAAACCGAGCTGTTAAGAACCACCGGATATGTTTTTGTAACGAGAATACATAAACTCAACATAAAAGCATGGTCAAAAAGTAACATACCCGATGAATGGAACCTCACTCCTCAGCATCGTGTGCCTCTCTTTTTTGAAGGAATTATAGAGAAATTAGTCTCCTGAAGATCACAGTTCCGTTTTCTGTTGGAAAACCTGTTCTACCCTTATTTGTGTGGATTTAGACCAGAAAAGTATACAATCGAAAAAATATCAGCATTACACGACAGACACTGTTTATACAATATCTGTATTTCGACAGATATATAGATGCTGCTCTGACCAGGGCTAGGGGAGCCTTTGCCCTGACAAGACGCCTGTTTTACAGCAGCCATCTTGATAGCAGGGTGAAGGTGATTTGTTACATGGCTTTAATCAGGCCGATGATTGCCTATGGATGTCCTGTGTGGTTCAACGTTGCACCATCTCAAATGGAAAAGATTCGGGTATTTGAGAGGCAGTGTCTTAGACACTGCCTTGGATTGCACAGAACACCAGAGTCGGAATACATAAAATATTATTCCAACGAGGTTCTATACAACAGGGCTAACATAAACAGAATAGATAATTTTTTAATCAAGCTGATTCGGGGTCATATTGCAAGAGCGATGACTTCAACTAATGGCTTGATTTTCGGGGCTTACTACCCCAAAGATGAATACTACGAAAGTGTGTGTCTAAGCGGATTCATCCCACCCGACGCTTTCCTCTTTTTAGACAGTCGACGGCTGATACAGGATAGTTCGGCGGTACCGCTGATCTACCACGTCGGCCGAAAAACTGTGGATAGGCGACTCCTTTATGGTCGTGACGTCGTCGCAGAAAGCGGAGCAGAGCGCCTTCGGTTCAGTAGGGCTGTGTCCGAAAGGGACCAGATAGATAGATTGGACCAAAATCGCCAGTTCTGGTGGTTGAATCATATGTAAAATAACTAATAAAATTTAAAAAATAAATAATAATAAAAGTTCACTAATTGAATTTATTGCCTTGGTTTGACTTGCGCAGGTTTAGGCGTGTCCTTGGCTTTAAAAGTAGGCTAGGTTATTACAAAACAATCATGGTGGCACTAAAAAGAAAAAAAAAAAACCGTTGCTGTGGCTGTTCTAGTCTTAAGTTATTTTAAGTAGTTTTAAGTGTAGTTTTAAGTTTTATAAAAAATTTAAAAATGATACAAATAATAAGTTTTTTTCCTAATTTTCTTATTTTTAATTAATAAATGAATTTCTATAATATTTAAGCTAGGTACGCCGAAAGGCAATAATTTTAAGTTGGTTATGGTATAATTTAGAGCGCTCGCATAGGGCCAGTAAGTTAGTTAAGTTAATATGTAAGCTAGTTGTTAAGGTTTTTGTCTAGCAAGTAAGTAGTTATAAGAAAATTGAAACATAAAAACTTAATATACAAAAAAAAAAAAAAAAACTGTTTATACACATTACATTACACATCTTTCTCGGCTTCAAGGCATTTATAGAGATGAGGTCAACTTTAACACAAACTTGTTTAACCTTGAATCCCCAACGAGATTTTAGTGTATTTGCTTCCGGCAAGGAGCAACTTTTCCATCTATTGATGTTCGGTCGAAGATTTACATGTTGTGTGTTGACTTTGATCTAGCCTGAGGGACACGTATTCAACTGAGCCGATGTAAAACAAATAGACAACAAAGCTGCTGCCCGTAGGATCTTCCAAGCCACCCCTGTGGGAATGGCGTGACCAAGCAGAGGAAGATATGAAAAAACTTGTTGTGCGAAACTGTTGACTGCTTGCCCAAGTTGGGACTTGACCTACAGAAGAGACTTGTTTCGTTGAAAAACTGGTCCACCTTGTCTTTGCCAATAAGAACTGTTTTAGAAACAAAAAACGTCACATGGAAAGTATAAACCATAGTTACAGTTTGATAACAAAATCACACACATATATAAAAAGACACTATAAAAAGAAAATCCGTCAAACAGTATATACAGATCAGATGTAAAGTAACACAAAGGATTTATTTTTTATTAATTATAAATTAAGTTTCTACTAACTTCAAGTTATCACCACTTTCATATATCTTTAACATCTGAATTATCTATTTTATTGAAAAAGTACAAATTAATGTTAATACAGTTAGCTATCATTAAGTCAAAAACAAAGCTCATAAACCACCAGTCAGAAAACACCCATTAAGCAATTAAAAGATAAAGGTATCTGAGTTATTCTGAACGAACTACAACTTGTCAATTTATTCATTGCTTAATACTTTTCTCCATTAAATTGTAATCAAACCCTTATTTCATTTCAGTAAAAAGCAATAAATAAATCAAATTAATTTTAAATAGCCAATGATAATCTTAAGTTTTGAAGTATAACCGATTGCATAACCTATATCAATTTAAATTCCTTGCAACTGCATATTATCTAAGTACTTTTTCAGCTCGTGTTATTCTTTTTGAAGCCAGCTGTTAAGTATCAACTTAATTACAAATAAATATGGATGCATAGGTAAGCAATATTATTTAATATACATTTAAGCAAATTTCTTAAACTAGTTAAAAAAAACACGTGTCTATCATATCCATTGATTTGCTTAGAATTAACAAATTAAAATAAGAAAACAAAAACAGAACTGCGATCTCTACGAAATTGATGAAAGTTTGTAGTACAGATCAACCATACACAGGGTGTTCCTGATTTATATAAGAAGATACATATTGTTTGGTGGACCATATAACGTTATTACTGCTGATAGCTAAGGCTTTAGTGACAGAACCGAATTCGCGTGCACTACTAAATGCAAACTGGTGTTGTACTGGCTTGTACTTACTTATGTGACTCATAAAAATAAAAAAAACACGACTAGATTGCACAAACTTGCTCTTGCGGCAATTCACCTAAGAGCTTAACAAAAAAAAAGCATTAATAAATTATACAAACAAAATTTAATAAAAAAGTAAAAACAAAAAAACCTTTGAAATTAATTTCTTAGAACTCAGAGTTTTTCCAGAAAATCATGGTACGCCATGATTGGAATATATGTATAAATTTCATCAAAATCGTACATTAAATTTTTGAAAAAAATTGTTTTTTTTAAACAAATTTAAAAAAATTAGGGTATGCGAATTTTAGGAACTTAATTATTTATACATAAAATCTACAGTTTAAGAAAAAAAAATATTTACTAGTTTTCAAAATTTTAAATTTGCTAACGAGAAAATCATCAGCTTTTGGCTGATTTTATAATATATGTATATATTTCCTTTATTTTAGTGTGGTTTCAATTACAACGATTTTTTTTATCACGCAAGGAAGCGAATATAGCAAATTTTGCGGTGAAAGCGATTACAAGCTTCTTCCCACTAACTATAGACCGATTGCACTAACGTTCCTTATTTGTAAAGGTCATGAAAAGGCTGACAAATTGTCAACCTTATAAGTCAAAGAACGAAAAATTCTTAATGAACGACAGTCGATATTATAGGTACGGCTTTCTTATATTGTAATCTTCTGAATTGTTTCACTGACAAAAGCACCGTCAGTTTTTCATATTTAATATAAACAACCAGCCGAACCGAAACGGTGGCGTATGATAAGTTCATGAAATTTGGATCTTGAGACTGAGAGCATTAATGGGGAACTAAAAACAGAATAGAATTTAATGCATCGAAAATTAAATGTTTTCTTCTGTCGTCAAAGTGAAAGCCAACTATCTATGAGTGGCACTTGCATTGAAGAAACTAAAAAGCTTGGCATTGTCGAATATGCGTTACAGACCACCTTCAATGTCACCAAAAAGTCTGCGCTGCGAAATGCTTGCGTTTCTTATAAAGTTCCAAGAAATGTCTACCCCTCCATGAACTGGCGTTTGAAACGAAATATCACATTTCAAACGAAATGTCACCATAGAGACAGCTACATTCATGGTTTTGAGGTGGTTAGAGACTTTGTGTACATAGGGCCTTGGCGACCTTGGTGTCACTTACGGAAACATTTAATTGAACTCTCAGCCAATCCTTTTAACTGACTTGCTAGAGTTGTAAAGGGCTGAAGTACAATTATTATTGATCACCGAATCCAAATTTGATACACCTACTCTCTCCGTAGGTTGGATATCCAGTATACCCCTGATTTAAGTAAAGGCAGTCGAAACTAGTTCCTAGGACACGTGGCACTTACTATACGATTATATCATACTAAATTTAAAATTGGTTTAATCAGATAACCAAACCACTAATAAGAAGTTTTCTATAATCTCCCCAAATTTGATAAAGTTCTACCACTCTACAATAACAAAATGTAAAATATACTTGGGTTACTTTTATTTATCTTGATGGAAAAGAAAACCTATAACTTAAATGAATCTTAAGTGAATCACTATCATAAATGTATTTTATAAGAAAGTGAAAGTTTCCTTGGATAGCGTTATGTTTATTCAGCAAAAAGGAATTTACATGTCAATTTTTTTTAAATTAAAAAAGTCGATTTGAAAAAAGTCTAGTGTGTGTAGGCTTAGCTGTAACAAGAAGGATAGGTTCTAATGTTCACTCCTGTTCAAGGTCTAGTTGAGACCCAATTAAAAAAAAAGTAAGGGCACAACTGGGTTGCAAAAATTTGCTTTAATTATGTACTACATACATATATGAAATAATTAAAAAAATAAATACAGACAAAATGTTTATTTTGAAAGTTAATTTTTAACATAAGAGAGTTTTTCGAGAATATCGTGGTGTGCCCTGAGTTTTTGTATATTAAAATATATTTTGGATTTGTCTTTTGACAATAACGTATCTACATGAAATTTTAAAAAATCGACTGTATCATGTATCAGTATCACCATTGAGTTTATACACAGAGAAATCATGTGGAAGTTTCAAATACTGCTCGTGTATAGGATGTTGTTACTATCGACTTGTTTTTGTTTAACTCTTGTAGCAATTATTCTTGAGCTTAAAGGCAAGAAATAAAAAGAAAAACAAATACAACATACATTTGAAGAAATTTGTTCGGTCCGGTTTGAGTATTTTTCCTTACAGGGAACTAGGGAAATAATAATTACTCGACATGCTGAGGGGTGAGTTTGAAACCATCTTGATTCCTCTATGTGTATAAACTCAATGGTATCACCCATGTCAAGTTTACTCAAAATCGTTGGATCTGCGCAATTAGGCGCCAAAAAATCACAGTAAGTATTAAGCAACAACAACGAAATTTCTCAAGTTTTGGGGTGTTATTTCATTTTTTGCTAGATTTTTTTTTGCTCTATATCTTTTTTGCACAGAATGATGTCTGTGTGTCAGTCTGTCTGTCTGCCTGAATTCTTTGTTTCCTAAAAAAGCAGTTTTAAAGGTTTTTTCAATTTTGACGACTCAGCCAAGCAATAATAGCGTACTTAATTGTTTTCGAATTGACCTAATATGATTTTGGTAAACAAAAATTGCTAAAGATATTGTAACATTTAAAAATTACTGCCAGGGCGAGTAACAGAAAAACTAAACAAAATCGCGCGATTTTTCTGAGGTCAACCATGTGAACCCCACATACAAATTCTAAGGATGAAGCGGTGAATGGGTGAGTTGTGGTACCAGTCTAGATCATCATTCATTAGCATCTTCGGAAAAGATAAGTATGTCGATCAGAAAATGGGTAATCTTCTATATTAATAAAGCCAAAAAGGGCATTTGTTTGTTGGTTTGGTCGTCCGGGCTAGTCTCAGAAACAGAAACCACTGTTCCGATTTCGATTTTGTTTTGTGTTTAAAAGTTTATATTTAAAGAATAGTTTTAAGCATATTTAAAAAAAAAAAAATATTTCATAAACACAAGAAATGACGTCTACAATCGTTTTTTTATTTTCTTTAATTTTTTTTAATGCAAGTTGGGGATGGAATGGGTTTGGGACAAAAAATTAATTAAAATTAAGTTTTTTCATATGGTGAAATGGTGTAAGTGTAAGTTAACACTAAAATTACGTCTGGATTTTTTTTTTATTTATTCATTAATTTTTTTTTGGACAAAAAATTCATGCTTTTACAGACGCAAGTCTGGCATGTTTTTCTGTTCGTCTGTATTAAATTGAGCAAAATGACTGCATGACGAAGATAGTATAATGCGCATTGTGATCAACATATCTGTACAGTTTTTTTTTTTAATCCTCAATGATTTCATATAGAAAAAGCAAACATTTTAATAAATAGGGCCAAATGTATACCGATTATGGAATACCCAAATATAAACTCATTTTCAAAACTAAAAACATTATTTTTTTTTTAGTTTTTTATTAGATATATGTAAATGAAAATACTAAAATCTTATTGTAAAACAAAACCAAATATTGAAAACAAATCCTACACTTCTTTGAATAAACTTAATTTTATTATTTTATTTAACTTTTGATTAATTAATTACTTTATGTTATTATCCTAAAGGTTGAGCTTTAATTACCCAACCCAATTACAAAATATAAGTAAAATATACTAACACTAACATGTGGTGCACTTTACAAAAAAAAAAATCTTTTAATAACTGTGGACGTCTGCAGCCATACAAACAGTGAATATGTGAATGAAAAGGAAGATTTAACTGTAATTAACTAATCCGTGCATAACTTGGTTTTTAGAATATGGCACTATTCCATATTAATTAGTACATTTCCTCTACTTTAAGAAAATGTTTAATTCGTCCAGGGAAAAGGTGAAATGAGAACAGGAAATCGATGAATTTTATCCAAATAGTAAAATAAGTTTTGGGATACCCTAACAACGCCAGGAGGGTCAGCAGGTATGTCATATTTGCGCTAATAAATTTCGCTCGAAAATATCCAACCATACAAAAAGTGCTTGTTGTAAGGATTTATATATAATAGGTTTAGTAGGTACAATAGGTTTAGTAGGTATACTATCTTCTTAAATCGTTTGTGAAACGTAACAAAAGATTTTTGAAATGATTCAGGAATGTTTTTGAAAACATTAAAATGTTATTATAATGATGAATACATTGATAGATCGTAGATGAACAAATTCAAACTAATTAATTTTCGAAGGAATTCATTCACATCTACGGCGTTTTGAATAAATATATTTAATAATCTATTTTAACAAAAATCAAGCAACAAAAATTAAAAACTCTTTAATATATTAAATTGAAAAATAATACTAAAAAAAAAATTAAATAGTAAATAACTATTCTCTGTAAAATTAATAACTGTTCTCTTTAAAATTAAAAACATATTTACCAAGGAATTATTTTATGTGAAATAATTTCTTTACTTCTTCCAATTAATTTAATATGAAATAATTAAAAAGAACTAAATAAAAAAGAATTAATTAATAATTATTTTTTTTACAGCGCAGAGTTCTCCGAACAAATCGTGGTATTCTATTAATTTTGAAAAATTGCAAAACACATATTTTATTATCTTCTTTTTTAAACCAAAATCGCTCATTAAAAATAAATTAAAAATATTAAAAAAAATTTGATATCAATTTTAGTCTTTGAAACTCTGGTTAAATGTAACTATCTGTTATTTAACTGGTAACCATAGATACAAAATCTATTTTTTAACAACTGAAATAACCATCAGCAACTGTAACTGTTGCTGAAAAGACTGTCCCTTAATATTTCTACATTTAAAAACAAAATTTTGAAAAAGTTCATCAAACTTATTTAAAAATATCAAAGAAAAATAATAAAAAGCACAAAGTAATAAGGAACATAAATATCATTGGCTCTCTAAAAAATAAAATAAGGAAAAAATCCTTTCATTTAATCATAATCGTTACAGTCGTTTTAAAGAAAACCAAGCTTTTTCTTAACGGCAGAAATACCATTATTTTTAGTTCAAGAATAATAAAACCCTTCTTAAGATAACTTACGTACCTCAGATATCAAGCTTGAAGGAAATCTGCCCAACCGTTTAGGCTGCAGATAGACAAACAGACAGAATTTCTAGGCTCAATTGTTTGTTCAACTTTGCTATCATATCGCAATGTCATGTTTGATCGTTATTTAATTTTGTTTGTACGAATCCATAACTTGAATTAAAGTTCCAATCGCAAGGAAAAATAAGGTACTTTTTTCAAAACGACTTGCACGATTTGCTGTGAGCAGGGGAACTCAGTTTTTTTTTAAAGATATACCTACTACAAACTATATCTAGATACTATACACTCCAACAAAATTTGTACCACGATTGTAAGTACATATATATGAATGTATAAGTAAGTTACTTTAAACATTTTTAATGCAAAAAACGGAACTACTTTTCATTCTTCTTTTCTTAGAAAATCCGCAAACTGTGGCTTTTTGAAATCCATTAAAAAGACACTTTATGTTCACTTTTTAAACATAAAAGTAACACTAACAGAAAAATTAAAAATAAATCATATCTTGGAAAATTTTTAACATAGATAACTATAAAAATAAAAATTTAACGCAAATTTAAGATAAATATTCTAACTAACGTCATATTAAAGTTTTCGTAAGACAAACATTATTGAGATATCAGTTAAACAAAAAAATATATTTCTTTCATTATATGAACCCTCCGAACGCAACCCATAATGTCGAAACAAATGCACTCAACAACAATTGTTACATTTTTCAAAACACGCAAAAACAAGAAGACCAACTTCCTCTTCCGCCGAACGTTAAATTCAAAAACAATTTCCACAATTAATTATTTAATTACTTACCGTGACAAAAGTAGTAGTAAACAGTTTTATGACAGCTCAGTAAAGAAATACTATAAACCACTATGTCAAATTTTTCCGTTGAGTTTAATTAAAATTTGTATTCCACTTTTTTTTACTAGTCAGCAGTTACTCAATCAAAACAACAACAATAAGTAAATAAAAAAAAAACACTTGCAAAAACCAGAAACTATTTAATTTGTAAATTCACAATCACAATTTAGTTGAAATCTCTTTTATAACATTTAGGGCTTATAGTTTTATAATCGCAAAAATTTAGATAAAAAAAAAATCATCTATGTACAATGTACATGAACTTCAAAATCACACCTATCTCCAGTTTATTTGATTTGGATAATTTCTTTTTTGCAATCCACCATGACCGGCATTCGTTTTATGATTTAAACTAGAAAAATGATTGTGAGTGACAACGACCGCAACTACCGTGTATTCGATAACTAACAAACTAAATCGAAATCAAACCAACCGACCTACAATATAAGGGAGGGCGCGTAGATAAAGGTAACGAGCTTCAGGTGCACTACCGCGCAGGCTAACTACTATAAGTAGAGTAGTATAAGCAAAAGCAGGTAGATCTGGCTATACTAACTAACTTGCTAAAAATGTAGATACACTGTTGCTTGCATATGAAGCGATCGCGTCGGAGCTCCAGATACGAATGCGATCTGCCAGTCATACAGATGAGTTTTAAATTTTTAGCGAAATTTTGTATTTGCCACCAATATTGATTGTGTCGATCGTGTATACCTTGTCTGGGGGTTTTTCATAGCAATTAACGCATAATCGATTGACGGTAAGGTAATATTATAGCGAAATCGTTTCATTTAGCGCATGGTCGCTTCCCTTGTACATATCTACCTTCATCAAAGCCATGTGAATTTCCTAAATACCATCCATCTAGGTACCTACCTGATGGTAATAATGGTGAGGTGACGTGCGTGAGTTCTCGAAAAATACTTGTAAACTAAGAAAATAAATGAAAACATTAATTTTTATAGTTTTTATTTTATTTTTGTTTGCAGAAATTTATTATGTTATAGAGATGCGATAATTGACACATGACTTATTGTTTGATGAGTTTTATACTGATCTTTACTTTTTAATTTAAATTTTCTTGATGATAATAAGTGGTGTGATAAGCATCGCTCGTGGTTACTGATTGTGGTTTTGTTTGAATTTTTACGTCACTAGTGAAGAGGTTATAATATAAAATATTATTTTATTTAAGTATAGGGATTATTGAGAAGAGGATAGTGAAAAGCTGATAGTCACATTTTGTTTATGCAGGGTAGGTTTATAATAATTTACTAGTTGACTTGTACATCGTTGCTTGAACAAAACTTGTTTTGCTCTGCATCTGTATACTGCATGGATAAAAGTTAACACAAAGAGAAATATAGGGAGTGTGAATATCAAGAGAAGGATCAAACCAAATAATAAGAGAGTTATCTACTTGGATAAACGTGACAGCACTTCAAAATTGTATTTAAAAGATTTAATTACACACAATGATAGGTCGGCTTTACCACATTATGTAGGAAAGGAAATAACGCCTACAGCCATTAATTTCTTCCCGAAATTGCAATTAAATACGCGAGTGTTATTTCTAACGGCCATATTATTCACTCGTTAAATCCAGATTTAAAATTATATCCAAAAATTAATTATTCACTTTACTCATTTCTTAGCCAATATTAAATTGTTTGTTCACAGAAAATAAAACATATACAAAAAACAAGATATCTGAAGGAAGTAACAATTTGAAAAGTTGGATTTTATATGAAAATAAATTAAACAAAGAATAATTTACATCTGGATTTAAGTTTTAAGCTACTGAACAATATGGCCGTAACAGTTTAGTAAGGCAAGGGGGCCAGGGAGAACTTAAAGCCGTCTTTTTCGTTTATACTTGGTTTACAATTTTCAAAAATAACGCAAACAGCCGGCAACAGCATAATAAAAATTAAAAAAAAACTTCTATGAATAATATGCACCATTAAGGGCCTTACACATGAGCTGCGACCAGCGAATGCGAATAAATGGTTTAATGCGATTTCAGGAACAAATATCGATTTATTTTGATTTTCACTTATCGATAAAGTTAATAAACGATCTAATATATAAATATTAACACAAAACACAACATAAATTAGTTTAAATTCGAAAATTGTTCATTTTAATATTTTCTCCGAGACCAACATCATTCAGCGAACTGTCGAACGAGAATTCACGATCCACGATCCACACAAGAGCGATTCATAATTTCAATCTGTCATCCGCGTATAGGGCTTTTTAGGTAACAACGATATATCTCTTTCTCGTTCTCACAGAATTGTCAAAAACAGCAGTATGATGAACAGCTGATTTTTTTGTTATCATTGTTGAAAAATTGATTGAAAACAAAAGCGGGAATTTTAAAGATTTGTGCGCGAAAATTGTGAAAATTGTTGGTTTTGCTAATTAAAATAAATTTTTAAGCCACGGAAATCACAAATTTCACACAAAAAAGAATACCGCATTTAAAAATTATTTCCAAATTGTTTTCTTCAAGATCTTGAGTTTGACAGTTTGAAAAAAGCGCGATACATATTTCAATCTGTCTTCATCATAGTGTGAGCTTTGACAAGATGGTAAAACTCCCTATTGTGAGCTGTCATTTATTTTTTGACAATATGGTAAAATTCCCTATTCTGTGGTCCCGTCTCATGTGCAATTTTCCGTCGTCTCAAAAAACACAGACGAAAAGCTAAGGAAACGGTGCCGGATAAATTATTATGTAGAGTTTCACCATTTGTAAAAAAAATATTTCCAAAACGCACAAAAAATAAAAAAAACAAATAAAAAGAACAGAAATCCATTTTATAACAATAGGCGTTTTTCTTTTTTTTTAGCTCGAGCAGTGCGCTGAGCTGTCAAATGTAGTTTTCATATTATTTGACAGATTGTGAGTTGATTTCTACTGATATGACAGAAATGTAACTAAGTTGCAATTAAACAGGGCGGCTTATCCCCCAGCAATTTAGCTGCTACAACAAAGCAGCAATTATGGAGCCAAGAAGTAGCATCGTGAGGGATGTTCAACAGCGCTCCAAGTAAACAGTTAAAGACAGGATGGTGTCTTCCCGTCCAGTTCTTTTTTTTTATATAATATCGGTAGTATCGCAACGGAACAGCCTACTCAGCAGCAAAGTTTTCATCCTAAAGATCATCAAATTAACGCGACAGCAATAGTTCAACAGTAGCATACAATATAATTTTTTTTTTAAACTCAATTTCTATAAATAACATAATTTATCTTTTTTATGTTTTTAAATCGTTTATTTATCCTAAATAGTTAATTTTTATACTCTTTAAGTCTGATTACAAAAAGATTTACTAACAGGGACGAGACAAAAACGCTGTCGATCTCGTTTTTAGAAAACGCTGCAAGTTTGCCTACATGCGTCGCGGTGACACTATTGCGTTGACGCGTTGGTGTGGAGAGCATATGCTGCTGTGTAGTTAAAATTTGATCCCAAAAAATTTCCCCTGTCGCTGTCGCGGTGTCGCGTTGGTTTCGGGCTGCCTTTATATTATTAATTTCATCTCTTAAATGTAATATGTCAATTCTATCATTTGTAAATGTTGTATTTTGTTCATATCATGCACCTTGCATATACTAATGTAGCATCAAAAGATATCAAACGTTCGTGTCAAAAGATACATATAGTCTTTTCGCTTTGTAATTACACGAGATATACTGCGTATATCATTCATATCTCGTCTTTTGTTTAGTTTTAAGTTTTTATTGTATATATTAGGCGTGTTTTATTGGCAAGTGTTTAGTCACTTTAACAAAATTTTGTATGGGATACGAAAAGTGGCGATAAATTGGTCAGTAATTAAAGATAAAATCTTGGAATGCCTGGAAATTTTTGGCGCGAAATATAATTTCAATACATTTTTTGCTTAAAGGTTGGTGGCACCTATGACAGTTTAAGACATGGACTCCATATACAATGATTATTAATGGTTGTGTTCATTGTGTTTTCATTTAGGGCCGCGTTTTGCGGAAGAAGTAAGAAGCTTTCAACCTACGAAAGTTGCACAAAATTTTTGATGATTTTGAAATGTTTGCTTAAAAACAAATAAAAATTGGTTAAAGCAGATTTTTTAAATAAAATTATATAATTTGGAATTTAATTTTGTTATATTCAAGCTAAATAATGATTATTTATCCGGTTTTTATTTGTTTGTAGTGGAAGGTGGGGTACAAGTTGACCAACTCTGCATATACAAATGGCCACACTTTGCAGAAACATCCATAAAATTATTTGAAACTTCGGCTTGGCATATAGTCAAGAATACAAACTTTGAAATAAATTAAAAAAGTGTATACAAAAAAGAATATAGCGTTTTATTAGGTTCTTTCCAGTGCTGACTAACTAAAAATTACCAACAAAACACGACTATTATGTATGTAGTGAACATGCGTCACTCAGTAAAAGGCACGAGCTCTTGAGCAAGAGTAGACAAATATACTCTTATAACTGACAGCCAAGGGGCTATACTAACAAGCAATAGAATGGCAAGGCAACACATTATAGCCGCTTACTCACTCTATCTGTTTTATTTATTTATTCAATATCGAAAATGCTTGACAACAGTAAGATTTAAAATCTTATAAGATAGCTGTAAGCTCATTATACAAAAACAATGGCTGAGCAAAGAAGAAAAAAAAAAAAAGTTACTTTAATTATTAAAACTATCATAATATAAATAAAAGTACATTAAGTTTTTATACTGAAAAATAAGATCTAAGCACTCTTTTTATGTTTGTTGTGTTCAGATTTTGTTTTATATTACGAGGTAAGGTGTTCCAAAGCTTAATAGAATTTACAAAAAATTGACGTTCCGATGTTAAATATGCGTAAGAAGGGATAATCAACTGATGAGATCTGTTTGAAGACCCGGTTCTTACTCTATCAAAACAATATTGTGGTTGGCGTGTGAGAAGTATATCGGAAAGCAAAATCAAACTACGAAGTTCTATATATTTTCGAAAGGCATGCCCAATAATTGCGGAGCAAAACCAGATATTCTATCATACCGTCGCAATCCAAAGACATAACGAACGATTGAGTTGAAAGCTACATTAAGTTTTCGCCTGCTCATGAAGCTACAGTTACAATAGATTTCGATAGATTATTATTGTTCATGAATTGTCAAACACATGTAAATTTTTTTATCAAGACTCAATAAAATTCAATTTATTTCAATTTTACTGATATGACAGTGAAGTGCTCAAATGTGTTGTAAAATTAAATCAGAGCGCTCGGAGCGTACTCTGCTCATTATTTATTATTCTATGCTCTATACCTATTAAAATAAAAAAAAAAATGTATTCACCTCATTGAAATCCCCAGACAATTTGTGTCCATAAATATGATTTCTCATCGTGAATGGGTCCCATGAATAGCCTTACCGAACGCACCCCTTTGATGTCAAAGTGACATGCCGCCGTGTTTCGCGAAACGTCAAACAGCTGTGCCCCTTCGACGTGCTAACAAGTGTTTTCCTTTCAATTTTAGCGTCTGTGAAAAAGATTAATTTTGTTAAATTTGCTTTCGAAAAAAGTATTTTATTAAAAAAAAAAAACAATCTCCATTAAAAAACGCAATAATGACCGAAATCGATGCAATCACAATTATCGCTGAGAGTCTAAAAGCTCAGGTAAGTCTACTAAAGAAAAAGTGAAAATTTCTCTTGTTCCTGTGTCGTCGTCATTTAGCTTAGCAAAATAGCAAGTCGAAAACACCAGCACCAGTCACAGTCACCACCCCTTTATCAAACAAAAATCACGAACAAAGTTCACACATTTATGGTTAGCTGTATCGACTTGCTTTTTATATCAGTTAACTGATTAAATATATGCTTTACTATTATTATCACGACAAAGATTATCCATTTATTTTTCGTTTGGCTTGATGAAGAAAATGTTTCCATTGTGTGAAAGATGTTAATCCACTGACCTTTTACCTTGTCCTCACTCTATATCTATACATATTTTCTTTTGTTTCTTTGGGGTAGGGAGTCGAATATGTATTCGGCATCATCGGAATTCCCGTCGTCGAACTATCAATGGCGATGCAGGCTGCAGGCCTTAAATACATTGGAATGCGAAATGAACAAGCTGCGTGCTATGCTGCCCAAGCTATAGGTTACTTGACGGGAAAACCGGGAGTCTGTTTGGTTGTCTCCGGACCAGGATTACTGCATGTGACAGGTAAAGAAAATAGCATGAAAATATTTCTACGTATGCAAATTATTGTGACTAGACCTTAAAAATGTATTTTGTTTACTATTATTTTTGTTACATTGTTTTGACTAAACAAAATACATTTGTATGTAGGTATTTTTTTGCATATTTGTAAAATTAAATCATCATTTAATTATATTTTTCTCCTTCGACAAGAAATGATAATTTAATTTCAAAATGGTAAAGGTAAATCGAACTGACCGGGGGTTTTCGTTTTCACAATCTTATCATTTAATTATTATTATCGCTGTGTAACTAAATATATATACCTCCGAAAAAACGTAGGTATGTTATGTACTGTACATAATCAAACGAACTATCTGATGTTAAATTGTTGACGTATAGAGAGCTCCATCTAAATATTTGCATCTTAAAAAAAAAAACTTGGAAACTTTATTTTTATTAATTGTCAATATGAACGAATTTTTAGTTTGCTCGAAAAGTTGACATTTTTCCTTCCCATGAATTTTGAAACAACGAAATTGCTTTTTTTCTGATTTTATTGTGTATATTTTATAGATGCGATCTAAAAAAAATTACTGTTGCTAACTTTATTCACAAATTGCACTATTTACAATGAAATTCACATCCAAATTGATTGTTTTAAAATATGTAATTTTATTTTGGAAAAATCTATTAAAATAAACCACACAAAAGGCTCGTCTAACATAAGGAATCAAATCTGTTAGGTATGTGAGCAAATACGGGTGAATCTTGCTACCAAATCGACATTCAAGAAAAGTAGATATGCATGGAAAAAACAATTTTTTTTTGTCCACGGATTTTAATTTTTCCCCTCAGATCAACATTTTTAGTAAAAAAAAAGCAACCGAAAATTGTTTACTTTTTATTTCCATCGAATTTGACTAAAGTCTAAACAGGATGTTGTTGCATTTATTTATTTCATAAATACCAGCTTTTCCTTCTTTGAAAATCATGTTTCCTCCTTTTGGTTTTGTTTTTAGCACATATTCTTTGAAGATACAAGACAAATTGATCGGTCTTCTTATTTGGTTAAGCTTAATCACTCGTAGTATCGTGCGCAGAATATTGAACTCAGGTGCCGCCAATTCACTTTAAAAATTTTGCATTTGTCAAATATTGTGAACCGTATGTAAGCGCTAAACGAGAAAAAATTTAATTCGCAGAAGGTGGCAGAGTTTTCACAAATCTTCCCATTCCCTACGCTAGAACTTGAGATTTTTCATTCGCAGAAGGTGGCAGAGTTTTCACAAAACTTCCCATTCCCTACGCTTACGCTATGGTTGATCCTAACAAAATAGATAATGTATTTAATCCTTACGAACTGGAAAAGAACTATGTATTTCTCCTGCCTCTTTCGGTTTGGACCAAAAAATGGACAGCATTATTAATCAAATGTTTTTCGCAAAGACTAATTAAATTTCAACCGAGTCAGTCAGCTTACCTTGAAGCAGATAATCAAGCAGTAAAAACGAACACCACAAGCAGATCAGTAAGTGAAGTAGTAATGTGGGAAAGTTTATGTACATCAACTTTGATTGTGAATTCTACTGTGATTTGTGATTGCTCGTGTATGTATCAAATTTCCCGATCAACACATGTATGTATGTATTTTTATTCTTATTCTCTGGATAGCATCTATTGTTGATTTACTTTCTGGAATCTGTCACATCTTTTTTCCGCAGTTAGAGAGTATGATTTGTCTTTCTTTTTTTGTTGGAGCAATTATTTATCTCAAGCACTTCTTCGGTGTTAGCTGCGGCAATAAAAAAAACTGTTAATTTAAGAGTCCTTACGGTACTGTCGACACATGTAAAAAAAATTGGAATTTATCCACAAGACTTTGGCCTTTAGCATTGCTAAGGTGACTAAATCTACTGAATCCGAACTTAAAAAAGATTACTTAATTATTTAATTCTAAAATAAAATATAATGTAATAATAATAACATGAAAATGTTGCATAATCTCCTCTTCTACACGCTCTAACTTAACTTATGTCGTTTTCTGTTGGTCGCCCAGAAGCCTTCTGATACCATTCGCTTGGCACTCAGAATGACAGTGCCTCTCCTGGAAAGAAGAGTTTTGTCTTCTGAATTTCAATTCAGAATCAAAATCAGAAGCACTCTTAACAGACTTAACAGAAAAGTAAAAGCAAAAATGTTTTAAAAATGGCGTCCTAAGTATACGATCCTTAATCCCAAAAAATGTTTTTTACACTGAGGGGGAACCCCTCTACAAGATTTATAAAAAAAACTCCTGTATAATTGCATTTGTGCAAATAATTATGCGCTTTATTCTTGATGTGCAAATACTTTTGCCCTTTTTCTTTATTTCGATAACTTTTTTTTGATGAAAAAGAAAATATTGAAATTTAATAATCATTAAACAAATCATGTGAAATATTACATTGTTTATAAGCAATACCGTTTTAATCAAGAGATGTAATGAAAAAAATACGTTGTGCAAATAATTTTGCCATGAATGTGTGTTTGTTTTTTAGTATTTTAAACTACTAATTTTACAGTTGAACTGTTTTAACACTTTTTTTGTTTATCGATCGCTGTTACCTTATGAGCTTCATAAGTCTATTCACAAAGCAATATTAGAGACGATTTATGAGTCATAGGATTTATGAGTGGTCTTCACCACTAATAAGTTATGAGCGAGATCTTCGAAAAGTATTCGAACTTTGGGGCTAAATTCCGCAAACGTGAGTTTGCTGTGCGCACAACAAAATGTGTACACAGCTTATTCTGATTCCGCAAATGTGCCTGAGTTTCTTGCGTCAGTTTTGAATAAAATTTCTCACCTTATTTCAGAGCGTGGGCCTCCACACACGACACTAATTCATCCGGAGGGAAAACCGGTTTTCTAGGAGAGGAAAGTGAAGTGGGCAGTGTGAAACGGTTTTCCGCCATAAAATTAGCATAAAATTTATAAAATAACAAAAAATAAACAAAAAATAATAGTCAAAATAAATTCAGCTCACTAGGCAACGAACAAAATTTATTCAGCGCTCTCAAATACAAAGCATTTTCCGGATCTCGTGAATAAGCATTTGTGCAAACGGAGGTGTGAGTTTTGAAGAAACTCAAAACAAAACTCACGCTTGCGGAATCTAGCCCCTGGAAAGCGCTGTCAGAAATTATATTGACATTTTGTAAATAAAATAAAATATTTGTTTTCAAACAATTTCAAACTTGCAAAAAGTGTTTCTGAAGAGGAAAACGCAAGAAGTTCGGTTTTAGAAACTATCAGAAGACGAAGGCAAAAAAGAAATGCTTCGAATCCCTTAGAGTAGGATGAGAAACTTTGATATTCTTTTTATTTACCTTTTTTCGTAGCTTTAAAAATTATTTTCGATGAACTAAACTAGGTTTTAGACTAGAGACTTGCTTTCCTAAATTAATGAAAAAGTAAGAGCTGCCATACGAAATTCATCAGTTCCCAACATCAATTGTGTACCGCTTTAAGATGTTGTATTTCTTTGAAATGTTTGGATCCCCTCGTGTTATTGGTTCCACATAACATTTCGTTATGTGGCTCACACATAACGAAATACAACATGCATATTATAATCTATTCTGTGTACATATTGTATAATCGATGTATCATCTATTTTTTCCATGAGTTTTTGTACTAACTTCTGTAGCGATTTCTTTATTTTTCTTTACCAAAACGTTTAGCTGCTTTTTTGTTTTTTAGCCATGAATCAAAAATTATATAAAAAAATTATAAAATGCATTGTATTAATCAGCACTTTTATTTTTATCAGAAAACAATAACACCGCAACGATTACGAAAATGGCGTCGAGAACAAGCAATAGCAAAGATGAAAAATCGACAAGTATCCATCATGATCGACACTCGCAATATTGATTTCTCAATTGAGCGATCGTTGATCGCTTGTTATCGATTATCGATCAGCAATCGACAATCGCAATAGGGGCCTTTTTTCGATTGGCTTTTCTTACTATTTTTTAAATATTGTTATGAAAGTATAGTAAGAAGATGTTTTATATCTTTAAATCCTGCCCTCCATCTCGAAGTCTGTGAAACTAAAAGCTGTTGGATAGCAAAAAGAAACTTTAAACAATCAAATTATTTTGTATAGATAATATAAAAACCTAGAATTTTGTTACCATTTTAGGGAATTCATATATTTTTTTTTTTCGGAAAGCCAGCTTATCTAAACGGTGAGGATATTATGGTCTACTTCACGACCGAACCAAAGTACATACCTACGTGGTATTCTATGGACAATATAACCGAAACTCTGAGAAAACCAATTATTTAGCCCTATCATCGTAACAGGTCGGAGGGAAATTGTCTCCGATTTGTACGAAATGTACGAATTTTATATCATGGTAACCGTTCCGACTGATTAATCGTACAAGCCTCCGAAAAAATTAAAGTATGCGTCGAAAATGTCAAAATCATATTAACGCGCAGTGAATTCATGCGATGAATGGCGATTGTAAGCTTTGTGTATGTTCCGATTGTCTTCGACAACAAATCAACTGCGGAATTTAGTCCGATGATATGAAAAATAAATTATTAAAAAAATAAGCAAGGGGTGACTGCTGTATTTGAATGGCTTGGAAACGAATATTTTTTTGTTTGACATAGATATTTGATTTGATTCTTTTTGTTTTTATACATGCGCCGACAAGCGTTTTTATTTCTGTAACGATTCGGATACCATGAACAAAATAAATGTTCCGATCGGAACATTTCTCTGATCGTAGTTGTATCCGAACGGATACGATGATAGGGCTAGTTATCATACGAAATCTTTTTATGATTAACAACAAATTAAACACTTTTAAAAAACTTATTTGCTTTCAACACTAATTTTGTCCATTTATTTTTTTTATAATATTTCGATTATCCACAAAAGGCGCATCACTTTTTACCACTTTTTCTTACCGATGCTATTGTTTTTCCTATTGTAAATTAAATTTTTCCCGGGAAATCCAAAAAACTCAAATAAATATTTTCATTTTAGTTGACATTTATAGAAACTGACAACTTTTTCGAATTAGTTAATTTATTTTGATGTTTAAAGCTCGAAAAAGAGAAACGAATAGATATGAGATCCGCCATCTTCGATAATTCAAATGAGCACTATTAGGGGTGTCGGTGATATTCTTAAGTTATGAAGCTCATAAACTTTGAAATATTTATGAGCGCTTGATAACTACCGCACTTAGTCACATCAACATATCTAACATGAAGTAGAAAGGAGTATAAATATGGCACTTTAATATTGTTCGCATTGCTTTATTTTGTAGGCCCTGAAGCTTATTTATCATATCTTGATTGCACAAAAATAAAATTGAAGGACAGTACTCAAAATGTGGTTTTATTATTGCATTGAAAATGTTTATGGTTTGAAAATTCTTTTAAGTAAATCTGTCTTTTTTGATATCACTATATATGTTTACCAAATGTTAATTTATTTATCAATCACTACATCAAGGTACTTAATTTCTGAAATTATTTTCAGGATTTTGTTATCTACTCTAATGTTAACCACGTACACTTGATGCGTTGTTCGGCCTATAATAGAATACAAGGAAAATCATCGCGTTTCGCCCAGGTGCTAGTGTGTGAGCTCGTCAGATGACGTCCAGCGAAAAGCACCTTGTCATTACGCAATTTAAAGATTTTTCTAGGTCAGCTAACATAACTTTTTATGACAAAAAGCTAATGTGAATTATACCAGCAAGATCACGGTTGCAATCATTTGGAGCGTGGTGTTTTTGTCAAGAAAAAATCTTTAAATTGCATAATGAATTGCGGCGCCTTCTTCTTAGTTGAATATTTCCAATGAATTTTCTTATTAGTATATAGAATTAGTATATAAATTTTAGTTTTTTGCTTTAAACCATCATCTGCAAAAAGTGCATATTAATTTTTGTTTATTACACTGCAATGCCATTCGGAATCATAATTATATTCAAAACAAAAAAAAGATCACATTTTTTCTCTAAAATATTTGACAAATGCTATTCATAATTGAAAGTTGTTGGCTGTTAAATCGTGATCATTAGAGTTGTTAAACAAAACACTGCAAGAATATTTAATTAGTTCGTTAGCGAATCCATATTTATAGAATAAAACAAACAAACCCCATCTGGTGTTATTGACGATTATCTTTAACGGCTTAATACCTAACGATTTTATTTATTTTCTTTTGCAAACATTTTATTTTCATTGAATATTTTAATCAATATCTTTGAAGTGTTTTAAATACTTTTCATATTCAAACCATTACACGAAATTTCAAAATGTAATTAAGTATGTATGTTAATATTTGGTTTTTAATAAGTTTTTGGGCTTAGGCAGGTAGGCGAAATAACGGTTTTACCATTGTATATAAATTTCTATAGTACAACCATGGAGCAGCGCCATCTAAACAAAGTTGTTAACTTCACATTTGGAGGTTCTTACATTTACTAAGTGTCTATTCTGTTACCCTAACAATAGTCGTCTACGAAACAAATTAATAATATATAATGTATTTTATTGGCTCTAAAATCCATATTTCCTTGACAAGAGTCGTAAACAAAACAAAAATAATATATGTTTACGACTGTTGTCAGAGTTACAGAATAGACAACTATTAAATGCACGAACCTAAAAATGTGTTTATAACACGTTTCTCAAGATGGCCAGGCGGTGATTATTCAGCATGAAAATACTATAGAAATGTATATACAATGGTTTTACAATCACCGTTTAACTGAATAGGCAACAAATATTGTATTATACCATTAAGCTGCATGTTATTCAATTGGGATAAACTCAGAAACGTCAACTTTAGGCGTTTTTCTTAAGATCGGAGCAGTGCACTGATTTGTCAAAAATAGATCTGTTTTTCTTACTTAGCTTCGAGCGCTCAGAGCGCTCAACTTGTGTTTCTTTTTTCGATAAGAGCTTCCTCGGAGTGCGCTCTATTAGCCCAGTCACCTTAGTACTAAAAAAGGGTCAAACCTGTCACAAATTAATCACAAGTTAAAACCACTTTTAAAAATTTTCTTTTTGTGAGTGAAAATAGGAAAAAAATTCTACCCCTTTTTTTGTCAAGCTTAAAAAGTTATAATACATGAACATTTACTATCAGAATCAACTAAAAGTCGGTAAAACACCTGACAAACTATAAAAACAAATCGGAGTATTTGATTTATAGAAACCGAACAGACATGACTAGGATCATAGCAATTATTACTGGCAAACTTTCAACAAAAAACAATCTACAACTTGCTACTTTGGACTTACCGTTAAGTAGTTATCGCCGTTTTTCATGGTTACCACTTTTTTAAATTGCTAACAAGTAAAATATTTTTTTCGGCTATTTGCAATGCAGTTCAAATCGAATAATCAGATTTTTAGAACCTAAATTGTTAAAACTATGATTTTTAAATGTTTGGGGATGTATGTTTCGTTCTTTTTAAATATCTTGAAAAGTAAATACTATAAAGTAATCTGGTTTTCAATAATTGATTGGAAATTAATAAGAGCACTGAATCGTGATCGAAAAAATGTACTCAACATTTTTTTTAATAAAGTGATGACAAACTAAAAAAAAAACTTAATAGGATCCTTGTGTAATAATTTTTGAGTTTGGGCTTATATAAATAAAAAAAAAAACTAACCGTCCTACAAGAAAATAATATTAATATACTTAGTTTGAAATGCAATTCTTAATATAAAAAAGTATAGTTTGATTCGTATGAACGGACTTTTGGGTAGATGGAACCGCAAAAACCCAGGCAAAAAATCAATATTTTAATCATTTAAAAATCATAGTTTAAATAATTTAGGTTCTAAAAATCTGATTCTTCGATATGATCTTTCTATAGAGGCTGGAAATACATGAAATTTCTTACAGAATTTTAACTGCACTGAAAATAGCTGAAAAAAATATTTTATTTTTTAGCAATTTAAAAAAGTGGTAACCATGAAAAACGTCGATAACTACTTAACGGTAAGTCCAAAGTAGCAAGTCATAAATTGTTTTTTGTTGAAAATTTGCCAGCAATAATTGCTACGATCCTAGTCATGTCTATAATTTTTTAAGAAATTGCAGTTCTTCAAGATGGCGTACTTACTTTTTGGAAAAAAATCCTGTTTTTCGTAATTTGTTAATAAGTTTTAAGGCTTGCAAAAAAAAACCCGGTAGACTTTTTTCCCTATTTTTACTCGCCAAAAGAAAGTTTTTAGAAGTGGTTTCAACTTGTAATTAATTTGTGACAGGTTGAATTAGGTGACTGGGCACGAAGTAGTTTCATGTAGTTTTTATGTTATTTTGACAGATTGTGAGTTGATTTCTACTGATATGACAGTGATGTGCTCAATTGTGTTTTAAATGAAATCAGAGCGCTCGGAGCGTACTCTAATCAGAGCTTACTCGACAATCTTAGGGTCTACTCCGTCCTCTGCTCAGAGCTAAAAAAGAAAAACGCCTCATTTGTGCAGTGATTTGGCATCAGATGACTGTTCTTTTGATGCTGATCCTTTGTAATTGTTGCTCAAGCGATGCGTTAAAAAAAATTCTTTCTTTTGATGGTGGAGGAAGTATTGTAAAATAAACTTTAATTGACATTATTGAATAAAACATACTTGAAGAACTGCATTAAATAAATTAAATAAAAAAACGAGAAATAATAAACTTCTTCAAAGTTTTAAAAAAGTATGCAAATTTGTGAGTTGGATTATTATTTTCGATGCTTAATTAATAACTGCCTCAAAGTTGAAAAATAACAAAAACTTTATAGAATACCATTTTTATTTGTTTACTTTTCATTTTCCTTCAGCAATTGTATCAGTCGATCACCGGCATCAACAGCTTATCAAAAATTTTGGTGAAACTTGTTTGCTTAATTTATGCGCATTGGTTTATGGAGCTTTGCAATAATGAACATTTTACGATTAAAATGATCCTAATTGTTTGCATTTTTGAACGTTTTACGTTATGGTTTAGGCATCATTCTTGCAGAAATGGTTCATGAATTTACCGTTGGACAATAGCCATTAATAATTGCTATGATCCTAGTCATGTCTGTGAGCAAAATTTCCACTCAGCCTCTTTCCTGATTGCCGCTCATTGCGTGCTTGGCCTTAGTCATTATCTGCTTCTCGTTGTTGTATTTCTGATTTTCTTATACTGCACAGTTGATGTCCAGTAGTGTAGCATCAAATATTTGCGCTTTTGAGAAAGCTTTTCTTTCATACCTATGTCATGTGCCTCTAAGCTAAGTTTTCTTTTAGGACAATCTGGATCAACTGCAAAAAAAATTTCTACCCCCTTCATTTACCTGGAGAAGTTGTATGTGCTCTAAACTCTACATATTTATTTACTTTCTTTTAGGTGGCATGGCTAATGCTCAAGTGAATTGTTGGCCTCTCCTTATTATTGGAGGAGCTACAAACGAGGACCACGAAGGAATTGGTGGGTTTCAAGAATGCCCACAAGTGGAACTTACTCGTCCGTACTGCAAGTATGCTGCCCGACCACCAAATGCTTCCTTAATTCCAATGCATGTGGAAAAAGCTGTACGATATGCCACGTATGGTCGTCCAGGCGTTGCATACCTTGACTTCCCGGGCAATCTACTTCAGTCAAAGGTTAATGTTGATACCGTTGCACCAGTCATTGCGCATCCTGCTCCCCCTCTTGTTTACCCCGACCCAGAAGATATTCGTCGTGCAATGAGGTTTTTAACAACTGCCAAACGTCCTTTAGTAATAATAGGCAAGGGAGCCGCTTACGCCCATGCAGAGAACATTCTTCGGCATTTCATTGACAACACCAATTTGCCCTTTTTGCCGACTCCAATGGGAAAAGGTGTGGTTTCTGATACGGCAACACAGTGTGTGTCATCAGCAAGAACTCATGCTCTACAAAATGCTGATGTTGTTTTATTGTTGGGTGCACGTTTAAATTGGATTTTACACTTTGGTCGTCCACCAAGGTTCGACAAAGACGTGAAAGTAATTCAGGTTGATTTGTGCCCTGAAGAATTGCACAACAGTGTAATGAGCAGTGTTGCTGCACAATCTGACATCAAACCATTTGCTGAGCATCTGTTCGAGCAGATGAATGCTGTGAATTATGTTTTCTCATCTGACAACGATTGGTGGAAGGAGCTGAATGCTAAATGCCAACAGAATAGGGATGCCGTTCAAAGAATGTCCCTCAACACTGAGTCGCCACTAAACTATTACACAGTGTTCCATCATTTGCGAGAGTTGATCCCAAGGGATGCAATAATCGTAAGTGAAGGCGCAAACACAATGGACATTGGTCGCACAATGCTTCTCAATATACTTCCCAGACATCGTTTAGATGCTGGCACATTCGGGACAATGGGAGTGGGGCCTGGTTTCGCAATTGCGGCTGCGTTGTATTGCCGTGATCGTTTTCCCGGCAAAAAAGTTGTCTGCGTTGAAGGGGACTCTGCTTTTGGCTTTTCCGGAATGGAATTAGAGACAATGGTACGTTATAATCTACCAATCACAATTGTCATTGTAAACAACAGTGGAATTTATGGGGGATTTGAAAAGGAAACCTTTGACAGTATAAGAAGTTCAGGCGATTTAGCACAAGTGTAAGATTTTTATTTATTTCGTTTTTAAATTGTATAAATTAAAAAAATTAAAACATTATTTCAGTACTCCTCCATCTGCTCTTGGCGTTCAAGTTCGTTACGAACAAATGCTTCAAATGTTCGGACTCCAAGGACATTTTGTTACGGAAATTCCCGAATTACAAAAGGCAATTAAGGAAGCCCAACAACTGACTGATCGACCAACTATTATTAATGTAATTATAAATTCAACGGCAGATCGTAAACCACAAACGTTCAATTGGCTTACAGAATCAAAGCTGTAATTTTGTGGGTTGTCCTTAAACATACATAATATTCTTCGTTCCACTCTCCCTAGAATTATTCTTATTTGTATTATGGTTTAGGTATAACGTTCAGTTTTTTGTATTTTGTATGTGATTAGTTTTTTTTTTATTACATATTCTACTCTTGGCAATTTAGTAAGAGATGCAATACGAGTTTTTAGAAATATTTGCTTTTATAATTTTAAAAACGCGATACGAAATGCATTTATGAGAAACAAAAATCACATAAATTATTACTGATAAGATATTTTTGTTTTGTTTTAAATATTAAAAAGCTGATAATATGTATAATTAGCGCGTTGTTCAAAAGTAATAAAAAATAACACGAATTTTAAGATTTACAACTACTTTCTTTACTGTTTTAACTATATCTTAGAAAAATAAGATTCTAAGAGCCCACCGAAATTTTTAAGTGTGATTGATAAACCAATGAATTTGGTAGTACCTACTTAATTAGTTGCCATTTTTAAAAGTCAGCGTCTTAGAGTACAAAGTGGGGGCATATCTGAAAAATATTGCAACAGCAATGCATATTTTTAGAGACGTAAAATTAATTTAAAAACTAAGAGCTCTGCATCGTGTCAAATATGGTGTTGCAAGATGTTTTTCACATTAATTTCTGCCATTTTGTACTGCGTCTTGTTGCCTATCTCAATATTTATAATTGCGAAGTATTTCCAAACAGCGAGTGTTCCTTGTAATCCCACAGAATAAAAAGCACGACTGGGTTACACGAACTTGCTCTTGTGGTGCACGACTGGGTCGCACGTACTTGTTCTTGTGGCAAGTTGCCACGAAAATAAAATTAAACATAATAATATTTTTTTTTTTAAATATAGGAAAAGGAAAAAAAAATCATATGAATTTTTCACAAAAGTGCTGAAACTTCTTTTTACAAAGATTCAAGCCAAAAACAAAGTATGCAGAAAATTTTGTTGCCTGAATTATTTTAACCAAAAAAAATATTCAAAAATCGTTAGAGCGGTTTTTAAATAAATCATTGTTTACTTAATATTTTTTATAAAAAAGTTTTTTTACAAATTTGAAGAACGCCATTTTTAAGTGCTTCATTGTTTGCATTTTATGAACAAAAAAAATTCTTTTGTGGAGCCGTTTTCCAAATATTGAATTTACAAAAAAATAAATTAAAAAATTAATTAAAACTAAAACTAAGCTTTTTTGCAAAATGTTGGTATTGAAATTTGTTCAAGTCACCTAGACCGTTCTAAAAAAAAAATGTTTGTTTTTTTATCGATTAACCCGTTCATGAGATAGTTCAAGAAAAATATAAGGGCTCTATGGGAGGTACCCTTAATAGGCTTGCCAAAATTTTTCTTTTGAATTTAACAAAAGCCGTTTTGGAGAAAATTAAGTTTTTCCAAAACCGTTATATGGCAGGTACCGTTATTTTTTGAGCTAAAAAAATCGATTTCTCCTCTAAGGAATGATCTACAAACCCTACATACCAAATTGGAAGTAAATCGGTTGAGCCGTTTAGGCTGTAGGTGCTGATATATACAGACAGACAGACAGAATTTCCAGAACCACTTTTTTCGTCTTCGCTATCATCGTAATGTCATGTTTGATTGTTATCTTAATTTTTTTTTTCACGAATGCATAACTTGCCTTATAGTACCTACCTATAATCGCGCAGACTGTGTCTGAGACAATTTTCCAAAATGACTTTCATTACTATCCGTAAAAATGCATGATTGTGAAGGAATTCTCCGATCGCGATTTTTATTCCTGTGCGCAGACTGTGTCTGAGACGATTTTCCAAAATGACTTTCATTACTATCCGTAAAAATTCATGATTGTGGAGGAATTCTCCGAACGCGATTTTTATTCCTTTAAGCTCCCACAAAAGGGGAATGGAACGTATGTATCTAAATTGTATAGAATTAGTGCAAGAATAAGAGAATAGCGCACCGAAATACCGACGTTAATCCACACTCACTTCGAATTAATAGCAGAATAGGAAGGAGTTAACATTGCGAGGAAAATTCCCCCGATAAATAGTAGAAATAGGGCTGTTAGGTAGGTATATCTCTAGGAAAAAGACTGTAATAAAAAAAACTCTGTATTTTGAATAACGACTTTCACTGGTTTTCTAGATGGGATAAAATAATCATTATTATTTATAATATAATATATAATAATTATAACGATAGTCGTTTCAATAAAAAAAAACTCTTCGTTCATAACTCTTACCATTATCGGCAATGAAAAAAATAACTACGAAGAAGGAAATTATTCTCTTTTGAATGAAATATGAGACAGCTGGAGAGACAAAAACATAGAAACAAAAGTAATCCAAAATGTTAACAAAAATGGAAACACATTAAAAGTGTGTTGTTCATAATGGATTTTTTAAAGAAATGTTTTAAGTCTTCACTGCATCGATTTAATATTTGAAAATTCGAGAAGCCGTTACTAATTATTTGAAGCAGATGTGTTTCACAATCAACCTTATCATCGTATCCGTTCGGAGAAACCTACGATCGGACAAAAGTTCCGATATTTTGTTCATGGTATCCGAATCGTAACAGAAATAAAGACGCCTGTCGACGCATGAATAATATTAAAAATAAGCAAAACAAATATCTATGCTTGTTATCAATTTCAAACAAAATAAATTATTCGTTTCCTTGGTCACCGGACCAGACCAAAACTCAAATACAGCAGTAACCTCTAGTTCGTTTGTTCTTTTATTAATTTTTCATATCATCGGACGAAATTCCGCCTTCGATTAGCTGTCGGAGGAAATCGGAACAAACCTCACAATCGCCATGCATCGCACAAATTTACTGCGCGTTATTGTGATTTTGACATTTTCGACGCATACCTTAATTTTTTTCGGAGGCATGCCCGATTAATCAATCGGAACGGTTACCATGATACAAAATTCGTACATTTCGTACAAATCGGAGGCAATTTTTCTCCGATCGGTTACGGTGATATTTATAAAATAAATAATAAAACAAAAACTTAGCGTTTTCATGCCTTTTTATTTATGTGTCTTTGCTTATCTACAGATACCATCGATTTTTAACGCCCTTTTTGCATCAGTCGTTTCGTTTCATTACGTTTCCAGAATGCAGAATGGCGACGCTCTACGACGTTTGACCTTTGTAAACGACGTTGAAACGACACTGAGCGATAGAAAACGACAAATGGAAGGCAGATTTGATGTTGTATTTTTAAGAGTCCTTTACGACAATGATGGTAATAGGGGTGATTATTACAAGATTACAAAAACAACTTGTCATTTTTAGAGACATGTCATTTTACTGGTAAAATGACTTCCGTAATAAGGATAAATAATTTTTAGTTTCCGTTAAAAAAAAAAAACAAGCACAAATAGAAATGAAAATACTTGCTCAAGAAAGTATTTTATTTATCGAAATAGCGCATGTTGACTTTTATTCCGACGCTTTAATCAATTCATCTTCCAATCCGAGGTGTTGTACAAAACAATTCCAGTCCACTAATCGTCCTTTGTGAAGGAATGGAATTTTTGGACACAATTCGAATGCATAATTCATAGGTGCAATATCAGGTGCAGGATTACAGCTAACATCAACAAATGACATGAAGTCACAAACTTCGATCTCACCCGCATCATTGTGATTCAAGACCTTAAACATATCATCGATTAACTCCGCTGTAAATGGCAGGCGACAACCTTTAATTGTTGACCTGAGCTTTATTTCTGAGAGGAAAGACTTTTTCGTTGGATTAATATGAGAGACGTGTTCCTTGACGTGATCGATGTCATCCCAGAGATTACGTCGTATTTCTGATTGAACAGCAGCACGTACTGTTTCACGGTTACACGATTGTGGAGGACTTTGCTCTGCTGAGTAATATCGACATAGTGTGATAATTTCTTGATCAGTTATATTATTTCCAAGAAGTTCAATTAAAGCCCTCTTAAGCGTTTCGTAGTTGATGAACTTAACTTCCGTCTCACCGACCACCTCTGGTAAGTGTTTTACAATAAAGTTTTTGTAATTTGGTCGGAGTGCTTCACGTATTTTAGTCATAATAGTTTTAACATCAGCCAAAGGGAACTAAAAAAATAAAAGAAATACTTTCAACTGAAGTTATTTTTCTTCTACAAACATAATGCCTTTTTGTTTTTCAATGCATACATTTCTACATCTACTTCCACTTACCTCGAACGGATGTGACTCCATATAAATCAAAGTATATTCATCCGCAGATACCAACGTAAATATGTGGTCTTTTAAGTTTACAGTGGCACCGATATACAGATGATGAGGTTTATAATATTCTGGCCTTTTAGATGAAAATTTCTCTTGATTGGGAAGATTAATACGTCTTCGTTTGAGGAATTCTCCGCCCAAGAATCCAGAGTTTCTTTCAGCTACTTCAAATATTTGAATGGTATCATCGGAAAGGAAATATGACACAATGAAAACTCGTTCGCAGTTGTCTCGTATCGTGGAAATCATTTTTGCTCCGAATCGTAAAACAAACTTATCCAAAGTAATGAACTTTGTGAAATCGCCTTGTGGGGGCTTTGGCTCAACAGATAAACAATTTCCCTCTGAATCTTCGTAAGAGCCCCAACCATTATAGGGAGGAAGCTGTCTTTCTCTTGGTTTCTGGGCAATTCGATCTTCGCAGCGGTTGGGATGTGGTAAAGGACAAAAGTCTTCGATTCCGTACTAAAATGTTATCTTTTTTTTCTCAAAAGAATAAACACAATCGAATAAAAATTATCGTACCTTTTTTCTATAATATTCCATTGTGAATGTATCGCAATTGGTTAAGACAACCCTTCGTCCGTAAACATTTAAAACCATACCAATTTGAAGATCTTTATCTGTATAATAGTCAAAGTCTTTTTTGCCAGTACCAAGAACATCTTCAATATATCTTCCGGTTCGAAGACCTCCTCCTAGAACATTCAGGACTGTAACTTTTGTTTGTTCGCCTGGAAGTGGTAACCCTTGCCAGTCCTTAAGATAGAATTGATTAGTGAATCAATACAATCTATAAAAACCCTCATAACTACTCTAGGAAGTTTTCCACGCTTAAGAAATGTCGCGGGACCCTCTCTGCCCGAGTTGAGAGGAAAGATTTCTTTTATATCCATAGTGTCATCTGAAAGATAATAACACAGTTCCAAACTTCGTACGTCACCGAACTCAGAACGGTCATCCCAGTATCCTGTAAACTTTAATACCTTTCTATCGAACTCTAAAAATTGCGCAAACAGATGTTTCTTGTTTGTTGGGACCGAATGTTTGATACCAGCTCGTTTTCTGTGCTCTGTTGTGGGATCTCTGAAAAAATCAAGCGTCATCAAATTATTCTGTTATACCTACAATGATTGGTTAAATGAATTTCTTGAGTTCAATATTATTTATCAATTTGTGAAGCTTGCGACAGCAAGGAAGAACAAACTTTGGTAGGGAAACAAAAACGGATTGGCAGAAACTTGTAAATTTTGTTATAGCTAGCTACCCGAATAGAAATGTTCTTATATCAAAATATATATGACTCATAGTCATAATTTACGTAATGTAAGTAATAACAATTCTACAAATGTTAAGTTAACTTGCATACTCATGAAAGTCACCATTTACCAATGCATGTTTGTAGGTAACCAAGGACTCTTTCTCTGCACTAAAAAAAATTGCCCCGTTTTCTGGTACTTTCTAGAATTTGCTCTGCTCAAGACATCAAACTTCAGTATAAAATACTTCTTTTTGAAGAAAGAAAAAAAAATATTTCTGGTCTCACACAAAAGTTTTACGTGTTCTAGTTGATTTTTAATATTTTTTGTTCGGTTTTAATTTATATACTATTTAGCAAATCGCCCCTATAGCTTAACAAGGGGGAATAGACCCCATGCCATAATTATTCCTTCTTGTCTTGGCAACCTACACATAATTTTTACTTGCTCTATAGGTACAATGAGGCAAGTCAGGATTCATGCAAAACAAAAGTTTTGAGATAACAATCAAACATGACATTACGATGATAGATAGGTCGAAAAAAGTGGATCCGGCAATTCTGTCCGTCTGTCTGTCTGTCTGTCTCAGCACCTACAGCCTAAACGGGTGGACCGAATTACATCAAATTTGGTAGGTATGGTTTTTTGGGTAATACGCCCAGAGCTTTTTTTTGTAGATCACTTCAAGTCTAAAAATAATGGTACCTGCTATATAACGGTTATCGAAAACATTATTTTTCTCGAAAATGGCTCACGATTTCAACCAAATTTCACATACATATGTAATGAAGTGTAGAAGACCTATCGAACTGTGAAAACCAAACTTTCAAGAAAATTCGTTTAACGGTAAGCCTGCCATATAACGGTATTTTTAAATTTCGACTATCTCGACAACGGCTAAAGAGATTTAAATGAAACTTAATGAAATTGCCCTAGCTATTTTAATAACATGGTTTAAAATTATTTTTCGAAAATGTTTTTGTTAAGTTTTAAATAATTTTTGAAAAATTGTTTTTGTGAATTCAGTATTTCAAAAACCAGTTGACGGATTTTTATGAAATTTAGTTTAAATGTATAATAAATTAAGTTCAAAAAACCAGTGTACTAACTTTTTTTTAGAAAAAAGTTTTGAACAAATCGATGTTTTCGAAAACCGAAATTTTTTTTCGTAAACTTATATTTAGTAAAAAAAATTTTCTGCATACTTTGATTTTAGTTTGAATCTTTGTAAGATATGGATTTAAATCTTTTAAAGAAATTTCATACGATTGTTTCGTATATTCCGTTTGTACTTTAAACCCTCAGGTAACTAGCCACAAGAGCAAGTTTGTGCGATTCAGTCGTGCCCTTAATTTTTTTTTTTAAATTAAATACGTGCACTATTTGAGGGATTCTAGTAAAGCACTTTGTTTATTAGATATGTACCTACACTTTCATCACACTTACATTGGAACTTCTACTGGATCTGGTACTGGGATCCCTGCTCTGTTCAAAAAATGTCTCGTAAACAAATCGCAACCAGTTATATGATATACACGGTCAAAGATCTGTAAGTTCATGTTCACGTTCAAATCCAGAACTGATATGAATTCATTTTGACATGGAGCTGGTTTCGGCACTCTTTGCCTGTGTACCAAACAACCTTGGGGTATTCCTGAATTTTCCACTTTCGGTTCAGTCACTTGCATTGTTCCGTCTTCAAGGTAGTAAAACATTTTTACTTTTCTTACTTGATACGGAGCATGATAGACCTCCTGAAGAGTCTCTTTAAAATAGGCATTAAAGCAGAGCACCTGTTTGTCGTAAGCCAACCAAGGTGGAAGCTTAGGACCCACTTTCGGAGGATAAATCGAAGGAAGTTCTGGCGGAGGGCAATTATTATCAGAAATCATCCCTTTTGGGTCAACGAGTTGTGGCACCTCGCGGTCGGAAAGCATTGCAATACCATAATGATTGAGGAACTTTTGAGATTTAGAAAAATTTGTTTTCGTGAGCTGCAAAAAAAAAAAAATCATCTGACTATTTGAAGGCATATTTTTGGTTTTTACTTACGTCTCGAAACTGGGTACCAGGTAGTAAAGGCATTCCTGGTATTCGTAACATTTTTAAAATATTTTTTTTTTTAAACCGAAAAAAGTTAGTTGTTTGATTGTTTTTGTCAATAATTACTGAATATGTTTTGAAATGTTTTATTAAAAAACAAATGAAAATTGTTATAGTGATTTTGTTGTCAGGGATATCTTTCTTATTATAATCTGTCTCTTGAGCCAACACGCGGTAGGTAACAAGGAATATATGTATACATAAAAAGGGGTTAATTCAGTTTGTCAATAAATTTACTTGCATACGTAAGTTAGGTTTATACCAACTGCAGTTAGGCTGCATACCTTGCGCTCCATAATTCAATGTACACTGAGAAATGGGTGTGAATGGATCAATAGATAGATAGATGAATAGATAGATATTTATTCTTCAGATAAATGTTTGTAGTACAAAATTTTGTTTCACATAGTCTTGAATAATTAAAAAGACATGACAAATTATTGTCGTCTGCCTGAATAGATCAATACTTATTTAAATACAAAAGTAACGCAGTTCTTAAAATAATTTATTCCATGTCTCTCATTGGAATCGATATAAAAATAATAAAATATAAAGAGTACGGCTGGGTCGCACGAACTTGCTTATGTGGCAAGTTACCTTCTTGCTAACAACTTGGAAATTAATTTGACCAGTTTAAAAAAAAATCCAAAAAATACTTTTTTCGAAATATTTTAATGCAATATATATCAGGCATTTGCAGGACTATATGAACATCAAATTTCATAAAAATCAATAAATTAACAGGACAGTCGAGTCGGTACACAAAAACAAAAAACGGTTCTATGGGAGTTACGGTTTAAAAGCTTTTTTCTTTTTTTTCTGATGAAGGACTTTATCGTTGCCAACAAATTGCTTATGCGAAATTTCATAAAAATCGATCGTATTTTTTTAGAGAAACATTGGATTTTCGTGTACAGTTATATGGCAGAGGTATACTGTTAAATTTTAACCTACAACAAAAATTTTAATTTATTTTATTTTTTTAACATAACAACTGTCTAAAAGTTGTTTTAAGAAACACTGCAAATGAATGCACTCATTAATTATTAATTCTTCTTTCAAATCGTTCGAATACTTTGTGATTGGCTTTGCTGTTAATTTATTTCTTTACGTCTAGTTAGTTATACATTTAAAATATCAAGAATGCTGTAATAAATATTGCACGAAAATGTTCATTGCCAGAGTAATGGGAAAATTGTTTATTTCGCATATTTTGAAGAAACGAAGCAAGTGAGTTAATTTACGATTGTTGAAGTTATACTTTGTTATTTACTAACAGCATTAAAACGTTCTAAAATAGTGTTCCGAACATGAATAAAATGGAGAATATACTCTTAGCAGGTACTCTATTTCAGAGTAGGTACTTCAAGCAGTAGTATCTACTCCAGTTTTATACGAATAAAAACGAGCACCAATCTTTGAGCTCCTCTTCCATCAAACGGAATAGATGCTTTCATAGATCAAACCAAACACAGAAGTGTAGAAAACATTATAATCGTTTCTAATTGATTTTTCTTAAATATTGGTCTGTAAGTCTTAAAAACTAGCTGAGTTGTACGGCTTGTTTGTAATTCTAATTAATTTTATTAAAATTCTTTGACAGATTCTCAAAACTTTAGATAAAAATAAGTTTTTAAAAAACTATTTAACACTTAACAAAAATAATTAAGAAAAAAATAAGTATGCAGTTTTTTTTAAATTTACTAGGCTAGAAATATTTTTGATCGCTTTGACCCGTTAGTCAACACTATAGTCAGCTCTGATACCAAATCCGAGTTAGTCTGTTTCAGACGACCTGTTCCTTCTGGCAACACTATTCGTTCGGTATTAACATGCAGAAGCATTACGCTCAGCCTACCCGACGGAACACAACAGATGTTCCGATGCAGCTGCCATTCTCAAAAAAGCAAATTTCGCTTTCCACCGCATCCACTTATGCGTAAAAGGAATGGACTCAGTCAGAAGACAAAGCTCGTTCTGTACAAACAGCTCATAAGACTTATCATCATGTACTGCTTCCCCATCTGGTTCACGATGACATAGACATATGTATCTCAAGAAACATGTCAGTGTTTGTTTATCAAAAAAACTTACTTTTCTCGGAAACGGCTCTAACGATTTCAACCAAACTAAACATATTGTGTAATGAAGTGTAAAAGGTCTATAAGATATTGAAAACAAAATTTTCTAAAAAATCGTTTAACGGTATCTGCTACATAACGGTATTTTTAATTTCCACTATTTAATCCAATCAATTAAATAAAAGAGATTTGCCAATACTGAAAGCATGCATTTTCGATAAAAGAACTTGATGTAAAAAATTATAAAAGGCACCATTCTTACTTTCTTCAAAGCGATGTAAAGATTATTTCAACTTTTCATCAGTGAAATAAGGCATTAAATCACCTGTTGGATATTTCTATACGAAAGCCATATTACCGGTTTTTTAGAAGCTTCAATAAGATATTTCTTAAGGTGATTTCTTACCAGTATTTCCATAATCTTTGAAAGAAGGGATGTAGGTAATCGCAGCTGGGTTTCGAAAGGGTTTCGAAAGAAAAGACTAAAAAATTAATAGAAAGATTACACAAACAAAAGGACATAAAATAATTAAGTCATTATTCGCTGAATCGATTTGAACGGAAATTGTAGTAGCTTTTTTAAACAAAAATATAATAAAAAATAAAAAATATTCTTGTTAAGTTTTAAATAATGAAACCTACTTTTAAGGTATAATAAATAATAAAGTTAAATAAATCACTTTTTTTCAAAAAAAAAGTTTTCGAAAAAAATGTTATGAAAAAATCGATTTTTTAAAAAACGGCTCCAACCGTTTTGAAAATACTTTGGTTTAAATCTTTGTAAGATATGGTCTTAGAACTTTTAAACAAATTTCATACGATTTTTACGTATATCCCGTTTAAAATTAAATTTTCCAGGACCATGCCATTAACGTTATTTTATTTGTTTTTTTACTTGCGATTGTATGTACTATAAGGCAATTTTTGTATTCGTAAAAAAAAATTGAGTTAACAATCAAACATTACATTATGATGATAGAGAACACGAAAAAAGTAGGTCCGACTATTCTGTCTTGCTGTCTGTTAGTCCGTTTGTCAGTCTGGATGTAACGATACCTGCAGCCTAAACGGTTGAGCCGATTTGCTTCAAACTTGGTACTCTGTATTTATAAAGTAATATGCACAGGCGTATTTTTGACTTTTATCTTAGGTACTTTTATAACGGTACCTGTCATAAACGTTAAAGATAATTTAATTTTTCTGGAAAAAAATACTATCGATTTTGATAAAATTTTCCATGACTGATTTTTTGAAAACGGTGATGTTTTTTCGTCAAAAAAAAATTTTTACAACTAGATTTTAAACGGTACCTGCTTTTTAGACAATTCCATTTTTCTCATAAAAAATACAATCTATTTTTATAAAATTTCGTACAATGGATTTGTAGCCAAAGGTTGTGTTTTTCATTTTTTTCAGAATAAGTTTACCTACATATTAACGGTACCTGGCAAATAAGCCTTAAGGACAATCCAATTAGTCTCGAAAAAATACGATCAATTTTGATAAGATCCTGATTTATGCCAATAACGAAGTTTTTCGTTAGAAATTTTTTTCAACATCACCTTATTAACGGTACCTGCCATAAAAACGCTATAGAAACTATTTTTACTTCCGATTATTTATTATAGTTTCTTGCTCAGTATCCTAAGAGCAAGTTTGTCTGACCCAGTCGGTCCTTTTATGTTTGGGGGCAATCCCTCTTGCAAGGAAGTGACAAGTCCTCCAGAAGTACAATTGTCATAAAAAGTGCATCTCACCATTGCTCCAATCTGGTTTCCTATAGAAGTGTAGAGTGTAGAAATATCGTCGCATACAAGGTTAGGTTAGGTTTGCGGGTTGCTAGGAGAGCCAATAGCTCAACCCCAACTCACTTAGGTCAATGTAGACCCATTGTAATGCTCATTTGAGGGTTTACCAATTTCTTATCTTACCATACTCGTAGTCCATATATGTATAGTTCCTTAGTATCATCCCGGGGTGTCCAACAATCCGTTTCGTCTTGCGAATCTATTTAGATTTGTTATTGGGCACTCTGATAGTTTTTTGATGCTTTCGAGTAGTATTTCCCCAGAGTTGTATTTTTAAGATGGCAGAGACTGAGGCAGTGACAGAGGTAGTTGGTTATATCCTCATACAAAAGTATTGTGTGCGATTTTCCCTATCGCCCAATTCAATTTATTTATTTATTTATTTATTATTTTATTTATTTGGAAGATAAAATATTTCCAATTTTTTTATTTCCATTTAATGTGTTTATGTAATAAAAAATGTTTAACATTTACCGCCCAAAAAAAATCTGTGTTTTGGGCTATTGTTCCTATTTTGGCTTTAATTCTTTGCCATTATTAAAGCTTCATATATTGTTGTATAATATGTGTTAATGACTAAATCTTAAATGAACTAAAACAAGGAAATAGCACAATGATAACTTTTGAAGCATAACATGAATGACTTGATAATTGCCGATACATATCTCGATAAAAAATCAACCGATACATATCATATAAAAAATGAAAAGACGGATAATTCCCAGAAGCAAAATTATCTAAATTAAATCATCTTCACAACAAAGAAGTGAAAACCCCGACATATTGTTTTTAATTAATTTGATAAGCAGACATCCACAATGAATCTTCTTTTAATCTTTATCTATTTGCAAAAAAAAAAAAATTGATTTGCCACACTTTTAGCTAAATTGCAAAGATATCAGCGAATTTATACTTAACCGCCGCCCGTCGATATCTTATAAGTTATACAATTTCGATATCTTGAAATATTTTTTTAATTTGTATTCGGCGGGTATAAATAGTGAAACGATTAGTGAATCGAGAATTGTACCAACCATGTCGTTTTCGAAAGTATTAGTCTTACTGATTGTGACAGTCACTGCCATCAACGCTCAGCACAACCCCAACTATTGGGGTGGACGTGATACCATGGTGCAACTGTTCGAGTGGAAGTGGGAAGATATTGCGAATGAGTGTGAACAGTTCCTGGCTCCAAAGGGATACGCTGGTGTTCAGGTATAACATATTAAATAATAAATATACCGACATTACTCATTGTCCTTGTTAAGGTTTCTCCTGTAACTGAAAATTCCATTGTCGATGGACGTCCATGGTGGGAGCGTTATCAGCCGATTTCATACATATTGACCACAAGATCTGGTAACGAGGATCAATTCCGTGACATGGTAACTCGTTGCAATAAAGTTGGTATTCGCATCTATCCAGATTTGATCATGAACCACATGGGTGCTGGAGATAGTTCTGTTGGTACTGCTGGTTCAACCGCTGAACCTAACAATAAGAATTTCCCAGCTATCCCATACTCGCCGTCTGATTTCAATCCGACATGTTCCATCACAGACTTCAATGATCGTGTGGCAGTCCGCAATTGTGAGTTAGTAGGATTGAAAGATCTGGATCAAAGTAAAAAGTATGTTCGGGAACAACTTGTGACTTTAATGAACAAATTGGTTGAAATCGGTGTAGCTGGATTCCGATTGGACGCAGCTAAACATATGTGGCCACATGACATGGAGGTAAGAATATTTTGTCAGAAATAAGATTTTTTATGTCAACATTTTCACTTGCATATTTATAGGCAATTTTAAATTCCGTTGACGATTTAAATACTGATCAAGGATTCGCACCTGGTTCTCGACCATTTATCTACCAAGAAGTGATTGATAATGGTGGTGAGATGATCACTCGTGAAGAATACACTCACTTAGGTGCTATCACTGAGTTCCGTCATTCGTCTAAGATCAGCAACATGTTTAGTAATGGCGATCAGCTTAAATGGCTTAATAACTGGGGCACCGGCTGGGGTTTCCTTCCCACTGACCAGTCTTTGATTTTTATTGACAATCACGATAACCAAAGAGGCGAAGCATTAAACTTTAAGTCATCCAGAAGGTACAAGATGGCATCTGCTTTTATGTTAGCCTATCCATATGGTATTCCTCGTGTCATGAGTTCATTTGAATTTGATGTATCCGATGACGGTCCACCGACTAACGATGGTGGTGACACTATTTTGTCTCCCACTATCAACGATGATGATTCGTGTGGAAACGGCTGGATTTGTGAACATCGCTGGCGTCAAATTTACAGCATGGTCGGTTTTAGGAACACTGTAGAAGGCACATCTGTTAATAATTGGTGGGACAATGGTGGTGATCAAATTGCTTTCTGTCGTGGCAATAAGGGTTTTGTAGCATTTAACCAAGAAAACTACGATCTTAATCAGCGCCTCTACACTTGCTTGCCAGCTGGCACTTATTGTGATGTTATCACCGGAAATAGGTCTGGATCACCTTGTTCAGGGAAAACAGTCGTTGTCGATAAAGATGGATCGGCTCAAATCAAAATATCAACTTCTGACGATGATGGTGTTTTGGCTATACATATTGGATCCAGGGTTTAAAATGTTTTGAATAAAAATATCTAGCAAATCAATTTTAATTCTTTGATATTCACCTTTGAGTCTGCATTATTTTGTCCATAATTTGGTGTTTTGGTCAGTTTTTTTTTTAGCTTGTATTTAGATATGTTCTTAGGGGTACCGCATCCGAAATGTATACTTTATATGGATATTGCTTAGCAACGATAAGACGTAAAAATGTTAAAATAATCTTTATCAGTTTTTTTCAGTCAAAAATAATGCATGCAAATTTTCCAAAAAAAAATTATTTAATAAGATAAAACATTATTGAAAAACAACGGTGAAACTGACAATTGCCGTACTGTACTTTTTGTAAACCCAGTAACCTATTCTTTTATTTTCGTTTTAAATTTTGTTTTATATTCCAGTCGTTATGTCGGAAAAAATGAGTCTACCTGGAACAAATTGCGAGCTTAATTAAACTTGCACAGATTTTTCGGGGGTATACTACGAAGACCCCCCTGATTTCTTGACCTCCAGGACCGCGTGGCAACTTGGAAAAGGGAGAAAAACCACTAATTTTCCGATTTGTCCTGCTCTTCGGCCAGAAATCTCTTCTTTTGTTTTCTTTATTAATAATTTTTTTTTTTATAAAACAGGAATGGTCTACAAATCCTACATACCAAATTTCAAGCAAATCGGTACAGCCGTTTAGGCTGTAGGTGCTGATATACAGACAGACAGAATTTCCAGACCTAATTTTTTCGACTTCGCTATCATCATAATGCCATGTTTGATTGTTATCCCAAAGTTTTTTTTTACACGAATGCATAAAGTTGTACCATTGAGTTTATACACATAGAGTAATCATGTGTATGTTTCAAACTTTGCTCGTAGGATGTCGTTACTATCGACTTGTTTTATTTAACTCTTGTAGAAATTATTCTTGAGTTAAAAGGCAAGAGAAATAATGAAAAACAAATACAAATGTATACAGAAGAATTTTGTTCGGTTCGGTTCAAGTATTTTTCGTTGCAATGAACTACATATGTAGAAAAATAATAATTTCTTGTTATGCTCATTTAGCGACATCTACTTTGGTGAGTTTAAAACCATCTTGATTCCTCTATGTGTATAAACTCAATGGTATTAGTACCTAATATAATCGCAAGTAAATTATAAGTTTTTGATTAGAATTATACGGAAAAAAATATTTTATTTACTTTAAATGTTGATACCGATTGCTTGGAAGGAATCACCTTTAAACTTAGATATGTGCTTACTTACTTTTGTGAGCAACAGTATACGTATCTACAACAAAATCAATTTAGTACATTACTTCCAGTGAAATCTATGAAAATGAAAAAGAAAATTGTTTGTAATGTGTCTAAATTTTTTTATATATGTTGTATGTAAATATAATGTATGTGATTAATGCGATCCGAGGAATTAGTAATCAAAAACATCAATTTTTCAAACGCAAAGATGTTTAGGTATGTGATTCTGCAATTTGCATATCATTGTGTGTGTGAAACTTCAAATGCATTTTTTTGTTCATCTGAGAAAAATGTCGGGGATTAAGGAATGAGGGTTGATAACAAGTTATGTATGCAACTTAAAATATGTGAGATATCTATTGATGTTCCATATTGGCTTTATTTAGAATAATTTATTTATTTCAAGAAGCAAAATATTTTTTTCCATCACTGTTCAATGTACAAATAACAAAATAACAACATTTCACGATTTCAATATTTAAATATGTGCAAGTATGCGTGAATCTGTTTTTGATTCTGACTTCAAGTCCGGAATCGAATTTCTCCTCTTCTCAGAAGTCGAACTATCATTTAGTGCAAAATGAACGTAAACAGAATCGTCCGGAGTAGTTCCGAACGACTTCGAACTACCAAATGAAAACGCTATTTAGTAAGCCTCAATTTAATATTCTAAAAAACCATAATTTCTGACTTAAGAACTTTTTGGTCAGTGGCAAATATATTAATAGTTGATATATTGATAGTGTTGATAAGATATTCCGTAAATTATAGGAAAGTAATAAATTTTAGTATTAATGAACTATGTATATCACCTACCAATTATTGATAATCATAGAAAGGGGTATATTTGTTTTGTATTTAGTGTAAACACGTTCGAAACATCGAGAGCATCCAATTTATTGCCATATGATCACCCTTTTACTTAAATCTTCGTTTGGGACATCTAAAGAGAGTACAATCATGCCGGACTACAAAACATGCTGTCGAGGCAGACAACTTGGCAATTGAAAAGAAAAATTCTTGCGCGAGCAGTGATGCATAATTGTGTTAGATGTGTTCGAGCTAACCCAAACTTACTGTCTCAACAAATGGGAAATCAGCGCCTGCCAAAAGAATTCAAACTGCTAGGCCATTTATCTGCGGACCAGTTTTGACTCATTACAAGATGAGAACCAAACGACCACAAAAGTCATGCATATCAATTTTTTGTTGCTTCTCCACCAAAGCCTGCTATTTGGAACGCGTGAGCGATTTAACATCTCAAGGATGCATAGGTGCTCTGGCCAGACACGGTCACTGCCGAAACATATACTGCGACAATGACACAAATTTTGTCGGTGCCAGGAACCAGATGTCTGATTTAAGGACTTTTAGGGACACCAACAAAGAAAGAGAGAAAGGCTGCGATTGTCACTTCATTCCACCGCAGTTTGGAGGCTTATGAGAAACTGCGGTCAAATCATCAAAACTCCTCCTACACCGCCCACTCTAGGAGCATCCCTTACGTATGAGGAGCTGGAAACTGTGGTATCTGAGATCAAAACCATACTGAACTCAATGTCCGCATCTCCTAACGATCTAACAGCCCTTACACCTGACCTGATTCTCTTGGAGAAGTTTTGTTTACTTCGCGCCTTTTTTATTGTGTTTGAATTCAGTGAACTTAAAATGTATTTGAATATCAGAAAAGAAGAAATAATTAATTTACAACTATTCCATTCGGCAATGCAGGCATTATTCGCCTTAAAAAATATCAACGATTATACGAAGAAAAAAAATCGTTCCTGTTGTGTGCGCAGCATAAATAGAGATCGAAATAGAAACGGGTTTTTACAATGTAATGTTTTTAAAAATAAAAGAATTGGATGTTTCGCAGTTCTTTATTTACACCCGAATGAGTCCGGAACATTACATAGTTCTTTTGACACTGCTGAAACCTTTTCTTATTAAAACATCGATAAGAGAACCCATAAGCCCAGAATGTCGTCTGGCCGTGATTTTACTGTAAGTCAATTTCGTTGAAGAGTCCAAAATAATGAAATATATACAAATTTTATTTTCATTTTCCAGCTATTTATCTCAGGGTACATCTTTACAGTCCTTAGCGTGGTCATTTAAACTTGGTAAGGAGACTGTGCGGTCCATTATATTGGAAACATCTGAGATTATTTGGAAAGCTCTCTTTCCTATATACATATGTATCGGAGCCCAAGGCCGAAGAATACGAACAAATTTCTTCGGAGTTTTGGGAACTTTGGAATATGGCAAATTGTCTTGGAGCTATTGACGGCTAGCATATTGCAATCAGGTGTCCACCCAACAGTGGAAGCGAATTCTTCAACTACAAGAAGTATTTTAGCATTGTTCTGTTGGCTGTGTGTGACGCCAAATACCAATTTACATGCGTGGACATTGGTGCTTTCGGAAGTCAAAGCGATGGAGGTGAAACAGATATATATTTATTTTTTCATATACAATAATATAACTCTTTTTCTTCCAATCCTGCATAGGTATTATTCAAGCAAGTCATTTTGGAAAGAGACTTTTGCAAAATAGTCTTCCCATTCCACCCCCTACCAAATTGCCAAACAGCCAGACGAGGATTCCACATTATTTTGTAGGTGATGCGGCCTTTCCTTTAGGACCGAACTTGATGCGACCTTATGTGGGTGTGCTGTTGCCATCGGAACGGGAACATTTCAATAAAAGACTTTCTAGAGCTCGCCGAACAATAGAAAACAGCTT
Organism: Baccha elongata; assembly: GCA_951217065.1. NCBI lineage: Eukaryota > Metazoa > Arthropoda > Insecta > Diptera > Syrphidae > Baccha > Baccha elongata. The sequence goes on along the minus strand of OX578272.1, from coordinate 193,870,155 downwards.
TGGAATACTTGTCGCCCGTTGGCGCATCTTGCTTACAACACTGCATATGCTGCCAGATAATGCAGAAAAAATATTGTTGGCTTGTGTGACATTGCACAATTTTCTAATGTTGAATAGGAGCAACGCTGCAAATTCGTATTGTCCCAATAACTACGTTGATCGGGAGGACTCGGATGGTCAGCATCATGATGGACTATGGCGCAGTGATGTCCAGAACAACATCCCATCAATAGCACCCTCTAATAATGTTCATCAGTATGGTGGTAAATCATCAACTATGATGCGAAACATTTTATTTAAAAAACCATTGACTGATCTATTAAAATGTGCACATATAATGCCAATAATATTTATTAAACAATACTTTTACCACTAAATTATTTTGTTTGTTTTTATTTAATGCTATTGCTATTTTATTTAATGCTATTTTTGGAGGTAAAACAAATATTGGAAAAAGGAAGGTTCATTGCTGAGTATGAAATGGTATCAACCATCCCGATCCGTCCAGTGGTTTGAAATCTGTTCCACCCAATAGCATTTTCATCGTCTCAGCAGTTACAAATACACATTTCAGGTGCAATTTTTTTTGTTTTCGAATACATACAAAAAAAATCCAACGCAGCTAGTATCAAGGTGCATTGCTAAAGAGAAAAAAGTTATCAAGCATCCCGATCCGTCAATGGGTTTCGTCTTCAGGTATGTACCTAAAAAGATCTCAAGAGTTTTTTTTTGTCTTCATTATAAAAGCATTTTGATTTTTTTTAGATTTGTATTTAATAATCAGTCATCACAGTTTTATAAATATAAATATTTAGAAACCTGGTCCTCTAGCTCTATTTTGCTGCCTAGTTTTAATTATTTTCGATAAAATTTCAGCTTTTAGATCATCCTTGGTTTGATCTGTCAAATCCTTCATCATTGACAGTGCTGCTCTTAAAAAAAGCTCGTCACTTTCATCCACTTCCTGGCCTTCCCGGACATTTGTATTGTCCCGCAAACGTTCTTCTAAGGCGCCGATAGCGTCACCAAATCTGTCGCAAAGACCATCAAACGATTTTTTTTGTTTTTTGGCTGGAGTTGAAGTTGATGTATTGTCTTGTGGTGGTCTGGTTTGAAGGAGAGTCGGGCAACTGATTGCATCGTGTTCTGTAATAAAAATAAAAAAAGAAATGTAAGAATTATTTATTTTTAAGATATGATAACTATTAGCTTACTTCCGTGGATTCATTGAGTCTCTTAAGAACTCCATATTTGCAAACAGAACCCAACTTATTTCATCGCACGTTGCGCCACTTCCGGAGGGCTGTTGTTCTTTCCTCAGCTATCTCCCGAATCTTTCCCTAAGAGAAGTCCACTTCGATTTGCATTCTGCAGCTGTAGGTAAATTAAAATTTTGGAAAAATAAAACTAATTTATACAATTTTACTCACATGTTTTATTTGTTATGGTGCCTATCTCTGCCCACAGTTTTTCCTTTTTAATTTTATTGAAATAAAAAGCATCCCGCTTGTCATAAAGCATTTTATTTTCTTGAACCAAACTGATCAGCAGATGAATAAAATCATATTCTTCATTTGATTCCATCTTGCAAGAAGTTTTGAAACTACAATAAAATAAATAAATCAAAAAAGGAAAAAGAAAAGAAAAATCATTTTATTTGCACGTATAGGTATAAATAATCCAAAAAGACTTACATGCTTTGTTTCTGTTTATTTATTTTATTTATTAATATCTCCAGGTTCTTTTCTTTCTTCTCCTTTTTAAAATTTCTTCTTTTATAAATTCCAAATTGAAATTGATTTGTCAAAACAATGAAAGTACCATAGACAAAATATTGAAATGAGGTCGACTCACTGTTGATCAACTAGAACACATGATAAAAATGTAGGTTAATGCTATCTGAGAATCCAAAATGCAAGAGCGCGTAAAGTGCGCTCCCTACCGCAGCTTACGTACGGAAGCAAAAGTGAAGGAAAACTTGCCGAAACTGAGCAGTCCGACATTATGTGCGCACTATACGATTTGCTTGTTCTCGCTGATTTCGTACGGCACCGTACGTGCCATTTCGTTATGGTTCTGCCTTTACACATAAATTGAAATTTCCCTTGGCAGTTCAATTTTGACATAGGTTGACATTTCAAATGTAAACAAAAAAAAAACAATATCACATTTTTCGGACATATTTTTATGTGCAAAAATATTTTGAACTTCTAATCTTACTGAAAATTGAAAAATGTAATTTTTTTCTCTCTATTTAGTCAAACCGAGGACATCTGTCCAGAAATATAGTCCCCATGACCTAGTTTGACATTTCCTCTATCCAACAGCATATAAACTGTGTAAATCGGTTCAGTGATTGCTAAAAAACAGACGGATGAAGATTGGTCGTTATAGTCATTAAAAAAGCTTAACTTCCGTTTAAAATTTGTATTTTTATTTTAACCTTTTTAAGTCGGATATCTGGTAAATTTAATATTTGGCAACTTAAAAAAAACTTTGAGAAAAAAAATAAAATATGAGCAGGCACTCCATTTGTATTTAAAAACAACAACACATCGTACTTAAAAGGGTTCTTTACCTGTCAACAATATATTACTGGCGCCAGTAAAGTTGGTATGCTCCCAACGTAAGTTCGGGTAGTAGATGTAAAGACAGCTACTGGTATATTCCGGCGAGTCATACACAGATTGGCTCTTCTCCCAGTACATATTAAAAAAAAATATCTGTTGCACACAAGCACAACATCAGGTCTAGCAACGGACCGGTTCCGAAAAAGAAACTCAAATTCACGATTGTATCAGCGATTGTCACACTACTGCTTGTCTGTTTTGTCGCTTCAATCACAAAATGTGTACCTATTAGACTTCGTCTATTCAGCTCACAGCCAGAAATTTATTTTGAAAATCTTGTAACTTCTGCCATAACTACAAGCAGCTGGAATATAATCGCCTAATATGACATGGCCACAAAAAACTCGTCAACATTTGGAATTTCTTACCAAACAAAAATGAGACTTGCAAGGGAACGATTTCCCAATCCCATCAATTCAATAAGGACTTACAAAAGGGAAATAGTTTGCTTATAGCTACTTCGAGCATCCAAAGAGTTCTTCGTGGAGCCTTTAATTTCATAGGCAATGTAGCAAATGCCCTATTTTTGGAGTGCTTGATTCTGAATACGCAGATAAGATGTCCTCTTCCATAACAAACATCAAGTAGGATGAACGGCATCTCTGCGAAACCAGTCATCAGTTATTGACGCTACATTAAACCTAATAGAAATAATTGAACAAGAAACAAACTCCCACTTCCAGGTATTTGAGGAAGACCTCCAACAATTTGCTACACTTATTGATGCAATGAGGCACGGTTATCACCAAGAGAGATTACGTCAGCTGTTCAACTCCATAGCCCTACAGCTAATATTGACTTTGTCACAGATCCAAAAGACGCTAATACATCCAACCCCACTATATACATATTATTTTCATATTATTTTAATCAACAATAGGCAGCTTCACTGTATGGGCCTTAGAATAAAAGCACCTAAGTTTTTAACACGGTTCAACGTAAGAAAGTCTAATACGATGCTGTAAAAATCTGACTATGCCGATAAACAAACGAATAGAAACAAAAAAATTCGGTAATTGTATTCGTTTTCATTTATTTGGTATCAAACGTTGTGTTATCAAACTCTTGATCCAACGTGTATTGCCAATACACCATCTTCATCAGAAGTTGAGATTTTTATCTGAGCTGCTCCATCATTGCCGACAACGATTTTCTTTCCCGAGCAAGAAGATCCAGATTTCTTTCCTGATATTACATCACAATAAGTACCAGCTGGCAGGCAAGTTTGTAGTTGCTGATTAAGATCAAAGTTTTCCTGGTTGAACGCTACAAATCCCTTGTTACCTCTACAAAATGCAATTTGATCGCCACCATTGTCCCACCAATTGGTAACCGCTGTTCCTTGTACAGCATTTCTGAACCCAGCCATGTTGTAAATTTGTCGCCAACGGTGCTCGCAAATCCATCCGTTTCCACATGAATCATCTTGTTTGATGAGTGGTGATAAGATTGTTCTACCGCCATCATTAGTTGGTGGAGGGTCATCGGATGCTTTAAAATCAAATGAGCTCATTACACGTGGTATACCATAGGGGAATGCTAACATAAATGAAACTGCCATCTTGTAGTTTTTGGAGGATTTGTAAGTCAAAGCCCCATCTCTTTGGTTGTCGTGGTTATCGACAAAAATTAATGCCTTATTAGATGCAACAAATCCCCAACCAGTGCCCCAGTTTTTCAACCACTTCATTTTGTCACCTTTGCGGAAAACGTTTCCGATCTTCGTCGAGTGACGGAACTCTGTCACAGCACCTAAATGGGTGTATTCATCGCGACTGATTGCTTCTCCACCATTGTCTATAACTTCTTGGAAAATAAATGGTCGGGTTCCAGGTTGAAATCCTTGATTTGTGTTTAAGTTATTTAATCTGTTTAAAATAGCCTGAAAGAAAAAAGGGGTAAAGTAAGTGGTAGAACACTAAAAAAATATAGTAACAATTGCTTACTTGCATATCTTGGGGCCACATATGTTTGGCAGCATCCAATCGGAATCCTGCTACACCGATATCAATTAAGTGGTTCATAAATTTCACTAGCTGATCGCGTACATACTGCTTGCTTTGATCCAGGTCCTTTAACCCTACCAATTCACAGTTCCTGACCTGATTGGCATCATTATAGTTTTTTATGGAGCAAGTTTGATGAAAATCTAACGAAGAATATGGAACAGCTGGGAAGCTCTTCTTGCCCGGACTAGCAGAAGATCCTGCAGTTCCAACGTGATTTACTCCAGCGGCCATATGGTTCATGAGAATATCTGGATAAATGCGGACTCCAACTTTGTTGCAACGCGTCACCATCTCACGAAGTTGTTGCTCATTGCCAGATCGAGTGGTGAGAATGTACGAAATCGGTTGGTAACGTTCCCACCAAGGGCGGTTCCCAATGACAGCATTTTCATTGGGAGGAGATATCTGAAGAAATATTTTTATTTCAGAAATACAAGCTATTTTCTATTTTTTTGGATTCTTACTTGAACGCCAGCATAACCTTTTGGAGCCAAGAACCGTTCACACTCATTTGCAATATCTTCGTATTTCCACTCAAACAAATGCACCATGGTATCACGCCCACTAACATAGTTAGGGTCAAATTGACCGCTAACTGAACTAGCTGCAGCAATTAATAACGTTAACACTTTAAAGACGTTCATCGTCAAGCTTATTCTGGTGGTCAATATCGCTAGACAATTCGTTTTTATAGAACCTTGTAGAGCTTTGAAGTTTATTGATTTCAAAGCGTCATAAATTTAAAAACGTTCAGTTTCTATGTTATCGAAAAATACGGTCTTGAGATTAGATATCGACATTTGATATTGGCAAATAAATACTTCAGGGGGTAAATTCTTAATGGAGAGTTTGTTTTGATTGCAGTTTTAAGAGTTAAGTTTACCAGTTGCTACTCTAAAAAACGTATGCAGAATTTGTTTTGAATCACTTGAAGAGATAACGATATACTAATTCATTAATAAATCACACCTCTCTTTTGATTTCAAGATTATGACGTGCGTGAGAGTCTTCAAACTGGATGTTTTAATTAAAATTAAAAGTGTATTAGCACTTAAGATTTATATTCTTTAAACTAAGAAAAACAAGTAAGAAATTAATTGTGAATCTAATATCTTTGTTTTGATGTAAATATTAAGTATTGTGAGTGGTAAACAAGATAAGATTATTGAGTGTTTATTGAAAAGCACCAAACCCAAAGAAAATCCTTTTGAGTTGTAAAAATGTACCAGGCTTAGAGAAGTAAGTTTCTGTTGTTTAAAGGCAAACCCCACTGAAGAAAGCCGGAATAAGCTCATATACAAACACCTACAAAAGTTGTACTCGGCAAACAAAATCTCTACATAGACAAAAAAATACACAACAAAAAAAGCAGTGTCCCAAACGCCAATCTGCCATTTGCAGCTGCGAACGCAGGGTTCAAACCCCCTGAAAAATGTGGAATGAAAAAAAATTAAATGCAATATAAAAATACGAAATTGCATTGGATCCATCAAGGAGGTTGCCAACATGTTCAGACTCACGCGTCTTTGTCAAAAAGCAAAACAAACACACCTTATAAAATTTTGCTTTACTTATGGGTTGGCTACGATATCCCACTTCTCAAAATCCCGTTTAACAAAATCCTGTAAAACAAAATCCTGTAGCACAAAATCCTTTAAAACAATGCCTTATATCACAAAATCCCGAGTAACGAAATCCTGCAAATTTACTACTTTTCTGACAGCACAGTATCAATTTTCATTTTCATATATTTAGTCACACTAAACAATGAGAATCAACGAGAGCTAAGTTTCGTACTATTTTAATACTTTTCACTAATCAAAAGACAGCGCATAATCTTGAACTTTATTTAGGGAACATTAATGTATTAGAATCAACAGGAACGAACCTAAAACAAATTTGTCGTTGAATTAAAGTATATATTTTCCACAATATTCGCAGTTCTTATTAGAACTGCATGGAGGAATGACCTCCGCACGTCAATTAAAGGATGAAAAAAAAACCATTGCAAGATCCGTTCTTTTTAGGACACCAATAACTAATCAGAGATATAAAATAAATTACTTCTTCATCAGTTTTCTATGTTAACAGTACCTGGATGGCCCGCTTCGCGGCTTCGCGGGTCCAATTGATTTTAACCCCCTTTCCAAATTAAATTTTCACAATTATTTCCAATATATTTCTGCAGGATTTTGTTACGCGGGATATTGTTTCACGGGATATAGTGATGTTTCTTTACTTACTTTACTTACTTTACTTACTTTACTTACTTTACTTACTTTACTTACTTTATTTACTTTACTTACTTTACTTATTTTACTTACTTTACTTACTTTACTTACTTTACTTACTTTACTTACTTTACTTACTTTACTTACTTTACTTACTTTACTTACTTTACTTATTTTACTTACTTTACTTACTTTACTTGCTTTACTATAAGCGACTTTAAAATCTATAAAGAGATGGTGTGTATCGATTTTTAATTCTTGGGTTTTTCCAACTTCCAGAGTGTCAACATTCTAACTAATCTGCGAAGCAAAACCAGCGAGGAGCGACTGAACGGTTTAATGTTGCTGAACATCTATAGAAATATTGATTATGATTATGAGGAGGTTATAAAAATATAATGGCAAAAGTACCAGGGCGCATGGATTTTATCTATAAAAATGTTGTATCTAACTACACATTTATCATAAATTATATCTGTTTATTTTTGTGCATATAAATAGTTGATAACCAAAAGTTAGTCTAGGTGTCTTAAAAGAGCTAGCGACAAATATACTAACGTCATTAGATAGTGAAAAATATTAGACTTAGGCGGGTTTATTTCCCACCCGTTTAGTTCGAAGGCGGAAGGGGTAATTTTCTAAACATATTTTTTTTAAATGGGGGAAACAGACCTCCTCTCCCAATAATGAAAGATCCCATTATAGGCAGAATTCCAGATTAATCACCACACGTGATTATTAACAAATTACTTAAACGTCTTGGGATATAATAAGAAGACAAATAAATTTCCTTATCAAATGACGCATTTTTTAAATAAATTCAGGGCTCCTTTTTGTCTCCGACTATCTTCCTTACATTAACTCTTTTTATCTCTCTCTTGTCTGTAATAAACTGTTAGTCCTGGTATACTGTTTATATTCATTTTCATAATTGTTAACAAATTTGCAGAAATGTCCTTCGGATGTGCAAAAGAAGTGACATTTCCACATACGAATTATCATTATATTATAATAAGCTCATTTTTGGATGAGGTGAATATGATGCTTTCACAAAAAAAAAATTGGCAGCCTTAATTGTCTCTGAGGAATAGCGTACCTACCTAACTATTCATAGTTTCTCTTTGTTTCATTAATCAAAACAAAATTACTTAGATTAGATTAGTAGAAGTCAGATGCCTTAGTTAATTTAAACTATGATCCAAAACAAAAATGAACCATAAAAATGCCAAAGATAAGAAATTATGATTCCGGAAGCTTTTTTCTTTTTAGTTAACATTATACATGCGGTAATCGAAAGAGACTTTGATTTTTAGCAAATGACTATCGACAGTCAAAAAATGTTAACAAATTAGTTTGTGATTAAATATGATAAGCCAAATTGTAGAGAACACTTGAAGTTTTTAATCAAAAATATTGAGTACTTTTGAATTTGATCTTTAGACACACATGAATTAATATGCGGTATCAAAATCAGTCTACATTTTTAAGAGGTTTTTTTGCATTTGATTCTTTGGTAAAGTGTGAAAGGAAGGTGTAACAGATTGAAAATAATGTTCAGAAACATTCCAAACCTTAATCTGAATACCCATAATTTGGAATTAAATGACAGTTCGGGTACCTACTGAAAAGAAGAAAAAATCGATTCTGGAGTTGAAGTCAGAATCAAAATCAGAATAACGCATAACTTTCACACATTTTAATTTTCACAATCGTGAAATTTAATTATTTATAGTTATTATAGTTTTGGAAAAGTGATTGAGAGAAAAATATTGGCCTTCGTGAAAATAATAAATTATTCTAAGCCATTACAGAAGATCTATTACCGGAGGCGACCGTAAGATCACCTATAAATATCAAAAACCTGACTGGTTTTTGATGGGATTCGCTATACGAAGTAACAAATCAAAAAATCCGGACTGACAAAATCCGGACTGTCAAAATCAGTAAATATCCAGTCGTGTCTGCTCACGCAACTTCGTTGGTCCGCTTAGGCCTTTAGCGTGAACACTCGTCTGGCAGGCGCCTGTGTCACCAGTTTTCTTAATACCTAAATAGTTTTTTTTGTTCTTAATTGTACTAAGTTGTTATTTGTTTGAAATAAGTAGTATCCGTCCCCGATTTCGCAAAAAATAAAGAGCACGACTGGGTCGCACAAACTTGTTCTTGTGGCAAGTAACCTTCTTGCTAACGACTTGGATATTAAATTGACGAGTTTAAAACAAAATTAAATAGGTCATTTTTTGTGGAATATTTATCAGGCATTGCAGGAATGTTCTAGGGGAACGCAAACATCAAAAAAGCCATTGAAATCTATAACAAAACACACAGCCACCACGGCATTGTTTTTGTAATTCCTTACTTAGGCCGTGTGCGAACAGCGTTAAAATTTTATCCATTGGCTAAATTATGACACTAGTGTGTTTTAGCCAGTGGATAAAGAAGTGGATAAAGGAGTAAGAGAGACAGTCGGAGTAGTGTGTTTGTTTTTATTTGCATTTATTTTTGTTTGTTAAAACTTCCCATACCTAATTTTAATTATTTTACAAAGTAGTTCAATTTTTTTTCTTTAACAAAATAAAATAAATCTATACACATAAATAAAAATGGAGTGTCTGTTTGTAATGTCGAAATAACGGTTTTTTACTACACGCATATGAGAGCATACACAGCCCTTATATCAAAACACACATTTTTAAAATGTTTGTCTGTCTGTTTGTCCTGGCTAATCTCGAGAACGGCTAGACCGATTTTGACGAGACTTTCACTGACCGATAGATAATGTCGATTTTTTTTGCATTTTCGTAAATATAAACCGATCAGAATCTACAGGACTGATTTTAACGGGACATTCAGTGCCAGATTGCTGATAATATAGAAAGTAACTTATGATGCAAATTATCCCCTAGGTTGCGCTATGGAAAATTTTATTTTTCAACTGACGAACGAGACGACGGGAAACGGATGTACCGATTTTGAAGGGGCTTTAACTGGTGGATAGCTGATGTTCTACGAAATGACTAAGGCTATTTCAAATAACCGAATAGATGGGGCTGGGGTCACTTTTGCGAAAACTCTTATATTATGTGTTTGAAAGCTTTTGGCAAAATGTTGAACCAATAGGTTTATAATAACTCTTTTAAAAACAATGTTTTATCCTTTATTATTTCTGCGGTATACATATAATAAAAAAAGCTGCGATTTAAGTTTTTTGTTTTATATCAGATCAGAACAGCAGCGATAGCGGATGAAAATATTAAATGGGACCATATTTTCTAAACCACTGAACTGATCTGGATGATTGATATAATTCCAGACACATATTTGAACCGAGCTACTTTCTGCTTAGTCAGTTTTTTATTTGGTTCAAAATCAAAAACAATTCATAGGATTTACAAAATGTAGGTATACGTTGAAAATGCTAAATAGGGCCATACCTTCTAAGCTACTAAACAGAATTGGATGGTTGCTACCATTCCAGAATCAGCTAAGAACTTTCCTATATGCTGCGTTTTTTTTTCGTTTTTTCCAAAACAAATTTTTACATTTCCCCGTACCAAGAAATAGAAGGGGAAATTTTTTAATTCTTGTAGGGAAATTTAAAAAAACATATTAGTGTTAAAAATCCCATTTAATCCAGTTCGCACATCAAAAAGCTAAACATTTATTCACCTCAACTGAAACGTCAAAAATTAGCCAGAGGATAAAATTTTAACGCTGTTCGCACACGGCCTTAAGCTTAAATAAAAGTTGTACATCCCCCATAACCTACTTGCCACACTGCCGAGTGAGGATGCGGAATGATCATCCAATCAGTATCATTTGTTGTTTTGTTTGTTAATGCAAGTATAAGTATGCAAGAGTTACCTTTTCTAAACTATCCAACATTAACTTCCCCTTTTTCTTTAGGTTGTGTGCAAGAGTTTACAGAAAGTTTTTGTCAATTGAGCTGTGTCAATTGAATTAAAAATAAATTTCCCTTTGAGATTCCTTGTGTTCAAGAGCCTATTCAGAAATGTTCAGATACCTTTATTACGTTAATAACAATACTTGACTTTAATTGTTAAAAATGTTTTTAATTAATATTTTTTGTCGTTTCTTTAATACAAAATTGCTACAAATAAACGCAGCAAAACAAATGTCAAAAATCAACCACTTGCTAAAATTTTAACGAGCTCCTGAGCAGATTAATTTTTGATGTCTATATTCACCTCAGTAGTGTCAAAATTTAGCCATGGGATCAAGTTTAACAGCACTTTTAACGCAAATGGCACACGGCCTAAAGCTTAGTATGCAGCTGAAGTGAAACGAAATTTTCCGTCGTGTCCAAAAACAGAAACAAAATGATAACGGAACGGTACCGGACAAATCGTTGTGTAGAGTTTCGCCATTTGCAAAAAAAATATTTTTCAAAACACACAAACATATTTTTCCCTCCTTGCACAAACAGTTGTATGGCTTATCATGTGCATTACATTGCAATGTGCTTTTTTTTTTAGCTCACACAATGTATGTACATGATTTGTCACCAACAACAGACGAATAGAGGATTATTGTTTTGAATTCCAGGGTCGGGTCGGTTCACGTCACTGTTAAGGCATAACACTAACAGGGGCGTTGAGTCGAAACGAAGTCTGTGATTCAACTCAATTATCTTTTTAGAGCTCGTCTGTTTTAGTTTTGAAATCTTTAAATATTGCAATGACTGAGAATTTCAGGGTCGATTATAGTAATATTCGTGGGTTAAGAATGAATTTTCTGTCGACGTACCTCCACACTGTTTTAAACAGGCCAGCTGTTCTGGCACTAAGTGAAACCCAAGTAGGTGAGGCTACCGATCCTACTGAATTTTATATTCAAGGGTATAACCTAGTGCCACTATTCCTTCCCCACCATGGCCTCGCCGTTTATATCAGAAGTGATGTTGCTTACCAATTTCAACCACAGTACAGCTCTTTTTTAAATCCCCTCTTTAATTTTATGTGGTTCAAATTTTCCGTTAATAAGCACATCATCCATTACTGTTTCATTTATAGGAGCCCAAATTTGGACAGGGTTTCAACTGCTAACGAATTTGACTCATTGTCCGACTCCATTCAAAGAATTGTTTCCTTGTATCCTCGCACTGAAATCGTTATTACGGGCGATTTCAATGTACACAATTCTTCCTGGCTTCTCCATTCGAGCAAGACAACACCCGAAGGAGTGTGTGCCGAGATTTTTGCTGAGTTTAACCACCTTGCTCAGTTGGTCAATGAGCCCACTCGAATACCGGACATTGACGGCCAAGCAGAAAACACTCTTGACTTGTTCCTTACCTCTGACCCTGATAAATATGCAATAAGTGTATTATCGCCTCTAGGCCGATCTGACCATTGTGTAATATCCGCAAATTTCTCGTGCCAAAAAATCCCAGTTAAAGAAAGAGCTCCTAAGAGAACCGTTTGGCAGTACGAGAAAGCCCACTGGGACGGCCTCAATAATTTTTTCAGGATCTTTAACTGGTCACTATGCTTCCTCGATAGTGACGTAGATTCCAGTGCGGATATGCTCACAAGTTTAATTCTTTTGGGAATGAGAACTTTTATCCCGAATAGGGTTAAAAGCATCAGACCTAAAGAGAACGCATGGTTTGATATGAGCTGTAAAGAGGTTATCAGGGTTAAAGAGGTAAGTTTCCGTTGTTACAAAGCCAACCCTACTAAGGAAAATCGGAATAAGTTTAAACAAGCCAGGAAGGCCTGCAATGTCCATATTCGACGGACCAAATTTTTACATGACCAAAAACTAAGGCAAAAAATACTGCAATGTCCCAAAGGCAGTAAAAATTTTTGGTCATTTGTGAAAAACATGAAGAATTCTTCCTCTTCCTCGGTCCCAACGCTCATCGATGATGATACTCCAGTGGTTAGCTCTCTTGCGAAAGCTAACCTTTTTGCTAGGCAGTTCGCCGCCAACTCTTCGCTGCCAGAGAGTGTCATGACTCCGCCAGTTCTTGAGCGCGTTAATGATTCCATGGGACAAATCTTCTTTCGCACTCGTGCTTTGGCGAGGGTCCTAAAAGATCTCAACATACACAAATCCGCTGGCCCGGATGGTATCCCCGCTATTGTTCTGAAGAGGTGTTCTTCAACGCTGGCAAAACCATTGCGTAAGCTTTTCCATCTATCCTATTCTTCTGGGCTCGTTCCGAGTAGTTGGAAAACAGCATTTGTCCAGCCTATACCCAAAAAAGGCGAATCCTCCTCTCCCTCCAATTATCGTCCGATTGCACTAACGTCCCTTCTTTCTAAGGTCATGGAAACGCTGACAAATTATCAGCTTAAGAAATATCTTGAAGAACGAAAGCTTCTTAATGACCGGCAGTACGGTTTTCGCAGCAACAGGTCCACTGGTGATTTGATGGCATATCTCACCGAACAGTGGAACAAATCTTTACATCGTTTTGGAGAAAGTAAGATTGTTGCACTCGATATTTCAAAAGCATTTGATAGAGTTTGGCACCAGGCTCTCTTATCGAAAATGCGTGCCTTCGGTATTGATGAATTCCTCCTTCGTTGGATTAGAAACTTTCTTTCGAACCGTTCAATACAAGTTGTACTGGACGGGTTCAAGTCTGAAACCCACAAAATAAATGCTGGTGTGCCCCAGGGCTCCGTTTTGTCTCCGACCCTCTTTCTCATTTTTATAAATGATCTCTTGTCTGTAACTTCTAATCCAATTCATTGTTTCGCTGACGATAGTACCCTTAGCTTTTCATATTCGTTCCCAGACTCACATCCCTCCCTTTCAGGTGTGGAACTGCAACGGCAAAATATGATAAGCTCATTAAACTCTGACTTAAACAGCATTGTACAATGGGGAATAAAAAACCGCGTAGAGTTTAATGCTTTGAAAACTCAATGCTGTCTTGTATCGTTGAAGCGAGATATACCCACCCTGCCAATGTCCATGTGTGGCACTTGCATCAGTGAAACCGAACATCTCCAGATTCTTGGTATGTGTATCACCGACCACCTCTTGTGGAATGATCACATATGCGATGTCGCCAAAAATGCCGCAAGATGTCTAGGTTTTATAAGACGATGCAAGAACTTCTTTTCCCCTTCTGATCTGGCTACCATCTACAAAACTTACATACGGCCAAAGCTTGAGTACAACTCCCACATTTGGGCTGGTGCTCCAGTAACGTACTTAAGTCTTTTGGACAGTATCCAGAGAAGAGCATTTAAGATGATTGGTGACCGTACCATCGTTGAGACTTTTACGTCACTTGAACATCGACGTAATGTCTCATGCCTCACCCTCTTTTACCGTTACTTTAATGGTTTATGCTCTAGTGAAATAGCCAGTTGCATTCCTCCCCTTAAGATATTCAACCGTAATACCCGCGCCTCCAGGAATGCCCATCAGTTCACCCTCGAGCCCAACTTCGGACGTACGGTCATGTTCAGAGAATCGTTCTTTAGCCGTACTACGCGAATGTGGAACTCTCTTCCACACTCTGTCTTCCCCAGTCATTGCAGTGCTCAGGAATTTAAGACTAATGTTAACCGACACCTCATCCTTAACCCTCTCCATCTATCCCATTTTTCCTAACGCTCGCACTGTGCTTTGGCATTAAAAGGGAACAAAAACCCCTTGAGTGCGTGCCTATTATAAAAAAAAAAAAAAAAATAAAAAGCACAGAAACCCATTTTATAATAATAATAACCACAAAAAAACAAAAACAAAATACTAATGTCAAAATTTCGAGAGCAATTAATAGCCCGGTCAATTAAATTGTATGCGAAAAGAGTGTAGAGAGTAGTGGAGACTTGAACCGTACCACAAAACGAAAAGAAGGACGAACAATTTTTTTTATGACTTCACTGTGTTATTTTTGTATGGAATTTTTCGTTTCACTTCAGCTGCATACTAGGCTTAAGCACGAAATTTTTAAAATCAAAGTAGTGCGTGCCATTATTTAGGCCGTGCTTCTTTATCTGAGGTGAGATGAACAAACACAGCAACACAACCAAATCCTGTGTTTTATCGGATTCAATTATCGTGATCCAAAATGTAATTTCTATTATGTCAAGTACGGTGTTGCAATACGTTTGGAAGATAATAGGAACTCTTTAATTTAATTTTGTTTTGCTCGGATTAGGTACTTTAACTCTGGAAGAACCGCACATTTTATATTTTCAAACAAAAGTAAACACAAACTAAAACAATATTTCTAATTAAAACTTAAAAAAACGAGAATATATATAAGAAATTATGTTTGTTTACTAAATATAACTAACCAGTATTAAAATGATAAATTTTGTGCATAAAATGTAGGTAAACGTTTTTTATCATTATGTAAACATCGATTTATTTAAAACCAGTTTTTGGTAAACTTATATATTCAGGCAACAAAATTTTCTGCATATCTACTTTGATTTGGGTTTGAATCTTCATAAAAAGTAGTTTTATAGCACTTTAAAAACAATTAGCAAAAAATTAGATTGATGTTGGAAGCTTGTTTTTGTGTTAAGGAATTAATAAATAAAAACTAACCAGCCTTAGTTTTAAAATAAAATGAAATGTTAAAGTGTTGATAAACTGGGTTTTATTTGCAAAAATATGAATGGTGGTGGATATTCGACGCCCTTACTCTACTAACATAATATATGTATCTGGTAACTCGCCTCCTCAAAAATAGAATTGTGTACAATAACAATAATTATCTTATTCTATTATCTTACGTTAAAGTGTTAAATTACATTTAAAGTTTTGAGCCAATATGTATGGCCATTACTCCATCGTCTTCTGCAGCACCCAGGAAAATATTAGCTCTTCCATCTGCACCAACTTTAATAGTTTTTCCCGAACACACAGAACCGACTTTATTTCCCGAAATAACATCACAATAATTTCCAACTGGCAAGCATGTATTCAATGTTTGGTTTAAATCAGAACCTTCCTGATTAAAAGCCACAAATCCCTTTTGTCCACGGCAGAATGCAATTTGGTCAGCTTCATTATCCCACCAGTTTTGAAGAACCGATGTATCACCGACGATATTCTTAAACTCAATCATGTTGTATATCTGACGCCAGCGATGCTCACAGACCCAGCCATTTCCACAAGACCCATCATTATTGATGATGGGAGATGATATTGTTTTGCCGCCATCTTTTGTTGGTGGACCCTGATCAGTATCGGAAAAGGCAAACGAGCTCATAATCCGAATGGTGCCATAAGGATAGGCCAACATGAAAGCAGTGGCCATTTTATATTGCTTTGGTTTTTTATAAGTTAAAACATCCCCCCCACCAGCTCCATGACCTCGCTGGTTATCATGATTATCAACAAAAACCAATGCCATTTTCGAAGGCATCAGTCCCCAACCAGTTCCTATATTAGAAAGCCATTTTAGTTGGTTTGCTCTATTGAAAGTTTTTCCAATTCCATTAGAAAACCGAAATTCAGTAACGGTCCCTAGACCAATATATTCACTACTTGATATCGCCTCGCCACCCAAATCGATAACTTCTTGAAAAATAAACGGCTTCGCACCAGGTGGAAATCCATGTTCTATGCTTAAATTTGTAAGACGACTAAAGATGACCTAAGTATTTAATATCAGTTGCATACTCTAGTCAACTTGGAAAAATACAAACCTTGAGATCAGCTGGCCACATGTGTTTGCACGCGTCTACCCGAAATCCAGCAACACCTATATTTATCAACTTGTTCAGGTATTCCACAATGCGATCCCGAACCCACTCGTTGCTTTGATCTAAATCTTTTAAGCCAACGAGTTCACAGTTACGGACATTAAATGGGTTACTATAGTTGTTCAGCGTACACGTTGGGTGGAAATCAGAATAAGAAAAAGGAACAGCTGGATAAAGCTTGTTTCCTGGATCTGATGTCGATCCAGCTGTGCCAATTCCGCTAGCCGCAGCCATATGGTTGAAAACAACATCAGGATAAACCATAACTCCAACTTTTCTGCAGCGTTCTATCATGGACCGAAATGCAGTCTCATTCCCAGACCGGGTAGTAAGAATATATGAAACGGGTTGATAACGTTCCCACCATGGGCGTTGGGGTATCACTACATTTTCATTTGGTGGAGAAACCTAAAAAAAAATATGCAATGTAATAGATGACATTGTGTTTTTTATAAAATAAAACCTGAACACCGCCATACCCTTTCGGACCAAGGAAATTCTCACATTCAGATGCAATATCGTCCCATTTCCATTCAAACATATGGACAATTGTGCTTCGATTGGTCTTTAGATGGGATTCAAATTGGCCATAGCATAGGGATATAGATGCCACTAACGATATAAGATTAAGAAGAATCATCGTATTTATCTCTGGTTTTGATGAAATGTTCACTGTTAATAAAAAGGAAAATAATGGCAAAAGTAAACTGTTAAATTGAGATTCAACCTTCTATATTTATTAGCATCGTTTTCGTGAGTCATCGTAACTCAGTTACATTTTGCATTATAAGTGAAATCGATTTCAAGACGAAAACTATTGTATTTACTTATAAGGACTCCATAAATATTACCATGAGCCCAAGCAGCGCCCGTAGCGAACTTCGCAAAATAAGCCTTTAAAACCCAAATATTCATGCTATAAGGTGAGTTCATAAACGTCAAACTAACTTACAACTGCGTTAGCGTTATCCACGTTCATAAAGTCAGATCTTCGATCGAACTTATTTTAGTTAAACTGCAGTGTCTCGCATTCATATACATCATCATCCAGTTAGCATTGAGCAGATTGCGCAGCCACAATTGTTACATTTTTCGTCTTCTCTATCACCGTAATGTTATGTTAGGTTGTTGGCATTTAAGCTAAAGTTGCATTTAATCGACGTTGTTTAAATGTATAGAACACGAATACACATACCGATGTTCATTTCAGAACCACTTAAATGTTATTTAAATTAAGGACCTTTTGAGATGTCATTATACCTTTAAACGACTTTGCGAAAAATCGCCCAAAAAAAAGCAAAACACTCAAAACCAAAAAAATTGGGTTGGCATTTAAGCTAAGTTGCATTTAATCGACGTTGTTTAAATGTATAGAACACGAATACACATACCGATGTTCATTTCAGAACCACTTAAATGTTATTTAAATTAAGTACCTTTTAAAATGTCATTATACCTTAAAACGACTTTGCGAAAAATCGCCAAAAAAAAGCAAAAAAAAGCAAAGCACTCAAAACCAAAAAAACTAAAATAGGATAAAAAATTTGGGTTAACTTGCATATTGAAAAAGGACCCTAAAACTAATGCAAAATAGCGTTATAATTAAAATAAATAATCGCTCAATTTGTGTTTGTTTTATTAAAATAGTCATAAAACGCCAAATCGCCCAAATAGATTTCGCATCTGTATTTTATGAACAATCACACAAATAGTAAAAAATGAAGAATATACATATAAGAATATTTTTGGGCGATTCCTCATTTTTTAGTTTTGGGCGATTTTTTAGGAATTTTTGGTATTGTTAGATTTTTATAATGAAAAATCACCCAAAAAAATAAAAATGAAAAATCACCCAAATATAAATGAAAAATCGCTCAAATCGAGTTTGGGGTGGTTTTGATTTTGCGTTTCTTGATTTTTGGGCGATTTTTTGCACAGCCCCTTAAAACGGCTGCTTAACTCCGTTTCTTAAAATCTTAATGCCTTCTGGAAGATAATCTACGACATGAACAAGTTTAGCCGACCCCAGGTGAGTCTTAGGTCTGTTTTTAAACGAAACATATATGTAGGTATATTGTACATGACCTAGGAATGCAACAATTTGAGAAAAGTTCAAAACAAAATCAAACCTACAACATATACATAGATAACAATTTATGTTAGACACTTAGTAGACAGTAGGTACCAATACTCACAATAATTAATTATTATCAATTTGCGAGATATCCAGAGATAATGTCGTTCTTATGTAATATGAGTTTATATTTATGTTTTAATTAAGTAATAAATAAGTATGAGTAACAGAGTAAGTAGGTAAACTTTAAACAATTATTTCAAACATATTGGTCGCTTATCCCTTTCACTATTCGAACTTCAAATGATTCACTATTTTCACTTTAAATGAATGATTTTGGATAATTCGTGAAAATTTAGTTATTTACACTCAGTTTACACTGCAAACACAATTTTTTACTTTAATTGGGTATTTTATTATTATTTACGTGCACTATACACTAAATCGAACCAACACGAAAGTATTTGCAGGTTGACCTATCTTCAGTCACTGAATAAAATCATCGATCTCTCGGAGACCAGACGATCTATTTAAAAATATTTGTTGATACTACAAGCTGTATCTGTAATATGTGAAATTTGCTTTTTGTATGGGTAAAACTTTTATATATGTGTTAGATATGATCATAATGTGTTTTAATGTCAATAAATTTAAAAGAATAATTTTCTATAATTGGTAGATAAGATTTGAAAGAATTGTGTTATTTAATATAAACTACCATGTAATTATAAACAACTATGCCCTTTTTTATAGCTGTTATCTGCAAACAGATGGATGAATATTTATTATCAGAAAAAACGAAACGAACAGCGTTATCAGAATTTTAAATGCTATTTAATTATGTGAAAAAAATGTTATCAATTACATCCTTCGAGTAAAAAACTGAACGAGTAGTGATTGTTTTTTAAGCTGCATGAAACTTTAAAATATAAAACTTATATTGTATAAATAAAATGAAAACAAAATTCTGGATAATATTTATTGCGACTTTGTACACTTGTTTTGTAAGCTGTTAATGTTAATGTAATAGGGTCCAGCTCCAACAGCTTTGACTTAAGTTTAGATATGCATTTATGTAGCTATAACTTGACTTTGTCGAGATTGGGTGACGGAATAGTCAACTGCTTCGGTCGTCCAGGTTAAACGATGCAATCTGCATGGCAGCGGAATTCGATTCATGCGCATCGTCGTTCTCGTTTCATTACATATTTAATTTGCTGAAATAAATGTTCCATATAATCAGCACGGGAGCGTTACGATATCTCGCAATTTAAAATCTCGAATATCGTAATCTCGCTTCTTTTTTTTTTTAGTCTCGAAAAACGAAATCTCGCAAGTTTAAAATCCCGCTTTTCATAAACTCGCAATCACAAAATCTTGTTTTTCAAAATCTCGCATTTACATCTCGCACACAAAAATCTTGCAAATTTCCACCCCGAATCCTGCAAACTAAAATCGCACTAAATAAATACTCAATCCAAAAGAAACTAAATATACCTACCTACCCAAACTCGCACCTACCCAAATCCTATAGTGAAGCCAAGCAGGGGGGTTGCAGTGGGGCAGCACGCCCCCCCATACGAATCTCACTGTTTTTACGTCGTAAGCTGACAATACTTTTTAAAATGCGAGATTTTAGTTTTCGAGATCTTAGTTTGCGGGTTTTTGTAATTGCGAGATTTCAAGAAACAGGATTTTGTAATTGCGAGATTATGAAAAACTGGTTTTTGTATTTGCGAGATTTCGTAATACGAGATTTCGAAAGCGAGATTTTGGTTTGCGAGATTTCGTAACCAACCACCTCATCGCACCCACTGCCATTATTCTATACTATGATGTTTGCTTGATCGGCCTTGCAGGCTTTGGTTCGGGCTTTGTAACCTTGATAGTTGCTTTTTACTTTGGTAAAACTTTTGAACTTTATTCCTGTAAACTTCATAAATCGTATAATAACTTAGCCAAAACTTAGCTTCTAAAATAAACGTTGACGTTTTATTACAACATAAAATAAAGAACACGATTTGCACGAACTTGCTCTTGTAGCAAATTGTCAAGAAATAAAACAGAATTAAGTTTACAATTTGCAATATTGTAAACTTAATTCTGTCAACTTGTGAGCCTGTTTCAAACCTTTTTAATCTTGCGTCTGATGATTTTTTCTTTTATTTTTATGATTTTTATTATGCGTACATACCGAAAAAAAAGACTTAAAGAGTAACATTTATGAATCAATCTATTTCCTTCTCGATGAAGCATAGTTCCTGATAAAATCGAGAATAAGTTAACAAAATCCAAAGACATGACTGTACTGCAAAGTCAAAAAGACAAATTGTGAAGTACAAATTGTTGATCACTTGTAGAATACAAATAGAAATTCAACTTCGTTTTGGGTTGCGATTCCCTTGCAAATTGCAACTTGTGACGAGTATTCAAAAAACCCGCAATTCACAAAACCTTCAGCTCTTTTTATTGTTGCGAATATATGTCTACCCTTAACCAATTATACTTATAAAGTTTGTTCTCTCGAAGGTTATGGACACGCTGGTAAACTATCCTCTTAAAAAATATCTTGAATAGTACTCCTTTCGTATCGTTTTTTGATGGCTCATAATTTCGAAACCTGGTGGAACCAATATTTAATCTTTTAGATTTTGTATATAATTCTTTCTAACAAAAAAACAGTACTTTGGCTGTGTTAGCAGTACGGCAGTACGGAGTCTTAAAAAGCAGTACAAATACTGCAATTGCAGTACTTCGACAGCCCTGTATAGGAGATATGCCAATGAAATGCATCACGTCTTCACTCTCATTCAAATTACAAAGCATGCAGATACCGGTTCCTTCTCTTCGATGTGGCATGCAGTTCAACTTTACCATTTCTCCTCTTATTTTGAAAATTGTGGCCAATAATTTGTTTTTTATGGCTTGAGGTGAAATAATTTTTTTCGTTAAGATTCAGGTTACACTTGGAGTAATACAGCCTTTCTGTAGAGGATCGCGCATTCTCAACGAACTCATATCTTTCATTCTCATCTATAGTAGCAACAATACGAAACCAATATTTGCCTTTTGAGCAAGTAAAAATAATTAAAATTAAAAATAAGCACTTTTGCAAGCAAGTCAATGTTTGCCCCACGGAATGTTCAAACATCCGGATACTGGAGACATGTCTGGCATCTATCTCGATCTAATCAATTTGGTTGACGGTCTTTTGATCACTGCTCCGCCAAGTACCTTTGTGTATATCAAGGTGCGGGAAATGGGTGCTCGATATGATTAGGATGACATTACACTCCACAGCGAACTCCATCATCCTCTATCCGTACTTCGGGCACATATCGTACGTGTTCTCAAGGAGGTCATAGAACACGTCTTTGGTTAGCTCCTCCTTTTTTTCGTGGGGGCGTGAACACAGATCAGCGAGATGTTCATCTTTTTCGCTTTGATGCGGATTGTGAAGAAGCGCTCGCTGAAGCTACGAAAGCCTAAGACTTCTTGCCTAAGTCTTCATCGTATCACAAAGCCACATCCAAATAACCGCCGCCTCTGTTCTTTGCAGCACGGACCGTGGTAGATATCACACGCTGTTATTCTCCGTAGGGCGTACGTCAATCGTCAACATTAAGATCATCCGTTACCGAGGGTTGATGATGTTCCGGAACTAATAATTTTTTCCATGGTAGGGAAATTACCCCGACGCACAACCCCCATCTTGGAGGACCAATAGCGGGGAACCGGATAAACCGCTCTTTATAGGCCTGAGCTCCGAAAAACTGCTGCCAGCTTGCTGACAGTTGTAATCGAAGAAGCACACACCGATGGTTGGAGTTTTTGGTCCAGCTCGTCTCATATACATATATATTTTAATGCTGCCTTTTTTACCCGATTTGTTTTTTAAATCTGCGAATATATTACTTTTATAAAGTTTCGACTGTAAAAAAATGTTACCAACATTTTATCACCAAGTTCGAAAGGATTAAAAGCATCTCTTAGCATCTTGCGCAATAGAATCCATTTTTTACAAATAAAACTAATTAAACAAACTAATGAAAATTACGGAAAGACGATAAAGATTTATAATATTTTGTTTGGCATTTTGATTTTTATATTTTTCAACCGAATCCGAAAGTAGGAGTAAAAGGTTTCTGTGTCGCAATGCCTTTGTTTGTTCCGTTCGGGGCTTGTGATTCAATTTTGTTCGTATTTGTAGCGAAGCATTTCGTTCGGAACTTTGTTACGAGGGACTCTGTGATAGGGGTGAATGTTTTGACGCACTTAAGGACAAAAGGAAATCTGGTTCCAGTAAAAAAAATAAATACTTAGAAGTATTAGTATGCACGAAATTTTATGATTGTATGTAGGTACATTGATTTTTTATTGAAATTTGTAAACTTGTTCATATCAAATCATGTATGTATGTATATATGTAACTATTTCTTAAAAGATCACAAATTCACTCACAGATCAATTTTCTAATTTGGCATATTTACAATTTTTAACTTAACACTTTCAAAGGGAAAACACTCCTTAATCATCAGCATCACAATATTCCCATTCGATGCTGCAATATTTATTACCAGTTTCCTTTGACCACAAATTGGCACAATATATGCTGCAAAAGTTACATGTAAAAATGGTTTTAGATGTACTGTTTCGCCTGGAATGAAAAATTGAAAAAAATAATTAATGTCATACAGATCTGTTGAATTTTTCGACGTAAGGAGTGTTCACGACTAGCATTTGAAAGTTATTTAATTTTGTTTAATTATTTTGCTGTGCACAAATTAATAAATCTTTCTCAGTTATAAAAGGCTAAATACGTTGGTATGTATGTCTAATGAAATTACCATAAAAAAGGCACGACTGGGTTGAATGCTGTAACTTTTCAAATAATTATTTTTTGTGGAATAATTTCTATCCATTATGACTATTATGAAATACATATTAATTAGAAAAAATATTTAACATTAATTTCTAACAATACAATTTAATATTTTTTGTACAAATATTTTCGGTCAAGAGTTTAAAAAAACAATTTTTAGGCAACTTTTCAAAAATATTTTTTTTTTAATTTAAATTCAAGAAGTTAACAATTGTTAAATAAAAACAAAATAAACAAATTAAACTAAAATATCAAACTTACAAAAAAATATTTTAATTATGTTATGAAATTTACGAAAAAAAGGTTATCTATTATACTTTCTTAAATATGAAATTTTGTCTTGAGTTGTTAACTCGAAAGTTAAAATAATAATAAAAAAGCTTTATATAGAAGCTACCTAACTTTAAAACTATTTTCTCGGAAGTATAAGTTGTGTATCAGTCATGTCAAATTTAAACGAAACCGTTAGGTCCGTTTTATTCCGAAAACTCCTCTGTAGGTTTACCAACAGGCCCCCCATACAGCAAGTTTGGCGGAAAGACAGAATGCCCACTTTTTTCGACTTCGCCATAATCATGTTTGTCATTGTCATTATTATCATTTAATATGTTTGATGTTTGAAAGTTATAAAACATTATAGTCATGTTTTATAACTTTGTGTATTAAAGCAAGTAAGTATCCATTAGTTTCGTGAAAAAGAATTCGAGGTTTTAATCAAACCTGGCAGATGATACAGATAGAAAAGCCCGAGAAAGTATAGATGTAGTGATGCCGTCCGTTGGCTTTTTTTTTTTTTTTGTATATTAAGTTTTTATATTTCAATTTCAACTTATAACTAGACAAAAAC
This sequence comes from Baccha elongata, assembly GCA_951217065.1. NCBI lineage: Eukaryota > Metazoa > Arthropoda > Insecta > Diptera > Syrphidae > Baccha > Baccha elongata. The sequence goes on along the minus strand of OX578272.1, from coordinate 193,845,778 downwards.
CTTAACAACTAGCTTACATATTAACTTAACTAACTTACTGGCCCTATGCGAGCGCTCTAAATTATACCATAACCAACTTAAAATTATTGCCTTTCGGCGTACCTAGCTTAAATATTAAAGAAATTCATTTATTACTTAAAAATAAGAAAATTAGGAAAAAACTCATTATATCTATCATTTTTTAATTTTTTATAAAACTTAAAATTACATAAAATAACTTAAGACTAGAACAGCCACAGCAACGGTTTTTTTTTTTTTTTTGCATAGTAGTTTCAATATAATTAAATAAATTATGTTTTTTTTAATATTTTGCTACAAGAGTAAGTTTTTGCAACCCAGTCGTGCAGTTAATTATGTTTATTATCAAAATAAGAAACTCCAAAATTACCTTTTCACTGGCATAAAATAGTAGGATGTATATAATGGGTTGAAACAGTTTCTGTAAGTACAGCGGGCAATTGGGCCGTTTCTTATATGATCACCCATATATTTTGTTGGCAGTGAATTCAAAAGCATATTGTTGTTGTATATTTGTAGATATAGATTCATATAATTTAACGTATGTAGACAATCATCATAGAGAGTTATACGATTCTCTTTTGAAGGTACAGGGAAGGCTTCCAACGTTCCGAATGGTAGTAACAATTTTGTATTCGATGCTTTTTCCCGAACGAAGAAAAAGTGTGGATGTTTGATGTTTCTAAAAAAAGAAAAAAATATAGCTATACATATATGTACATATATTGATAAACTGTTATAACTGATGGTTGAGAACACGCAAGGAGTTACTAGTAATTGAAAACGGTCATTGGCAAAACGCAAAAGAGCGGTAAGTGATATTGTATTAAATATTTTGAAAGAAATTGTTGTACCGTTTTCGCTGATACTTGCGAAAATTATACGAAAAAAAAGGAAAATTATCGTTCTTCTATGCACAGTCTTTAGAATGTGAAAGCATATTTCAGAAGCCTAACCAAAACTTACTTTTATCTAAACATTCAGTACCAAAACAACATAGCCTATATATGTATACAGCAAAACATCGATACTGTTATCAGAAGTATGGTGTTAACTAGTTTTATTTTATAGTCTTTACAGTTATAGGAGGGAGTAGTGTATTTACTTATGATCAAAAAACAAATCAGTTTTGGTGTAGTATGTGTGACGGAATTCTGGTTTCAAAATTGTGCTTTATAAAATTATTTTTTTGAAGAGAAAATTTAGCGTTGCAAAATTCTGCTTTTCTAAACTCTTCCCTCAAAATTCTATCTGTTAAAAAGAAAAAAAAATTCCCTTTTTTGCAACCATATACACAGCTGATCAAAAAAATAGGTGTGAGAGAATTTTTTCTGGATGCTGTTGCTTTGTTACTACATAACGGTTGATTTTGCTGCAATCATTATCCCTGTTTTTTTTTTGGAAAAGCTATCCGTAGTGAAGAAGAATTTTTCCATACAAAATAATAAAATTGCAATTACGCCTGTCAGAATGCCAGATTGCCATGAATTATGTTATAAAATTAAACTATTTCGATTTCTTATTGTCACATTTTTCGTCATCACCCACCTCAATTAAAGACGGCTGATAGGCGATGGCTGACTGATCAAGTTCCCGTCCTGAGAAAAGAGATTTGAGAGGGTCGCTGTTGAAGGAGTTCAAAATGTTTATGGGAAATTCCCATAAAAACACCATATAGCACTGAACGAAAAAATCCTTGAAATTAGTTGAAAAGTTTAATGAAACTGCAAAATTTGAATAAAATGGGAAATTTTATTATTTTAAGATCCAATATTTGCTATTAGAAACGTTAGTATTCACCATCAAGTCAACAAGTTTCTTCATGCCTGCCATGGTAATCGTTCAGTTTACGACTTCGAAGCACTTGGAAGTTGTCAAATAGGTTTCTATTTGCATAAGTACGCATGCCCTAAATTCCCCAGAGATTCAAAATAGGATTCAACTGGGACTTCGAGATGACAAGTCGAAAGTTATAATATGTTTTGCCTCGAACGGCCGAACCAGTGTTCCTAGCCTTCGAGAGATGTTGGACAGGCACGTATGGAAAATGAAGGGGTTTCCGCATAACTCTTCACCGTCATATTCTCCAACAGCTCAATGTAAATTTTTAAGTTGATTATTTCAGGTACAATTGCAATATCCGTCCGTTTATTTGCCGAAAAAACCTGCCCAAGGCCCACTGCAGTTGCGAGTCATTTAAATTTAGTGATAAGCCACTGTTTTTATACGAATTTCCTCCTTAAAAGATAATTTTTTAGACATCACTTCGCAAAAAAATTACTATATTTTTCAAAAATTTCTAAAAAGCTTTAAAAACATAAGGTTTCTTTTCTCACAGATCTGAGCAATAATTTCGACTTAATAAAAAATATTTGCTGCCGATTTTGCAGTCTCTGTTTTTTACTGGATAAAACAATGTTTTTCATGGGAATTTTCTCCCCTGTATATCTCGTTACGCCTCAGTACTTACCATTGGTAAACAATTGAAAAGAAATTAAAAAAGGAGAAAATACTTGTATATCACGTCACTGTTCAAACGCAGATCCCGACAAGTAAAAATAATGGTATAACATCACTGGTTTTGCTATCAATGTATGATAGCAATAAACAGTAGGCTAACCGAATATTTCACATTCGATCTGCAAATTAGATTGTGTGATGTGACTGTCTGACTCATAAGGAACGAAGAGATCGATTTTCAAGATAGTAGATCAGATCAACTCAAGCCTTCGTGGAGGTTAAAACTATCGTGACGTTAACCGCGGAAGAAGCAAAGAACAATCGTAGCGTGTACTGGGTTGTTATAAAAGATTGTCTAAAAAAAAATATAGTAGTTAAAAAATAAAGTTAAAAATAGTCGATAAAAAAAAATTAAAGCAAATTGTGTTGAATATCGTATATCTACCTATAGTGGAGTTGTTTGTTTTTTTTTTAAGAAAAAGAAATTTTTTTTTTAAATAATAGGTATCCTTTTTAATAAAGAATAATTACCGAAAGGAAGAGAAAGAAAAAAAAGGGGTTGAAAAAAGAATTTGTATAATCCCTAACTGTAGAGTAGAGTGAGCTTAAGAGGTCTAGAGGTTGGACGAAGTTCGGGACGGCGTTTTACCCATAGGCCTGAGACGCGAAGTTTTTTTTTAATTGTTCGTGTTCGGGTGTATATGAATAAAACCCCCACCCACTCCAAAGAGCTCTTTTGAGGTAGGATTTTTTTTTTTTTTTTTGTCGGTGTTGTGCGAAGCCCATAACAAAAGGGCAACCATATCGTTTTCGGCTGCGGGGAAAAGAAAGTCCCGGCGTTACTCAGTGACCTTTTTAATTTTTTGTTTAAAAATTTGTTGGCTTGGTAATAATCACATTATTTTTTTTTTATTATGATATATTAGAGATAGCCATAAAAATAAAAATCATACATGTGTGAATCACACCCGTTCTATGAACTCAAGTGTTTCTTTCGTGACCTGAAGCAACAGGTCATGTGGTGAGGGATTTTTTTTTCAGGGGGTGCGGTAAGGCGGGCTGAAATGCCTATCGGCGAGGAGGGATGACCAGCCACCAGTGATCACGCTTTTGGGGGATCCCATAAAAATGGTCGGAGGATTCCATGGAAGGGAGGGATATTATGGCCTACCCACGTAACACAAGTGGCCCTTAAATGTGGTGAAACCAGCGAAATGGTACGAAGATTGTTTTTTTTTTGTGTTTATTTCTGTGGGTTTTAGCATTTTTTGTTTTGTTATTTGTTGTGGCATTGTGTCATCAAGGAAGCAAGATCCCCCCCACCCGATGACTTCTAGCCGATCGTCTTTCATGCCAGCTTCCGTTTTGTACACCCTCTTCCTGTTTCACTCTCTTTTTTCCTATCGTTTCGTTTTGCGTGTGTTCACGATTTTCTTGATCAGATGTTCACTTAAATATTTTTTTTTGTTCTTTGATTTTTTTTTGTTCCATCGTTTTTTTTTCTTCTTCTTTGTGTAGTAATTCCTCTTCATAATCGTTTATTAAATTTGTTATTCCTTTTTTTGTTTGTGGTCTTCTCTTTTTCTTTTACTTTCTTTTCCACCTTCTTTTCTCTTTTTCATGGTACCCCTTATTTCTCAATTTCATTTTCAGTTAATACCCAATATAGCTCGCAACAATCTGTTTAGGAAATGCATTGGGATTGTTGGGAACCCAAGCATATTTGTATGTAAGTAATTGCAGACAGTAGGCTAAAAATCTAAATGGATGGACAATCTTGACTTTTAGTACAAGTCTTATTAATAAATAAAATAACTGCATCGAACTGTTTTGTTATGATTTCTTAAAAATATTTTTATCCGATATCAAAAAATTGTTGGAGAAATTCAAAAAAACAATAAAGTAGAAATGTCAAAAATAAAAAAAAATATGCAAAAACCTCCCGTTTTACACTTTTCTGACGCCAGCTACCTATGAACTTGGCAACTTGTTGTTTTCTATTTTTCCTATAATTATAAATTGGCTTCGATACAAATCTATTTTCAAAAGCTGCATTAAAAAAAAAAACATGATAAAAACTGCAACAGAGAAAGTAAATTAATGTTTCTTATACAAATTAAAGGAAAAAAGAAACCTCATAAAAATTTTGTGTTGTTGTAAATTTTCAAACATACCTTGGCATCCCAGTTTGTATTGCATCATAGAAACTAGCAAAGAATTTCTCATAGATCATTGGAATATGAGTAATTGCAGGATTTTGAAATATTTGTACTCGATTTACGAATTTTGCCAAAGCAGCTGGCAAATATAACAATCCACAACCTATTTGGGGGTAAAATTGAATGAAGCATCTCTATTGCCAGAAAGTCTATGACCTACGTTCGGCAGCCAGAAACTGTAAGGACTGCATATTGGCTATACGTTCCGGTATATAAGCTAATTGAGTGTTGTCACTCATTGATAGTTCATTCAAATGGCTGCATTCCGACATTTCCATTGGCAGCGATGTCAGCTGATTAGCACATATGTCAAGTACTTCCAACTTTTTCAAACGTCCAATACCTGGAAAGTATTAATGAATACTTAAAAAAACTTTTATAAATGTTTGTAATCACCTTTCGGAATTTCTGTCAGTCTGTTGCCACTCACATTAAGCCTTTGTAGAGCTTTCATTTCACCAATAGTCTGTGGAAGACAAGTCATCTTATTATTGGACACATCCAGGAATTCCAAATTCTCCAAATAATAAATATTCTCGGGCAATTCTTCTAGGGCATTTCCCGACAAATGAATAAACTTTAAATTTGTCAAATTCAAAAGCCATTTGGGTATTTGTGTAATGAAATTCTCCTTAAGATATACTTCCTCCAAATCCTCGTAAAGGAACAGGTCAATCGGAACATTGCGGTAGTCCCGGTAGCTCCAATGGAGGACAGTTTTGCTCATTATTCAAGCGGACCGAGAGTGTGCGAATATTAATTTTAAAAATAGAAATTCAAAAAATATAATTTTCTTATAGATATTCCGAGGCACTTATATCGCACAAATTTTAAAAGTTGCAATTAAATGATTTTGATTGTAATTCTTTGTTTTGTGTAAAATTCAAATGTATTCCTTTTTTTTGCTACTTAAATTGCATCGTTCGTGCATTATCGGTCATGATCACAGTCACTGCACTATTATTTTCAATTTTCAAACAAATTAATTGTATTTTTAGTTCTTTTTGTATCTACAGAATTTATCTGATTCGTCCGCGCGCACCAAATGACATAATTTTATTCGTAGATGATTTTCTTAAGAGGAAAGTACAATGGTGGTTGTGTTGTGATTGTGACCTTGGCGTCACTGAAACAAATGTTTGTATCTAAACAAAAATGTTTTTCACTTTTATCTTTAGTGTATTTATTGTATCTTTTAACAAGAAGTTTATATTTCAATTAAAGTAATAAAAGTGGTATATTTCTAGGCAGTTTCTCACTAAGCTTGACAGCAACACTATGTGAAGCTTTTATTTATGTTTGTTGGTTAGAAAGTGCATTATTGATTTTCATGCTCATGTAAAGTGCATAGTGACATTGAAATACGCTGAAGAACAGGCGGGGGTGGTTTATGAGAAGAATTGATTTTTTTACGAACATCTGTATAAGCTTGGTGCAGAAGGAAACATAATATGTGGTGTGACTGCAAATAGAATGCTTAACAGAAAATGAGCCCAAATGAATGCAACAAAACATGCATAGATATACACTCCACTTCATTTGAATGCGTTCAACTTTGGTTCAATTTGTATAAAAATGGTATTTTCATAATTTTTAGGCCAAACTAAAATAAGCAAAGTAGGTATTTCGTATTTGATATATAAAATATGTATACTTACGTATAATGCAAAAAGCTAAGAAATTTATAAGAAACTGTTAATTTTTAAATTGAAAAAAGAATAGGTTTAACTACTTTTAATTTCACTTTTAATTTAGTAAACAAAATACAAAGTGTGCATTTTGGGCTATTGGTATAAGGTGAATCGCATAAAGTGTGACAAAAATATAGAGCAAATAATTATTTGCAAATATTTATAAAAATTGTATTGTATTATTGTCATCACAATATAAGTGCAAATAAAAATAATTAAAATGAAAGTAAATGATATCGTAGCGAACATAAGATGTGTTTATATTTGATGTTTTTTATGATGAGCCATGAAGTGGTTTGATTGCAATATTGCAAATGACGTGATTTCAGAAGTTTTTAAATATTTTGTAATTGCATTGAAATTCAAATAAATGTACTTATTTAAAATGATTGCAAATTGTTTCGAGTGTGGGTTTGCAATATTGCAATTATTAGCTAATGAAATTAATAATTCAAAAATCAACATCAGACAAGAGCAAATACACAAAATCTATCAAAATCTCATTTCTGATTGCAAGATTGAAAAAATTCAAAGTTAGGTACTTATGTATTTAAAATATGTTTAATGATTGCAAGAAACCATTCAAAATCCATAAATGATTTTATGATATTTCAGGTGATTGCACCAGATTTCAACAAGATTTCAAATGATTGCAAATAAAAGTTTTTAGACCTTCGTGACAAACCCCTCGATTTGATAGATAGGTATGTATATGAATTTAGATACAGGGTAGTTGGTATAAAGGGGCAATTTTCTAACAAAATTAAAGTAAAACGAAAAAAAAATAGGCATGTGAATATAAAATCTTTTTTTTTCAATAAATTTAAAATTCAATAATTTAAAAAAAAATAATAAAAAAAATTGCTTTGAAAATTATTTATAACAAACCAGAGTTTTCCGAGAAAATCGTTGTACCTATGCCATAGTAATTTTAAAATATTACAATTTATTTTTACCCAAAATCGCATTACCAATTTTTGAAAAAATTGATTTTTTTCAAAAAAAATTTTTAAATATTTTTATGAAAAATTTGGAGTAGGTATGCCAATTTCAGCTAATTAATTAATTTCATCCGATAACTAGACTAGATTCATGAATTCGTCTTCAAAATATTAAATTTTCAAAAAAAAAAAAAATTTTAATTGATATAATATAATTTTAAATAAATAAATAAATTTACATTTTTAAGAAAAGTAATTCAAAATTAAATACGCCACTAACCTTTGGCTATCTAGGTCTTTTTGGAAAATTCGGTAAGGATCCGCTCAGTCGTTACCCAGAAAGTCAAAATTGAAAAAACCGTTATATGGCAGGTACTGTTAAAACAGTTTCTAAAGAAATATGGTTCAAATTATCTGAAAGGTGCTCATCGCCGTTTCACTTATGTCAAATTTTATCAAAATCGTTAAAACCGTTTTCGAAAAAAAAACAATCTTTTTCATTACCGCTATATGGCAGGTATCGTAATTTTTTGGTCTAGAACAAAAATTCTAAAAACTTTCCTGACGGTCACCATGAAAACCTTAAAAAACCTTAAATCAAATTTACAGGATATATCGGCCCAACCATTTAGGCTGCTGGTGCGAATGACAGACAGACAGATATCAGCCAGACTGGCTAACAGAAAGTCTGGAATTTCCAGATCCACTTTTTTCGACTTCGCTATCATCGTAATGTCATGTTCATGTATGATTGTTATCTCAAAACTTTAGTTTTGCACAAATCCAAGGCTTTTGAATTATACTTAAGTTATAGTACCTATAAATAAAAGACAATTAATTAATGCATGAAGAAAAAATCGGACAAATTAAATGTGTTCCTAGGAAAATTAGATAAGAAAAGGCAAAAATGGGTCTAGACAATTCACTGTGGAACACAATTCACTGTTTTTGTTCATAATGTTGGTCTTCTTTCGTATTCAAAAACGAAATAACTCCAATTTGGCTTTATTTCGTTGTGTTAAACGAAATTTTGGGTAAATGCAAGGTTTTTAATAAACAACTCTGCATATATACACAATCTTGCACCCCCACCCAAAATCCTGTCGTGGCACAGGCAGGAGTGTTGCAGGGGGGCAGTATGCCCCACAATAACAACCTCACCGTAAAGCCTGAAATACCTTGTTCTTGTTGATTGGAAACGAAATAACGCCAAATTGGCCTTATTTCGATTTCTTAATTGAAATTAAGCCAAACTCCAAATTCGGCTTTATTTCGTTTTTGAAAACGCGAGATTAGGCCAATTTGGCGTTATTTCGTTTGGTGCGGGGTAGAAATTCGTTTTTTTTTGCTTATTTTTTGGAAACTATACGTATAAATTTTTTGGGAAAAATTTGTTTTATGATAAAATCGAATGCTATATTCGATCTATTTAAATACCAACCACCACAGCGTCCACATCTCTGCTTTAACCGACCATTTGCCTTTTGCTTGGTAAGATTAATATTTTTATCGAAAAATAAAAAAAAACTACATTGTACACAAAACTGAAGTTCAGGTTTTAATAACTTTTTATTAATCTGAATTAGTGCACTTTTACACTAAATTCCTGCGCTTTTTTTTCTTTTACCACAGAAAATAAAATGCACTACTCGGTCGCACGAACTTGCTCTTGTAGCAAACAATGGGGTTACGAAAAGTTTATGTTATGTCAACGGGCAAAAAATATCGTAATATGGCATGAACGAGAGTTCAAGTTGTATGGTAGGCGTAGCTATCATAAAACCGTTCGACAAAAACTTTAAATGCCATCTGGTGTTAACAAAATTTAAATTAAACCGGAAAGCAGTTATTTATGTATGGCCATATTTGTAAGAACCCTTAATACCAAATCCGTTATTAGTATAGTCAACGAATGATTCTAAGTGGAAAAATCGAAGGCAGAAAAACTTACTATGCAGCTTAACTCAGACTAGTGAGATGGTAATCATACTAAAAGGGGGGGGGTTTAAAACGTCCCTTTTTCAGTTTTTCACTTATAACTCAGAAACCCTAGATCCTGTAAAAAAAAATACTAAGTCAATAATTAAAGCTGAAAAAATTTCCTAAAAAAAATTGAAAATTTTAATGGTATCTTCAATAGTTTCTGAGTTACAACCCATAGAAAATCGCTAATATTTGCACAAGAACTTAGTTTTACCTATTGTTTTTGATTATCTTCGCTCCTACAGTGCATTTGTCCATAATAATTTTATGAACATAGGTACCTGTTTTATTTTGTCTCACGAAATCCACAATAGCTGTTCAAGCCTATTGATGATATGATTTGAAATCTAGCGATCAAAATATGTATGTCTATTCACTCTTTCTTAAATTTTCCATTGACCCTATGGTATAACCCAAAACAAAAAAACCCAACCGGAAGTGACACTTTTGACATTAAACGGCCAGAATAAGTCTGTCCGACCAAGTGCAAAAAAAAAAGCTGGAGCCTGTAGGTTGGGTCAATACAAAAGAAAAACAATTGTATGGAAGTGGGTCTATCTCACACCGTTCAGCCAGCAGGGGTAGTTTTAAGAAAATTGACTTAGAAAAAATAACGGTAATACCTACAGTGCCATGGTGTACTTAATTAAAAAGCTAAAAATCCAATCTTATATTCCATATTTAAATAAAGTTGCATCAGTGAATGGTTTTTGAAAAATTAATTTTCAAACTCAAAACTTTGGAAAAAAAAGAAAAAAAAATATTAAATAATTTTTTTTCAAAATTTTACGTAGGTATTAAGTATTATTTTTGTTTTCTTAATTTATTGTTCTAATTAATTTTTAGTCAAAAACAGAAAACCAGCTGTTTTTTTTTTGCATTTTATTTGAATCACATTATGTAAGTGATGGATAAATGGATTTGGGATATTTTGGTTGTGAATATCTCCTCAGCCAATATATACTTATAGAACTCCCGGACTAATCCATTTAATGGCTTAAAAAACTATTTAAGCCGCAAGTTAACCATTAAAATTAAATTAAAAACAAATTCTTTAAACATTTCTTCTTGCATCAATTTTTATTTTCTTAAATTCTTTGTCTGTCATAAAATGCCAATCTTTGCCCAATATCATTGAAACTTCTTTTTCTACAGATTCATAGGACTTTGATGACTGTCGTAGCCATCTGTAAAAATTATCAGACCAATCAGGATTTCTTGGCCAATCACAGCGCACAATAACTCCATATTTTCTTATATATAAATTTCGAATATTTTTTCCGGTCTTCGCTAATAATAAAACTGTTGACGTGGAAATCTTTTCGCGAATTATCTAAAAACATAAAATTAAATTATTAATGACAATAATAATTTAGGCGATAATAAAAGATTTCAATGTTTACCAATGTTGTTAGATTCCAAGATTGACGACAAAGAAGTAACATCAAGCTATCTACTCGACTACTAAATGATTTTGGGCTTACGAATTTCGGCAGAAGTTCATGGCCATACATAGTAAGAGTCTCCTTATAGTGATCTACCATTCTTATTAACAAGGCAGGTTTAATCTGAAATCACCGTGAAATCGTAAAATTAATAATATATTATTTGGTGGGATACATAAAATGTTAAGGTAATTTATATCCCGCTTCTTAAAATCCCGTTTAACAAAATTCTGTAGCACAAAATCCTATAAAACAATATCTTATATCACAAAATCCTGAGTAACAAAATTCTGCAAATTTACTACTTTTCTGACAGCACAATATCAATTTTCATTTTGCAAAATCCGTCCTTTTCAGGACACCAATAACTAATCAGAGATATAAAATAAATTACTTCTTCAACAGTTTTCTATGTTAAAAGTACCTGGATGGCCTGCTTCGCGGGTTCAAGGGATTTTAACCCACTTCCTGGAGTCACTACTCGCTTACGTTCAATTGAAAATGTGTACCTCACAAAATGAGAATCAACAAGAACGAACATAAATCAGTTACATGAAGAAATGCAGAAATAGTATTTTAATCCTCGTCATTGTACTTTTTAAAAAAGGAGTGAAAAATCCCGCATCCTTCAAAAAAGTAGTTAATTTTTTTTTTTTAAATTTAATTTTCACAATTTTTTTTTAAGATATTTCTGCAGGATTTCGTTACGCGGGATATTGTTTCACGGGATATAGTAATGTTTCCGTGCAAGGATGGTTGCGCAAAACTCATCACCATAGTGGAAGGTGTTTTTATTGTATGTTAATTATTCTCCTTTGGCATTTTTGATGTTAACAGATACCGAAAACATCTCAATAAGAAATAAATCGTTAAAATGTAGGTTACTAGGTCGTGGTTCTTCGGAACTGTCATTGCCACTTAATTTATTTATTTGTTTATATTTCAGAGGCAATTAGGTACAAGATAATGCTATCTTATCACGATAAAAATCATGTTGTTTCTGCTATTTAAATAAAAAGTCATATTTTATTTTGAAAAAGTGATAATTTATAAGATATAATAATTATATCAATCAACAATTATTATTATTATTGTTTTTTATCAGTCCCCTGGTAAAAAAAACTTAGTCCCCTGACCACCTTTTTTTTAAATTGCAATAAAATTTGACACGTTTGACACGTGCGTCGTGCCACTTCAATGAAGATAAATCCCGTACAAATGAATTCTTACGAAGAACTCGACTATAGAATCATATAGTGTACATTTTCTTTATTAGTAGGTTGGTACATATACATATATCCGTGCGAAGCCAGGTCAGGCAACTAGCCAGTTAAATAGAAATATACTACATTTTGTTCTAAATCAGAAAAATGCAAACGACAAAAATCGATGGTTGAGACAAAATTTTTTGTTAACAATTGAGATTCGTAATACCAAACGAGTTTTTCGACGTTTGAGTGTTTACAAAAAAATTTTGTTTATCGAAAGAAAATCGACATTCAAAATGAAGCCCTCCGATTCTCAATTTTGATTTTTGCTTATGTCTAAACGAATTTTTCAAAATGGCCCACCAAAGGCTAATTGGATTATTCTAGCTCTGAATAACCGCAATTTCTGCCTTTATCTATACGAAAAAATTTTAGGAACTAACCTTTGTTTTTGGTGCATTATACAATATACTATAAACAGGCGCTTCTGGTTGCAACAAAATTTCTCCATCTGAAGACGATTCTACTCGAAGGTGAACTTTCAACAAAGGATTATCTCGTTTAAGTACACGCCAAGCTTTTACTCCACAGGCTGTGATTGACCCCGATGTTGGAGTATATCGATTTTGAAGAATATGAAGATGTTGAAGTTTTGAATCTGCCAGCAGAAGTATCACATCATCATCGATATTTTGAGGAGAAATAATCAGGACCTGTCCTTGAAATGAATTAAATATGATTCCTGTTTCATTTAATTAACTTTTACTTACCCTAAGGTTACCAAAAAGTCCTACATGCATAATGGGGCAGTGTGTTGTTGTTACATTGACAATATTCAAGACTCGCATGTGTAAAAAGCATGAATCTAGAATTTCATCTAAAAGATGATTAGCTTCATAGCGCTCCAAGAAGAAATCAATAAGCTTCAGAATTCTTAGATGTGTCAGTTTCGTCATAAGATTCTTTAAACATTTAAGAAGCTCTCCTGAAACCATTTAAATGTATATTTGACTCAACGAATAATCAAAGGGATCTTACCGCCGGTTCCAAAAAGTTTTATACTCTCTGGATCTTCTGTTTGTGACATGTTGCATGGAAACTCATATGCCAGGCTTCGTATTCTCAATCCAACGCCAGCTAATTCACGAATTTCAGTTCTCTTTAAATAAAAAGTGTAAGCGATAAAAAAAAAAAAAAAAACATTCGCAAGTAAAACCTTTTCTATGCTCCATGATAGCAGTGTCATAAATTGAAAAATATTATTGAAACTGTGCAAAGGTCGAAAAATCAATCCTCCAATATGGCGCCCGACACGTTGCATGCAGTTTTGAGTCCTGATGTGGTCTAAAACATACTGCCACCCTGAATAGTAGTTGTATTTGGCACGGGTAAGGGTTTGATCGTCTACTACTAAGTTCGACCAAACGCGCGGCATATGAAAAGCAGAGTACCAATGACGGCAAACCTATAATAATATAGTGAATTTAATTTATAAATAATGTAATTGCAAATATTTATATTATTTACCAAACTAGCATAGTATCGCTCCCTTACTGATAAATATGAAAAAATTTCTTCAAGAAGTAGGTCTGGTAAAATGCACCATTGTGAATACACCTTGTCTGGGTCAGAGTTCTCTTCATCGTCTTCTTCAACATCGATATAACATGCTGCAAGAATAAGATTATGTTATGAAAACAAATTCTACAAACTTCATTCCTTAAGTTACTGATGTGGAAAATTGAAATGAAATTAATTGACCTTATTTCGCTAAAACAAATTCATAACATAATGTATAGGTACAAAGTTTTATAATGAATTCTGGATTTTAGGGCATGGCTTAAAAACATAAGAGATATCTTTGTGTGTAGTGCCCCGTGGCATAGTGGTTAGTGTGTCAAACTATCACGCCAGAGGTCAGGGGTGGAATCGCGTAAGATGATAGATGATTGTCACATTTTTGATCATCACTTGTGATAAAATTTATTTTTCCTTCTGCGTAAGGTGATCACATCCGCCAATTCAACTCAATTCAACTTTGTTCAATTTGTCAGTGACATATGTGAAAAACATTGTTGCCGTAGTCATATTTTTAAGTAAATTCATTGAAATTATAAATTTTTTAGTGAATAAATGCAATAATTCTAAATTTAAACATTTATTTTCGATTGTTGTATACTTATATGGTAAAAGAAATATTGTTTTTGATGATTTGGTGACTAAAATTGAAAAAAAGTTGAAAATTTTATAATGTTTTGTATGCGTGTGGTAACTCTAGTCACATCGCCACAAAAATGAAAATGAAACGTCAATTTCAGGAGAAGGTGACTATCACAATATTTTGGTGATTGGTTTTTAGCTATCACTGTGATGATCACCTTACGCAGACAGAAAGTGCAGATTTTGACTATCACTTATCACAAATCACCTTAGCCGATTCCACCCCAGGGTTCATACCATGGTACACTACACCCATGAATGAAAGAATACAAGATTACGACACTTTGGCATTTTCACTTTGTTGTTGTTTCACTTGTGACGTAATTTTCACTTGTGACGTAAGAACTTTGCACTCTTTTTCTCATTGGTTGGGGTAAAGTCATAAGAAGATTCCACCATTTATTTGTTTTTCTGTTTGTGGTTACGTCACAAGTGTAATTCATTTTGCCATTAAAATTGTACTGCAAAAATAAAAAAAAACTTACTTATGAGTTAAATTGTAGTAGAACGTCAAACTGTCTCACTGTTTGTTGGGGGTCCGAAGAGTGAGACAGTGTCGATAGAACAGTGTCCCACTGTTCTATCGACACTGTCTCACTCTTCGGACCCCCAATAACTTTAATAAATATTCGTCTAACAACTTTTATAAAAAACAATATCTATTAATATATTTTTATTTTACTAATTTCAATAACAAAAAACAACAAAAAGCAAAATAAACATGTGTTTGTTAGATATTGATAAATTAAAAAAATAAATTAAAAAAATCGCATTATTGTATATTTGGATATCTATATATAAATAATGTGCATACATATGCAATGATAGTATGTACAAATCTATATATATAGATATATACACACATATATATCTGATTCATATCCATGCATACGTCTCACTGTTCGTTCTTTGCATCTGTCTCAGTGTTCAGTTTTTGGTTTTTCCAAGAAAAAAAAATTGCACAAAAACTGGCAAGGATTTCGAAATTTTTTGTTTATAGGACAAAAAAACACATAATAAAAGAGCATATAGAAAAAAAAAATTGGTTCATCTACCGGAAAAGCGCAAATTGTTATACATATGTATTTTCGCAACAGAACAAAAAAATGGTTTTGCCCTTTTTTTACGCGCATAGTGCACGACAGTGAAATGCACCACAGTGAATTGTCCATCTCAGTGAACTGACTATCATGCCTTTCTTTTAGATTATTTGGCTATTATTCTACATTGTTTTTTAAATCATAGAAAAAAAAGAAAATAAAAAGATTTCGGTTCCGATTGTATTGATAGAATTCAAACATGGTCAACTGTTAAAAGATATTAGTTTTGATTAATTTTTTTATTAGTTTCTCAATGTTTCATATATCTATTTGAGATGTAGATAAGAAAATAAGAAAAATATCATCTATTTGAGAATTTAAATAACATAAATGCAATTTTGTGAATGCAATGCACAGTGAATTACCTTTTTTGATTCTCGGAAAAATGGTTTTCGTTGTAACAAAACATTATTCTTAAATATCACAAAAATTTTGTTTATGAAGGAACAAAGGACATCCGCCATTCTCCATATAAATTTGGGCCTATTTCATTTTAGTCGCCCACCGAAAAAAACTGTGTGGGAGTGGGGTCTACATCCCCCCGTTTATCGGGGAGGTGCAATTTTCCAAATATTGACTTAAAACAGAAAAATAAATACATATTAAAAAAAATCTCCTTTTTTATACTATTTTTAAATAAAGTTGTTTTAGCAAACAGTTTTTCAAAAATTAATTTCCACTCAAAATTTAAAAATAAAAAATTTAACAAATTGTTTAAGCTTTTTTTTTTAATTTTACTTTGTTAAGTACTACTTTCGTTTTCAATTCATTTTGGCCTGCTTTCGTTTTTTTGAAATTTTTGTCAAATTAACAAAAGATTTTGTTTATTTAACATTTTTTTTTTTGTTGATTTAACAAAACAAAATACTTTTATGAAATGATAGAAGGTTTTTGTTGGACGTATATTTACAGAAGTTTTGTTGATTTAAACCTGCATTTTTGTTAATAGTACCTATATACTTACATAGCTTTTATTTTCCAGTGTACAAATAGTATGAATAATAATATTATTACTAACTTTATAGTTAAACATATAGACTTGTTTCGGATAAAAACGGCTACTCTTAAGTGCGGTGTAAAAGGACCTCTTGCTTTCTTGTGATAGATGGTAACAAAGGGACGAACTCCCAAAGGAAACACTTTATAAGTGTGCAAACATCAGCAACAGCATAAAATAGGCACAATAAATGTTTGTAACAAAATGTTATAACGCTATTAGGGTTTTGCTAGCTTGATAGATATAGATAACATTAACTGTTATCATAAAATAGCGTAAACAACTCAATTAATCAAATTTAAAATTCTTCAATTTAAGCCACAGAATGCACGCGATCTAATGGTTATGCAAAGATCGTTAGTCAAATAATTATCGTGTTGTTTTTATTGCAAATGCGCTCTTAATTTACAAAACATTAAGTGATCATAATTTCACTTTTGAATATTTATGTATACCTACACATGATATCTTAATTTTGTAGTTTTTGAGAATAACGGGAATTAAAGACAATAAACCTACATTTATATTTCAACATACATCCGTTTCTTTTGTGTGTTTCGAGTTATGTAAAACTCAGACGCAATTTTCTATTTCTTCGCAAATGTACCTACATATATCTAGAATTGCTTCAAAATGTTAAGATGAACAACCAAACAAAACTATTATATCTATGCATTGCATATAATAACCTTCTTCATTTTGATCTATCTTCCAGCAACCCCTTTGAGGTTTTTCATCTTTTTCCGACATTTTGGGACATAAACACTATATGCGAAAATTTCACTGTTAAAATTGTTTTCACTATTATTTACACTTTTGAGATAAAATATATCCGGCAAAATATTGTTCAATGCAGACAAATTTTTCTTTCACTACTGGCAAGTTTCCCAAAAAATATAAAAAATTCGGCAGCAATACTAACAGACGTTTTCTTAATTCTATATAATTTTTTTTTGTCGTTATTTCAAAAGTTCATGCCAAAATAAATTGAACGACTAAAGATACAATCTTTTTCAAACTATCTCAAAATAAAAATCTCTTTAAAGTTTCTTTTAAAAATAAACATTGAGAACAAGTCAGCTGTTTGGGGAAAGCCGAAAGCATAAGGTACACAAATGCTATAAACCGGCCACTGCTCAGAAACTTGAATGTTTATAATTTGAACATATCGACAACGCATAGTACGTCATGATTCAATTTAATTCAAATTATAAATACATATGTACTTATATGTATATTTATATCGCCAAAGCATCGAGCTCGAAATAATATTACGAAAATATTATAAATTAGAAAATGCACCTATTAGTTAAGTTGGTGTTGGCGGTTCCCGAGACACCTGTTCCCGAAAAAAAATGCGCTAGTATGTGCAGTTTTGATACCATATTCTTTTTTTTTTTTTTTTTTCATTAACGCTTTATTATTCAAAAATATTATACAATTTCATATATTTCTGCGAAGCCTAGGCTTTTCTGCAGAAGATTGTTTATATTAAGTAATATTAAGTGAGCTTAATTTTAAATTTTGAATTACAAAATTTAACAATTTCAATGTAAGATTTTAATTTTTAATTACATAAAAAATCTTCAACATACATAAAAAATAAACATAAGTTAAATATTTTCATTAAGGAAGAAGTGTTTTAATTGTTTTTTTCTTGTTTTATAATTTTGTATTTGTTTAAGTTCTTGAGGTAAAGAATTTATAATTGATGGAACAACGTACTGCAGCTGTATCATACCATACGTGTTGTAGTTTCTTGGGATTTGAAGCATACCTTGTGCGCGTTGCCTGGTGTTGAATGGATGTTGAATCGGTCGAATGAAACGGTTGTTGTCATGGTATTCCAAAACTGTCGTCATCTTGAATATTTGCTCTACTGTGAGTACCTGAAATTTGCTTTCCGTTTGCTGCCTGTGACTGTTCTGAATTATTTTTAGAGCTGAATTTTGTAGTCTTTGAAGTTTCTTGATGTGAGTTGGTGCTGCGTTTCCCCAAGCAAGTACACCATACCTTAGCTTTGACTCTAGTAACGCATAGTAGACCTGCCTCAAAACGTCCTCAGAAGCATAATACTGCAAGTGTGAGAGTGCATAAAGGCCCTTCTTCAGATCCGTGCGTAGCTTGTCTATATGATTGTTCCAAAGGAAATGACAATCAATAACAACTCCAAGATATTTGTAGCTTTCAACAACTTCGATGCATTCGTTGGGCGTGTTTGGACAGAACTCATTTCTGAAGTATATTTGCTTGTCTGTTTTTTTGAAATGTGGGCTACGGATATGCATTAGTTTTTTTTTAGAAGCGTTTATTACCAATCCGTTGTCGTGACACCATCGTACAGCTGAGGCGAATTCCTCTTGCATTATCATTGTCGCCGAATCCAGAGACTTATGGCGAACAACAATTGCAGTGTCATCAGCAAAAGCGAATGGAATGCTTAGCTTAAAAACCCGAAGAAGTTCGTTTGTATAAAGGATGAAAAGAAGTGGGCCTAAATTAGATCCTTGTGGAACTCCATAGTTAACATTCCTTGGTTCACTGTAAACATCCTTTATCTTGACGCAAAACCTTCGGTTTTGAAGATAGTCTGCCATCCAATCAGCCATCACACCTCGAATTCCGATTCTTTCTAGCAGTTCTAACAATTTTGAATGATTAAGTGTGTCAAAAGCTTTGCTAAAATCCATAAACATCACAAGTACATGGTGACCTTTATTTAAACTCTCGTTCACACAATTAGCAAATTCACCAAGCAGTTGTCCTGTATTTTTGTTCTTCTGAAATCCGTATTGGCTTTTGTTTATAAGTGAGTGTTTTTCAATGAATCTTTGTAATCTACTAACAACTATTCCTTCTAATCTATTCCTTGAAATCGGTCTGTAATTAGTCAGTTGATTCTTAACTCCACCTTTATAAATTGGTCTTACAACAGCAGTCTTAAGTAGTTTTGGTATTGTTGCTTCTGTTAGGCTTAGATTAATTATTTTGCACAAGATTGGAGCAAACAAATCGGCATGCTTTTGTATGTCCACTGCTCTGATGCCATCGATTCCAGGTGACTTATTCTTCCCAAGTGACTTAATAATCTTGTTGACCTCCATAACATTTGTTGTATATGTGAAGATAGTGTTTTCAATATGGATATTTGTGTTATGTGATGTTTTTAAATTACATTGGTGTATTATTTTTGCAGTTTGTGATGAGAAAAATTCAGCAAACTCGTTGGAAAGTGAATTGAATTCTGTTTTGAAGTTGCTTATCATTGTTTCATCAATGCTCGATTTCTTTCTTCCTAGAACTTCATTTATTAATCCCCAGGTCTTACGAGGGTTTGATCTGAACTCAACAAACTGGTTTTTATAGTAATTGGATTTTTGAATTATTATATCTTTATTGATTTTGTTTCTTAAGATTTTGTATTCTGTTTCATAACTTTTGTTTCTTCTATTATTTTTCCACTTCCTGTATAATGTGTCTCTTTTTTTACAATCTACAATAAGGTTTGGTGTTATCCAGGGGTTATTTTTTCGTATTTTCGAAACTTTATTAATGACTGTTGATTTCCTGTAGATATCTTTTAGTTTACCAGCAAAGTTATTGTACATTCCTTCAGCATCCTCCTCTTCTAAAACCAAATTCCAATTTTCTTCTCGAATAAGTTGATTTAGTTTCGAGTTCGTTATGTGAGAAGTACTAACAACCTGTTTTTCCGAATGTGTTTGAGTTTTTATATAATACAGTGTTGGATAATGATCGGTGATTTCGTTTTCAATTACTGCAGTGTAAATTCAAAAAATCATTTGACCTGGTTTTGGTTATTGATATAAGTGTGATTTGGTTGACTATTCAAAACTGCTTAGAAGACAATGGGATATTACATGTTATAAGCTCACACATGTTTCTTTGTTTGATATAAAGAAATTTTGTAGCTGGGTCTGTTTCAAAGTAATGGATAGCACACCTGTTAGGAGTGGTATGTATAATATGTCACAGATAAATGTTTTTCCGGAACATTATATTTGTAGTATTAGTGGTTGATTAGTAAAATTTTCCCATAATTATGGTATTTATATAAGTGTTTCTCCGAAGTGACATTTCTCTTTTATCCAAAAAGGACATCATCTACTGAGAATCAAAATGATAAAAAAGAACATAGCGATACAGTTTATGGTCTATAATTTTCCAATTTTGATGCATTTTTATGTTTGTCCTGTCCTAGGGTAGGTTATACCCGTACTGGGAATAGTAAGAAAGAAAAAAAAAATTCTTAATAACAATGCTATTGTATGTGTTGACTCTAAAGGAGATCACTTCCGAGCAATGTCACTTTTACTGTTCTTGTTTCACCGTCGCGTCGTATATTTTCTTTGTTTCACTCTACAAACAAGTGTTTTGTACTCTTGGTAAACTGACAAATCAAATGCTTTTTTCCGGAATATTCAAAGTCTTCACGTGCATTTAGAATCGAAACAATGCGTGTAGCGATTGAAAATAAGATTGATTGGTTTGCTTTTGTTTGATTGCAATCATCAATCTTTTACAGTGAACAAGTTCAAAAGACCAAATTAATTAGTACTGACTATCTAGTGTAAGCGTTGAAATAGGCAGCTGCCTATATAGGATAGTCCAGGGCTGTCTGTCGGGATAATCTGAAGCTCAAGTCCTTCCATTCCATATTTGAAATTAGTTTAAACTTAAAAGATCATACGCTTCTTCCACAGACTAGTTTACAGACAATATAGTTATCAACACCATTTTTCTATTGTTATGAATTTATGATTATTTTTTTTTATTTAATTTTCAAAATCAAAAAAATTATATTCGCTTTAAAAAAAAAAAATAATACGACACTATCGTACATACTAAAGCTGCCTCATATACATATTAAAAATGAACAGTACATATAAATTTATTTTACGATATATGAATGTGTTAATAAAAATAAAAAATATATAATATAATCTTTAAACTTTGATGTAAATATTTTAGTTTTATATTTTTTAACTTAAATTGATTTACTGAAAATTTGACGAGAATATCAAGTTAACATTAGTGTTTGACTAAAGGCTATACTCTCCGTTTGAATTTACATTTACATATATTTTTTTCCATTTCCATTGATTAGCACCGAGTGGTATAATGTTGCCTTTTGTCTTTGCTATTTGGTTAAATTGCTTGTTAAGAACTGTGAGATACTTTTTTTCAATTATGTATTTTATTATGATGAAGCAAGAAGATTTTATTTGCGCCTTAAAGTCTCTTTGCGGGAATCTATTGTTGATGAAAGGTTTGACTTTGGGGCACTCGTACTCGATGAGTTTCTTATTGAAGACATGTCATCCTTGGACTTGGCAGTGAAGGTTTGCCTTCTCGATCGAGTAGGAGGATCGGCTCTTTTATTGCGTGTGAGTGTGCTCGTTGAATATTGTGTGGATGTGTTTTTACGTGGAAGCGTTTGGAGTTTTTTATCCTGCAAAAAAAATGTCTTAAGGAGGAACGAACAATGAATCTTTAATATAGGCTTACCTTCTCATTTTGTTCCTGTGAATAGTTGATTTCGTAACCTTCACTCATATGTTTTGGCTTCCAAGGCGCCAGCATTGACACTGATCGGGATACGGATCTGGTCATTGGTTGTAGTTTGGTTTTGCGTAGATCTTCGCGGGATGCAGCCCGACGTTGTTGGGAGGTTGACTGGTATGGTTGAGGTATGGCACCGATTGTTGTTGCATGAAGATACACAATACTTCGTTGACTTTGCATACTCGACTCTCCCTCAGTACCAGAACTATCTGGAAGTCGTTCATGTTCCCTAAAAACAAAAAAAAATATTGGAGATAAAGAAGTCTCAACAAATACAGTAAACTAACCTTGCATGATATCGTCGCTCAGCACTTCTTAGAGGCTTTGGCAGAGCATTAACCTTTTGTTTATATGTATCAATACTACTGGGATGATCTGGAGATTTTTTAAGTGTTGATGAAGAATTAGTCTGATGACGTTCGTTTTTCTTCCGATCGTCATGTCGATGCGAATGATCCAATTTTTCTCTTGATACAGTTCGATTAACTGGAGTTAAAGGCTGCCTCCGGTAGTTATCCTCCGTTTCTGATCCACTTTCAGAAATGTCATCGAGATTTCGAGATCTAGAATAGTGTCGCCGCTTGCGGGAATCGATTTCATCGGTGCCATCTTCTTCGAGATTCTGGAGGGAACTGCTGCGCAGGCGACTAGATTCAGCTGATTGTGGTGTATGATTTATCCGATCTAGATGATAGGCACTTTGGGAGTACTTTTGGGTTCGATTAAGCGTGGACAGAGATGGCCTCGATCTGAATTGGTTAAAGAAATTTAAAACTTTATGTCTTATGCAAACTAAATTTTAAGTACACCAACCTTGGAGTTGTATTGACTCTTGATACAGTTGGAGGATTTGAGTCCAAATCAGTGTCACCAAAGAAACGAAAGTTTTTCGGAGGAATCGGTGGTGCTGGCGGCGGTGATCGATACGCTCTATGCTTAAGCGTCTGAGTTGATCCACTTTCAACACTCGCAGGGGGATCCAGCTAAAAAAAAATTTATAAATAAAAACAAAAAAGCAGAAAAATAAAAAAAGAACCTTTTCTTTTGATTTGCTTTTTGATCTTCTATCAATGGATTTGAACCATGAAGACTTTTCCGGCTTTACTTCTGTTGAGTTTTTCGAAGCTAAAGGAGAATTCTTTCTAGCTGACTCGGATGATGTTCGTTTAAGCAAAGGGCTTGCTTTTGGGGTTGATAGACGGCGACGCATAGAAATGTCTGTTGATATCTAAAATGATATTCAAGAATATTATGCAATGTTAGTAAAGTAAATTTAATAGATTAATACTAAAAACACTAAAATAAAAATTAATTTTTCTATGTTTTTGTTTATAGTTGAGTCAATACTACGCAAAAACATGTCGGTAGATTGATTTATGCCATCAAAATAGAGTAACATCGGAGTGTAAAGACACTCTTAATCTAAACCATGATTTTTTGCAAATATTGTAGATGTAAATGCAGTTCAAGATTACAAATTATTTGAACTTGATCATTCAACTAAATGGTCAAATTCACTTTTTCGCTAGGAAAAGGTGCTGATGGAATTCAAATTTTAAAAGTTGAGGAGTAGAACAAGCAATAATTACTTCAACAATTACAAATGAAATAAGGGGCACAAACACTTGCTCTCGTGGCAAACTATCTAAAGGCTTAGCAAAAACAATTCAAAACGTACAATTAAATTTTATTAAAAGTGCTAAATCATATCTAAAAAAGATTCAAACCAAAATAAAAGTAAATGTGAAAAAAAAATTCTTGAAATTATAAAAAGAAACGAAAAAATTTAATTTTTTTTAAGTAAGTATCCATGTTTTAAGAAATACATTTGTTAATTCTTAAAACCAAGTTTAATAAAAATCCGTGAATATGTGCTCAAAGTATTGAATTAGCAAAAAAAGTGTTATAAAAATTATTTAAAACTTAGTAAAAATATTTATGAAAAAAATTGGTACACCATCTTATTTTTAATAGTTAGGTCAATTTGAGCATTTTTCCATTGAGATCACATTAGTGGTTATTTAAAATACGTTCGGGTACATCACCCTATGGTAACTATACCTACAATGTTTGAAACAAATCGACCCAGCCGTTTAGGTTGTAAATATCCATATAGACAGACATACCAGACAGAATTGTCGGACCCACTTTTTTAGTCTTCTCTATCATCATCATGTCATGTTTGATTGTTATCTTAAAACTTTTTTTTTTGTACGAATGCATAACTTGTCTTTTGGTAGCTACATATATATGTATAATTGCAAGTAGACATATTCACTATTCAGCTTTAACCAGGTATCCGTTCGGAAGAAGTTCAGATCGGAAATGATTTCAGATCGGAACTCAAATTGCGATCGAGGTATGCCCTTCAGAACAATATAAAAGGCGTTTTTCTTATTTTAGCTCTGAGCAGCGTTATAAAAGATTTTGTCCATTGGTTTGGAATTTCTGCTGTCGTTTTTATTACGTTGAAGATGTCTTTTAACCACATATGAGGATGTTTCGATTCCAACCTTAAAGATTTCTGCTTAGATCTCATCACTAACTTTTGCTCTTTTCGTTCCCAAGTTCCATTACAGCTCTTCGATTTTCATCTTTTATAAATGTTAAAATTTCTTCAGATTCTCCGTTTAACCTCTGTTCTAAGCAACTATATCGTTGCATTTTGCTGATCGTTTAAATTTGCGTATAAGGTTCTGTGAAATTCTTCTTCTTCAACTTTCTTTATTTGTTTTCTGTTTCGAATTTGCTCGTTGTTTTTTGAAACACCTAGAACCCATTCTTTATTTAATTTTCATGTTTTGTTTCAACTTCTTTATAGATTTTGTGCTTTTCAAGATATTTTTAATATTTCTTTCATGAAATTCTTTTATTTCGTGTTTGCTTTTTATTTTCTTTGTCTCCTTTCTTAAGATTGGAGGTTCGTTTCTTTCAATCTGCGACATGTTTTCAATTCTTCTTAAAAATTCCCTTCTTTTTATCAGGTTTCGGGTAGCAGCTGATATTTTATTTTCGTTTTTACTGTCTTGACTTTTAAATACATGTTTACAAGATATTGTTTTATAGTTTTATCGAATTGATCGTATTTTTCTTGCAATGATCTACTTACACTCAATTCTTTCAAAATGCTGTGGTGAAGCTTTAATTCTTTGTTATAATTAACAATTTGTATTTGGCTGGGTTCTTTTTGCAGTACCTTGTGGATTTTCTTACTGAACCTTCTAGTGTTGTGGTTTATCAATATCTTATCTCTTACCATTCTATGATCTGAATCGTGGTCAAACTTATTCAGACCATTGACATCTTTGAACATTGATCTATTATTAGTGTTAATAAAATTTATTTGGTTCTTATGTTGTCGGTCTGGAGTGATCCAATTCCACATCCTGTTTTCTTTTTTCTTTAAGAGTTAGTTCGTTACTGTTATTTTATGCTTACCCATATGGTCGCGTTAAAGTCACCCATTACAACTAATAGTTCTGAATTCAGTTGGTTGACAGCTTAATCCAACGTTTTTTAGAACCTCTCTAGTGTTTCGATAGACTCGGAATTGTTTAGAGCATAATTAACTTGTATGATTGTTGCGTTGACCCTTCCGATTCGGATCCGTAATCCAATAATTCCCTCGGTATATCTTTTTATTTCTATTATGGATTTTTTCCAGCGCTCGTGAATTAAAAACCCTACTCCATATTGCCCTTTAGTCTGCCCAATATATGAGAATATATGTCCTTCCTGAGTTCCCATGATTCCTACTCCCAATCTTCGAACTTCTCATAGTCCAATAATATCCCATTTTATCTTTGCTTTTGCGTTTAGAAATTCGTTCATCCTCTCTTCTGATAGACTTCTGATAGAAGCGATTGGGCATTGTAGGTACATAAAAAAAGATACGTAGTGGCAAAACATAAGCCAAAAATTGGTTTAGTCCTATTTGCCCGTTGGTCCCTCTTACCCCCCTCTTCCTTAGATAATTAATAAACAATTAAAATATCCATACAAAAAATCTATAGCTCACTGCTTTGTATTTGTACTCAACCATCTTAATGAGCTTAGACCCAAGAGCTATCATGTGCGGATTCATTCCTCTAAATCCAAATTTATTTAACAAAAATTTAAAATGAATACACCTCGCAAACAGCAATAAATTGCTCTACATTTCACACCATTTCATGTCACGTTTTCAATTATTGTTTCATCCCTTCTTTTTTTATCATAGTCTGGTCATTTTTCGTTTTTAAAAGTTATGCAACTAAAAAAAACAACAAACGAATCAAAAGAAACTTAATCCGCATTATTGTCTGCCACTGCCACACTCCCATAAAAGTTTACCTCTTCGTCACTTTTTCGCAAGCTTGATCTTATTATAATAACGAAACCGTAAGCGACCTTCATAACCGCCATACAATTCTCAACAGGAGAGAGACATCAGCTCAGCAGACACTTACTTGAATGCACGTCGGTTGATCATTGCTTTGCAAACAACTCCTCAACGGATGGGTCTTTTCCGATATGAAGAAATCCGAAAACTTCTATCGAAATTCCAATTCAACTCTGTTAGGCTTGACTTGATAAGATTGCACAACAGCTGCTGGCTAGAAGTTTAAGACCTTTATTATGCCAAACCATAAAAAAACGAAGATGAGTTACTATAACTTCATCATTTTGTTGCAACCACAGTTCGTTGCTCATGCAATTTCTGTGCACGCGGTGGTCATTAATTCTTCAGATGAGACATTTGCGTATAGTCTCTGGGCCTTAAGCATAGAAAGAGCTTCAATGGAAGCTTTATTGTTCGGTGTAGGTAGGTATATGTTAGTGTACTTATATTTTTCGCCCGCACAATGACGAATTTGGAAGTTCTTAAGACGTGGGTTATTGTTGAGAATAATAGTTATACAAAAAAATAATAATATGAGGTGAGCTGGTTCTGAATGAGTGGGCTTGCCTATGAAAATACTTAAGCAGAATGCGGTTACGTCAGCTTGATGTACTTTTTTTTCTAACAGAAACAGATTCTTTGGTTCTATATTTGCTTATCCAAGAATTAAGTCGTCGTCGTTGTATGGCTATGCCCATTATTAGATTAGAAGTGACGAAGTTTGGTACACATCCGCAGGCATGATCTTCAGCAAAATAAAAAAAAGTTTTAAACATATTTTCGCCTTGTAGTATAGAAAACGTTGTTGTGGGTTGAATAAGTAGGTTTTCATTGAAACTTCGAAAGAATGTCGGTTATAGGAAGTATTCTAGTATCAGATGATTTAATATGCAAGATTCGATCATGAATGTATAATTATACTCTTAAATAATAATTGATTGGGAATAATGATTCAAATACACTGCAAGTCATAAGGATAGAAGCAGGCATATTTGAGAAGTAAAACTGATGTTATATGCAAATAATACAAAAAAAAAAAGAGTATGGAGGCATATAAAGTAGTGCATTCAAAACTAAATAGGGAACTTGTCAGTTTTTAGAAACCAGTATTCTAACCCTAAGTAAATGTTAGTTTAAATTTTTATGACGCCAGTAAAGCCATAATTACTGAAAACAAGGAAACATTTCCTTAAAACAAAGAAATGATTGACTTGTTTTAAGTAAATGTGGCTATGAATTCTGATGACACCAATGTTAAGCCATCTCAACTAACAATGCTGGTTCCTATTTCATGTTTGTTTGTGTTTTCATTTACCAGAGACATTCATTTTGTTTTATTTTTATTTTTGTTTATTAAAAATATTAAAATTACCTACATGTCTTGAAATCAAACTGGGTCTCTTCGCAATTATAGTCTAGGAATAAACAAATTATGGATAAAAGTACAGTTTTCGCACATTAATTGTGAAGATATGACAACAAAATATTTGTTGCGGAATAATATTTATTTTTCACAGACAATAGACGAAAATGAAAAAAAAAAGTTTTGTTTTCCTTTCAACCAGAACAGATTTGGAAAATAAAAATATGCTTAATTTATTTGCTTTAAAGTGATTCCGATTTGTTGCTGATTATTTCATATCAAAATTGGCCGGCGATCTAGAGTCTAGACTATTAATGCGAAAGGACCCGAGTTCGACTCCCAGCCATGGTAAGTATTTTTATAATTTATAAAGCATTAGTAATAATCATAGAAGAAAATAAATGTCTCAGCATATTTCAGGTGAACAAAAAAAAAAAAAGCCCCAGAGTAACAAAGAAATTTGTCCTCAAAACAAAGACTTAGCGTCTTTAAAATAAGTAATTTTTTTTTATTCGTGAAACAATCCGAAACCGGGAGGCTTGCTGAATTTTCCTTTACAAGCAACGATATATGTTCCTAGACGAGGTCATTAACGGTGCAGGGAACTAACTTCACACGGGAACTAACATCACCACTAGTGGGAACTAATTGAATTTCACTTTTTTTTGTGAAGTTATTTCCCACTTTGAGTGGGAAATAACTTAACTTTTTGGTGGGAAATTATTTCACTCTTTTGGGTAACGTTACACTTTTCATACAAAATGCACCCAAACTCGCACCCACCCCAAATCTTATAGTGGGGCAAAGAGGAGGGTTGCAGGGGCATCATGTCCCTCTTACCAATATCAACTGTTGGGGGCACCGGGAACTAAAGTCGCCCCATATTTTCAGCTTTATATATCACCTGTAATATAAAAATTGTAGATGAGAACTAACTTCACATAATCTTCAGATGAAAATAGTTCTCACCGTTAGTGGGAATTTACCTACTTCACCAAGAAAAGGGAAATTAGTTCCCTGCACCGTCATTAACAACTTCGGAAAAGAGGAAGAAGAAGTAGAAGAAGCACATGTCCATCATTTTGTTACATAATATTAAATTTATCAGTATCGTGAAAATAATCGTTGATAAATTTACAAAAGCATAAAACTGTCATAAGTATACACTAACACTTACATAGTTTGTTTAAAACGAAAAATTGAGTTTCTTTTTTAGGGAATCACCATGCATTGGTAAAACCCGTCTGGCACAATTTATTTTCTGAGAAATGATACACAAAATTAACTTTGTTTTTTAGATTCCTGGGAAATATTGATATTGATGCAAAACATTTCTCAGAATTTGAACCGATGTTTTTGTAAGAACCACACAAAACGATCCCAAGAAGTTTAAAAACATAATGTTAGATTTCTGGCTTATTGCCTGATTTATTTTATAATTTTAGTTTCTTATGAACCAAACAAAGTTCGTGCACCTCAAAGAAGCAATCAATTTTAACTCAAAGGTGATTATTATAAAGTACCATTAGAACAAACGTTACAAGAATACAAATTGGGACTAAAATTGGTCAATTTTTCTATTACTTCTTCTCATTGTTATTCCTAACAAGAAAAAAAAAAATAAACATTTTATGCTAACGGCATAGCAATAAGACTGGATAACTTTTTTTCTTTCTTCAAGACCGAAATTTCGCCCACAATGAGTCATAGGCAATTTTTATCTACTATATCTAACTCATTTTCAACAAACAAATCAAACGCAAATATTATTATCTTAAAGAATTATCATAAGAAAATGGCTTAAAGAAGAATGAAATTCCATCAATTGAGCATTTAAACAAGTCATTGACATTTTAAGCAGTGAGGGATTTATCTATTAGCGGAAGACAGACATCTTTTAAAATACGAAAACATATTTCCAGAGCCGTTTATTTTTCGATTTTATACCATCTAATCTAAATCCTTCCTTGCCTTATTTAATGACTTAAACTGTTATATGAAATTAATTTACCTTTGGCTCACGCAGATCATTTTGATGATTTGAACGATGTTCACGATACCGCGAACGCATCTCTTCCTCCTTGACCATATATTTGTCCTTAATGCCACTACCAGTGTGTATGGCAGATTCACTCTTTCCGTTAACCATGACACCCGTTTCGTGTTCTTTCTTTCGGTTGCCACTGAAAAGTAGTTTTACCTTATGGAAACCACCGACTTTCTTATTTTGCTTGAGGTTATCTTCTTTATAAGAATGACTAGTTGTAGCTGCTGGAGAAGGGTTTTCTTTTCCACTTCGCCGCAGAGTGGAGGATGAAGATTTTGGATATTTGTCCAAGCGAGGGTCAAAGTGCGAGCCATCGTCGATGCTGCGCTCACGGTAAACAAAGTCGTACTTCTTGCGTTGCGGATGTTGATCTTCCGTGTGACGACGTTCCTTTTTGATGAACAGTTCACAAGCTGTAACATCGTCTTTGAAAGTTCGCTTATGCCATCTGCAATTGAAGAAAGTAAAAGAAGTTGTAAATAAAGTTTTTAGAATAGAAAGTGATGTCAATACGTTTGTACTTTTATTTGTCCAGTAGTGGCTACTTTGAATCAAAACAAAACCGCTTTAATTTAGATACGAAAACGATTAAACTATGATTTTTACCAGCCTTTGAATTAAAATAAAACGGTTTTTATGATTTGAATAGATTTCAAACTTGAAACAAAGTTATTTCACCGACGAAATCATTTTAATTTAGAGTAGGAAATTTTTGTTTTTCATTCAAACAACCTTAGTTCAGAGTTGAAACAATTTAATTTCTAGGTCACTTTTGATCAAATTGTTTTTAAAGTAGCATTGTTTTAAATTCAAAGCAGTGCTCGAGATTTCGATTTGAGAGATTTCGTAACCAACCCGAGCTTTTGATGTTATTATTTTTGGGTTTTTCGAGGCCAAAAGGATGCCAGTCGATCTCAAGCCTAAACATACAAATGAGAGTCGGTATAACGTCATTAGGGCACTGGATTTTGAAAACTGAGGAATAATTCACGAATGCCACATAAAACTAACGATGAAAACCTAAGGCTAACTGACAGTATGTCAAAAAAAAAAAGATTGCATAAAATTGGTTATCAAGAGATCGATGGGTCGAGGAACTTAACTATATCTTACACTACAAAATATAACACTTACTTTGAACTCCTATCTCCGTTAAACGTTTCCTTCCGGAAGTCATTCTCAATGCCAGAGTCACCTTTGTCAAAACTTCTTTGTTGACGTTTGTCTCTCTTTAAACTGTTCTGCCAGTTCTCTGCTTCGGAAGAGTTAACTTGACTTATTGAGCTCACAAATTTATGATTATCCGGGGAAGATCGATAGACGTTTGTATTATTGGTTAGTTGCGGATCAAGGCTTCTTGGTTCGTAATCATTTACCATGACATTGTTTTCTATTCCTCTGCCGGGTGAATCAAACCGTTCTCTTCTTCGTGACTCTCTAACAATTGGCTTACCTTGATCGTCTAGCTTTGCTTCACGTTCATAGACTTCCTTAACACCTCCGGTTCCATCGTCGTAATATTTAGTGTGGACATAGCGTGAGCTATGATTCCTGTGGCCTTCGCTCTTTTTTGGAGCAATCATATCTAAATGGGAACGTTCTGGAGAATACTTATTCATGATCTCTTCTGATCGCAGTTTATGGTAGCGGCTGTAATCTTCTCTTTCTGGCGTCAAGTACTGACGATGGCTTGGTTCGAGAAATTCTTCACGCACTCTATTGCGATCAGGAGAAGCTCGATATTCTATTGAAACATTCTCTGGTGGTGCAAACCTTCTGGATCTAATCCGAGATTCGAGATTTGCCCGTCTTCGGCTTAACGTATTTATCTCGTCAAATTTTTTCGGTTGCATCAAATCCGGAGGGGTAACACTTCGCATGATGGGTACGATAGGAACTTCAAAGTGAGTTCTACTGCGATCGTAGTTTTGGTGATGAGCGTCTTCTTCAAAATACTTACGCGTTTCGACACCCAATCCCTCGTCATCGTCGCTTAAATTTCTAGGACTTAATTGCTGCCATGGAGAAGGGGAATTCTGAATTCGAATCATGGTTGGTCCTACTGGTGAAAAGGGTTCCCTTGCTGGACTACTGATAACCCGTGATGGTGTTCCTATCCTAATCGCACTTGATGTGTGATGACTAGATGGATGATCAAGGACATCCACTGAGTTGCGATTTGTTATACCGTTTTGACTTTGCCGTAGTGGAGTATTGAAAGCTGTCGGTCTCCTTAAAGGCTTTTCTTCTTCAGCTAATTGAGCGTATATTATGTTTTCGTTCGGTCGAGTATATGAAAATGCTGGACCAGATATCGTAGGCGGTGGCGAAAATCTTTCCATGGACAATCGCTTAACCATTCCATTTACAGTAAGTCCCTTTGTAAGAGTCGGTTTTCTAGCCGGTAACTGAGAGCAGTGCATATCCTCTAAGGCTTTTGTCTGGTCTTGCTGCAACGCTTGAATCGTTTCAGCTATCGGCTTCGATGGCACGAGATCTAAATCTTTGTGGTTTGTGTAACCTATATTTCCGCTTAACTTCGGTTCCGTATTATATTTGGACAAAAAATCTTTTAACTCTGTTGCATTTTTTTCGTGTGCAGTTATGGCTTCGGACTTACGACGTTCGCGATTAAAGAGTTCTTCAAAATATTCCTCTTTCTGAGTATTTTCGATAATCGGGCTTAATTGGGTGCTTTTTCCACTACCTGTGGCTAAATCTTCTTTCTCAAAGTTTCTCTTCTTCGAAACCTTTGGTTCTTTATATGAACCAACATCACTTTTACTCCGAACCAAGCTTCGACTACTACTCTCGGCAAGACGTGAACTTCCTTTTTTTTCTTGATTGATATTTGAATCACTCTTTCTGCTAAATATATTAAATATTGATGGTTTCTTTGATTTCTTGGAGGAAGCGTCACTAACACTTCTGCTTACTGGTCTTTCAACTGGTTTCTTCTTACGTGTTGGAAGGGAATGAAATTTATTGGGAATCGATCGTTTGTGGTTAGAATTTTTAATCTGTGAGGGAATATTTTTCCCACTTTCGGCTTTACACTTGATTTTTTCAGCTTGAGCTAGAATGAGGGCTGCTTCTTTACGAATGCCTTCTTCAGATAAATCTGCAGGTAATTCTCTTCGTAAATGTTGAGTACTTGGTGGCTGGAGGTTGGTTGTTTCGATTTTATAATTCGATTTTTCGTTGGGACGTGTTCCTGTAAAAAAAAAGTAATAATTTTAGATGAGAAATCTAAAATAAATTTAAGTATATAGATATATCTAAGTAAAAAGGTGGTTTAAGTAAAATCCATACTTTTAAGAAATCTAATGTAATGCATGCTATCTAAAAGTTATTTTAACACCACTCTAATCACATATGACCTGGTTATGTTAGAAGCGAACAACATTAACCCTTTTTATAAAAGGAATATTTCAAAAATGTCGATCTTAAATTTTAGAAAAGTTGTCTTGTGTAAACTACTGTATTTGCAATCAGATAATTTGCGTGCTCGAATCATCATAATGCATTAAGTGGGTAGCATCATGGTCATGACGAGAAACCAAAGGCTAGTGAATTAAGCCCTGAACCGATTCCTTTTTCAGTGTTGCTAGTTCTACAGGATTGGGGGAACCACTGCCTTTTTTACCTTAAATTCCTTTGTATGCATTTTTTACTTTTTTTTATTTTATTTGTATTAAATGCAACATAATGGATCAAATAAATAAAATGAAACCAATATTGAGTTGTCCTCAAATCCGCAATTGACGACGTAGATGTTTTTTATGCAAATCCTGCAGGCCCCACAATCAGAGCCTTAAATGAAGCGTAGAAGTCGGAGAATTGTGGCCCCTTTCGATATCACAACATGGTCAGAAAAAAAGCAAATAATTAATAAGAAGCTTATAAGCTCTGCTTTTATGAAAGAACCCACTCTTCCCATAATAATCCGTTAGCTCTATTAAACTGTTTTTGTTCACTTTCTCGCGCAAATTATTATGCGTCAATGTTATTCAGATTAAAAAAGTAATAAATGGTGATCTGAACGCTTAAGTCCGTATGGAAAAGAAAAAGTTAGCAATATTGCAAACGAAGCTTTGCTTTGACTTTTTTATGTTTTTAAAATCCGAACCCTGATGGTGATAATAGTCAATTACATGCTTGAACCCACTTTGAACCATCATCGGTAAGCTTAAGACTTGAACTAAAAATGAACCACAATTGCACAACTGGCCCTTAAAAACAAATCCGCAGAAGCGGATAGAAATAGAAACCCAATAGCATCCTCACCGAATGAAACTCTATAGGTGTGAAACTAGCCTAAGAGTTATTGTCAAATGTATAACTTGCTAATGACAGTTCGCACTGAATACTCCACAAATGTAAAAATTGGATTAGTTAAAATCTGTCAAACTACGAACTGACAAATTTATTACTTGCTGATTATAGGTCACCCTCGCACTAAAAATTTACTCTCAAATTCCAAAATTCGATTCGTACAAATCTGTCAAAGTGATAAAGAGAAAAGCAAAAGACGAAAATGACAAATGTTATGTCGAACTTAAGTGCCATAAATATTGAATATTTCACAATGTCAAACATTAAGTCTGTATAAAACATATACCTAAACCATCCAAAAACCTTTGATTTTCCTTGAAAATATGAGATAATTTATTTCAATATTTCAGTATATTTGTGGGCAATCAAACATAAAACAAAAAATTTACGAACATATCCATGAGAGTATCATTCGTATCAACATCTAAGAATGTAACAAACAAAATATTTGTTCAATTTTCGAATGAAAGTCGAAAATTTATCTGCAATCGAGATTTCACTTCCCCTTTTATCAGCAATGATCTGCAGTGGGATGTTTGTATGGAAAATCCTACTTCACTACAGATGCCGTTAAAAAAAAAAAAAACAAAAAAGTACACACAAGGTTCTAATCAATAAATTTTAAATTAAGTGCAGAATCCCCCAAAATATTTTCTTTTTCGAAATGACGCTGCTTCTCTTAATACCTACTTAAAAACGTTCTCACTGCTTAATATTATTTCAATTGCTGTGCTCTAACCAAAAAGTTGGCATGAGCTTAAAGTGTTCGTCAGATGCATCTTCCGGCTTTAATATTTGTTTAATAAAAAAAAAGTGTGTATATATGTATGTAGGTCTGAAAATAAATAGGGAACCCGTTGCTATCTGAGCTTTAAAAAGCAAGTGATCGATCAAGTCAAAGTCAGTTATAATCAGTGAGTCAGTTTATACTATGTTTGTTTAATTTCTTTAAAACACAATGCTCAATTAGTTTTCTTTAAAGCTTTTCTAGCTTGTAAGCCAATTATCAAGGTTCTTCCAAATGTGTAAGTCGCTCAAATTACCTGACTCTTTTTAAAGCGATCTACAAAGTCAATTATAGAACTCATTAAAAATGCACCCAGGGTCGCTTCGAAAAATCGACTTCCTGATTTCGTTGTGGTAAATTAACTACAAAAAAATACATACATTCATGAGCTGCATAAATTGCTTCAACTATTACACCTGAAGCTAAATAATAAAATATACAAGTAAAAAGCAGCCACTTGATTTGAAGAACTTATATGTATGTTCATTGTCCATTGCTATAGCCGTATGACCTTGAGTCCACTTCCACTGTCCGTAAGTCAATCGACCACCTACTGATGCTGACAGGTCATGAAACATTTACTTTTAAAAACATAAGATACCTATTATAGAAATATTATTATCAGAAAATCTCGTGGCACTGCCTCGATGGCGCGGTGTCGGTGGTTACAAGTTCGCGAAATGTTGAGGTGGCTAGGCTGGCATTCGCATTCTGGTAAAACATCAGACCTCTTTGAGTCTAGATATTTGTGCATATTATTAGTGCTTACTTTATTTGCAAGGTCATGTCTGTCATGAATATCTCCATACTATGGTTGGCTTAAAAACTAGAGTGGTGTGGACAATTTAAATCATCGAACGGAATGTTATAAGTTGGTAAATGTTGATAGATGTTTATTTTTGGTGCACGTTTTAAATTTGAAAATAAAGAAATAGATCACGATATTTTTTGTTTACGCAGATACAGTTAAGGTGCGACAATGGTCTATTGTTGGATTTATACAAATTTAGTTTAGGTATAGCTATTAATTACTAGGGAATGGTTTATTTATTAAATGCTACATTTTTAAGAATGTTTTGCAATACAATACGGTAGTAAGGCAGATACCATATTATTCCTCATATTGAAAAATCTGAATTCAGCTCAAACTCTGGATAGAGTCCAAAATACAAGGTTTAAAAAAAATCGGATCTGCCGTCTTAGCCTGCAGATGCTATATCATATGAGTATCTATTGACAGCCAGACAAAAATCTGTTTTTTCCACGAATTCAAACATATTTCTATTTCTTAGAGGGCAAAGTATTATAAAAATATATTATTATACTGTAGATGCTAAAATTGACTTATAACTTAACGCCAAATTTGTGACTCCTTCGTAAGATTAAGTTCCCTGAACAAAAATTAAGGTGAGAGTCCACCGGAGAAAAGTCACAAGTGGAAACTTTCCGGAGAGTAGCTCACGAATTGGGTAGTGAATAAAGTTTTCCCCTAAAAAAGCTTCGTTCAATTTTTCCTAATTTAAAACACTCCAAAAAGGAGAAAACACCAACATGGCAAACGGATTTTTTTCTTGTCCGTGGTACAATGGGTAGCGATTCGGAGAAGAAAATATATGAGGGAACCCTCAAACTCTGAGGGAACACACCAATTTTCAAGTAAAGTGTTTTCTTCAAAAGTTTCGTCAAATCTTTTTGTTTTTGCATCAAACGGAGTGTTTGCTATAAAAAGGAGAGTGAACTTGCGCACTCAGTTTTTATTTACACTTAAAAATTGGTACAAGTTTCGGTTTCGTTTACTATCGAATGGCGTACTTAATTTTTTCATAGCTCTTCTAAAAAAAATTATATTAATTAAACAATTTTTTTTTTTTTGAGAATTTAGTCTTTTAAAAAAACAATTGATGAATTTTTTTTAATTTAGTAATATATTCTATTATTTAAATATTACTGGCATACCACGATTTTCTGGGAAAACTCTGGTTTGTTCTAAGTTATTTTTCAAAGTTATTTTTTTTAATTATTGCGTTTTAAATTTATTAAAAGAATTTAAAAATTTATTTCATATACAAAAATTAAAAAAAACTACATCATGCAAGAGAAGAACGCGATACTCATTTATGCCCTTTTACTGTTAAGTCCTAGTTTGTGCGAAACTTGCTCTTGTGTTGTGGCAGGTAAGCCATGTGCCTTTTATTTTTTCTGAATTCTAGATCTAAATTCATCCAAAAATTGACGTTTTATTGTTTTGTTTTTGTGTCTTTTATTATTATTGTGTGTGTTCAGTTTTGTTTGGTGTGAATAAAATGGCTATGTACTACAAAATATTTTTATGTTTGTTTTTGAATATAGAAATAAACAAAATATACATTTTCTGGAATTAAACTTTTTTTAAGGAAAAAATGTACCTACATCAAAAAGTTCTTAAGTAGAACTTAAATCTTTATGATCTACTTTTTCTTCTCTTTAAATTAAGATCAACCTAAGCAGATTTATGATAAACTTTGAAGTTCGTGCAAACCGTTAAGTGAAACTTAAAAATTTAAGTTGCATTTAAGGCCTTTCGTCGAGTATGAGAAAACGAATCTTAGTCTACATCTTAAGAAGGAACTTTTCGTTTTTTTCGATTTTTGACAAAGTTGCAACGTCACAAGCTTGGATTATTTATTTTTGGCCCATCATAAACAAGTCTGCAAACAAATTCAAAACTACCGAATTTGAGGCGTGCACTGATGTATACATTAACTGGACTACAACTCTTAAAAAAATATTAAAAAAGTATTTAGTAATGTTTTTTTGTGAAGCAAAACAGCAATTAGAAAGGAAGTTATTTTTTGTTGAATATATTTTGTTCACTTATGAAAGAATTCACTGTACAGGTTATGGGATTGCTTATGTTTCTAATAAATATACATAACAGAGCCAATTATGAAACTTCGTTAACCTTATTTTTTTTTAAACTTCTATTTTAACTACCCTTTACATATAAAAGTAGTTTGGGTATCTATATGTATGAAATATGAATTTTACTTACATCATCATTTAAATGTTATATACATTCATTCTATTCGCAATTTTAATCTCATTAAATAAACATATTTAATATGTATCTTCAACCAAATAATTATATCAAACAAGATTAATCATCATTATTATTATTTATTCATTTCAACTTAACTATTGAATGTATGTAGTTACTTGTCAGACAGAACAAACTTCCAATTAAATCACCATTAATGGATAAGCAAACCCAAAGACAAGACAAAATGTTATTACTAATAATTTGTTTTCATTTTTATATCGAGTTCAATGGCAAAGATACAACATTCATCAACAAAAAAAAATTAAGTATCTAATTTAAATTACGACCCTAAAAACACGAATTTATAGGACCATGCGTTGTCGTAGTAGACTTCTTGTCTTTCACATTAAATTCCCCGCACGGCACGTGAGGAACGCACATAATTATTACGTCAAGCAAAACTAAACAAATAAGTCAAAGCACATTAGGACTCACAATAAAAAAAAAGTTAAATATTTTAACTAAGTTTAGCCGCCGAACAGACAGAAACACAATCTCCGGCTCCACAGTTGGAACCGCATTGAACTTTTCAGTCAAGTTAACTCCTCATGCAACCTCCCGCGAAATTAAAAAAAGTCGCACAAAAAGTCACATTAGAAAGATACAAAAGTACATATATTATGATTATGACTGGAAATACGAATACCAGAAAATGGAAAACACATACAGCACGCATTAACACAATCTCTAAAGAAAATAATTTAAGAACACCTCCGCTTTTGCATATTCGTCGTTAGTATGAATGTAGATGTAAACAAAAATTATAAAAAAAACTTTGAAAGATATAAATGACCATTTAAACAAATTTTTATTATACACAGACACACCAGGGCAACACCTGAGTCTCACCCTGTTAATTTATAGTCTGCCAAAGGGGACGGAACGAAGAGAAGGTGGCTTGTTAACTCGGATATGAAAACAATTTGTCAATAAAACATACCAAAACACTATGGTCAGTGTCGACAATATTAATATATAACTATCGTATTCGTATACCTGCGATATCCCAGTCAAATAAGGATTCAAATTGAATTTTCGGAGAGGCATTTGTTTTCACATCCTAAACGTTGTCCAATAAGTTGTTTGTAAGGGTTGAAGGTCACCGAAACAAATTTTCGCACCGCACACACACTGACTAGGTTGCACGATCTTGCTCTTGTAGCTGATCTGCCTCGGCGTATAACATTGTAGTCCAGTCATTTGGGCCCAAAAAAAGGGGTAGAGGTGGAAAGTTTTGGAGGAGTTTTAATTAAAAGCTATTTTTATGGATTTTGGGGTGCTCTTTCCGAATTTTCACTTTGCCACCTCGTAACTCCGCCGCTTGAGCCGCCATCTTGAAAAAATGGTGGACAAAATCAGTTTTTTTTGCAATATCTCCTCTTCTATTTATTTGAGGTTAAAAAAGTTTAGTCGTGCAAGCGCCGCAAAGTATACTCCAATACTAACACAAGCAAAAAGAACTAATTTTCAAACGAGTTGGGTGCAAAATCCCCAGTAACAAGATCCCGAATTACAAAATACCGAATTAAAAAATCCCGAATAACAAAATCCCGAAATACGAAATTCCGAATTACAAAATCCCGAATTATAAAATCACAAATTAAAAAATTCCGAATTACTTAGTACTTTATTATTGGTTTAGAAAGTCAATTGATCTATGTATTTTCATATAAAAAATGTTGTTAGAAACTGTACGTATTTTAATTTTTTTAAGAAGAAAATACGTATTTTTTCTCGCATATCCTTGATCCTTTTACTATATTTTTTATAATAAATCATGCTCCGCATAAAGAAAGTTCCAGTTGTTGTTAGGCGTGTCAATAGTCTTCTTCAATTACAGTACCTGGGTTGCCCGCTTGGCAGATGTTCAAGGGATTTTAACTCCCTTTCTGTAGTCAGTCCGGCTAACGCAACTTCATTGCTCCTCTTATGGTATGTCATATCTCTTGAGGAGTTGAGCTTTAACATTTTTAAAAAATGGGGATGTGAGTCGTGCGTTGCTGAGCGTCTCGAGCATTTAAACGACTTAAAGGCCTCACACACGATCGGATATGTTGAGCGGTCATATTCAAAGATGGGATTGGGGACTGGCTCCACCAGCATGTTGGACCGTGTTTGGGTGCTGCGCTCTTAGGTGTTAGTTTCGTTTTCAAGACTCCCATTAAACGGATTTGGATATAATTCAGAAGATTGATGGTACATTGGATTAACAGAGATGTTACTTTTTATTCCTATTCTTGTGGGATAAAAAATCCGGAAGTTAAAATTACTTGAACCCACGAAGCGATCCACTCAAGTACTATATTTAATAAGGAAATTATTGAAAAAGGTGCCTGCCAAATGACTGGGCATAAATACATACAGAGTATTTCCAGGAGCGGAAGAGAACTAATACGTACTTTAGACAGACTTATATTTTATCCCGGAAAATGCACGATTTCTTTGGGATAGGCTTTAATGTGAAATGTTTAATGACTGGGATATTTGTTTGTTCGGCTTTTACACCTCAATGACACATTAAAACAAAACAGTGGGGTATTTTTTATCCCGGAAGAGACTATAATGTAAAAAAAAAATATTTACTTGGATTTATTCCGACGCGCCGTAGCAACGCACGGGTACCAGCTAGTAAGTAATTTAATAAATTAAAATTATTGTAGTTCCATAGTTTGCAACAAGAGCAAGTTCGTGCACTCAGTCCTGTGATTTATTTTTCTTGTGGATTCTGTCTAACGGGAAAACCACAAAAATAAAAAACAAAAAAACTCCAAATACTTCTGAAAAAGTTTATCACGAAATTGATTGATGGTACGATAAAAAGTGTTAATAGAATTCATATCAAATGTATTGCCAATTTACAACTATTTACCCTATTATTAAATGTGTCCGAAAAAATGTCTTTATTAAACAGGAATATAAAGTATAAGTCAGTAGGGGTACCTCCAGTTATATTACAGACTAGTGCGAAATTAAAAAAAAAAAAGAAATAACTCGAATTATGATCGAAATAAATCTCATGGGAGTTGCTTGTTATTTATTCGATATGCACTCGTCTAAGGAGCTGAGTGCTATTTTGGAACATTTACCTCGAATTTTATTAGCTACCATTCCCTCGTCTAAACTTGGATTGTCACAAAGTGGGCGAATGATTAAAGAAACGCAAGGTAGCACGAATAATGATTGACTCAGAGTGTATTTTAAACTGATTTCGTTATTGCAACCAGCCTGGCTTAGTTTTGAGGATGATGTCAGGCGATGAGCCATAATCAGGTATACAAAATATATACACGTGTGTGGGTTTTCGAACTTCTTTTATGTTTATGCCTTGATTTGGAAATTTTATTTTATATACATATATTGGTATAAATAAAATAATCACGATAGTATTTTTGTGAATATTTTTTGTGAAATCATTATATTTTTAAAATAAAGTTAAGAGATCGAATATATTTTACTTAGGTAAACCAAATATGAAAATACAGCTGGCGATGAAAGGTAGCATTTTTTTTTTTCAAATGCCGTTCTGTGTTATCAAAAGACTAAAAAACTATTACATACCATACCAGACGCGTTTTTTTTTTATATGACAAAATAAAGATTATAGATTAAATTGGTTTCCCTAAAGGCTGCCCTACCTTACAAGATTTACCAAAAAAGCTTAAATATTTGCTTGTTTTATAATTAAGTGGTTTTCTTTTTAAAAGTCGACTTTTTTCAAAAACTTAATGCCGTTGAATATTTCATATAAAATTTCCCATGCTAGGTATCATTTAAAAATTAAAACACATCACTCTGAACTCTGTTAGTTTTAGTTTTCACACAATTAAATCAAAACAAACCAAAAAGATTGATTTTTTTACTTTGTATAGCTTGAAAAAATAAGCATTGCAACTATATATGTATGCAAATAACAAAACAGCAACATTTGTTTTCAATCAAATCAGCTATGCAACCTTTTATAAATATTTTTTTTATTAAATGTTCCCCAGCGATTTTTGTTGGAGAACTTTAGAAAATCATAATCGAGTTATCCGTTCCGATACACAAATCGAGAAATTTCCTATAGAATTAAACCCAGACTATTGATGAGCGATGCAAAGTGTTGAGCTACACGGCAAATATTTTCGAAAAAATATTTTATTTCAAAGGAGTGCGTTTATATTCTTTATTTATACTTTTCCGACGGGGATACCTCGATAGCAGTTGGAGTTCCGATCGGAAATTATTTCCGACCTGAAATTATTCCGAACGGATACCTCGATAGAGCTGAAGATTTTTATCGCACATCAATAGTCTGCGTTTAATTATATCGGAAGTTTCTCTGAAATGTGTATCGAAACGAATACCTCGATTGAAAATTCTCCGATTTCGTAAGAATCTGACAAAATTTTCTTCCTTTCTAACGGATGCTCGATAGGGCTGAGTAAGTTTATTGATTCCTTAAATATTATGCCATCTGGGAACGATGTCAATTGTAATGTCAGTGTCATCTTACTTCTAGAAGAAAACATGGTGACAGCAGAAATACTTAGAAACAAAAATTGCTAATAATGTTGTTGACGAACATATAACTAAGTTTGATGAACAAGAAGATCAATTCGATTTGCTTAGCTGGTCTATAGCTTCATTATTATAATGTTATACTTTTTTAATTTATTCTTAATACCAGTTTTATGTTAAACGCTGTCTTATGGTATCTGTCCGATATTGCAAATGATGTATACACAGTATACTATATATACACAGAAATATATTAGTCAACTTGTGAAAACACATTATTGGCAGATTTAAAATAAGCATAATAAATAATATAAAAGATAAAATTAATCCTGATCTTAAGTTAGAAAAGGAAGTACATATGTCTATATAAATTAAATTAATGAATGATTTTAGTCATATAAATAACTAAATTTGAAAAACTGGTTGTTTATTTCGGCCTTTTAATCTCCTTCTATATAATGTGGGTGAGGTTTCTCACCTCTGTTGATAAAATTCCAATAAAATCATTTTCTATACAACATGGAGTGGGTAATCGATTATAATATTATGGGATCTTTGTAAATTCTTTTATTAGCTATATTATAATGTCAATTAGGTAAAGCAGACTAATATATTCAAGAAAATTGGAATTCTTAAGAAGTGTAAAATAAATTTAAAACCCGTAGGTTATCTTAGAACCTCAATAATAAATTTAGTTGGTGACAAAAACTTGTTTTTTATGCCTAGAAGGTTTTTTATTGCTTTAAAAATTTAACGACATAAAAATACAAGCCGACAATATGGAAAATAATCATATGGAATTTCACCGAAAAGGCAAAAATGCAAAACCTCTATTTAAATAAAAAAAATAAACACTCTATTTTTTTGTTTAATTTCTTTTTTTTTCTTCCTCTTTTCCAATGATGTTATGATATCTCGAATAGAATCTGATACACAACAGTTGGGTTCGTTGAGCCCTGGGATCGCCCTGAAGTCGCCCCAAAGCGTTTTTGAAAAACCTCAACTCGCCCATGGGTAACACATTTTTTGAGACCTGGGGTCGCCCTCAACTCGCCCTGAAGTAGATCTGGGTATTTCGCTGGGGCGAGTTGAGGGAAACAAATTGACATGTGTGTTGTCAAACATATGTTTACAACTGAATATTTTATTTTGCTTTTGCAATGCAAAGAAAAGAAATTATAGATTTATTTGAAAGAAAATAAATAGAAAACATACAAATTAAACAAAATGTAACTGTTTTATGTTTTCGAATGTAGCAAAAGCAACAAATTTCAAGTTTTAATTTTACAGCTCTTGGGGCCTACCTTGCTTTGGACAAAAAAAAAATTCCATGCTAAAACTAATTACTTTTAATAAAAGAAATACATTCCCAAATTATATATAAAAGAAGACGTATTTTTTCTTTTAAATGACTGCAACAAAAATATTATGAAATTATTACTAATAAACGTAAAAATGTAGAAAGGCTAAGAACATAGCAGTTGCTAAGAGCATAGTAGTTACAGTTTCATGCCATATCTTTTTGTAAAGTCAGATGTATCTTCTTTTTCTTGTTTTTTTCAAAATTGTTCGTCATTAAGAACTATTTTTTATTCCGTAACTCAAAGTTCGAAAACGAGTGTGTTATTTTGTCATTGATCATCTGTCATCAGAGTCATCCTCATTACTAATCACCTGAGACGATTCAGCTTAAGGTCGAATTGTAATATCTACATATAAACAAAGTCTTATTTGTAAATAAAGTGTGCTTTCGGGATTATCCATTATTTACCAGACACCATTCTGGTTAACTTCAAAATAGTTTATTAGGATAAATGCAAATAAATATTAAAGAAAATAAAAAGAAATGGCTTTATTTTTAAATCTTGAGATTCGCTTCATGTTTTGCGCTCGGGTTGGTTCTTATCATTGCAGCACATTGTGTTACACGACATTTTTCGTTCTGTTATCAGGCGCGTTCAATT
This sequence comes from Baccha elongata, assembly GCA_951217065.1. Taxonomy (NCBI): domain Eukaryota; kingdom Metazoa; phylum Arthropoda; class Insecta; order Diptera; family Syrphidae; genus Baccha; species Baccha elongata. The sequence goes on along the minus strand of OX578272.1, from coordinate 193,801,454 downwards.
GACCGTGAAAAAACATGCATTTTCTTAATTCAAACTACAAACATTCAATAATGGACTTTGTGAATTTGTCATGGCAAATGCAAGACGAATCCGAAATTGAAAAGCATATTTGTTGGGATTATTGAAATCCTCAGTATGAGTACTTCCTCACATTTGAATTTTTCTTTGAGTACATTGTCGCGTGAATCACATCATTTTCACATCAATTTTCTTATCACCAAACGTGTTCCATTTCATAGCTTTGGTTGGTTAAGATTTCGAAGCATGATGACTACAGATCCAACCTGCAGTTGTATATTGTGCTGATGTGGTATTCCAGGAACATCCAGAACTTCTCTTTTGGATAACTGGTGGTTTCGTCTTCATTGGTTACACAATCAATAGATTTAAATGAATGCAGAAGACTAATAATTTCTTTCTGAATTATGAAGTTTATGTCATCTACTTTCTACTTACATCTTTGTTCATAGCCGCCAAGACTGTTCGATCACTCAACCATTTGTTATTTTTGTGGACATTAATGTTGTTCGGAAATACTTTGATGAGCTCATCTTTCGATGAGACTAAATTGCAAAACTTCTGAGGAAATGAAATCAATCCGCTCGGTTCGTTGACAGAAATACGGCCATTACAGGTTATAGTCAGCAATTGCTTAGAAAAATCTTCAGCAGATAGATAATTTATATTCACGTTAAAGTTCCAATTCTCTGTTAAAGCTCTCTTTCACTCCACGATCTGGCATAAAAATGCAATTTCTTATCATCTGATTTCAATCGAACTTATCTCAAGACCCGTTACTGTAATGTATCGCCCAACTCGCAAAAGTTTCATTACAATCGGATGATGGGACAGGAATGCAGATAAATGCATTATCTTACCATCTGATTTCCTGATATTTTAAAAGCTATTCTGTTATTCGGGGCCGAGACAAATCCAACAAATAAGAGATCAAGAAAATCGGTTCAGCCGTTCTTGAGTTATAAATGGTGTAACTACACAACTTTGTTTTATTTATGTATATATATATATATATATATATATAATGGGGCATACTCATAGATGATGTTTAAGTTGTGTTTCAGAAAAACTCGAGTGTATCCTATTTAAATTACATTGTTTAAACACAGTCTAAGAAAAACTCGAGTTTAAAAACAACTATGAATATGCCCCAATAAATATAGATAGAAATTAATTTCATTCTGCTTGAAAACAGTTCCTATTCCCTGTAGCTGTATTTTGAGGGACTAGCATTCTGGTTAAACCAGCAGTAAGTAGCTAAGCTTCTTTGTGAATCATCCTAGTGTTGTATCGATGGCAAAATCCTTCAGTCTCCTTGACCTGGGAGCCTGCATTGAGTAAGTCTTCTTTTTCTTTCGCATACCATTTGTTTTTTCTCCTCACTTTCCTATAGTTTGTCCTCTATAAATTGGCAGTACAGGCCTTATGGGGAAGCTTTTTCAAAATCAGTAGCGCGCCTTATTTGTGGACCATACTGAATTGAAAGAAACCCCATTTAAAAAATGTTTACCCGCCAATGATTTTTCGATCGCATCCGACATAAATCCCACAACGACCTGCCTAGCGTACAGTTGAATACGCACTGATTGGCTAATGCATTTCAACCCTCTTTTAACATCCATTCGAAATTCGAACAGAGATACCTTTGTCAATTTGGTAACTCGTTTCGTATTTTTTTATATTGAGTTTCTGTTGAGGAACTTTTGATTTTAGAGCTTAAAAAATACCTTTTATTGATGAAATGATAATGGGATATTGAGATGAACATATTACTAGTACAAAAGTGTTATCGTGCAGTGTTTTTGTTGATCATGTTTGTGTTTTTTATGTGGGGAAAATCTTAAAATGCAGTTACAAAAATGTAGGTAAGCTGTTGTCTTTAAAGAATTTATTTGCGTAGATTCTCGTGCCGGTCGGTCGGTTGATATTTCGTGTATATTTTTTCTTATTTGCGTAGATTTTTAAAGCGCGCGGGCGGTCGGTATTGATGTTTCGTGTACCTATTTTTGTGATTAGTGTTTTGAAATTAACGTGAAGTGAAGTGTTGTAAATATTACTTTTTTTAAAAACTTAAATTTTTTGAGAAGTTTGCTACTGTTGTGCTCCTTCATCTAGTTTATAATGGATTCAAAAACATCGAAAGACTTAAGCGCCGAAAAAAAAAAAGAAATTGTAGAAGCGACAAAAAAGATTTACAAGAACCTGCAAAATAAAACGGAAACTATGAAGCAAGTAGCAGGCATTTTTTCGGTGTCTATATGCGAACAGTCTTCAGACTTCTCAGCGAAAATGATACCAAAGGCCACAACTCACCACCAAAAAATCTTTCGAGGATGATATGGTAAAGGCAGAGTTGTTGAGCATCGTAAAGCGTCATAAAACCCAGTACGAAACCTACGTCGTTGACGATATTGCCCAAGCTGCAGGACACAAAGTGCTTCGCTTGCCTCCATATCACTGTGAGCTAAATCCATTAGAATTGGTCTGGGCTCAAGTGAAAGGATTCGTGGCAAGCCAGAACAAGTCCTTTAAGATGGCTGAAATCAAAGAGCTCTTTAAAACTGCGATAAGGAACGTTGACGCTGAGAAATGGCACCGGTGTGTCCAACACGTCGAGCAGGTAATTGAGCCGAAAATGTGGGAAATGGACGTTTTTTCAGAAAACGCTGTAGAATGCCTTATAATAAATCTAGATGAAGAGAGCAGCAACAGCAGCAGTAACTTCTCGAGTGATTAAAATACCTTTACTTATATATAAATGTACATATTTTTATTTAATAGATGAATTTATATTTATTTTTGTTATGCTTGTTTATTTATTTTGCTTGTTATATTAATCTTTATGAATAATAATATAATAATAATATATAAAATAATTTTAATTAAAAAAGAAGAAAGGTAACCCTACATCATATTTTTTCAGTTTTTTCCAATTCAAAATGCTTACTACGGCAACCCTGTTAGAGCTTTTGAAAGAAGATAACCTTATGGAAAGCAAAGAAGTGCGAATGAGAGACAAACATCCCTATCTTCCCTGTACTGCGAATTTTTAGTGGACAGACTATAGCTCGATACTCTTCTCATTTTACATGTGTGTTTTCTCCTAGGCTTATGAGGCGTCATATACTCATTCATATACATATTACGCGTTTGTTCTCTTTGGTGATTGGTAACGTACGTTGGTATTGGCTATTTCTTTGATGATATCGCTAATTAGGACCAATCCTTGTTGGTGCATATGGTATTAGGTGCTCAGTGGAGAGCTTCTCGCTCAGATACTGCCCGGAGTTTTTTTGGTAATTTTAAGTGTTATTAGACCCAGTTTTTTAGATGATTTAAAGGTTATATTAACCTTGATGATGATGGATACATTTGTAAGGAACAAGCAATTTTTCGGGAATTTTGAAATCCGATGAAATTTTCGAACGCAGAAAAGCCTCAGGTATTGCGTATCAGTATGGAATGATTACCTTTCTGTTCGATAGCTTATTCCAGGAAAATTGCCAGAATATAGTTATATCCTTACAATAGGATATAGAAACGAAAAGTAGTTTTTATAAAAAACATATCCAAAAAGATTTCACCGGAAATTCGAAAAGGCGGCAAGGGGTTCTCTGCAAAAAAATGTGCAGAGACAAGAGAATTATCTAGACACGAGGCTGGCCCTTCACTTACAGACTCTTACATACCTAACACGCAAATTTTAACAAATCGAAAGATCCGGAATCACTGGCTTATTTTATTTTGTATTGGAAGCCGCCGCCGCCGCCCGCTGGCCGTACGGAATTAGCGAGTTTACAGAGAATTCGTTTAGTTTCCCTTTCTGTATATGTACGTAAAGAGCGTTTCACAGCGCAGTTTACGAACGTATAATTTGGCAGTTGGCTGAATATCATGTAAAGGTTTTAAAAATAGCCAAATTAAATATTATTAAGGGCTTGTTTCACAGTCTCTGAGTTATTTTCAAGTTAACTACTCAGCAATTAAATTGGTTGTTTTCTGTGTATTGTTTTCTTGTTTTCTGTCAAAAAAAAGTTCTCAATAGCTTAATTGAAACTTACTTAGATATTGTGAAACAAGCCCTAAGTGGAGTATTATAATGAATGAAATTCAAAATAAATAAAATAAAATTCCCAGTGACTTTTCTCTGTAAATTTTATAAAGCAGACGGTAATTATCGACAAATATTTCGTAGGTACTAGAGAAGGTTTGATGTCATGTAGCTGGTGAACCCACCATCAAACCAGGTCGACACCCAAAACTAGGAGTAAAGGCCACAAAACCTTTATCATGTAAAATGTAACAGTAGGTACTAATGAAATTTGACGTACAGAATTATGTTATGACATTAGAAATAACCCATTAGTAATTAAAAATTTGTTAGAAGACACTTCATCAAATTATCTTCAAAACTGCAAGTTGAAAACAAATAATGTTATTTAGCGCCCCACTATCGAAATAATGGGCCTTACTGATAATCAAATTTAGTAACAGCTTAAATAAAATCTCCAAACTTACAAAATTTGCACCGAAGTTTTCGTAAAGTTTGGAGATTTTTATTTAAGCTGTTACTAAATTTGATAATTAGTAGGGCCCAATATGTAACAAACTATACATATAGTTGTAATCATGAAGACAACGCAAAATGTTTCCGGTATTAAAACTTAATAACTTGCTGCAATAAATAAGTCTACTATTAAAGTATCTCAGTAACTTCTTATAACCACCGCAAGTGAAGTGAAACGCATAGTATATTTTAGTTTCCTACAAAATATCGTATGAAAACATTCATTTGAATAGAATTATTTATTTATGTCGGTCAAACATGAATCCATTAAAAAACGATTCTACTAAAAACAAACCTTATTGAATTTCTCAAAATAATTATAAGAAAGTATTTTAATTGTTGACTAACCGATTCTTTTTACGTGTACATCTCGATTGAACGATACTCTTGGGCCATTTGTTTGAAGTTTTTGAGAGTCAGTTCGTTGAACAGCTGCTTCCATTGTACCTCTTACACTGCTGTTGTTTAAATGTATCTTTTGCTTTTAAATATTTAAGGATATTTATTGTGCAGGCATTTTTTCATTTATATAAAAATAGCAACAGGTTTACTCAAGTTGCATTTTTTAATCGAATTGATCATATTCCCGATATGTGCGTGGAATTTTCTTTGCAAAATTTAACAATTCACCAAGCTCTCCTTAATCAGACTTTGTTTTTTGAAGTACAAACCCATTTACGGGTTCAATTGTTGAGTTTAAATAACCTACTCCACATTTTGTTTTGGCCCTTCATTACAAACGCTCTTATAGCTGAATTGGATGTTGTGGTCTCAGAACATTGTCTGTGTGTTTTTTTTTTTTTTGCGGAATCTGGAAATTTAAAATAAACAAAGTTACAGAAACATCGCATTAAAAATTTAATTAATATTTGGCCATGCCCTGTTAAGTACCTACTCTGAATTTTAATTTTTTTAGTAGATATTTATTACGATGGAGTTATTTAAATTTTTATTACTTTTTTTTATTTTAGTCACATCTGATGTATGGATTTTGTGTAAATATTTTGATTACCTGGTTATTTCAGTTTGTTCGTTAAATATGTTTGCATTTTGTTTAATCATGCACAGTAAATTTATTAATTTATTGTTAAATATAGTCATTTATATATACATTGGCACATTCAACCTAACGATATTTTTTTTTTGTAGAAATTACCTTACGAAAGTTGGCAAAATATATATCTATTTAGGTTGACAAAGTTTTAAAGTATAGGTATTTAAGGAAATACAACATTATTAAGAGACAATAAAATGATTGTTAATTGCATAATATAGAGAGAACAATATTACAGGTTTTAAAATGAAGAAAAGTGAAAATAAGATTATTTAAAACAGAAAACTATATAAATTTACTTAAAATAATCTGGATATTTTATTAATTTTTAGTTTTTTCTGAAGTCAAACTTAGTTCAATAATTAAAAGAAGTTCAGCCAACAAGACTTAAATTAAATTAATTTTAAAGTCAATAAAACACCTTATAGCCTTGATCTTGTCTTGTTCAGATAGATCGGATCACAATCGACTACATCAATTGTTGACTTTAAAATCAATCAAACTTATTTCGATATAGATTTTGTGTGACATAGATAATCGACATTATTATATGAGTAAGGCGAAAATGTTTCCCCTGGAAAGTAAAATGTCAACACGTTATTATATTACAGCCAGGACCCAGGAGCCTATTTCTCATCAACTACATTGTGTAACAACATTTGATCATTTATGTTTCACAAACACAATGTAAAGCGAACCTTACGACGTCAGTCATCGTATACAAATATTCCAACATCAGGCAAAATCAAAAGTGTTTTGATTTTTCGTCATACAAATGCACGCATAGAACCTTGTTTTTAGAAACACTTTATTATAGATTGATGTCAAATGACTGACCATATGTAAGGTTCGCTTCACACGATCAAATGACTGGTTCAATTATATACATGTGTTCGTGAAAATAGAACTGTATGTGTCACATATATGTATTCTCAGACATTTGACTGACGAAAATCAAACCACTTTTGATTTTTCCTGATGACCAGTGTTGCCGCAGGTCGTCGCCAAAGTGTAACAAGATTTTTAAAAAAATCGTAACAAAAGCAATAAAATTGTAACAAAAATCTAAAATGAAAAATTCATATGTAAAAGCACGGTTTTCCTGCTTTAAAACTTGAGGAAAGGTAATTCTATCCCCAAATTTTCTGGTCTACAAGATCTAAACTAGAAATTATACCTATTAGACGTATTCTGATACTTTTTATTTGCATTTTATGGTATGTTAGTTTAGCATTTATCAATTCAATAGTTTTTTTCTAACAAAAAGAGGAAAAAACATTTCACGTTGAAAACAAAAGTGGCACTATACAAAATTTAACACTTTAAAGTTATAGCGACATCTAGGTTCCGATATATACCACCCATCTTTTGTGAAGATATTCGTTTTTACTTCGTCTATTTTCCACAGGAGGTTGCTAGTGCCACTTTTAAGTTTAACGTAAATCACTCAGTTGCTAAAAGATAAAATGACACTTTTTGCACAATGGCGATTAATTTTTAAGTGAAAAGTGAATTCTTTAATGTCATATTTCGTTTATCGTCGGTTTTCTCCTAAAAAACAGTAATTTTATGTTCAGTGAAATTATTTAACGGACACTTTTGGTTTAAAGCCATTTTTAAATATTTTTCTTGTTCTAACCGTAAAAAAAAATTTGTTTATAACAGTCATATTTTGTTTAGTGCCGTTCTAACAGTTATAAAATTTCATTTTATTTATAATTACGTGCCACTATACCGAACTTTTTCAAAAACCAATTTTTTTCTAAATACATATGATTTTTTTTTTGTAATCTTAAAATGCCATTTTATAAGAAGATAACTATACTATATTGTGGCAAAGTAACACACCATTTTAATATTTTTTCTACGAGTTATCGACAATTGAAGTAAGTCCAAATCTTTAAACGGCCATATCTCAAAACTAGGTTTTTTGTTTAGTGACACTTTTGTTTTCAACGTGCGATTTGTTGGAAAAAGTGTAACAAAAAAGGAAAAAAAGTAACATAGTAACAAAAAATTAAATTAAGAGAAAGTGTAACAGGTTTGTTACACTTGTAACATTGTGGCAACCTTTCTGATGACTGATCAAACAGATTGATGTGTGTGAGGGCATTTTTGATACATTTCCAATGCAAGAAAAAGAGACCGAAGACTTTTCACTAATTACAAAACAGCCCGTCTCGTTTCCATGAAGATATGAACAAACTAAAAATCTAAAATGAAAAATTCATATGTAAAAGCACGGTTTTCCTGCTTTAAAACTTGAGGAAAGGTAATTCTGTCCCCAAATTTTCTGGTCTACAAGATCTAAACTAGAAATTATACCTATTAGACGTATTCTGATACTTTTTATTTGCATTTTATGGTATGTTAGTTTAGCATTTATCAATTCAATAGTTTTTTTCTAACAAAAAGAGGAAAAAACATTTCACGTTGAAAACAAAAGTGGCACTATACAAAATTTAACACTTTAAAGTTATAGCGACATCTAGGTTCCGATATATACCACCCATCTTTTGTGAAGATATTCGTTTTTACTTCGTCTATTTTCCACAGGAGGTTGCTAGTGCCACTTTTAAGTCGTAAATCACTCAGTTGCTAAAAGATAAAATGACACTTTTTGCACAATGGCGATTAATTTTTAAGTGAAAAGTGAATTCTTTAATGTCATATTTCGTTTATCGTCGGTTTTCTCCTAAAAAACAGTAATTTTATGTTCAGTGAAATTATTTAACGGACACTTTTGGTTTAAAGCCATTTTTAAATATTTTTCTTGTTCTAACCGTAAAAAAAAATTTGTTTATAACAGTCATATTTTGTTTAGTGCCGTTCTAACAGTTATAAAATTTCATTTTATTTATAATTACGTGCCACTATACCGAACTTTTTCAAAAACCAATTTTTTTCTAAATACATATGATTTTTTTTTTTGTAATCTTAAAATGCCATTTTATAAGAAGATAACTATACTATATTGTGGCAAAGTAACACACCATTTTAATATTTTTTCTACGAGTTATCGACAATTGAAGTAAGTCCAAATCTTTAAACGGCCATATCTCAAAACTAGGTTTTTTGTTTAGTGACACTTTTGTTTTCAACGTGCGATTTGTTGGAAAAAGTGTAACAAAAAAGGAAAAAAAGTAACATAGTAACAAAAAATTAAATTAAGAGAAAGTGTAACAGGTTTGTTACACTTGTAACATTGTGGCAACCTTTCTGATGACTGATCAAACAGATTGATGTGTGTGAGGGCATTTTTGATACATTTCCAATGCAAGAAAAAGAGACCGAAGACTTTTCACTAATTACAAAACAGCCCGTCTCGTTTCCATGAAGATATGAACAAACTAAATTTGATGTCAAATTCGATGTGGGAAGCTTTATTTACAAAAATAAAAAAAAAATTAACTCACATTGAGATTTTTTAAAAAAATTTAAAAAAAAAGAAAAAACTATTTCAATTGTATACCTACTAATAAACAAAATATTTATTTTTAAATATTTATCAAAAGAAAAAAACACAAACTAAATTTTATCACTTCTTTGATGAGAGCTTAGTAACAGATGATATTATGTTCTGTACCTACTTATGTCTTGTTAACGGTTCATAGAACATTTGTTGTTTATCTATTATGTGAAGTGTTTCTCTTTTGCAAGAATTTTTACGCCTTCGAAATCCAGTTGGTGTCGGGCTGTTTTGTCCTCGACGCTGTGCTGTGACTACCCAGTCGTTACTTTTTAAACGTCGTCCGATTTGTGATTTGCTATTCTTTGACGAAGAAGCTGTTTTGTTGTGCCTATGCAGCAAAGATTGGACGTTACATTCTGAATAAGGACGCAACTGCCTGGTTTGACTTATGTGCCATGTTGACTTCCGTGTTGTTTTTCGATATTATTTCTTTGAAATTCTCTGACAGTTTGGGCACATATATGATGCTTTTGTAAACACTACTTCTCTCTTCCAACTTATTTTCTAAAGCAACTTTATAAAAATAAGTTGGAAGAGAGAAGTACCCAAACTGTCAGAGCATTTCAAAGAAATATTATCGAAAAACAACACAGAAGTCAAAATGGCAATAAGTCGAACCAGACAGTTGCGTCCTTACTTTAAACCTAAAGCGTATCTGGGGTATCTAATAATATAAATATAGGTACATTTTTCTATTGGTTATTAACATATTGTTTGAGTACATATGAAAGTGTATCCTGTTTAAGTAAGCGTAAGCCATATTATAGCAACAATCATAAAACATTTGAACATCTTTAGTTGTTTAGCCTCAAACACTTTTAATGTCAAGAAACGTATCAGTCCGACTTTTAAGAAATAAACTTGATATTCAAACTACGTATACATAGCTATTTTCTTGAGTAACTTAATAAATAGCTTTGCTATACGCTTTTGTCTTCAAAATCTTTTACGCGAACTGACTTCCATTGACTTTACGCCTCCATACAATGGTTTGGTGTAAATGCCTTGTTCTGTTGTTCATCATTATGTGGTAGATCAATCGTGGGCTTAAGTAGGTAATAAAAACATGAACAGAATCTAAATTGCAATGTTTAAGTGTATCATGCTTATTAATGGTGTGATTGAATAAAAGCGTTCATTCAAGAAAAAAAAAAACGGATGCTTACAATAAAGAGCATGGTTGATTTAATTTTGCCTATCATGACTCTGGTGATCGTTAAAATCTTAAATAACATTTAAAGCGGAGGAAAATTTCACATTGTTTTGTAATGCATACCAACCTTCATCTATTTATTTTGTAATGCACACCAACCTTCATCTATTTATTTTTGCAATGAAACAATAGAGATAGTGCAGAAATACATTTAGAAAAATTAAGACCAGACGTTATTTATAAATTTTTAAGAATCAGCTTCTTAGAAACCGAGCCGGCTATTGGAAGAAGCCTGCTGAATCAGGCTCTGGTCTATCCCCGACTTTAGCGCCACTTTAATCAAGACCTCGAGCTCAAATATTCTACATTTCCACTAAGGTTGAAGTACTTAGCGACCACCTTAACTTATACCTACTAAGCTCTGTTTGTTGACAAGCGGTTTATCGAGCTCCATGTTCATGGGAATTAAGCAATGATCTTTTTCTCACTCGAGGTTGGTCGTTCGTGTGTAGATGTAGATAATGTTAAGTTTCCTACCACGCACGGTTTGAAAAAAAACTATTATTTAGGAAGCAAAACCAGAATTATTGGATAACGACTGATTTTCTGTTGACAAACCCTGGAATTCTGGCCAATAAAGGCAGACTTATACATAAGAAGTCTTAAAAAAAGAAAATGCATTCCAACTGACACAAGGTTCTCCTCTAGCATCGTAGATACTAAAACGTTCATAGGACTCATCATCGATTCAAAAAAGATGCTGACGCTGACGTTTTAGGTTTCACTCAACCACCACAAGTGATTCGACGATGAGTGCCGATTACAAGAAGCATATGCATAAATAGAGATCAGTAGAGAAGTCTAACATCGAACCTTTTGCGCTGCGCGAGAACTGGATGGAGCAAGTAGATCCAAATCGAATCCCGGGGTACAGCGCAATAGACAAAAACTGCCGCTGAGTTGACGTAAGCAAGTCAAAGGGGACCCCATTTCTCCTTCCCATATTTTTACTTGCCAGTATTGGTTTCTTGTAAAAAAAAGTTCAAGGTTTTAATCAAACCTGACATTACGCCTAAGAAGCCTAAAAAGTTAGGTTTGGTCTTGCTGTCCGTTGATCTGTACATATGTTCGGTTGTCTGTGCAATTTCGTATATAGCACTTTTTGGTGATTCGAATTTTTGTTTTAGCCCAGCTTTAACCGGGTATACCTGCCATATAACAGTTCTAGTTTTTCAAAATTTTCTCGAAAACGGCTTTAACGATTTTGATAAAACGTTATAAACGTTATATTTCATTTCAGGTTTTTGGCTATAAATGCAAATAACGGAGATTTGGGTTTAACGGTTTTTTCTAATTTGGCTATAACTTGATGACTGCTGAGTCAATTCTTTTTAAATAAGGTACAGATTTAAAATTGACAGTAAGCACAAGATGGAAAACGGGGTAGCCGTATGGTGGACTGCTTTGGACAAAGTTACATATCGTGACAAGTTAAGTAAAGTCCAACGGTCAGCCTGTATGCGTATTAGCGGAGCTCTCCGTTTTACACCTTTAGCTGCCCTAGATATTCTAATTAATATCATACCCCTCGATATTTTTAGCAAACAAATGGCCGCGAGCACAGCCGTTCGTCTCAAAGCCATCTCTCAATGGACCGATAACTCAATAGGTCACTCCATTATTCTGAATGCATTCGGACCAGAATTAAGTCACTCCGACTTTTTTACACCCCAGTTAGTTTTTGATAAGAATTTTCAAGTCACCATCCCACCAAGATCCACTTGGGAAAATGAGGGATTCTTGAAAGATGAATCAGTTTATTTTTATACTGATGGCTCAAAAACCGAAGATGGGGTTGTTAGTGGCGTTTACTCAGACAGACTAAATTTAAGTCCGTCCCCCTGACCATTGTAGTGTGTTCCAAGAAATTCTAGCGATTATAGAGGTATTATCCTGGTTAAGGGAAAACGTGATATCTGCATCGGATATCCGCATCTTTTCAGACAGCCAGGCAGCCCTTAAATCAATCTGTGCTGTTTCTTGGTGCCGGGACACAGAGACGTTGTGGGAAACTGCAAAGCCGATGAACTCGCCAGAAATGGAACCCTTATAGCAATTTTACCTAACAATGTGAATATTAGTATACGTATCGCTACAAACAAACTTATGCTAATAAAAAATGCCATAGAGAAAACAAATATAAGATGGACAAACACTACTACCTGCGTAGCCACAAAGCCAATCTGGCCAAAATTGGATCTGAAACGCATTAAATGTTTGTTGTCTATGAGCAGATTACATCTTAGGTCCGTAGTTGGTGCCATAACTGGACACTGCCTCATAGGAAGACACGCCATAAGACTTGACGTATTCCCTAACGATTTTTGCAGAAGCTGCATGGACGAGGAGGAGGAAAAGGCTATCCCCCATCTTCTCTACTCATGCCCAGCTCTCAAAGACGTAAATTACACCTGGGTAAATTTTTTTCCGACGATCCTAGCGATCTGTCGAAAGTAGATACTCTATCTTAACATAGCTTTATAAGAAGCTCCAACTGATTTAATTAAAGAGGTACTCTCTTGCTCGTTTCGTTGTATCACAACGATCAGCTATCTGTGGTTAACTGTGTCAGTAGTTTTCCTGACAGCCACATAAACCTAACCTAACCTAACAAGATGGAATTCACAGTTTTTTGTTAAACAATATTTTTCTAATTTCCGTGGTGCCATAGTTTGCTACACGAGCAAGTTCGTGCGACCCAGTCGTTCATTTTATTTCTTTCTTCAAAAGTGAAAGTGAAAAATGTCATTGGGCTAAAAATTTGGATCTGACCATGCAGGGTTTCAATTCTTAATAACTTCTTATACTAGCAAAAAAAAAAAAAAAATGGTAGACTTTTTTCCCTAGTTTTATCAAAAGAGATTTGAGCCTTTTTTTGTATCTACTAACAGGTAAGATGACATTATGTTCATAAATATTCAACCGTTGAGATAATTCTATTGAAAAGGCTGTAAGTTAGTGTATATACAAGAGTTGATCTATTTAAAAACATTTGTGTTTAGGGCCCATGAATCTATAAATCCATTATTGCTGGGTCATCACTTCATAAGTCATCGTCATCAGTTTTACGCTATGCCAACATCAAAATCTGCTTTTCATTTGTGTTTACGCCTTAATATGTGTTTAAAATTATTGGAATACATTCAAATGCAAGGATGGCATACACTTAAGTTTCATAACACAAACAAAAACTCCGATCGAACCAAACCAAAGAAATCTTAACCGATACACAGTACGCAACGCAACATTGAGCTTAAATGATAGGTTCCTGTCCTAGCTGCTCAACATTGTTGTTGGTTTTGGTAATAGCATAGTAAACATCGGTGCCATTATAATAACATGCTTTGAATCTAGTCATTGATTTCCACTTGAGATAATGAGAATACAAAATAGAACAACAAAAACTGCACTTGCCACAATTGAGCACCAAGTCCAAGATAGGAGACTTCACATTTTAGACAGGATCTTTGTTTCTCCATTACGAGCGGTTATATTGCGGCATATATTTTGTACATAATAGTTTCTTATGAGTGCGCCCTCAAATAGGTCGAGAAATAGGCGTATTCACCGGTCTCCATGAGATCGACTCTGTCTCCTCTTGGAGCGGCCTTCTTTTACCTTCTTGTGTTCGTAATGGCTTTGGGCATATTTCTTTGCATATTTTATCACAGTTGTTTAATCTTAATTATCTTCGAGGATTGAGCGAGAATCCACAATGCACCATAGTGAAATGACTTTCAAAAGACATGTATCCAGAAACCGCTCTATAGGAATGTATGTATGTTAACTTTACAATTATTGGTATAGCGCCTAGTTTGTTGCCAATGTACCATCAAAAGTGCTGGTAAAACAAATAACCCTTTGTGTTGCTCAACCATATGATTCCATAGTACTATACTTAGCACTTAGATATAGATACTGAACTTTTTTTATTTCGTTGAGACAGATATTCGCAATCGAAGGCAATAACTTCATATCTGCTTTTATTGCAATGCATTTGTATACTTGGGTTCATTAATCTTAATTCATATCTAGTTACGATAGACGCATAATGGAAGTTTTTCTAATTCAATATGATAAAGAAGTTTTTTTTTTTATAACAAAATTGAACATTCACCCTCCATTGAGCCATGACTGACCAGGCGACTATGTGTCTATGCGTGCAGTCAGTTTTTAGACTTTTATATCAAACCAAGAAGAGAAATCAAAAGTAGATATTGCCTTTCAATCTGATAGCAAATCTCCCGGAAATTCACTTTCGCTGGACATAATTTTATACATATCTAAACGTTGGAAGCCTAAGATTATTAGTTTTAGTTATAACTTCCTTTAAGCAAAACAATACAATGCTGGTCGGATTAACTTGCTTTAATAGTCGTTTGCTGATACGCACGTAGTTAATGATGGTTATCTGTAGGGCAATGAGAAAAAAGGAGCAATCTTTGTTTGGTTGGGTACACTTATAGATCGTGGAATACTTGTGAGTATTTTTTCACGGACGAATTGGTCGCAGATTGCGGGGCCAAAACATTTTGCGAAAGATTTTTCAGCCACTCTGTACTAACTGGTTAGAATTTTGGACGTTTGGACGCTCCTGAAAAACAAGAAGCAGTGGTTGACCTCGTATATAGGACTCGTTCCAACAAGTTGCTGAAGATGTCAACAGGACATGTCAAGCAATTGGTAGTTACACGCTCGTCCTTGTAGACTAGTTGGCCTTTAAGATGATTCTTTAAAAAGTATATAGATATTCCATCATCTGCAGACCATCAATTGCGTCTTAAACTACAGTCCAAGCTTCCCTCAATTTCAACCAAGTGATTTTAAGTATTGCTGGCAAGATGACCTGATTTGACAAGCCCACAATTGTTTTCTTTGTGTTTCTTTAATGATAGAAAAAGCGAGACTGAGGAAGATTTTCTAATAATAATAATAATTATAAAAGTGCGAAAACTTTTCCCTGAATGTTTATCAAAAACGATTAAAATTTGAATGAAAAGATTCCATTGAACGATGTTTATTACAAAAAGGAATGGAAAAATACAAAATAAAAATATTTTTTTCAAATTCTTCACTTTAATAATGCGGGTAGCTCCGAAAAGGTTGATAATTGAAGAAAAAAGTCTGTTTAATAACAATTGCAGAATATTATATATGATCCTTAATTTAGTCCTGAAGAAATTTCGTCTAAAACATTAACATGTGGCATTAGCGTTAGCCTTAAAGAAAATAACTTCTTACTTCTTTCACCCCCCACATGTGAATACTTTTACAGCCCTATTAATAAAAAAAACACTATTCGCTCCTTAACTCATTAGTTACTAAACACACTGAATCAGTATTTCTCCTTTATGGTTAACTTTTCTCATTAATAAACAAATCCGCTCTTTTTTATCTTATCTCTCTCTTTATTTGCCAAATCGTTCTAAAATGCCTTATAAATTCGAGTTACTTTATGCGACAGCACTCACTTGAAATGTGAAAAGAGAGCGTATTGTGAGAATGTTTTCTGGAAAGGGAACATTTACAGAAATTCATATAAAAAAGTTGTTCTGCCGATTTCGGTGAGTTAAAGTTATTTGGTATTTATTTCATCATTTGAACGTAAGACACATTTATTTTATGCGGAGTGTTAGCGTTAACTCATTGTTGTTTCGTGTTTATTAATAGCGGGGTTAGTATGATGTAAAGCAGTTTGAAAAATGTTCCAAAGGAATGGCTTAGGTCCCCGATCAAGCACTCTATAGAACTCCTTTTAACTGACTTATGTTATATTATTTTATGTTATCCAATTAAAAATATTTCCCCCTGGGAAACATTATTTTTTGTTTTAAAGAAGCTTGAACATTGAACAATGAGGTTAAGTTCAGATTAAAATATTTATACATGGATGTAAGCTACTAACACAAATCTTAAGGCACTGAAAAGATCTTTGTGATTTTGTCTAGACTTATATATGATTTCACTTTTTATTGGAATCGTAAATGATGAATGGTCTTCACATTTAATTTATCTACAAAAATCTTCCATAGTAAAATTAAATTGAAAGAGATTCTATACCAAGATACTATGGATACCTTGTATCTACATTTATATAGTTTTGTATGGAATATGTAAATTTTTGAATAGAATTCAATTTGGTTATTCTTAATTAATTTCTAATTTCTAATAGATGCCGCCATGGTTTTTCTCTTCGCTAGTTTTAACTGAAACCATTTGATTTTGATTATTTAATTAAAGATTTGGATGTTTTGTTGAAAAATTGAATGTTTGAATTTTTAATTTTTATATGCCTATAGGTATACCGAAGTGATTAGCAATCCATAACGGTATAAACTAGAAAATCTTCAAATTATCTAAAGATATTATTAAAATTAATTTAAATTCTTTTTTGTAAGGAAATGGAACTTTTTTTTTATAAGTTGAGCGTGGGAAAATATTTCGATAATATAATACAGGAGTGTCTGGGTCTGTTTAAAAAATCAATGAAAGTAAAGTGAATTTGGAACGATCGAAACCCATATGAATTTTTTCTAAACGTAACAACTAATTGCATCGAAAAAGTACACCAATTATGTCTATAATGAGCCTAATGTACCCAAGGATTTTAAAAAGTATGTAATATTTCCTATATTTAAAAAAAGGTGACCCAAACAATGCAGCCAATAACAGAGGAATATCTTTTATTAAATGCAAAACTCACAAAATGTGTTAATGAAAACGGTTAACTGATGAGTCAATTCGAAGCAGAGAAGGTTTTTCTACAGTGGACCAAATATTCAATCTAGCATCGCCCAATGTTAGGTACCTAATTAGTGCAAAAAAAACTCTATGCTTTTTTTATTCATTTCGAGGATTGTTATTGATACAATCAATAAAATTTTTCTCTTTTACAAATTTTCTCAAATTGGAAAATCAACGAAATTTTTAAATAATAAAATCTGCGTATATAAATGATAATAAATCAGCGATTTGAACTGGTAGTGAACTTTCGGAATGGGTTGAGGAAGAAATAAAAGTAAGTGATGTCTTCTGAGCATGCCAAAATTCTCACTATTTTTGGACGACATCTCAGAGAACCTTCTAGCTGGAATTTTGATCGAAGGAATCAGAACAATAGCTCTGCTTTTTGCTGACGATTAGGTAATTTTTGCAAAATTACCAACCTTCTCTATATTTCAGCTTATGATCAACAAGTAAGAAAGCTACTTCAACTACAACTCCTTTAACATCAACACATCAATATCGAAAGTGCTATAGTCTTAAGAAACTTAGCGGAAAATGCAAAATGGAAGTATGGTAAATTTGATTTGGAAGTGGTCAGTCTTACAAGTATTTAAGAGTTAAAATAAACCACGACCTTTAATGGAAAAAAAAACTTTTGATACTGAAGCTGGCTAAATCAAAAAAGGCAATATATTCAAGATGGAGGAATCTGATGCCGAATTCAAGTGTTTGCTTTTCAGCAAAATTAAAGGTGTTAAAATTTGTTATGCTTTCAGTAATGTGCTACGGCGCACAGGTGGATAGAAAAATACTTCGGTGACGTAGAAAAATTTTTGCGATTATTAAAAAAAAAAAAAAACTATTGAGACTGCCATCTACCACGTCTAATTACGTTCTACAAATTGAGACTGGCATATCACCCCTTTTCACGTTGAAACATAAGCTGAAATATGAAACCAGGTTCCTGAACGAGACAGGTGATAGACTGACGAAAATTCTTGTCCAAAAAGCTCTGAGAACGAGGATACTTTATTTCAAAGACTGGGTTAAATATTTTTAGAAGATACAACGTCAAGCTAGATCTAGATGAAAATAATATTGGCGAGTAGAGGACTATAACTTGAACTTTTTTACGGGAAGTGGAACAGGCAAATAAAGTAGAGAGTCTTGTTCAAGTGCAAATATCAGCAATTCATTCAAAATATAGAAGCAACTTAATCATCAACCTATAAACTACTTCAGAACTAATGTTAGTCAGCGTTATGGTTATCCCAGCGAGAGGAGATTAAATTATAAGCCACATCGCGAGGATGTTACGCCAGGCTGCACTTTATGTAATACTGAGAAAACAAAGACGGTATATGTATTTCCTTGCTACCCAGTCCTTAAGGAAATCCGAAACCACTTTAGAGCCGATCTTATGATGATTGGACAGGTGAAACGTGTTTTGAACGATACTGAAAATTGGATTGATGTCAAGAATTGATATATAGTCTACAGATATAAATTCTTGACATTGCGGTTTTTAAAAAATTTGTTAAACAACATGCCATCATTGGCTTCAGAGCTGCTGGCAGCTTAAGATATGAGCTGTACTTGCATTGTACTTGCACCCCTATTAAACTCATCCAGCTTTCCATGCATGTGGCAAATAAAGGTAAGGCAAACCCTTTATGGTGTCATCAAGGAATGCTTCACTTAATCGAATTCAATCTACAATAATTGTTAAGACGCTGCCAACTGACATTTATAGGTAGTAAGTTTTAACATTGGCTCGAGAAAAATGACATTGCTTTGAAACGAAGGATCGATTCCTGGCAATCACTGTCTCTTTGGACCAAGAATTCAATTAAGTTATAAAACCTTGATTTAGAGAACCAATGTATCAGTGTATAGAGCTCTGTGCTGAGAAAAGTTCAAAAATGAGCTTTAATGATTATAATTTTTTTGTGAATGGTTGGGGCATGTAGAGCGATCAGTCACCCTATAAGATTGCACCCAAAATTAAAAAAATCACAGGGGAAGAAACGCATTCTAAATGTTGCAAGCCCAATCAAGCAGAAAACAAGGTAAAAACTTGACATTTGATCAAAGAAAAACCAAAGACAAAGTACAAAGTATTGCAAACGAATGATGGTGAATGTCAACCGGCACGACTTATTAGAAGATAAGAACGAGGATGATTACATTAAACATAAATACGTTGCCAGAATAAGTGTTGTTCCTTCATTTAATGCAAATGTTTTCCTTATCCTTACTACTATATAAGGGAGTAATGCAAGTATGGATGTTCAGCTCTTGGCCCAACAATATATACATACCAACAAATTACTCCTTTTAAATAATAATTTCTAAAATTACTTTTATTTATTCGTCTCAACTTAGGCTACTTAAAAAAAAAATACCCATTACAACAGGATCAAATATTTAAAAAACTTTTTTTCGACAATAAATAAAAGTAATTTTCTTACCTTTTTGACGTCTTCCACTTTGTTTTTGTTTTCATTTTATTTGGTATCTAATATTCAGAGAGAGCTCACAAAAACGGGCATTTCACAGAACTGTCAAATCTACCACTCATAAACAGTACAGTAGAGATTATTAGAAAGCCCTCTGCTGGTGATATTATCAACGCCGCATGTACATTCATGGTAAAAAAAATGCGCAGCATATAGTTAACATTAGCACTAAATTGTATTTTCTGTTTAGTTAGTAAAAACTTGACTACTGAAACTAATTTTTAAGTTTTCGGAGTGTTCAATAGGGAATTTTACCGTATGGAGATTTCCAGCTGCTCTTCTTTGAATTTCGATGATGATTTATTTCCAGAAGACAAAGAAGAGCAGTTGGAAAGTCAAAATAAAGAGCCTACCCCCGTAATTCAGAAAGTCAAGATTTTTCGATTGTAGAATAAGTTGTTGCTGGTAATTTATTTTTATTTATTTTTTTTTATTAAAGAATAATTAAGTATGAATAAAAATGTAAGTTTTAAATATAATTAAAATTAATTATAATATAATTAAAAATTATAATTGTATAATTTTTGGATGTGAATTTAGGAATGAGACATCGTGCATTTCAATGCTGAATGCCTCGGGTGCCCGGGCAACGCCGGGTACTTTCTGCTAGTATTTAATATATAGCTAGTTAATTTCCGTATGATATAGCATAATAAATACTTTGTTTATGGTTTTTCGTTCATGAATCCTCTTCGTAGATTTCAACAATAATTTATGTACCTACCTACCTATATCTACATAATATTCCATTTCATTACATGCATGATTTTGCAGTGCCGGCACGAGGTCACAGAGCAAAGAGCGCCACATTTCTCCATCTATGCAATCATTATCGAGTATACATCGCTGCACGATTTATACCGGCTCTAGAGAGTCGATGACGGACGTGAGTTTGCTGAACGAACAAGTCAGTATGCCACTGTCTGTCTTACATCACCCATTTGAAATCATCGCCAAAATACTTTCCAATATAATTTGCTTAAATTCTAAATGCAGGAAGTAGGAACTCATCATACTCCAGTTAATGTTTAGTTGAAACTTGAATGTATGGTAAGCCACAAATTGTGCACATGTATCTACAGCCAATTACAACTTAACAAAAGATTAAAGGTCAACATGAAAAGAGACTCAAATACCACATCAGATGATGAAGTCGATGCTCAAAAGGAAATCTTAAGTTACGGTTGCATATAAATGCTGACATGTTTGTCTATGATTTTAAATAATAGATTATTACAAAATAAATTGATTGTATTTAACAAATAAACTATTGTTACCTACCTACATTCTTAGAAGAAATTTATTTGTTGGCCTGATTGTAAGAAATTATAGGAGCACTGAAATGAAGAAGATGCTATCAATATAAACTTGTTCGTCTTCACTATAATATTGATCTTGATTTTTCGAACTTTTATTAACTTGATTTATAATCTTTCATCCAGTTTCTTGTTGAAGACGGACCTGAACGAACTACAAACGTTTTGCATCTTTCAGAAATTCTCAAACCGTAGTTCAAATGTCAAAGTTCTGTTATTAATATAGCAAATGGACTTTCTGACCTGCATTAAATATCATAGCCCAAAAAATTAGACAACGAGAAACCAAAATTACAACAAATTCTGGATTTTGACAGAGCCATTTGTTTTGATGTTTTAAGCGACTTTTACCACGGTCAGTCATTTGACATCAATCTGTACTATAGTGTTTGTAAAAATAAGTCTGATGCGTGCATTTGTTTGACGAAAAATCCAAACCCTTTTGATTTTGCCTGATGACTGATTAGATGTGTAGATGACTGACGTCCTCCGACTGACCGTGTAAGGTTCGCTTTAAGCAAATCCTACAATGAACCTACCTTTAATTTTGACTTTTTTCCCAAAAAAATCATAATTTCCAAGAAAAAATAATTAAATTTTGACCCCCCTCGTTCCTAAGAAATTTGGTCCAAATAAAGGGTACGCGGTTTGCTGACGACTCTAAAGCAAAGGTCTACAAAAATATTAATTTATGGAGTTCTGAAAAAAGAGGAAAAATATATAAAAAGAAAATGCATTATACTTGGTCACACTAACTTGATCTAGTAGGAAACTCTGGAATTTATGTGGAAAGGCAAAAAATATCGAAAAAGGGAGATCAAGTTGTAACTATTGTTACTATCATAAAACCGTTGATTAGCCAAAAAATTATGCATATACTTATAATGATTTAACACAATGCGAGCAATTAGAGAAATCGTAGAATAGATGACAGGAGATACCGATGCACATTGGCTTGATTTTATGGCCAAATTTGTAAGAATCCGTTCACAATAAATCTCCGTTATATGCATTTTTACCCAAAAAAACATGAAATGTTTCCTCTGGGCAATTCCCAAAAAGTTCTACACAGCAAGATTGAAAAAAATCCGTCCTACCATTTATAGTATAGGCTGTAGCTCTTTGAACGGACGACCGCACATCAGCACAGACAGACCAATGCGTTGGACGACATGACGAAACTTACGTTTTCAGGTTTATCTATCATCGCAATGTCAGACTTGATTCAAACCTTGATTTTTTTTTTGCACGAAACCAATACCTACTTGCCCTAGTGAGCAAGTAATGGCTTAAACTTAGGATCAAGTTCTATATAAATAAAAAAAAAACCGTTAATGCCAAATCTCCGTTATGTGCATTTTTAGCCAAAAAGCCAGAAATGGAGTTATATTAAAAGAACTTCAATTATAACGTTCACAAAGTTTCATGAAAATCTAATCTAAAATATAAATTCAAATTCGTTTTCTAAGGAATCACCAAGGTTGAAGAAAATCAATCAAACCGTTTTTAGGCTGTAGCTGCTCGGTTAACAGACAACAGCACATACATATACGTACACCCGCAAACACGCTGAATAGCGGAAATTGTAGCAAATACCTACGAAAAATACATTTTATAAACGTAGAACCGTATTTTTTTTATTTGTTATCAAATTTTATTACATTCATAAGTGTATACTTAGTTCCTTCTTGATCGCACCTGCA
This sequence comes from Baccha elongata, assembly GCA_951217065.1. Lineage (NCBI taxonomy): Eukaryota > Metazoa > Arthropoda > Insecta > Diptera > Syrphidae > Baccha > Baccha elongata. The sequence goes on along the minus strand of OX578272.1, from coordinate 193,778,866 downwards.
CACTTATAGATTGTTACATTGATTGATAATTTTTTGTAATTCTGGTTGTTGCATTCGTTTTTTTTTCAGAAGTTTTTAATCCTGCCTCTCATTTGCGACTGTGTAGGTAGGTAGGTTAGCCAGAACATCTTTCCGTAATATTAGATGAAAGATAAGAATGGATTATATGAATTTTTAAATATTGATTTCAGAAAATGACGGAAAAAAACACAATTATATATAATATGACTCCCAGAATATAACCTTGCTGATATAAGCAGATTCAACCAATATAATGTCAATAAACTGCATAATTTATTAAACAATAATTTGTCACAAAACAAAACCTCATCACAAGAAGATCTATTTCCAGATTACCTTGGCTCAGAATTTGCAACAAAAAAAAAAAAAACAATAACAAGTGACTAAAGACGACGATAGCAAAAGGTATTATGAAACACATAAAAAGCCTCAAGTTACAAAGTATGTATAAATTAAATCGTTAATAAAGTAACAACTACCTTGCACTAAGTAATTCTGTCAATGGTGTCAGTGATTGTAGATTGTAGGTAGTAAGTAAGTAGGTACCTGTAGTAAGTAGGTAAAGTATAATACATAGTGACAAAGATCTACACTCAAAAAGACCCGATTTACCACACAAAAATCCATCCAAGGCTCGTTTCGATGATAATGACGAATAGTCATCAATGTTATTGAGCCATATTTGGCAACGGCAACTTACTGACCGAAATCGAAAAACATCAAATCCAATGCATATGCATGAATCAATATAAATGTTTTTATATAAATTCACCACTATATAGAGAGAGGAGTTTTCAATTAAGTTGTTGACCATCTCGGGACTTATTTGGCAAGACTTTTTTTAAGTTGCTCAGCTGATGTTCGTTCACTCATCTTATGAATTTAATGAGGCCCAAACAGATTATATAGCCGGTTAGTAATTTTAATACACAGATTAGTATATAGAAAATGTTGTTATGTACGACTGTGAAAGAATGAATACTCCTCCATATCATAAAACTTGCTTTGATTCATATTTGCCACTATACAATTCAGTTTATTCCATAGTGGCAAATAGAAATTGAATACACCTACCTACGAATGTTTGAGTTACAACTGATTATAATTTTATTAAACTAGCAAAACAAAAACAAATCAGAAATGAGCAATAATTCAGTAAACCAAATGAGGTAGGAAAATATGGGGAGTAACTTCAAAGTAACAAGGTTCACTCACAACCTAAACAAACGTGTTAATACATTTCCTTGCATATAATTTTGCGAGCAAATAATGTAAGAACTACGATAAATTAGAAAAACTTATAACATTAAAAGTAAGAAATATGGGAAAAGGTTCTATATAGACATTTTATGAGGCCTTGTACCCACAGCACTGTGGCAAAATTTGCAACTTTTTTTCATTGCAGATTTATGTTATATCAAGATTGTAGCACCATTTTATAAAGACAACTAGATAATATGCAAAAAATAACAATATTGTTAATCCTTTTAATATTCGAAAACTACAGCTAAACTGAAATAAAACTGCTAAACATTTTTTTAAAAAAAAAAAAAAAATTTCAAAAAGTTTTTTTTTTTTTTTAAAAAAAAACAGAAAATTCCAATTTTTTCGAAAAAAATACGATCAATTTCGATAAAATTTTATGAGAGTGATTTGTTACCAATGGTGATGAAATTTTTTTTCAGAATCAGCTAATTAACGGTAACTGCATTATATCATTTCTTATTACTCCGACTACCTTCTGAAAATCTGCACCGATTTTAAAGAAATATGATAGAATCAAACAATTGCTAAGCTAAAATAATACTGCAAAAAAAATTTAATAACAAAAAGTAAATTTTTAAAAAGTGATTTTTTCCAAAAACCGATAATTCTAATTTTCTTGAAAAAAATACGATCAATTTTGATAAAATTTTATACGAATGATTTGTTGCTCAAGGTGATGTCTTTCATATGACTTTTTTTTCTCGGAATCAGCTTATTAATGGTACCTGGCATAGAACCGTTTTTTATTACACTGACAAACTTTTGAACGGATGCACCAATTTTAAATAAATTTGATATAATCAAACAACTGCTAAGCCAAATAATACTGCAAAAAAATTCGGAAAAAAGTAATTTTTGAAAGTTTTTCTTTTTTTTTTGAAAAACCGATAATTTTTATTTTAAAAAAAATATTAAATTTATTTTTATTAAGGTTGTAATTTGCTACAAGAAAAAGTTCATGCGACCCAGTCGGGCACCACAAGAGCAAGTTCGTGCGACCCAGTCGTGCATTTTATTTTTATTTATTTATATCCTAGGTCTGAAAATAACAGCACCTACCAAATACAATTTTTTTCGAAAAAATACGATCGATTTGGATAAAATTTTGTCAGCCTGATTTGCTGGAAATGATGAAGTTTTTCGTTAGAATTTTTTTTTTAAGTCATCGTATTAAGGGTAGCTGTCATATAAACGCTAGAGAAAATCTAATTTACTCGAAAAAAATAGGTACGATCGATTTTGATTATATTTCGTATGACTAATATTTTGCCAACGGTTATGTCGCAACCTTTATATGAAATATACCTGATATACCAACTGTCAAACTCTATTTGTACTTGCGATTATTTATCTTATTTCTTGTTTAGTATCCTTAGCCATGGGACAATAATCTGACACAGGAGCAAGTTCGTCCGACCCAGCCGTGCATTTTATTTTGAAATGGAACAGCTAAAGTATTGCATTTCCTTTTAACATATTGTCGATTGCGTCCGATAACTTGCACAAAAAAAAAAATCATAAGAAACATCCAAAATCATTCCAAACTTATATTGTCTTGAAATTACTTTTCTGCACCAAGATGCACTACGTAGTGTTGCCGGTTTAAAATTTGTATTCCAGTCAGATCTGACTTGTTGACTGGATTTTTTTTGTTTTAAACCAGTCAAAAATAAACAGTCAAGCATAATAAACGAAAAAACAGTCAAATAAAACAAAACATTTTTAAAAACAAATAAAGTATTTTATTTTTTTAGTACCAATAACAAATATAATGAAAAAACGTATGTTTTAATAAATTGCACATACAATAAGGTACAAATCCAGTAGATTAATGAATACAAGTAAATTAAAAATCGGAATCTGAGCTCTAGATATTGTTTTATTTATTAATTTTAATATTGCAAATCAATTTTGTACCAATTTTGTTAGTAATTTCTTTTGGTATATTAAAATTATGGCAGCATTTTATGTCTCGTAAATTATTTCTTATAGTTAAAATAACATTTTTTGTTTGGTTTTAACTAAATTTATTTGGCTTAAAATTCGCTCAACTTCCAATTCTTTAAAAGGATTTTTATCATTTGCAATAATATTTAAATACCTACAAGTTAAAATTTCTTGTTTCAAATTGCAAAAAAGAAATAAAAATGTTCTTCGTTTTTAAAATTTTCATCGTTTTTTAAATTTTATTTACTAAAATGTGCCTCAAATTTTTGATTGAATCCCAGTCAAAAAAAGGGTTTGACTGGATTTAAATTTCATTTCCAGCTAACGGAAAAAAATCCATTCAAATCTGACTGGAATCCAGTCAAAATGGCAACAGTGTAGCACTAGATCTATTTCGAAAAACCAAATTTTTAAGAAACTCAGACTAAAAATCAAATAACATGCCATACATTTTATTTTGCGATCATTGAAGTCTTTCTTATTACATTTACCTACTTACTTAACTCATAAAAGATTAAAGACAAGAAAAGAAACTCGATCTTGATCGATGCGTCTACGTCTGCATTTGCTTCTACTTCTGCACCGAACACTCAACAGCCAAAATCTACTCTCTCTATCTCTAGTCTCTTACCATAACTATAATTTGAACTACTATTTAGGTAAGTGTATAATTTATTTTTGTTTATTTGCACACATCAGTAATATTTTGCACCTTCAAATGGTCTTCTAATCAAAATAAGTATCTAAAACCAGTTTCATTCACACAAACTTTTAAAGCCTTCGTAAATTGGATTTAATTTCTGCAGAATTTTTCCTAACAAGTTGTCGTGTCGTCTGCTGCTGCTGCTGCTACACCAAACCAAGCATCAGTTGGTTTTAAATCAATGTGACCGGTTGGAGTGGAGGCTGCTCTATACTCTCGTCTTACTACGCGAGAAAAAAAAATGATGTCATCGGCGGAGTAGTTTTGACAACGCGCCGTATCCAAAAATTATAATACCTACAAATAAAAAGAAAATCTTCGATACCAAAAAAAAAAAAAAAACCAGAGTTAAAAATTTTAAAACAACTCCTTGGTCAACTTTTACTTTATGTTTTTGTATTTTTTTTTTTTAATTTAATGCTCAGGGGCACTCGAATGAAGCTTTTCGATCTCTTCCCAAAAGTATGGTAAGGAAACCAGTAGCCGAATTTTAAAAGCCCGGGAGTAGTTAAACCACTCCAACACACATGAACTTGTTAAACAATGCTCCGGCAAAACAAGTGGGTCTCGTTTTTGTTTCAGATAAGAATCATCCCTGATGGTGATGTTGTGAATCTCGTTTAATTTTTGGCAGTCCAAAAAAGTAGTTGGCTACTGGCCTAAATATTTGCTTGTGCGTTTATCTAAACTCTGAAGTAAAATTATTGTACTTTTATTTATTATTTGGTTTCGTGAAATTAATTTCTTTTCTTCTTGCTTCAGGCAATTATAGTTATTGGTTTTGTGTAGTGTAGAAAATATAGGGGAAGACTTGGTCGCATGTACTTGTTCTTATTTTGTAAGCTTGGTGCTCAACATTGCATAATATATCAAAATATTGCATAATATGATGCTGCTGGCCTGCTGCTGCTTTTTGTAGGTAGAAAGAATACAAAAATTAAAAAATGATTTTAGGAAATTGTTTTTTTTTTTATTGCCAAAATCACTAGGAAACACTTTTTTAATATTTTCACTTTGCACTAGTTTTTATAAATGATCTTGATGTATCTACTGACAACAGTGTTTTTCTGAAGATGCATCAACGAAAAACAAGAACAGCAAACAGAAATTCTATACAAATCGTTGAAGACGTTTTCTAGAAACTATGGATCCATTTGGCTCGGAGCCAACTGGCTGCAGTCCAAAATAAGTGGCCACACCACAGCTGCACCAAATTTTTGTCGCACAAATTTATTTGAATAACAATAATTGTATAAACAAATGGAAACTCGGTCCATTTAAGTGTTAAACACGATAAAGCCATCAAGCCAATCCATTGTTACATATATTTAGCAAAACATTGACCTTTCCCTTCTTTTGAATTGTCTTCTTTGGCTCTATAGCGACCCTTATAGAAAAATTTGGCTCGCCTCAGAGCCATTTATGGTATTTGAGACACTACCCAAAAAAGGTAAGATCATTGCGCTTGGTATTTCTCAGGTAACTCTTACTTAGATTGGCATCACTGCTGTCGATGTGGCTCCTATAGTAGCATTTTGCTCCTTTGCTGAGGAAAGCTACTGTGATACTCATGTTTCAAAAAGGCTCTACAAATTTGGATTCGGAATTAAATAATATCAATTTCTTCGTCGAAAATTTTTTTTTTGACATTCACGATGTTTATTTTGGGGCGAAAGCAGCAATAGTAGTAAATAAAATTAAATTGTCTGAGGCTGACATTAAAAAAATAAAAAGTAATTGCCGTGAGAACTATATTGTGAAATATGTAAACAACAATGTTCAGACTCAAATTTGATGACAAAGTTTTAGTAGTATTCAAGGTAACGATCCCTAGAATTTAGCTTCAAGTTTAGTGCTGTTGATGACCCTATTCCCGAATTTAGTGGATGAGTCGGATTCTGACAATTTGGACGAGGAACGGAGGGTTTTTTTTATCAATCTTTCGTGTCAAGAGACTTAAGTTTGGAAGATTTTTTAAAAGAATATATTCATTCTTTGTCATTCGGTATTGACGAAATTCCTTCTTCGTTTGATAAACTACCTTACGGACCCCTAAGGGGCGAGCTCTGATCATGCTCTGAGCTAAAACAGAAACACACATTTTGTGCTCTGAACTGAACGATCTGAAGCAAAAATGAAACTTTTTTTTTGACAACAACTTTTTCCTGGGACAACATTTGTCTTGAATTTTTTCCTGGCAGTACGCAGTTCACGCGCAAAACTGTGACGTACCAAAAAATTTCCCCACGATTTTCGCGATTGGGATAGTATCATACTAATGCTTTATTCATTTACCAAATGATTTGCTCTTTCCTTCAAAAGATTTGCTCTTTTTGAGTTTTCGATGTTTCATTTAAGTACAAAGAGGGGAAAAAGATCAATTCAAAACGAGAAAGATGCGATCACTAAAATTTGGGGTATTTGATCTGAATGCACTCACACATCGATATTAAAATAATTTCAAAGCCCAGTAGGAAATTTCAAAGAATTTATCGTGGATTCACCAACTTTTTCCTCGAAGAATAGAGACTTTCTCGAGGAATTATATGAGGAATCCTTTGGTGAATTTAACACGGGGCTGTCATTGGCGTTGACCAAGTGAACTTTCTTGGTGAATATTCACCAGTGAAGTCACTAAGGAGGTGGAGTTTGCTTATTCATAAACGAATAAAATCACTAAGTAAATGGGACTTGCTTATTAAGCTGCCCATAGTATTAGCTGAAAAATGTCAGGAATGTTTAACAATGAAAACGAAACTCGTTAGAAGGAGTAAAAAGATAGGAAATAATTGTTTTGGCACAATTTATTGATAGTTAGTTGATCTGTATTTTTCATTGCATACCTCATGTACAGTGATTTTAATTTTTTGAATCATTCCGATTTGAATGCAATTAGCAATTATACGATGAAATACTTTGTTGTTTTTTACAACTTTAAGTAGCAGCTAATTTAATCACAAGACATGCTACGTGTGACCCATAGTCGTGACTTTTATTGATAGTAAGTATATTTATTAGCTAACAATGTCTGCAAAACAATTAATAAAGTTCGAATCGTGCAAATGTTATATCTGTATTTATAAGGTATATCTTTTTTGGCATAACTATCTATATTCCGAAGAATCATTTCCTCGAGCCATTAAGTGATACACTTTACTGTATTGCATTTCAAATATTTCAAGTTATCTGCTAAGTTATTAAATTTAACTTCTTTTTCTTCAATAATTTTGATACAAATTGGCGTTACACAAATATACATTATTTTAGGCATTAACTCTCAAAGGGACTTTCTTTTTTGTACAAATTACCTACTTAATGAGATTTGTCGGCGAAAAATTGTTATTGCTTTTGCGATAGATAGGTACCTATATATATTCATTAAAATAGAATATATTATTCACATGAAATAGAATTTCAAAATAATAAATCATAATTTGGCTAGCTTTCGCTATTCTATTTTAGACGGCCTGAAGGGTAATATGCGATAATTAAACTTCGCAAACTATTTTTCGACTCAAAAATGTTGGTAATACAGGGTGGGACTGACCCTATTCAAATTAATATGTGTGTTTGTTTAAATTACCAATACTCAAATTCAGTGGGTTATTGGATAATTATTTTATATAGAACCACCAAATGATGAGCTACTGCTCATGTATATTTTTTTTATAATTTTAATTAAATGATAGAAGGACATGTGGTTCTAGGAAGACATCTCACAGATAACACAGGGTGATTGGAAAAGTTTATAATTTTTATGAAAATAATTTCCAAACTCAAAATTTTGAAAATAATTTTAAAAGAAGAGAAAGCAAATTGGAAAAAAATTTTTTTTTGTATTGACAACCTACAATGGCACACTTGCTAGAAAATTTAGAATCGAACATACATATATATTTAACATATTTTCTAAACACTCGGAGCGTACTATGCTTTGTGCTTTGCTCAGAGCTAAAAAAAGAAAACGAAAGGTTTGAAGCCCTGGCCCTGAGGTCCTCAAAACCAGCGCCAGAGGCATTACTACGAGGGGGGGGAAATGGCATGGTCCTCAGAGCAAAAAATAAAAAAAAAAGTACATCCCGAGGGTTTGTCACGAATGAAATCACCTGACAACTTATACTTGCAATCATTTGAAATCACATTAAAATCAGGTAAAATCACTATTTCAAGTGATGAAATTAAAAAAAATGTTGGTTATTTCAAATGATTTCTTGCAATCATTAAACATTTTTGAAATCACTATTTTTGCAACCAATGCAATCAAAAATGCCACAATGAAATCACGAATTGAAATCAAAATGAAATCACTTGAATTAATTTGCAATCATTTGAAATCAATAAATTTATTTGAAATCAATGCAATCAAAAAATTTTTAAATCAATTTAAATACTGCTTGCAATCATTGAACCACTAAACTGGGCTAGTGACAAACCCCTCGGGACATCCGTCACTTTTCATACAAACCACTAAAAACAGACTCGGTAGGTATATGATAGACCGTATTTTATATTACTACACCAAAGTTCTAAGTCAGCTGGCTGAGAAAATTCATCCACTTTTACAAGGTGATTCACATAAAATGAAAAAAAGCAGCTCCAGCTGTAGGTTGTGTCAAGACATGAAAAAAATTTATGAGAGGGGGTCTATTCTCCCCCGTTAAGACTACCAGCAGTTTTCTAAAAAAATTTCTTTAAACAGAAAAAAAAATAAAGGGCATGACTGGGTCCCACAAACTTGCTCTCGTGGCCCAAGGGCTTAGCTTGAAAATTTACAACAAATTCAAGTTAAACAAAAATCGTATGAAATTTTATTAAATGACATAAATATATATCTTATATAAAGATTAAAAACAAAATCAAAGTGTGCAAACATTTTTCTTTACTAAATATGAGTTTACAAAAAAAATTAGGTTTTCGAAAAATTTGAGTTTTTTAAATTAATTTTTCGAAAATATTTAAAACAAAAAAGTGAGTATACAAGTTTCTTGAAATTAATGTATTATACATTGAAAATAAATTTTATAAAAATCTGTCAACAGGATTTTGAAATATTGAATTTACAAAAACCTTTTTTAAAAAAATATTTGAATCTTACAGAAAAAAAATTAACAAAAATATGTATGCCACGCTATTAAAAATGAATACGGCAATTTCAGTATTAAATTTCGATCAAATCGATTTAACCGTTTACGAGATAGATGAAATTTAAAAATACCGTTATATGGCAGGAGGCAGTACAATAATTTTTTTGATTTTTCCACTATCTGATTTAGACTTTCATTGCATTATTACACATGCTAAATTTCGTTGAAATCGTTGGGGCCATTCACAAGAAAAATAAGGTTATCGATAACCGTTATATGGCACGTAACGTTATTTTTTGAATAAGAGTGTCCTACAAAAAAGCTTTGGGCGTATTAACCTAAAAGTACAGACAGAAATTCTCGAAATTCTGCCGGGTTCAAAATAAAGAGAATCGTAGTTTTGCAGTTTCTTCCTCACCGTTCCATCTCATATCATGGATTATTCTAGGGTATCTGCTAATTGTTCGGTTACTTGCGGTCTATCAATTTATTAAGCATATAAATGTCCCCCACCCCCTAGAAAAAAAAATTGTTACGCCACTGTGTAGCTCCACTTTAAGTAAATAAGTAAGCAAGTATTTTATTAAAACAAACAATCGTTCGTTCATTTGTCCGCGTTCTAAGATCTAAAAAAAATACAATGTAGAGTGTAGGTACGCATAAATGCCTCCGGACTTTAAGATTTTCATTGTTCTCATCACGAGCAGACAAATAAACGCGCGAAAAAACGCTTATGTGCCTGATACAAAATGTTGAGAATCTTTATCAGGGAAATCCTGCTGGATGATGTTGCAGAGTAGTTACTCTCCAAGCTCTTAGTGGTCTGTAATGATTTTCTCTGAAATCTAAAAGCGCCAATTTAATTTTCGGCTTTTATTACTTTAAAGTAGACTAAAGGTTTTTACTTATGCTGAAGAGCGATGTATCTGAAACGCTGAGGTATGACAGATGCAAACTTCTGCAAGAAAGTCAGGCTAACAAAGAACAATCACAAAATTGATGAAAACCACTTATTTTATTTTATTTATGTAAGTAGCTAGCTACTTCCAAAATACTTAAAAATAAAACAACGATAAAGTATAGAAAATATGTAATTGATCAAACTGTCAAATCTAGACAGGGAAAAGACAAAGATAGTTTCGCGAACTTCGAAATTCTCAGCGAGTAAAAATTGTATAACCTTTCTGGGCTTGTTCTGAATTATCTAATGTGCACCATCATGTCCGAGTTTACCCTATAAAAATAACAAGCTTTTTCAATTTATTGTAAAGCTAACGTGCATAGGTATCTACATGCTAATATGCGCATATCGGAACGTGAAAGGCTCTTAATATTAAAATTAATTTTATTTCTTAAAAGTAAAGTAAAAGGAATTTTTTTGACGAAAACATATTTGTTTTTTTTTTGTCTCGGAGAGTTACTGTTTTCGTTAATATGTTATTTTATTAATAAGTAAATATATCAATCAACTACAAGAAAAAGTTAAATAGAAAAATGCAAGATGTATAGGTATAATTAAGTATGTATAGGTAGGTAGTATCAGCATCAGCACACCTGTTGTTACTTAATCCAGACAAAAACATAGTATATTGCTAGTTTTAAATATGTTTAAATATAAAAACAAAATATTGTAAAATTAGATTAGAACTTACTTTTAAATTAACAATTTTGTACAGCAAACTTAACCAAAATATCACTTTAAAATTATTTTCCACTCAACAAGTTGAAATTCAAAAAAAAAAAACAACTTTCAATTAACACTTGTTTTAATTTTATATATCTTTCAAAGAAATAATCAATGACGTAACTAAGTTGTATTTCTTCTTGTTTAACTTCGTTTGAAATAAAAAAAAGAACTGCTGCACTTTATTGACAGTGTAAACACAATCGCCAAGATACAATTACTTAATGTAAGAATGCAAGGTAAAAACGAACGAAGAAGACGACAGGAATTTAAAATAAAATACTTTTAATTTCGTCTGGTCAGTTAAAAAAAAAAGATACTATTTTGTCAAGAAATAAAAATCACTTAAAACGAGAATGTAGGTGGATTTTTGGTATTCGTATTTGTTTTAAACGTATTTCGTATGGCTGAACAACCGATTCAAGCAGTGATCAATATTCAATTTATGAATAAGATACTATATCGTTAAATTTCGCAAAGATACTTTGAATAAAAAAAATATACACAGACACAACAGATTCTTTAGAGTAAACGCGACCACGTCCAATATGAGACTGCGCGCAATCTACTATAGAAAAGCTTTCCTCCTAAAATATAAAACTTTCGTTCGATTTGAAGTTTTGTTTTAACTTTTTGTTCGGGGGCAACAAAACAACCATAAAAACTAACAAGTTTCATACTTTTAGTATTGGATGTTTAAGTTGATTTTAGACAGAGCCGCCCCATACCAATTGGCATTACAATCATATTGGCAATAGAAGAAGAAGTGCAGTGAGTCGGGTCTTTAACCATAAGGGTCTATTCTAATATCTTCTATTATGATAGAGCAAGCATTTTTTAGCATGTTAGAGGTCCAGTTATAGCTATCATGGAATCTCATCATTGAACATTGTATTTTTTTATTCTAAATCAACAATGATGTTAATTGATATTAATATGAACCTAATGAATTATATTACTTTTCTATTAAAAAAAAAATAACGCAATTAGAGATAAATTCCAGAAATATTAACACTTTTGTTTTTTCAATGCTCATTGAAATCGATTTCCATTTTAAATTTAGTTATTGAAAAAAATTGTTTAATAATTTGCTTCAAAATTGAAAAAGAAAATTTTCAATCAAAGCTCTACTAGCCCCTAATTTACATAAAATTTGTCAATTTGCATTATTTCTCTAGGAAAAATGTATTTATTTTATTATTAATTTATTGTTTTCATCAATCAGAGCATATTATTAACTCTTAAGGTGTGTCCAGACCTAAGAAACATTTGAGAAACATTTATCAAAATAGATAACATTTCTGAAATGTTTTTTTGGTCTGGACGCTTGGTAAACTTTTCTGAAATGTTTCTCTTTTTCAAATTCGCAATGGGAAACTTTTAATGTTTTGCAAATGGCAACAATGTTTCTGATATACTTCTGAAATATTATGAATTCATTTTAAACAAATGGGAAACATTTCAGAAACATTTATGTTTTGCTTTATTAATAATTGAGTTCATACAATGAAATAAAGAAAAGAAACAAAAACCAAACACCAATGTGAAAAGTTAAGTTAAACAATATAAATGTATTTACATTATTTAAATCTGGTTTAATATAACTGATCTAAATATTTCGCTCGTGGAAACCAATATTAAAATCAACTCTAGAGCAAATAGAGTTGGCTTTTCTGATGCAACGTTCATTTAGACCGTAGTTTATAATATGAAACTAGTCATGCATTAAAAATGTAAATCTTAGACGCGATGAGTTAGCATAGTAAGGATTTCAAACTATACAGCAATACTCAAGCACAGATCTTACTAGAGAATTATAGAGTGAAAGTATGTTATTGAGAATAGGAATCATTAAATTCTTTGCTATTCTTTATAATGAAATCATAATGTGGATAACTTCCTAAATTTTTTTCTTGGTTACTCTTACCAGCTTTGTGTTTTCGATACTTTAGTCGAAGAAAGTTGGATTACGAATCTTTAAACAGGACAATATGTGGCATTTAGCGATATTTAAATGTAGATAGTTGATTCAACACTTACACCAATGAGCCAAACTCTCTAAATACTCTTAAGGGTCAACCATAATAGTCGAAACAGTGCGTACGGGATCATACGAAAATATGTAAATACAAGCAAATTATATAATGCGTCCATAATGTCGGATTGCTCAGGTTCGTTCAATTTTCGTTCACTTTCGCCTCCATACGTGAAGAGCGCTCGACATCGCAGTTTACGAACGTAAATTTGCCAGCCAGCCAAATACATGTGAAATGCTTGTGTTTGCTTCCCAAAATTATGGTCGACTCAAGGAATTCATGGCACTCAATAAAACTTGACGTAGAATTATGACATTAGCTTCGTTTTGCTTTCGACTATTATGGTTGGGCCTTAAGAAAAGGCTGAAATCCGATTTGCAAGCAATCCTTCAGTAACGCTTAAGCTCATATACGAAAAGAAGGTAATGTGAATACTTGAAAAAAGTAGGAATATCATTGACAAAAAGTAAAAGGAGCAACCGTCCTTATATGCAACAACTGATGGAATAGAAATATCTTCAGAATTGTACTTTCCTTTTTTTACAATTTGGACTCTTATTTCAGTCCAAACCCATGTTGGAAAACAAAAGTTTTACCATGAACAAGTTTTCAAATTTGTTCACTTTCTGCTTAGGTCCCGGATTAAAAATTTGTAATAGAAGTGAGGTTTTCCACGTTTTCTTAAATGACCCTCAGACCAAAAAACAAACTTAAAAAAAAAAATTTCTTCTTTTATGTTACTAATCACACTAATCACTAATCATCTTCTTAGCATCTTCTTCTAAAATCAGAGTCAAATTACTTTATGCTCCTTTTTCATCCCACAATCCAAAAATTCAAACACGAAGGTTTTTTTTGACTAAGTTGATGTTTTGACTCACTGTACTGAAGTTTTCTTAGAAAAATGAGAAAAGAGAGAGAGAACTCGCATTGGGTCGACTGACTGACAAACAGCAGCTCAGGTTCAGCACTCAACTCACTTAAGCTGTTTCACCTTTAAGCTAAACTGGTTACACCTTAACTAGCGATGGTTTGTAGCTGTGGAGTGGACCACGACTCGGACGAAGATAAGATTAACTTAAAAATACACTAACAGAAAGTGCGCAAATTAAGCTTTTTTCGCCAATGCAGAAAAATGTTCTGCTAACAATTTCATTGCGCATGTTTAGATGAGTAAGCAGGTGCCGTTTCAACAGGTAGAAATATTAAGCTTTTGTTCCAAATCTTAAGCTGCTGCGTAGCACAAATGCATAGAACGAACCCTTCCTACACGTTGCAATAGTGTTTTTACTTGTTCAATATGGTAAAAGTATTGGTTTCGTAAAAAAACGAGGTTTCATACAACTGAGGTGGTGATAATCATTTTATACAAGGTGTTTCCTAAATCAATGGGAAATAATTCATGGAGGTGGATTAAACCGATGACTTCTCTTCGATTTTTAATGTAATAAAGCACCATCTCAAGCAACCGTGTTTCGCCGGCTTTCAGAATTCAATCGTGTCGCAATTCGCTTCAGAACGAACTTCGTGAAAGTCTTCCAACATCGTTTGTTGTGCCAGAAAAAAATCGATGATGCACCTAAGTGAACTGATATTGCAATATCTTCAAGTTTCAGGATCGCTTAGACATTTGTTCCACTCACATACATTCAATATTGCATGAACATTTATTTGGTCATAAAAAAAAATTTACGTTGGATATACTTACACCAACCGCATAATTTGGCAAAATGTTACTTTGCATGGACATGACGGCAAACTCAGCATTCAGTTGGCCTCAGACATGGACAATCTATAACCGGGAAGCTTGCCGATATTTTCTTAGGTCAACCGGACGAACTGCACAAGCAGATCGGTGAGAGAAGTTGGAAAGTTGTGGACCGAGATCATAGCTCCCTCGGAAAAGGCGAAGAAGAAGAAGTTACATCTCAAGGAAAAAAAGTCTAATTATTTTCTTACATTTTCTGCATGTGTTGAACAATATTACATAAATGTATTTACGGCGTTTGGCAAACATAAACACGATGCGATGTTTAAACGACTCATATTAAATTTCATAAGCAATAATACAAAATATTGGGTCAACCATCGATTTTTGTTGTGTGTAAATCCATTTTATGAATTTGTTGGTCTTATTTTTTTAGTTCTTAGTTCATATGATCCAATGGCAGTTATGATATTATACAATGGACGTTTAGTTAAAATATCAAGATATATCGTACGTCCATGAATCATATATAAGCAAAATAAATAAACTTTTCGAAATTTGAAAGTTGGTTTGAATGATTACATACTGCAGTTAGGCTGCGTAGCTTGCGCTCCATAATTCAATTTACATTGCGAAGTGGTTGGATTAGACAACAACAACATGTGTACTGTGTACACCAACACTATTTTTGGCAGGAGTTATACAGGGTGATTGGTATAAGATACACCAAAAAGCTTGAGCGTATGGGTGGGGTTAAGACAAGAAAAAAATCGTATGGGAGGGGGGGTCTATTTCCCCCCGTTTAGGCGGGAGGGCAATTTTCATAAAATTTTGAAAAAAATTAGTTTAAACATTTTTTTTTAAATTTTTTTTTTAAATTTTGAGTTTGAAAATTAATTTTTTTTTTAAAACTGTTCACTCAAACAACTTAATTTAAAAATAAAATAAAAGAGTAGTTATCTGGCTTTTCAAAAAGATATAACAAGTCTTTGTATCATTAACCGTTGTTTTTAAATAATTTTGTTTCTGATTTAAGTCAATTTTTTACAAAATTGCCCCTCCCGCCTAAACGTTGGGAAATAGACACCCCTCCCATACGATTTTTTTCTTGCCTTAACCTAACCTACAAGCTCAAGCTTCTTGTTGCATCTTATACCAATCACCCTGTATAGCGCTATTTCAAGGCCGCCACCGCCAATCATTAGACTCAATTTTGAATTAGTGTCGCTTGTCCATTTACAAAAAAAAAGTATTGGTCGTAGAGACGTGTTTAACCACTTTGTCATAATTTTAAGCCTTAAGACAATAA
Organism: Baccha elongata; assembly: GCA_951217065.1. Lineage (NCBI taxonomy): Eukaryota > Metazoa > Arthropoda > Insecta > Diptera > Syrphidae > Baccha > Baccha elongata. The sequence continues at coordinate 193,763,108 of OX578272.1, read as the reverse complement.
TTTGCCACTAGACCTAGAGCAAGTTCGTGCAACCCTGTGGTACATATATTTTTTCTGTAATGCCGAACATGAGTAAAGTACACTACACACTTATAATTTACCTGTCGATAACTTTACTACTCTCTTATTGATTCTATGACTTGAAAACATGTGGTGAATCAGGAAGATTCAACTGAATTTTATACATCCAAACTAACATGAAATAATTAAAAAAAGATTAATGTTATTTCAATGATAATATTAATTTGAGTTTATTTATTTTAATTAGTATGGGGTGTATACCTACTGGTATGGGATATATAAGATATTGTTTGCTGAAACCACGCTCAAGTCGTGCATGTGGGCTTATTTGGCGACGGAATTAAGTTAGCTTATCTGTCGCTTATAATTGTGCGCTTTCTAAGGCAAAAGAAGACATTTCATGGCTAACTGGTTTCTAAAAGTTGTTTTGTGAATGAAATGAATGACATGTTGAAGTTCTTTAATTACCTTATTGTATTTGCTATAACGATGTGTTTATTCGATTTGTAGCAATTTAAAATTTTATTGATTATTATAGATGCAATTGAGAATGGCATAACTCCTTGTAATTTTAAAATTAGGCTTTATAGTCCGGTGTCACTCTCATATAAGAATGACAATTATGGCTACCGGAAATGGCCGAAAACCAATGATACAGCCCATTGACGTACCTACTAGATATGCACCGCCAGTCGGTTGAAATTTTCATACAAACAGCCAAGAAAAGTTGTTCCAGCTAAAAACAGTCTAAAAACGCTATCATCTTTTAGTGTTAAATACGTGTACTAATTTCGCCATTAGAATTTAAATGAAAACGATACTGTATTCATCTGTAAGTAACTCATGGCATTAAGGAGTTAATGTGTTTTGTAAAATAAAAGTAGTTTAATAATAATTTCCACCAAAATATTTCAATAGTAAATAATTAATTAAAAAAATCATATCACTGCTACGCAGCTTCCCTGCTAGTAGTTGATGGCGCCCCTAGTTATGTTGGAACACGCGTGAAGTTGGCTACTGGCTACAGCCCATTGACGTATTACTCTTGAATAAACTTAATTTATAGACTTTCGTCTATTATTTGAATAAATAATTTGTTTTAGTTAACACATGTAACAAATTAATTACAAGTTGAAACCACTTTTAAAAATTTTCTTTTAGTGGGTAAAAATAGGGAAATAAAAGTCTATCGCTCTTTTTTGGCAAGTATAAAAAGTAAGTATAAAACTTATATACATAGTTACAAATTACGTTTTTATTAAAAATAGTTTTTTTTTATCAAGAAATTTTTTGTTGAAAATTTAATTCTCTATTCAAAAAATATAGTTTGATCCGTATCAACGGACGTTTATGTGGATAAAACTACAAAAAACCATAAACAAACAAAAATTAAATAACAAATAAATATATACATAGTTTAAACAATTAAGGTTTGAAAAATCTGACTTCGATATAATATTTCTATGGATTCTGGGAATACATACAATTTTTTACAGAATTTTAACTGCATTGCAAATTGTCGAATAAAAATATATAATTTGTTTACTATTTAAAAAAGTGGCGGCCATGAACAACGGCCATAACTACTTAACTTACTTAAAATAAACTGATGCTAAGTCTTCTACTTGGTTGAATATTCTTAATATAAAAAAAAAAAATTTAATTAATTTTCATAGTAGTATATAGAATTTGTATCAATATTTATTTTATTTCTTTGTTATAACTACTTAACTGTAAGTCTTAAATATCAAATATTCGTAGGTGTTTTTTTTTTGCTTATTTGCAGTTCTACAAGATGGCGTACTTATTTATTTTTTTATTAAGAAATTTAATTTTTTGATAAAAAAAAAACATTTTTTAAAAATCTTATTTTCGTAATTTGTTAATATTTATTTATAGTCCGGGGGTGACCGTAGGTTTACCTATCACATCGCGTCCCTTGCAAAACTGATGGTCGGACAAACTTTTTTAGTGGTAAAAATGGCCATTTCCGGTGTTTTTTGCGATGATTTTTCGTGTTCCGTTTTTTTAAAGCCATAGAAATCACACGTAACCATTTTTATTATTAAAAAACAGTTTTTGAATAAACTGTACTTATTAGAAAGACAAATTGTTCTCCAAAAAAAAAAGTTAAATTATTCTTCAACTTTTGTGAGAAATGGAAATTACTTCAACTAAAAAAATGTGAATCTATTTCTCACAACAGGGTACATTATTTCCCTTAAAGTTATCTTCCTGCACCTAACTACTTAAAAGGACGCGATGAGATACGGTCGCCTCCCCAACTACTACGAGTATTATTGTGCTTATCTGCAACATGATTGCACTATTTCAATCGCAAACATAAGTTGCTCCTTGGACATGCATTATGACAGCTCCTAAAAATATACTCACTTCAGCTGAAACATAGTTCCACCACGGACCAAGGTTGAAACGGCTTTGATTTAAAGGCGATTTATATGAATTCAATGGCGTTTGTAGCAAAATCTTAGTTGAATCGTTTTCGTATTTAAATCAAAGTAATTCTATTTTGATTCAAAGAAGCCGCAACATGAATTTAAAAATTTATTAAAAATTACTTTACTTATTTAGTCATTTGTCTTGAAAATGTGCTTCTTATCTTTGTAGTTCTATTCAGCTGCAATTTGTAGGTCCCCTACAGGCTCCACGGCCCCGATTAGGGAACACGAAGCGTGTTGTTTTCAATTCGATATCTGCTTTTTAACCCATCTAGAGTTGTTTAATTATTTTATTCGAAGCGAATTCTTTCAATCTTCCAATTGAAAGCTGATTTCCACGAAACGGAGATACAATAAAAAATAGTTTGCCATGCAAAACTTCATTTTCACCTCTAAAACCGACTCGCTTCGTATTCCCTAATCGGGGGCCAGCTAGCAAAGCAACCCACACACATCCCTCATGAAGCCATACAATATAATTTTATTTATTTTATTATCATTTATTATTATTCATTATATAATGAATAGAATGAAACCTATACTTCACTAGAGGGGTACCTACCACATAAGAAAGTAGATAAGACACCTTCTTGACCCGACCAAGGATATATTAATAAATTACTGGGAGATTCAGCAAAGTTGCATATCTACGGAAGTACTGACCCTAAGGAATTAGATAATCCCCTGATTGTCCTACTAAGCAGGCCACCAAGTTTAAATTTGGAGACAAAAACCAATGTCTGCAAAGTGCAAACAATGCACTCAAAAAGCTGAATTTTGAAATTTTGTAGAATGGATTTGAAACATTAAACGAGATTTGCCTACCTACTAGCCTGAAATGAAAAACTGAACTACGGAAAATTTACTACAAAACCTACCCCAAAACTGTCTTTATCATAATGTTAATACAAAAACAAAAGCTTTTCCCACACTTCATGGCACATGAACCCATGTTGTCATATTCCATATTTGGTGCTATTTTACCATTATACTGTTCCCTGAATGTATATCTTTGAGTTTCATGACATCAAACAGCAGAAGCCATGAGCGTGACCCAACAAAACTTTTCCAAAAGACGGAAGTGAAAAAAGCTTGAGCGGAGAATCAGTTGGCCATGAGAAAGAATCTGGGGTGTTTGTTGTTAGCATAGCTTTCACGTGAGTCCCCTCGAAACTACTGTTTTTCATTCTGCCAATTTTGTTTGTTATTTAAGGGTCTTTATCATTCTGAGATTATTTATTAACATAATTAGTGAATATCAAGTTAATTGAATTAGTGAACAAATTGTATTAACTTTTAATTTCTCGATAATAAACGGAAAAAGTGCAATAAATTTGTCTTTGACATTTGCTTCCATAATAAAAAGTACAAAAAGCTTTTCTTGTGTTAAAACAGAAATTATGCATTATATTTTTGTATCGCAATGTTTATGTAGGTAGGTACTTGAATTGAATAAGGTAGCCCATTCTAATTAAAAAACTACTCGTACGTATATAAATGGTGCTAAGCATAGTGCATTGTTTTGTTACTTTTACATATTCTTCCGGTTAAATTGATGTACCTACATTAAGTTTATTGTCAAGTACAGTGGTTTTGTGTGCCTCCCAAGCAAAGTGTACTTAAAGAAAGAATCAATTAATGGCTCTCATCAGATGTTGTTTTGAACCTGTGGAACTTCCGGAATTTCTGGATACCTTTGCACAAAAATGCACATCTCCAGGATGTAAGTTAATTAAAATTAGAGTTAAATAATAATTATCTAATTCTATAAACAATTTTAGAAAATACTTATTGTTTAAAATTTAAATCTGTAGAGAAGAAATCCGTGCCTTTTTTTTAAATAAAAATCTACATTGAGCTCCTCCTTTAAATAATAGGTACCTACTACCTATACCTATAGCTGAACGTATCTTCGCCGGATTTTGTATCTAGCTATATGTATATGGAAATTTTACAGTGGTGCAAATCCAATTAATAAATGTATGGAAGTCAACATTGGGTTCTGTAAAATGTTATTACCGATAATCCTATACCTACTGAGGAAGTGAGGATGTCTTGTGTTGGGTCTTGGGTGCTCTGCTCCGCAATTCTTTACATGTATTTAAAATATACACTAACCAATTTATATAAATAAACCTATTTTTGTAATCTTTTTTGAGTTTTGTAAACCCGTTTTAATTGTTTAAATCTTTATTGAATTAAGTGGGGAAAAAACACTGGACACACTTCATTCAAACCTGACATTAGAAGATGATAGAGAAGTCAAAAAAAGTAGGTTTCATCCATCAGTCTGTCTGCCAGTGCTGACATACGGTTGTCTGTTAACAGAACTGCAGTCTAAACGGTTTGACGGATTTTCTTGAAACTTCTTATGTAGTATACTTTTTGGATATAATACCTAGGGGACAAATTCGAATTTTGTTTTGACCCGGCTATAACGGGAACCTCCTATCAAGGGTTTTTGAATTTCCAAATTTCCTGGAAAACGGCTTCAACGATTTTGATAAACCTTTGTGAACGTTATAGGTATTTGTAGGCTGTAAATATAGATACCTATAACTGCGTTTCAGGATTTTGGCTTAAAATGTTCGTACAAACTTCTCCAGCCAGCTTAGAGGAGAAACTTGCTGTCTCCAATTTCATACTTCTTTAAATTGGCGGAGATCTTCTGTTCTTCTTCTTCAACCTGATCACTCCATCAGAGTGCCCACATTTCTCGCTGCCTCAGGCTTGGCGTAAAATACTTCATTGGCTGGAGCGTCGATGTTCATTCGCTCTACATGTCCCAACCATCTTAAACTCTGGACACCCACCTTTTGAAATCGATAAGCGTTTTCGTACAACTCGTAAGTTGTTATATCTCCTTCGCTAAATTTTGTGTGGTCTGCCAACAAAGACCGGACCGGACCATAAATCGTACGTACACTCAGAGAAAAAAGAGTAGGTATAACTAAGCAAAAACATACTTAAACTAACATATTTTGAACTTCTTTTCATCGTAATCGTGTTTATACTATAGTTAAGTACGTCGGTTTTAAATCAATATTAACGCATTTTTTCTTTAAGTAGTTGCATTTTTAATTTTAAGAAAAAACGGAGTTGAATATATCATATACAGGGTGATTGGTATAAGATGCACCAAAAAGCTTGAGCGTGTAGGTGGGATTAAGACAAGAAAAAAATCGTATGGGAGGGGGGTCTATTTCCCCCCGTTTAGGCGGGAGGGGCAATTTTCTAAAAAAATTGACTTAAATCAGAAAAAAAATTATTTAAAAACATCAGTGAATGATAAAAAGACTTGTTATATCTTTTTGAAAAGCCAGAAAACTACTCTTTTATTTTATTTTTAAATTAAGTTGTTTGAGTGAACAGTTTTAAAAAAATTAATTTTCAAACTCAAAATTAAGAAAAAAAAAAAAAATTTAAACTAATTTTTTTCAAAATTTTATGTAATTAACTATTATTTTTATTTTCAAAATTCTATGCTCTTATTAATTTTTAGTCAAAAACAGAAAACCGGATGCCAAAATGTATCTTAGTTTTTGAGAAATTAAGAAAAACTAGAAGTATTTTTTTTCCAAGAAAAACACTTTTTTTTTTGGTTTTCTCTAATTTGACCTGCTCAGGTCAATTATTAATTAGGGAATTATCCCTTTTTTATTTTTTATTACATACCATCCGATTTAAATCAAATAATAAAAAAAAACGAATTAACTTTTTACTTTACTTACTAGTTTTACTTTTAATTTAAAAAAAAAAATAATTTTAATTTATAATTATTTTTTTTTTAATTTCTCAAAAACTAAGATACATTTTGGCATCCGGTTTTCTGTTTTTGACTAAAAATTAATAAGAGCATAGAATTTTGAAAATAAAAATAATAGTTAATTACATAAAATTTTGAAAAAAATTAGTTTAAACATTTTTTTTTAGCTTTTTTTTCAAAATTTTGAGTTTGAAAACAATTTTTTTTAAAACTGTTCACTTAAACAACTTAATTTAAAAATTAAATAAAAAAATAGTTTTCTGGCTTTCCAAAAAAATATAAAAAGGCTTTGCATCATTTACCGTTGTTTTTAAATAATTTTTTTTCTGGTTTAAGTCAATGTTTTAGAAAATGGTCCTTCCCGCCTAAACGGGGGGACATAGAACCCCCCCTCCCATACGATTTTTTTCTTGTCTTAACCCCACCTACATGCTCAAGCTTTTTGGTGCATCTTATACCAATCACCCTGTATAGAAGTCATTTTAACTCCGTTTGTTCTTACATTGAGTCCTTTTGGTTTAAAAGAAGAAAAACGGAGGTTTATTGAGTATGTTAGCGTTTCTTAAATTCAATCTAAACATGATTAAAATTTCACTTCAATTTTTCTCTGGGTGTAGTACTTTCCGCTCGAATAAACTCAAGAGAGCTTTCATAATATGTTTCTGCACCACAGCAGGACCGGGATGATAAGTGTCTTGTAAAGCGTCCCCTTGGTTGTTTTCGATAGGGCTTTATTTCTCAATTGCTCTCATTATCCAAAGAAACAAAAATTAGCTAAAGTTAATCTACGTTTGATTTCCGCGCTGATGTTCGTTGTGGTGTTAACAGCAGTGCCTAGGTAAACAAATTCAGTGACCACCTCGAAGTTATACCTATCGATGGTCACATTCTAACTAAGGCTTCGGTATGATTTGACTTTTGTAGAAGAGTGCATATACTTTGTTATACCCTCGTTAGCAACAGACCCATTTTGCTCGCATCCAATTAGAAATCAGCGAAGGCACTAGTAACAGCTCGCTTGCTTTTTTTTTTTTTTTTGTATATTCCGTTTTTATATTTCAATTTTCTTATAACTACTTACTTGCTAGACAAAAACCTTAACAACTAGCTTACATATTAACTTAACTAACTTACTGGCCCTATGCGAGCGCTCTAAATTATACCATAACCAACTTAAAATTATTGCCTTTCGGCGTACCTAGCTTAAATATTCTCAAAATTCATTTATTACTTAAAAATAAGAAAATTATGAAAAAACTTATTATATGTATCATTTTTTTATTTTTTATAAAACTTAAAACTACACTTAAAACTACTTAAAATAACTTAAGACTAGAACAGCCACAGCAACGGTTTTTTTTTCTTTTTAGTGCCACCATGATTGTTTTGTGCTAACCTACTTTTAAAGCCAAGGACACGCCTAAACCTGCGCAAGTCAAACCAAGGCAATAAACTCAATAAGTGAACTTTTATTATTATTTATTTTTTAAATTTTATTTGTTATTTTACATATGATTCAACCACCAGAACTGGCGATTTTGGTCCAATCTATCTATCTGGTCCCTTTCGGACACAGCCCTACTGAACCGAAGGCGCTCTGCTCCGCTTTCTGCGACGACGTCACGACCATAAAGGAGTCGCCTATCCACAGTTTTTCGGCCGACGTGGTAGATCAGCGGTACCGCCGAACTATCTTGTATCAGCCCTCGACTGTCTAAAAAGAGGAAAGCGTCGGGTGGGATAAATCCGCTTAGACACACACTTTCGTAGTATTCATCTTTGGGGTAGTAAGCCCAAAAAATCAAGCCATTAGTTGAAGTCATCGCTCTTGCAATATGACCCCGAATCAGCTTGATTAAAAAATTATCTATTCTGTTTATGTTAGCCCTGTTGTATAGAACCTCGTTGGAATAATATTTTATGTACTCCGACTCTGGTGTTCTGTGCAATCCAAGGACAGCTCGCTTGCTTCTTCTCATGACGTACATATATATCGTCGGCAAAACCAAGATGTTGTGTGGATTTGTTGAAGATAGTACCTGATGTGTTTTTTTTTTTTATTTTTTTTCACGCAAACTGACAAGTTTTTAATGTCAGTGAAGTAATTGCTTGTCAGTGATCAGTGAAGTTTTTGGACAAACTGACCTGTGTCAATGTGTCAATAAACTCACTGGTGCCTTATGCCCGTCAGTGAAATTTACTAACCCCCAGTTTCACAGAGATCGTTTAACCTTAAACTGTAGTTCAGTGCCTGTAAAATTTCTAGTTTAAACCAAAATTTTAGTTTAAACTCTAACTATGAAAGTGGGGGTAAAAGTCGATCAGTTAACTGACTCCTGAAAAACGACCATCACACGACACTAAGATAATGTTTCACTAACACACGGCACTGCCAACTACTGGCGTCTGTGAAATTGACGTAAGATTGAGTCAGTGAGAAATTTTGCTATCACACGGCAGAGACAGTAGTGACTACAAAACTGAGATTTATGTAGGTATATTCAGTCAATATCCCCAAAAGCCGTACCAATTACCGAAACCCAAAAAATCCCGGAAATCCAAAAACCCGAAAATCAATAATCCTGAAAAACCAAAATCCAGAAAATCCAAAAAACCAAAGATCCAAAATCCTGAAAAACAAAAATACTTTTCAATACTTTTTGAAAAAAGTTTTTTTTAATTTGCATATGACGAAGATAATGCTGATATGCCATACATAAAAAAGCTTAAAAATGACGAAAGCGACATGTTGATTTAATTTAGCATTTAACTAGCGTAATTTGTTGAATTTGGAAATTTTAGTCCACAGCAGTATCATGCTAACGTTAAAAACATCAATCCACTGTATTATATTTTTTAGCAAATTACTAATAGTTTCATGGCCAGTTTCTCCAAACACTTTTAAATATTTATTGGGTTGTTAAATCTTAAAATGGCATTTTTCAATTTCAACAACCACTTTCAGATTTAAAAGGGCCAATAAACTAAAATCCATTTTTATTCCAAATAAATTAAAAAGGCGTCTTAAAAATGAAAGAAAAAGAAAACGTTAAAATTTGTCTATTGATATACTATCCTCTCACTTGCTCGGTTGGCATCAAGTTTCCTCACTTTTGAAAATTCACCTCCCTATGTTGGTGCAAATCATTTTAAGCTAAAATGCCAATAAATTTTATTACTCCGTTAACTAAAATGCTTTTAGGTGTATTAAGGTGAAACTGGGCATAAGAGCCGGTGGCCGCCAGACCTTTGTCATTTTATAAAAGCTGAAAGTTTGTCAGCACATTACCCCAACAGAGGTAAACACATTGGGAAAATATGAAGTTTGGATCGTAGTGGTTTTGGCAGATAACGGGAACCAAATGTGTAATGGCCAGTTTATCCAAACACTTTTAAATATATATTGGGTTGTTAAATCTTAAAATGACATTTTTTAATTTCACCAACCATTTTCATTTTTATAAGGGCCAATAAACTAAAGTCCCATTTTGTTCCAAATAAATTTTAAAGGCGTCTTAAAATTGCAAGACGTTTATAAATGAGGAAACTTGATGCCCCGGATTTTTATTCACCACACATGGGTCTCTTTCATTAGAGCAAGCGAGAGGAGAGCTATCAATCAACATTCTTTGTCTTGCATTTTTAAGACGCCTTTAAATTTTATTTGGAACAAAATGGGACTTTAGTTTATTGGCTCTTTTAAAACTGAAAGTGGTTGGTGAAATTGAAAATGCCATTTCAAGATTTAACAACCCAATAAATATTTAAAAGCATTGACGTATTAGGTATGGACCGCCAGTAGCCAACTTCACGCGTGTTCCAACATAACTAGGGGCGCCATCAACTACTAGCAGGGAAGCTGCGTAGCAGTGATATGATTTTCTTAATTAATTATTTACTATTGAAATATTTTGGTGGAAATTATTATCAAACTACTTTTATTTTACAAAACACATCTACTCCTTATGCCATGAGTTACTTACAGATGAATATTTTATCGTTTTCATTTAAATTCTAATGGCGAAATTAGAACACGTAATTAACACTAAAAGATGATGGCGTTTTTAGGCTGTTTTAATATGGAACAACTTTTCTTGGCTGTTTGTATGAAAATTTCAACCGACTGGCGGTCCATATCTAGTACGTCAATGTTTAAAAGTGTTTGGAGAAACTGGCCATAAGTACATTTAATTAAAAAATAAAATGAATGCTTAATAATTTACCCCGCAATAACGACATACCTGTGCCGCCGAAACTCAGCTATTTTGGCTAATAAGCCGAGTAATCTGACTTTCTCATCTCACTTCTTTGCTAAAAGCGATTCAGCTATTTTGGCGAAATGAGAAAGTTCGAATATAGTTTCGTACACCCAAAACGTCATCAAACAAAGAATATCAAAAATATATTCCTAGCCTCATTTTTTATGTGACAAAATATTTGATTTAAAATAAGTTTCATTATTATGCATATACGTATTAAATAACGTATATTAATATGCACTAGTTAAAATTTAATAAATAAATAAAATGTTTACAACAATCTTCTACCATTTTGCGTCACCGAACATTTCTTTAATCTTCGTGCCGAGATTCAGATATGACTCGCCTCACTTACTTTTTCATCTCACTTCATTGCCAAAAGCAATTCAGCTATTTTGGCGAGATGAGAAACTTCGAATATAGTTTCGAACACCAAACACGCCATCAAACAAAGAATATCAAGAATATATTCATAACCTCACTTTTTATATGACAAAATATTTGATTTAAAATAAGTTTCATTATTACGCATGTACACATTAAATTACGTATATTAATATGCACTAGTTAAAATATAATGAATAAATTAAAATTTTACAACAATTTTCTACCATTTTGCGGTACGGCACATTTCCTTAAAGTATCAATAAAGGGAGTCAATTCTTGTTTTTGTATTATCATTACTAATTATGAAAATATGTGAAACAATTTGTTGAAAAAATTACACATACTTATCCAAACTGATAAATTTACTTACATGTACAACAACTCACGGCCGAAATGATCGGCGAGTAATCTGGCGTTCCATTTCACTCACTGGAACACTCGCATTTGTTATCAGCTGAATCGCTTTTCAATAAAATGCGACTCATCTCACTCACTCCCTGAAAGTTTGAATCAGTTGAATCTCGGCACTGACGTTCCATTTCACTCATTGGAGCACTCGCATTTGTTAGCTGAATCGCTTTTCAATGAAATGCAACTCATCTCACTCACTCCCTGGAAGTTTGAATTAGCTGAATATCGGCACTGGCCTCTAAGGCGAGTCATCTCGCCTCACTCGCCAAAATAGCTGAATCTCGGCACAAGTTTGGAATTTTTGTAATTTGACACCAAATAATTTCCCGAGAAGATGATACCCCATCAAAAAGATGTATCTACGAACACAGTACAAAACTCATTTCCTGGAACCAAAAATGTATGCCTGTCCTTACTTCCAGTCAAACTGGAAAGTTTAGATTCTTTTTGCAAGTGTTTTGTTAAAAATTTTGACATCATCTATTCTTTATTTTTCAATTCGTTAACAACAAATAGAATTTTCTTATCTTATCCTGTGAAACGCCTGATTAATTGTTATTCGTCTTGAAACTTATTATGTCGGGTAATATATTATTAACAAAATTTAGTATTTACAAGTTGTATGCTTCTGTGCACAGATGATTACATAAGAATTAGGCACTTCTTTTTTTGTTGTAAATGTTTGAATACAAATATGTGTCGTCGTTTTCTTTAGGTTGCTGCGGGTGCTGTTCTGCACTGCGACCTCGTTACAAACGTCTCGTCGATAATATATTCCCCGAAAATCCGGAAGATGGACTGGTTAAGTCCAACATGGAGAAGTTGACCTTCTATTCGTTGAGTTCGCCGGATAAATTAGATCGCATTGGTGAGTATCTGTACCAGAAGGCGACAAAGGACATAAATCGAAAAAGATACAAGTGAGAACTAAAATAGATGAAACTTTAGTTCGAATCTGACTATTTTATCGTTTAAGGTTTGTTGAAATCGCAATGGAGGCTATGGATTTGCTGCTGGTAGCATGTCATGCACAAACATTGAATCTTTTTGTGGAATCATTCCTACGCATGGTACAGAAGTTACTGGAGGACTCCAATCCCAATCTACAAATTATGGCTACAAATTCGGTAAAAAAAATGTATGGGCATCCACTAAACAATTTTTTAATAGTCTATTTTTCCAATTTTAGTTTGTAAAGTTTGCCAATATTGAGGAAGATACTCCATCATATCATCGTCGCTACGACTTCTTTATTTCCAAGTTCTCATCAATGTGTCATGGAAACCATGATAACATAGAACTAAGAGATAGTATACGATTAGCTGGTATTAAAGGATTGCAAGGTGTCATTAGAAAAACTGTATCAGATGATTTGGTTGAAAACATTTGGGAAAAACAACACATGGAAAAAATTGTACCCTCACTGCTCTTCAATATGCAGGTAAGAAATCTATTTGTTGTATTAAACACTCAATTACAATATTTAAAAAAAAATATGTTAAACTTAGTTTGGAAATTTAACTCCAACTGAAGATCCAACAGAACAAACACCTCCAGTCTTGGCAGAAGAAGTTTTGAGAGAATTAGTGGGCCGAGCCTCTTTTGGACACATTCGATCAGTGTTGAAACCACTTTTGACGTAAGTTAATTCACAAATGGATAGTTAATATAATTTATCATTTCCCTAGAAAAAAAAATATGTTAATTGCGATAAAAGTAGAACAAAAATATTAATCCACCGCTTGTTGGTTGTTAATGATTTTTGATTTTTTTTTGAGCTCTTCTCCAAGGTAGCAATTAATTTAGTTCTTCTTTTGGCCCACAATCCGGGGTCGACCAGTCACTGATGCAACATATCTCTCCAGGCAGCAGTCCTAACTTTCCCAACTGCTTCCGTGCTTGGTAACGCCTTTTTTCTCCTGTGGATTCTGATTGGGTTGATTTCGAATATTCTATGAACTGGAACATTGTTGTTCACTCGCTCTACATGGTGTAACCACGGGAACCATTAAACACATATTCTTCCGGCTAGGTCGATGTGAATGTGCATGGTCAAAAGATTTTTCTTTCAAAGCGACTTCAACCGGTATTGATAAAGTCCAAGTCTTTATTATCTCCTCTGATCCGGAACGGATTGGAATTTTTTAAAATCTAGAAACAAAGATAGATTTTGAGTTGTTGTTGTTTGCGTGTATTTCCCGACTCAAATCTAATCCGGTTAAGATCAGAGGGCATAATAAAATGAAACTATTGATAAGAAGGAGTGGTCGTTCGTTGGATTTAAGACCCTAATAAAATGCAACTCTTGACTAGCAAAAGTGATCCTTCGTTGGATTTTAGAGCTGGGGTCCTATCATTTCTATCATTTTTTTTTTTCAAAATTAAGTTGTAAATACTTCTCGTAGGATGTCGTTACTATCGATTTGTTTTTTTTTTTTTTTTTGTTTACTCTAGCAATTATTCTTGAGTTAAAAGGCATGAAAAATAAAGAAAAACAAATGTAAATGTATGCAGAAGTATTTTGTTCGATTCGGTTTGAGTGTTTTCGTTACAGTTTTGTGTTTTCTGGGACTTAAATTGTCTTAAAATCGTATTTCTGGCGTAAACTTAGTTTATTCTTAAAACTCTCCAATTCCACACAAAAAAAATCCCATTTCACTGTTCCCTTATTGCGAGTTTCGTGTGAAAAATTGTTCATGTTCGAAAAAACTCCCTCATTGTAAGTACCTACTCATTTCGTTTGGAATTTCTTGTCATTCCCTGCTAATATTTCCATTTGTTTTTTGGAGGTGAACGGGATAGAACGAGGCGGGAATTGTATGATATTATTTGTTTTTTTTATCAACAAAAGTAAAATATCGGTAAATCAATAAAATAAATTAAAAGTGTGTCTTCGCAGTGTCGCACTCATTGGCGACAATTATAAATTCTAAACAACCATTTATAGAATAAAGATGACAAAACGTCATCAGTTACAGACAATGTCTCACGCGGAAATTAACAGAACGTGATCTCAATCGATTAATTTGTATGGAGATTGATGATCTATCTATATAAATCATCTCTCATAATAAATAAATGATAACCTTTTTTAATGTTCCCCCAATGATATCAAATTGTCACTGGCGTATGCAAGCACTTGAAAGAAGCAGCCTTTGGAAGATGTTTTGTACTTCAAGGTTAGACGTCATGGTACTGAAGAGCTCATCTCTTAAATGTGCAACACAGGAAGGTCTTAAATCTTTTCCAGTAGCTATCTGGCAAACGCCGAGTATACACGTGTGTAGAGAGCGCAACCATATAGTTTATTTTGAACTGTCAAACTTTTTCCCGCCACGCGGTCAAAAAAATTATTAACCTAATTTTTTCTTTTTCATAAAAACATTAAAAAAAAAAAACCTTGTTAAAAAAGTATAAATATAAAAAATCAAACATGCCGGGGGATTCCCACCCCCCCCCAAGAAACTGGTTTAAGGGACTCGATCCAGATACTCCCTTAGACCAGCGCGCCAAAATCAAGCGCAAATCAACTGACCCACACTTTCCATCGCTGCCAATCATTCCCAACAACGACGACAACATTGCTCGGTATTTAGTTATCTCCGGTCTAGAAAAGATTCCTAAAGTCAAAGTCGATGATACTGAAAAATTACGCCCACTTTCATCCTATAATCTGTTTCAAATTAACCGCGGTCTTGAATTTATATCTAAAGAAATTTTAGAGGTTAAAGCCATGCGATCCGGTGACCTTCTAGTGAAAGTAGCCAATCTTCAAACGGCAAACAAATTCCTGAAACAAACCCATATTGACTCAATACCAGTTAAAATTACACCACACAACAACCTCAATTCAGTTCAAGGAAGAATCTTCTCCCCCCATATTAAAGACATTTCCGAAGAAGAACTTTTAAGTGAACTTAAAAATCAAAAAATAACACAAATAAAAAAACTGTTCAAAAACATTAATAATAACTTAACACCAACGGGTGCAGCAATTATAACCTTCGATCTTATAAGACGTCCCAACGAAATAAAACTCGGATGGCTAAATTGCAAAGTCGAGGAATATATCGCCAACCCAATGAGATGCATCACCTGCCAAAAATTGGGACACACGAAAAACCGATGCACAAATGCCGAGGTCTGCAAGGAATGTTGCATTCCTCCACCACACCAAGAATGCCCACGCATATATTGCATCAATTGTCAAGAAGACAATCACACCTCTTATGATCCTTCCTGTCCAACTTTCCTTCGGCATAAGTCCGTCAACAAAATAAAATCGGATCGCCGTTGTACTCTTCGCGAAGCCTGGCAGATCTACAGAGACGACCCCACTCAACACCAACTCCCCGCTCCAAAGAAAAGAACAGACCCCAAACCATCCATGGCAGAGATCA
Source organism: Baccha elongata (assembly GCA_951217065.1). NCBI lineage: Eukaryota > Metazoa > Arthropoda > Insecta > Diptera > Syrphidae > Baccha > Baccha elongata. Next base: position 193,747,405 of record OX578272.1, on the reverse strand, counting down.
TCAAAAACAGAATTCTAACTTCAAACCAAAAATCATCACAACATTCCCAATCCCTAAATGAAACAAACAATACTCATGTAAACCAAACCTCTCCCTCCCCCTCAATATCATACCAGCGTCCTATCCCCCCACATACTAACGCCACATCAACAGAAAAGATCCTTCCACAAGAAACAGATACAATAACCAAACCAAACTCTAAGAACCCCACACTAACTACCCAAGTAGCAAATGATCAACCTACCGAAAATAAAAAAACCTCCAACGAACCAACACACAACAACAACACAATCACATCAACCCACAACACACAATCCCTTAACCAACCCCAAAAACTCAATTCATGCCAAAATTCAAATCCATCTACATCTCTTTCTCCATTATCAAATGTTACTCAAGCACTTCTTAAAAAAAACAACTACTATGTAAATCAAATGGAAACTAGTGATGATGATGGCCAATAACATCACTATAGCTCCCAAAATCAATGACTCTGCCGCTCTTATGTTGAAACCTTCAAGCTCACTTGGGAGCTTGAATTCTTCAACATTCGGGCGGCAGAGTCAAAAAATTACTCAACAACCACACCCATTCACCCCTCGTTCAAAACCATCCATATTAAAAATCCTCCAATGGAACATGGACGGTTATTTTAATAACCACCATGAACTTCAGCTTTTAATTAATGACTTAAAACCCTCTATCATTGCACTTCAAGAAACACACATTCCTATAAACTCTAATTTTCATCCTCCGAAACAATATGCTTGCCACTTCTACAACCACAATACTACCGCCAAGCAAGGAATTGGATTTTTAGTCCACAAAACCATTCCGCATACATTTATAAATATAACATCTAATATTCCATCTATAGCAGTAGAAATTGAACTTGGTATCAAACTGACAATTATTTCGTTATACATTCATCCAAAACAGGCTTTTACAAGTTCTGAATTGGAACTTATTGCTAATAGGTTTAATACACCGATATTGTTAACAGGTGATTTCAATGCTTGGAACCCTATCTGGGGGTCTCCTAGTTTGAACAGTCGTGGTAGAATCGTCGAACAATTTTTTACTAATTCCAGCCTAACTATTTTAAACGATGGTTCCCCTACCCATTTTTCCACTCATAACAGTTTCACACATATAGATCTTACCTTTATCTCCGCCTCCCTCGCTCCAAAAACTACATGGAAAGCTCTTACTAACTTACATGGAAGTGACCACTTCCCAACTATTACCGAAATAACACTTAATAATCATTCAAATCACGAAACTCCGATACAAAAATTCCAACTAAACAAAGCAAACTGGCCATTATTTCAATCCAAAGTTACAGATTTTTTGTCAAACAAGGATACATCTCAAAACATAAATAAAGAATCTGCTCTTATTCAAAAATCCATTCGCTTCGCTGCCAACTTAGCAATCCCCCAAACTAAAAATTTAGCATACAAACATATGGTGCCCTGGTGGAGTAACGAGCTAAGTAATCTTCGCCAAATCAAACAAACAGCTTGGAAAACATTCAAAAAGTACCCGACTAAGCCCAACCTGATAACATTTAAAAAAGCCAATGCTGTTTTCAGGAAGACAGCAAAAGTAGCCAAAAGAAATTGCTTCGAGAAATTCACTTCGAACATCAACCCAAACTCGCCTTCCAAGAAGCTATGGTCTGATATTAACTCCCTCACAGGCAATTACAAAAAAACTTCAATTAAGGCCATAAGAGATCAGTCCAATCACATATTAACATCTCCCATAGAAATTGCCCAAATTTTTGCTCAAACCTGGTCAACCGCTTCCAATGATGCAAACTTTCATTCTGAATTCTGCACTCAAAAATATGTTACGATCAACCAAAGAGTTCTATCAGAACACATCAGTGAAACAGCAAGGCAAATTGAAGATAACATCAATCTTATCGAATTTGAAAGCTGCATTAACTCATGCAAAGGTAGCACACCTGGATATGATCGAATATCATACAGCATGATTAAAAACTGTCCAATTTTGATCAAAAAACGTATCCTAAACCTTTACAACGAGATCCTTACTCAAGGTGTTATACCACAAATATGGAAGATTGCGACAATAATCCCTTTACCCAAACCAAACAAGGACATCACAAATGTATCAAGTTATAGACCAATATCCCTGCTACCATGCCTTAGCAAGGTCATTGAAAAAATCATTTCACGTAGACTCTCTTGGTTTCTTGAAAAAAACAACCTGCTTGATGTCAATCAAGTTGCCTTTAAAAAGGATAGAGGAACAATGGATTCATTGTTGCACATCGATGAATTTATTGCTTCCGCCCTTTCGTCAAAAAATCACGTATCACTCTTTTCCATTGACTTCGAAAAAGCTTTCGATCGAATCGGAATCCATGTTGTTTTGAACGAATTGGTTGAATGGAAGGTAGGTCCTAAAATGATTACCTTTGTAAAAGCTTTTCTAACCCATAGAAAATTCCGAATAAAATTAAAAAACACCTTTTCCTCAGTCCATAACCTTGAAAACGGTATCCCCCAAGGATCCCCCCTCTCAGTTGTTCTTTTTGTAATAGCTTTCAACAAAATTAGTAGCATAATCCAAAAATACGACAAAATCAATTATTCTTTATATGCCGATGATCTAATTATCGTATCCAAATGCAAAGACTTAAACCATGTAGCAGCTGATTTTTCGAATATTCTAGTAGATATAATAAAATGGGGGGAATACTCTGGTACAAAAATATCTACAGATAAAAGTAAAATATTGCATATATGTAAAAAAACCAGCTGCTCTAAAAATGTGATAGTAGATCTTAATAATAATTCTATTGAAAATGTAAATAATCTTAAGATACTAGGAATTTTATTTGATACCAAATTTAACTTTAAGCCACATTGTCTTTATATAAAAAAGAGCCTTGCTACCAGGGTCAATATGATAAGATATTTAGCTTCCAAACATAGTTTCTGTAGTTTAAACTCTCTTATCAATGTAATAAAATCAGTTTTGCTTGCAAAAATAGACTATGGACTCGCCATCTACGGTAAATGCTCAAAATCATCCTTGGAACTTATCACGCCATCATACCACAGCACAGTTAGAACTACTCAGAGAGCATTCCGAACAACACCAATCAAAAATATTTTAACAGACGCCGGACTATCATCAATTCCTGAAAGAATTGAATTTCAAACTGCCTCCATTCTTCTCAAAATCAACGCCTGCAGAAAATCACCTATTGAACCCCTTATCCCGAAAATTTTACGGAGAACTAAACCCCAAAACTACCCATCATCACTACTAAATGCGATAAATCTTTCCAAAAAAATGGAATCTTCCAGTCCAAACCAACTCAACGAAATGTTCAATATTTCCACCATGGAAAATACCACTTGACTCCATAAACACAGACTTACATAGACTCCCAAAAGCCACAACAAATAATCAAATGTATCAAAAAATGTTTATGGAAACTGTCACAAACCTAAGAAGAACAGAATGGAACTTTCTCTTCACAGATGGTTCTAAAAGTGAACATGGAACCTCGTTCGCAATAGTCGACGAATTCGGAAACATTAAAAGCAAAGGTCTCCTAAACGGATCTACCTCCATCTTTACTGCCGAAGCCTTCGCTATCCTCAAAGCTACGATGGTCACAAACAATAAAAAAACTGCAATCTTCTCAGACAGCCTATCAACAATCACCGCACTAAAAAATCTAAACAATAAAACCGTAATAATCGATCGCCTAAGGGATAAAATAATCGGCAATAAAAATCTTAAAATTATATGGGTGCCAGGACATGCTGGAATATCCGGTAATGAGATGGCAGACAAGGTGGCAAAAGCAGCCCTAGATGAGCCACTCATACAATTCAACATCTTCAACAAAAAAGATGCAAAGAAAACTCTTTTGCATACAGCCTGTAACCTCAAAAAAAATAATTGGAAAGAATATCTCCATTATTACGCTCAAATCAACCCTCAAGCTGAAAGAATTATCTACCCGATAAATATATCTCCAAATATGCTCAGATGCTATATAAGACTTCGACTCGGCCACTCCAACATCACTCACAGCCACTACATAACAAAAGACCAACAACCACTCTGCCACCTTTGCAACACCAACATTCCACTTACTATGAACCACCTCACCATCGATTGCGAGCATGTCAAACTTATATCCAAAAAAATCAACTCAAAAAGCACTCTGATAAATCTTTTAACTGTTCCCTCTGAACAAAATATTGTTGATGTTTTTAGAATACTAACTTTAATCAAATTAGAAAATCTCATTTAACTATTATATTTATATTAAGTATAACTATATTTAGGTAAAATGCAAAATGTTTTATATTTAAATTAACAACCCTTATCGGCTGAAAGCCCTGGTAGCTAGCGCCGAAAAAATATTATTAATTGTGTAATTTATTTCCTGTTAATAAAGTTATAATAATAATAATAATAATAAATCTTTTCCAGTGTCTATCGTAATGCGGATTGTTGGTCGATGGTTAATTTTCCTAGTTTAGGAATACTGATAATGCCCGATGAGATTGTCTATAAATGGTCTAAGACGTTCACACATAACGACAGATAAGATAGTTATAATTATGCAATATTTAAGAGTCTGATTCCTTTTTAATTGATGCATTGGCATCTGATGCTGATGTTTCAGCTCTATTGTTTTTTTAATTTTTTTCATGCTGTCTTAAGTTCTTCAAGATCAGTTTGGCAGAACTGTTATTTGTCATCGTCCATTTCAAATAGTACATTACGTATTACTATATCATTTTGTTTACAATCACCGTTGACCTTTACGTATTCACAAAAAAAAAGAACATTGATGGCGTCTTAGCATGCATGTGTTTGATGCTGGAGTAATGTGGTTAGATGCTAGAGATTCTATTAAACTAAATTCAGAATAACTCTTTCCTATAGAATATGTACTCTAAAAGTGATCGATTTGCATGCATTACTGAAATGTCAATCTTGTTTTATGGGTAACTATAATTTTTAACTTAAGAGCTTTTCTCTAATGGCAAAGAAATAACAACACATGCTATGAATTTCGAGAACGGAGCACAATGAACAGCATGACACAAAAATATAAAAATTCTGGTGATTTACTTCGTAAAAAATAGGCATAAGTATTTTGCGATCTCCTCAAAAACCAACAAAAACGAAACCCGTTTATTTTGTTTATTTCAATTTAAAGCTACTGTTCTATTTTTAATGATCATATTGTTTTAGTTAAAAATTTGTATTTTCATACCTTTTTACAGTCATTTGGATCGTCATGAACTTTGGGTGCCAAACACTTTTGCTATACATACATTCCGTATTGTGATGATTTCAATTCAGCCACAATACTCATACACAGTTGTGGAGACCCTTATGCAGCATCTTGATAATAACTTCAAGTCCTCGCCACGCACCAGAACATCACTTGCTGTTGTTCTGTCAAAAATCATTGCAATAGCTGCTGGCGAAAGTGTCGGTCCGTCGGCTTTGGATATCATTAACAATCTTCTGACACATCTGAGAACGAGTGTTAGCACCACCACTGAGATCACGGCCGAAGAATCTCAATATCAAGAAGCACTTATCAATGCACTGGGTGAATTTGCTAATCACCATCCGGATTACCAGAAAATCGAAATTATGCTTTTCATAATGAATACTGTCCCTGATTTAAGCAAGAAGAGCAAAGGCGATCAAATGTTGCAAAATATTCTTTTGAAGAGTTTGTTAAAGGTCGGCACCCAATACAGCACTGTGTCATTCGAAAAGGCCTTCCCAGCTTCGTTCTTACAACCTCTTTTGAAGATGGCTCGCGCTCCACATGATCCGACAAGAATCATTGTTATGCAGATCTTCCAAGCATTGTTAGATCGTCATCAAAATCAAATTGTATTAAGCTCTGTTACGGTCAAACCGTATAATGCTCTTTCGCAAGAGCCCCCATCACGATCTGACATTATTTTCACCCATAAGTACGGAGCTAACATAATGCAGGCTTTGATTGATAGTATGGCACTGTCTGATCGCATTGAAGCTCTGGCCTCCAGCTACAACACAGCTGCACTTTTGATTGTTGAAATGGCAAGCAGCGAGACAGTTCAGGAGTTCCTGCTATTCATCTTAGGGTAAGGTTATTACTTATTAATTTCAAGTAAGTTTAATATTAGTCAATTTTCTTTCAATTTAGAATCCAACAAGTAGCATTAACAGCTGAAGATCTTGACAATGTGCACAAGTGCAACTTGCACTCAATAGCAATATCTTTGCTTTGTCTTATATCTAGAGTGACAGGGATTAATAATCTCATGGATTATTCACAAAAAATTGTCGACGCCCGAAAGGAAGAAGCTTTACACTTCTTGCCTCCTCTACTAGATTCCAAAAAGCAAAGTAGCAAAGCTTACAATCTGAACTTTGCTCATTTATCTATTGATAAAATGGCTTTGGCTGAAAATCTACAAAATGCTGGAATGGATTATAATCGTTTGCAAACAGGAAGCCCATATGCTCTTAATCAAATGGACAATCCATCGCATAGACATTCGTGGGTTGAAGCAGCAAGCAATATGCCAACGAGGAATAGTTCCGCTGACTTGGCTGCTTATAATAATGATGCTGATAGTGTTAGTAGTTCGCCGGGTGTTTCTAAGGTAGTAAATTAAAATAATTCAAAGGAATATTAAATAATCCTGTATTTTTTTTTTTTTTAGAAAACACTTGCTCCGGAGTATAACTTTGAAGCAATGAAACGAGCTCTTGCTGATCCAACAGAAGCTGTTAAGAAAGAACAACGAGAGAAGCAACTACAAATCGGGCGAACGTTCCGAGAAAGTGATTTTGAAGACTTGGTTATGCGGACAGAACCAAAGGTAAATAGTTCAAAAATGAATGTATGTATCACTCAGATAATAGATAATCAAACAAAGATTGGGGTTGTCTGTAATTTGGTTACAAACGCATGACTGTAAATAAATCTGTTGAGATAGCGAGAATCATCGATTGGCTTTTTGAATAAATGGTCACCAAACACACACACAGCTGTCTATACCATTACCGAATAACGATTGTTAAGGTTTAATTACACTTTACCATTCTCATATGTCATATGAACATGAAGCCGGTTTAAAGCCAGTTGTATATAATAGACATGTTTGAGTGTTCCTCATAATATTATTATAACTAAATATAACACACACAAAGTGATACAATTATTCTCTTTGCAAATGCTCTTTCTTTTGTGCACATGAATTTTATACAGTCTTCCATAGTATGTATTTCTTATTCTTCTTTTAATACTACGTTAATGATCTCGAATCCCCTACTTCACTGCTTCACAGAAGAATCTGCTTGTGTGGTTCTCCGGGTTGACCTCACATGGAACCAATCCAGCCTTGGGTTGTTGCATGTCTGAGGCCAATTGGGTGCTCCTGTCATTGCATTTGTTATTTCTAGGAGTTTCATTATGTGGTGTATTTTGTTCACGATGTTTTATGTAAAGACTTTCTCGGATTTTCTTTCTTCTAAGACCCATCCAGCGCAAGAACGGGCACGATTGTCTAGTACTTGAATTATTGTGAATGAAGAAGGTAACTTGCCAGCGAGTTTGTGCGACTAGGTCAGTCGTGCTCTTTATTTTTTATTATTTCTCAGTCATAAATTCTTCTGTTTTTTGGCGTGTGCTCAAGCTATTTTAATGACCGAACATCATAATTATAAAAATCATTGTTTTATGTATCAGGAAACATTTTTTTTATAAGAAAAAACAGTAACATTTTTCCACAAGTATTTGTTTCACCACCAATTTGTTTATAGACTATTTAAGGTTTCGCAACATATTTAGTTTGAAACCATCTTGATTCCTCTATATGCATAAACTCAAAGATATTAGGTAAACGAAAAATGTGCTAAAGATCATTTTTGTGGTTGTCTCTGCATAGTAAGTTTTTCTAAAAAATCTCAACAAATGCCTTTTATTGTTTTGTTGCTGAATGAACTTTGGCCAGCCAAACCGCTGACATATGAACGGAAATATAGTTCCCACGACCTAGTTTGAGATTTTTACTTTTCAACAACGTGAAGCATTAAAATGTGTGGTCAAAATTTAAAATTAAAATTTTATGTTCCCGGTTTGGATTTAAGATAAGCTTTAAAATAATAAAATCGACTAAAACATAGACCCAAAATATCACATATACTGGCTTTTATTAAAGAGCGGATTACTATAAAATATCGTAAAACGGAATGAACCCCTAAATACCATATACGAATAAATCTGAAATCTAAAAATCTCTTGCTGTACTAGTAACTAGTTGATCCTCCATGGGTGGAATCGGCTAAGGTGATTTGTGATAAGTGACAGTAAAAATCTACACTTTCTGTCTACGTAAGGTGATCATCACAGTGATAGCTAAAAACCAATTACAAAAATATTGTGATAGTCATCTTCTCATGTAATTGTGTTAATGGGCATACAAAACATAATAAAATTTGTAATTTTTTTGAATTTTAGTCCCCAAACATCAAAAACAATATATTTCTTTTACCATATGAGTATACAACAATCAAAAGTAAATGGTTAAATTTAGAATTATTGCTTTTATTCACGAAAAAATTAACAATTCCAACGAATTTACTTGAAAATATGACTACGGCAACAATGTTTTTCAAAGATGTCACTAAAAAATTTGATCAAAGTTGAATTGAGTTGAATTGGTGCATGTGATCACCTTACGCAGAAGTAAAAATCAATTTGATCACAAGTGATGATCGAAAATGTGACAATCAACTATCATCTTACGCAATTCCACCCCAGTTTTCCACATGTACAGCACCTTGTTCATGTTCTCAACTGATTTGATCCAGTGGATTTGAAAGAAATGGCTCTTACAAGGCCCTACATTTTTTTTGTTTTTAAATACGATCAATTTCAATAATATATGAGTGTGTTGCCAATGGTTTTTTTCAGAATCAGCTTATTAATTACTTCAAATTTGGTAGGTATGGTTTTGAAGGTAATACCTTTAAAACCTTTTTTTGTAGGTCAGTTTAAGTCTAAAATAACGGTACCTGTCTACAAAATTTATGGAAAACCTTATTTTTCTCGAAAACGGCTCTAAAGATTTCAACCAAATTTCACATGTGTGTAAACTAAACTTTCAGAAAAATTCGTTTAACGGCACCTGCCATATAACGGTATTTTAAAACTATCTCGATAACAGCTGAAGCTTTTTAAATGAAATTCAATACTGAAATTGTCATATTTATTTTAAATAACATGGCATAAACATTTTTGTTAAGTTTAAATAATTTAAGAAAATACTGATTTGTGAATTAAATATTTCAAAAACCTGTTGACGGGTTTTAATGAAATTTAGTTTTACGTTATGAAAAATTAAGTTTAAAAAACGTGCATAGATACTTAAAAAATATTTTCGAAAAATTATTTAAAAAAATCGATTTTTTCAAAACCGCTCCAACGATTTTGAAATTTTTTAAATTATTTGCATACTTTAATTTTAGTTTGAATCTTTATAAGGCATGAATTGATAACTTTTAATAAAATTTCATACGACTTTTTCGTATTATTTCGTTTGAACTTTGAACCCTCAGGTAACTTGCCACGAGAGCAAGTTTGTGCGACCCAGTCGTGTCCTTTATTTTTCTTGTGGTGACCTAACCTCCTTGGTCTATTCATTTATTGCATCTTATTTCATCAGTCTCTATAATTCGGCGTTCAATCTCCCACTGTCTGCCACGCGCCGTAGCAACGCACGAGTTGTAATAAAATTAAATTAATTAAATAAATGGTTTGCAACCACTCCTCTTCCTTACAACTAAGAACTTCTTTTACCTTAAGATCAGATCAAGTAGCATGTTTACTTCCGCCCTAGCTTCAACCAGCTATGCTCCACATTAAATTGAACTCTAGCTACGGCAGCATCTCCTCTTGGAACGAAGATGACGATGATTGCAGATGTTTGTTTTAATATTTAAAGAAAATGCAACTACTCATCCGTACGTTTCAGGGAGAAAATAGTTTACAATGTAGATTATTACAAAAACCTCTGAAAAATAGGTCTATAATTATGAAATGTCCATTATATTGCGCTCATTCCATTTTTAAATTATTTACACATACTTAACAGAAAAATGTTGAGAATTAACTTAACCGCTTGTATAGTTGAAATGCAAATAAATTACAATTTCGCTAATTACTTGTTAAATCAACTTCTATCAATCATCAGAATCAATTACCCAGAACTTAGTTCGAGTTTCTATAAGTGTTATGTACATAATGTCATTGACGTATTACATATGGACCGCCAGTAGCCAACTTCACGCGTGTTCCAACATAACTAGGGGCGGCATCAACTACTAGCGGGGAATCTGCGTAGCAGTGATATGATTTTTTTAATTAATTATTTACTATTGAAATATTTTGGTGGAAATTATTATCAAACGACTTTTATTTTACAAAACACATCCACTCCTTATGCCATGAGTTACTTACAGATGAATATATTATCGTTTTCATTTAAATTCTAATGGTGACATTAGTACACATATTTAACACTAAAAGATGATGGCGTTTTTAGACTGTTTTTAGCTGGAACAACTTTTCTTGGCTGTTTGTATGAAAATTTAAACAGACTGGCGGTCCATATCTAGTACGTCAATGCAATAATGTATATGTACCTACATACAAACATATAATTAAGAGCAAACATCGATTTAATTGTTGGTTTTTAATAGCACAATATGTACTATTTTATTGTATAAATCAAACAAAATGCATTTAATACAAATTTTCATTCACAATCTCTCTTTTCAGCATGACGTCATTCAGAACCGACTTAATGATCTTTTTAATTCACTTGCTATTGAGCGGCAAATATCTCAGAGTGATATTAAAAATCAACAGCAGCAACCACCTCAAAAGCCAATATATGAAATAAGCTTTCCTGAATTATTCTACTACTAATGTATGTTTAAAAAAACACAGCCAAATTGTTAATTAATTAATACAAAGTTGTTCGTTCTAGTATTAACCGTTATTCTATCTATTTATTTCCCAATCACAATGTTTTTAATTTTGTTTTTGTACTATTTTTGTTGTAGTGGGTTAAATCTGTTACCGCAGAACGTATTTTATAAATTATAAATTTACTATATAATGGACTAAGAGTTAAAAAAAAAATTGTTAATTTATTTATTCTTTTGTGATTTTGGAAAATATAGCTATACTGTAGTTCATCTGAAAAGAAGCAACGTTTATCCGACACTTATCCGGTTTTCTTGCTTTTAGCCTGCTGACCACCATTTCCATAAAAAAGAAACAAATCGTTCCAATTAAAAATGAATCTATATATTTGTATAATGCAAACAAGACCAAACACAAAATTCATCATCATCAGCAGCAGCACATCCTCCACCGAAAAAATCAGCATTCAAATCACCTTCCACTGTTTTACTAATGATTCGTCGGAAAGGACGGTTGTAACATTTGCGTTTTGCTTGGAGTTCTCAGTGTAGGGTTTTCATTGGAAACTTCAGATATAGCCTGAGATTTCAGATTTTTGTTGATTTTTGTCGAATGAAACGCAAAAAGATTTTATCGTGTGTATCATTTATTAATTGGCGAGAGGGAGATAAACTGAGTCCGCACTAACTTGACAAGTTGATAGTCTCACGTTGTGAAAGCAAATGAAAAAAATCTCACTTCAAATCGAGATTTCGAGATTTTGATATAGACGTAATCTAGATTTGATTTTTTTGACCAATGAAACGCAAAATCTTAAAAAAGATGACAAAAAATATATCTAGATCAATAAAAAAACAATTTTTGCGACCAAAGAAAAACCACATAATATATGCATTTTACTTAATTTTTGTATGTTTATCCGTTTCCAAATTATGGAACAAAGAAAAAAGTGTTAATTTCGCACCAACTCTTCCTTAACTACAGACTAAACGGCTGATCCGATTTTCTTCAAACATTGTACTTAGGATATTTCCACATGATATTCAAAAGTGGCAAATGTTTGCAAGCATGACATCACGAAAAAAATTAGTCGTTGTAAAACTTGAATGTATTAGGTAAAGTCTAGTTCTTAATATTACCGGGAAAAATGACTCCCCGGGCGGGCCGGGCGGTAGACGTCTTTTCACGGGAGTTAAATTCTCATATTCCTCTTCCCGGGAGACAATTTTTCCCTTCGATACCTGGAATGAGAATTTTGAATTTTCGAAACAACTTTTTCTAGCATTTGACATACATATGTATTTATGTATGTAATAATTAAATTGCAGAGAGTTTTTTTCAATTTTTTTATTTATTTATACGAAAGAAATTAAAAATCTATTATAGTATTGCATTGCGAATATTGCACGCAGAAGTGATATTTGAAGAAAGACTCACAGCCGAGGACTATAAGAAGTACCTTAAGAGATAGCTTATAATCCTTTTGAAATTGCCTGGGTTTAATCAAATGATTTGCTTTTTAATTCTGATAAGAAACTGATTATTATAATTAATTTTATCTTCAATTTATTGTTTTCGCTATTCTCCCATTTAACAATTTTTGTTTTTTAAACCAAAACGGTTCCAACAATTTTCAACAGATTATTTGTTGTACATGCAAAAAACGATTTGATTTAACTTGATATGAAATGTGAGTTACGCATTTAACATAAGAGGGCATTTAAATTGTTTGCCTAAGCTAATCCGCTGCTAATTCTTATGTTGTGTATAGCATCCTTAAACGGTTAGCTACGTTTAAGGATGCTATACACAACCTGCAGCGGATTAGCTATGCAAATCGGTGGGTTAAAAACTTGAACCAAGCTCAATCACGTACATATGTACAAGTTGGTCTTTGTCCGCTATACATGATCAAGTAAGTGTGACCCAGTCATGCAATTTTGTGCCGGAATTGGCTTCGAACTTCCATAAAGTTTGATAAGATTTATAGATGGGCGATTAATATGTTATTTTCGACCTAACAACAACTTGTTTCTTTTTTAATACATTTTAGTGCCAAACAAGAAAAACTTGTTTTTTTTAAATATATATATAAATGCTGGAATTAAGAATTTGGCATTATTATGTTTACTCGAAGATGACCAAGAAAATAGAATAGAAGAAAAGCAAGTGTAGTTCACCGCATCCGGCGGAAGTAATTGCTTTTTCGGAAAACAGATAGCTTGGGAAATTTAGACAACAATAATGCCAAAATTAAGAAAAAAAACCCACAAATCTGGATTTTAGCAAAGAACTTTATCTGTAATTCTAAATTCTAAATTGAAAAAAAAAGCATTCAAAAGGTACATATGTTAACATATTTCTTTGTTAGTGTAAATATTTCTTTAACTGCACCATTATACCTATTTCAATATATTATGTAGAATATCTTGCATTTAAAGCTTATTTTGCTCGTTCCAATTTGTTTCCCATTGGAAAACCATCTTATAAAACTCAACAACAACAATATTCACGTCGATTAATTATAATTATTTTTTTCTTCAAAAACTTGCTTTAATTTAAAATGTTTTACAAAAAAAAAAAAATAAAGTTTTGTTGTTTCTTTTTTCAATTCATCTGTCAAATAGAATGCGAGAATCGTTCGTAAATCGGAAATATTCTGGCATATTTCTAATTTCATACATAGTGCCAGTTGAATGTAGAATTGGAAATGATTTGCGAATAGAATCAAAAGTAGAATTGAGCAACTTGTTGTTAAAGTAAAGTCCCACTTCCCACTTTCTTTATTTTAACTATGTGTCTGTAACACAATGGCTCCACTCATGGCGTGTTCAAAATTAGAGCAGCTCTAATTTTGAACACGCCATTTTGAACACGCCATGAGAACAACCAATGGAGTTTGAAAAATTCATGCACAATCAGGCGACATGTCGTAGAAATCCATTTTTACGACAAGACATGAGCGCTGTTGAAAATTTGGACATGAATTTTGACGTTTCGTATATGTATGTGAGCTGCTTTTTGTTGTATATGTGCAATTTCTTCAGGTGTCATTCTCTTTCATTTTGAATGTACTTCTGTATCTTTTGATACTAGAAAAGGGGGAAAGGGACGCATGTTTTTTTACTCGTTGTTGAAGAATGAAATGAAACGACAAGACATAATTTGCCCACAGACCGAATGAGAATTGGATAGTGGATTAGATTGCTGTTGAGTTGTTAGGCATCGGCATGGCCAGTGGAGCCAGTGTGTAAGGCACATTGCCTTTTAAATGCAACAGGTATTGCACGACACTAGTTAGAAGGAATAGAAAGATAGGAAAGAATTATTTTGGTAAAATGGATAGAGAGCTGATTTTTATTTTTCATTGCATAACTTCATGGGTCAGGTCCCATCATAAACTGGGAGCTATGCTGAAAAGAAAAAAATGCATTGTACCCGAGTGAGGATTGAACCTGCACCCTCTGGGTTAATAAGCAAGCACTTTTTTCATTTTTAATTCATTTTTTATTTTTCATTTTTCTTATATCTATCTTAATGCTAGACAAAAAATCTTAAACAACTAGCTTCCATATTACCTTAATTAACTTACTGGCCCCATGCGGGCGCTCTAAATTAACCTATAACGTATTGAAACGATGCCTTTCGGCTTAAAATCATTTATATTTAACTAACTTAACTTTAACACTTAAACTAACGAGAAAATTATTATAAAAAACTCATTTTCATTATCATTTTTTTTTTCACTTTTTTATAAAACTTAAAGCTACCCTCTACCTAATTATAACTAATTAATACTAAACTATACTAAATAAAAGTACTATAAGCTACGTTATATATAAATTATATAAAACTAGCTTAAATTATACCTAATTAAGCTACTTAAACTAACTTAAAAACTAGAACAGCCACCAGCAACTTTTTTTTTTTTTTTTTTTTTTTTTTTTTTTTTTTTTTTTTGTGCCACCGTAACTGTTTAACCTACTCTATATTTACCTTAAAACTATGTAAGTCGGCCAAAGCAACAATGTGGTCAACTTTCAATATCAAGGTGGTCACCCAACCACCAGAATTTTTTCATTTGCTTACCTATGTCCTTTATGTCCCGAAGGGGCACAGCTCTACTGAACCGCAGACGTTCTGCTCCGTTTACAGAGCCGACGTCCCGATCGTAAAGGAGTCGCCGATCCACAGTCCTACGGCCGACGTGGTAGATTAACGGAACCGCCAATCTATCCTGTATCAGCCCACGACTGTCTAAAAAGAGGAATGTCTCGGGCGGGATGAAACCGTTAAGACGCACACTTTCACTATACTCATCATTGGGGTAGTAAGCCCCAACAATAAGTCCATTGGTCGAGGTCATCGCTCTTGCAATGTGACCCCGAATCAGCTTGATTAAAAAGTTATCTATCCTGTTTATATTGGCCCTGTTGTATAGAACCTCGTTGGCATAGTAATGTGTGTACTCCGACTCTGGTGTTCTGTGTAATCCAAGGCAGCGTCTAAGACACTGCCTCTCAAACACCCGAATCTTTTCCATTTGAGATGGGGCAACGTTGAACCACACAGGGCACCCATAGGCAATCATTGGCCGGATAAGGGCCATGTAGCAAATCACCTTTACTCTGCTGTCGAGGCGGCTGCTATAGAACAACCGTCTTGTCAACCCAAAGGCTCCCCTAGCTCTGGTCAGAGCAGCATCTACATGTCGATTGAAATATAGATACTGATCTAGCCAGATGCCAAGGTACTTTACCACATCTTTACTTGCCAGTGGATGTCCACTTGGTCCAACGATCACTAGATTTCTCCAGTTCTTTCTTGTATCCCTAGAAGCCCTAGACAACGGGGTTCTAAACAGGATAGTTTCTGATTTCTGAAAGTTAATTTTTAACTTCCAGTCATCACAATATCGCTGAATCTTGTCGAAGTCACGCTGCAAGAGAATTCTGATGACTTCAACTTTTGGACCCGTCCTGTACGCTACAAGGTCATCGGCATACGCAATTGCATGAGTGAGACTACCTATCAGATCGCTGGTGTAAATACTAAACAGAATCGGTGAGTTCACAGCTCCTTGCTGTAGACCGTTTTTGATATCAAATGTTGTGGTAGAAGTTAAATTGCCACTTTTGACAACAAACTTTCTACCATTGAGCATGTCATGAAGCATATATAACAGTGGTTTACTTATGCCAAACCTAGTTAGCTTCAGATAAAGACCCTCTAACCATACGGTGTCGAAAGCCTTCTCTAAATCAACCAGAACGGCACCCGTGCATTGATTTTTCGCTTTGTTCCATTGAACATCAGAAACTAACTTAGACGCGGCATGAATAGTGTCATGCCCCGCCTTAAAGCCAAACTGATTATCTGGAATAATATTTTTGTCCTCAGCCCACTTGAACAGAGCTCTATTTAGAATCTTTTCGAATACCTTACTGATACTTGGAAGGAGACTTATCGACCGAAGATTTCCCGGATTGGAGCTGTCCTTTCCCTTTTTGGGGAGAGGATGTACCACAGCTGTTTTCCAACTCACTGGATAATATGCATTATTCAATGCGTTGTTGAACAGTGTGGTATAAATGTCTATTGCTTCCTCAGGGAGATGTCGTAACACAATGTTGGGTATACCATCGACCCCCGCAGATTTCTTTTTCTTTAATGTTTGAAAAATTAATTGAAGTTCTACCTTCGAAATTAACAATGAACTGGGTCCATTTCGCTCGGCGATGGTGGCGTTTGCCAAATTTTCGTCATTGAACCCGGTGAAACCGGTATTCTCAGATCGCCATTGCGTTATGTTATTTCCAAGGTAGAAGTTGTGTAATAAGGCTCTGTTCTCCAGGTCATGATTCGGACGAACGCTAGCATTCACCTTATACACTTGCTGGAAAGCAGCCCCCACAGCCTCCACCTTTTCTTGAGGATCTTCTATCATAAAAAAGTTATCATCGAAAACGGCACAATCCGGATCTATTCCCGCAACCGTAAGTACGTCTTCGTTATCTATTGTCCTCTGAAGTTTAAGACATGGAAGTTCGTTTTGATCATTTCTTCTAAATATCTTATTTATTTGGGGAAACATACTAGGGTCGCTGGAATCAACACCCCGAATTCTGTTATCCCAATATAAATTAATAGACAATCTATAGTTTTGTTTAATCAGAACATTAATGTTTTTGATCGACGACTTCAATGTCCTAATCTCCAGATCACGTGTGTCCGTGAAACGTCTGTAAAGAAGTTTCAACCTAGTCAGCAGTCCACTTTTTTGTCGATGTAGTGCGTCGATTGTCGCGTTCTTGTATAAACCAGTAGGGTCTTGTTCCTTATATTTTGGGATTGTTCTATCCATTGTTCGTTTTATAGTCGTATCCATTTGAGTCAGGTACCCGTCGATCTCGACGTTCGTCAGGTTCCTGTCATTTGGTGGAGAAATGTCATCGGAACGTATTTCTCTTGCCAAAGAGTTGGAGAAGCGTGGCCAACGCGTCTTACTGAAATTGTAAGAGTGCGCAGGCACATACTCATCCAACTCCAAAAGTTCGCTCGGGAGCTGTATTACGGCGGCAAGTCCGCAGTGGTCACTGTCGTATTCAATCGTTCGTAAACAGTTTTTTGTATGTTGATTTGTTGCATCAGTTATAACTAGTCGTGAGTCAAGCAGTAAAAGATCCAGATAACTACCACTTCTCGGAAAAGACGGTCTATCTGTAGCCAGCAGGTCGATCCTACACTCAACACTGTATCGACCCATCCAATTAAAAAGATGGTTCCCTCTAGGATTTTGTACTTGATTTCCCCAATCTACATGTTTGGCGTTCAAGTCCCCTGCCATGAGATAATAATTCTCATCCAAGTTTAATCTTAAGCATTCGAAAAGTTTTTCGAGTTCTGCGATAAAATTAGCTGGCTGAGGTGCGTCAGGTGCGTACACCGCGATTGCGTACATTCTTTTCCCTTGCTGGAGAGGAATGCAAACGATGCAAGCTTCTAGCAGCCCAAATTTTCGCACTTCACTATTATATATAACTTTATGTTTAATGCCCTTTCGTATGAAGATTGCGACCCCACCCCCTTGAGAGGAGTTGGGCCGATCCCTTCTTACGATATTGTATTTTTTATTAGTCAGTTTGTGTTTCTTGTTTAGCTTAGTTTCGCTAGCCATAAAAACATCAGGACTTTGGTCTTGCAGCAAGTGAAAGAGATTTGCTCTACGTTCGGTCCTAATCAGCGAATTTACATTCACAGCTAGGATCTTAAAGGGTCGCTCAGGCAGCGCGCCTTTAACCATTTCGCGTTGCGGGCAGAATAGAGTAGAGGTAATCCACCCTAGCCGCCTGCTCCCTTATCTGTTTTTGCACATCGGTTAACTGACCATGAATGGTCAGCAACACCTGCATCAGATCTGCCTCTGGCACAGGAGCCGTAGGCACTTGGACCTGTTTGGCTACCTGTGGTTGAGGCTGTACCGTTTTTCCCTTTCCAGACGCCATTTGGGCGTAAGAAATTGCGGGATTGACGGAAGTTGCTGTCTGGCGTACTTCAGGGCGTCTCACCTCTACTGTCTTCTTTTGGTCTTTGTTTTTTCTCATTTCCTGAAACTTCGGACATCCCCGATAGTTTGCGGGGTGCCCGGAGCCTCGGCAAAGTGCACACTTTAACTGGGTCCTGTCTTCGACCCTTTCTTTTCCGAGTTTACATTCACCTATCTTGTGGGAATCTCCACACTTGACGCAAACTGGATCCATACCACAGTTAGCTGCCACGTGACCGTACCCTTGGCAGTTCATGCATTGAAGCATGTCTCTCTGCCTATTTAATTTTTCCCATCTTACAATTTGGTAGTTTAGGACGGTTATACTCCTTAAACCACTCAACTTGCTTTGGGGCGAGAGCTGAACGAGGAAGAATGGTAAATTCCGTTTCTCCCGTCTGGCCTTAACTGTGGAAAACGGTCTGACCCCGATAAAATCGAGATCATCGCTCGCCACTTGACGGAGCTCAGCTAAGAGCGCCTGCGGATCCGTAGAGGATTCTATACCCTTCAGGAGGACTGTTTGCAGCTTGTCTTCCTTCGGGGTGAAACTGTAAAATTCTGTCTTCGTTTGTGACAAAAGATCTTTTATTTTTTTATAATGCTCGACCGAAGAGCAATGGATAGCGTGTCGGTCTGCGTTCAATCTTTTAATAATAAAATTATTGCCTATGGCCGACTTACATAGTTCTATTGTATCTTTTAGTTCTATTTTATAAGTATTGATTGGTGGCACCTTACCTTTTTTTGCTTGTGGCTGTTGCTGATGTTGCTGCTGCTGTTGTGACTGCTGCTGTTGTGACTGCTGCTGTTGTGCCTGCTGCTGTTGTGACTGCTGCGGTTGTTGTTGCTGTTGTAGTTTCTGCTGCTGTTGCTGCTTCTGTGTCTTTTGTTGCTGTAGTGGTTGTTGTATTTGTTTTTGTATTTGCTTTTGTTGCTGTTGTTGCTGATGTTGTTGTTGTTTCTGTTGTTGTTGTTGTTGTTGCTGTTGTTGTCGCTGCTGCTTTTGCTGTTGCTGTTGTTGTTGTTGCTTTTGTTTTTGTTGCTGTGCTTGCAGTTGCTGATGCTGTTGCTGGGGCTGCAGTTTCTGCGCCTGCTGCTTCTTTTTTGGCTGAATTTCAGGAAGTGGTTGTTGTTGTTTGAGAGGCTGCTGCATTTGTTCAGCTTTTTGTTGCTCTTGGAGCGTTTTTTGTCTTTTGCTTTCAAGAGCAACTAGGCGCTCTTTTTCCCTACGCGCTTCTTGTTTTTCTTTGAGTGCTCTTACCATTGCCATAAGTGCAGAGATTTGCTCTGTCAGCGACTCTATTTTTTCTTCCTCAGTTTCTGAGTCTGGAGGTGAAAGATCTACCAACTCGGCACTCACGTAACGCCCCTCACCTTCTACGGACATGTAAGCAATGTCTTCGGCATCTGCCTCAGCGACGTTTTGCTCATTTGTCTTCTTGTCGGTCTTGTTGACGGCCCCTTTGGCGACCTCATAGTCAGCTTCTCCTGCTATTTCGTCGTCCGCCTCTGCCTCGTCATCGCCCTCATCTTCATGTTCGTTGTCATCCTCGTAGGAGGAGCTTTCAACCTGTCTGTGCATTTTAGCTTGAGCCGATGCCTTAGCCAACTTCGCTCTTGTGCTCCTGTCAGGGCGGTTTACAAGATGGGGCTTGTATCTAATGATACGCCTCCTCTTTTTTTGTTCTTTTGTTGTTGCTGCGGCACGTGCCGGTGTTGATGACTTGCCTTTTGGAAGGCTTGATGTTGTTGCAGTTGCTAAGCTGCTTTTATTGGCCTCGGCACGTGCCGATGACTTATTTGTTGTTGTTGCTATAGTTATAGCTGTTGATGTTTGAGCATTTGAAGGGCCCGCTATATTAGCATTTGCCGTTGCATCACCTGATGCTCCGGCAGCTTCTCTTGTTGTTGGGGGATCATCTTTCGATGTCCCCGTTGGCTTTACCATCTGTATTTGTTGTTCCTCTCTGTTTTTGTTCACCTTCTCCCAGAACTTATTTAAAAAAAAGCCCTGACCAGGGTGGGGCTCGAACCCACGACCCTCCACTTCGTCGTCGTTCACGCTACCCACTAGGCTAACTTGCCTTTTAATTTTACTTGGCAAATTGCCACTAAATTGTGCAGTGAGTGCACTTAAACTATTAATGAAAATTTAATTCAGTTGAACACACTTGAAAATTATTTTTTGTATACTGAGAAAGTCGTCAACGCGTCTGTACACTTTCACAGCTGAAGATCGACTGAATAAGCAAGCACTCATTTACATTTTAATTCATTTTTTATTTTTTCATTTCCTTATATATATCTTAATGGTAGACAAAAAATCTTAAACAACTAGCTTACATATTAACTTAACTAACTTACTGGCAACATGCGGGCGCTCTAAATTAAACTATGACTAAATTTAACAATGCCTTTCCACGTAAAATAACTTATACTTAAAAGTCATGATTACTTAAAACTAACGAGAATATTATTTAAAAACAAAACTCATTTTCTATATAATTTTTTTTTTAATTTTTTATAAAACTTCAAGTTAACCTTTACCTAAATAAAACTAATTAAAACTAAATCATACTTAATAAAACTACCTTAAAGCTACGTTATAACTAAATAAAACTAACTTAAACTACATTATATCTAATTAAAACTACTTAAAATAACTTAAAAACTAGAAAAAAACAAACTAGCCAACAGCATTTTTTGTTTTTTTTTTTGCATACGCATATGCACACTCACGTACGCCCATACGGCCACACACATGCTTATATGTACATATATATTGGCAACCGCAATTGTACCCACATACAAATAAATTTACTTATGTACTTTTTTTTGTTTTCTTTTTTTTTTTTTGGTGCCACCGTCACTGTTCTACTTACTCTACCTATATTTACCTTAGAACTGTGTAAGTCGGCCAAAGCAACAATGTAGTCAACTTTCAATATCACGGTGGTCACCCAACCACCAGAATTCTTTGACTTGCTTAACTAAGTCCTTTCTGTCCCGAAGGGGCACAGCTCTACTGAACCGCAGACGTTCTACTCCGTTACCAGAGCCGACGTCCCGATCGTAAGGAGTCGCCGATCCACAGTCCTACGGCCGACGTGGTAGATTAACGGAACCACCAATCTACCCTGTATTAGCCCACGACTGTCTAAAAAGATGAATGTCTCGGCCGGGATGAAACCGTTAAGACGTACACTTTCACTATACTCATCATTGGGGTTGTAAGCCTCAATAATAAGTCCATTGGTCGAGGTCATCGCTCTTGCAATGTGACCCCGAATCAGCTTGATAAAAAAGTTATCTATCCTGTTTATATTGGCCTTTTTGTATAGAACCTCGTTGGCATAGTAATGTGTGTACTCTGACTCAGGTGTTCTGTGTAATCCAAGGCAGCGTCTAAGACACTGCCTCTAAAAAACTCTCAATCTTTTCCATTTGATATGGGGCAACGTTGAACCAAACAGGGCACCCATAGGCAATCATTGGCCAAGCACTCCACCCATTGTACCATTGCCGCCCACTTTGAGTGGGAAATAACTTAGCTTTTTAATGGGAAATTATTTTTGTACAAAATGGACATATTGCATACCCAAACTTGCACCCACACAAACTCGCACCCACCCGAAATTCTGTATTGGGCCACTAATAGGGGTTGCAGGAGGCAGCATGCCCCCCTTACCAATCTCAATTGTTGGGGGCACCGAGATGAAATTAGTTCTCTCCTTTAGTGGAAATTTAATTCAACAACAAAAGTGAAATTAGTTCCCACTATAGTGGTGAAGTTAGTTCCCATGTGATGTTAGTTCCCGTGAAGTTAGTTCCCTGCACCAGTTTTTTGTCAGATTATTTACGGATTTCGAAAAAAATGTTTTTATACTCACAAGGCACCAGTCTACAATTAAATGCACGCGTATTTTACCGGTTTCAAAACCTTTAGTATTAGAACTTTATCTATAATAGTGCTAATATACTACTATATACATAGGTATAGTTGTGTCATTTTGCCTTACCAATTTGGAATTTGAGGATTTTTTTTTTTTTTTTTTTAAATATTTCCTAAATCTAGTAGAAGTTTGATAAGCTATAAAAGGTAGGGTTATGTATAGATAAGACTCTAAAAAATATATCTAACATTATGAAGTTCTAATTCAAATTTAGAAGTAAATATGAGACAGTTTAGTTATAGGTGAGCCATTTAAGACCACCTTTTCCTACTTATTATTTTTGTACTGTTAACTTCAGACTTATATCAACTTGCCGCACTAAACCCCCAAGAAAATCCTTATATAGGTCGAAAGTGTAACGGCAGTTGTCAGTAAATTGTTGGTTTTTATAAAAGCTTGTTGACAAAGGCATGTAAAATTGTTTTTATTATGCCTGAAAATCCTACTTCCTATATTATACTATGGCGCACGCTTCTTAATTCTTGCCTCAAGCTCCTATGAAGCTATACCAACATGGTATAGGTATGCAAAAAATTTGCGATTTATACCATGACCATGACAAATAAATAAAGTTCAAATAATCATTTATAGAGTGTATCTCTAAAAGCATCCGAGATTTATCCGATTTAATCACCCTATAAGTAGATAGGTTCCTTGCTATATGATGATAAGATAGAACCAAGTTTTATAATGAGTTAATGTTCGAAACCAAAGGCTTTATGGGAGCGTTGTATTTACTTATATACTCTTAAAACTTTCTCTATTAAGATTTTAAATATAAGATAAAAAAAATAGTGTTAAGAGCCCTTATATATTGGACTTATGTGTTTTAACTTTGATAAAAGTAGGTACACAACAAAAAACAGAATCTCTGGGTATAGCCTTGAACCATGACAGCTATAATTATATAAGCAAAATATATTGACAGTAGCTATAGGTAGGTACAAATAATTGCAAACTATAATTAATTTGATAAAGTTAGATCATAAAAAAAATTAATTAAAGTTATTTACTTTTTTATGTTAATAACCAAGTGTAGGTATTTTAATTTACCTAAGGTAAGTGAAGTAGAACTAAATAGTTAAAACAGCCTATGTATATGTAGATTGTCCAAAATGAAAAGTGTTAAATTTTAATTTGTGTTACAAAATTACCATCTCTCTCTCAAATTACTCTCTTGTATATTTTAAAAACTAAAATTAAGCTAAGATCGTGAAAAAAAAAACAAAATATTACATTAAAATCTTAACGGCCAAACAAACAATGACGAACATTTTTTTTTCTCAGAATTAAGTTAAACATTAAACACACCAATATGACTAAATCATACGAATTTGGTTGGTATTTTTTGTTCTCATACAACCTGGTCATATCTTACATTTCAATCAAAATGTTAAAAGATGCGGATATCTACTATGAACACACTATACCTACCTAATATTACAAATTAACTTTTTGTGTTGATACTTTTTTTTGTATCTCAGTGAGACAATGCCAATGCATGTTTGTAAATAAATAAAAAAAAACAGTATAGGTACAAAGTAAACTGTCATAGTCAAGTGCCACAGAGTCATAAAGACAATCTGGCCTTAAGGCACTAATCATTCCACACCCGATCCACTGACATCAATGAATTCGTATGTCATTGTAGTGGAGCTTAGTGAGATTTTTTTTTTTTGCAAACAATCTCCCAGTAAGCTTAATAATGCGGCCAACTAACATAGCCAGGCCAGCTGATGTAAGTACTTGTGGTCCTATAACAGCATAAAGCATTCTCAATAAACGACTAATTCACAACTTTAACTTAAATATAAAGTTGATTCAGGTTTTTAATTCATAACTTCAGGCAGTCATCAATCGACCGCCGCGAAAAGAGGATCAAAAGTTCCAACGAAAATAATTTAGAAATATAAAGTTTACAAACTAAACTCGTATGAATGTGCAAAAAAAAAAACAACAACAAAGTCATTGTTTATAATTTATTAAAAAAAAAACGATCAAAATTAAAAAAAAAAAAAACCAATGCTATAGAACCTGCGAAATTAACAATACAGGTTTTAAAGAAGTGCTCTTCAAAAAAGCTTTTGAGACTTTTTTATTAACCATCGCCGTAACATTAAATCGTATATCATAGAATAAAGACATGAACGTAAGTTGAAGTTGAGATACTTTGTATTGTATTTATTTATTTAAAATTTTGCAATTGTTATTATTTAAACTTAAGTTCCAGTTTACAATATAAACCTTGATCTACATTTCTATAATAGCCGGAAGCTTCGGTAACGAATTCGGACTTATGATTGTGCTGATCGATTAGGTTATAGAGAAAGCACAATTTTATTTAACTTATCCAATATCTACCAATACATATGATGTGTACTTATCTGTACAATTTTGTATGCTTGTTTAAATGCATCTTTCATCTTCAAGCGGTTAATATTTCAAATATGGAAATACAATAGCTCAACGTGTTTAAATATATTTTGGTTTTGTTTGTACTAAAATATGTCATTATAAACAATTTATATTTTAGTATTTACCAGCCACACCGGCTTATAACTACAAATTAAATCTTCGTTAAAATAAAACCCCATATCGTGTGAAGGTATATTTACCTTTTTTAAAAAATTAAAATATGTATGTATGAGGCTTCATGAATAATTAAATATTTAACCGATGTCCAATAAAACAAAACAAAAAATACTCCAAACTGTATTTTATTGCTAAAAAAAAGTCTAAATAAGAATTGATCTTAACGAAATCTTCCAATTTGCAGAAAACAGGTCAAAGCTCCCAATTGTGACTTCCAGATTTCAGTAGACAGATGCTTGTAACCTTTTGGACTCTGTCTTCTTAAGTTTAACAATATAGTGGGCACACATTAAAAGCATGGGTTACTGTAAATCCCTTGAATAGAGGAATGCTACAATGATTAATTAAGTGACAAGTGAGTGAGTCTATAGATGTTTCAAAGTATGTAAATAAATATGAAATTCAAAAAAGCAAATTCATAATAATTAGCAATTAATTATGAATCTGGCAAAACAAATTGCAATTTAAGAAATAAAAAGCAACCCGGGCCGCAAGAACATTCTAATGTGGCATGTTAGGTATTTTGGTGCTTAAAATTGAGAAACAGCAATGTCTTCGATGTTATTTTCAAAAATAAGACATTGTTTTGTGGATGAAGAACCGTTATGTCAAGTTGCACCGAAAAACAATTATGCCCAGTTTCAGCAAACAGTTTTAAATATTTATTCGGTTGTTCAATATTAAAATGACATTTTGCTATTTCACATACCTAATCCAATTTCAGTTTTAAAAGGACCAATAAAATAAGTCAAAAGATAAGTCAGGTGTACACGAAATGTCATGTGGAACGTGTGATAAGAAATATATTGGACAAACAGGTAGAGCATTTAAACAACGTATTAATATAGGTACACATAAATTATGTAGGTCTAATTACTCAAATCATTTGAGAGAACATAATCACACTTATAATGAACAATTTAAAATTGTACACACATTTATATATTAAAAAATTTATAAATTAAAAAATACAAACACATTATTAAATAATATGTTAGAACTAAACACGTCACCATTTTTGAATTTAAACATTCATTAGTATTACCCCACTCATTTGTATTATGTTATGTAATTTATGTTTATAAAGTATGTAGGTACTATAGTACTATGTATTATTATGTTTGTGTAAAAGTTATCGCAAATGTATTTGTTATTGATGTTATAAAAAATTTGTTAGTTTGAAACTTCACGTCATCTGAAGAAGGTACTTTGTGCCGAAACAGCTGTCATTATCAAAAAAAAATTAAATGTGGTGATCATAATTCCTTCTTTTTCTTATAGAATTGGATTATTATTAGCGCGACTATACCTATTACATGGCTTTATTTGAACAAGGTATTTCGCCCAAAACCAAAATATTTTGAAACACTCGACGATTAAGATTTTATTTATAATTTTAGTGAACAGCTTTTGAATTACCTACTAATTTTGGAACTAAAATTTTAAAAATAATTAAAAAAAATCTTGATTGGCCTTTTTTATGTAAATTAAGGAAAGTTTTTATGAATTACCTAAGCTTAGTTTTGGGTTGGTGATGCTTGCCCCAAAGACATAATCCCAAAAATAAAATCCCCAAGGACAAACTCCCCAAAAGAAAATGGAGCAAAATCAAAATCCCCAAGAAAAAATCCCCAAAGGGATGAGATCTCCAAGAGAAAATCCCAAAACAAGCAGTGCAAGTATAGTGAATCATGCAATCAAATTGCGCGAATTCATTGCTTGATTCACTATACTTGCACTGCTTATTTTGGGATTTTCTCTTGGGGATGTTTAAGCTTGATTCACGCATATTTTTTCTCCTACTTTTTTTTAATATTATTTAATATCTCTTTTTTAATGAAATAAAAACAGTATGTTTTTCAATAATTTTTTTCTTTTATTAAATAAAAAGTATTGAACAAAAAATATGAAAAAACTTCTAACAAAAAAATTTCTAAATAAAAAAAAAAAAAACAAAAATGAATGCTTTACAAAAAATATTTTTTTTTAACACAACATAACCCGAAATTGTCGATATTGTTATGTGATTTAAATAATTCCATTTTATACGTTTAGTCGGAACGGAAGGAAAAACTAAGACTGAATGAATCTGTAAACGAAACATAGAATATCAATTTATAAACTGATATTAACGAGAACAGACTTTTTTTTTTGTTTTCAACAGTCTCTGTTCTGTTTTCTTAACCACGAACATAGAAAAGCATTCAACACCGTCCCAATTGCTCGCGAGCCAAATGCTTGCCGCCCATAAAAATCCATCGAAATTGGCTCGCGGCTAATCATGATCGTGCGCGGCATTGTTCGAGCTGCCCAGCGCGGCAACCAGGTATCCATTATGCGCGTAGTCGATACGCGGCTTAACACATACTGAACTAAAATGTGTCAAATAATAACTATAATTTATTAACTGCATCACCTTAAGCTACACAAATCAAAGGGCACGACTGCATCGCACAAACTTGCTCTGTTGGCAAGTCATCTGAGAAATCACGTCATGTTTGATTATTATCTCAAAACTTTTTCTTTTTTACGAATGCATAACTCGCCTTATAGTAACCTTTAAAGTAATCAAGTTCAAACTTGTTAGGGATTTTTTTGAGATTTCGGATATTGTGGAGATTTCGACCAAACAATTTTTTTATTGGGGATTTTGTTCATTGAGCTTCTCTCCCTATTGGGTTTTTGTCCTTCAGGATCATATGTCTTTGAGGATTTCGTCCAATGGAGAATTTTTTTTTAGGGATTATGGCTGATTCTCCTTAATTTTATTCTATTTTGAACACCCTGAATTTTATAACCATACAATAAGGTTAAAAGTAATTACTGCCGATTGATTAACCTTGTTCAACACATGTTTTTCATAACACCTAGAAATTCACCTGCCAAATTTGTTTAATTGGTATTGGTTTCATGTAAAAAAAAATTAATTAATTATAATTATTATTTTAAAATAATAAAATAAAATTAAAGAGTATTATTTCTAGGTACACAAAAAGCTGTTACCGATATTTTAATGATTTAATTTATATTTTAAATCAATTTTTTTAGAAAATTGACATACCATCTAAACGTAGTGATAAACTCCGTTCTTGTACGATTTTTTTCTTGCCTGTAACACAAAGAATTTTATTATTTTAATTGACTGGAATCTCTAAATTTTATTTATTTACCATTTGATTTTCTGTAGTATCGCAGTTCTACAAATGAGTTCCACAAAAAAAAATTATCAAGTGGTGGTTTAAAAAATTTAAACGAGACTTATACGACGAAACAGAAAAAAAATTAAAGTTACCTTTAAGTGCTGGTTAGTGTTATGTGCTGGTTAACTAACCGACACCTTAGTTGGAACATACATATGAATTTATTAGCCAGTTTTTGTGGAACTCATTTGTGGAACTGCGATACATTTTTCACACTCAACGTAAAGGCAAATATTTACGGTTGCAGTTATAGGTTCCAGAACATAGTACCTAATACATGGATTAGTTTACTTGAAAATTGCACTATAAATTACGGTTTATTTTTTATTAATAAGGCTGTTTCTATGGAAATTTGTTGTTATATGTTCACAGTAAATTTTATTTTTGAACACTGAAAGCGATGGCTGTAAGTGTGTCTAATGACAGAGGTGTAATATACGCACACATAGCGAATACGAGTAGATATAACTTTCATACATTAACCGCAGGGCACATTTCTGATACTCTCTTCCTCGGGACTTCAAGCACATTCTATTTTCCAAAACCTCAATTCAACTGTCAAATTCTGCCGATAAAATCCATCACAATCGTTTGACGGTAAATACTTAACATGAAGAGGTGTCAAGTCAAGTTAACAAAGTATCATGGTCTAACATTATTATCATTAAGAAAATCTAGATGCAATGACATTTTAGAATGATAACTTTAAATTTGACAACTTGTTGACTTTCCGATTCAAAATAAATGTTAATATTGAATTAAAAATAAAAGTTATGCTACATGAATCATAATTTTATTTTATTTTGGAATTTAATACATTGATTCGTCAAATTTCCGAGAGAAGAATAAACGAATTTAGATCTAGAATTTTAAGCACATTTATCAGAGAAAGTCCAGCCACAGTCTTTAAACATATACATTCGCAACAAACTGTAGACATTGGGGCATATTCATAATTGTTTTTAAACTACAGTTTTGCTTAGCCTTGGTTTAGCAAAATAATTTAGATAGCACGGTGTAGATTTCATAGAATGCAAGATAGCATTCTATTAAAATTTCCTATGGAGACCGCAAATAGTATTCTATGAAAAATGTCTTGCAATAATATATTGCTCAGCTCATAGCATGCTATAAATAGTATTCTATGAGCTGTCATTTTCATATTGACTTTTCTGTTTTCTTTGTATTTGGACTGAAAAAGTATGAAACAGTAAGCTATCAAATGCCCACCATACATTTTATAGCATTCTAGCAATCTTTCTTTCTATGGAAAGTGACAGATGGTTATCTATGAAATCTTGCTCGTGGAGACACCGTGTAGGATAGACTTGAGTTTTTCTTAAAAACAACTTTGACAGTGTCTATGAATATTCCCCATTCTGTTTGGAGTGTCTTGGACTTTTAAAAGTTCGAGTTCAGGTGCGAACTACCTATGTATGTATATAATAAACATTGTAGATCTTTGTATGTATGTCAGTTGATTACGAACCTGTCCAAGATGTTGCTTCATCAGTTCTTAGTTTTTGACCGACTCTAATCCACACAAGGTTCAGCAGGTGGCATAGTGAATCCGAAATTTGGCTTGAACGACGACATTTTCCTGTTACTCTTATAAAGTTATGTCCAGACCATCGCACATATTCAGCCGGGTATTTAGCCAGCAGTCATTGAATTGAAAATTGAACCTTTTGGATACTGGCAACTGTGTAGGGTCTTGAAGGTACCTTTTTATGGTTCAGTGTTGGGAACTGAGTTTGAAGTTTGTCGGGAACTGAGTTTGAACCGTAGCACAGAGTTACCGAGCCCATACAAATGTTTATCATAAATAGTGTTTGAAGTACTGTTGTGTTTTTTGTGTGTTAAGGTGATGTGCTATAGGATAGGGGCTTTAATAACATACAATAAAAATATTAACCTTTATTTTTGTAATATACATATATATTTGAAAAATTACTTTTTGAAAATTTATAAAAATAGTTATACCTACATGGTGATTGGTATAAGGTGGACAAAAAAGCTATAGCAAGTAGTTTGGGTTAAGGCAAGAAAAATTGTTTTAGAGGGGGGTCCATCTCTTCCTGTAGGCAGAAGGGGTAATTTTCTAAAAAAAAATTACTTAAAACAGATAAAAAAATATTGAAATACAACGGTAAGACGTACAATGTTATACTATACGTTTTTGGAAAGCAGAAAGTCTCTTCTTTTGTTTTTTTTTAATAAGGCTGTTTTAGTGAATAGTTTTTGAAAAATTAATTCTCAAAGTCAAAATTTTGAAAAAAAGAAATTTAAAAAAAAATTCAAACTATGTTTTTTTTAATTTTATAGTATTAAATGTAATTTTTGTTTTCAGAACCAATTGCCCTAAATAATAATTTTAAGACAAAAACAGAAAACAGGATTCTCAAAAGTGTTGCTCTTTTTGAGAAATTGAAAAATAACGAAAACCACCTCTTTAAAAAAAACACTTACTTAAGTGACTGGATACTTTTATGTTATTTAATGAATATTAACGGATTAACCTTCTTTTTATTATTTTTAAAATATCGAGAATGTTATTATTAGGATACATAAAAAAGGGCTATATAAAGGCTATTCCACACGGAAATTCGAAACTTTCGAAAAGAGCACAACCAAATCTATAAAAATATAGCTTTTTATTAAAACTGCTCCGAAACTTTCCAGGTAAACCGCTTTGTTGGCCCCAAAACATAAAACGATGAGGTAATTCTGAAAATTCTGCATGTTTCCTGTTATGTAATTTGTTATTTATTATAATGCAAATGCAGTTACCTTACTTCAAAATATTATTCAGAAAGACTGATTATTTGTTTCTAAATATGTTTTTAGTTCTGTTAGATAACCTCCAATAGTTACACATATTTTGTTAAAATAGACTTACTGACTGCTTGATACTGGATTTAATAACACTAGAAGCATCTTGTAATTCATTTACATCTATAACACAATAAAAGATACAAGTGATTTTGTTTTTCTGATCCGCTTTTGAAGCCACTTTTCGAAAGAGTCGTTACTTATGAGTTCTTGACTTGCTGCGATTACAAGTTAATATCTCAGCAATAGGCAAATAAAGCCAGATGAAACTTTGCCATTATTAAACTAACACTGAAAGAAAAATAATATAAAAAAATTGGGAACATGTTATGACATGTATTTTTTTAAATGAATTTTGAAATCCAATTAAGCTTGGTTTTTTGTCTGGACAAGGAAAAATTTGTAAATCACCCTTTGTTTATAAATTTTCGATTTTCCACTTGAAGATAAAACATAACACTCATCTTAAGTCGACAATAAAATAATATTTTAGAAAA
Source organism: Baccha elongata (assembly GCA_951217065.1). Lineage (NCBI taxonomy): Eukaryota > Metazoa > Arthropoda > Insecta > Diptera > Syrphidae > Baccha > Baccha elongata. Next base: position 193,715,768 of record OX578272.1, on the reverse strand, counting down.
CATTTCCAAACATGATGTAATAGCACTCTCTGAATATTCGCAAAAATGCGTTAACGTTTGCTCAACTTCCTATATACTTACTCATGTTCCGTAGAGAGTTTTATGTACATAATTGAGGATATATCTAAAAAAAATATCGTTTTTATACGAGTTGTGTATTCAGGATAATGTTTCCATAACAAAAATATACAAATATAAAAATTAAATTTTTATTTTTCATAGAGGGACAAAACACTGTGCGTAGGCGTGGCGGCCATTTCACTGATATCGTTTTCCATTCTTAATGGCATACCTTCCTCTTTACCTGCATTGAAATAAACATCAGTTGATCTCTCTAAAATAAAATTATTTTTTTTAATATCAAAATGAAACCTCTTATTGTTAAACCCTTTACAAGATCGATTTATTAAACACACATCACTTTATTAATTATGAACATAAAAACAATTTACTTTTTTCTGGTGTTTTGTATTTTGTGTTCTGTATTTTTCCTTTGAAAATATGGTCACTGTTTTAAAATACACAATAAGCTCATCATCAAAAAAAAATATATCTATCTAATCTACCTTACCTACATATATACATTATACAATATACATACATATATATTTTTAGCAAACACGTACCTATGGAAAAAAAAATACAAAACCGGTGTTTTAACAATGACATTAAAATAAAAAGGCCATGTATAACTCGAAAATAGCTTTAATATGCAAACAAGCAGAACGCCGTACTTAACTTATATTTATGAATTACCATACAAACAAGTTTAATTCAAATGAATCATTAAGTCAGAACCATATTACCGATATTTTTTTTATATCTTAAATTTTCAAAAACAAATTGTTATTTAAATTAATTAGTGCGTCCATTGAATAAACGATTTACATCCATTTTTCTCAAAAAACTAAACTAGAAACGTAATACGCTGTTGACGTAAAATCTAAAATGGAAATAAATTGCACGACTATGTCGAAGGAACTTGCTCTTCTAGAAAACCGTTAACACAAAATCCCCGTTAGCTATGTGCTTTTTTAGCCAAAAACCTGAAATGCAGTTATATAAGTTATATTAATAACTCACCAAATATAACGTTCACAAAGTCTGGCTAAAACAAAAATTCGAACTCCTCTTCTATAGGGAATCACCAAAAAGTGCTACACACGAAGTTTGAAGCCAAAAACTTGAAATGCCGTTTATTGCAAACACTTCAGATAACTTAGACAACATTTGGTTGAAATTATTTTAGCCGTTCTCGAGAAACTTAAGAAAATAAAAACAGTTATATGGGATTTGTCTTGTAGTAGTGGAGCCCTCGATGCTAAATGTGGATTTACTAGACTGTCGTTGTACTTATTGGTATATTTTGAAAATCAGATGTTAAAAAGAATAAAATGTACGACTGTGTCGCACGAACTTGCTCTTGGAGTAAAAAAAACAATTCAACAAATTATGGTTAAAGACAAAAAATATTTAAAAAATTGGACTACACGTGAGATCGTAATATAATCTATGGTGTAGTTAGATAGTTGTTAACATTAAACGGTTATTGTTAAGAAAAATCACTGCTGGTAGCACCTAATAAATTCCATTTTTCGACATAAACGTGACAAACAGATGCAACAAGAGGAGAAACAAAAACATTTCGAATCCAATTGAAATTTTGGCAGATGTTCGAGAAGTTATTTTTTTTACTCATCTAGTAGACGCCGACTTAACGAGACAATTTTTTAGTGTGCCTATGTGCTTTATGTCTAAATAATTTAATTTGTATTTTACTTTGATATTTCATTAATGATTCTTTTGTGCTCAATAATTTAACTTGCCAATTGTTTTTTTATAAAACCTTAGATCTTTGATGTAAACTTATAACTTTATCTAAATAGCATTAAATGAGTTTCTTCGGATTTGATTAACATTGAATGACATTTGTACGAATTAAATACATACCGAACATTAAAAAAGCACAGTGTATACTACAAAAATTTGAATTTTATTTCTAATGAAAAAGTTTTTAACAGTTATAAACTCAAAAACTTTGAATGCCATCTTGTGATGTAGTTTGAAACGTTAATAATAATAATGTATAACTGCCATAACATTATCAAGCCGGAAAAGGGTTGCCAAAGCAACTCAAAAAACAGTATACAAACTTTTTGAGTTGCTTTGGCAAACCTTTTCTGGTTTGATAATGTTATGGCATTTATACATTATTATTTTAAACGTTTCAAACTACTGTATCTTCGGAATCGGGCCATTTTCGGTAGCTTTAATTGTCATTCAATAATGAGTGGCTATGAAGCGATAACTGGACAAAAATTCAGGCGCTCCAAAATAATGTCCCAATATCGGTTTCTAGCTCCTCTACTATAACTTAAATGTCACGACTAGGTCGCACAAACCTGCTCCTGTGGCATGTTAAATAAGAGCTTAAAAGAACCTTCTACGAAATTATTTCTTAAATTCTTTCCAATAATTAAGAAATAATTAAAAAAAATAATAAAAATACAAACCAGAGTTTTTACTTCAAGATTTTTTTTACTCAACGATTTCGGCAGATCAACTGTGGTTCAACTCTTATTCAACTGCTTATTATCACATACACGTACCTTTATCCAGAACTAGATCTTAGTTAAGTAGCCGAGTTTGGAAGATAAAAATAGCCGAGCTGCGGTTCAAATATTTGTAAAACTGGCCCTTACTTTTTTCGGAATTCGGCTTAGGTGCTACTTCTTAATTTTGCTCTGTGATGGTATAATGACTTCATCAATCTCTAACTACATTTCATTTTTGGAAATTTGAGGCTTAAACAAACTCTATATGTATAAAAGGCGCCGAGATACAACCGTACAAAAACTTACATTTTATAAAAAAAAAAATTCTTCGTGCTTCTTCCATATTTGCAACCTAATATTCTAAAAAAGAACTGTTTGTGATTTCATGCATAGGATCAGCTTCCTTTTGAGCATACAAATATATCTGTTGGTGCAATGATTCGCGAAAAAATGGATGAAAACCAATAACAGCGATACACCCAAATAGTGGTACCAAAATGAACCTAAGAAATCATTTAGGGCTCAAATTGTCACAAACTTAATTTGGTTAAAGAATGTTAAAGAGGTCATACCACAACGATGTATCGTTTATGAATTATGAGCAGAATTCCGAAAAAAGTCTGAAAATCTTGCATTCCCCCCCCCCCCCTTCCTGAGTTAGCGACGGTCTTTCAAAACTGCCAAATCAAGTACACAATACTAGGACCATACCAGACAACATGCAAAAGTCAAACATCCAAAAAACTAACAACACCTATAGGCTTAGGGGAACGCTGCTAGGTCATATATATACCCCCGTTGCCGTTGATTGATTATTGGCCATTTTTTTGCTGTGTATGAAAACAGATGTTTTTCAGTTCAAAAAAAAGTTAATTGAATTTGCTACAAGGTGATACTAATGTACTGCGTATGGGTTCAGAACAATTCTTCTTTTCGATAAGAATACAAACATTGTTGATACATGAAAAAAATTTGTTAAAAATTGCATATCTTAACAGTTGTATCTTAGCAGCTTATAGACCTATAGAGCTCAATTATAGCTCAAATCGTCGCAAATTTGATGTAGACAAAGATAGCTGAAGTCAACATACCACTAGGATGAAAAATTTGGGTATTATAAAAAAAAATTGGCAGCTACCCCCCTCCCTCAGTTAGCGGCCGGTCGTTCGAAGCTGACCATACCAAACAATATCCTAAAGTCAAACTTAGTGCTACATTTTTTACGACATCAATGTATAAATCAACTGGGTAATAGGTATAGTCTCTTAGAAATCAATTTCAAAACTTTTTTTGTATTCTTGTTAAATTATTATTAAATTATATTCACCCTTAATACGATAGTCATTTTACTTAAACGCCACTAAAACGACACGGCTGCTAAGAGTACACTGTTGAGGTTTTAGTAAAATTTAAACGTTGGGATTATCTTCGCTGATCACTCTTCTTACCATTATTTCCATATTAGCTTTGAAAAACCAACAGACGTCCGTTTTAGAGCCGTTTCGTTTTAGTAAAACCGGCTATCGAATAAGGGTGATTATATTAAATTATTTGAAAGATTAAATGAATTGATTCACATAAAATGATTTCTCGGAAAGATACAGCATCCAAGAAAAAGTATGAATGTCACCCAGTCGTACCTTTTATTTTAATGTTTTTCAAAAATGGTAATTTCAAAAAAAACTTCTAATTTGTAGTTTATTAATTTTTCAACGTTGCACAGTCTTGCTACGTTTGTCTCCCAAATATTAAAAGCAAGGTCTAATATTCAGTTTTTATTTTTAGTGCGAAACTTATATATATATATGTATCTACAATCCCTTCATTGACATTCAGAAATCAAAAATAATTGACTTATTATGTATCCATTTTTTTAAGTTTTGTCAGTAACCATAACCAGTTGGCGAATGATATTTTTTGTATTCTGTTGAGACCGGACCATAAATGACCATCGTGTCATTATAATAATGATTCATATAATTCTAACTTCCAAGTCAGAATTCAAGAGCCGGAAAGCCGGCACTCAATAAGTCACCCTAATGTTTAACAAAAATAAATAAATCTGAAATCGGAAATAAAATATTTTTTTTTTAATTAAATATAATTAAATGTGTGGTAATCACTTACTAGAGCCGTTGATCCCACAAGCTCACCTTGCATCCATTTATTAAACAATAACAAACGCATTGCATGCAAATTAATGATAAATGTTTACATAAAAAACGTGACAAAAACATTGTCAAACCAGTCGACGACTAAACTTGTCGGTTGATCAGTCAGTTTTCTTCATAATATTATAAGGAAAAAAGCAATAACCGGAAGAAAATGAGAAGGTTTTTGTTTTAAACGAAGATCTCAGACTCAGATACATTTAACAGTAATTTATTCAATCCACGGATGGGACGCAAATCCGCATTAAGTGTGAGTGGCTTTGAAGATTGAATCATAAAGCCAGGGTGAAGTAAATCACATTAGTAACACACCTGTTTTAGTGTTTTACAAAACATAACATGTATAAAAAATGGGTTCCTGAAATTCTTTTATGGTTGCAAACTTATATTTAAAAGGTTAGATTCTTAGTTGAACTGTGCCCATGCATGATGAGGGCAATAAACACATTTACGAATTGTAATATGGGAGATATTTATAGACGCTTTCTAAACTGTTCTCAGTTATGAATGACTAAGAATACAGCTGAAGCTTAAGCTATTCATAAATAATGATAAGAACCTATGATTAAGAACTAACATGGAATCTAACTTCGAATCAAATGGCATATTGTGATTAAAACGATGTTATTATGCTACCGAAACAAATTGAAGGTCTCCTCCATTCCGGTAGAACTAATAACACACAGGCTTGTTTTTTTTTTTTTCATGGAAATAATTATATTATTACGTAGGAGATGCTACTCATATGTGGCGGTGTGTCATTTCTAGACTCTCAAAATGCCCATGGTCTTTTCACATGTGTAATGGGGTGTAGAAGACCTATCCAAACTAAGAAAACTAAACTTTCAAAAAAATTCGTTTTACGGTACCTGTCATATAACAATATATTCAATATTTCAAAAACCAGTCGACGAATTCTTATAAAATTTAGTTTTAAAGTATAATAAATTAAGTTTAAAAAATCTGCACATTCACTTTTTTTTAGAAAAAAAGTTTTCAAAAAAATATTTAAAAAAATCGATTGTTTCGAAAATGAGTTCAACGATTTAAAAAAAAAAATGTTCATAAACTCATATAGAGAAAAGAAAATTTTCTACCTATTTTGATTTTGGTTTGAATCTTTTCGTATATTCCGTTTCTACTTTAAAGCCTCAGGTAACTTGCCACAAGAGCAAGTTTGTGTGACCCAGTCGTGTCCTTTATATACATCCAACAACGTGTGAGCCATTTAAATCGTTTCATTGATTGATTGCCGAAATATAGTAGTATTAAGATTTGTCTTTCGAATCTGAAATTTGAAATAATAAAAATAAAAAAAATTATTTGAATTTTCAATCAGGTTAATTTTAACAACTTATTGTGGTATCTCAGCTTATAATTTCCTCAAACATAAACGCCATTTTTCGTTGTTTATGCGGTGGTGCGGATATTAAGTAAAGTTATGCTAAAGCTCTTTTGGTGACTCATGTTAATCGTCCCAGTAATTGCTGAAATACTAATAAATCTCCGAAAAATTATTAGCTTCCGGTCAAAATTTAAAATAAAACTTAGATTAACTTAAATATTATAATATGTTACCGGTTCGGATCTAGATAAGCTTGATTTGAGCTACTTATTGGGGTGCTTATCTCTGCTAAACATAACATTTCCTCAAACGAATAAAAATATCCCAGATTTAAAAACGTCGCATTAAGGACATACCATAGACTGGCTTTTATATATTATAGAGATAGTTTAAGAGTAAAATCCTTTGCAATTTCAGGATCAACGAAACCCGTCTTATTAGGTAGGCCTACTATCACTATTTGCGGGAAGAAATTTTCTAAAAAAATTACATAAATCAGAAACAAAAATATTTAAAAACGACGGTACCTAAATAGTTACTCTTACAATTAATGCTCTGCTGTATCATTTTGAAAATCCAGAATCTCTTCTTTAAAAAAAAAAGGAACAAATAAAAAAAATATTTTATTCAATAAGAATATACTATTCTTATTGAAAAAAATTTCTGTAGTGAAAAGATTCAGTAAAATTTATTTTAAGTTGAAAAAAAAAATTATTTTTTTTTAACTTAAAATATGATATAATAATGATAGTAATTTTATTCATCCTTATTGCGATAGGTGTTTCACTTAAACGCCAATTGTCGTTATTTTAGTCGTGTCGCTTTTGAAACGGTATTGCGTATCATAAACGCTCTTAGATTCCACATACGATCCATTGAGAGAGCTGATCAGTTTTGAACATTTTTGCTTTTTATAATTAAAAAATGCCAATACAGACACAAAAACTTCACAATTTTTTAATGTTTTAATTTTCATAAGAAGTTTGTATTCTCAGGACAGCTCGGTTTTTTATTCAAAATTATTTTTGAAACATATTTTTTTGTAAATGAGTATATTACGCTATTGTCTGACGACGTTTTCTGAACGTTCGTCTTGCTTCGCGAAGCACATAAAACATCAATCGTCTTGACGACGTCGTTTGGTCGATTCAACTTTTGTTTCGCGTAACTTTTAGAACTGTCAAATACGGTCGACTGAGCGATTCGATTGAACGATTGCTATTTTGCAATCGTTGCATACATTTTTCTGGCTTTTCAAATTTTGTATTTAAGTTTTTTTAAATCTAAGGCCAAGGAAAGATAATCTTAATATACGCGCATATAAATATGTTTAGAGATAAAAATATGTTTTTGTTCCGATTATGAAGAAAACAAAAATATTTTCGGAATGCATCGTATACTCTTTCCCTTCTAACGAAAAAGTAATAAATTGTATAAACCATTTATATATTTATATACAATGGTATAAACAATAAAAAAAAAACGATTAAATGTTTACAGGTAGACCCAAACAGCGCGCCCGGCAATTCTGTTTCGTTGATACGCCATTTTGTTGTTTGGGTGCTTCTCAAATCAAACTGTGGACGATGGACGACACGACTGAACGATTCGCGATGAGAGCCCTGGCAATGTTTTATTCGAATCAAATACATAATAAGCATAATAAGAATTTAGATCTCCTAAAATAAGATGATTTTCATTGATTTTACAGCCCCTTTTTTCCCAACCACAGAGCTTAACAGCTGCCAGGCGACCGGATTAGTGAATAGTAATAGTAGGCCTACCTAATAAGACAGGTTTCGTTGATCCTGAAATTGCAAAGGATTTTACGTGGCTAGCTTTTCGGCTAAGAGGATAACCCAAGTCTTGGGTTCGTGCAAAAAAAAAAATAGAGAAATCAATTAAACATGACATTACGATGATGCTGATAAAGACCAAAAAATGCGGCCCGGCAATTCTGTTTCGTTGTCTGTCTGTCTCGTCACCTACAGCCCAAACGAATGCGCCGATTTACTTAAAATTTGTTGGAGTAATACGCTCGGAACTTTTTTGTAGGTTAATGAAGGTCTAATAATAACGGTATCTACCATATAACGGTTATGAAACCTAATTTTTCTCGAAAAAGCCCAACGATTTTAACAAAGGTCTATCACATTTTGAAAACGAAACTTTCAATAAAATTCGTTTAAACGTACCTGCCATAAAACGGCATTCTTAAGTTTCGACTATCTCGATAACGACTGGATCGATTTGAAAGAACATTGCATAAACTTTTTTTTTCAAAAATTTATTTTTTCCGAAAACTGCTTCCAACGATCTAACTTTTTTTCGTAATGTAATATTAAGTAAAGAATATTGTTGCATGCTTTGATTTTCGTTTGAATCTTTGTAAGATATGGAAACAAACAATAATCAAACCATCTACATAAAAGCCGATAAGATCGCGCAATAATATAATATTAAAAGCAATATCAAAAAAAAAGTCAAAAGCACAGCATCTCCAAAAAAAAAACAACAAAAAAATGCCTAGCATAGCACAGTGAGTACCCATCCTCTTTCCCTCCTTGCACAAACAGTTGTATGGCTTATCATGTGCATTACGTTGCAATGTGCTTTTTTTTTTGCTCACACAATGTATGTACATGATTTGTCACCAACAACAGACGAATAGAGGATTATTGTTTTGAATTCCAGGGTCGGGTCGATTCACGTCACTGTTAAGGCATAACACTAACAGGGGCGTTGAGTCGAAACGAAGTCTGAGATTCAATTCAATTATCTTCTTAGAGCTCGTCTGTTTTAGTTTTGAAATTTTTAAGTATTGCAATGACTGAGAATTTCAGGGTCGATTACAGCAATATTCGTGGGTTAAGAATGAATTTTCTGTCGACGTACCTCCACACTGTTTTAAACAGGCCAGCTGTTCTGGCACTAAGTGAAACCCAAGTAGGTGAGGCTACCGATCCTACTGAATTTTATATTCAAGGATATAACCTAGTGCCACTATTCCTTCCCCACCATGGCCTCGCCGTTTATATCAGAAGTGATGTTGCTTACCAATTTCAACCACAGTACAGCTCTTTTTTAAATCCTCTCTTTAATTTTATGTGGTTCAAATTTTCCGTTAATAAGCACATCATCCATTACTGTTTCCTTTATAGAAGCCCAAATTTGGACAGGGTTTCAACTGCTAACGAATTTGACTCACTGTCCGACTCCATTCAAAGAATTGTTTCCTTGTATCCTCGCACTGAAATCGTTATTACGGGCGATTTCAATGTACACAATTCTTCCTGGCTTCTCCATTCGAGCAAGACAACACCCGAAGGAGTGTGTGCTGAGATTTTTGCTGAGTTTAACCACCTTGCTCAGTTGGTCAACGAGCCCACTCGAATACCGGACATTGACGGCCAAGCAGAAAACACTCTTGACTTGTTCCTTACCTCTGACCCTGATAAATATGCAATAAGTGTATTATCGCCTCTAGGCCGATCTGACCATTGTGTCATATCCGCAAATTTCTCGTGCCAAAAAATCCCAGTTAAAGAAAGAGCTTCTAAGAGAACCGTTTGGCAGTACGAGAAAGCCGACTGGGACGGCCTCAATAATTTTTTCAGGATCTTTAACTGGTCACTATGCTTCCTCGATAGTGACGTAGATTCCAGTGCGGATATGCTCACAAGTTTAATTCTTTTGGGAATGAGAACTTTTATCCCGAATAGGGTTAAAAGCATCAGACCTAAAGAGAACGCATGGTTTGATATGAGCTGTAAAGAGGTTATCAGGGTTAAAGAGGTAAGTTTCCGTTGTTACAAAGCCAACCCTACTGAGGAAAATCGGAATAAGTTTAAACAAGCCAGGAAGGCCTGCAATGTCCATATTCGACGGACCAAATTTTTACATGACCAAAAACTAAGGCAAAAAATACTGCAATGTCCCAAAGGCAGTAAAAATTTTTGGTCATTTGTGAAAAACATGAAGAATTCTTCCTCTTCCTCGGTCCCAACGCTCATTGATGATGATACTCCAGTGGTTAGCTCTCTTGCGAAAGCTAACCTTTTTGCTAGGCAGTTCGCCGCCAACTCTTCGCTGCCAGAGAGTGTCATGACTCCGCCAGTTCTTGAGCGCGTTAATGATTCCATGGGACAAATCTTCTTTCGCACTCGTGCTGTGGCGAGGGTCCTAAAGGATCTCAACATACACAAATCCGCTGGCCCGGATGGTATCCCCGCTATTGTTCTGAAGAGGTGTTCTTCAACGCTGGCAAAACCATTGCGTAAGCTTTTCCATCTATCCTATTCTTCTGGGCTCGTTCCGAGTAGTTGGAAAACAGCATTTGTCCAGCCTATACCCAAAAAAGGCGAATCCTCCTCTCCCTCCAATTATCGTCCGATTGCACTTACGTCCCTTCTTTCTAAGGTCATGGAAACGCTGATAAATTATCAGCTTAAGAAATATCTTGAAGAACGAAAGCTTCTTAATGACCGGCAGTACGGCTTTCGCAGCAACAGGTCCACTGGTGATTTGATGGCATATCTCACCGAACAGTGGAACAAATCTTTACATCGTTTTGGAGAAAGTAAGATTGTTGCACTCGATATTTCAAAAGCATTTGATAGAGTTTGGCACCAGGCTCTCTTATCGAAAATGCGTGCCTTCGGTATTGATGAATTCCTCCTTCGTTGGATTAGAAACTTTCTTTTGAACCGTTCAATACAAGTTGTACTGGACGGGTTCAAGTCTGAAACCCACAAAATAAATGCTGGTGTGCCCCAGGGCTCCGTTTTGTCTCCGACCCTCTTTCTCATTTTTATAAATGATCTCTTGTCTGTAACTTCTAATCCAATTCATTGTTTCGCTGACGATAGTACCCTTAGCTTTTCATATTCGTTCCCAGACTCACATCCCTCCCTTTCGGGTGTGGAACTGCAACGGCAAAATATGATAAGCTCATTAAACTCTGACTTAAACAGCATTGTACAATGGGGAATAAAAAACCGCGTAGAGTTTAATGCTTTGAAAACTCAATGCTGTCTTGTATCGTTGAAGCGAGATATACCCCCCTTGCCACTGTCCATGTGTGGCACTTGCATCAGTGAAACCGAACATCTCCAGATTCTTGGTATGTGTATCACCGACCACCTCTTGTGGAATGATCACATATGCGATGTCGCCAAAAATGCCGCAAGATGTTTAGGTTTTTTAAGACGATGCAAGAACTTCTTTTCCCCTTCTGATCTGGCTACCATCTACAAAACTTACATACGGCCAAAGCTTGAGTACAACTCCCACATTTGGGCTGGTGCTCCAGTAACGTACTTAAGTCTTTTGGACAGTATCCAGAGAAGAGCATTTAAGATGATTGGTGACCGTACCATCGTTGAGACTTTTACGTCACTTGAACATCGACGTAATGTCTCAAGCCTCACCCTCTTTTACCGTTACTTTAATGGTTTATGCTCTAGTGAAATAGCCAGTTGCATTCCTCCCCTTAAGATATTCAACCGTAATACCCGCGCCTCCAGGAATGCCCATCAGTTCACCCTCGAGCCCAACTTCGGACGTACGGTCATGTTCAGAGAATCGTTCTTTAGCCGTACTACGCGAATGTGGAACTCTCTTCCACACTCTGTCTTCCCCAGTCATTGCAGTGTTCAGGAATTCAAGACTAATGTTAACCGACACCTCATCCTTAACCCTCTCCGTCTATCCCATTTTTCCTAACGCTCGCACTGTGCTTTGGCATAAAAAGGGAACAAAAACCCCTTGAGTGCGTGCCTATTATAAAAAAAAAAAAAAAAAAAAATTTAAAACTTTTAATAAAATGTCATACGATTTTTTCGTATATCGCGTTTGTATTTTGTGGCAGTGGCAGTGGGCTCTTCAGTTGATCGGTATGTCCGGCATGCGAACGGATTACGGTGAAGAGAGGAAAATGCTTTCCTGACATTATCGAGTATGGCACATATCGGTCGGGAATCCCATAATTAACTTTTGTTATCAAATCACTGTTAAAATCTTCGCCAAGGTGAGCTTTACAGGAAATACTCAATACATAAAATTATTGTTTGACATTAATGGTTTACGAGTATATCTTAATAAATCAATTGATTAAGAAATGTTTTTTCCTGTTCATGATTTAATCATAATGTCTACATATAGAAATCGTAAATATAAATTTAAAACACATTTGAAATAAACACATTTTATAAATAGTTTTATCTTAACAATGATTTTAAAATTCGCCGTTATTATGGAATGAAATAGTACCTTATCATTCAAATGTATTTATCAACGGTTAGGAAGTAGTTTTCCACTGATAAAGTATACTATTTTAATACTTTATGGTAAATAAGTTGAAACTTATTGATTTTTCAATGATATCTATGACCGTGTTTAGACTGGGAAATTTGAGTCTGGCGTGATGAGTACTCTCGTGATTACACAGGTCCTCAATTGAGGACGCCTCACTTAAAGCGGGTGAAATTTTTTGCATGTTTATTTTTTTTGATGTTTATAATTTGAAGCTGCCTCACGAGAGTACTCAACCCTCACCCCTCTCGCCTACGAATTCTCGTGAGTCCGGTCTCAAATTTTCCAGTCTAAACACGGTCTATGTACCTAGATTTCATAAAAAAATATATCTGTATGTGCATTAATTATTACTAAAGAAAATCGAACCGAACTATTGTCTGACCTTAGCGAGAAGGTCTTATCACAAAAAACAATTTTTGAATAAGGATGCTGGGATAATATGACAAATTTCCTTTAGAACGAGAGCCCGTAGCATATTTTGGGTGTGTAAAAGTCGCTTTTTCCGACCATTTTTCTTTTTTTTCAAAATCGATATTAAGGCGTTCTGAGCACTAATATAATCTGAGAAGGGCCAGAAGTCTTAAGTGAGGCAAAGTGCCAAAATAACCATGAAATCGATTTGTGAATTTTACTTTTTTGCGCAAAATTATATAGTTATTAACAAATTACAAAAAAAAGGTTGTGGAATTTTGGCAATTTTGTTTTGCACCAACCCATTTTCAGTATTATAAGAACCAATAAACTAAAGTCCCATTTTGTTCCAAATAAATATAAGAAAGTGTTCTATTGATAACTTCTCCTTTTATTTATTTTGATGCAAGGTTCCACCATCCACAACCGACCGGGAAAAAAATTTTTGAGTGATCAGTGATCACCCTTCGTGGGAAAGTGTTTTTAATTTGATTTATTTTATTTTTTTTCGTCTGCTTAAAAAGTTGTGAATCCATTTTAAAAAGTAGTCAAAACTTTTTTATCTTTAAATAAACTAATATTGGCGCAATAATATTGTATGATTAGTTAGCAATAAAATAGGTCTACTACTATATCTTCATAGCTACTTAAGCTAATCTTAATTAACTTATCGAAAACTATACATAAAAGAGAATTTATGGCTATTAAAAATAGAGTAACATTTATTTCTTTTATCAAATACCTATCTGCAGATATGATAAACTTCTTACCTATACATAATCTGCGAGTTAGTATTTGCCATGACGAATGAAACCTTCTGTATAATAAATAAAACAAAAAAAAAATATTAAGAAATTAGTCTTCTGTCGCCGGTTATTTCGCTTGGATCGTCTTGTCTTGTTAAAAACGAAAAGGTAAAATTAAAGAAGCTAAGATAGAATATTGTTCTAAACTTCAAGTTACTTACTCATTCTTATGTCATGGGGTTTCCCAATTTTTTTTATTTAATTTCTTCTGTTTACTTATGAAAAATCATCTACATACATACATATATTAGGAAATGGAAAAAATATTTAAGAAATTAAACCACTTTTTACTCAGATCCTCTTTTAAAAGTTAAAAGGAAATTACGATCGCTCGATATTGTGAATTAAGTGTGAAGTTAATCTGATTTGTATGTGTCTTTTCTATAGTGCAATCATGAAAACTAAATAGATTTATTTACCTTACATTTCTGACAAATAAGTTTACTATATAGACCAATTTTTTAAGAGCCCTTAACATAGATTTGATCACATTGCGTCGTCGGGAGCATATACATATTTTTTTTTAATTTCAAATTAAAAGAATCTCGGTGTGTTGTGTGAACAGGTGAAATTTGTCGCTGAAAAAAAAAAAAAAAAAAACAATTATATGGTATTTGTGTTTTAGTATGTATACCTATAGGCTGCATACGTTAATATTTATGCGATTAGCTATCTCCACCGATCCTTTTGTGTGCACTCCTAGTTCTACAGGACCGGAGAGGACTCACAATGTACCACCGAATCCAAGTGACTAAAATGAAATTAACTTAATAAAGAGAAAAACAAATTATGATACTGTTGGATGGAGTATATGACTTTCACGCAAGAGGCAGTGCAAGACAAGGTTTAAACCCAGAACCTGTAGCGAAAAAGACTGACATAGTAAACACAAATAAAAGGAAAAAAAAAACATAATTTATTTTTCTCTCGAAGTATCTCAATGAAACAACAAAAATAATTTTAAAAATAACAACAACTGTTGCTAGTTATTTCTGTTTATTTATGTTTATGTCTCGCAATTGAAAGAATTTAATTAAAAAACAAGGTTAAATACAATACATTGATCTCAAGTTTTCGGGTTTGACTGTAGTCAAAGTTCCCTTAATTTTTATACAATGATTTTATTACGACAATACATTCATAAAAAAATTACGTTATTTTTTTTTTATTAAAATTTTTATTAATAATTTGGTATTAAATGATTTTAATACCAAATTACAACAACGTTATGGATAATTGTCTTAAAATTAAAAAGAAAATGTTTCCTAAGTGAAAACGAGAGAGATGTTCACTTGAGAACATTTTTGACTTGAGCGACGATTATGAATTCCAGATTTAGAATCATTCTGAATAATTGATTCAAACTACTGGTTTTTAGTAGTCCATGTAAAAATGGCGTTTCGTCTGGATGTATGTACATATATGTAGATGCAATCATATAAATAGACTCATCATTTAACTGACATAATTTTTTTTCCAAAAGGCAAAAATTAATTATATTCATATATCCAACAAAATTACACCTTCAATCATTAAGCTGCAAATGTCTCGATAAAATAGCTCTCTGCTATTAACGTAGTTCTTCGAGATATAGAAGCTATAGAGATTATTACCCTGGGTTATTCCCGCACCCTCAGATATTATGGGTTCAAGCTCTGTCTCACTGATTTTTGTCTCCTCTCATGGCACTGCATCTTGCATCTTAGTAGTAAGACCCCATTATTTTAGCCATAAAGTCTAACTTCTGTCTAACCCTGTACACCACAATAGTCTGATAGGCCAGTAAAATAAGACAAACATATCAACAAAAATTGGAGAATTTTATTATTTCATTAGATTACCTCTTGGAGTAATTTTTGTTCGAACAAAAATGCCTCTGTTTCGTCCGTTTGAAAAAGGCGTTTATGCAATTTTCTCGACTTCTATTGGTCTTATAGTAATTTACTTTTTTTTAGCTTTATGAGGAAAAGTATTTTCTATAACTTTGTCTCACAATACTTTTGACAGATCATTTAAATAAAAATTAATTTTTTAACGATTAAATCACCTCCCGCTGATGTTATGAGGTTTTTCATTGGTCTCGAAAATGCTTTTTTATCTATCTAGATATATTTTTTTCACATATTTTTTAGATTTTGCGTTTCATTGGTCAAAAAAATCAAATCTAGATTACGTCTAGATCAAAATCTCGAAATCTGGATTTGAAGTGAGATTTTTTTCATTTGCTTTCACATACACAACAATGTGTGAGAATATCAACTTGTCAAGTTAGTGCGGACTCAGTTTATCTCCCCTCGCCAATTAATAAATGAACAAACATAAAATGATACACACAATAAAATCTTTTTGCGTTTCATTCGACAACAAAAATCTGAAATCTCAGGCATTATCTGAAGTTTCCAATAAAAAACCACATTAACAAAATAAATTAAAACACAATTTTAGTGTAAATTTAAGTTTGCGTTATGTCTATATATTCAAAGTTTCAGTTCAACAAAAAATAATTTAAATATATCATAAGACACAGATTATTAATTAGAATTTTTTTATCTGCATCTGTTCAATTTTTTACTTACGATTATTTATATCGTTTTCGGGTTGTAATCCCGAAGAGCTCTCCGATCCGGGATTCTAACAGCTGATTTGGTAGGTAGGTAAGATGGCGGTTTCGCAGAACAACTGTTCCGAAAAAAACCAATTAGCGCGGAAAAGCGCCGTTTTGATACCATAACTCGTTTGACCTAATTTTTGTGATATAGTGGTAGTGACTGTTAAGCTGAGGGGACTAGTTTTTGGTCTGTGCCCGCAGTCACAAGGGAAGAACCTAGCTCACACTGTGTGCTGGGTGGTTCCATTTGGACTGAGAGACGACCAATTAACTTTACACCAGATCTATATGAGGCTAGGCCCGTTCAAAGGCGGTACACCTGCCAGGTGTAAATCCGTGTTTTGATGCTTTCGCCGCAAGATAGAGTAAGTGCTAGTCGGAAAAGCTATACCTAAAGGTAAGTTCCAGAAACTTAAAAGGTGAAAGTTGAAATGGAAAGTGAGTGATTGCTTTGAAAAGCTAAGGGGACCAGTTTTTGGTCTGTGCCCGCAGTCACAAGAGAAGAACCTAGCTCACACTGTGTGCTGGGTGGTTCCATTTGGACTGAGAGCCTGCCCAATAACTTTACACTAGATCTATATGAGGCTAAGCCCGTTCAAAGACAGTTTATACCTACCAGGTATTAATCAGTACTCTGATGCTATTGCCAAAGATAGAGTAAGTGCTAGTCCGAATAGCCAGTCCTAAAAGGTGAAAGTTGAAATAGAGATATTGCTTGGTTTGTTAGAGCCAACTGGTGCTGTTGAGAAAAGCGGTAAAATCATTTATCCTTTTGTTCGACAGCACGTTTAGGTTGTCGAGAAACAGGCTACCAAATGCCTGGAGGCGAGATCTAGCCAGGGCCGGACAGTGGCAGAGGAAATGCTCAATATTCCTTCTCCAGCGGATTTCTACAACTACGGCAGTAGCTGTTAAAAGGTATGCGCAGTTTAGCTGCGTGTTCGCCTATTGGCCAATGGCCAGTGACGATTGCAACGACCCTGGCCGTGTCTGTTCTGTTTCGTTTTATTAAATCATTCGATCTGTTTTTGTCATAGGTTGGCCATATCTTTCTAGTTATTTTACAGGTTGCCAAACCGTGCCACCTCTTTGTTGATTCTGAAAGGAAATGGTCATATATTCTGCCCTTCACGAAGCCCAGTGGAAGATCTACTGATTCAGCCTGAGAGACGAGAAGGGCTGATCCTTGCCTAGCAAGATCATCTGCTCGCTCATTGCCTTGGATGTCGCTATGGCCTGGGACCCATACGAGAGAAATTTTTATACTATCACTGAAACCTGAGAGCTCTGCTCTGCATTGATGAACTATCTTTGAAGACACCAGGCAGCTGTTAATTGCTGTTCGATGCTAAGTGGACTGTAAATTTGTAAATGAAAGATTGATCACTTTATGTATGTATATAAGAGTTTATTGATAGTAAGAGCTTTTGGTAACACGACCGTCACGGTAGAATGGCAATTGAAGACTGACTGTTGTGTGTTATGTAATGTAATGTAAAAATGTATGCTGTGGCGGCAACATTCTGCCCGCCTTGAGAGAATAAAGAAATATAATTCGATCAATAATTCTAATTAAGATTAAGTCTGAAACGTATCGTTGTTGCTGGCGTCTAAAAGTGGTGATATCTTGACGACTGGCCGAATTAGAACTCCGTCGATGGTTTTAATGGTGACAACTCTCACATGTCCGTCAGATCCTGGGTGTGTGAGAGTAATTCTGCCTAGTTTCCACTTGGTTGGCGGTAACTTTTCATCACGAATCAACACCAAGTCCCCAATGTTAAAGTTAGGGCTTTGTTTATTCCATTTAGAGCGTTGTTGCAGCTGTACAATATATTCTGCGCTCCACCTCTTCCAAAAGTGTTGTCTCAAGCTAGATATAAGATTCCATCTACTCACCAGATTTCCTTTGAAGTCATCTACATCGGGTTCGGGTATAATTTTCAACGGCTCACCAATGAGAAAATGTCCTGGTGTTAGAGCGGATAAATCATCGACATCAGAAGAGGTTGCGCATAGTGGCCTAGAATTAACACAGGCTTCGATCTCTGCTAGCAGCGTTGAAAATTCTTCGTACGTGAGTAGAGTTTCTCCCAAGGTGCGACGCAGGTGGAACTTGACTCGTTTTACGGCGGTTTCCCAATATCCTCCCATGTGAGGGGAAGCCGGGGGATTGAAGTGCCAGTCAGTCCCATCATCAGCAAGATGTTTGGCAAGTTCTTTGTCTTTAACGGCGTTCGTGAGGAGCATTTTGAGCTCCTTTTCAGCACCAACGAAATTGGTGCCATTATCGCTGAACAGTTCCTTGCAATGACCTCGACGTGAGACAAATCGTTTGAAGACAGCTATGAAGGTGGCAGATGAGAGATCGCTTGCCAATTCCAGATGCATGGCACCTGTAGACATACATACAAAAATGGATATGTATCCTTTGATTGCTTTGGAACCACGTCCTTTTGAAAACCGAAGTTGCACTGGTCCGGCAAAATCAACGCCACTGCGAAGAAACGGTCGACAAGATTGAACACGGTGCCATGGCAGGTCGCCCATTAACTGTTGCTGGATGATTGGTGAGTACCTGCGGCATTTGACGCATGACTTGAAAACTTTGCGCACTATTTTGCGTGCACCAATGGCCCAGTAACGTCCTTGAAGCGTGGCAAGCATGATTTGTGGTCCTGCATGTAGCATCAATCGATGAATGTCTTCGCAAAGGAGCAAAGCGAGTCTTGAACTTGCCGGAATAACAACGGGATATTTTTTGTCGGTTTGTAAGGTCGAATTGCGGAGCCTTCCACCAACTCTTATGAGGCCATTTTGATCGAGAAATGGATGCAATCTTAACAGTTTGCTACATCTACCAAAAGGCTTATTGGATCGAAGCCTTTGAATTTCATCTAAATAAAAACACTCCTGTGTCGATCGTATCCAAAAGCTTAGGGCATCGTTTAGCTCGCAGAGACGGAGTGTGGTACTTGTCTGTGGAGAAATCGAAGTTTCACCTTTACGGATTTTAATAGCATGACGTGTCTTTTTGACGAATCTCAAAATGTAACCTGTGATACGACTCAGCTTTCTAATTGAAGAGTACTGGTTGATGAGCTCCCAAATCGATTTACTTTGAATGCTGGCAGTTAAGTTTGCTGGTTCTGATCGTTGATCTAAGTTGGTTGTGAAGATATGTTGAACAGGCCATGCTGAATCATCTTTTTGAAGCCATGGAGGGCCACTCCACCAGAGTGTATGCTGCTTCAAGTTCTGTGGCAGTACTCCTCGCGTTGCGCAATCAGCTGGGTTCTGAGATGATTGAACGTGAAACCAGTGATCAGAAGGAATAATTTCCTGAATCTGTGCCACACGGTTTGCGACAAAAGTAGACCATTTGCCAGGCTGCTGACGAATCCAGGCTAGTGTGACGCTGGAGTCAGTCCATCCGTAAATGTTGCGTACATGTGGTGCCAGAGAGGTTTTAAGGTGTTTCATCAACCGAGCCAGGAGCGCCGCACCGCATAATTCTAAGCGTGGTAGCGACAAAATTGTGGTCTTCAAAGGGGCAACTCTAGTTTTTGCAGTTAGAAGGTAAACCGAAATAGTTCCGTCAGGAGCTACTGTGCGGACGTAAACGGCTGCGGCGTATGCTGATTGCGATGCATCCGCGAAGCCGTGCAAGTCGGTTGTAGCTTTAGGGATCCCTGTACCAACCCACCTCGGCACTTTAATTGCTGCGAGCATGGTGATATGGTCCCTGTAATTCAACCACTGGCGTTTGATATCGTGTGGCACAGTCTCGTCCCAGTCCACCTTAGGTCGCCATAAACTCTGAAAGAGCATCTTCGGTATTATAGTCGAAGGCGCTAACAAACCCAAGGGATCAAATAACTTTGCAGTATCTGAAAGTAAAAAGCGTTTAGTAAGGTTTGTATTTGGTATTTCATTGACCTGAACAGCAAATCCGAGGTGATCAAGTGAAGGGTCCCACTGAAGGCCTAGTGTTCGAACGCCATCTGTTTCACCAAAGTTAAACGGTTGCATGACCTCACGTTGATCTACAGGAATTGCGTTTATGACTACTGTTGAGTTTGACGACCATTTCCGGAGATGGAAACCACTCCGACTTAGTATGCTGGATATCTCAACTTGCAGTTTATGCAAGTCTGCTTCCTCAAAACAACCAGTGAGGAGATCGTCCATATAAAAATCACGAAGTATGACTTTGGTCGCTAGAGAGTCTGGGCTTTCAACTTCTGCAGCTTTTTGAAGTGATTTAACTGCTAGATGAGAAGCGGATGCAACTCCATAGGTTACTGTGAGAAGTCTGTATTCCTTGATGTCTTCGTTGGGGGAATCTCTCCAGACGATTCTCTGAAAATCGCTGTGTTTCGGGTCAACTCGTACTTGGCGATACATCTTTGCTACGTCAGCACTCATAGCAAAACGGTGCGTGCGTAGTCGAAGAAGCGTTGTAAACAAATCTGGCTGTAGCTGTGGTCCGATCATCTGTGCGTCGTTGAGAGAGAATCCTGAACTGGTGCGACAAGAAGCATTGAAAACCACCCTTAGCTTTGTAGTGGTGCTGGTTTCTTTCACGACAGCTCTGTGTGGCATATAATAATGACTCCCAGGAATTGGTGCTTGAGTTGCTTCTTCCATGTGGCCAAGTTGTATAAACTCGTGGATGAATTGTTTATACTGGATGTAGAGATCTTTGTTTTTTGCGAACAACTTTTCCATGCGGAGCAATGCACGGATGGCAGAGTTGCGGGAGTCCCCCAAAGGACAGTCAGGCTTAAAAGGAAGCCGAACAATGAAGCGGCCATCCTTTTGACGACAGTAGGTCTCTTCATAAAACTGCTCACATAACTTCTCCTCGATGGTAAGATGTTTAATTTCGGGCAATGATTCTATGTCCCAAAATTTCGAGACTGCTTTTGTCAAGGCAGCATCTGTGAACAAGCATACCGATGAACATTTATATGCTGGTACGTGTTCTAAATTAGCCACTTTGCCCATAAGAACCCAACCAAGGGTGGATTTTTGAGCGATCGGAGTGTCGACGGGCCCTTTGATTAATCCAGTGCAAAGGAATTGGCTTAATTCATCACATCCAAGTAATATATCGATCGCCCCAGGTATATGAAAGCAAGGATCTGCTAGTTTGAGGCCAATGATGTGCGGCCAATTGATGTTCTGAACTTGAACAGATGGCAGATCGCTTGTAATTTTGTTTAAAATTTGGGCGTGAATCGATGCAGAGAAAGTTCGGTCGAATGAGGTTAAGGTTAGTTCAACTTCGCCCTTCGAAGACCCGGCTGCTGTAGCTCCGATTCCTTCAATCGCTGTGGTAACTGGTGAACGTCTTAAATGAAGTCGTTGTACACAGCTTTCGGTAATGAAGGAAGCATGTGATCCGTTGTCGAAGAGAAGTCTGGCTGGTTGGAGCCTTTGTGAACTATCCATAACTTGTACCATTGCTGTACCGAGTAGCACATGATGCTTGGACTGAGAAGCGTATGACGGAACAAACGTAGGCATGGTTGCTGTCGCATCAAGTGGAGCTTTCAACGAAGGAGCGTCAGGTTGCAGCTGGCTATGTAACAGCGTGTGGTGACGTGAGTTGCATACTCGACATGTGCATTTGCTTGGGCAATTAGTTAGAATGTGACCAGAGGCCAAACAATTTGAGCATAAATTGCTTTCTCGAGCAAATATGATTCGCTTTGCAGTTTCTATGGAACGAAACTGGTTGCAAGTAAAAATAAAATGCTTACCTGAGCAATATGGGCATACTTTGTTTATTCGAAGACGTAGTTTATCTTCTTGCCTGCTAGGTGTAGCAATATGCAGTGAGTTGGTTTTCTTGCTTTTAACCTGTTGGCTCGATGGGTTCTTGATGCTGGATGTTTGCATATGCCCATGACAAGTAATGGCGTCTAGAGATCGGCATCTGTTTTCCAAAAAGGTGACGAGTGTTTTGAAGTCTGCTACGTTGTTCTCCGTCTGAACAAGTTCCCACTGCCTGTGCGTTTCGATGTCAAGCTTGCTTATGGTCAGATGAACTAACCAATCATCCCAGTTGTCAACAGGTCTTCCTATTGCCTTAAGCGATCGATAATGTTCTTGTATCTCATCGACAAGAGTTCTGATTGCGGTAGAAGATTCTGCATTAATTTTCTTTATAGAAAACAGAGCTTGAAAATGTGAGTCGACAATGATGCGTGTAGAGTCGTATCGCTTTTTTAGCAGTTCCCAAACCTCATCGTAGTTGTTGTTTGTGATGCGAAAACCCTTGACAACTTTCAAAGCCGGTCCTTGGAGGCTGCACAACAAAAAATGCAGTTTTTGCACGTTGGAAATCGATGAGTCGCCATGTATGAAAGCAGTGAACGCGTCTTCAAAAGGTTTCCATTCTTTTGAGTCTCCATCGAAGCTCGGCAATTTCATAGGAGGGAGCCGAACATCTGTGCGAATAACATGTGGCGGATCATCAGCTTTGCTTGTGTTCTCAGGACGATACGGAGTTTCGATTTTGTTCAGCGCACGAGTAAAGTTTATTAGCGCTGTCCTATACCATGACTCACCTTGTTCTCGTTCTGCCTCTTGTTCTGACAGAGTTTCTTCTCCACACGAGAGTTCCACATCTTCTTGTGCCTGCTGGAATTTATACCACTGTTCCTTTAGGAGTGAGATATTGGTGTTGATCTCAGTTGCATCAAAAGATTCAGCTTTTTTGCTACTCGTCAAATAGCGTTTGATAGAATTGCGAGTAGAATCACGCTTAGTAACACTATTTCTATGGTCTGTGCTCATGATTAGTGGTTCACAATTACACACAATTATGATAACAAATTTAAACTCGAACTTTATTATTTTATTTTAGCTAGAAAAAAAAAGAGTTTTTCTTTTTAAAACAAATGCACGATGCGCGTAGAAAAATCCAAGCCGAAAACCAACGGGTTAAATATTCAATGTACCGCAATGTACCGTATGAAATGCAGACGTGTTTGCCGTGGAAAAATACCAGATATATAAATGCCGTTTTGTTTTTGCGACACGAGCTCTATATAATACACACACGAGATATTAACACTAGTTATTGCAATATTTGATAAAGTTTATGAAAAAACTAATAATTTTATATTTGGCGAAAAAGGACCAATGTTCGATGCTAAGTGGACTGTAAATTTGTAAATGAAAGATTGATCACTTTATGTATGTATATAAGAGTTTATTGATAGTAAGAGCTTTTGGTAACACGACCGTCACGGTAGAATGGCAATTGAAGACTGACTGTTGTGTGTTATGTAATGTAATGTAAAAATGTATGCTGTGGCGGCAACAATTGCCTTAATTGCAGCTTGGCTATCTATACAAATGGCTACATTGTGAATATTATGGTTAGATATTGTTTTTTGTTTGAGTATCCTACAGGCTTCCTTAATAGCAAGCACTTCAGCTTGAAATATGCTGGCAGCGTCGGGCAGGCGGAACGATTGACTAATTTTAAGTTTGTCGGAGTAAACACCCGCCCCAACTCCGTTAACCATCTTTGAGCCGTCAGTGAAAATTGTGGTGTCATATTCATTTGTCACCGTATCGTTTTTCCATTCGTCTCTGGTAGGAAAAAGCACATTGAAACTTTTATCAAAGTCAAGACAAGGGTATTGGTAGTCAATATGGACTGAGCGAAGATCTATTGGCAACAGTTTTAAAATTTGTCCATGACCAAAGGGTCTTTCTGCCCAACAGCTTGCTTCATTAAGCCTGGTTGCACTGCAGGATACCATGTATTTGATGTGAAGGTCTAGAGGCAAAAGATTAAGAATAACGCTTAAGGCATCGGTTGGGCAAGATCTAATTACACCTGTGGAACCTATGCTGGCTGTTCTTTGAATCTTTTTCAGTTTGTCTATATTATATTTTTTACTTAGGGCTGGCCACCATACGATCGATCCGTATGTTAGAATTGGACGAACTACAGCTGTGTAAGTCCAGAATATCATTTTAGGCTTCAGACCCCATTTTTTCCCGAAAGTTTTACTACATGCATAGAAGGCTATACTTGCTTTCTTCACACGTTCTTCGATATTGATTTTCCAGCTAAGCTTAGGGTCCAGAATAACTCCTAGGTATTTAGCTTTTGTTGATAGAGAAAGAGTGTGACCGTTCAACTGGGGTAGGGTGAAGGGGGGAATTTTAGTCCTAGTGGTGAAGAGCATCGATTCGGTTTTATTTGGATTGACACCTAGTCCACAACTAGTAGCCCAGATGTCAACACTTTTCAAGGCAGTTTCCATGATATCACTTATCACTGTAGGAAACGCCCCTGATGTCATAACCACCAGGTCATCCGCATACGCCACCGCCTTTACACCACAGTTGTCCAGTTCACAAAGGATTGTGTCCATGACAAGCAACCATAGTAAGGGGGATAGAACTCCTCCCTGAGGTGTACCCCTATTTTGCTGATTTGATTCTGAAGTATATGTGCGTGACTGTAGCTGTGAAACGTCAATGCAAATTCTATCTACTTTTTGCATTTTTGTAAACATGGACGCGTTGCAACTAATTTGCCAAACTCTTTCAATAAAAATTCGACTGCAACTAGATCGTCATCTTCACTTGAGGATGATGATGATCAACGGGATGCAATTGAGTGGAAAATTGCAGTGAACATTTAAACTATTTATTATATTTTTCACTTCAATAAATATGTTTACTTTACCAAATTTATAAAAAATATAAAATACGAAAACTGAACAATTGACAAATGAAATTGTTTTGACGTTTAAAGGCGTGAATGTGTGAGCGCTTCTGGTTTTGATTCTGAATTGAAATTCAGAAGACAAAACTCTTCTTGTCAGGAGAGGAACTGTCATTCTGAAAGCCAAGCGAATGGTTTAGACGTTTAGCCGAATGGAGATTTTTCTAAAAAATTGACTTAAAACAGAAAAAATATATTAAAAAACAACGGTAATACTTACAATGCCTTCCTATAATTTAAAAAAAAACAGAATGCGGTTCTTGAAAAAATAATTTTCAAACTCAAAATTAAAAAAAAAAAAAATCAAACTATTTTTTTTTATATATAATTCTTTTAATTTAAATTTTTTTTTAAATTTAAATTATTTTCGTTTCCAAAATTAAATGCTCTAATTAATTTTGTCGTGTTCTTTTTGGGAAAATTAAATATGTATGTATATAACAAAAACCACCTATTTCTAAGAAATACTATTTTTTTTGTTTTTATTACAAGAGGTCCGATATTGGATTTGGTGTGGGTGCGAGTTGGGGTACATGCAGAGTTCTTTATTCAAAAACTTTGCATATACCCAAACTCGTACCCACCCCAAATCATATACTAGGCCCAGGAAGGGGTGTTGCAGGGGTGCAGCATGCCGCCCATACATAAACCTACCTTATTTTTTATTATAAAATGATTTGGTTTTATTTCCAAAATTGAACAGAACATTTTTGACGAAATTTTGTCTACCAAAAAAAATAAAGCCAAATTGGTGTTATTTCGTATTTGAAGACGAAATAAGTCCAACATTGAAATTTGGAATAATATTTTTCTTATCGGGGAGACCCAATCTACTCGCCCCAGCTGTTTTTATTTTTTTTTTTGCATTTTATGTGAATCACATTGTACATTGTATAAATGATGGATAAATAAATTCGTGAGATACTTTGAAGTGAATACCTCCTCAGCCAATTTACTTAGAACGTTGGTGTAGTAAGATACAAAATCATTTTAATACCATCAATAATTATAATAACGACTTTTTTAATTTTTTGGTGGCCGGGTAAAATAATATAATTCCAAATTGGCCGATGTCCTTTTGTTTTTTATATAGGATTTTAACTATAGAGTTTATGACAAAATTAGATCTTTTCAACGAGCCAAATAATTATGGCGATATTAGATAAGAACAGAACAGATGAGAACTGTCAAAACAATTCTAGAATGGTGTACCTACAATCTGAAAATCCTTTATCATATGGGGATGATTCAACTATAACATATTTACCCTCTTCAGATATATTCGTGTATTTTTAGTTTCTGAATATATATTTCTAAATAAGATGCATTTTTCTGTCCGAAATATTAACTTGGTATTGGTGCAGTACTCTTATGGCAGTCATCACCCGATTCGAGGAAATGTTTAAGTGAGTTCCCGCTTGAGTTTCAACTTCACTTTATTTAAAAAAAAAGAACAAGACTATAATATTTATTATTATTTTTCAATTTAACTTAACTTAAGTGAAAGCGAGAGCGTCTTTCACTTGAGAAAATTTTTTGCTTGAGCCATTTATGATTTATGAATTCTGCCCTAAAGCTCGCTGAACAGAGCAATTGACAAAATACTTAAGAATCAATAATAACATTATTTTTCAATTGTTTTTATTTTTAATGATTACTACTTATTTCTGCATTTTATCAGTACTATTAAAAAATCTTATAATTTGTTTGTGATCTTCAAAATTGTGTCTCCCTTTCCAAACGATACTTGAACTTGAGATTTGTAAAAGAGCATAAGTTCTTATCGCACCTTTGAAACTCTTCAATGTGCTTGCGTCAAAAATTAAAAAAAAATATTTCATTCCAGATTAAATTAATAATAAATTTATGAAGCAAGTACGTACTTATGAAAACGATTTAATATATCTTCTTAATTGACTTTCAGATGGAAGAGATTAACTCAACATCAAAGGAAAAATCGAAATCAGTATTTACACTTACTGATTTTAGCTCAAGGTAGGTTAAATTATCAACAATGATAGCCAATGTCAAGAAATAAACAACGTTAATTACAACAATATATTGCTTTGAATATAAATTCGAGATATGAAATTAGTGTTATGTTGAAATAATTTCAGAACCGTCTTAACAGAAAAGGGACAATTAGATGATTACAATCCATTCGAGCACCGAGACAAGGAGAATGGTGCATCAACTGGTGGATCTTTGGCACATTTGCTTAAAAGTTCTCTAGGATCTGGAATATTAGCAATGCCTATGGCTTTCAAAAACGCTGGTTTATTATTTGGATTGATTGGAACTTTGGTGGTGGGATTCATTTGTACACATTGTGTTCATATTTTGGTGAGTTAAAATTTTTTGTTTTTGTCCAAGATAAAAGTAGTCGTCTATATAAGTCTTTCACAAAATTTTAATATTCCAATTTTCAAAAAAATTAAATATTTGCATCACTTATTTAAAACACACATAATCGAAGTCGTGAAGAAGAGCTTTCCTACAGAAAAACACGTTTAACTAAAACGAAACTTTCGATTTCACCTTGAAATGTATATAAGCCATTTTAACTAAATAGAGCTATTAAGTAAAAAATCAGTCCAACTTTTCAAGATTATCATCGTATTATCATGTTATGTTTGTTTGTTATCTCGATTTTTTTACATTTTGGTCTAAACAAATTTACAAAATACAACTTAATCTTCGGCTCCAGCGATTGCCTCAACATCCGTGTGTTCAGCTTACAAGGAAAAACTGATTACTTTGCAGCTCGGTTTGCTGCTAAATCATCGCTGCCCCTTCCTTGGAAGCATTATCATGGTTTCATGAGTCGAATCTTCTTCCGGACTCGTACAGTTGCAAGACTTCTCAAGAATTAAGACATACAGAAATTCGTTTGTCCGGAATGTAATTCCCGCATTATTCTGAAGTGTTGTGCTGCCACGTTTGCGAAACCACTGCGTAAGCTGATCTCCTTCCAAATGGGTAGAAAAGAACATTTGTTCATCTTCGCATCTATACCCTATTGGGGTTTTCTTAATAGAATCCATGAACGAGCTTAACATTTTAGGAGATACGACTATAATGAAAACATTTGTAACGTTAAAACACCGGCACAATTTGTTTGTGTCTCTCTTTATTTTATCGGTATTATTGTTCACAATGTTCCACAAAAAGCCAGTTACATTCCTTTACTTAAACATTCCAACCGTAATACTCGCACAGCAAGAAATTCTCATCATCAATTTACTCAAGAGCCCAACTTTGGACAATGAAGTACAAAGATTATTTCTTTTGCCGCACTACACGAATGTAAAATGCTTTATCCGGCTCAATTTTTCCCTCTCATTTTGATACTTAAACATTAAAAAAAAATGTGCAACGGTATCGTCCTCTTGTTATCTTTATTTCGGTTTCCCCTTAACGCTCGCACTATGTATAATGTATATGTTTAATCATAATGATAGTATTCATAACACCTTGAGTGCGCGACAGGCATATTATGAAAAAGAAAAAAAAATATGAAAAAATATTCCCCAATTATGCATTACTGACTACATTGCAAAACTGATATTGAAAGTTCTTTAAAACTGACAATATTATCAGATCTGCATCTGACACCGCGCCGTGTGTTCAGGCATTATAGACTACCTATACTATTATTCAAAGTTTCCAATATGACATGTTAAGCCATTAAGACCCCTGAAATCGTTGTCAGAATTCCTTGTCATATTTCGATAAAAGTAAGAAAGTTGATAAGCTTTAACCAACCGATGCTTCCTATCAATCAAACAAACTCTAAAGATAAAGCTACTTATAGAGCTCTACAGTGAAGTGCACTGCGCACCTCTAAAATTTAAACAAGCATTAATATTAAACTTATGACCAGTTTCTCCAAACATTTTTATATATTTATTGTATTGTTAAATCTTAAAATGACATCTTTCAATTTCACCAACCACTTTCAACCATGTGTGGTGAATAAAAATCCGTGGTTGGCATCAAGATTCCTCATTTTTTAAAATTCACTTCCTAATGTTGGTGCAAACCATTTTAAGTTTAAATGCCAATAAATTTTATTACTCCGCTAACTGAAATGCTTTTAGGTGTATTTTGGTGAAACTGGGCATTAGAGTGTTAATCATATTGGTGCATTAATGAATTTTTGTTTGTATAGAAGTACTCATCTATATACTATATGTAGATGCATATAAATAATATGTAGAATAAAAAAAAATAGCTATACATCATGTCCAAAAAACAGTGTACACCAGTTTAGTTGTTGGTTCATTTGAATACTTCTTAAAAATAGTATCTGTAGAAGTTTTCCTCATTTTTGAAAGATTCAGTGAATTGGAAGAGTTTAATACGCGTTAGAACTGCGAATCTCAAATTTCTTTTTTAACGATTAGATAAATAAAGAACGTTATAATATCAAGTTAACAAATTTCATAAATATAATTCATTCTTTGATCGAGAGAAAATATATTGTTTCTATTCAAATGGTGAGCAGTGTGTGTATGTTTATGATAATCATTTCTAGATAAAGTTGCAATTTTAAACTTATGAGCGCAACGAGTGCCATTTGATAGGAACATGCTTAAAAGTTATCGCACTTATTTAAAGTCGCATAAAGTACAATTTAAAGTTAATTTAGTAGTAACAAAGTCC
Source organism: Baccha elongata (assembly GCA_951217065.1). NCBI lineage: Eukaryota > Metazoa > Arthropoda > Insecta > Diptera > Syrphidae > Baccha > Baccha elongata. Next base: position 193,686,131 of record OX578272.1, on the reverse strand, counting down.
ATAAAAGTGTTTTGATAACTAGTTATATATTAGGGTCATCCATTTTGTGGTTGCACAAGTTAATTTAAATAAATTATTTATGATTTTATTTTCGGCCCAACCTGTATTAACATTACATTATTATAAATCTAACAGCAATCATGTCGGTTCTTGTGTCTTAACACCGTTGTAGCATTACATGTACACATCTTCAACGATTAAGACACCACCGACTCGAAGAATCAAAACATTTTGATTTCGCTCGCACCGTGTCTGACTCCGAGAAATCGGTACGCATAAGCAAGGGCGTACGTAGGATTTCGATCACGGGTGGGCAAACTCATTTAAAAACCACAATTACAAAAAATAATTGGTGTACCTTAATAAAAGCTTTTTCACACCGCACAAAAACACAAAATCGAAAACGTGTATACAAAAAAACAGGTTTTCGCAAGTAACAAGTCAGCATTCAATCAACTGTGAAGATTGAGAAATGAAGGAGGGCTGTCAAGCGAAAATAATTTTATCTGTGTTCAATACGACTGTTTCGAACATGATATTTGTGTGATCTGCTGCCAACGATAAAGTCCACCTTGATCGTTTATATCAAAACAAAGTGGCTGCTGCCCAGCCCAACATTATCTACTACGGGACTTTATACTAGTTACAAAAGTAGCTACGGAAAAGGACCTTCAATTTGGAGTGGACATTGACAGGCTCTGACACCGGTGATCTCAACAATGTTCCAAACAGAAAACAGTGCTAATACACTTTGATCTATTTAAAGTTTGTCAATTTTTTATATACCTAATATTTTGATTAGTTTTAATAATGTGTGCAGCCACCCGATTTCAGAATAACTTTAAAAAATCGATCTTTAGGCGAATCAAACAAAGCCAAGTAGTCAAGACAAATCTTAATACGCTTCATTTTAATGGCTTGAATTACTCTGCCTTTGTTATCGTATATAGTCTGGCTTATTCATAAACTTATCGCGTAAGCCAGTGCCAAACATTTCCTATTACGTCTAGGTCCGTGGAATATAGTGGGCAGCAACAACTTTATTTTGCTTTTAACGAACGATTTTGCCAATCGCGTGTGCGTGTAAAGCCGCGTATCGACTATGGGCGGCTGCTGCGCGAGCCATATTAGACCGCGGCAAATCAAAAGTTTGGCTCGCGAGCGGTCGGTATTGATGTTTCGTGTACCTATTTTTGTGATTAGTGTTTTGAAATTAATGTGAAGTGAAGTGTTGTAAATATTACTTTTTTTAAAAACGTAAATTTTTTGAGAAGTTTGCTACTGTTGTGCTCCTTCATCTAGTTTATAATGGATTCAAAAACATCGAAAGACTTAAGCGCCGAAAAAAAAAGAAATTGTAGAAGCGACAAAAAAGATTTACAAGAACCTGCAATATAAAACGGAAACTGTGAAGCAAGTAGCAGGCATTTTTTCGGTGTCTATGCGAACAGTCTACAGACTTCTCAGCGAAAATGATACCAAAGGCCACAACTCACCACCAAAAAAGAAAAACCAATCTGGCCCCAGAAGGAAAATAGATGATTTTGATAAGTGCGCCATCAGACAAATCGTGCATCAGTTTTTTTTTAAATAATGAACTTCCAACGCTTGATAAAATACTGCATGAGGTAAGACTCAATTATTTAAAAGGGATTAGGATTCCTGGGGATACCCTTCAAAAACGCACCTACTATCTTAAATCTTAGTGGTGTGGAAAAAGATAAATTTCATTTCATTTTTATAAATAAAAATTAAGAAAATAATTTTAATTAAAAAAGAAGAAAGGTAACCCTACATCATATTTTTTCAGTTTTTTCCAATTCAAAATGCTTACTACGGCAACCCTGTTAGAGCTTTTGAAAGAAGATAACCTTATGGAAAGCAAAGAAGTGCGAATGAGAGACAAACATCCCTATCTTTCCTGTACTGCCAATTTTTAGTGGACAGACTATAATCATGTTCGTGCGCGGCAATGTTCGAGCTGCCGCGCGCGGCAACCAGGTATCCATTATGCGCGGCTGCCGCGCGAGCTAATCTTCGATGGTTTGCCGCGCGTAGTCGATACGCGGATTAAAGGGGCGTTTTCGTGTAAAATATCAATGAAGTTGAATTAATATCATTAATTTTCGCAAAAAACTTTTTCCAACCAAGGATTTGTTGATGTTCCCATTATCCTTTGCGTTTCCTTCTGATTCCCCAATGAATTAGTACTCGCCTTGGAGATATCACTGCGGAACACGAAAAACATATGATAAACGTGCCTCACTGATGTATCTCTGATATTTTTGTTTGCTTTTGCAAAGCATTATAGAGCAGAAGAAATGTTTCCTTTTTTCATGCTTAGAAAATGGCTGATCATTGCGCTTGATTTTTCGGGCTATAAAGTTGTGTAAAAATCTATCAACATGGTAAAAATCGATTTTCGCTCTTTTCTCTAATTGTTTAAAAGTTTTTTATTGTATTTTTTTTTAGACTAACGAAAAAGATAACTTAACAAACAACGTTGGCTCTGGCACTGCCTCTTTTCTCTTTTAATTTTTTTTAATTAATTAATTTATTTAATAACTATAAATCCTGCCAAAAAATGGTGTTGGTGTAGGTACACAGGTTGTTGTTGACTAATTCACTCTCTTCTCAATGTAAATAAATTTTTGATTTTATTTTAAACTATCCTTCTTTAGCATGTTCTTTCTTATAATGTTGTTAATGCATTTCTCTATTGCACTCCATACACTTTTTTGTAGATAAAAAATGTTTTTTTGTTTTAGAAAAATGATGCACGCAACAAAATAAACAAAATATGTGAAATGAGCTTAGATGTTTGCAATTTTCTTTATAGGTTCATGCTTAATTGAAATTTCCGGTCAAAATTGACCTAATTTTGTGAAAACTTTCAAAATATATGTAGGTGCAAAAAGTGAAAAAATGATAAATTGCAAATGTTAGAATAGCGAATGTCAAAATGCATGCATCAGAATTTAAAAAAATCTAAAAATATGATTTTTTCTCTTTCTTACAACGAAGTGAGAAGGGGACAAAACATATAGACGTCAAAATGCGTCCTCCAATGTGAACATCGTCTTTAGATACAATTGGAAAACGTATATTCGTCAATTTATGGGTGAGTTCCTCTCTTAAACGACCTTCCACGATCACTAAAATCTAAACATTTTAAACTTTTAAATTGAAGTCTGAATGTTCGAATACTCGGATGATGACAATTATGGTAATAGAAAAATAAAAGCCTAGGACAAATTATTATAATACTACACAAATTTTTCGAAGCCCCTATAAACGAATAAGCGAAATCTGAAGTGTTAAGAGGCTTATATTTGATGTTTGGTTGTGCTAAGTAGCTAATGTAATGTAATCGAGTAAAACAAGTAATGTAGGTACCTACCTAAGCGAGTAAAATGTAAGTGTTGAAATAGTTTTGAGGTGAGATGGCGCTAGTGATTGTGATGTTTATATACACATCATTATCCGTGAGTCATGATTTGAACTATGGTATGTTTTATTTTTATCGAAATGACATAATCTTAAAAGTGTCAAATTCCTAAATCAAAAAAAATTATAATTGACATTTTTTAGATAGCGGAACCCAAGCTTAAGGAAAATGTCACTTTTGAAGTTATGACATTTAATTTACGTAAACAATTCCCCCGATGGCGAAGAGTCAATTTTTAATCAAAACTTGATACCTTTATTTCTTGTGTTTAAGTACCTATTTCATTATTTGACAGGAGTAATGACAAAGCTTGATCAGATTAGCTATAAGAAAGAAGATACAATCAAAAATACAATGAGCAAAAAAATGTACAGTACAACCAACTAAGCTGATTGATACTGTCATGTGCAAAAGAGAGATTCTTAGAAATCCCTCCGAAAGGTAGGTATATTTTTATTTATTTATTTTTGATGTGGTTTAACCGCTAAAAACATTAAAGACCACTTGCACGAAAACAATGGAAAAAATTATAAAATCCAAGATATACAGGGTGAGTCATGAGCAATGCGACAAAATGCTAGGGCGTGTAGGTTGCGTTGAGACAAGAAAAAAATCGTATCGGAGGGGGGGTCTATTCCCCTCCGTTTAGCCGGGAGGGGCAATTTTCGAAAAAACTGACTTAAAATGGGAAAAAAATTATTTAAAATCAACGGCTTCATTCACAATGCTGTGCGATACGTTTTTGAAAAGCCAATAACTTTTTCTTTCATTCTGTGTTTAAATAAATCTATTCTAAGAAATAGTTTTTGAAATATTAATTTTCAAAGTCAAAATTTTGAGAAAAAAAATTGAAAAAAAAATTTCAAAATCATTTTTTTCAAAATTTTACGTAATTAAGTGCTAATTTTAATTTCACAGTTCAATGCTGTTATTAATTTTTAGTCAAAAACAGAAAACCGGATGTCAAAATGTATCTTAGTTTTTGAGAAATAAAAAAAAATTAAAAGTAAAACTAGTAAAATAAGTAAAAAGTTAATTCGTTTTTTTTTATTATTTGATTAAAATCGGATGGTATGTAATGAAAAATAAGAAAGGAATAATTCCCTTATTAATAATTGACCTGAGCAGGTCAAATTTGGAAAACCAAAAAAAAAAAAGTGTTTTTCTTGGAAAAAAATACTTCTAGTTTTTCTTATTTTCTCAAAAACTAAGATACATTTTGGCATCCGGTTTTCTGTTTTTGACTAAAAATTAATAACAGCATTGAATTTTGAAATTAAAATTAGCACTTAATTACGTAAAATTTTGAAAAAAATGATTTTGAAATTTTTTTTTCAATTTTTTTTTTCAAAATTTTGACTTTGAAAATTAATATTTCAAAAACTATTTCTTAGAATAGATTTATTTAACCACAGAATGAAAGAAAAAGTTATTGGCTTTTCAAAAACGTATCGCACAGCATTGTGAATGAAGCCGTTGATTTTAAATAATTTTTTTCCCATTTTAAGTCAGTTTTTTCGAAAATTGCCCCTCCCGGCTAAACGGAGGGGAATAGACCCCCCCCTCCCATACGATTTTTTTCTTGTCTCAACGCAACCTACACGCCCTAGCATTTTGTCGCATTGCTCATGACTCACCCTGTATATCCAGGATTAAATAAAGATACCTATGTAAGTTTTTAATTTTCGATTTTACGTTGCACGAATATGAAAACACAGTTAACCAAAGGTAAAAAAATAAAAACGGGAACAAAACAGAAACACCCCACAAGACAACAACAACGTTTGCTGGACACGACACATGCAAGCTGTGAACCTCGCACCGATAACAACTTCTTGTAGTGATTATTATATTCTGGAATTCCTTACCCACATGAAACATCAAATAAAATTCTTAAAAGTAACATAATTATCTTAATCTATTTTTAATTTCTTAATATTAGCGAATGTTAAGATTTTTCACTAAAAAAAAACGGAGATTTCAAATCAAACCAAGAAGCCATGTGACTTCGATTAAACCATGTTTCTTTAATATCAAAAAAATGTACCTACACACTAAATCAATCATAAAGTTTATCGAAGGCCGCAATCGCACAACACTCTTAATGGTAATGATAAAAGTGCAAATCTTGTGTATAAAAATGTTAATCATTATCTTAACCCTATAATAAACGAATTGTTGTTTTAATCAGTTAGCGATATTTTGCTGTCAACTTTTGTAATAAAAATTGTGTTTATGTTTTATTTGTTCGTTAACAAAGATTTGTTTCATTTAGCTATATAGAATCATTAAAGCAAAGTGAAATGTTATTGGTATGATATGAGATATGATGACGCAAAGCATGTTACAAAGTTCAAGTATTTTAAAGCCGCACAGATGTTTCTGAGAAATACGCTTATAAATTAATTTCCCAAGTTAAAGGCATTGATATAATTTGATGAGTTTTTGTGTAATCGAAATTCATTTCCACTTTTCACTTGATAAGGAAGTACAAGCTCAAATTTTTACTATAAACTTCACAAAATAATTACATATATTAGGTATACATAATTTAGTAGGTACCTACTTCATGTTACGATTTTCAAGAATGAAAACATTTAATCTTAAGTGCTTAAATAATTATACAACAATTTAGTTATTTATTTATTTATTTGTATGTCGAAGTATAACAACTTGACGTCCAATTTCGTTCAAAACATTCAAAGCAGAACACATTTAACGTTAAACTTTTTGGTTAAAATGTTAAGATAACAACTGTAGCTTATATAATTTCTTAAATTCTTTTCATCTTACCATCAATCAATTTCTAGAAACTTGTGTTAAATCCACAGAAAAAAATAAGGCCCGAAATTGGTCTTGTAATACACTATACATTGCTTTATTGCTTAAACCTAGGCTAAGAAAAACTGTAGTTTGAAAACAACTATGAATAGGCCTCTATGAATCTACAAACATTTCAATTTATTGAATTATGATGTATCATAGTAAATGCCATCTTGTGTTCACTGTTTAAATGCCATACCAAACCAAATTGAAATGAAATCGGTTCAGCCGTTAACAAATTAATGCCCAGTACATCACTTAAACTAAAAAAAAATTATTTAAATGACGCAAAATAAAATTATGCAGTATTCTGCCTAAAAGTTTCGTGCATGTCATAAAAAAATTGATAATTGATTCGTAAATTTTATCAAAATTGATCGGAATTTTTATCGAGAAAAATAGAATTCTAAAAACTATTTTTTTAGAAAATACATATATACTCTTATTCAAAATGTTTGATTGTAGTATTAATCATATTTTTTAAGACTTATAAAATATAATTTGGTAAAAATCGGTTCAGCCGTTTAAAAGATTATTGGTACCAAAAAGTACCGTTCTATGGCAGGTACCGTTAAAGTTGTAATTCAACTATCAAGATTTAGAAATTTGTTTTTAGCCAATAATATAGAATATAGAATAACTCCCTTTGTCTATTTAATCCTTCAAAAAAATATACAAGCGACCCATTAAGGAAGTTACGTCTTATAAAATTTAAACGGGAACATTACTATATCAAGTCATCATCATCATCGGCTCGACAACCGGGGTCCGGTCCTGGCCTCCTTCAACAAGTCTCTCCACCTATCCCGGTCTCGAGCCGACGCCATCCAGTTGCGCACCCCAAGGCTCCGGGCGTCCTGGTCTACGCCATCTCTCCAGCGCAAGCATGGTCTACCACGCTGTCGTCTGCCATAGAATGTACCACAAAGAACTTTCCGAGCAGGTTCCTCTTCGCTCATGCGAGCTAGGTGCCCTGCCCAACGAAGTCTACCGAGCCTAATTTTTGTCACTATATCTGCTTCAAGGTAGATTGCGTACAATTCATGATTGTACCGTCTCCGGAATCGTCCTTCCTCACATATGGGGCCAACAATTCTCCTTAAGACTTTTCTCTCGAACGCGGCTAAGAGGTCAGAGTGCCTTTTGCTAAGCACCCAAGTCTCGGATCCATATGTGAGTACTGGCAGAACCATGGTCCTGTACAGCAGTAGTTTTGAAGTTATGGTGAGATTTCTGGATTTGAAGAGCTTTGACAGACTGTAGTAGGCTCTGTTGGATTTGAGAAGCCGCCCGCGTATTTCTTCTTCTATATTGTTATCGGCTGCTACTATTGACCCAAGGTATTTAAAGGATTGCACCACTTCAAATTCGTGCTCCGCTACCTTGATTGTTTGACCAACTGTTCCTCTCGCATTCGACGCCACCATGTACTTTGTTTTACCTTCACTAATGTGCAGCCCCAGATTTTGTGCCGCCTGCTCGATCTGGATGAAGGAATCGTGTACAGCTTGCTCGGTTCTTCCGATGATGTCGATGTCGTCTGCGTAAGCCAGTATCTGGCTGGACCTGTTGACGATGGTCCCTCTTGTTGCCGTGCCAGAGTCACGGATTGCTTTCTCCAACGCCAGGTTGAAGAGGAGGCAGGCCAAACCATCCCCTTGTCGGAGTCCATTAAAGATGTTGATTGGTCTGGATAGCAATCCGGCTATTTTTACTTTAGTCCGGGAGGCGACCGTAAGATTACCTATCTCATCCGGAGACAGAATTAAACTATAAAGGATGGATAGTGTACGTGGAAACATTGACTAAAGCACTGGGCGGACAAACTTTTTCAGGGAACATTAGGCGGGAGGGGGTCACTTCCGGTACGGTTTTTTGAGGCGCACCTATCCAATCGGGGCATAGAAAAAGCTTATTGCTGGTAGGAAGGATATTGTCTGTAGATTCCTAAGCATTTGGGCGGGCAATAAAAATCAGGGAACAAATGCTTGTCCGCCCACCTCAAATAACGGTATTTTTGACGAGAACCTATCTCATCAGGAAAATGGGTAAGATGGGTATCAAATGAAAGGCACAACTGTCCTCTCCAAGAATCCACTGGGCGGACAAAGTTTTATAGGGAATAACACGCTGTCCGCCCACTTAAAAAAAAAAAAAAAAAAAAAATTAACTTCTTTTCTCGAGTCAAAAATATGTTTCTCCTTACAGCAAACATAATGAAATTAGTACAGAAAGATAGGTTATATATAAAAAAATATATTCAAATTATACAAAACATATATGTAATTATTAAACATGTATATACGGAAATTAGATAACTGCGTAAATCCATTATTTTTATTAATTAAAAAATATTCTCATCTTCATCGGAGTCTTGTTCACAATCTGTTTCTTCCTCATTGTCATTTTCAACAAAAACAATGTCTTCAATATTGAGTGGTGTTGGGTCGCCTTCAAACCAAAGAGGTAAGAACCTTTCATTTTTTAAAACCCAGCCAAAATCCTCTGCTTTTGTTTTCACACAATCTGATTGTGATGCATTGGCCCACATTGTACTGACAAAAATTGTTCTTTTGATTTTTGTGACAATGATTTAAAGCAAGGGGGAATCAAACTGGAATCGAAATTTTTCATATTCTTGAAGAAGTTGCCCCGAGCATTATTTTTCACGGCATACAGACTTTGGAACATTTGGACTCTTGCTAAATTCACGTTGCTACAATTTTTAACTCCATACATTTGCAGCGTAAAATTTTGAATCGCATCAATAACTTCATCATCTACAACTCCGTTTTGACAACTACTTAAAGCTGTAAAAGCTTTTTGGAAATTTTCACTTTTTTTCAAAATGGCAAATGGCTTTGCTTTTCCTTTTCTAAAGAAGCAAATTTACAATTTTTTAAACTGTTGATAATTCTAACATTTTGGATTTTTTCAGCGATTTGTCTCATATTCCTTATCTGCTCGCCATTATTACATATTGATATTTTTTGATTACGCAGGCCTTGCTTTTTAATTGCCTGAGAACAAAAAATACATTTTTTAATTCTATTTTGTCCTGCTGATTCGGTCGATGGAGTACAAAGTGGAGTTGTAAGTGCAGTTTCCAATCGCGATTGAGTTTCAATCGATTTTAAAAGATCGGTTGAGCTACTTTCTATAGCCTAAAACAAAAAACAAATCAATAAAACCTGGAATTTTAGGTTAATTTTAATCTATTTATACTTTGAAAGAAATGAAGCTTTGAGGTGCTGAGTTCTTATTATTTAAATAATTATAAATCAAATGATGGTTTCAATCAGTTTTCCTTTAAATGTCTTTGTTTTAAAAAATTCAAAATAAACGTCATTAAATTCTTTAAAAATGTTTAGCTGAAAGATACATAGGTTTGACTAAGCATCAGGCTTAGACCATAACATATTGACAATGAATGAAAAAAAGGCGCGAACATTTGTGATTTTACTAAGCTTTAAGAAAACACAACTTCTGTCTAAAACTATACGTCTTTTATCATTGCTGTTATCTATTATATTTCTCAAAAATAAGAGTGTACTTACTTTTGGTTTAATATTTAATGTCTTGCACTTTTCAGTCGTTGATATTCAAGCGATTTACTTAAGTAATTTTTTTTAACATGTAGTTTCTTATAACACATTGCATGATAACCAAGAGTTTCTTTGGATTCAGAAGATAATTTAATGTTCCCATACTTGAAATTTTTACTTTTCCGAATACCAATCATACTAACCACATGATTAAAAGTGGCTTCTGTGAAGTCCATTACTTTTTTTGATTCATCATGAACCTCACACACAAAACACTTTTTCATTTTGAAAATATTTATTCAAATAGTTTAAGGCAAAAAAAAAAAAAAACACTATCACAAATAACTAGTTTACTTTAACAAATTACTTCAATTAATTTTTTTAATAAGGTATGTATTATGACAGAGTAAGATCAGGTAGACATCAATGATAGAGATCAATAATTTTTTTGGCTGATGAGATTGACGTTAACGGTAATATTCAGTTGGACACCAATGACACTTAAGGTACCTTCCTGGTTTCAAACACCGGATACAATTTTTTATTTTGAAACATTTTTGTTTTGTATAAGAAACATAGCTACTTTTAATAATTTGTTTTATTTGCCTTGTTTAAAAGAGCAAATTAAGAACGAAAATCTCTGTGTTTCAATTGCATTAAACACTACCATAAGTTTGATAGTTTGGTGAGTATCTTAATTTTTTCTTATTTTATATTTATTAATTTTGAGTTCTTTAACATTCCTTTTCAGAATATACATATACATATATACTGCTCAAAAAAATTATAGATTTTATGCCAAAAAAAATCTTTAAACTTCAAAAATATCATAAATGATTAAAAAATGCGTTTTAAAAACTGGTCGTGAGTCAAAAATTCCTGTGTATTATAGACAGTAGGGAAACCTATCTTTCTGTACTAATTTCATTATGTTTGCTGTAAGGAGAAACATATTTGTGACTCGAGAAAAGAAGTTAATTTTTTTTTTTTTTTTTAAAGTGGGCGGACAGCGTGTTATTCCCTATAAAACTTTGTCCGCCCAGTGGATTCTTGGAGAGGACAGTTGTGCCTTTCATTTGATACCCATCTTACCCATTTTCCTGATGAGATAGGTTCTCGTCAAAAGTACCGTTATTTGAGGTGGGCGGACAAGCATTTGTTCCCTGATTTTTTTTGCCCGCCCAATTGCTTAGGAATCTACAGACAATATCCTTCCTACCAGCAATAAGCTTTTTCTATGCCCCGATTGGATAGGTGCGCCTCAAAAAACCGTACCGGAAGTGACCCCCTTCCGCCTAATGTTCCCTGAAAAAGTTTGTCCGCCCAGTGGTTTAGTCAATGTTTCCACGTACACTATCCATCCTTTATAGTTTAATTTTGTCTCCGGATGAGATAGGTAATCTTACGGTCGCCTCCCTTACTACTTGGCTTGTACTATATCAAGTCCCGTGAAAAAATATCCTGCAGAAAAATATTGAAAAAATTGTGAAAATTTAATTTGCAAATAAATAAAATCACGAAATCCTACAAAAATTCACTACTTTTTTGCGGGATTTTTCAATACTTTATTAAAAAGTACTGTTTTTGAATTTCCTCATGTTGTAACTGTATTATGTTCGTTCTTGTTGATTCTTATTTTTTGAGGATACAAAACTTCGGATCATGGATCGTGTGCGGTAATTTGGCCCTGAAATGGGGAAATCCGCAAAGTCATTCAAACTTTTTCTGTTATCTGAGATATTGTAGTGAAGGCCATTTCAACAAGAAGTTGTTGTATTGTTGTTTTTTATACAAAGTTTGGCGTTGAAGTTTTCTAAGGATGAAGTGTTTTAGGTTGTTATACTATATTTAGGACCCTTGTTGTAAGTTTCATCTGGTAGATTGAAGCCTTCGGTACAGATGTCATCGTTTTCCATTGTAGAAGCCCTAATGCACTAACGGAATCTTAAAGCTAAATATAAATTGACAAGTCACATCCGAACAGTCTCTGCCCTTGTTCTTTGAATCAAGCAAGGACATCAGTAACAACATAGAATTTATCGTAGGTTTTTCTTTTTTCTTATATTTTTTTTTTAATGCTTTAGAAAATAATTCAAGTTACGCCACTGCAACCATTTAGGCTGTAAGTGTCGATACAGATATACAGTTGGACAGAGAGACAAAATTGCTTGACCAACTTCTTCGTCTTCTTTATCACCGTAATGTCATGTTTCATTGTTATCATAACTTGGCTTATAGTAGGTACATATAACTGCAAGTAAAAAAACAAAAACTTTATTCTTACTTAAAACTATAAAACAAAACAAAATATAATAAAAAAAAACAATGGCAAACTATTGAGCCACGAAATTGGTTGGTTAAAAACTTGAACCACGATTGGACAACTGGCCCTTAGGCCTTAGTAGGTAAGATCCAGCACAGGACTATTTCGGAGAACTCTTTGATATTAAATTGCATAAAATTTATCTTAGTATTGCGCCTGAGCTGTTCTGAACAAAAAATTACAACAATTATAAAGAACAATAGACAGAATCTCATTGAAAGCAATAAAGAATCTTGAAAAAAAAAAATAAAAAAACGAACGAGTCGATCAATTTGTCGAGGTGCATATAATTTGCATTAAAGTTTAATTTACGTTAATGGAAGTATTGTGTTTGTTTTTATTCAAAACTTGTAAATTTAAGATTTCAATCAGCAAAACAATTTGTTATTGTTATACGTAATTCCAATATGCAAATAAATCAACAAAAAAAAATAATACTAGTATAGGTATAGTAAACAGTACGATGTTCGTTTGAATATTTTCAAAGTTTTTATGTTTCATAACGTCCACAAATCATTTTGTTTTTGATTCTATAAAATGTTCAATATTAATATTTTTAACAGTAAACAAAAATATACTTAATTAGACTGTACTGCAACTGTAGCTTCCTTAAAAAAAAGGAGTTCAAATTAGTATTGCGGTCAGCATTTAAAAAATAATCCCAGTTAATTTTGAAGTCTTTGCTAAAATAATCGTTTACAGCGCAGTCAAAAGCCTTAAAATAAAAAGAATGCAGTAGGTACTTTAACTGCTTGAATTATTTGAAGTCTTATAAAAGTCTTTTTCATTCTTTTCAGTCTTGAAATATTTCGATTGCAGTCTTTTTAACTATTTGAGGGTCTTTTGACTGGCTTGAAGTCTTTCTACTGCTTGAAGATTTTTGACTGCTTGAAGTCTTTTGAGTACTTGAAGTATTTTTACTGCTGGAAGCTCTTTTACTGCTTAAAGTATTTTCACTACTAAGAAATTTTGAATTCAATAATAATTTCGAATTTTCCTCTTGAAATTCAAAACTTCTTATAAGTAAAAAGATTTCAAGCAGTAAATAGACTTCAAGCTGTAAAAAGACTTCAAGCAGTAAAAACACTTTATGCTGTAAAAAGACTCCAAGCAGTCAAAATACTTCAAGCAGTAAAAAAGACAGCAATACATTGAATGCAATCGAAAGACTTCAAGACTGAAAAGAATTTAAAAGACTTTTAAAAGACTCATTCAAGCAATTAAAAGTACTGCATTCTTTTTACTTTAAGTCTTTTGAGTTCAAAATTAACTGGGAATTTTTATTAACCCTATTCTGCCATCCGGTGCGATCGAATCTTTCGATTCACGTGAATATTTCACTCAATTGTTCACTATTTATTTTCAAAAGTCTTCTATTTTTTGAGTTCAAAGCCTTATAAATATTTTTAGTTATGATTCTGAAAATAATATAATTGTAAAAATCTATTTTTGATCGAAATTTATATGCTTTTTGGAACAATTCGTTTTTTCGTCGGAAAGCAGAATACATGATAGAATGGGAACGCATTTTGAAAAATAAGTTAAAAAATGGAAATTCACTTTGTGCAATACCAAAATAATGCATTCTTTCACAGCTCTGTTTTTGTATAATTGTTTTTATATTTTTTAAAGTATTTTTCTAAAAGTAAAAATATAAAACCAATATCTTTAAATTACGAAAAACTATTTCAGTTTGATTTTTTTCAACGAATTTATATTACATCCTTGATTTTCTAATTTATATTACATCCTTGATTTTCTAATTTAAACATTAATACATTTAATTTTTGTTTTTTACAGGTGAAAACATCACATGATATTTGCAAAGAAGTAAAAGTAACATCTTTGGGCTTCGCTGAAACTGCAGAAAAAGTATTTGAAAATGGACCAAAGAAATTACGACCTTGGTCAAATTTCGCAAAGTAAGTTTTAATTGATAATGTTTTATTTTTTTTTTTTTAAGTTTTGAGACTTTTTGTGAATATAAGTATAGGATGTTCATAGAAACATATAATTTTTTAATAAAGATGGACCGATTAAAAACTTCATTCCTTTTTCAAAATCAAGCTGTGTGCGAACTCTTTGTATAACATAACGTATAACTCATGACATCTTCCAAATGTCCACCGCGTTTTCCCATAGATCACAAAGTGAATTCAAGCGATGTCCTTGGTATGTTGACTCAAAGGCATTGGTTATTTCAGGCTTATAGCTAATTATGTCAGTCCAGAAAACTATACAAATCACACGATCTTGGTGGTCAGCTCACGTCGCGTCGCGTCGCGTCGCGTCGCGTCTGCGTGAGATAATTATGACATCACATATCCCGTGGAGATTATTCATTGAGACGCAAACTTGGTTGTAGCACTTTTTGAATGTTCTGCTGCAACCACAAGTTGCAAACGTCAACGTTTCTGTGACCAACTCGGTGAACCCTGCCCTATATAAACTCTGATCCCTAATGTAGTGCGGATAAAGTGGGCAGTTCAAATTATCAGAGAAGCCCCACAGACAAATTCAAGTAGGTAGAGGTAAAATCAAGTTTAAAAAAATACGTTTTAGGTTTGCGGTTAAAAAAGCCAAAGACGGAAATTTACAGTTTAAACGTAGTAGTCTAAGGGAGATAGACCCCCTCCCCGTAGCAACTGGGTTTTCCAGCAATTGTTTTTCGTCCCTATACAAGATCCCATTATTAGTTTGCAGCGAAAAAAACGTCCCCATCCCATACATTTTTTAACTTTAACAGTGCATGGTGGCTTCACCCACCACCGAAGGGTTGGCAGACTTCCGGATTAATTTTCGCACTTGTTGGGAGATGATTATTAGACTAATTATTTTCGTTATCAAATGACGTAAGTATTTTTGTCATTTGCTCTCCGTCTATATTGGTAATGCTATAAATTATAATAACGGTTTGTCCGATTACACAAACATTTCGATTATTCTGCCACGCAGTTGATTTGTGGTGTTCTTCAAGGCATTTTTTAAACTTCTAAAGTTATGCTCCTTAAATTCTTAATAAGTAAGATTTAGATTGAATGTAATAAATTAAAACATAAATATTTTGATAAGTCGCAGTTTTTTACCACTTTAAAATAAAAGCGTCCCTTCCTGAAGCACTTGTTTATTGAAAATATCAACAGTTTAATTCACGGAAAAATCAAGCATGACACCAATAAAACGATAAATAGGTTGATATCTTGCGCTAATCACCAATTTGTAATTGCAGACAGTAGAAAAACAAACTTTGTATAGTTTGATTAAAATCGGTCGTTTAACTTTGTCGTTCCGATAACACTTTGTGTAAATTTTTTTTGCTTTGCTTCTTCATTTTAAAAAGTTGAGGAATTGCATCAAAACTGATTTGAACTGGATTTTATAGTATGAGGAATGTAAAAACTCAGTTTCTCAGAAATAATGGGGATTTCGAAACAAAATAATAGATAGTAACTTAATGCCTTAAGTGGGTTTTTCTAAGTTCTTTGCACCTATTAACTTGTGACTAACCCTATTGTAGTCAAGTGGGGCTATAATCTTGTATGTAACCTTAATTTCGACAGAACCTCTTGAATGGGTAGATATTTTAAATTTATTACAAAATATTTCACTATTCACTTACACTTACATTAGAGAAACGAAGATTGAACAATGTACCATGGAGATCATTTCAGTGGAAATAGAGAAGAAGAAGCAATATTATATGTCTTGAATATTGAATGATGCAACATATATGCCATCAGAAGTGCTACAACTGAGGTGCTTGGATTTTAAAAATCACCTCCGGGAAATCTTTGGTACGACTCTGAATGTGCTCAGTGTGTAAAGAAAAACCAACACAATCAGCGAAAGAAATAAGTCTGAAACTTCAACAAGAGAGTGCAAAAAGAAACCACAGGATTCACTCATCGTCCAGGTGCTTGTTAAAATATAAAAGGCAAAACTGTAGTTTTACCCTAAAGGAATAGTTTTTTTCAGGACGTTTTTAAAGTTAACTAAACTTTATTTGTTTCTGAACTCCCAATAGTTTTCGAGATACAGCATTTCAAAATTTATAATTTTCGAAATTTGCTCTTACTTTTGTATCTTAGTCCAGTACCTACCCCCAAATCTAGGAGTTCTGATTTTGTGCTGACTTACTTAAGTGAAACGAAATGTTCCGTCGTCTCCAAAAACACAGACGAAATGTTAACGAAACGATACTACACAAAATTTCATGTAGAGTTCCATCATTTGTAAAAAAAAATATTTTTCAAAACACACAAAAAACAAATTAAAAGAACGCCATTCAATTTTATAACATAGTAACCACACGAGCAATGAATGTCCCAGTCAATTAATTTGTGTGCGAAAGAGTTTAGAGTGTAGTGGAAACCGGTTATCTACCATTTCACCGTTTCATAAAGCTACTAGGCTTTATGAATAATCTAAGTTTTTGACCTCGAGCGCCGAAGGCAACTATGTATGTATGTCAAAAATCGAAAAAAAATACGAAAACTTCGCATTTTTGTTCAAACCTTAACGATTTTTTCCCAAAAGTATTATATTTTTTTAGAATTTAGGTTTTAAATGGTAGAATAAATTGGCTACAATATGAGACTATATAATTGTCTCTGTAGAACCAATAGTTACAGAAAAGGCTCTTCAAAGTTTGAAAAAAATTATGATAATGATGATAAACATTTTTTTGCACATTGTGTGCAATTTTTGAAGAGTCTTATTTTGGTAACTATTGGGTCTACTTCAGAGACAATTAAAGTCTCATATTGTAGCCAATTTAGTCTGCTTCAAAACCATTTAAAAAAAGTACTAACTTGTTCTTTTGGGGAAAAACTGATAAGGTTTGAATAAAAATGCAAAATGTTCGCAGTTTTTTCGATTTTTGAAATAGTTGCCTTTGGCTCTCGAGGTCATAAAACTTGGACTATTCATAAGGCCGACACCATAAAAAAAGGAGCAAATTTCGAAAAAATGATAAATTTTGAAAAGCTGTATCTCAAAAACTACTGAGTGTACGGAACTGTCAAAAACTAGTCATTTAGTGTAAAAATCGCTAGAATCTATAAAATTGGGAAATTTTCGCAGTTTTTTTCGATTTTTGACAAAGTTTGGAGTTGAGTAATAAAAAAGAATTGGTAGATGAAGCGACAAACTCTCTCTTTGAATTCATTTAATCTCTTATAACAGTAGTATGAAAATTTACCTTTTGGAATGAACTGTATGTTGGTATGAACTGTATGTGGGGATTAACTTGTACGGTATGTAGTGCCAGGCATGACTTTTCGTGGTATGTGTTGATTGGGTATGAAGTGCGTTGACACGATTTTATTTAAAAGGGCTTTCGAGCTTTTATTGCACTGAATGGTTCGACTATATCATTAAAATCTTTATTTTTTGCGAGCTCCTTTTCAATTGAAAGTAGACAGTTAGTCAACATAATGGCTCATTTTTAATGATTATTTTTCTTTACTCGTTTTCACTTTGCAATTCTTGTCTATCTGTATCTCGTAAAAGAAAATCATTCAAATGATTTCAGAGGAACTTAATATGAAAAATCATTCGAATGATTTCAGACGATGAATCGAGATATCTCGAGATGTTGCATGAAACGATTATAATCAATTAAATCATTCAAATATGCCCATCACTAATCCAGAGTCATGCTGCGCATAGCTAGACGAGTTTGTTGAGAATTCCAATGTTATAGACATGCGTTCTGTGGACATGATTACTTTTTTTTCAATATTTTGAAAATCTGAAGATGTCTTTTTCTCAATTTGTAATGCTTTAAAAGGTTAAGGAACCTATTTTTGGCTTTGTTAATTTTTTTCAATAAAATTGTATACATTTATTTAAAAACAATGATATTATGTACATATGTGTATAGATAAAATTACTTAAGATTTAACATATAATTTTGTTTTATATTCCAGACAATTTGTCGATGGAGCTCTGATGGCTACCTACTATGCAGCTGCGTGTGTCTACATAGTCTTTATTGCTACATCTTTCCAAAATGTCATCAACTATGAATGTCAAATTAACTGGAACATTCGCATTTACATAGCATTCACTATCATACCATGCCTTATTATCGGACAAATCAGAAATCTGAAGTATCTGGTACCATTTTCGGCAATGGCCAATGTTTTCATTGTAATTGTATTTGGCATCACTTTGTATTATATGTTCAACGAACCTTTAACTTTCTCCGACAAACCATTAATGGCGAACTGGGCTCAATTACCCTTGTTCTTTGCTACAGTAATTTTTGCCATGGAAGGTATTGGTGTAGTTATGCCAGTAGAAAATTCAATGAAGAGCCCACAGCATTTCCTCGGATGTCCCGGTGTTCTTAATACTGCTATGCTCACTGTTGTATCTCTTTACGCCGCACTTGGATTTATTGGATACGTGAAGTATGGTGATGCTGTGTTTGCTTCCATAACTTTGAATTTGCAAGAAGGTGCATGGTGAGTTGGACTTTTTTTTCTTGTTTTCTAAAATTAAATATTTTTTCTACAAAAAATAAATATATTTCATCCTTAGGCTTGCAGATACCGCCAAAATTTTAATGGCCATTTCTATCCTCTTTACTTTTGGTCTTCAATTTTATGTGCCTAATGAAATTTTGTGGGGAAAAATTAGTCGCAAGTTCTCTGAGGAGAATCACAATATTGCACAAATCTTACTGAGAACAGGAATTATTTTAGTGAGTGGTGGTATTTCGGCTGCAATTCCTGATCTGGAACCTTTTATTAGTTTAGTCGGAGCTGTATTCTTTTCATTGCTGGGTAAAATCAATTTATATTTTAATGGTTTCAAAAGTCGAATAAATTAATTATTTTTTATTCAGGTATTTTGGTTCCGAGTGTAGTGCAATCAATCTTTTTATGGCCTGGTAATCTTGGTACGTGCAATTGGATATTGGTGAAAAATATTATTCTTTCAATCTTTGCCATTCTTGCTCTGATTGCTGGTTCTTATGTCAGTATACAGGCTATAATTGAGTTGTATACAAAGTAAAAAAGATTAATGTTTTTATATGCAAAAAGTATCTATGCCAATTTTTTAAAATTTTAATTTAAAAATTAGATTTAACAGTGAATTTATAATGTTTAAGATTTTTTTTTACTGACTGCCTATTTAAACGTAGTATGGTATTATTGTGCGTATGACATTTAATAAAAACTATGGTTGTATCTACTTAGCTAATTTAAGATGTAACCCATTTGCAGGAATTATTATAACACGTGATATATATGTTTTATCTAAGTGCAATCAATTTAAAAACGTACATGTATAATTTTAAACACACATTTTTTTTAGAAATTCTATTTTATAAAAATAATTTATTTTTAAGCTAATAAATATATATTATTCTTAATTGAAAAAATAATTATGTTCGCATTAAAAATGTGTTTGAATTTCACCGTTTTAGATAACTTTATTTATTTTTATATACATCTGTTAAGATAAATAATGTGTACAGCCTGCGTCCAATTGGCCCAACCAAAGTTTGGTGCAGGCCGACTAATATATCACAGCATGGTTTTTATGAACGCTATGAAAAACAAATAAAGAAAATAAATATTTTTGTATGAAAATTGTTGCTAATATTTATTTTACAACTGTTGTTTGAACAAAGACAAATAAAATTCGAATGTAAGGAAACAATTATTAGAAAACAAAAATAAACAAATATTTTTCAATAATAATGTTTTTACTTGCGATTAAAAATAGTATACTGTAAGTCAAGATGCATTCGTAAAAAAAAAGTTTTGAGGTAACCATCAAACATGACATTACAGATTACAATGATAGAGAAGATAAAAAAGGAGGTTCGACAATTTTGTGTTACTGGACTCTGAATATACATATTTTTTGATCTTTATTGGTATAAAAATAACGGAACCTATGTACCTACAGACAGAGTATTATTATTATACCATTTTTTCCGATCAACTTCGATAAAATTTTATAAAAATGATTATTTCATCGGAATTTTCAACTTATTTACAGTACCTGTAATATAGATCCGTTTTTTTTATTACACCAAGTCACCAACTATCTTTTGAATGAGTGCAACGATTTTGAAGAAATTTAACATTCCAAAAGCACTGTTAAACTTGAATAATATTAAAAAAAAAAAAAAAAAAACTATTTGGAAAGCCAGAAATCTCTTTTTATAATTTTCGTTTGTTTTAGTGAATAGTTTTTGTAAAATAAATTTTCAAACTCGAAATTAAAAAAAAATAATAATAACATAGAAGTCGGAGATTATTGACAATCATGTTGTTTTTTCGGTTTTATCTTGAAAACATTTCCTTTCAATATGTCAGCAAATTCGGGCAGCAAATTTCAGGTAATTTCAATTGTCAAAATTTCAAAATAAAGTGACTATTAAGGTGCTTGCTCGTAAATGCATAATTGCAATCCGTACAGGTTTAGAAGGGATAATAAAAATCTAGATTTACAAATCGAAAATAAAATTGCTGAAAACATCGCTGATATACATAATTAAAATAAGATAAATATTTATAAGTATGTTGATTGTTGGGTTTCCATTTTGTCAATAACCAAAATCCTACTAATTTCATGCCTAATAAATTACCTTCTTTGCTTGATGTCTTTATTGTTTCCAAAAAAAGAAGCGTCTTAAATTATGATCAAATCCCTTTGAATGCCTTCTCCCATCATGATTTCGTGTCCTTGGATTATAGAGTTACAAATTCGAATGAAAATATAGTTCAGATTCCAGTTTTCCGTTCTGTCAACATGGAAGAACTATTAAACGAAAGTTTTTTGCTAGACCGGTCAAATATTTATTCATCCAACATTGTCAATGAACAAATGTCGTTTTTCGAAAAAAATATTTAATATCTTTTTACAAATACATATGTCCCTCTTAAAATAAAAAGAAAAAAACGAGATTTAAATTTAAACATTCCATGGCTGACTCCTAATATTATGGAAATGATGAAGAAACGGGATTTGCTCTACTTTCGATGGCGTAGGTATAGGTGTCAATTTATTTACGCAGAATTCAAGCGCTTACGAAACAAAGTTATAGCTTCAATTAGAACAAATAAAAGTAAATTTGGTTTTGTTAGATCTTTTGCTGATTTATGGAAGAATTTAAAAGATATTGGTCTGAAATCCAGTCCTAATCCAAACTTATCTTATGTAAACCTTAATGTCCAAGTTCCATCCAACAGTACATCCATGAATGGATGAATGGATCTCACATGATTCCAATTCTTTATTTTCTTTGCACTGTGTTGATGATATGTTTGTTGGTGAATCTATCTATATGTGCTGTCAAATGTAAAGCTGTAGGTCTGGATGGTATATACACCCTGATTTTATAAAAATTATTTTGCCTGCTGTACTAAGGCATATAACGTATATATTTAATTCCATTCTGACTACTTCTAACTTCCCTGATAAATGGAAAAAGACAAAAAAAGTTCCGATACATAAAAATACTCAATCAACCGAGTCCGAGTTCAGACCTATTGCAATTGTTCCTTACTTAAGTAAAGTCTTTGAACTGATTGTTAGCAGACAAATTAAAAAACATTTGGGGGATTTTCATCTTATTACAGACCTACAATCAGGATTAAGGGCAAAACATAGTTGTGTAACGGCGCTGTTATAGATCACTGATGATGTGCGTTAAGGCATTGCTAAAAATATGGTGACATTGATAGTGTTTTTAGATTATTCAAAAGCATTTGACTCCGTCAATCACAAAATGCTAATTCAAAAACTGAAGAATCAGTTTGCGTTTGAGAATTCGGCATGTCGGCATGTCGGCATGTCGGTCCCAAACTTTTGATGGAATGAAGCACTCTTCAAGCTTGCCTGTTATGTTAGGTGTACCACAAGGCTCTGTGCTAGGCCCTCTTTTGTTTTCTATCTTTATCAATTATATTTCGAAATCTATAAAAAAGTGTCAGTATCATATCTGCGCTGATGATGTAAAAATGTATAAAACTTTCCATAAAAACTCTATTATATCGGCCTTCTCTGAGGTAAATGAAAACTTGCAAATTATAGAGAAATGGTCAGAAAAAAACCAACTGCAATTAAATGCTTAAAAAAAACCACAGCAATAGGTAACAGTTTTGATATGAAATCAATTCCTCCCCTGTTTCTAAACGGTCCAGTTATCCAGGTCTGCCAGAAAATTAAAAACTTAGGAATAACTTTTAATAGTCAACTAAACTGGTCATATCACATTAATACGATTGTAGCGAAAACATATGAAATACTTTGAGGCTTAAGCCCTGCCGCACAATATTTGCCAATTAAAATTAAGCTTCAGTTAGTGAAGACGCGTGAAATCTTTTCTAACATGGTTTGTCAACCCCAAAGAAAATTAAATTTTGCCTATAATAGCACAGCCATTTTTAACAAGAGTCGCACATTCATTAGAGTAGAAATTGATTTTTTTAGCTAAAAAAATAACGGTACCTGCCATACAACGGTTTTTGAAAAGCTTAATTTTCTCGAAAACGGCTCCAAGATTTTCTTGAAAAAAATTACTGATGGATATGATCGATTTCAAACCAAACATTTTTTTTAGAAATGTCTAGATGATTTGAACAAATTTCAATACCAGCATTTTGTCAAAAAGCTTAATTTTAGTTTTAATTAATTTTTTAATTTATTTTTTTGTAAATTCAATATTCGGAAAACACCTTGACAAAATTTTTTTATTTTTTATGCATAAAATGCAAACAATTAAGCACTTAAAAACGACGTTCTTCAAATTTGTAAAAAAAAGTTTTTTATAAAAAATATTAAGTAAACATCGATTTATTTAAAAACCGCTTGAACGATTTTGGAATCATTTTTTTGTAAACTTATATTTGGCTTAAATATTTATAAAAAGATGTTTTAGCAATTTTGTGATAAATTAATGTTTTTTTATTTTCCTTTATATAAAAAAAAAAATATTATTAAATTTAATTTTATTTTCGTGGCAACTTGCCACAATAACAAGTACGTGCAACACTGCGACACAATCGTGCACCACAAGAGCAAGTTCGTGCGACCCAGTTGTGCACTTTATTTTTTCACGAATGTATAACTTGCCTTATAGTACCTATAATCGTAAGTAAAAATGATTGAGACAATAAATAATTAATTAAAACTCGTCCCATAAACTCGTTTGTTGTGACAGTGAATTGCGGTTTTTATAGATACAATGAACAGTATTGAGGACGGAAACTGTTCGTTAATACAATTAACAGATTCATTGAGACAATGGAACATTAGTAAACATTCGTGTAATAAACTAGTTAGTTGTGGCAGTGAATATTGATCATTAATAAAATAAACGTTTTTAGAATATTTTCTTAAAAAATAATAAACGCGTTAAGAACTAGTTTATTAAATTAATAAACCGTATTTATTGAAATTGTGAACGAATTAATAGCGTCAATTAACAGTAATTTATTAATTTTATAAATAACTATTATTATTATTATTATGTTTTTTATTGCAGTTCAAAAATATTTACAGTTACATTATGTGTTTATTTAAGAGATATAGAAAATTAAATTCTTTACAGCTTCAATATAAACTAAGTACTAATATGAAAAATGATTTAAATGAAATGGAAAAAAAAAATGACAAGGGAAAATCTACAAGAAAAAACCCTTATTTGATACTTAAAAAACTAAAATTGCACATAAACCCAAATAAGATATGAATAAAATATCTAATTTATAAGATTAAGAATTAGCTCATTATCAGAATAAGAACATCTTCTAAAAAAGTTGTCTTGTAAATTATAGAGTACAAGCTTAAGTTGATTAACATTAGCCTTATCATGAAGCCTGGCTGTAGAATAATGCCTTGGCAAGTTTAGCATTAATTTTAATATTTTGTTTTGCACTCTTTGAAGTTTTTTTAAATGGGTTTCAGCGCAGTCAAACCACACTGGAGCACCATAAGTAAGTATAGGCTGGAAAATAGTTTTGAAAATCAAAATTTTATTATGCATACCAAGACCTGATTTGCGATTTATGAACGGGTATAATTTTATAATTTTTTTTATTTTTTATGCATAAAATGCAAACAATTAAGCACTTAAAAACGACGTTCTTCAAATTTGTAAAAAAAAGTTTTTTATAAAAAATATTAAGTAAACATCGATTTATTTAAAAACCGCTTGAACGATTTTGGAATCATTTTTTTGTAAACTTATATTTGGCTTAAATCTTTATAAAAAGATGTTTTAGCAATTTTGTGATAAATTAATGTTTTTTTATTTTCTTTTATATAAAAAAAAATATTATTAAATTTAATTTTATTTTCGTGGCAACTTGCCACAAGAACAAGTACGTGCAACACTGCGACACAATCGTGCACCACAAGAGCAAGTTCGTGCGACCCAGTCGTGCACTTTATTTTTTCACGAATGTATATAACTTGCCTTATAGTACCTATAATCGCAAGTAAAAATGATTGAGACAATAAGTAATTAATTAAAACTCGTCCAATAAACTCGTTTGTTGTGACAGTGAATTGCGGTTTTTATAGATACAATGAACAGTATTGAGGACGGAAACTGTTCGTTAATACAATTAACGGATTCATTGAGACAATGGAACATTAGTAAACATTCGTGTAATAAACTAGTTAGTTGTGGCAGTGAATATTGATCATTAATTTAATAAACGTTTTAAGAATATTTTCTTAAAAAATAATAAACGCGTTAAGAACTAGTTTATTAAATTAATGAACCGTATTTATTGAAATTGTGAACGAATTAATAGCGTCAATTAACAGTAATTTATTAATTTTATAAATAACTATATTAACAAAAATAAAAAAAGTTTATTGAACAAATGAACTCTTTTTATTGAATTAATGAAGTATTTAATAGTGACAATGGACATTTGTTTATTCATTCAATAAATAAGTTTATTTACTGTAATAAACGACATCATTGAACTAAGGAACTTCATTTATCGAATTAATGAGGGAGTAAATAGTTGCAGTGAACAGTATTAATTATTTTAGTGAATTAAATCAATAATTGTGTAAATCAAATAATCGAACGAGTTATTTTGCATACATTTGCAAAGTAAAACTTCTTATAGCCTTATTCTTTTTAGGTAACCTTACCAATTGGTGTTTGACAAGCAAATGCAAAATCTTGAAAAAAACTGTCATTTGTTGTTTGCCGAAAAAACGAAAAGTCCTGATCGAACACCAGGAGCTCAGCTCATAAATCTCAGAAATGTAGCAGGTAACCTTACCAATTGGTGTTTGATAAGCAAATGGAAAATCTTGAAAAAACTGTCATTCGGTGTTTGTGTCAAAAGCGAAAAGTCCTGATGGACCGCCAGGAGCTCATTAATCTAAGAAATGTAGCAGCTAACCTACCAACTGTTGTTTGACAAGCAAATAAAAAATCTTGGAAAAACTGTCATATGGTGTTTGCGGAAAAAACACCAGGAGCTCAGCTCATAAATCTCAGAAATGTAGCAGGTAATCTTACCTTACATCTTTCACCGATCCTATGAGCATACATCTGCCAGATCACCTTGTTTGTACTATAACTTTTAGTCCAGTCAAATCGTTACTGAAAGCTATGGTTTGAGGAAAAAAAATACAGATGTTTTTTATTTGCTTTTTTATGTAAATATTTAACTCTGCTACTTCGCACGGAAAGCTCAAAAAACCTCGAAATTTTCTAAATTTTTTTAGTTTTTGCCCAAAAAAACATAAACTTTTCTAGAATACTAACATCTACAAAGTTAAAGTTATTACAGTTTATATTTTCTGGGTTGAATTAAATTATTTAAACTAAACATATATATTTTTCTCCAAGTAAATTATTCAAAAATATATTTTTCAAAACAAATCTAAACAAAAAAAACAGAAATATTAATCCTATCATCATAAAAAAAGAAAGGTCAAATGACACAAAAAAAACCTTCCTTCACACATTCAGGCGTTGTAAATTATAAGAGCCACCCTCAACCGTTGGTTATACAAGCTATTGATTAACCCATTCCGATTTGATTGCATGTTACTAGCTATGCGGCTAACTTTCTGTTCCTCAGCTCCCCCTTTTAGTTTTCATGTCTTTTGCTTAATCCATAATAACAACATTAATGCGAATACCATCAAACAATCATCATCAACACTTGACAGATAGGAAACTGCTAATGCAGACACACTGCCTATATGTAGAGGCTCAAAAGGCAAACAACCGGCCATGTCACAAACTATTGATATCAAAGAAACTATTATCTGCCCGCTATCACCTGCTGCCCTCTATATCTCAATGCGTCATTAACGTCAAGGTGACCGTAATAGGCCACGCAGTCAGTAAGACCATTATTGCGAGGAACCTCGGACACAGTTTATAGGAGCACTGTTCTTAAATAGGTATAGCATACTCTTCAAGGCGTTTGACAACTGACGGAATCTTTGAACAAAAAATAACCAGGCAAGTAGTGCTAGAAGAGCACAATGTCAAATTACAGGACTCCAGCCTGGTCGACCTTAAATACCAAAAGGGATAAGTATAGTATGGTTGCCTGCACCACTATTGCTTATTAAATCCACTACTACAATCAACCATAACTTTACATGTCTTGCAACTAAAAAAAAATTTAAATATCTACGAAACTAGGAATTCCCCCACTATTTCATAGTCATAGCTTTCGATTGATATACCCCTATCTAAATACATTATAATGAAGAATGGCCAGGCCCGCGCCTGGCATGGCAGAGGCAGAAACAGAAGCAGAATAGCATGGCAGTTCAATGAAAGCATGAAGAATGAAAACTCTCCTTGGTTCGTGTATCCGTGTCGTGTCGTATCGTCATCGTCATCGTCAGTCGGTGGCGCTGGCGGTGCTTGCTTATTTTTGAAATTGTATATTCAACGGCAAAGTAAAAAATCAAATTTCCACACTGAGTTAGTTCTATTCGAACGGCGGAAGGATTTTCACGCAATACACCCTGTCACGTTGTTCTTTTGTCAATATTTATAGCTAACACAAATTAGCTGCGCTGTGATTGTTTAGCTTTTCATCATCGTTATCGCGTTCGTCGTTTTTGTTGCCATCGCCAATGTCCTTGTTGTCCTTAAGTTTAAGCAACGCCACAAATCGATTTGTGCCGGTTGACAGATGCTTAGCTGCATTGTGAAACGCGTTTCCATGTTTCGTCTTCCTCTACTGAAATGTTTATTCGTTCGTTCATTCGACATAATATAATATACATACCTGCATACATACATATATTGTTAGAAGTGTTCTTTGATTGTTATCTTGGATTAAAAATAATTGTTTTGTGCTAATTATAGGGCTAAGCTCAAGAGTATTTGTGAAATTGCTTCGCAAACATATGGTCTCGCTCAGTGAATTATTAAATTACCAATAAGATACAAATAAAATTAAATCACAAGGAAATTCACATAATGTAATTCACACCCGGATAATGTGTCAGTTTCTTGGAGAAAGGCTTGACTCCATGTGGGATAGTCTATTGGGAATCCAAGCACTGTGTCAGCGTAGAAATCTGATATTTGAATCAATGAGTGAAGTAATAACTACATGAGTGGTGAATGAAATTGATTTTTTTAAGGGTATAGATATTAAATTTATAGACTTGTGGCGATGTTTAATTCAATTTTGAGGTAATTTATTTGTGTTGTAATTTTTTTTATAGAAGGTGCGAGGATACTTTACGCGCAAAGTTTGAAAGAGCGCTGACGAACAATGAAGTATTTTAATATTGCATTTCTTGAAGTCCCAGTTATCTCAATGATTTTTTTTTTCAGAATAAATTACATACAAATTTTGTGTCGATAATTTTGAATTTTTTGTGGCAAATAGCGATGGATCCACAGAGCCAATATTGGCTCCAAGCCACGCCAACTGCATCATTGTGTAGAATGCTTCAAGTGGCTCTCCAGACTCGGTTGTATTTTCCAACAAGCCAAAGCCAAATATAAAAGGGCGAAAAAATTTGATCTTTAATTTTTTATGTTGCAAAATAAGTCAAAATGGATTGGCTTGATCGTGCTTGGCACTTAACTGAATCTAGTTCAAAATTTGTGTCTGCAATTGTTTTTATTCAAATAAATTGGCAAGACAATAGAGATTTGGCTCCGTCGTGTATGGTCAGCTTAAGACATATAGCAGTCAAAAGACTTCAATTCAAAAGAACACAACACCTGTTTGTATTCTCTTCTACCTTTAAGTCTTTCGACTACAATACAATCTTTTGGCTGCTTTAGATTTTTCTAGTATTTTTTCCACAGGTTGGATTTCTTTTTAAGCGCGAAGTCTTTTTATCGCTTTGACTCTCTTTCATAGACCTTTGGCTGTAAGTTCCTGCCTAACTGTTCCAAAAAACTTTAATCACTCGTTTGCTTTCAATATATTCCCTTATGTTTGAATAAAAATCCTCGTAAAAATCATATATTTCAACTCTGGTAGTCGTTACTCGAGATCCAATCGCTCTCCGTGAACGGAATCTTAGCCTGATAATGATTAATTCTTTTTCAGTTTCAAACAAGAATATCGGTTACTTAAATACAACAATTAAATTATAATATTTTTGAATTCATAAGACATCGAAAAAGTTCAAACCTTTCCAGAATAGACTGTGCAAAGAATTAACAGACAAAAAAAAATCATATCGAAAGAATACCATATTCAAGGAATGCGATCATTTAAAGGTATTGCGTTCTTTTGACTTAACGTTTTTCGTTTTTCTTTACGCATTTTACAGATATTTTGAGATTTATAATAATGTAGGGGGATTTCTGTCATTAATTTGAACTAAACTGGTGGACAAAATTAGAGGAAGGCAAATCAAAAGAGAAAAAATTAGGTTTATTTTAATTTATGGCGGATTTCATAGTCTTCACACAAGTCGAGGAAGTGCTTAAAGATGCTCCTGACTATACTTGAGTTTTAATATAACTTAAGTCAAAGCGAAAAAGATTTTCAATGGAGAAATATTTCGACTTTAGTGACGATTATATGAATAAATGTCACCCCCAATTTTTATTTGTTGTTTAGATGAGGCTTTTGGCCGCCATTTTGAAAAATGTCCGCCAAATTGATCAGATTTAGTTTGACGGTATCTCCGTACTTTGTTGTTTGTAAAGCTTTTTGTACAAAAACACGTCGTTTCTAAGATATTCAAGATATGTAGATACAATTTAACGAGTAAAAAATACTTATAGGTAATCAATTATTTAAATTTTATTTATTAACATAGTAGAACACCAGCCCGTTGGTGATGAGAAATAACTTCACTGGAAAAAAACGTCACATATGAAATAACTTCACTTTTTTGAGGTGAAGTTATTTCCCAATTATTTGAGTGAGAAATAACTTAACCTTCAATTTAGTGAAGTTATTTCTCACATGATAAAAACAGTAAACCAGTTGATAATATGGAGCACCTTTAGTTCCCGGTGTACCCAACAGTTGAGATTGGTAACCTGCCACCCCCCTGCCTGGCTCACTATAGGATTTGGGCTGGGTGCGAGTTTGATTGGGGAGCGAGTTTTTAAAAGTATAACTTCACTCAAAATAGTGAAATAATTTCCCACCAAAAAGTAAAGTTATTTCTAATTCAAAGTGGGAAATAACTTCACCTCAAAAAAGCGAAGTTAATTCCCACTAGTGGTGAAGGTATTTCTAATGTGAAGTTATTATTATTTTTTTTTTATTATTATTTATTAGCATTGTTCTCTGTATAAATAAGAAATTACATCTTTTTATATAAATATACAGGAGTTTCAAAATATAAAAGAAAACTAAACACAATAGCAAAAACGAATTAAGATTATAAGGATATTAAAATAACAACAATTATAAAATTTATTATTAACATACATAGATACTTTATTTTGAGAAACTTCAATTATCTTGAGCTAATAAGGAAAAAAGAGAAGATAGAAAATTTTTTCTGTGATCGCTATATCGTTCGTCTTGTATCAAGGGGTAAGTTATTCCAAAGAGAAACGGCATTAACGAAAAACTGTCTACGCGAAATTACACATGTATATATAAGAGATATGAGGGCATGACTTCGGCTGGACCGCGGAAACGCGATTTTTTCAAATAGATAAGCGGGCTGCTGGTAATGGATGAGGTTAAATAGAAACGCGATAACCCTGTAGTTTAGAAAACTTTGAAGATCGCACCCTAGAATTTGTTTAGTGAAGGTTGAAACCTGATCATGTCTTCTAAGATTAAAAACATATCTTGCAGTTGCGTAAACTGCAAAAAGCTTTCTAAAAAACTCTGAATCAGAGTTAGCAAATATTTCACAGCCATATGTGACAAAAGGCACAATTAGTGTTTTGACAAGCCTTAACTTTGTTTGAATAGGAAGACAACTCCTGGTTAGTGATAAGCTACGAAGACTAGCATATATTTTTGCCACCACAACTACACTGTTTATATACCAGGTTAGTGAAGTATTGAAAATGATTCCAAGGTTTTTAATTTTGTGAACAAATTGAACTGGGGCGTTGTTAAGCAAGATTAGGGGAAACGACAGCATTTGTTGTCTTTTAGAAATGGGAATTATCTTGGATTTAGATGGATTTAAAGTAAGTTTATTTTGTGGAGACCAGTCATGTATCCTACTCAAATCAGCATTAATTTTTGCAGAAGCTTCTTCAATGTTCTTCGCTGAAAAATTATGGTAGAGTTGAACGTCATAAATTTGAAAATTACAAAAAGAAACACATTGCGACAAGTCATTTATGAGCAAGGAGAACAAAAGGGGACCAAAAATCGATCCTTGGGGAACACCCGTATGGGTGGGGAGAAAAACAGACTGACAGCCATTATGAAACACTGATTGGACGCGACTAGAGAGATAAGAATAAATAAGTTTTACTGTAGATTTTGAAAAATTAAAAAACGTTGACAGTTTGTTACATAATAAGACAGGATGCACTGCTTTCGAAAAATCTAAGAGAGTGATCATGGACATTTGGTCAGAGTCAATAGCCACGCGAGTATCATCAATGACTTTGAGCAGTGCTGTACTGCAACTATGCTTAGATCTGAAACCGGACTGAAAAGGGGAAAGTAGATTATTTGTATTGACATGATTTCTAATTTGCTTATTTATAATAAACTCGAGGACCTTAGACAAGTAAGGAAGGATGGCAATGGGTCTATATTCAGGCGTATTTGACTTTTTGGGAATAGGTATTACTTTTGCCTTTTTCCACTCTAAAGGATACGTTGAAGAGATCAATATTAGATTGAAAATATGTATAATATGGCAAAGAATTTGTGGAAGGAAATCCGGATTAATATTGTTAAGCCCAACACATTTAGATTTAAGTGAAAAGATGGCTTCACCAACTGTTATGTTATCAACAGTAGACAGCGAAAAACCTAGATCAGAAAAGTTGATGGCAGAAAACTGTATAGTGTCGTCATCTTCTGTGGATACACATAGCAGTGGTAAATTTTTGGTTTAATTCTTCTACGTTGATTTCGTCGTTACCGATAGATGATTTTTTAGATACCCCTAAAGTGCGAATCTGTTTCCAAAGATGCCTAGACGATCTATCTGTGTTGAAAGTTTTTGAAAAATGGATTAGTTTGGACTTGCTAATTAAGGTTGAAACTCTGTTTCTCTCTATTTTAAATTCGTCGAACATAAAACTACATCGAAACCTTCTCCAACGGCGATATAGATTGTCTCTTAAAAGAATGGCTTCATGTATACGACGAGAAAACCAAGGGCAGCTATTTATTATTTCCTAGTGAAGTAGTTTCCCGGCACCGTGCCGTTATAGTCCCCTGAGTTTTGTCTTGGCTTCTCAAAAAAATTTAATGGCGTGGTTTTATTTTACAAACTAAAGATACAAAAATTAATATTTTTGTTTGTGTTGATTTACACATATAAAAAAATTTAATTTTGAAATCTACTTCGGTTTTTCTGAATATGTTTCACTTTCACAAATTGGTGAATGGCAATCGATTCGATCAGACTTCTTGCCGGGATGCATGTCGGTCATGGTGGGATGCACGTGGTTCAATGGCGGTTACAACAACAATTTACATGCAGTTATGTGTGTCTGATTTCGTTTCCAGTGACAATCTCTTAAGTTGATTGCCATGCAAACTGCTACCCGCGTCACTCTTTTTGAAAAAGCTCTTCTATAAGGCCTGTGGCAAATACGTAATGAACAAACTATAAAAGTAGATATGGTAACTACTTTGATCAGCTTAGTTTTAATGAATTCACGAAACATTAACATTTTTGTTATTTTAATAATCATTGAGATCGATTTCCATCATTGAAATCACAAAAGTGATAATATTAAGCTTAAATTAAGTTAAATTAAGCTATTTTTTTTAAATAATCAAGTTCTATAATTCATTACTTTCGTTTGATAATATGCCTTAATATTGAAAAGGAAAAATTGCAATGATCAGTTACAATGATAGCTATAACATGGGATCTTACGGTTCGCGTACAAACACTGCAAGAAATCAAAATGACTTTGAATCAAAATAAAATAACTTTGATTTAAATACGAAAACAATCAAACTACAATTTTTACTACAAACGCCTTTGAATTAAAATGAAACGCCATTAAATCAAAGGTTTTTATGAACTAAAAATTTTCCAAACGAAAAACACGAATTATTATTCTCTAACATTGAACACAATTCATTATGCAGAAATAGTTTTTGTGAAAACTTAAGTGGAAATCTAAGTTATGGTGAAAAATAAAATGGAAATTTTTTTATTTTAGTGAATAACTTACTTACTTTACTTAAAAGGAATTGTGACTGTGTTAAAATAATTTTTTGTTATAATTTGTATAACTATCGGATTAGTAAACCATTTATTAGAAATTTTCTAAGTTTTTTTTTTAATTTTAAGGCTGTAACATTTAAAAGATTAAATCTTTACGGCAAATTGATACTATACTTCATTGAAACTCAGATTGGTAAACATTTATTTGGTATTTCGAATTCATATTATTTTTATTTTAAAGCTTTACCGGCAAGTTGATATTTTAGGATATTTTAAGTAAATAATAACCTACCTCATTTTCTGTTTTTTTTTTTCAAGTATATTTCAATTCATATGGTGATGTCACGATTCCTCTCTTTAAACAGGAATACAAAATTTACTTAAATTATAACCCTTTAGAATCTTTACCATAAAAAATAGTTTATTTCCACCGTCGTTTTCGACGGGTTTTCATTAATAGTTATAAGAAAGAATGTGCATGGTTTAAACCTCAAGTTAACTCTGATGGAAATATGTAAAGTAAAATTATTTATGCTTCGTATTTAAATTTGAAATAAGGTTTTTGAAAATGAAAGTAAACAGAAACATTGTAAAGTTTCTACAATATCTTTTTATATGAAAAGTTCTTAACTAAAATAGCATGATAGGAATGGCCGTCAGTTTTCTCTAGATCATGACTTCTTGGATTGTACAGAGATTCGCTGTTAAGCCTCACTAAACAAATGTGAATATCTTCATGTGAATTGTGATGTTCAGACTTCAGACATTCAAAAGTTATGTGCATCGGTATATCAATTTATCTTCTATCCAAATTTTACAAATTCTCACAATGTGTTAAACATTTTCAGGGTAGACACCTCTTGTGTGCTTGCAAACTACAAAAAAATAATGAATTGATTAAGCACAATTTAAAACTATAGATACAAAGCATAAGAGCCAAGAATGTGACCTAGCCGTGCACTTCAATTATGAACCAAATAATGCAAATGAAACATATAATAAATTGAAAAATGGATGTTATTGGTTTTTACTTGAGTTTAGATATGAATCAAACGAAGGGAGTGTCTTTTTAAGGAGAACTTCAAATACTTAAGGAAATATACCTATACCTGTCTTTTACAGTATATTTCAGTCTGGGTTTCAAGAGCCGTTGGCATTATTGCTTGACGCTTGAGTACCTGGATGATTTTGGTCTTAACTTAAGGCTTTCGTAACATTGATAAATAAAGCTGTGACTTTGGTCAGACTTAAAAAAAAGAATATCTGAATGTTATACCTATTAAACCTTTAATTTAAATGTATTTTAATTTGGCAGAAAACCAACTTATTTATTACGATTGCCAATTAATAAATTTATGTAGTTCTGATTCGATGTTTTTTGTTTTAATGTATTATTGTGAGAGAAAATAAAGTGCACGACTGCTCTTGTGGTGCACGACTGGGCCGCATTGACTTGTTCATGTAGCAAGTTACCACAGCAATAAAAATTGAAATAAATTTAATAAAAATAAATTTAATATGAATTGTTTTTAAAAGTGCTAAAACTAATTTTTAGGCAGATTCAAACGAAAATCAAAGTATGCAGAAAATTTTGTTGCCTGAATGCTAGTTTATAAAAAAATTTTTTTTTTCTTTCGGTAGGTGTAAATCTTCAAAAGACACTTGATAATATTCGGTATCAAGTAGTGTGGGACTTCTACCGCACTAAAACTACCTAGAATCATGACCAATCTATAAAAGATCGACAAATGATTTTAGTTTCTCAATTTTTAGTTCACATTTTGGGAAGTTTGATGATTTAATACTTTCCCATCGCTTTTAGACCATCAGCTCATGAGGCTTGGTTCTTCTTAGTCTCCGAACATTGGTACGTACATTTAAGACTGTCTCCATTTCGGAGTTAGTGTGACTAAGCAGTCGCTGATTGTGTGATACAGCGTGTTTTCTAATTACTTCTGTAACCATTTCTACTTGAAGGTCACGATGTAAATCGCTGTTTCTTATATACCAAGGGGCGTTTACTATTCCACGAAGGACTTTGTTTTGGAATGTTTGGATGGTTTCCGCATTTGTTTTCTTTGTACAACCCCAAAGTGGGATGCCATACGTCCAAACAGGTTTGAATACCTGCTTATACAACATTAATTTGTTTTCAATTGATAGGTCAGAGGTTTTTCCCAGTAACCAGTACATTTTTCTATATTTTAAGTTAAGTTCTTCCCTTTTTTTCTTGATGTGCTCTTTCCATTTTAGCTTTGCATCCAAAGTCATCCCAAGGTATTTGGCCGTATTGGAGTAAGGTACTACTTTACTATTAATAAAAAGTGGAACATTATTAATCTTTTTATTAGTAAAGTTTATATGCGTTGATTTTGTTTCATTGAGTCTGATACGCCACTGTTGCGTCCATTCTCTTATCTTGTCGACTGCATATTGCAGTTTTTCTGTTGCCTTTACAACGCATTTATCTGACACTAATATCGCAGTATCATCTGCAAAAGTGGCCATGATCGCATTGTTGTCCACTGGAATATCCCTTGTATACAACAAATACAGGGTTGGTCCTAAGACACTTCCTTGTGGTACGCCGGCTTCGATTTTCTTAAGTTCCGAATACTTTTGCTCGTACCGTACTCTAAAAAGTCGGTCGGTAATATATGATTTGAGTATTTCATAGAACTGCCTGGGAAGATCCCTTTGCAGTTTGTACTCGAGCCCCAAATGCTAAACCTTGTCAAAGGCTTGAGCAACATCTAGAAATAGAGCGGAACATACTTGTTTTTCTTCAAGTGCTTTTTCAACAACATCCGTAATTCGATGTACTTGGTCTATCGTGGAATGTTTGTTTCTAAATCCAAACTGATGATTTGGTATTAGTTTTCGTTCTTCTATTATTTTGCTTAGTCTATTTAAAAGCAGTTTTTCGAAAACTTTTGCCATAATTGGTATAAGCGATATTGGTCTGTAAGATGTAACTTCGGTTGGTGGCTTACCTTGCTTTGGTATAACAATGACTTCTGCAATTTTCCAATGATGTGGAACATAACGGAGTTTAAGGCATGCATTTATTATGTATTGGAATTTTTTGAAGGCTATTGTTGGCATTTCTTTCAAGACCTGAGCCGTAATTAGATCATACCCGGGTGATTTTTTATTTGATAACTTTTGATGGCACATGCTTTTTACTTCTTTGAGCCTTACTAAGGGAATTTCTAAGTCATCATTTTTATTAACAAATTGTAAGTTATTTGCCCCTGCACTTTGTGGAAACGGCTTAAAGACATTCGAGAGATGATCTGCGAAGAGGTCAGCTTTTTGTTTCGGATTTGCAGTCCATTTTCCGTCTTGTGCTTTGATGGGCGGATTTTGTTGTTGCGGTCTATTCAAACGTTTGGTAGCTTTCCACAGTGAGTAATCAGTAGAAGCATCCGTCGTCAAACTTTCAAGAAAACTGCTAAGTGAATCATTTTTGAATTCATAGATTCTTTTTTTCAATTCGTTATTTAGTCGATTAAATACTCTCTTATCGCCCGGAAATCTCGAAGTTTGCCATTTTCTTCGAGCCCTTCTTTTTTCCAATATTAACTCTGTTATTTCTACAGGGTATTTTATTTCTGTTTCTCTTCTGTTCAAAATAGTTGGCGTGCTTTCTTCTGCAGCCTGTTGCACATCAGCAATAAATTGTTCAACTTCGTGGTCAATTTTTTCACTAGTTTCCATTGGGGATCTAAGGTCAATAAAACTTTCCAGTTTTACTTTAAATTCCTCCCAATTTGTTCTTTTATTCACGAGCTTTGGATTACTTTTTTCTTTTATTTCTACTTCACTCAGTGATAAAATAGCTGGAGTATGATCTGATGAAAGATCGTAACTACCTACAACACTTACATGATTTCGCTTTATACCTTTGGCCACGAAAAAGTCTATAAGGTCTGGTATTTTGTTAGGATCAAATGGCCAGTAAGTTGGCGTTCCAGAGGAAAAGAATTCACATTTGTGTTTGCGACCTGCTAGATAAAGTCGTTTACCTTTTTGTATTTATGAGCCTAGATCCCCATTGGGTATGTTTAGCATTGAAGTCACCACCAACAATAAAGTTATTTCCAAGCGAATTAAGGAGTTCTTTATATTCTTCTTCTGTTGGAGAGCGCCTCGGTGGACAGTATATTGCAGCTATTTTAAACTCTTTCTTTTTCATGCCTATACTGATTGTTGCCACTTGCATATTTTCATTTATTAACCCGGCTTCCTCATGATGTACCAAGCACTTTTTTATTAGTATTGCCGATCCTCCTCTAGCTTTGTCAGCTGGATGCGGAGCGTGATAGCACGTATAGTTTGGCATTTTGTTCTCAAAACTTTGTCCAGTGGCAAAGTGTGTTTCAGACACGAGACAAATGTCTACGTTCTCTACGTCTAAAATGATGTTTAATTCGGATGCATGTTGCAAAAGGCCGTTTGCATTCCAAGTAGCAATTTTAAGTGTTCTGTCCATCATTGTTTTTTAAGAGAGAGCGACTTCTTCGCTTAGCTGTTTGATGGTTAAATCCTGTTGGTCAATCCTTTTGAGAATAAGTTGCAGCATTTCTTTTAAGTTTCTTCATTTTTCCGTGCATTTTTTACTATAGTCGAGTATGTTTTTTCAACAGTTCTGCTTTGGGTAACTTCCTTAGAGGGCTCTCTCTTAGTTTTATTTTCCACAGCTATTTTTACTTTTTCTGCGTTCCTAAGTTTTTTTCCAGCAGACGTGTTTTTTTCTTAAATTACTGCCTTTATATTCTTGGAATTTTTTAGCAACAGGACATCCTCTATAACTAGCAGGGTGATTACCTTGGCAGTTCACACATTTTGCTTTAACTTCTTTGCTCACTGTACAGCTTTTCGTTGCATGTTTTCCTCCACACTTTACACAAGCAAACTCATGGTTGCAGTATTTTTGAGTGTGACCAAACGCCTGGCAACGTTTGCATTGTGGAACAATCTTCGGCTTTCGCAAAGGTTCAATTTTAACAATTATGCCCATAATCGATCTAATATTATAGATCTTTTCGAGACTTTCTTTGTTATCAAAAGTGAGCATGAATAAAGGAAGAGATCTTTTTCTTGTCTTGGTTTCCCCAGAGGAGTCTTTCGTTGTTTCATTCTTAAAAAGATTGACTGCATCAACTGCTTGAAAGCCTTTTTGAACAAGGTCCTCAACTATTTCTTCAGCACAGCATGAAGAATGGAGTCCTCTGGCCACTACTTTTACGGCTCTTGTAGCTTTGTTCTCGTACGAGTGCCACTGAAATTCGTGCTTGCTTAGTTCTTCAGTGACAGATCTATACTCATCGGCGTCTTCGACAGTGACTTTCCAATTGTTTTTATTGTAAGATGTGTATTTACACTCTTTTTTTGTTACATTCTCAATTATTTTCTTCAAATTTCCAAATATTGGCAATCCAGAGATCATAATTGGAGGTGGCAATGCTTTTCTATTGCCTC
Source organism: Baccha elongata (assembly GCA_951217065.1). Classification (NCBI taxonomy): domain Eukaryota; kingdom Metazoa; phylum Arthropoda; class Insecta; order Diptera; family Syrphidae; genus Baccha; species Baccha elongata. The sequence goes on along the minus strand of OX578272.1, from coordinate 193,647,718 downwards.
TAGAGTTAGATTCTGCTCGCACATTAGCTGGCACATCTTTTACTTTTTGTTTTAATGTACTCAATTGTTTTTTATTTTCGGTTGGAGAAATGGGATCAATCTCAGGGCTACCTTCCGCTTTTCTTTTTTTAGCATTACGCCTCTTTCTTTTACTTTCGGTTTCAATCAAAAGTTCTTCTTCATCAGTTTGATATACAGTTGCAGATTTGTTTGCATTTTTCTGTATTGTAGACTCCGACTTTTCCTCGTCTAGCAAGGAAATTTTCTCTTCGAGTTTTTTGACCTGTTGTTGAAGATTCTGAACTAAAACTTCAAGTTTTTTTCTAGCTTTTATTTCTATTTGCCATTCATCAAAGTAGTGTTTGGATTCAGCTTGGCACTTTTCTCTAGAACTCTCTTGATCTATATCGTAAAAAAATAATTCCAAAATCGTTAGAGCTGTTTTAAAATAAATCGATGTTTACTTAATAATTTTTGTAAAAAATTTTTTACGAATTTAAAAGACGCTAATTTAAAACGCTTCTAAGTTTGCATATTATGCACAAAAAATAATAATAAATAATGATAAGCTTTTTTGCAAAATTTTGGTATCGAATTCTTATCATATCATCTAGGTCTTTCACAAATTTTTTTCTAAATTTAAATCGATTAACCCTTTCACGAGTTAGCTCAAGAAGAAAAAAACGGTTCTATGGGAGGTACCGTTACTAAGCTTGCAAAAATTTATTTTGTTCAAGTGAATAATAGACAATTGGATTAAAACGATTTGTAATTTTTTTGAAGGAAATCGTTGGAGCCGTTTTCGAGAAAATTAAGCTTTCCGAAACCGTTATATGGCAGGTACCATTATTTTTTCAGCTAAAAAAAAATTCAATTTCTCCTCTAAGGAACCCTACATACCAAATTTGAAGTAAACAGACTGACAGACAGAATTTCCAGAACCACTTTTTTCGTCTTCGCTATCATCGTAATGTTAAGTTTGATTTATATCAATTTTTTTTTTCACGAATGCATAACTTGCCTTATAACAGGCATACGTTTATATATTACAAAATTTAAATATTAATCAATTATTAACGAGTAATATTGACATAATAGTTATAGTCGCGAACCGAGCCTTTTCAGATGGATGGAATGCAGCGGATGAATTTGAAGACGGCAGGCGGCTTATATGCCTTGCATATGTAATTCTTAAAATCAATATTTTAGCTTTGTAAATTTTGTATTAGTCCAGTCAGTGGGGAGTTGACTAATAATTGATGGGGTGAGTCGAATTTCTCAATTCCATTGCTTAGAGGATCATAAGAAAAGCCCCCTGCGTTCGTCGACCATCTTGGAAAATATGGTAGTTTTTTGATGTTGGTTTATCTATAAGGTTTTTTGTAGAAAAAAATACGTTTAACAATTTTTGTCTTAATTTTTTTTTTCTCCAAAGTTAATATTATCAGTGTTATTAGTGAGAATAGCCAAAAGTATCTATCTTTCTTGTATGCGGCGGATGAATTTAACCTAGAGAATCTATACGGTGTTACTAACATCCTCGACTGAACCCTTAGACGAGCTACTCTAGAATACTTAAAGCTGAGGTCAATAAAAATTTTCAGTATAGTCAGGGTGCTGAAAAAAATATGGTGGTGGATGAACCCTGTAAGGGTCAAGGGCAGCGCTCATACCCCTGTAGTGGGCTATGATAGAATCTAATTTCTTCAAGCATTTCCGTGCAAGAGTCAGAATATCCCTGTCAAATGACTTCAAAGACAGCCTAACGACACAATAACACCTTAAAGCTTTCCCAACAGCGTGCATGCGCGTGAGTCCTAGGGTTGCGCGACTTGAGATCACCGGCGTATTAAACAGCTATATAACTAAACTAGCGCATGCCAGTGTCGAAAACGTTACGTGAAATTTCAAACAATGTCGAGCATTGTGAAAGTACTAGCTAATACAACTGTCACCACAAACCGCCAGGCAATACCACTGCTATCCAAGGTTCTTATCCTGGACCAAGCAGAAATGACCGAGTCAGAGCTAGTTGGATTCCGGGTCTAGCAAAGCAATGCAACAGAGAAGTCGAAATCTGCGAGTGGCGAGATGGAACTTTGGAGGTATAAACGGACGATGTTACGAGTTGGAATGGAAGAGATGATGAAGAGAAGACTATTGCGCATTGTGTGAGTTCAAGAAACGAAATGGCGAGACTAATGAGGACTATGAGAACTGACATGGTGGCCTGGAATACGGCACCCAGAGATATGAGGCAGAGAGCAGTTTCGAAAAATCCAAATTGTATTGAAAATATTCAAGTTCAAGTGTTCACAAACCTTACCACCTGTTTTCTTATCCATCTTCCTTATGAGTCAGTTCTTGATTAAACTAATCAGCTGCATGAAATGACTAGCCACCAGAGCTGCTTTCGAGCTTTACGAGCAGAAGAGGAGAGAGGAACACCGGCTTCTCAGAAGTTTGTTGCGAGACTCAATTGTGCATTTTTTAATCCAAATTGAATGATCGTGCGACATCGGCAACACTGATTATAACACAAGTGGTTATAACACAATTATGGTATAGTGCATCGGCTTCGGCCTTAAGTTTTTACTAGTCACCAATTATAACACCCAAAAGCAAATTCAACGCCGAATCTAAATAAATCTCTCTATGTGTCATTCAATCAGTGCATCTATAACGGATGCTACAGATTTCATATACGAACTTGACTTTGCAAAAATTAAAAACAAAAACACTCGTTCTCGTAAAACTTAAATTAATATTAATTTATCAACACATGATAATAGCAACAAATTGTTAATTAACATTGACATTCGGTACACTTTGTTGAATGAAAATATGAAAGCAGAGCTGTTGGTTTGTATACATTTATAGTTTCTATTAAGAACAGGAAATATTTTAATTGATAGTAAAATCTTAATACACTTGTAGGGTTTGTTTCAAGTTCAACATTATCGTACATACTAATTTTAAGAGTAGGTAGAACTAATGATATTAGATATTGGAAAATGTTAAGGAAAATATTACTTAAAAGAAGACAATAGAAAAGTGCGTTGTCGATGTGGCACGATCATGCTTTTTTGAAACGGGAATTTCCTTGTGGCACCGTGGCACGAAAAATGTCAATATTCTACGTTTTTCGTTTTGGTTCCTTAATTTAAACTCGTGTAGGTGTAAACACAGTGCCAATTATTATTATTTCAACATTGAGTTATTGCAATAGAGAATTTTACAAATCTGAATGTCAAATCAAGCAAATTTAAAGTGTAGATTACCCAAATTCTTTATAAAAACAAAACCTTAAATTTTATCCATTTGAAATATCTTTTACAAGAGTCGACTATGTATACGAGTGTAGCCTGTTAAAAAGCTGTATGTAGAAGGTAGTAGGTGAAGTTTTTTGTTTTTTTAAGAAGAAGTGGTTTTTTCATATGGCGCGCGGCAACGCTGTCTTGTATAACTTCAAAACTTTCGACTTATTGGGGTGCAGAAAAACAATGAGGCAACGCGTTATGCATTCTCAGAGTACGATTCTCGAAAATGAAACTGAACAGGGAATACATCACTATCATGATGTGATAAAGTGTGCTTAAATTGTAAGATATGGATTTGAATAACATGATGGTTTCAAAAAATAAGGATTAATTAATTTCAAAATTGACCGCCTACATCATGCGCCACCCAGTGTCTTCGACACTCTTATCAGCTCGAGATCATCCACGTTTCAGAATCAAGTATAATTTACGTTTTTATATAAATTTTAAACTTTAACAAACCTTGAGATAACCTCAAGCTAACCTTACTTGATGACTCATGTCGATTTCCATGGTGCCATAAAAACCCTTTTTTTAATTTTTCGAGCAAGTTTTAATTTCCATGACGCCAAAATAAAGCCCTTTTTTCTAGTTTCGAGCAATTTCAACAAATCTACATATTTTCCCAGTGCAAAATGCAAGCAATCACATACATGCATACACTCAAACAGATTTGACAAATATCAGTTGAAGTTTGGATCCCGCGCGATTGTCGCACTTGTTGATTAGCCGCCGCTATCAAATTTGACAGATTTAAAATCAAATACACTGACAAAAACAAAGCAATATCGTTTCAATGCCCACAAATATGCGAACAATTTGAAAAGTACCACGGAAATCCACATCAGTTGACAACTTTCTCTGATAATTTTTACACATAGCAAGGACAGCGATTGGGGTATTGATTTGTTAAGCGAAGAAGACTTTAAAGCAAAACGTCATCCAGATGCTTAACAACTTTACTGTTCCCATACAAAATCAATTTTTTTACATGGGACACTGAAAACCCGGCAAAGTTGAGTGCTGTGTCTCCATTGGGTGCCGTGACATAACGCCAAACGAAATAAGACCTAATTTTGGTCTTTTTTCGTCTTCAAAAATAAAATAACGGCATTTTGGCTTTATTTCTTTGTGGTAAACGAAATCATGCCAAAAATGATTTGTTTAATTTCGGAAATAGAGCCAAATCCTTTTATAATAAAAAGTAAAGTATGTTTGCGAACCCCCTGCTTTGCCCAATTATAGGATTTGGGGTAGGTGCGAGTTTGGGTGTATGCAAAGTTTTTGAATAAACAACTCTGCATATACTAAACTCGCACTCACCCCAAATCCTATAAAAGGCAAAGGCAGGGAGCAGCATGCCTGTTATACGAACCTCACTGTTTATACGTCGTTAGCCTGAAATACCTTGCTCCTCTTGTTTGGAAACGAAATAAACCCAAATTGGCCTTATTTTGTTTTGAAATTAAGCCAAACTCGAAATTTGGTCTTATTTCATTGCTGAAAACGAAATGCCAATTTGGCGTTGTTTTATTTGATGCTATTTCACGTCACCGATTTGGGATGGGTGCATGTTTGGGTAGGAAAGTTTTTGAATACAAACTTATAGTAGGCCCAGTAATAGGTTTGCAGGGAGCAGCATTATTATATTATGTATATACAAACAGTGAGGTATGGGCAACACCACTGTTTATACGCCGAAAACCTGAAATACCTTGTTCTTGTTAATTGAACGCCAAATTGGTCTTATTTCGATTTGTAAATTGAAATTAAGCCAAACTCCAAATTTGTTCTTATTTCGTTTTTGAATACGCAATAAGGCCAATTTGGCGTTATTTCGTTTCCAATCAACAAGAACAAGGTATTTCAGATTTGCGGCATGCTGCTTCAACCCCCCTGCCAGGGTCTACGATAGGATTTGGGCTGGGTGCAAGCTTGGGTATATGCAGATAGTAGTTTATTCAAAAACTTTACCAAAACTCGCAACTACACCAAATCCTATCGTAGGCCCAGGAGGGAGGGTTTCGAAGGGGGCAGCATGCTCCCCATACATATACCTTACTTTTTATTATAAAATAAGTTGGGTCTGTTTCCAAAATTAAAAAAAATATTTTTGGCATAATTTCGTTTACGACAACGAAATAAAGCTAAATTAGCGTTATTTCGTTTTTAAAGACGAAATAAGACCAACATTGAAATTATGTTTTATTTCGTTTGGCGTTATTTTACGTCACCATTTCACGTTACTCCATTGTTTGTTGCCTTACCGCCAAATGGCAACTTTAAAAAGTTAAATGAGCAATCGTGAGGATATGTCTCTTCTTAACAAGAGAACATAATTATCACAGAATGACTTTTGCTTCTTTCAAGGACAAGAAAACTCAACTCAAAAACTCACTCATATTTAACTAGACCAAATCAATGAAAATTTGAAAGCTTGTGTTGCATTTTCAAAACTAGGTGACAAAGTTTTGAAACTACGAATAGGTGAATAAATTTGGCTAAAGGGCTTATGTCAATATTAATAAAAAAAACTAATCTTAACATCATATGACAAAATAACAAACGATGTAATTCCGAGCGGAAATACACTGTTCTCCTCAAAGTACAATCGCGTTTCATCATTTCAGCTGTAGTTCGTATTTAATTCTGTTTTTACTCCGAAATCTCTTACATAAATCCAACAAGCTTAATTGATTTCTAGTTTCCAATTTTAAGTGCCTACTCGTAATATTCAATAACTTATTTCGCAAATTGAATGAACTGCTATCAGCAAACTGATGGATAAATTTCTATAATGAACAAAGTTCACAAAAGTGTTTTATTGCACTCAAAATGTCAAAACTGAATTTATAACTACAGAGGAAGAACTATTTTCAATTTACTAAATTAGATACGAACTTTTCTTTCCACTTTTCTTCCTCTTAATTGATACATCATTATGTGATATTCAATAATGTAATCTTCTCTTATTAATTTGTTGTTGCTTTTTATCTGTCGGTATAAAACGCAATCGTTCATTAAGAAACACAAAAACGAGTAACAAGATCTGCCTGCTAGCTTCAGAATTATACACAAATATCTCGCCGTAATCGTAGGTACATTCATCTGGCCATTCAAGAAATTGCATTTGCCATGATCTTGGGGATTGAAAGAAAAAAAGAGAGAATTGTTTGCATCAACAATTCGTTTATTTATTCAAGATCATTATTATAGCTGCTGTGCACTAAGTTACAACCACTGATGGCAAAAAGTGTTCATACTGTTTACTAATTTAAAAAAACGAAAAATATTTCTTTTAGGCGGTTTTTATAAACCCAATAATTGTCCAGTTAATTTATACATCTAAGTATGCGTGAAATCCGATGAAGACTTGTTTATGTTGTTGGCCTAATGAATATTCCAAGTTTGAGACCTAGAGCCCCAAACGCAACTATGGCAAAACTCGAAAAAATCGCAAAAAAATCGGATTTTAGCGATTATAACCCTAAATTACTAGATACCTAACCTACATAATACCTTTTCAGAACGGTTTTAAAGTGCACTACATTATGAGACTAGCCAGCATGAGTAATATTATTTTACGTGTTAATCACAACAAAAACCGAAAGTGTGTATAAAGAAGTCAGTAATCAGAAGTAAACATTATAAAATAATATTATATTCACTATGTGTCTTTAAGGAACATTGCATTTTAAATGCAACAGGTGTTGCACGACACTAGTTAGATTAAAAAGAGTAGAAAGATATAAAAGAATTGTTTTGATAAAATGGATAGAGAACTAGTTAATTTTTATTTTTCATTGCATACCTCATGGGCAACGTCCAGCATAAGCTGAGAGGTATGCTGAAAAGAAAAAGTTGCTTAGTTTAGTACCCGAGTGAGAATTGAACTGGCAACTTCTGGGTTAACAAGCAAGTACTCCATCCATTGTTCCATTGCCGCCCACATAACGTGGATATGAATGATTTCGATGGTCCCATGCAAAAACATACTAAGTGCACATAGTATAGTTTTGAGTTATGTATACCATTGGAATCCCCGTATCAGCTTCTATTTTTCATATTTTTTTCATGCGAATCGAATAATCCGCTATAAAGATATTGACAAAAAAGAACTTAGTATAACGCCTCATTTTATAACTTATTCCAAACAAAAACATTCTAACTGCACTTAGTATTTTTATAAAGAAAATTTCTAATAATCACATTCATACTATATACACATAGTATTATTTTGCATGGAACTTTTAGTATTTCCAAGCACTTAAGTGTCACTTAGTATTTTTTCTTGTGTACAAAAGAGATAGAAGATGGCACCTAAATGTATGTTAGTATGCCATGAAGTGTTTTATTTTTTTTTCGTAGCATATACTAACTAGCGTTATAATGTTTGTGCCTGGAAAAAATTTGTGCAGTCGTGTTTTGGTGCCAAGTGAATTATAAAACTTTTATTTTAAATAAATGAAATAATGACTTCCAGGGCGAAAAAAATGGTATATGTTGATATATATGTATATAACTATGATTCAGATGAAACGAAAGAGGTTCTTGCAAATAAAACTGAAGATTTTGTCTTAATTGACATCCCGAATTCAGGTAAATATAATTTAACAATGCTTGTTAATTATAGAAATCATTCGAAAATACTATACAATAATGTAGACAATCCCACAAAATCTCCTACATCTCTTAGTATGGATTCTTGTGATGATTTGGGACCCTTCGTTGATAGCGGAAGCGAGTACCACCCGGATGATGAATATTCTTCTGACTCCAGCCTTTCAAGGCCAGCATTTAGTGTTTTGACACCCCCTCAAAAAAGAATTGTTGGCCTAAATCTTACATTTGATACTCCAGAAAATCTTAAAACAAAAACTGGAAGAAAACGACCATCTAATGAAAAACTATGGAAAAGAAATCAATCCAAAATCTTAAAAAATTCAGGAAAGCCATACATTTCTTCAAGAGGAGTTTCAAAGGAAAAAGAAACCATGAAAAAAGGCTGTGGAGGAAACTGCAGGATAAATTGTCAAGAAAAAGTATGAAAGATGAAAGGTATGAACTTTTTAAGAATTTTTACAAAATTGGATGCAGAACTAGACAATGAGATTTTTTGGCAAGGCTAGTAGCTGTTAAAGATAAAAAAGGAACTCTGGTCGGTTCAAATTCAAAAAGAACCTGCACCAGGATGTATAATTTAATTGTTGTCAGAAATGGGATTGAAAAAAAAATCAATGTTGTCAAACAATGTTTTTAAATACTTTTTCGATGTCTTTGATAAAATTGGGAAAAATGATGGAGTTATAATAAGCCCTGATAAAAGAGGCCAGCATTTCAGACTTGTTAATGAGGTGAGAGAGCTCAAAAACTTTTGTCAAAGAACACATTGAGTCGAAAAATATTTGGACCTCGTTTGCCTTTGTGATCAAAACCTAATTCCAAAAACCTACCAACATTTCTACAGATCTCTCAGGACCACATCTTTTGTCCCAGTTGCATCAGATTCAGATGATGAATGAACTTTCTATGAATGAAACTACTTACAACCCTAACATGTTCTGTCTATAATAGGAACTCTTATGTTTATATTAGTACTAACATTAAATTATTTTGATTGGATTGAAATAAAAACAATAATTATTCTTCATGATTTCGTTTGTTTTTCTTTTATACTAACTTATGTTTTATAAATTTTAAATGAGTAAAAAACAATGAAAACAATTCTAACTGACATTTAAGTCCCTAGTTTTAAATTGATTTCCAGTCACTTTCATACTAAGTACACTTAAAATAGTTTTGAATTTGATTTATTCCATGTTAAATAAATCTAACATCACATAGTATACTAACGAGTTTGAGTTGTACAGTCAACATAATACTAAGTGCATTATAACATAGATCCTATGTTTTGACCGATTCAACACTATGCCTTAAAAATCTGGACATAAATTATAGGAAATTTAACGTTTTAAGCTTGGAGATCTGTTAGAAAAGAAAAAAGTTATACGAAAAAAACTTTAAACCTCTCTCCTGAAAAATTGTATAAAGTCACTTAGTATTATTTTGCATGGAGCCATCGATTTATCTGTTGAAGTATAGATGGCGCCGCAAGTGAGTTGGAGAAAAAATATTCGTCTCTTAGTAACTTGGTCGCACTGCTATGGGCAGTGACGCAGTGTTCGAAGATGAATTTAAGTACTTTGCAGTGTGTCTGTCAACCAATATTTAAAATAAATATTTGTATGCCCTATTTTTCGAGTTCCGTAAGTGCAACTTTGGTCGTTTTTTAGCCAACCCGTGGACAGCTGTTCAGAAATAATTATAGTTCTTACGACCTAGTTTTACATTTCCTCTATCCAACAGGCGTAAACCGTGTAAATCGATATGAAGATTTTTAAATCTATATGCTCAAGCGGTGATCGTGTGAATCTGCAAGCCGACATTCATAGCTTTTGTACTTGGTGTAGCAAGAATGGATTAAACCTTAACCCAGCGAAATGTCAAACTATGACTTTTTCAAAGAAACGAGTACCAATCATATTTGACTATAATATTTCACAACATACATTGTGCCGTGTTGTTAGTTTTAAAGATCTTGGAATCGTCTTCAATCCAAGTCTAGATTTCACAGAGCACATCAACTCTCTTGTTAAAAAGGCTAACTCAATGTTAGGTTTTGTAAAAAGATGGTCCAAAGAGTTTCAAGACCCTTATGTTACACTATCTTTATACAATTGTTTTGTTCGTCCGCATCTGGAATACGCATCGCAGGTATGGACTCCGTTCTATGATGTTCATAGATCTAGGATAGAGGCAGTTCAGCATAATTTTGTTCGTTTTGCTTTAAAAGGTCTTCCCTGGACAGATCCTTATAACCTTCCACCTTATGAACACCGAATTCAGCTTCTACACATTCAGTCCTTGTTACAGAGGCGTGTAAATAACGATATAGTTTTTATCCACCAACTTCTTTCGGGCGCATTAGATGCACCTGATCTACTTACTTGTGTTGGACTCAATTATCGTGGGGGTGCTCACCATCTGCGTAGCCTTGAGCTCCTACATTGTCCACACCATCGGACTAATTACGGTATGAATGAGCCGCTTACCCGCATGTGCAGGCTTTTCAATTTAAATTCTAAAATTATTGAGTTTAATGACAATAAAATAAATCTTAAAAATGTACTTAAAACCAGTGCTCCACGCTTTTAGTTCATGTTTTATGTATTTTGTATTGTTAAAATATATGTTTTATTGTATTATAGTGCTTGTGTTATTGTAGTTATTTGTTTTACATTACTAACAACTAACACCAGCACTAAGTGATGAGCCAGTGGAACACATATAATGTGTTGGCAAATCTTTGTTCATAAGCTGAAGCTTGCTCTAAGCTCCTTATGAACAGGATCTGATAGTGTAAAAAATCGGTTCAGTAATTGCTGAAACACAAACGGATTAGGCTTTTTTCAGGATCTGAGTTGTAAAAAATAAAGTTGTGTTTCTTTTTTCGCGCGCTCTATTAGCTCAGTATAAATTGACTTATCATTCTGAGTGAAACGCTGAACAATTATTAAAACAAATGAAAAGCTAGCTATTTTGGTGCTGAAGATAGTTTTTATTTAATAAAAGACAAGTGAAATATGTTATTTTATGCAACAAAATATTTTCAGGGTTTAAGTGGATAAGAATAAAAAATAATTTTCAATTAATATTTTGATGTTTTGTGTAAAAGAGTAAGAAGAGTAAGACGTGATTTACTAAAATGATTTATAAATCACGAAAGGCGTTCCCACCGAACTATTTCGTGATTTAGTTTGACACTTATGTCAACTTCAGTTTTCAAACTTTCAATTTCATAAATATGTTATTCAAAAGTGATAAAAGAAAACTACTAACAATACATTAAAAGTCTGGATACATTTTGTTGTTAATAATTTAAATATTTTACTATCGTTAAGAAGAAATATCCAATAACAAATAAAAAAATAAATATGACCTACAGCCCATAAACCAACTTATAAGTATATTCATATACAGAGGTCAAAAAACATAAAAATAAAAAAAAATAAATACACAAAACTAAAAAAACGCAACATTGAAAATTTCACCTCCCATAGTTCCTCCTTTCGTTATAAAGATATTCCCGACAATATAAAAATAACTTTTGATTATAAATAATTAATAAAGGCACAAAAAACTTAACCGATAACAACATTTTTGTATTGTATTTTATTGACAGCTTGATAGATTTGTTTGTTTTTTTTATTGCTGAATAAAGTGCTGAGTAAAAAGCAGATATGTTATAGTTTGTTTTTATAAAGATTTAAGATGACAGATACGTAATTTCATATAAAACGAGTCTAAATCACGTAAATCATCTAATTAATAAAATGATTTAGCTTAATCAAGCGGATTAAGCTAAATCAGGTCGATGGGAAAGGCCGGATCGAATTTGGTATTTTTTTTTTTTTTTTTTTAATTTTGTTATGCCTATGGTTCTAAAAGTTGAATTTGGTTTTCCATTAACGATACCAGAAGTTTTCAGCAGAAAAAAAAATGGCCTAAGGTTCCTATTTCGAAAACTAAATGTCCCTTAAATAAAATAAATTTTCTTTTTTTTTAATTTTTTATTTTTTATTTTTTTTATTTTAACAACAGGAAATTTCTATTTGTTGGTAAAAGAATTTAATTACATCGTCAAAAAGTTATTAGTTTACGTTTTGTAGGTATACAAGAAATATATTTTTTATTCATATTGAAATAAATTCACCGAAAATTTTAATTTAATAACTTATAAATTATCATATTGATGCAAGAACTGAATTTTCCTTTATTTACATCTATTCAAAACATATGGTTCGGGAGAGGGGCGAAGCAAAACATTTGCAACCTTCAACCTAGAATTATAAATTTATAAAGCAAGGAAATATTTTGAATTCAAATTTTTTGTTTACCTATAGGTCGACATTAATTTTGGAGAGTATTAACAAAGTCCTTCTTTGTTTCAAATTGTGGCAACAGTTTTCGAGATAAGATTCTAGCTTTTATGAATCCATCTCTTGATTCTTGGCCACATACTGAAGCAGAAGCTTCTGTCACCAACTTAATACATCTTTCCACTGCTTGAGTGTGACAGGGATATTTTGAAATTTCGATATTGTCAGGAACATTTGCAACCATTTCCCTCAAGTTTTCATCAGATATTGTTGCGGTTAAAGGAGGTTCGGTGATGGTCACTGTATCCCATTTAATTAGGTCGATGTAATCATCGGCATCGAAATTAATTTTTGGGATATTGAATTGCCTGATATCATTTTTCTTCTTGCTACTTTTCTCAGATCTTATTTTTAATATCCTCCTTAAACCTAATTCGCGGACATGGCTTCGGCTATCGGCTAACATAGCAAGTAAAATAATATTTTCAGGATGACAAAAATATGAGTTACGTTGGATAACGGGATGAATTACTGCCTTAAGTTTTTTCGGTAGATATTTTGATGCTTTAATAATTGACAAAATATGGTTGGGTCCATCCAAACAGGAGGGCTTTGATTTAATTGCAAACTAAGCAAACGCGTACACTTTTACTATGTTAGTCGCTAGAACCAGTAGCTCTTTTGACGGTTTCTCTGTTCCTACATATAGCCTAAGAATTCGGTTAGCTGTTGTGAGCCACCTTGAATGAGACATTTTTCCAGGCTGCCGATTTGCCAATTCTAAAGGTACATTGCCAAGAGAAACTGCTTGCACATTTGATACAGATATTTTTGATCAGTGCTCAAATTTTCTTTCGTTATTTTAGGCAGTTCCAATGTAATCTTTTCAAAAGCTTGAATTGGTAGACTATCACATGCTTCAAGTGCTTTCCCAAGAACTCTAGAAAAGCCTTTGGGGTCATTGGTTTTGCCATCAAGATGCGTCATCAAATGACGAAGAGGGAGTTCATTAAAATGAAGTAAACAAATAAACCAATGAACTGGCTTACCAATGGCTGCTTCAAGCTGAGATACGATACCATTTTTAGATCCGGTATTAACAACGGTTCCATCACATCCAATCGCTTTAATTTCTTGCATGTCAACACGCAAGATGTTATTTATGAAGTCAATTATACTGGAAGATATTGTTTTGGCATTTCCGGAATCTGGGGTGACATGCCCCACATAATGTCCACCTGGCTCAGAAACAAGGACAATGTGTTCTTCGGTAGCAATTTTTCGATGGGTTCCCGGACCAATTTTCTCCAAAATCATCGTTTTATCTTTTCTACCGTCAAAATATAAACCTGATATATTTTCACATTGACTTTGAAGATTTTGACGTAATTTTTTTCTATCTCTTCTAATTTTATTTCTGTCAATGACTTTGGAAGAATCTAACTTGGAAACGACACCAATATCTTGCAGAACAGAACTTACAACAATTGATGCAGATCTGTCGGATATTCCTGTTCTATCGCAGGCTGAAGCTAAATTGGCAAAATGTATTCTAGCTTTTTTAACCGACGAATAACTTGTGCTAGGTAAAATACTGACATCACTCACGTCGTCTTCATCACTTGAAGCATCAGCGGGGTCATCGTCAGTGTCACTTTCTGCAGAAACTTCGACTTCATTTTTAAGTCTTTTAGAGTTTTTCGCCTCCTCAAATCTTTTTCGTTTAAGGACCTCTTGAACTTTTCTTTCGTTTCTTTTTTTAATTTTATTTGTTAACTCCGAATCGACGTTACCAATAAGCATGCGCCTAAACAGCCTTTGGTCCTGAAGGAAATCGCGTTCCGCATGGGGCACTTTAGTTACGCAAGGACACTTTAGAAAATCTTTACATTTGCAAGCTGATATGTCAAAAAGTTGATGGCTGTTCGATTTAAATAATTCAAGTTTCTCTATAAACGATTTTTTCTTGGATTTTATATTTTTTTTTATTGATTTATATTGCTCGTTATAGGTTTTTAATTTATGCAAAATCTGCTGATCTGAAACAACGGGCAAGGTAGCTCTTTGCCACACACTTTTTATATCAATCATTAACTTTGCTGATATTTCATTAACACTTGGATCAAATCCTTTTCTATTTTCCTTCAAGGAATTTCTGATAAACAAAAATGCTTTCATTATATCACAATAAGTGGGAAGTTGATTGCTTTTAACTCGGCGGGTGCTCCAAAAACTTCACACTCGGTTTCCCTACGCGTACGCGGCATTTTTACAATTTAAGACAACTATAACCGGCAATTTTACAAATAAGAAAATAATAAGATTTAATGCAGTTAAATCAACGCCTTCTTTCGATTATTATTTCAGAAAACCAAGAGCGACACAACCAAAACATAAAAAACCAATAACAAGTGGGCCCATGGGAACTAGATTATAAATTAAAATTATAACGATAATTTTAAATTCATTTAATTCTATTGCCTCTGTCTTAAGAAATATTTTTACTAATAAAGCCCTTATTAATTGACAGTTGATTTATTTATAAACTATCAATTATCAATTGACGATTGATAATCGTAAAAAGAGTAGAAAAGTATAATATGACCTTAATAGCACTAAATTACCTCATTAATTTTTTTTTATTAAATTAAAAAAAATCCAAAACTTTGACGTCATATAGGAACCTTAAGATGACGTCACAAATTTACCAAATTTGTTATCCATCCTTCGGGTCCCTAAATTCAGCTTTTCCGCATATAGGCATCAAAGATTTCTAAAAAAAAAAAAATCGATCCACCCTGGGTAATACTTTATCCAGCTGTCGTTTGTCATTTATAACAAAAAAAAAAATAACAAAGAGCAGAAAAACGTTTCCGGAATTTAACCTTCACTTCAAAAAAGGCAAATATGAAGAAAGAATACTTTTTACCTTGTTTATATTTTGTTCTTTCATATAACATAACTTTATTTAAGTAAATTTAAAAAGGATGCAATTTGGATTCGAGCAGATACATACATATTTTATAATAATAAAATTTTATTCCTACAGTTCTCGTCTCGTAGGTAAATCGATCGTTACCACTGCACTTTATTTTTTTTTTACTTCCGCTAAGCGCTTACGCTACCGCTTGGATTAATTTATATTCGTATAAATTCTGTATTACAAATTTTACATAAAAGTTAATAGGCAAGTCCCAACAACAAAAAAATCTCTGACCAAAATCGTACGTTTAAGAAAAATGGATTTTTTAAAAATTCGATTTTCTTAAACAATTTTTCTTAAATATTTTCAATAAAATTTCTGAGTACGCCAAATTTAGGAAATTAATAATTGACAAGACAAGCAAAAAATAAATATCAAAATAAATATGGTGAAGTTATTGCTCATGTGAAGTTATTCCACTGTACCAATGATTTTAATACAAAATTTGGTTTTTGATAGATAGATAGATAGATTAGATAAATAGATTCGATTTATTATTTGTTTAAAGAATACAATTTACAAAATATGTTTACAACAATAGTTTAAGCTTGGCTTTGCCGTCTGCCCGATTGACATCGTTTCTGAATAATAATCTTCAAATAATAGTTTGCTTAAAGTATATAAAAAATTTTGGGTTCTAACATTTAAAAGTTTTAGAATTTTCATTTTATATAACAATTTTAAAATGCTTCATTTATAATTTGATTACGATAAGACATAGCAGTTCGATAATAATTATAGAGTTCATTAATATTCGATTCGCAATTGAGTAAGGCCAGTACTTCTTCTTCCGATATAAAGTTGCTGTGCAAAAAATTCCTTTTTATTTGGTTTTTGTTCAATTTAAATTTTTAGATTTTGGGTTTTCGAGTTTTTGAGTATTCGCGACTTTGGGTTTTCGGACTTTTGGGATTTTGGGTTTTCGGAATTTTGGATTTCGAGATTATGTCCGGTTACCGTTTTCAAAATATTTAATTAAATAAAATGTATATAATCTATATATTAATACGCTTGGGATAAACTGTCAATACACTTTTCTTCGTAAGTACTAAATTGCAGAATCCATATTTTTTTGTAATATATTTCGTTTTCCATGATATATTAAGATAATAAAGTGCATGGCATATAAGCACCTTGATATACCAATTTCATTAAGGCATCAAAACAAAGCTAGAAAAATAATTAAACAAATAATGAAGTTTCGAATTTGAAATTTCAATTTATTATTGATACGTCCCCTTATGGAAAAAAAACATACATTTGTTGATGAAATGTTTGCAAAATGGTACTTAAGTGCAATCGCCATCCAGTTTTCAAGGCATATTAGCTTGAGTATAGAAACAAAAATTGTAGAAACAATAAAACGAAAGAGATCGGTTCATTCGAATCTGAAGTCTCAACCAAGCCAGGAATTGGTGGAATTGTTATCAGACATGCACAAGGAACTGTGTAACCCACATGGGACATTAACTTCATATTATGTTTCTGAGGATGAATTTTATCTGTTGCAATTTTTGTTTTGTTTTTTTTTTCAATTTTTAAATAAGAACTCTTTCTTTTGGGGATTTCATCACTTTAGTAGACGATATGACGGAATAATGTTTGATGAAATATTTGTTTCCGATTGTAGCATGGAAATATGTACACATGTACATACATGTTGAGATTTTGAAAAAAGTGATTAAAACAAAGGTTGTTGAAAATTTTTAAATTTAGTGTGGGAGAATTTCCTCTTACAACCAACCATTTCCGTGGTATAAGCGTAAGCCCCGCAAAGAAGAATTTCTAACCCTACCCTCCTGCCCACAATCCAGGCGCCAGGCCTCTTTGCTCCTTAATCAGCCTGAACAATATTTCAATGACTAAGATTCGTGATCACCTTCTGAAAGCACTTAGTTGACTTCACTAATGTTTATTGAAAATGGTTTCGAGATGCAAAACAAAATTCAAATAAAAACAATAAAAAATAAATGTATGTGGTCGAGTTTCGGCCGCTGGGCGAGCCTAGTTAATATAATTTTTCTTAAGAAAGTTATGAAAAAATCAAGTACGACATTATTAATCTTGTCATTTTTAAAAATAAAATTTGGTTAAGATCCGATTAGTCGTAACTAGAAATTAAAAATTTAACAAAACCGTTATATGACAGGTACCGTAAAAACTATATCTTTCCTTTTTTGTCAATGTGTCAGACAACTGGCATGGGTTCCAAATAATGTTTGTTCCTAAAAGTGGCGTAACTTTTTTCAGCAAGTGTAAATGCAAATTGAACGACACAACTAAAAATTACCAGAAGTCATGCCTATATCAGCTGCAGCAATGGATATACTTCCGATACTATCACCACAAAAAGCGGGCAAGTTTTGTGTCACAACTACTGCCTATCCGTCTGTCCGTCTATTTGTTGTCGTCCGCACACGACATATTGGAATAATGAGGAAGTTTTAAGTTCAGAACCACATATTTGTTGTTGTTATTGTTGTTGTCTATCATACAATAGTCAGTCAGTCGGGCACACTTTAAAATTCCTCACACATTCATTCAACTAAAAGCTAACCCCACACTGAATTCGACTCTAGAATGACCGCATGAATAGATGTCACTTAAGTATGCCCATTAGAAATGAATCCCATTCGGCTAAATACTTTCAAGTGAGATAGGCACGCGATTCAATTGTCACACTACTTATTTTCTTGCTGAAAATTTACAACTTGCAACCCCTCAAAAATATTTAACACTAAACGCTTCGAGTCCTACTCTGCAGTTTGTTCATAAATTTTAAATATTAACGACTTTCAACATTGAACTGTTTTGTGGTTGTGAAAAATATTGGAAAATACATGAACAAATATTTAAATAAATAAAAAGATAATTCTGTCCGTCATTTTTATTCACCACTTAAGTAGTTTGGATGAATAGTTTTTTGCCATTGAAAATACCAATTAAACTTTAAACTCACTTAGTAGAACAACGCGCATGGTTTATTGTTTTTAAACAGATAAAATTAAAGTGATTAAAATATATTAAATCTACTCTCTACCATAAATATAACTGAATTTTAATATACCAGAAAGGACTCTATAGCAAGTCCTGGAATTGCAGTGGTTTGTGATAAGAAAAAATATTTTTTAATAATAAGTTGCAACTAAATTTTCAGTGCTTTGGTTAAGTTTTTTGAAAATAATGCAGTGGAATTTTATTAAAAGTGCCTTATTTCTATGATTTCAAAATTAAATTTAAATACATAAAGTGTACAATTATATCAAAAGTTCCACAACGAAAAAAGTGATGTATAAAATAATTATGTATAGAGCGAGATGATTTTAATTTCATAATGTTGAGGAAATACATCATCTCACCTGTATCAATTGGATTAGGATTAACACTGTTATGGTAAGTTTTTAAATTTAAATTCTCAGATTATTTATTCTCAGATTTTATTTCGTTGTAATTAATTTATAAAATTAAACTTAACGGCATAAGAATTTGAATTTGAAGATTTTTTTTTTGTTTCACATATGTAAGTCGTTTCGGTTTCTGAGAGAACTATTTTTCTGTTTTCAAACTCCGCTTAAATCTTTGTTATATCTGTTTTCTTCTTCGAAAAATCTTCAGCTGGAGATAATGGGGCATATTCTTAGTTGTTTTTAAACTACAGTTTGCTTATCCTTGGTTTAAGCAATGTAATTTAGATAGGATAAACTAGAGTTTTTCTTAAAAACAACTTAGGTCGTGTCTATGAATATGCCCCAATGTGTTTGGCATATTACCTTTATCATAGATTCACTGTTCAACAGAAATTCTGTTTTTTAATACCAAAAATTAATTCATTTCTAAAATGAAGTATTAGTAAACTTTAAGAGAAAATACTTCAAATGTTTGTGGCTTCTTCTTTGGACTAAGTGTATATGTCAGCTTATTACTTTCTTCTGAAGGCCACCTAAAACTATTGAATTATACCTAACTTCAACCTTACCGAAAATGTAGTTAAAAAAAAGGTTGTATGATTTTTAAGGATGGAATTTAGATTAAGATCGCTCAAAAAAATCTAACGAGAAGCAGAAATCATCTTGATCGACTTTTCAATTTTATATTTTTTATTTTGACAGAGAAAAAGATAACGGAAAGATTTCAACGGTCTTTCAGAAAATGTAATAATTAATGTTGAAATAAAAAACCTCACGTTATAACATAAAAGCGAAAAAATAAACAATTTTTTTGACTTCGGATTCGCACATCAAAAACCCTTAGAAAAGTACTGTTTCGTTGTTGCACCAAAATAAAAGTTTTATTTTGTAGGCCTGTGTAATTGATTAATTTTGAGAATATTTCGTTTTTGTTCGATTCGTTTTTTTTTGGCTCTTTAAGTGGATGTTAAATTGTTAAGATCATTAAGGTGTTAAAATTCGCGCGATGGTGAAATAACTGAACAAATTTTTAAAACATTTTCACAACCAATAATAATCTGACTGACGACAAAGTGATCGAATCGAAATATTAGATTTTAATTGAGACAAAATGCGAAAAAACCTTTTAACGAGATAACCCAAGGCTAAACAATTCATTGGACTTTTAACGCAAATGAAAAACAAGTCAGAAACTAAATAAGATATGCGAAGTAAATGTGTGGCGAAATGATCGAGAAACCAAGTGAACGAAAAACAAGACGAGTTTTGCGAATTGAACCGAAATAATTGCTGCTAACTTCGTAAAGGTCCTAACTACATTTTCCCTTTTCGAAGATGAAGAAGAAAATACTGTTTCGCCTACCACTATAAAAAACGTAAAAAATACCAAAAAATATATGTCTTTAAGCTCAAGTTGTGCTTTATTTTTGGTATATAATAAAAAATAATAATAGATAATAATAACAATACCCTGACAGTTAATACGTCATAAACTAAAAAAATTAAATTTTGCAGATCTGTACGAAGTTAGCGGCAGAATAGGTGTAGAAACTTCTTAGTCCTCAGGAACAGTTTCGATTCTGAAGATTCGTTGTTTTCACAGTTATATGATGTTAATCTGTACGAAGGTAGAAAATCTATTTTAGTCCGTATGATGTTATAAAAAGAGAATTGATTTTTTTTAGGAGCAAAATAATTCTTAGATTTTAATTCCTATAAATTTTTTTATCGACAAAAGTGGGTGCAGAATCTAAAATTCCAAAAGCAACTTTTGCCCTTTAAATCGGGGAAGCGGTCCTTGTTAAATCTTTTTAATATTTTTCGAAAATCAAAAAAAAATAAGTTACCTAATCGTCAAGTTTTTAATTGATTTTCGTGAAGATTATATAAAATGCACGACTGGTTCGCACGAACTAGCTCTTGAAACAAAATATGGGACTACAAAACAAAAAATAATGTATTAAGCTATGTTGAAAGGCGAAAACTATCAAAAAATGCTATCATAAAACAGTTGTTTAGAAAACTTTAAATGCCATCTTGTGTTAAATATCTAAATTAAATTGTGTACAAAATTTAAATGAAATCTGTTAAGCCGTTTTCAACTTATAGCCACACTTGTAAAAACCGTTAATATCGAATATCCGTTATGTGCATTTTTAGCTAAAAATCTGAAATGCAGTTATACTAACGGTGTCCAAATATAATGTATACAAAATTTTATCAAAATTCGGGTTTCTCTCTCTTCGTAATGTCAGGTTTGATTAAAATCCCAATTTTTTTTTTTTATTTTTTGTTAATTTTCTTCAAACTATCTAATCTCTTCTGGAGCTTTTTTGACCTGTTTTGGGCTAGGCAAGTATTTTTCCATCGTATAGGGATTTATATTTTCTTAAAAATTTTAGCAGTCAATAAATAAATTGCTTTAGATTTTTTTAAATTTGATTTCCTTTTCGAATTTTTGGTCGGAATTGAATGCGTATAAAATAAATTGATTTTCGTAGGTATTTAAAATAATTTTTATACATTTTATACTCATAAAATAACTACGGCCAAACCGTTGTCAATTTAAGGAATAAATTGTTAAAAACCGTTAACAGCAAATCTCCGTTATGTGACTACTGTTAATATAACTGCATTTCAGGTTTTTGATTAAAAATGCATATAACGGAGATTTAGTGTTAACGGTTTTTTACAAATTTGTCCATAAATTGATAAAGACTACATCGATTTTATTTAAATTTGGTATAGAAGTTCAATTATTTATTTAACACAAAATATCATTTAAAGTTTTTGGCTAAACAAACGAGTTATAATAGCTACCCTACCCTACAACTTTGGATGACGCAAATGCCATTTTCTCCTTTGAACATAATTTATTAAATTTAATTTTTTTCAATCCCGTAATATGCTGCAAGAGCAAGTTCGTGCGACCCAGACGTGCATTTTATTTTTTTTTAGATAGGAGGGAAATTCCGTAATTTTGACAAACAATATTGGCAAAACGCTCTCTTCTTCAGTTTGCTTTCCTTAAATCAACAAACCCGTCTAGTGTAGTCTCTCGTTTGTTTAAAAATGCAATTTAAAAAACGTTTGGAATCTATTTAAAAATCTTCAAGTGTGGAAAAAGTCAAAACGTCAATTGTCTGGTATTTTCATGACAAGAGAATTACTATAGACAGTTAAACGTATACTGGTTCGCTTTTTTTAAACATATGTTGGGCATTTCAAATGAAACTGATAAACTCAGAGAAATTAAAAATGGGAATAACGGAGCAAAAATGTACATCAATAATGTTTTGGTATCATTGTCATTAAAAATGATTCTCTTCTTAGTCGTTCAGATTCGACGAAAAATTGTAGGTCACCCCCAATCCTCTAACAACGCACACAAAAGTATTGGTTGAGAGTTGTAAGTCACTAGGCCGTGGTTCTTCGAAGCTGTCATTGTTGTGAAGATGATAGACAATGGAGAACATTTTTATTTTTTAAATCCATTATGGAAAACTTTTTTTCTTAACTTCAGAGCGAAATAAATAAATAAAGAATATTACCCCCAGGGAAGTACATAATTTCACATATGGGAAGAAAACTTCACTTATTGGGGAAAATAATTACACTTCTTCAATTCGAGGTTAAATAAAGGGGCCAGTCAAAGGATCAGGAAAACGAAACAGGAAAAACTTTTCAAATCGATAATTAAATATGTTTTCATTTTATTTGAAACACAAATGCTATACAATTATCGATGGCAAATGGCTTACAGAATTATTTGTGATGATAATATTTTCAATAACGCAGATATTTTTTGTTAAGTTTTTCATCACACTCTGTTAGCGTAGTTGAAAGTTCAACCACCTAAGATTTTTGAGTATTTAATAATGTAGCTTTCTGATTTATTAAAGCTCATAACTAAACACAATTTATATAATTAAAGACAATTTCATAGACTTATGGGTAACTGCACATCGATTTATCCATTTATTTATCTCTGTTGTGATATGACTTCCTTTTAATGCATGCACTTGAACCGTAGCCTAAAAATAGCACCCGTGTAGCTATTTTTGCTAAATATTATGCATATATAGGCGCTTGTTGAGAATAATATAGCTTTTGTAGTAAAGAACATATTTCTGAAAAGCAGCATGGGTTTATTAGTGGGAGATCCACTTCAACCAATTTAATATCTTTTTCAAATTATGCTGCTAACTGTATGAAAAGTGGTAATCAGGTCGACTTACTCTACACTGACTTCTCCATAGCTTTAGTATTTTTGTTAAAATTACTTTAAGATTTTGGCATTCACAGTTTACTATCGTAAATTAAATCCATCCAAAGAGTCGAAATAGGTAACACTTTGTCTGAGTCATTCAAAGTTAGTTCAGGGGTACCTCAAGGTAGTCGCTTGAGCCCTCTATTGTTCATCCTTTTCGTAGATGACTTATTATCTAATCTTAAGTTCGTAAAATCGCTTAGATGATTTAAAAATGTTTCTCAGTATTAAATAATTTAACGCGACTGCATATTACATCAGGATATGCTCTTGACCATCTTGTTAAATGGTCATACGAAAATTGCTTCAAACTTAATATTGATAAATGATGTTATTTTTCTGTTATTCTATAAATAAAGTTAATCCTATACTTCTTTAGTTAGACCGGTTGTCGAATATTGCGCAATAATTTGGGATCCGTATTACAACTTACAATACCTATACCAATCGCCTTGAAAGTGTTTAGTGAAAATTCGCCAGATAAAGTATTTTTCCATCGTATAGGGATTTATATTTTCTTAAAAATTTTAGCAGTCAATAAATAAATTGCTTTAGATTTTTTTAAATTTGATTTCCTTTTCGAATTTTTGGTCGGAATTGAATGCGTATAAAATAAATTGATTTTCGTAGGTATTTAAAATAATTTTTATACATTTTATACTCATAAAATAATTACGGCCAAACCGTTGTCAATTTAAGGAATAAATTGTTAAAAACCGTTAACAGCAAATCTCCGTTATGTGACTACTGTTAATATAACTGCATTTCAGGTTTTTGATTAAAAATGCATATAACGGAGATTTAGTGTTAACGGTTTTTTACAAATTTGTCCATAAATTGATAAAGAATACATCGATTTTATTTAAATTTGGTATAGAAGTTCAATTATTTATTTAACACAAAATATCATTTAAAGTTTTTGGCTAAACAAACGAGTTATAATAGCTACCCTACCCTACAACTTTGGATGACGCAAATGCCATTTTCTCCTTTGAACATAATTTATTAAATTTAATTTTTTTCAATCCCGTAATATGCTGCAAGAGCAAGTTCGTGCGACCCAGACGTGCATTTTATTTTTTTTAGATAGGAGGGAAATTCCGTAATTTTGACAAACAATATTGGCAAAACGCTCTCTTCTTCAGTTTGCTTTCCTTAAATCAACAAACCCGTCTAGTGTAGTCTCTCGTTTGTTTAAAAATGCAATTTAAAAAACGTTTGGAATCTATTTAAAAATCTTCAAGTGTGGAAAAAGTCAAAACGTCAATTGTCTGGTATTTTCATGACAAGAGAATTACTATAGACAGTTAAACGTATACTGGTTCGCTTTTTTTAAACATATGTTGGGCATTTCAAATGAAACTGATAAACTCAGAGAAATTAAAAATGGGAATAACGGAGCAAAAATGTACATCAATAATGTTTTGGTATCATTGTCATTAAAAATGATTCTCTTCTTAGTCGTTCAGATTCGACGAAAAATTGTAGGTCACCCCCAATCCTCTAACAACGCACACAAAAGTATTGGTTGAGAGTTGTAAGTCACTAGGCCGTGGTTCTTCGAAGCTGTCATTGTTGTGAAGATGATAGACAATGGAGAACATTTTTATTTTTTAAATCCATTATGGAAAACTTTTTTTCTTAACTTCAGAGCGAAATAAATAAATAAAGAATATTACCCCCAGGGAAGTACATAATTTCACATATGGGAAGAAAACTTCACTTATTGGGGAAAATAATTACACTTCTTCAATTCGAGGTTAAATAAAGGGGCCAGTCAAAGGATCAGGAAAACGAAACAGGAAAAACTTTTCAAATCGATAATTAAATATGTTTTCATTTTATTTGAAACACAAATGCTATACAATTATCGATGGCAAATGGCTTACAGAATTATTTGTGATGATAATATTTTCAATAACGCAGATATTTTTTGTTAAGTTTTTCATCACACTCTGTTAGCGTAGTTGAAAGTTCAACCACCTAAGATTTTTGAGTATTTAATAATGTAGCTTTCTGATTTATTAAAGCTCATAACTAAACACAATTTATATAATTAAAGACAATTTCATAGACTTATGGGTAACTGCACATCGATTTATCCATTTATTTATCTCTGTTGTGATATGACTTCCTTTTAATGCATGCACTTGAACCGTAGCCTAAAAATAGCACCCGTGTAGCTATTTTTGCTAAATATTATGCATATATAGGCGCTTGTTGAGAATAATATAGCTTTTGTAGTAAAGAACATATTTCTGAAAAGCAGCATGGGTTTATTAGTGGGAGATCCACTTCAACCAATTTAATATCTTTTTCAAATTATGCTGCTAACTGTATGAAAAGTGGTAATCAGGTCGACTTACTCTACACTGACTTCTCCATAGCTTTAGTATTTTTGTTAAAATTACTTTAAGATTTTGGCATTCACAGTTTACTATCGTAAATTAAATCCATCCAAAGAGTCGAAATAGGTAACACTTTGTCTGAGTCATTCAAAGTTAGTTCAGGGGTACCTCAAGGTAGTCGCTTGAGCCCTCTATTGTTCATCCTTTTCGTAGATGACTTATTATCTAATCTTAAGTTCGTAAAATCGCTTAGATGATTTAAAAATGTTTCTCAGTATTAAATAATTTAACGCGACTGCATATTACATCAGGATATGCTCTTGACCATCTTGTTAAATGGTCATACGAAAATTGCTTCAAACTTAATATTGATAAATGATGTTATTTTTCTGTTATTCTATAAATAAAGTTAATCCTATACTTCTTTAGTTAGACCGGTTGTCGAATATTGCGCAATAATTTGGGATCCGTATTACAACTTACAATACCTATACCAATCGCCTTGAAAGTGTTTAGTGAAAATTCGCCAGATAAATTTTCTATAAAATTAGATGGCAGGATATACCAGAGTATAGAGCAAGATGTCTTTTACTATCTTTAAAATCGCTTAAAGATAAAAGAGTTGTTAATAATATAGCTTTTGTACGAGATTTGCTGCAGTATCATATCGTGTAGCCTAGCTTGCTAATTTTGATTAACAAATATGCACCTGAAAGACGGATGCGATTAGACAACTTTTGTTTTCACAATGTCATAGAATCAAATATGGTGCGAATGAGCCGATATCTGGTTCCATACATCCGTGATGTATTTGAAATAAAGGGCACGACTGGATCGCACAAACTTTTGCTCTTGTGGCAATTTACCGTAGGGCTTAACAAACAAAAAGCTTTTATTGCGATTAAAGTTACCATGAGGCAAGTTATGAATTCGTGCAAAAAAAAAAGTTTTGAGATTTATGGTGACCGTCAGGGGTTTTATGGTGACCGTCAGGGGTTTTTTTTAATTTTTTTACGGTATATTCCGATAAGGAAAAAGCTTGTTTTTCTCGAAAACGGCTCTAACGATGTTAATAAAATTTGTTATGAATGATACAGCATAGAAGGCTTTTTAGACGGTTGAAACCGTTATTCTTTCAAGACAGTTTGAACGGTACCTGTCATATAACGTTTTTTTTTATAACAAATTTTATTTCTAGAATGGGTTATGTAAGGCGTTTTTCTTTTAGTTCAGAGCAGATCCTGAGTTGTAAAAAATAAAGTTGTATTTCTTTTTTCGCTCAGAGCGTTCAGTCCATTACATTTATATTTCTTTTTCGTTCAGAAATGGTTAAAATCATTCTCAGAGCGCTCTATTCAGTTCAAATTTACTGATCATTCTGATTGAAATGCTGAACAATTATCAAATTTTAACGCTCAGACTTCAGACCATGTTCAGTTCAGAGAACGCTATCAGAGCATGCTCTGAACAATCGGAATTTCTTCAGAGCTCTGTTCTGAACGAAAAAAGAAAAACGCCTATAGCTGAATGATAGTGGCGTTCCGAATTTTTTCATGGTTTTCTAAAAAAAATTATATTAATCAAACAAATTTTTTTTTTTTGAAAATTTAATATTTTGAAAATCATTTGATAATTTTTTTTATAAAAAGTGTAGTCCGAAAAGGTAGAGTGCGTTATGCGTATTGCCCGGGAATTGCTAACTTCTAGTAAAAAATATTTTTGGGTAATTGAAAAACCCTTAGTTATTCCAATTACAATAGTGAAAGTCATTGAAAGTCCCGTCAAAATCGGTCCGTCGTCGTGTCGGTCAATAAATAAAAATAAAATAGGGGATTATTTAAATATCATTAGTTACTTCCTACAAAATCAGCTATCTGTTAGTGAAAGTCCGGTCAAAATCGGTCCAGCCGTTCTCGAGATTAGCCAGGGCAAACAGACAGACAGACAAAAAATTTAAAAATGTATGTTTTGGTATAAGTGCCGCATAAGCTTTCATATCCATCTTGTAAAAAAGCCGTTATTTTGACATACAAACAGACACTTATTTTTTAATTATGTATGTGTATAGATTAGTGCTTTATTTATTCTTTTTCTAAACATATATAGCCCTCACTGCTTCCAGTGTTTCGGTATTTTGTTTCCTGATAGCGTGAGATGTCTACTCACCTTCTGGTCCTGTTCATCATTTCTTCAAAACGTTATTTCTGTTACGTTACTCCCCACTTAGATTTCGACTAATATGGAGCAATATTTTATTTCGTTGAAAAATAAAATGCACGACTAGGTCGCAGGAACTTGATCTCGTAGGAAATTAATTGACTGATTACTTTTCAAAATTCAGAAAGTGCCTAAATGTGAAATTAAGCATTAAGGTGTATGTCGGCTATCATCAAAAGATTATACACAACCAAAAACTTTCAATATCATCCTGTAGCTTAAGTATGTTTAATTTTAAAACCTGTTACAAAATATTTTTGTTGCAAATAACCTCTAGCCCGAATATATTAATATGTATTTAACTTTATGAGAACGATGCTGCTTACTCCTCCGGCTAGCTCTCTTATGAGGGAGTGGGTTGCAAATATGATAACCAAAAATGAAGGTAAGAGGTTTTAACAGTGAGACAGTACGAACAGTGAGACATTCAAATTTTCTGCTTCCCCATAACACACACAGATATTTCGATGCCAGAAATGTAAGTTCTTTTTCATTGTGTAACTTTTGTTTCTACTCCGAACAACATCCAGTTGCGCGGATGCTTTCAGTGAAGCGAAGACCGGAAGAAAAGGCAAGTAGATGAACGAATTTTTTTCGAAAATTGTGAAAGCCTTGCCAGTTTTTCGCGCAACTGAGTCAGATGAAAAGACCGAACAGTGAGACATTTGTATATATATGTATTAGACATTATATGTATGTATGTACAAAAGGAAATATATAAATATGTATATAGATTTTTACACATTATTGTTATAACATATTTATGCATAATAAATATATATAGGTACATAAAATATATACATACAATAATGCGTTTTTTATTTACTTTATTAATTTGTTTCTTTTTTTGTTTTTGTTGTTTTTTATTATATAAATTCATTAAATAAAAATATGTTAATAGATGTGGAATACATATTATTTGTTATACAAGTTGTTAGACGAATTTATATTCAAGTTATTGTACTGTCCCACTGTTCGATCGACGCTGTCTCACTCTTCGGACCCCCAACGAACAGTAAGACAGTTTGACCTTGTGCAACAATTTGACCCATGAGCAAATTTTTTTTTATTTATGCAGTAAACTTTTAATGGTAAGATGCAGGAGTAATGTGTCTTAATAAACAATGAAAATATCATTTTTAAAGCTCAAAGGAATTCGGAAATATCACTGTTCAAAAAAAAAAATGTCTCACTGTTCCGACCTCTCCCCAATTCCCTATAGGTCATTGTTTATACATTTCCGTAGTACTTTCATGGTGAATTATCACCGCATAGTCATCTAAAGAAATTTGTGAGTAACACATTTTGAGATTCTTGTACTTACTAGTTGTCTATTCTGTTACCCTGACAACAGTTGTAAGCATTATTTTTAATTTGCGGTTATAGGTATTATAAGGGAAGTTAAGCATTCGTAAAAAAAAGTTTTCAGATAACAATTAAACATGACATTAAGATGATAGAGAAGACAAAAAAAAAGAAGGTCCAAAAATTCTGTCTGTCTGTCTGGATGTATCGACACCTGCAGCCTAAACGGTTGGGCCGATTTTCTTCAAACTTGGTACTATACTTAGTGAAATCCAGACTTTTTTTTTATTTTTGACCTAGGCATAAAAATAACGGTACCTACCATATAAGCGTAACCGATAATTCTATTTTTCTCGAAAAAAATACGATCAATTTCGATAAAATTTTATATGAGAATCAGCTTATTAACGGTACCTGCCATGATATAACCGTTTTTTATTACTCCGACTATCTTATGAACGGCTAAACCGATTTTAACGAAATTTAATATTACAAAACTACTGCTAAACTGAAATAAAATTGCAAAAAAAAATTTTAATAAAAGTAATTTAAAAAAAAGTATATTTTTAGACAAAAACAAATTTCGACAAAATTTTACGTTAGTCATTTGTTACCAATGGTGATTTATTTCGCCTGAAATGTTTTTTTCAGAATCACCTGGTACTTGCCATTGAACCGTTTTTTATTACTCCGACTATCTTCTGAACGGCTTTACCGATTTTAAAGAAATTTGATTTTACCAAACAATTGCTAAGCCAAAATAATACTGCAAAAAAAATTTAAAAAAAAAAATTAATTTTAGAAAGTTTGTTTTTGGACAACAACTAATTTTCTCAAAAAAATACGATCAATTTTGATAAAATTTTATACTAGTGATTTGTTGCTCAAGGTGATGTCTTTCGTAGGAATTTTTTTTCTGACTTATTAACGGTACCTGCCATAGAACCATTTTGTATTACACTGACTAACTTTTGAACGGCTGCACCGATTTTAAAGAAATTTGATGTTATCAAACAAATGCCAAGCCAAAATAATACTGCAAAAAAAAATTCAAAAAAGAGCTATTTTTGAAAAAGTTTTTTTTTTATTTTGAAAAACCGATAATTCTAACTTTCTCGAAAAAAAATACGATCAGTTTCGATAAAATTTTATATGACTGATTTGTTTCTAAATGTGATGTCTTTTTTAGGAATTTTTTTCCGGAATCAGATTATTAACGGTATCTGTCATAGAACAGTTTTTTGTTACACTGACGTAACTTTTGAACGGCTGCACCGATTTTGAAGAAATTTGATATTATCAAACAACTGCTAAGCGAAAATAATACTGCAAAAAAAATCGAAAAAAAATTAATTTTTAAAAATTTTTCTTTTTTTTTTTGAAAAACCGATAATTCTAATTTAAAAAAAAAATATTAAATTTATTTTTATTAACGTCGTAACTTGCTGCTAGAAAAAGTTCATGCGATCAAGTCGTGCACCACAAGAGCAAGTTCGTACGACCCAGTTGTGCACTTTATTTGCTTTGTTTACTACTTTTGTCAAGGAAACGGATTTTAAAACCAATAAAATACTTTAAATATTGTTAATTTGTTTTGTTTACGACTGTTGTAAGGGTAACAGAATAGACACTTAGCAAATGTAAGAATCTCCAAATGTGTTATTCACATGTTTCGGTGATGGCGCTGCTCCGTGATAGTACTATAGAAATGTATATAAAGTACAATGGTAGTACAGAAAAAAAGAAAATTTGTATTTTGAAAAAGATGATAACAATTTATTAATCGATTGAAAGCAAACGATTAAATGTAAAGATACTAAAAATGGAAGGAATATTTAAAGTAAGTGAGTTGTCGCGTGCACTTGCTTTTAATACATGCGGACGCCAGGAAGCTTTTGAAAAAAACTTGCCTTAAATTTAAGTAGCTGGAAATTATCTTCAATTAAATTAAATAAATAAAAGAAAAGAAAGATTTTTTCTTTCCTGAATTGGGAATTTAAATGTGATTTTTAAGAAACAAATTGACCGAGAAACCCTTTGGCAAGTGCCTGGGCGAAAACTAGGAATCTTTTAAAATAAAAAAAAGGTCTGTGTCACCTGAGTTATCTTTTCAGGAACTAGGAGAAAAATATCACTCTGAATGTACCAGCTCAACATTAAATCCAAGAGCGTCTGACACAAATTGTGCGGCACACTGGTCAGCGTCTGATCCCAGAGGGACGGCTGAATATAAAACTGTGAATAGAATTAACTGAACTATTTATAGCAAAAAGCAAAGTTAAACATGTATTTATGGCAATGAACAAAACAAACAGATTAAATACCCCAGGTGGCACTCCAGCAAAACTGGAAAATCCACTCTCTAATGAGATCGGTCCTACGGATTCTGGGGAGGACCAATTATTGCATATAAAATTTGATAGGAGTACAAGAACACCGAAAACTCCGCTAAAAACGCTAAGGGTTAATTCACCTTTAACTCAGACAACTACAAATGATGTAATAATCATTAACGAAAATGGAACCAATGACTATGAAAAGATCGACAAAATCGACGATATAGATCAAGAGAGTTCTAGAGAAAAGTGCCAAGTTGAATCCAAACACTACTTTGATGAATGGCAAATAGAAATAAAAGCTAGAAAAAAACTTGAAGTTTTAGTTCAGAATCTTCAACAACAGGTCAAAAAACTCGAAGAGAAAATTTCCTTGCTAGACGAGGAAAAGTCGGAGTCTACAATACAGACAAATGCAAACAAATCTGCAACTGTATATCAAACTGATGAAGAAGAACTTTTGATTGAAACCGAAAGTAAAAGAAAGAGGCGTAATGCTAAAAAAAGAAAAGCGGAAGGTAGCCCTGAGATTGATCCCATTAATCACAAAAGTTCTCCAACCGAAAATAAAAAACAATTGAGTACATTAAAACAAAAAGTAAAAGATGTGCCAGCTAATGTGCGAGCAGAATCTAACTCTAGAGGCAATAGAAAAGCATTGCCACCTCCAATTATGATCTCTGGATTGCCAATATTTGGAAATTTGAAGAAAATAATTGAGAATGTAACAAAAAAAGAGTGTAAATACACATCTTACAATAAAAACAATTGGAAAGTCACTGTCGAAGACGCCGATGAGTATAGATCTGTCACTGAAGAACTAAGCAAGCACGAATTTCAGTGGCACTCGTACGAGAACAAAGCTACAAGAGCCGTAAAAGTAGTGGCCAGAGGCCTCCATTCTTCATGCTGTGCTGAAGAAATAGTTGAGGACCTTGTTCAAAAAGGCTTTCAAGCAGTTGATGCAGTCAATCTTTTTAAGAATGAAACAACGAAAGACTCCTCTGGGGAAACCAAGACAAGAAAAAGATCTCTTCCTTTATTCATGCTCACTTTTGACAACAAAGAAAGTCTCGAAAAGATCTATAATATTAGATCGATTATGGGCATAATTGTTAAAATTGAACCTTTGCGAAAGCCGAAGATTGTTCCACAATGCAAACGTTGCCAGGCGTTTGGTCACACTCAAAAATACTGTAACCATGAGTTTGCTTGTGTAAAGTGTGGAGGAAAACATGCAACGAAAAGCTGTACAGTGAGCAAAGAAGTTAAAGCAAAATGTGTGAACTGCCAAGGTAATCACCCTGCTAGTTATAGAGGATGTCCTGTTGCTAAAAAATTCCAAGAATATAAAGGCAGTAATTTAAGAAAAAACACGTCTGCTGGAAAAAAACTTAGGAACGCAGAAAAAGTAAAAATAGCTGTGGAAAATAAAACTAAGAGAGAGCCCTCTAAGGAAGTTACCCAAAGCAGAACTGTTGAAAAAACATACTCGACTATAGTAAAAAATGCACGGAAAAATGAAGAAACTTCCGTAAAAGAAATGCTGCAACTTATTCTCAAAAGGATCGACCAACAGGATTTAACCATCAAACAGCTAAGCGAAGAAGTCGCTCTTAAAAAACAATGATGGACAGAATACTTAAAATTGCTACTTGGAATGCAAACGGCCTTTTGCAACATGCATCCGAATTAAACATCATTTTAGACGTAGAGAATGTAGACATTTGTCTCGTGTCTGAAACACACTTTGCCACTGGACAAAGTTTTGAGAATAAAATGCCAAACTATACGTGCTATCACGCTCCGCATCCAGCTGACAAAGCTAGAGGAGGATCGGCAATACTAATAAAAAAGTGCTTGGTACATCATGAGGAAGCCGGGTTAATAAATGAAAATATGCAAGTGGCAACAATCAGTATAGGCATGAAAAAGAAAGAGTTTAAAATAGCTGCAATATACTGTCCACCGAGGCGCTCTCCAACAGAAGAAGAATATAAAGAACTCCTTAATTCGCTTGGAAATAACTTTATTGTTGGTGGTGACTTCAATGCTAAACATACCCAATGGGGATCTAGGCTCATAAATACAAAAGGTAAACGACTTTATCTAGCAGGTCGCAAACACAAATGTGAATTCTTTTCCTCTGGAACGCCAACTTACTGGCCATCTGATCCTAACAAAATACCAGACCTTATAGACTTTTTCGTGGCCAAAGGTATAAAGCGAAATCATGTAAGTGTTGTAGGTAGTTACGATCTTTCATCAGATCATACTCCAGCTATTTTATCACTGAGTGAAGTAGAAATAAAAGAAAAAAGTAATCCAAAGCTCGTGAATAAAAGAACAAATTGGGAAGAATTTAAAGTAAAACTGGAAAGTTTTATTGACCTTAGATCCCCAATGGAAACTAGTGAACAAATTGACCACGAAGTTGAACAATTTATTGCTGATGTGCAACAGGCTGCAGAAGAAAGCACGCCAACTATTTTGAACAGAAGAGAAACAGAAATAAAATACCCTGTAGAAATAACAGAGTTAATATTGGAAAAAAGAAGGGCTCGAAGAAAATGGCAAACTTCGAGATTTCCGGGCGATAAGAGAGTATTTAATCGTCTAAATAACGAATTGAAAAAAAGAATCTATGAATTCAAAAATGATTCACTTAGCAGTTTTCTTGAAAGTTTGACGACGGATGCTTCTACTGATTACTCACTGTGGAAAGCTACCAAACGTCTGAATAGACCGCAACAACAAAATCCGCCCATCAAAGCACAAGACGGAAAATGGACTGCAAATCCGAAACAAAAAGCTGACCTCTTCGCAGATCATCTCTCGAATGTCTTTAAGCCGTTTCCACAAAGTGCAGGGGCAAATAACTTACAATTTGTTAATAAAAATGATGACTTAGAAATTCCCTTAGTAAGGCTCAAAGAAGTAAAAAGCATGTGCCATCAAAAGTTATCAAATAAAAAATCACCCGGGTATGATCTAATTACGGCTCAGGTCTTGAAAGAAATGCCAACAATAGCCTTCAAAAAATTCCAATACATAATAAATGCATGCCTTAAACTCCGTTATGTTCCACATCATTGGAAAATTGCAGAAGTCATTGTTATACCAAAGCAAGGTAAGCCACCAACCGAAGTTACATCTTACAGACCAATATCGCTTATACCAATTATGGCAAAAGTTTTCGAAAAACTGCTTTTAAATAGACTAAGCAAAATAATAGAAGAACGAAAACTAATACCAAATCATCAGTTTGGATTTAGAAACAAACATTCCACGATAGACCAAGTACATCGAATTACGGATGTTGTTGAAAAAGCACTTGAAGAAAAACAAGTATGTTCCGCTCTATTTCTAGATGTTGCTCAAGCCTTTGACAAGGTTTGGCATTTGGGGCTCGAGTACAAACTGCACAGGGACCTTCCCAGGCAGTTCTATGAAATACTCAAATCATATATTACCGACCGACTTTTTAGAGTACGGTACGAGCAAGAGTATTCGGAACTTAAGAAAATCGAAGCCGGCGTACCACAAGGAAGTGTCTTAGGACCAACCCTGTATTTGTTGTATACAAGGGATATTCCAGTGGACAACAATGCGATCATGGCCACTTTTGCAGATGATACTGCGATATTAGTGTCAGATAAATGCGTTGTAAAGGCAACAGAAAAACTGCAATATGCAGTCGACAAGATAAGAGAATGGACGCAACAGTGGCGTATCAGACTCAATGAAACAAAATCAACGCATATAAACTTTACTAATAAAAAGATTAATAATGTTCCACTTTTTATTAATAGTAAAGTAGTACCTTACTCCAATACGGCCAAATACCTTGGGATGACTTTGGATGCAAAGCTAAAATGGAAAGAGCACATCAAGAAAAAAAGGGAAGAACTTAACTTAAAATATAGAAAAATGTACTGGTTACTGGGAAAAACCTCTGCCCTATCAATTGAAAACAAATTAATGTTGTATAAGCAGGTATTAAAACCTGTTTGGACGTATGGCATCCAACTTTGGGGTTGTACAAAGAAAACAAATGCGGAAACCATCCAAACATTCCAAAACAAAGTCCTTCGTGGAATAGTAAACGCCCCTTGGTATATAAGAAACAGCGATTTACATTGTGACCTTCAAGTAGAAATGGTTACAGAAGTAATTAGAAAACACGCTGTATCACACAATCAGCGACTGATTAGTCACACTAACTCCGAAATGGAGACAGTCTTAAATGTACGTACCAATGTTCGGAGACTAAAAAGAACCAAGCCTCATGAGCTGATGGTCTAAAAGCGATGGGAAAGTATTAAATCATCAAACTTCCCAAAATGTGAACTAAAAATTGAGAAACTAAAATCATTTGTCGATCTTTTATAGATTGGTCATGATTCTAGGTGGTTTTAGTGCGGTAGAAGTCCCACACTACTTGATACCGAATATTATCAAGTGTCTTTTGAAGATTTCCACCTACCGAAAGAAAAAAAAAAAAAAAAAAAAAACAAAATAATAATAAAAAAAAAGTAAAAGACCGCTATGGAAAAAAATGTCTTGTGTCACTTAAATAAAAATGGGTATGGTAAATATCTCAATATATAGATAAGTTAAAAAAAAAACAGATTGATAATAATATATATTATAATATTCAATGATCTATTGATTAAGATTATAAATAATGGATATTTATAAATAAATATCTACATTTTTTTATTATTTTTAACACAGCAAGTCGTGTAGACATTCTTTAATTCCTGTGACAATTTT
Organism: Baccha elongata; assembly: GCA_951217065.1. Classification (NCBI taxonomy): domain Eukaryota; kingdom Metazoa; phylum Arthropoda; class Insecta; order Diptera; family Syrphidae; genus Baccha; species Baccha elongata. The sequence continues at coordinate 193,611,817 of OX578272.1, read as the reverse complement.
ACTTTCAGGCTAATTAAGACCACGGATGCCTATATGAACTATACAGCTAAGCCTCGAGTGGTACTTCCTCACAACTATGTCAAGGGTAAGTTACCTACATCATAAAAAAAGAGCAAAACTTTCTTCAAATTTAAGCGTTGTTTTGTATAGATATTCTCATAATATTTGATTGCATTTTCATACAAATATCTAGTTTGCATTTGCATTACTTTGTCGCCGCCTCACCTCAGTACAAAAATAGACCGTTGTTTTTATTATGATTTTTTTTTTTTTTTTGCATATTAAACTCCTTTCCGTTTCAGCCATTTGCTTAGCTTTACCAGGCATAGACGAATGCAATTCTTAAAATAAAACCAGAGTTGAAATAGTGAGCAACTATATATAATTGCATAGGTCGAATAATATTATTGTATATGTATACGTATACCGTATAGCTAAATTAATTCTCTAGGACATAAGTTGAATGGAACACAATGAATCAGGCAAAAATATATAAGCTCCTGTGAGTCAGTTGATGTGTACCAGTCAAAGCATTGCACATGATAGGTTTTAGGCCCCTTATTTAATTTTTTTTTATATTTAAAGAATTGTTTTGCTTTTAAAGTGGAACGAATGTTGCGTGTTTAGTTAAAACATACAAATAAAGAACTTAATTTACTTTTTTTTTGTTTGATATTGGCCAAGGATAGTTAGGTCTTGACGGTGTCATAGTGAAATGTATGACGTCAACATATTTGTAATATCCATACTTAGTCCAGTTGGAAGATATTTGTATAAGGATCTTCGGTTATGGACATAAATACAATATTTCTAACCCATACTAATTTACTTACACAGTACACATACATCATGTAATCTTAAACTACTTCTTCAATTTTTCATTGTAAAGCTGGGTAACATAAAATACTTTGACTCAGTTCTTTAATACACAAGGGATTGAGGCTGTTTTTTAGCCACTCTTCCCATAGCAGTTGAACTGCTTACATTTTACCAAGGATTTTAACCCAACATATAATTCACCTATTTACCGAGTTAATTTCTGTTTGCTCCACGGAAATATTAGCGTATAAAATATAAATAAAAATATAAATATTTAAAAAGTGTACCGGTAAATGTTTGTGGTGGTGGTTGCTACAAGAAAACAAGATAGATAAAGAGAAAAATAAATATGCTACCTCACCACGATTTTTCCCTACTACATCCTCATAATTGAAAGCGTTACTACAAACTGAACCAAAAATCTAACTAAATCGCTCAATTTTATAACGCGAAACGCTAAGTTATTCCTAGCAACACTTTCTATGAGAAATGTAACAATGTTCAAATATATTTGATGGTTTTCTAAACGAGTGAACTTGAACCTAAAAGGTCATTACACAAATGTAGTTATGTGCTAACTCGAGCTCCTTATCGCAAGAAATTCCAGATTACACCTTTATAGAGCTTGATTTGATGTCATACTCGCAGGTTTGGTTACACAAAAAAAAAGTCTGCCACATCCCCTTCGGTTATTAGATTCATATTCCCATGAATCACCAACCCCTAAAAAGATTGGTAAAAGAACCTCTTTTCGGAACATTTGATTAGACATGTTATATAAAAAATAGAAATTAAAATTATAAAGGTCAGTTCCAACTAACCTCATCACACAAAAGTGATGTCTCTTAGTATTTTTACTAAGAGCTGTCTCCTATGTTAAAGACCTCCCATGATTGATGTTGGTCTATTTACGCAGCAGCAGAATAGGGTTTTTAAACTCGAACAGCCGCTTCTGATCTGATGGCCACCTAAGCATTTCAGCCAAGTCAGCAGAGTGGGGTTCTTGCAACTGGAGTAAAAACGGTGTTACATGCTTTGCAGATCAGAGTCCGATTATTAACTTTGTTTAATTTAAAAAGCTTGCGATCCGAATTCGTTACGACCTCATCCTGAAGGAATCTCGACTCGAAATTTGTAAAATTAGACCAAATTATATAAAAAAGAGCTTTGCAAAATAAACCAATTACTTCAAGAGTCAAAAAAAAACAAGTCGATAGTAACGACATCCTACGAGCAGTATTTGAAACTTACACATGATTTCTCTATGTGTATAAAGCATTGAGTTTATACACATAGAGAAACCATGTGTAAGTTTCAAACTTTGCTCGTATGATGTCGTTACTATCGATATTTGAGTTAAAAGGAAAAGCAAAGAAAAACAAATACACATGTATGCAGAAGAATTTTGTTCAGTTCGGTTCAAGTATTTTTTGTTACAGAGAACTAGGGAAATAATAATTACTCGATAGGCTCATTTAGCGACATCTACTTTGGTGAGTTTGTTAATTTTCTACAAATTGTAATGGATTATTTTTTTTCGGACTAACGGTTTTCGGTTAGGACTTTTTTTAAAATGGTCCTTAGTACACAGTTCCAAATTGGGACTTAGTACACAGTTTTAAATTCCGAAAAAAATGTTTTTATTCTCAGGAGTCCCCCATTTACTACATATGAAAAAATAACCACTATGAACACAAAATGTTTTTTTTTTATGTAGCAAGAGTTAAATTATGAAATTGTAATCCTGAACATGACAAGTCTGACTGCCAGTTCACATGCCCACCCAAATTAAAAAAAATAAATCAAATTCAAATTAATTTTGATAACTTTATATTTTATACGCAAATGATAAAAAAATTCAAGTTCAGTTATCTTAAGTTACAAAAAATATCTGAAACACCATTCCATTTTTTCTTAAACTAAACGAAAATCTATTATGTATTCTATATGTCCATATTTTAGGACAACTATTATACAGGGTGATTGGTTAAAGGTGCACCAAAAAGCTTGAGCGTGTAGGTGGGGTTAAGACAAGAAAAAATATATTTCGCAATGACAACATGGAAAATGTTGTGTTTTTCCTTTTTCGTAGGTAACTCTGGCAAAAAGACTGATGTTCGAAGTACGACATTTCTGATATTCTCTCTTAAAACTTCATATATAAATTATTAAGCTTTAAGCAAAATTTTTTAGTTTTGAAAGCAAAAAATTGTAGTCCGCTCCATATATTGATTCTTTTTAAAAGAAAACCGCAAAACCTGTACAAAATTCACATACAATGAAGGAAACTTTAAATAATAATCAGACCTATCGAGGTATCCGTTCGGAAGAAGTTTTCAGATCGGTATTGATTTCAGATTAAAACTCAAATTGCGATCGAGGTATTACTTTCGGAACAGAATACATAAAGCATATAAACGGACCCATTTGACATTTTCCATAAAATGCCCCATTCACATACAGTGTGGAAAATATTCTGATAATTTAAAAACATATTATTAACAATAAAGTTAGAATTGTATAGTACATGCCTTCAAACAATTAATCAAAACAATCCAAAAAGATTTTTTTATTCTGTAGCTTGAAAACAAAACCAATTTATTTTCATACGAATCAGCAACAACTTTTTAAAAATATTTTTTTATTCAGTGTTCCGAAGCATTTTGTTATCGGAGAACTTCTGAAAATATTTTCCGTGCAGCTGTCAAAAGTAAATTGATTAACGGTTCGCATCGCACATCAAAAGTCTGCGTTTAATTCTATCGTAAATTTCTCCGACTTGTGTGTCAGTGCAGATGCCTCGATTAAAAATTATCCGATTTTGTACTAATCGGACAAAATTGTCTTCCGAAAGGATAGTCGGATACCTCGATAGGGCTGAATATCTTAGCTACATAAATAGTTTTATGACACAATCGTCCCTTTTTTTAATTCAAAAAGTTTCTTATAGTTATGCACATTTGTTCAGAGTAAAGTTATGACTAATTTGGTAAAGTTATATTTATTTATTTACCGTCTATAAAGTTATGTTAGTCTTATCATGATGACATCAACCATCGTGTATGCGTACTAACATTTGGCTAAGGAAAGGATACTTAACAATAAACTATAATAAATAAAACGCAAGTAAAAAAGTTTATATAGCGTTTATATGGCAGGTACCGTTAATATGGTGGTTTTGAAAAAAAATCAAACGAAAAACGAAAAAAAAAGTCGGCCACACAAAATTTTATTTAAATCGATAGTATTTTTTCGAGAAAAATTGGATTTTCTATAGCGTTTATATGGCAGTGACGTTAATAAGATGATTTTGAAAAAAAAATTCTAACGGAAAACTTTATCTCTGTCAAAAAATCAGTCACACAAAATTTCATCAAAATCGATCGTATCTTTTTGGAGAAAAATTGGATTAACTTTTAAGCTTAAAACACGGAAAACATAACCGTAAGCTACAAATCCATTATACGAAATTTTATTAAAATGGATCTTTTTTCGAGAAAAATGGAGTTGTCTGTAACGCTTAAAAAGCTAGTCTTAAAAAAAATTTTGACCAAAAATATCACCGTTGTCAAAGAATCAGTCATGTTAAATTTCATCAAAATCGATTGTAGTTTTTTTCGAGAAAAATTGAATTATCTGTTACGCTTATTGTATATGGCAGGTACCGTTAATTGCAGGTACCGTTAATTGTAATCAAAACTACGCCTGGGCCCGTATTTCGTGTTACGATAATCGTTAAAAACCCCTCGTTCTCGCTTAAATGCGACTACATAAAACGATTATCGTTCAAGTTTTAACGATACTCGTTTTTTTTCTGACGAGTGCAATTTGGCTGTCGGTCGTTAAGCTTTCATTTTCGTTGTTGTCAAAAATATTATTGTGATTTGTGACTGAGTTGTGCCTGCTGATCAGAGAAAAACTTGAGCAGATTCAGAACCAAACAAACAAACAAATAAAACTAAAGAATAATTTATTAATAATTTATTTTTCTTACACAACACATTTCAGCTTGCTTTCTTTGAAATATGTGTTGTGTCCTCTTCCTTCGCAACAATATTAAGAACAATACTATAAAAACAAATGTACTTCAAAAAAATAGTATTTCTCCTTTTTATCTGGCAATAATTTCGAGCATTCATTCTCGTTTTATGTAATCGCTATTATTGTGACTATCGTATCCTTGACTCGTTTGTTTTGCCTTTCGTTTCGTAATACGTAATACGGGCCCTGGGCATATTACTCTAAAATTACAGTGTAGGTACGAAGTTTAAAGAAAATTGACACAGCCGTTTAGGCTGAATATGCCGATACATCGAGATTGACAGACGGACAGACTTGTCGGACGTACTTTTTTCGTGTCGTGTTCTCTATATCATCGTAATGTCATGTTTGATTGTTATCTCAAAACTTTTTTACGAATACTAAACTTGCCTTATAAATAAAACACACATTTCATGTTCCAAATATCTTATGTAGTGTAAAGTATATGTAAGTGTACGAATCATCAAGAAAAATCACTGCGTGCTGTGGTTCAATTGGGATATGTCTTATTTGTAAGTCAGGAGCCCAGGTTTAACTGTCATCCGAATAGAAAATAATTAAAATATAATTCAACTACCAACTGTATTTTTTTACATCTTTATCTACTTGCCTTTATTTTTATATCGGTTTACTATTTTAGTACATTACCTATACATAAATTAGCAATTTAGATTAAGAAGGAAATAATATCCCTGAAGACATCAACTAGTTTATCTTTACGATATCCAAATATAAGTACCGGTATATATTTTTGCTATTTGTTTCCAATAACAATAAAACAACATTAAAACCTTATCTAATTGCTTTAATTAGTTATTTAGAAAAAAACTACCCAGCAGAACGAAACAAACAACATATCGCTTAGCAGAAAATCGTTATGATTTTAATTATTAACAGCAAGGCACGCAAAGCATATGGAATGTTATCTCATAGACTCATTACAAAATACGGCTCTATTTCATACTTACAAACAGAAATGATTGATATTTTGTTGGCCAAAAAATACCTACAAATCAAAAAGGAGTTCCATCAAAATCCAACTGAAAATAATAAAAGAGCACCCTGATGACATCGTTTTTCGAGTTAGAGTCCTTGAACTTCTAGGACACGCGCACAAAAAATACTGTTTATCGACTTTTGTATTTCATGACCTGACCGAAAGTCACCTCACAATATTTATGTATAAAAATGATTTATAAAGTTTTTCCACAGATATGTAGGTCGTCTTTTGACATGTGATCAGTATTTCTATAGCTGGATTTAGAGGGGACTCAAAATTAAATTAAGAAACTTTAACAGTCTAAAATAATCTAAATCTACTTTAAACTAGCTGCACTCGGAATCTCTCTTTGGATTTTGATTTTGGTTTAACACCATCATAAAGTCTTAATACCTTAGAACACTGAGCCGAAAAATCACATACTCCCTTTAAAAACGAATTGTTTTTGGTTAGGGAGTTGAGGAAAAACAACCTATTTTAATTGTCGATATGTTGGTTGAGGCCGTAGTCCATCCAGCACTGTAAGCGCCATCTTAAGTAAGTAAGTAAGTTACGATCGTATACCTATGGTAATTCGGGCCCTGTTTTATTATTGCATAAAATAAAATAAATTTAGTGGCACTGACAGCTCCGAAGAACCACGGCCTAGTGACTTGCAGCTCTCAACCAATCCTTTTGTGTGCGTTTTTAGTTCTACAGGATTGGAGGGTACCTACAATTTTACGTCGAATCCGAACGACTAAGGTGAGAAACACTTTTCATGACAATGATACTCTTGGAGGATTTGTCCTTTCCTCGCAAGAAAGAAAATAAATGTGATAGAAACTGGAAGCTGGGCTTGAACCCAGACCTCCGGCGTGATAGTTCGACACACTTAACACTACGCCACGGGGCACTTCAACATGTCTTGCATGTATTGTTATATTGTGAAAATTTTGAGACACTCGGTTATATTTCAGCAGATAGGTTAGGTTAGGTTAGGTTGTGTGAGGTTAGTGGGCTGGCGGTTGTTCGTGTATCCGAAACACTTAGATCAATGTAGATCCGTTGTGATACTCTGAGGTTTATAACTCCCATACTGCATACCTGCAATGAAAAATCAGATAATTATTCAGCCATCCAGAGGCACTTATGAATTTCTTATTCCAAATTAAAGCGTTTAGCGGCCTATAGTCCAAGAAAACATTGTGCTTCGTCGGGTGCTTCGCTTTAATTTTGAATAATAATTCAGAAAAGTCCACTTAAAATAAATAAAATAAACTGAAATGCTTGAGACTTTTTCTAGTCAACCAGATTGACCATATTGCCATCCATATTGTGGTTCCGAGGAGCCAACGATTCTTGAAGCTTCCCCCCACCAGTGGTAAGGGGTTTCTAGAAAAGTAAAGGTTAGGTAGGGATTTTATTGCCACCAGGGGCTTTGTTACCTACTTGATCAACCAGAGCGTTTAAGCCTGTTGTTGAGTTCCACCTGGAGCGTTGTATGTACCTGCTTGATCAACCAGAGCGTCTAAGCCTGCTGTTCAATGCCACCTGGTCTGTTGTACCTGCCTGATCTACCAGAGCGTTTAGGCCTACTGTTGAGTATCACCTGGGGCGTTGTGCCTACATGGTCAACCAGAGCGTTTAAGCCTGCTGTTGAGTGTCACCTGGGGCGTTGTACCTGCTTGAACAACCAGAGCGTTTAACCTGCTGTTGAGTGTCTGTTTGGGCGTTTTACCTGCCTGGTCTACCAGAGCGTCTAAGATTGCTGTTAAGTGCCACCTGGGGCGTTGTACATGGTTGATCAACCAGAGCGTTTAAACCTGCTGTTGAGTGTCAACTGGGGCGTTGTGCCTGCTTGACCAACCAGAGCGTTTAAGCCTGCTGTTGAGTGTCACCTGGGGCGTTATACCTGCTTGATCTAACAGAATTTTTGAACCTGGTATACAGATGTCACCTGGACTAAAGAAACTTGTTATTTGGATTGCCTGATACCAGTGCACCATGAACACCAGTAAAACGTGCGTCATCAGAAACAAGATCACCCTTTACCAGCAGAAAACGCTAAGAAACCAGACGACAATTCTATTGAACGAGAAGGAGCTAAGCACTCCATACCAGAACATCGATTTGCAAATCGATGACCGTCCATATATTAAGTTACCAGATTGTTATAAAATAAGAGTAGTTAAATAAATAAAGATTTTGCAATAAGGTACTAGAGACCTTTTCCAATCTGAAGTTTTGCGTTTTCTTCAGAACGACAATTGCGAGACCGACGAGTTAAACCTCGACTGGAAAGCAAAAAAGCACATCACAGAACCTAATATCAGTAGTGTGGCTTTAGGCCAGGAAAGTCCAGCACCAATCAAATATTCGGGCAATGATCTTGGAAAAAACACAGGAATTTCAAATCGATACACCCCAACTTTTCATCGACTTCAAGGACGCGTATGATATCATCTATAGAAACGAGTCTAGTTTTGTCTAGTCTAGTTTTGGCATCCCTACCGAAATGTCCATTTGTGCAGGATGACGATGGAGAATGAACGCTGCTGCATCAAAGTCGGTAAAGACCCCACCGATACTACAGTACTAAAAGAGAACGCTATAGGCAGCTTGAACAAAATAAATCTCCGAGTTATTTATTTCTATCTGCATAAATGGGGAATGGAGAACAAGATATAAACACAAACTTTACGTGCTGCTCAGCTACACTGACTTAAGGTGGCTGGGTCACATAGAGCGAACGGACACCAATGCTCTGGCCCGAAAGATCTTTGAATCCAATCCCGTGAGATGGCGCAATATAGCAGGACAGCGTAGCAGGTAGCGCACGGAAGTGAAAGAGGATCTTTACCAACTTGGCGTGCGAAACTGGAAGCAGCTAGCTAGAAACCGAGCCAGCTGGAAGAAGCTTGATTATTGAACCCTGGTCTACCCTGAAATCAGACGACAAGGAGCTAAGCACTCTATACTAGAACCAGTAAGTATAAGACGTAAATAAAAGTGCTGTTTAAATAAAGATGGTATTGAAATAAACATGTTTTTTCTATAGCTTAGCCTTTTTGATTTTTTATGGAATCCTTCCATTGATTGTATTTCTAAAAGCTAATATTTTTCTGAAAGAGATTAATCTGTTTTATAGCTATACTATACCAGTTCTAAAATTACTGTTTGTGCCTATATGGTCTTGTACAGCGTTAGTCCTTTACAGGTCAGATGAATCTTTGAAACTTAAGCCTCCAGACCACGAGGTAACCCTGCGCAAAGTTATTTCAGCAGATACTTCTGTAAACTTAATTTTCAGCAGACAATTCTTTGAACTTAATTTCTATAGTTTTTAAAAGTTATGCGTTCGTAAGCGTACCCTAACCTACCGCCGAAACGGTTATTTCGATTTTCTGCAAACTTGGGACCAAAAATTCGGATTTTGCTGAAGACCTTTGTTTTGATGTCTTGAGCAAATCCTTAAAAGCGGGTGAAGGGTTTGAAATTAAGGTTTTCGCTAATTTCTTGTAAACTATAAACTTTTTGGAAACAACGTTAAGGTATAAATTGTAGCTTACTTCACTTTCTTACAACACTACACTTTTTTACTAGTATTTGGGGATTTTTGTTATTTTTTCGTGATTTTCCTATCAAGCCTACTACATAGAAAAAAAAGAATAAAATGCACGACTGCTTCGCACGTACTTGCTCTTGTTGGGACTGTCCCACAGTCCCATAGTATACAAACCTTTTTATTCATGAAATTTTGTTGTTTAGCAAAAACTTTAAATGCCATTTTGTTTCTAATGTCTAACATAAATGCCATACCAAATTAAAATGAAATCCGTTCAGACGCTATATCTAAATTTGTAAAAATCCGTTGTAGAAAATGATATCAGCTACAATTTTTACCTTAGCGTTGTTTGCAAAAATTGATAATTTCCGAGAAAATTGCAATAAATTTACCCTTTCCCCCTTTCAAAAAAAATTTATCTGCGGGCCAAATCATGGATACTTTTTAGGATTTGCTCAAAACATCAAAACGAAGGTCTCCAGCAAAATCCAGTTTTTTTGGAATTATTTCGTAATTTTTAAAATTTTGTTAGAGTGATTCGTTGCCAGTGGTGATGTGTTTCTTTGAAATTTAGTTTTTCAGATAAAGAGGGGCCTAAAGATATTATAAATACAAAATATTTGTTTTTGTATAGTACCTATTATATTTTGTTTATTGATATGAAAGCTAAGATACAAAATATTTAAATGCAATTTAAGTTAAGAGTTATGAATGAAGGTGTATTTGTAAGACTAATGGGGTCGTTAAGCATAAGCTATAAGCATACCTTTTTAGTTTTCATCAATATGAACATTTTTTAAACACTTTCTCCCAATGCCATATTCTATTTTGTATAATCTTAAAATAATAAATTCATTCCATTTATGTTTTCTTTATATTATATCGTTTCAGAAATTCGACCACCTTCTAGGAAGGGTGCACCAGTGATAGTAGAATTTAGCATATTCGTTGTAGATATTAATTCAATCAATGTAGAGGATATGGACTTTAGGTAAATTATAATTTTATTTAATATTTTAAACTTACAAGAATTATAAAATGCACCGAAAAAATCGTGTAATTGACATTTACCCATCAGCTTAAAATTAAATAATTTAAATGAATCTACGAAAACACAAATGGAAATTATTTAAAAGGTTTGAACTGACATAAGGTTCAAGATTCGATTTTTTTAATTAATACATATTTAGTTAACAACATTTGAAACCCGTTTTTTAAATTAATTTAGTTCTTTTTATCAGTTTTTTTTCCTTATTTACCTTTTTTATTTCTTTCAAGTAAAATAGGTATTTAATGTATTCATTTTTAAAATATCAAATGTTTAAAACAAATTAGGGCATATTCATAGATGATGTTTAAGTTGTGTTTAGGAAAAACTCGAGTTTATCCTATTTAAATTACATTGTTTAAACACAGTCTAAGAAAAACTCGAGTTTAAAAACAACTATGAATATGCCCCATTAAATTTATTAAGAATATTTGTTTTTTTTTTTGATAATGTTTGTAATACTTATTTTTTTAAACGACAACAAAAATTATTTGAAGAAAATCATCGAACCAAAAAACCTCTTCTTAAAAATTATAGGTAATGGCTGGTTACTGGTTAGGTACCGTTTTTCGAATGAGGATCTAATAAATTAAAAACAATATTAGTAAAAAAAAAACTCAACATGGAAATCACTCTAATGAGTCTAGGCTGATTCACTGTGCATGAATTCACTGGTGCACATTGTATAACAAATTCACTCTATTGTGAATTAACTCTGACAATATTATTCACTCTGGTTGGGAATTTTGTATACATATGGTGTATAATGGACGCAAATTGTATACACTTTTATGTTTGCAAAATTCTATCACGAGAGGAGATAATACGATATAACCACAATACGATAGACATTTGAAAACTTACCTAATCCTATTTAAACTTAAGGCCCAATCAAAATAAATTTCAGTAAATTAAGTTATATAAATGTAAATGCATATTCATAGTTCTTTTTAAACTACAGTTTTGCTAAGCCTTGATTTGAGAAATGTAACTTAAATAGGAGTGTTTTCTTAAAAACAGCTTAAACAGTGTTTATAAATATGCCCCAAAGTGTCTAATTAGTTTATCAAAAGCTGCTTACTAGAATCATTTTATTTGAAATGAAAATAATAGAAGAGATTTCTGGATTTACAAAACGGTATAACTTGGCTATTTACCTATGTATGACCCTCCGGCTAAACATACAATTTTGAAATTAATTTTTCTTTTTCAATTTGTTTTTGAAAGTGAAACAAACCTCCTTCCATTACGAATTAATTCTTCTCTTGACCCTACTCGCTCTACTTTTTTAAAAGTTATATTTATAACTCTGTTTACATATAAGGAATTACTTTATAGTACAGACCTACTATTATTGTAGTTGTCAGCAGTCAGCAGACTTCAATAATAAATAGGCTGTATCTCCGTCAATATTGAGCCTAAAACATCATCAAACAAAGAATATCAAGAATATTCATAACCTCACTTTTTATGTGACAAAATATTTGATTGCAAATTACTATGCATATACCTACATACTTTATTACGTATGTATATTAATATGCACTAGTTTAGTTAAAATACAAAAATACAATTTTTACAACATTTTAAGTATCAATAAAGAGAGTCAATTCTTGTTTTTGTATTTTCATTATTAATAAATATTATGTTCATGTATATATTAGTGATGAAAATACAAAAACAAGAATTGACTCTCTTTATTGATACTTAAAGGACACGTGTACGGCCTGAAACGATTTGTTGAGAAAATAACACATACAAGACAGAACTGCTGCTTTTTACAAACAAGTACAAGATACCCGCCTTCACTCTGCCTCGCCTCAATGGTCAAACTCTCTCACTCTCAAACCGGAATAAATATCTGGGTGTTATCCTCGACCCTAAACTTCACTGGATATTAAACATAGAAGAACGGGTCAAAAAAGCCAGCATAGTTTTTATGCCTGCAGTAAAACATTTGGAAAAAAATGGGGTCTCCAGTCGAAGATGATTCTGTGGACGTACACCGCAGTTGTACGGCCCATACTAACCTATGGATCGATTGTGTGGTGGCCTGCAAAGCCTATACTATCGATAAGCCCAATAAGGCACAGAGAACAGCCCAGTGTGGGGACTACAGGAGCACTGCGATCGTGCCCTACTGATGCCTTGAGCGTGATTTTAAATATTCTTCCTCTCGATTTACATATACATTACTTAGTATCTGGCACTGCATATAGACTTGGAGAAATTGGGTGTTGGACCGAAAAACCTTTTGGTCACTGCAACAGTGCGAAATTACTGCCACAAAGTTTTAATTCGACAACTTCCGATTACTGCATTCCCTCTCGTAATCTTTGCAAAGGTTTTAGCGTCGTTTTTCCTATCCGTAAGGAGTGGGAGGATGACTAGGTAATGAATAATTATGACACTTTTATTTTTACTGATGGATCGAAGATGGAATGTGGTGTCGGAGCTAGGTTTTTTCGGAGACACTTAACGTTTCCAAGCTCCGCGAGCTTATTCCAGGCGGAGCTATTCGCAATCAGAGAAGCATGCAAGATATTAAAACTTGATCCAAAACAAAGCCATATTTATAGATAGTCAGGCAGCAATCAAAGCTATTGACGCTGATACCGTATCCTCCAATCTCGTGAAACAGTGCTTAAACGAGCTCGCGAGCCTTAATGTTAACTTGAATATTAGTTTGGTCTGGGTACCAGGTCACAGTGGTGTTCATGGAAATGATATCTGTCTGATTTTGAAGTAAAAACAAAAATTACGAAATTCAGTGACTGATTAATTAATTTTCAGCCGAGACAAAATTTACCTAAGTACGTATGTATTGCATTTATAAATGTTTTATAAATTTTTCTATAAATAAGATGCTCTGTACATTCCTATACCTACAATATGTACGTAATTTTTTGAATTTTTTACTGGCGTTGCCAGGCCATATTTGTTTCTTCAGCCGATCCCTTCAAAACTTCGCAGAAAGAAAGAAATAATTTTTATTTTATGTGATAAATGTATAAAATAAAACAAAATTTAAAGTGGGTTTTTATACTTTCCACTTAAGTAGCCGTCATTCGACCACCTTTTCCTACACCAACTCATGGCCGAAATTTTTTGCGAGTTATCTGACGATTCGTTTTATTCCCTGAAACACTCGCATTTGTTAGCTGAATCGCTTTTAGATGAGGCTCATCTCACTCACTCCCTGAAAGTTTGAATTAATTGAATCTCGGCACAGATCTTTGTTATGAAATAGGGTACATAAAATGAGTTTAGTTTAAGAAAAATAAGCGAAAAACTGAAAAAAGGCAGAAAAAATTGGGGGTTTTCGCCCCTCTCCAAGTTAGCACAGGGTTTTTTGAGGTCAAAAAATTAGGGGGTTTCTTTTTAGTATACCCCAAAAAAACCTACTACATAAAATGAGCTTAGTTTAAGAAAAATAAGCGAAAAACTGAAAAAAGTCAGGAAAAATTTGGGTTTTTCGCCCCTTCCCTATTAGCACAGGTTTCTCGAGGTCAAAAAATTAGGGGGGGTCTTTTTAGTATACCCCAAAAAAAAATGTGAAAGTTCAATTAAGCTTGGAATATTTTATACATATCGACTGGACTTAATTGTGACGAATTGTGCACAATGTGCTAGCCACCTTCGCAATTCAATGTTATCAAAGTTTTATGTGATTTTTTTAATTTACCACTTGATACTATTTCTTTTTCCAGAGTAGATATGTTTGTACATCAGCGATGGATGGAATCTCGTCTAGACATATCAGACGATATTTTTGAAGAAGGAGATGATTATGTGACGCTACTTCCGGAATTTTTTGATAATCTCTGGCAACCAGATCCTTATTTTTTAAATTCAAAAATTGCAGGTAAATAATACCGATTCAATATATTTAATCTTAGTTGTGTATTAAAATTAAAAACAAAACTGTGTGTTCGTGTCTGTTGCTGTTGTCTTTGCAGTGGTAGATATTTAGTAATTTTTTTTGTGTTCGCATTATATTTAAAACAAAATAATTTTATGCATGTTTCATTATGATTATGCTAATAACATATTTTTTTTTCATTTTTTTGTTTCCTATTATGTTTTTTGTCTGTAACAATTGATTTACTTTTGAAAATTTAGGATACGGAAGTCCCTACATTGCAACTACGTCTTTGCTACGTTACAAGAAAGACAGAGAAACCAAAAACTTTCATCTCAATAAAGATTTAAGTATATTATTACTACCTTTTTAAAAAAAATAGCTTAGCTACATATAGGAAGTAAAAAAACAACTCACGAACTCGTTCAAGCAAATAGCAGTGTATTGAACTAATAAATAGTGTTTTTTCTCTTTTGCTAAGTTTTAAAGGGGAGACCGATTTAATATGGAAAAAGCGCAATTGGATTTCGCAGATATTTTTCTTGGTAAAATATTTATTTATATTGTTTTTGTTTTGTTTGGCACTCTTATCTAATTAATTTCAAATTAAAGAAAAATATTTGCTTTCAAATTATTACAAATAAATGATATAAGATCTTCCCTTTTCTATAATCCGAAATAGTGTGTTAAAACATGGATGATATTCACTTTCAAAGTAAAACAAAATAATTCAAAAAATATGACTGATTTTGGTTTTTTTTAAATAAAAATGTTAGAAATTACTTTTTATTTTGTTTTTATTATTTCTAGGTTAATCTCTTGTAACAGTGTAACAGCGTAACGTTACTATGAAAAAATCTTTTAGAATTATTTATTAAGAATTTTATTTTACCAGCATAGTTATTAAGAAAAAAAAAAGGATTAATTAGGCATTTCAAAGCTGAACAGATTCATAGGGATTAAAAAGCTATTTTCAGTAAACTTTTGTTTATTAACATTTAATAACTGAATTCTTTTTACAAATTTATCTTTATCTTTTATTTCTAAGAAATCAGATAATGCTTAGCGCAAATCCTTTCAGTCTCCCCTCTTGCACTTTTTTATTGCAAATCACTCTTATACTTAAAAATTTACATTTTTTGCTTAAATAAGAATAGTTCGATGAATATACACCCCTACCTCGAAGTTTGAAAACTATCTTTTACTACTATAGGGCGGTAATATAAAGGTAATTTTATTTTCTTTATTTTCCTTTATATAATTTTTTTTAATTAATTATCTATGTATTCCGTATTTTATAAAAACAACAAGGTAAGTTTTGATTAAAGATGAATGTTTAAAGTGTAAAATTAATAAGACTATGGTATTCAAACATTTTAGTTTGAGTTCGATTTGTAACAATGGTAACAGAGGGAAATGCTGAAGCTTGTGAGGACTTTCTTGGGTTTCAGCATCTTATATAGACAAATGAATGCTTTGTCAATTTCCAGACTCAAGTTTTTAGAAGACTCCGGACTTGACTTAAAAAAATATCGGGGCAATGGCTAGATGGGAAAGAGGTTCGGCTAAACTTATACAAAACAAGTATCCAAAAGATATTTTTTTTCACTGTACTAGTCACAAACTAAATTTAATAAACAATGATCAAAATAATATTTCCCTTATTAGAAACACAACTGATACTATTTTTTTAGAGAAAGATCTAAGATCTGCAACTTGCCTTTTTTTGTGGTGAAACAAGGTGGTCTTCGAAATATAAATCAATTAGATTATTTTTGGAACATTTTTCATCATTATGAAAGCCAAGCTATTATTAGACGACGTGTAAAACGTACATAATTAAGTGCCTCTGGCGTCAATTTGACGTCAGACTTTTTATTCAATGTTTACATATTGCCTAATAGACATAATTATGTTACTTTTGCATATCACATTTATTATGGCAGCAATATATAGAGCCCATTTTTCATAAATATATGTGCATTTAAGCATGTTACATATAACTTTTTACATAAAATTGTTCTGATACACAAATAGCTACATATGTTGCAATAAAAAAATATGTATATCACTGAAACCTGAAGTTTGCATATGTAAATCTACATAACGCACAAGCAATTGACACAAAAATCGGCCATTTTTAAATGTTAAACTAATTTCAAACGTCAAAAAAAGGACAATTTTGTTTTTTTTTGTTTTGTGTTTTTCGTGATTCGTGTTTTTTTTTTGGAAGAAAAGTAAATGCTGGAGCTCCTGAATACAATTCTGAAGACTGGCTTTCCTAAAGTAAATGAACAAATTAATATAGGTGGCTTCAAAATTTTATGTAAATATTTTTTTTGTTCAATAAAGTGTTCTAATTTAGTTGTTTTGTGCAAAAAACTATTAATTTTTTTTTTATGATATAAATCTATTTCTGAATTGTCTGAAAAAGAATTCAATAATTCTTCAAATCAAGAATTTCCTGCGCCAAAAAAATTTATAGATAT
Organism: Baccha elongata; assembly: GCA_951217065.1. Taxonomy (NCBI): domain Eukaryota; kingdom Metazoa; phylum Arthropoda; class Insecta; order Diptera; family Syrphidae; genus Baccha; species Baccha elongata. Next base: position 193,595,011 of record OX578272.1, on the reverse strand, counting down.
AACATTCCGGATATTTTCGATGTAGATAAAACTTGGTGGATATAAACATATGAGAATCAATTGACCACATCGTGTAATCCACATAAAAATATGTACCGAATTTTGTGTGCGCATATGTAACTAAAAATATGTACAGACAGAACAAACATATTTTTATATAGATTTTTTTCTGTAAATACAAGCTTTAGAAACGTTTTCAAGCGATGCAAATAAACAACTTATGTATATTTGTCTGCAGCCAATTCGGACTTTATACATATAGCCATGTGTATCATGGCAAAATAAAGTGCAATTTTAGAACCAGTAACAGGCTGATGACCTTGAGTCCTTGAGCACTTTGAAGTACAAAAAACCATGTTGAAAAATGTTAAACCTTTAAATAATACAAAGATCTTAAGCTTCACAAAATTTTCAATGCCTGTTTGAAAAGGCTGAACAAATATCAGAAGAAATGGGTATTGAAATAAAATTCATGCGTCAGATCTGTTAGAATACATTGGATTAAACTACCGCGGGCGTTTCTTATTGCCTATGCGAAGATCTGAACTTTTGAATATTGAAAATCAGAGAACTAATAACCGTTTGCATGAGCCTCTCACGCGAATGAATAAATTATAGAACTTAAACGATAGTGTGATAGATTTTAATTTAAGTAAAAATAATTTAAAAGCTATCTTTTGCTCCACAATCGGAATTGTTTTCATATTGTAATATTGTTTCATTTTGGCTTTATGTGTTCGTGTTTTTATGTGCATGTGTTTTTGTTTTAGTAGCATATCTACCAGTGGCGTAACTAGGATTATTTCTGCGGGGGCAAACATTTTTTAAAATGCGAAAAAAAAAATAAAAAAAAAAGACGAGAAAACTGCGATATCTATTATGGTGTAGCTCTTTGTAAGAAGCAAGTGCAGCCACTTTTTGAATGTGGCTTTGTCATCATTAAATTAAGCATCGATTACGTTAGTGCATATACTAGGGTTTCTTCCAAGAAAGAGTACGACACCAGTAATGAAGGCTTTGATCTGCCAGAGGAAACCTACAACAAGGGTCCTAATTAGATGGTAAATTGTAAAGTCAAAATCAACAATTCCATGTCTTAGAATAGACGTGTGACTTTAATGTTTAACCCATTTTTTTTTTTAGAAAGATCTAGATAAATTATTTTATTATTTTTTTGTTAATTCAATATTTAAAAACGTCTTGATTAAGAAATTTTATTGTTTGTACAACAATACCTACTATTAAGCATTTAAAATTGGTAAGTAAATATCGAATTATTTCAAAACCGCTCAAACAATTTTAAAATATTTTTTTTTTGTTAACTTATCTTTATTCACCAAATATTTCTGCATTCTTTGATTTTGGGTTGAATCTTTGTAAAAAGTAGTTTTAGCAATTGTTATTTAAAAGGAATTATTAAATTTATATTTAAATTGAAAGAAGCATATATCAGAAAATCGTCTAAACGTGAGATCAAGTTATTATTAAGCGATTGGTTATCCAAAAGTTTAGACACCAAAAACAATAGGTATTTGCCCTATGGAGCAAGTGAAAATTCACAGTCGAAATTTCAAAACAAAATATTATGTTTTTTTGTTTTCAAATTGATTTTTGTATGAATTATTATTTTTGAGCCAGGCTTGCTTACCCTAGTACCACAGTTTTCTTTAAAAAAGTTTCCTTGAATTTTTTGTCAAATGTCCGTTTTTCTGGTTTGGACGACTTCATCAAACATACAGATTTCGGAAACGTTTGAAAATCGGAATATAATAATGATAAACGCACCTTCATTTGTTCTCCTCTTGCGGCTTTAGACAAACACGGTCAGAAGAGCAACATTTATATGACCTTGACATTTGCATTTTGTATTGCATTAGGAATCTTTTCAGTGGTAACACTTTTCTTGGTTCCAGTCAAACAACTTGACATTGAAAACTTTCTTCCAAAATGTATCTATGGCGAAGCATAATGCCAAAGAAAAGTTAAGTTTAGAAGAAGTAATCCAGTTCGATTGGAAAATGTGACTCAAAAAGAAATCCCATATAACCTTTTATTTTATTAAATGGGGTTGCCAAGTTTTTTTTCTGTTTTTTAATTTAAAAAACATGTTTTTAGTTAACAACGATATATATTTTTCTCGTTCGCACAACAGTGTTAAAATCAATTTTTTTTATTATCGTTGACAAATTGATTGAAAACAAGAGGAGAATTATAGATTGCAATAATCATTATATTCCAAGTCATTTACTTAAATAAAATAATGAACGGTCAAATTTTTCCCCAATTTCATGACTACTATATGGACCAAAAATACTCAGAAAAATTTATTTTATACAAATACAAAAGAAATCGTACTTTTTCTGTAAAGGATATACGAAATTATGGTATTAATTAATTAATTAATTATTTAAAATTTATGCTTTTTCTTGAAATCGTTTAGAATTGATAAGCAACAAATGGGAGAAGTTAACAAAATATTGTTTGCCACGATGTCCTCAAGATAAGAGCCAAGTTTGTCGCAGACATCAAACAATACAAAACTGAGAGGCTTGCTGAAGTTTTTTCAATTCAACCCTCAAATCTTCACGGAGATCCTCAAGGTGAAGCGAAGAATTGGAAAATATGTTATCCTAAATTCACACGAAGGAAAAGTGGTTTTATGTGTCAAAATTTCAGCCACTATTTTGTACATTTATGTAGATGAAGGATAATATTTCCTTCATAAGGTTCACGCCTTGAGTGATTCCGCCACCACTTCAAGTATTATTAACTTTTTAAGATGCAGATTCTTTAAAATATTTACACCTAAAACAGATGTTTTCAGGTTTTGAAGTGATAAATAGAAAATACCTCCGAAAAACCAATTTTTCAAGAACTTTCTGATTTTAAGCTAAATTTGGCAGTTTTGCCCAACAGATCCAATACGGCAGAGAGCAAGTTCTCTGAAATGAACTTTATCAAGTACCCAAACACCAACAAACCCTTCTCCCCAACTCATCAAACAAGAAAACGTTTCCAAACCCGAAAAAAATGGAAAGTATGTATAAAGTATATACATAACTAACTAACTAAGGCCAATTTTTCATTCGGCAGTTAAACAGTCAGTTAGCTGAGGAATAAAATTATTTGACTCTTTAACAGTCTGATAACATTGGTGAATTTTTCAAGCAATAAAAAAGAGTCAGTTATCTATTCTACAGAACAACAAAATAAACTAAAATAATAAACAAAATAATCTAACTTCACAGTGTTAGAGTGAGAAAATTCCTTAGCTGTCTATAGGGATGTAATGGAGTGGAATAGACATACCTTCTATATAATCAAATGTTGTTTCCTTTTAGGTTTCAGAAACAAATCGGATATCATTTTTTTCATTCAGTTTATTATAATATATTCATTTCAAAAAATAAACTCTGAAGGCTGCCACAAAATTATAAATTTTGTTGACGAAACATATTATATAATTTTAATTGATTTAAACACTAACTGACTGTTTAACTGACCATTGAAAAACTGGCTCTAAGTGGAAAAAAATAATTCAAATGCCGAATTCACGGTTTGAAGGGATTTTCCTTTCTGCAGTCCAGCCGCACGACACAACTTCGTTGCTCAGCTGAAGATATTTTCAGGAGCGGTAGAGAACTATTTCGCGTACGCAAAATAAGGTGCATTTAGAGCTTTAGACAGTTCCTTTTTTAAAGTATCGTCTATACTAATAACTTATCTCTTTTTTCTGTGAAGAAAAAGCAAAACAAGCACAAGCTATGAAGATCGAATCCTTCTGTTTGCAAGATAGTAGATAAATCTGAGCTTCATTCACTTCATGCAGAACTGTTTTCCAACGGCTTAAAAAACACGGAAAATAGAATGATTGCATTGCTTTTATAAGCAAAACTCTTGAGTGTTAAGGTTTTCGTCTGCATCCAATAAAAGTTTTTGCCCTCCAACCTTTAACTTAAATCTTATTTAGTTTTTCGTTTGCTGCAGCAACTTGAACTACTTCAGACCCGGAAAAAATATGTATTTAACAACGTTTTAATGTTCTGAAGAACCTTGTCTCAATCGCAGTGGAATTTCTAAGATTTTGAGAATAATTCGGCTTTGGAGATGTATTCAATCATTTGTTGCACTCCTATGTATTTCCCAGTCATGATAGCAGGATTACCATAATTTGAACCTCATCAACCTATTTTATCAATACTATCCACCTTCAGCTTACTTTCAATCATGTCAGAAATCCCTTCGCCAGTCTTATTTTTGATTTCGATGAAATCAATAAAGGATTTTACCACTTCTTCTTTTGTTTCCAAATATTGATTTAATTCGTTTTAAATTTGTGGTGACTTCTGTATAAGTAGTGCAAATTTAAGATTTGACTTATTATTATTCACACAGCGTGTTTTTGAAGCATTTCGCAATAAGATGCATCAGTTGTAAAATGTTTCCTCTATTTGAACAGGTTGTATCTTTTCTGTGGCTACAAAGAGCTAAATATACAAAAATATGCTAGAGTCTATTTCAGATTACTTTCTCAATAATTTTTAGTTTGAGTAACTAACCTAGGTCGAAATAAAATCATAGTAAAAATTTTGAACATTAAGTCAATTTTGCCGTCCTTTATAGTAAAAGCCACTCGGGTCCTGTGCGCTGTGCCCCCTTGTTACGCTACTGCCTCAACCATCACGCTCCAGCGAGAGAGTCGTGCAAACATGATCTGCGCTCTGCAAAGTTTCCTTAGGGAAGACCAGTTTTGCCCGAATGAATACTCTTAGGCATATGTGAGTCGGATGAAGACGATGACTTTGGCTACCCTTTACAAAAGAGTAGGCCCCAGGTGCCAGGTGGAAGCTGAAGCTATATAAGGCATAAACTGAATAAAGTGCAAAAAGTTCGAGGTTTTTTACGAGCACCACGCAGTAAGCATTTTGAAGCTGGCAAACCTACTTTAACACTGTTGTGTATCTATAGTGCAATTTTTTACAACCTACGATGTCTTATACTCGTATGACTGAATTGTAAGGTAGGTAAGGGTGAATTTGAATTTTTTTTAATTCATCAGTCATTTTATTTTTAGAATAACGTAATGGCAACCCTTTCAGTTGAGTTCAAGCAAAATCAATGTTTCGGTAATAAATTGTTTATAGTCACGAAACCATGGTGCTGTATATGCTTTCAATGTAGTGAAGTATCTATACATACGCAGTGCCACGACCTGCCTTGACGAATAGAAGGACATGAATGTGATTTCCTAACATATTACGATTGGTAAATATCCAGGGTTGAAAATGCAAGAAGTTTTCAAATTTCAAATGCCTCGACAAAAAAAATTCAACCTTGATTGTTTGGAAATTTTGCGAATTTCAAGTTTAATCGCTTAACCGTGACCGATATTCATTTGATTATTTTAGTGCAGCGCTTAGGTTTGACCATGAAAATAAATTTATGCAAATCAGCCCGCAACAATGGGATGAAGACATTTTAAAAAGAAAGCTTTCATTTATTGGTAAGGATGGTGACGATTGGTGCTTAATCTTTATAGGTGTGTACTTACATTTGTAGTAATGAAAAAGAAAGAAAATTTTAGGTGTGGACCCCTAAAGGAATTACGTAACTGAAACAACAATACATTTAAATACAAATTTAAATGACTTTAAGAGACCAATAATTTAACAACCTACTTAATGAACTAGGAAGTATTAAGTAGTTCGTTTTTAACTTCTATCTGGCACGAATAACAATAAGCCTTGACTAGCTGTTTATGATGTGAGAAATCGTAGGTGCATGGATACTATAAACGGTTCATAATATAAACCTATTGCAAGCTATACAAATATACTTATTTATGCTTAGACTTAAAACGACAAGTGTTACAACTTAAGACTATTCTATTCAAAGTCTAATAATACATACTTACTAACTTTATCAAAGTCAAAATGTCCGGAATCCAGAGTATAGTCGAAAAAGAGAAAATGAATTCGGAAACGATATCCCTTCAAGAAATATAACTTCCATATCTTCGCTTCTTTGCTTAAATGCCCTCCTTGTCAAAAAAAATACTTGATAAACATCACAGAAACCGAAACAGAAACTTTTGGGACTGAAAAATTCGTAATCAGTGCCAAGATTCAGCTTATTCAAACTTCCAGGGAGTGAGTGAGATGAGTCACATTTCATTGAAAAGCGGTTCAGCTAACAAATGGGAGTGTTCCCATGAGTAAAATGAAACGTCAGATTACTCGCCTAATATTTCGGCACATTGTTGGTGTATACAATACATGTAGGTAAATTTATCATTTTGAATAAGTATGTGTTATTTTCTCAACAAATTGTATCATTTTCATGTATTAGTTATGAAAATACAAAAACAAGAATTGACTCTCTTTATTGATATTTTAAGGAAACGTACCGTGCCGCAAAATCGTAAAAGATTGTTGTAAAGATTTTATTTATTAAATCTAGTGCATATTAATAAAGACGTAATTTAATATGTATGTATATGCATAATAATGAAACTTATTTTCAATCAAATATTTTTACCTACACATGAAAAGTGAGGTTATAACTATTCTTGATATACTTTCTTTGATGACGTTTTGGGTGTTCGAAATTATGTTCGAAATTTCTGATCTCGCCAAAATAGCTGAATCGCTTTTGGCAAAAAAGTGAGATGAGGAAAAGCCGCGTGGGCTGGGCTTTTTTTTAACAACATTTTTCCGCATGAGCTGTGCTATCTGAACCGCTCTTACATATGTAAATTTGACAGCTGTGGGCATTTGACAGTCCGAAAATTTTTTTTATTGCATTTTATCAAAAAAAAAAAATACGAACTTGCATTAAATTATCCATTTCATAAATAATTCAATAAATTTAACAATAAATTATGCATTTTTATCACAAAAAATCTGGTGCAAAAAAAAAGTCCTATATGTCATCACTGATTTTTTTTCAAGATATCTTTCAGCCGTCGATTCGGGGTTTATTTGCATAGATCTGCGGCTTCACAAGACCCTACTAAATACAATAAGGCACCAAACAAAACATAGGGGAAATTCGGTGTCAACTTTTTTACAAATTTGGCCATAACTTGATAACAATTGAACTGATTTCATTTAAATTTTGTATAGCTTAACATTTAGCACAATATGTCGTTTTACGTTTTCAGTTAAGCAACATAAAAAGTAATATACGATGATACATATTTTAATGAATTAAAATTTTTGTATTCCCATAGTTTGCAACAAGAGCAATTAGTGACAAACTATACAATGTTTTGAAAAAAAAACTGATTTTTCAACAGTAACGATGAAAAAAATCAAGACCTTGATTTGTAGAAAGTTATATAAGCTACAATTTTTACGCTCAACACATCAAAACTGCAAACAGTTTTGTTTACAGGAAGAAAAAAAACATATATTCCCACTTTTTGTGGGACATACATAAGTACAAATTCGAATTTGGAATTAGTCCAAAATATTTTCTTTTGTTTGTTATAAAATTTTCTACTACTTTGACCTTGACTTTTTATGTAATATGAAAAGACAAAAAAGTTCCGCGACTCCGAATACTAAGCAAGCAAAACATTGATTTTTAATTTCTTATAACTTTTGAAAAATTAAAGATACACACATTAAAAAAGTGTATGTAAAAAAATGAGAAATATTATAATAATAACTAGCTGACCTGGTGAACTTCGTATCACCTAGTTCGTTACTTACAACTTTTAATTTGTGATTACTAGTTGCACTATGTACATTTAAGATGTTTCGTTATTTACTCAAATTTATTCATAACTAAAAAAAAATTGGAAAACAGTCGACTTGACGGGCCATCCCTGCAATAAAAATAACTATCTACTGTAAGTGTGTGAGGATGTACTTATAATCGAAAGCGTTATAAGCAATAAAAGTATGCTTTATTTAGGTTAATGAATTAATATTTATTAAAATAACGACTATATTTTGTATTATAATTTCTGATAGCTATCTAAACATCAAAAATAATTATTTACATTGTTACTATCAATTATGGCAGTTGAACAAAAAATTAATCTCTCAGTGCAATAGAGTGTACAATATTCTTGGTTAGTCCGTCTTTAGCCAACACAAACAAACTGGATGGTTTCCAACCGCGAGAACATTCCACATATAGTTGTCCGTGGGAAAAGCATGGTGTTCCCAAATCTAAGCCACATACAGAGGACAAACTTTTTTCATAAACGCACAAAAAATTAAGAGCGAATACCTAATTTTAATTAAAACAATTGTAGTTCTTTTTACATTATTTTCATAGTAAGCTAACATAGTACCTACTGATTTAAGGCAAAATAAGGAGTCACCCTGGAAACTCGTATACAGCTTCATATTGGCGTACTAAAAGTTGTGTGCAAAGGATAATGGCACTAACGGCTCCGAAGAACCACGGCCTAGTGACATACACCCAATCCTTTTGTGTGCGTTGTTAGTTCTACAAAGATTGAAGGGGAAGTACAATATTTCGTCGAAACGAACGACTAAGATGAGATGCACTTTTCATGACAATTATAGTTTTGGAAAATTTTTCACTTCCTCGCAAGAGGCCGGAGCAGGACCCCTGAAAAAACATTAGATGTACCTACTCAGGGCTCGGACCCAGAACTACGAAAAGTTAGTTATTCAATGTCAAAAGTAACAATAACCGCGTGTTTCGCGATTATCTCGGTTTCTCTCAAATAAGTGATGCTGACATCTATTATCAAAATTGTAGAGCATACAATTTGCGACAAATTTCGTAAAAAATATTTTTTTTTCATGCCCTCAACTGTTAACATACTAAAAGTCCCGACGTCTAGAAGGTGAGCTGTGAAGAGGGAAGGGTCATAAGGGCCCTTTTTTATATTTCGTTTATAGCTTATATTAAACTACAGCTCATAAAATTTACTAAAACATTTTGTTATTTGATTTTTTTTTTTGAAGTCTCAACCGTTTGCGAGCTATTCATCGCTTAAGAGAAAATTCTTATTCAGTGTTTATTTACATGAGATCAATTAATTAACTGAGAGTTAAAACTATTTTTTGTCAGATTAATAAATTTTAGATAAATAATTATTGCACTGGAAATTAATGATAAATTTACGATGATAGTAAAATTAACATCAGAGTTGCACAGAAAAATTAAAATAATACGTATAACAGTCACTGCTACGATAGATACACAAATAAAACCAAAAGAAATGGCTGATAGTATAAATGGCTGATAGATAAATGTATAGTGAGTGAGAGAGTAGACCGACTTCGTCCTCATCCCTACTCCGTGATGTTTGCTGAATGAGTGGTGCCCCTGACGGGGATAACTGATCGATTGATAATTGATCAGTTGTCGACCGGTGAGGGCGGGAGAAAATCCTTGCAAAATAAATTAATGTTTTTAATTGACAAATAAAAAATAGGGGTTCATCGTAGAGGGGTGAAAATTAAGGGTTGTATGTATTTTTGTATGCTGTATCATAAAAAAATTAAAAAAAAAATTTGTCCAAAAAAATAAAAAAAAAATTAGGGGTGGACCACCCTTAACATTTAGGGGGATGAAAAATAGATGTTTTCCGATTCTCCACCCTGGCCGATATGCATGCTTCGGATGACGAAAATCGGTCGAGCCGTTTCGGAGGAGATAGATTACAAACACCGTGACAGGAAAATTTTATATATAAGAAGAAGATAATATTTCAACTATGTGTCTGTAAGGCAAATTGCCTTTTAAATGAAACAGGTGTTGCACGACACTAGTTAGAAGGAATAGAAAGATAGGAAATAAATTGTTTTGGTACAATGGATAGAGAGTTGATTTTTATTTTTCATTGCATACCCCATGGGCGACGTCCAGCATAAGCTGGGAAGTATGCTGAAAAGAAAAAATGCTTAGTACCCGAGTGAGAATTGAACCTCTGGGTTAGCAAGCACTCCATTCATTGTACCATTGCCGCCCATTTATTTGCTACAAATTCGTGCTCGGCAAGTTTTTTGTCAGAATAACAGTTTTTGAAATAATTAGGTTCAAATTGCCCTCGAAATTTCGAACATTAGTACGCGGATCTTGACACTGACAAAAAATGTCTTAAACTCAGGAGGCACCCTTCTACCACATATGAAAAAATCCCACTGATAGCACAAAATGCTATTTGTTTATTTTTGTCTCGTTTTCCTGTACTAAATTGGTTTGACACAAATAACTACTTGAAGTTAGAATCAGCTTGGAAAAAACATCCTTTATTTTTGGACTTTACTCTTTTTCGTCCAAGGAATTTTAATTTATTTACCTAAATATTTTAGTCCTTTACTCATCCTGAATAGGTATGTGCAGTTCGTAGAAACTGTTAATTTTCAAACATTAAACCAAGGTATAGTATGTTTTTTTATGTATACTACCTACAATTAATTATTCTATAAATTTTAACACAACAATTGCATCATTTAACACTGCACATTTTAAATATAACCGAACAATATACCTATTAGTTTTTTATTTTTTTTTTTTTAAAGTAAATTTATAAATATACCTTTTAAATCGTTCAATTGTTCATATAGAATTAAAAAAAAACACTGATGTTCCAAGAAATACCAATCATAGAGGTGACGAACATTTGAATTCAAATTAAAATTGCTTTATTTCAACGCAACTTGCACTATCCGATTCCAGTCCGCTAATATTTTAGTTTGCTAATGGTTTATATAAATTTAAAAAATATATATACTACATAACTAGTAATGGAAACTGAAATAAAAAAAAATATTATTTCAAATTTTTCTTTCAGAAATCGCCACCTTAACACATAAATTTACATCTGTCACCCTCTACAAAAACAAAACAATCCGATATGCAGCTAGAATGCATGCAATTATCGCGTGTCAAATGGAGTTTCAGCTTTATCCAATGGATATTCAAGTGTGCCCCATTTACATTGAGAGCTGTAAGTATATAAATAAGACCTTGAATTCTTCTATATTAGAGACCTAGGGTCGGGTATGCCTATAATAGCATTGTGGGCAATAATATGTTCGTAATTTGAACTTAGTAGATAATCCTTGTAGATGTAGGTATATGAACTTAAGCATTCCTGTCTTTATTATAAAAACAAAATGTATGAACTAAGTTGTAGGTACATATCTGCAGTAGCGGGTTTAGTTGTGCCGATGACGAAGCGCTGGGGGATAATATTGTGTATTGCCGTAGTCCTCTGTGCTAATCATGTCCACTATAAAAATAAAAGGGGGTCGCACAAACTTGCTCTTGTGGCAAGTTACCAAGAGCTTAAAAGAACCTGCCAGGAAATTATTTCATATGAAATTATTTCTTAAATTCTTGCAAATAATTGAATAAGAAATAATTAAAAAAAAAATAATAAAAACATAACTTTTAAAATCAATTTATAACAAACCAGAGTTTTCCTAGAAAATCGTGTAAGCCAGTAATTATTAAATATTACAATATATTTGAACATTTATTTTTCCAAAATCGTACGATTTTTTTGAAACAACTTTTTAAAATATTTTTATAAAAAATGTTGAGTATGACTGACAGACTGACATACTGACAGAATGACAGACAGACACACGAACAGAATTTCCAGACTCACTTTTTTCGACTTCGCTATCATCGTTATGTCATGATTGATTGTTATCTCAAAACTTTTTTTTGCACGAATTTATAACTTGCCTTATGGTACCTATAATCGCAAGTAAAAATACAGGGTGGCCTATACTAAAATGTATCACCCTATCATAAGAAACTACAACTTTTACGAATGATAGCAACTATACAGTTAGTGCCACAAATATAAATATGAGGTTACAGCGGCAAAATACACGTTGACAGTAGTCATCGATCGCTATAGTCTTCAAAATCGCAGAAAACTTGTAGCTATGTTTTAACCGAATAATTCGTCATTAATTTTGGGACAACGTTAATTTCGGTGAAGATTTCCCAGCTTTCCTAAACCAACAGATAAAACGTTAAAGTTCACCTTAGAGGCTGGAAAAACATATTCCTAACGAGGCGCCTGAAGGCCAACAAGAATCTTGCCACTGGTTGTGGCTGAGAATCCTGTACAATCCTGTACAACTAACAACGCACACAAAAGGATTGGTTGAGTGTGTAGGTCGTGGTTCTTCGCAGCTATTGGTGTCACTAAATCTATTTAGTTTATTTATATTATAATCGCTGCTTCCTCTGGCTTAGAAGGCATAGAACCAAGGAGACGCTGTACAAAACCATATAGGGCAGAAGTATGGACCTTAAAAGATGAAAACTTGCTTGTGGCAATAGGTATTAGAAATAAGAGCAACCTCTCGTTTGTAAGCATGTTCTTTCCTAACTTTCAACGGGTATGGTTTTAAAGAGATTTCAAGTAGTCTATAGTCGCTTAAAGAGTCGCTAAAATAAATAGTACAACGCTGGAACTTTGTTATAGGTACACAGACCCGCTACGGAAATGAAATTGAGTGAACATTACTTAGATGCGGCGCCGTGCGACACGGCGCGCGGCGTGCGACACGGCGCGCGGCGTGAGTTAATCAAAATATGTATATAAGTTTTAAACAAAAAACCAATAGGAAATAGAATTATAAAAATATAAAAACAAAAACAGACTCAAACAGCAGCTCATTCATTTTACATTTTTTTTCGTTTCTCTTGTCATTACTACGAAAATAATCACGAAAATAAATTTCTTTTCAGTTTCCTACAGCAACCAAAAGGTTAAACTTCGATGGTCTGATTCTGCGGTTACTTTGAATCCTGAGCTAAAACTTCTTCAATACAATTTAGGACAGCCATTAGAAACTGAAGAAAGCGACGGTTATATGCCTGAAAAAGTTGGCAATTTTTCTCGTTTGACAGTGTATTTTCGATTCGAACGACAAATTGGACATCATTTAATACAAACTTTTGCTCCATCTTCTCTAGTTGTTATGCTTTCTTGGTTTAGTTTTTGGCTTGGACTGGATGCAATACCAGGAAGAGTAACATTGCTCGTTACATGCATGTTAACATTGGTAACAATGTTTACCGGTCTACGGGCAGATATACCACCAGTTGCATATGTCAAGGTGAGTTAAATTTATATTTAATTTTTTTCTAATTGTTTAACATTTATGAAATAGATATAACGACCAAGACGTCGACAGTCTGGAAACCCTAAGTGGTTTTTAATAAATACCACAATAAATCGTTCAAATCATATAATTTGAAACCTTTTAATACTTTCAGGCACTTGACTTATGGATGGCTGGCTGCATGGTGTCAGTATTTGCTGCTTTAGCAGAATTTGTTGTTGTTAAGGTCTTAGAAGTCCAATACCAATATCAAATCAACAAAGTGCCTAAAGTTCTTCCAATGGTGAGCATTTAAAAACTTAAAAACAAAAAAATTAAAAGCTATAGGTCATATTCTATTTCAGTCAGTATAACTGGAAAATATTCCGAACGTAATCAAACTTTCACAGATTGTTTGGGAAGACCTCTATGTTTTTATCTTCGAAGACCCTGTGCTAGCTTGTGGAGGGGCGAAAACCCCAATTCGTTTCTGACTTTTTTTCAGTTTTTCGCTTGAACTTCATAAACTAAGCACATTTAGTGTAGCATATTGCACAACAAAATTAAAGAACATTAAATTTCTTAAAAATTCATTGGTGAACCAGATCTGCAGGCCCAATATTTAGGGAGATATACAGCCGATTTATTATTGGGGTCTGCTGACCCCTACAATAATAGTATGTGTGTACTGTACAGTATCGCAAAATTAGCGAAAAACTGGAAAAAAATCAGAAAACATTTGGGTTTTCGCCTCTCCCCAAGTTAGCACAGGGTCCTCGAGGTCAAAAACTTAAAAGGGGTTCCTAGTATATCCCCAAACAGCCTGTAAAAGTTTCATTAAAATTCTGAATATTTTTCAAGTAAAAGTACATATCGACTGGAATAAAATAAGTAAATAATATGAATAATTTATGCCTGGATTTAATTTAATTTCTGGATTTAATGAGTGAATAATATGGCCGTTATTATAAGACACTAAGTTTAACTGATCTTAGTTATTTCACTTTAACTTTTTTTTTTCATTTATTACTCAACTTTTATCATTTCACACAAAATTATATAGATATATATAATTCAACGAAGTGACGTACGGTACGCTTATAATTTACAACGATTTAACGATTAAAAATATCTTATGATCTTAATATCATATTGGCACATAAGGGGCCTAACCTAGTCAATTGTTTGTTTTTTTTTTTTTGTTATGTTAATTTAACATTTCATTGGAATAGCTTGAATAATTTATATTTTATATATTGATGGTCTTTTCTCGGGTTGTTCAGATCCGGTTCTCATTGTTGTGTTTTTGGTTTGGGGTTTTTAGCCACGGTAGTGGACTGACCCCGGGTCAACGTGGAATGTGATTTCATCGATGTCGTTGAGTGGATTTAAATCCTCATCACGCAGTACCATGCTTCTATATAAGTATCGCGGATTGGGATTTCTTGGCCGGTGTTCAACTCTTCTTATCAGTTGATTTGTATGGCGGGTCAGATTAAGTAGGAACCTTCTTGCGAATCTGAAGAGGTATCTATAAAGTTGGCTTCTTTATAGAGTCTCTTGCTTACTTGCTTACTTGCTTTCTTCGTATCCTGTCGTAATGCATACCCGTGCAGATTCGTAGGATATTTCTCCCAAACATCTTCCAGTTTCTTGAGATATGTCTTTGTCATCGTGAACCAGATGGGGAAGCAGTACGTGATAATTGGCCTTATGAGCTGTTTATATAGGAGTAGCTTTGTCTTCTGAGCTGAGTCCATTCCTTTTTCGCATAAGTCTGTGGATGCGGTGAAAAGTGAAATTTTTTTTTTTTGAGTATGGCAGCTGCATGAGGGTTGACGTCTTTTTTAGTTGAAAGCTGTGTGCCGTCGGGTAGGCTGATCGTAATGCTTCTGCAGTTAAAGGCGGAGATTAGTCTTCGTCGGCCAGAAGGACCAGGTAGTCTAAAACAGTGTAATGGAACTAAACCAACGAACGAGAACCCACATGACCCTTTGATGACATGAGATGAAATGAATCTTTGAAGTATTATATTGCCAGACGATCCCATACACAAAAACATATCTGAGCTCGGTTTTCTATTTGATTTTTCCACTCAAACTCGAATAAAAGGCCTTTAATAACTTCACACTACTATACTTGCAATTCACGTACGAGTTCCACACACTTCTAGAAGACTCCTTTTCACTCTACATCAAGTGCGACGTTCTCATCCGTTCAGGATCCAAAATCACAAAAAATTTTGTTAAGCTCAGTCGATCCGAGAAAAATTTCTAGATTGGAAATGTCCGATAGCTTGCGGTCTCTAACCAACAAAAGATTTCTCCAATCCTTCTTCCTCGCATCGAGAGAACCAGACATATTTCGATGTTGTATACGTCCGCATAATTCACCTAGGACCTGCTGGCTTCCAACAGATTGGGTCTACTATAACAATCGATCATCGTTGCAATTTGAATTCCATCGATCAATCTTGTCATATTTTAACGCCATCTAGGTTTATCGTATCTTAAGTTCGATCACTGCTTAGTTTTTTTTTTTTTTTACACGATGGTGATGGAGAAGTTTCATTCCCCTTGACCTAGAATTTCACTGAAGGTTCGATAAAAGAAAAAAAAAATTTTAGAGTATCACTTCCCTTGAGATTTGATCTAACCAAGGATCCTATATAACCTCTCTGCCCCCGTCGACTTTTAGTACCTACGTCACACATAGGCACGTCCAAGCCCGGACAGAAAGGGTGACTAACACATTACCACTGCTTCAGGTCTCTACTTCGCCTTGGCTCAGCTCATCGGTTCAAGGAAGCGGGTAGACAGCAGGTGTGTAGTCGGGTTACATATTGTTCGACCTGAAAGAGTCAAGTTGACGACTGACTCAAATTTTATTTTTGGTAGGGCTAAGCTAATGAGCAAGAGGGCCCGGGGATGAACAAGTAATAGTTAAAACTTGGAAGAAAGAAAGATCAAAAATAGCTTAAACTTCACTAAACTACTTCTTCAAAAGACTTCATTCATATTTCCGAAATGATGTTGTTATCGGATAGGACCTATTTACAATTAAAGTTCAAATCTTTTCTGGCCCCGATAGTAAAACGAAAAGATTTATGAACATGAGGAATGTAGATGGTGTATTTTCCTCTTGTGCTGTTTAACCCGACCAATAGTGAATGCTACTACCATTACTAGTGTCTTCAGTAACTGCAGCCATTCACCCAATGTTTCTGAACGCACTATTTTATTCACAGAAACTCCCACTTTGTGTTGGGAGTAGTTAAAAACCCCCTTTTATTTATTCGTTGTTGTTGCTGAAGACATGGTTGTTGCTGCGGAAGTAAAAATTGTTCACCTCATGATGACTTGGACTCCGATCACGACCCCTGACCTAGGTTATTCACCACTCCATCTTATCTATGAACTGTAATTGTTGAAATAAACTTCCCAAAAACTCATCTCATAAAATTTTTTTTAACGACTGCAAGTTCAAAAATCATAAAACTCCGATTCATTTAAATTCTTATTCACAAAATTTTATTTCTATAATCTTAACTCTAACAACTTCTCAAATCTTAAAAATCAAACAAAATACTTTGTACAAAAATCTCAAAATCGACTGAATTTTAAACTGTTATACAATTATTTTTATTTTGGCCTTATATGTATCTCTGAGCTACGCTACTACTCAATTTATACTTTTCATAATATTACTTTTTATGATAATAACAGAATGTTACTAGAATTCTTAAGTAAATCTTCAATAACACAATAAGATTTTGACTGAAGACTGAATTAACGATTGATAACGAACAAATCACGAAGGAGAGAAGTCATTAGTTAATTAATCTCCTTTTACCGAATCAAATTATACTTCAAAAATCAAAAAAAACTTCCGCGTCGTTATACCCGCGCGTATTATGCACATCTACGTAGCGTCAGCTTTATCTAGGTGTCTTATCTTAATGTTCGCCAAGATAAAAAAATTTTTTTTTTTTTTTTATTCACCTTGACTGACTACTATCAGATTCGTTACATAACCAACTAATCCAATTATTCGAGACGATTATTTATTTTTAAGTAAAACGAAACGCATAAATCTTAACTTGATAAACGCGACAATACAAAATATGTTTTTCACAAAGATAAAGAATACAAATCCTTCGTAAGGATGTTAAAGCGCAAAATGGTTACGTAGGACGTCTCCAAAGAATGAGTTACCCCACCCAAAATCCAAGAAAAATTTAAAATTTTAGCTTTCCACACAAAGTAGGTACTCGCTCATTCAAAAATAATCAAATCAAAAAAATAGTTTTTGTAAATATATATGAAAACATAATATATAAAAATTTATAAAAGTTAATAAAAATGTTATATATGTGGGATAAAAAGTTATTAAAAGTATTAAAATTTATATATATTTGGTTAATTAGGTATTAAATTATAATATAACAGATCAAGGTAGGTACGGCGACGAAGAGAGTGCACCCTATTCAACGGAGTATCCTAACAGGTCAGACTTCGAATGTGATTCAAAAAAAAATTATTCTAAATTTTTTCTTTTCAGATTTTGCTTTAGGGTATGGTAAGTTACAAACTTTGGGCTAGGTCACAGAGGTAGGTATATTTTTATTTTTTTTTGAAACTCACAAGGTATTGTATATTTAACGGATACAAAAATGTTTTGGCAATATCATCACTAGAATATACTGAATTTATCGCGATAACGAATTATATGCACTTGGATGTACCATTCACAGAAGCTTGAAGTGTTCAAATTCATAAAAAGTAGAAATTGATTTTGATATCTTTTCTTCTTTGTTTCAAAAGGATACAATTTGAAGATATAATTCGAAATCACTTTCAATATATATAAAAAAATTTTTACCACGCTGTTCAAATTCCAGCGACTAATATTCAAATGTGTGTGAAATTGATCTAAGTTATCATAGGCAACATAAAAAAAATGTTATATCACAAGATCTCTAATCTCACTTGCACCAATTTCACTTAAATTCACACTTGTATCTGGCAGAAGGCCAAATAAACACTTCACTTGAAACACTTATGCTTTATATGTAGGTACACCACTTTGACATCATAAAATCAACCGACTTTTTCCGACCGCGAGCTACACAGGTAGGCAATTAAACTTTGTTAACTATAATCGAATTATATTTCTCTTTTAATTATCTTTTTCATTAAATTCTTTCTTTTTTTTCTTTTTAGAACGCCCGCTCTTCAGTTTCGACTGCGATCGAATATTCACTAACGAAGTGAAATCGACTCGTAGTCATAAATATTATGTCACAGCAAATTCAATAATTCACTTAAAAATCCTTCACAAAAGAGTAACTTTCTTTTGGCTGGATTGGATTTAAATCAGAATATGTATATTTGTTTTATTTTTTTTTATATATACTTTCAACAAAGTTGATTGGAATTTCATAAAACGGACTATGTATTTTTACTGGGGAAATTATTTTCCACTTATTGTATAAAATTTTGTTATATTGGCTTAGCCAAGTTATATCAAAAATTAACTTTTCAAATTTTGCGAACTGTTATACAGATGCTTATGCACTAATGCCAATGTAATTGCACTAGTTGGTTCTTATATGTTTTATTTTTTTATAAGATATGTGTGCGATTAGAAATAGTTTTTAAGCACATCATCGTTAAACAATTTTTCTTTTTTTATTGACTTGTTATATATGTCCACCAAAATCTTTACAAATTGCTAAGTACTACGAAAACTTTTTTTTTCTTTTATTGGGGCACCTCTTTTTCTTTTGTAAATTTAAATGGATTTATTTCAGGGTGTAATTATCATATTAAAAGATAATATAGGTATATATATATAAAATTTATATAGTAGAGACACAATACCTTATTCCCAGCTACTTAACACCACATAACTGCATACTAATTTTCTGTTTCCGTTCTCTCTGATGATCGCTTGATGTTCTGCTATTGCAACTGTGCTGTTGTATTCGCATTTTGGTGTACAAATTCCCTCAAGGTGATTTATGGCATTAGCCGCGTTTGCCAAAATCATTTGGGATCTTTGTGTCGTCTTGTCCAGTGTAATGTTGCGTGTTTTAATTATACAAATCCATCGCTGATAACTTTTCTTATGTGTGGCTGGTCATAGCTTGTACACCAGCCTGAATCCCTTTAGTTTGGTGTTTTAATTTCGTAGTTTTATTGATTTGGCTTTCAGAGTTGATGTATTTATTAATTTTCGTAGCTTTAGATCGTTGTTTTAAGTAGGTACAACCCTTTTTCTTGTATTTTAATAATTTTTCCTTTCTTACGTCCTCCTGGTTAATTTTCCCATCTCTGTTTGTTGTCCGGTACAGAGGTACTTCGTGTAGCTTTGCTTTTTAGAAAAAATTTAGGTCCTGGGCATACAAGCAAAAATCTCAGGCAGATTGGGAGATTTAAATAGCACTTCCTTGGCGCTTTGGTGGCGTGGTTGAATCGTTTTTGTTCCACGATTGACTCAATTCGCGCTGGAGCGCTGGTGGAATGGTGCTGTAGTACGTCCTGCCAATCTGCCTAAATGTTACGTCAAAGAAAAATTATTAGTTGTTGCATCAAAAAAAAATTTATTATTGTTGCAAAAATAAATGTGTACAAAAAAAACTATCTACTCGTAAAAAAAAACTAAAAGCTTTCAACTATTTACTGCTACAAAACTATTTTACCACTATTTGTTAAATGTTTGATTTAAATTGGACTTAGCGTTTTTCGTGTGGTACCGTTGCCTTTGCGACATACTGTATTTTTTTTTTTCCACCTCTTGTTTCTTGAGGCGTTTGAGGTTATGAAACCTTTTATGTTTGCCGCTTTAATTTTGATTATTAAAATTAACATTATTTTACCTGTAATTTATTTTGGTAGCTTTATGTTGTAATCGTAATTTAAATGTCCTGGATTTATCTGCGCAGCGTTTTGGATAAAACACTTTTTGCCGTCTGTGGTTTTTTTCTACTGCGTCGCTACGCTTTCGACAAATGTATGTAACGAGACTTTTTCTTTGCTTTTCGATTGTTTCAAATGACTCGTCTCGACAATGGAGTGATTTTGTTTCAACGACCTAGTATTGCCGAAGAAATCAATTTGGTTTTAATTTGCTTTTATCTAATGTTAAAGCTCATACTGAGACTTATTTTTCACTACACAAAAATTTTCACTATACAAAAAAATTTTCTACTCACACTTTTGTTGCCAAGTCCGATTATGCTGCTTATGTTTCTTTTTTTTTTCTCTATTTATTTGTTTTATATTTTTCCGCGTATGTTACTTATTCGGTCACTAAATATCTCGATTGTTAAACTTACTTTTTAGGCTGTTTGATCAGAAAGAAATCGCGTTTGAAAAATTTATAACTTTATGCCTCGGTGGCAAAATTTATTCGCTTAAACAAATTACTTCCAATAGGATTTGTAGGTTACTGTAGCTGTCATGTATGTGACTGTATGATCATTTCTCTTAATTGAGATTGTTGCTCGTTCATTCCTATGGCATGACTTAAGGTTGAGTACATACTATGTGTGGTTTAGGGTGAATGATGATTTTACCCTTTTGAGCTACTTTTCGTTATTAGTTCATGCTCGGTTTTTACTTGTTTGTTAAGTGTGTGATATTTATGTGTTATATATATGTCACCACGAGTATGTATTAAATTCACATTTTCTTAAGCTTTTCATCTTTGAGCAATTTTTGTGTCCAATACTTTCTATGACTCATATATTATATTCTTTTATTTCTTTCTTTTTCCTTTTCAGGTTGACTGAACGTAGTGCTTCGAATATGAGTCGGATTTTGCTTTTATCCTCATCACTATTTTCTTTTGTTATCTCTTTTCAGGTGTATCTATTTCTTTCTCTTTTCAGGTATCTTTGGTTTCATTTTTTTTTTCTTTGCAGGTATTTAGATACGTGTTTATTTACTCATTATATTTAGTGTTCATATTTATGTTTCGTTTTTCTTTGTTTCTATTCCTACTTAGTTATCGCTATTTCAATCGTCACGATCAGTTTTAGACTATGCTGAATCTACTTATAATGCGTGGCTTGACTGAAGACAAATTTCTTTTTTTAATATTTTTAACTAGGTGTTTTATTTATTTCTCTTTTCTGATTTATTATCTAATTTATTTCTTTTATAGGTGCTGATAAATAATTGGTAGACTGTCGTTCAATATTTACTATTGCGTAGCAACAAAAAAATAAAATTCCTCCGTCAATACATTGAAACTTTAGTATTATTCTTTGATTTACTTCTTACTGCTTTGACTATTTTATATCAGTACTACTAGATTCTTAGAACGTTTTCTACTAAGTCTGATTGATTCTAGCTAAATACTTTCTCTGACCAAATGTTATTTATGTGTAATATACAATTATTTTTTTATAGATACTTATAACAACTAACTTTTCCAACTGGTTTTCCTTACTATCTCTACTAGATAATTACTTCTATACTAGATTTTCTGAGTCTAAACTTTTCTTATTTTGCAACAACAATAAATTTTTCTGTGCCCAATTTTTTGCTGATTGATGTGTTTGGGCTATTGCCCAACCCAGTGCTTCCCATTCCAACTTCCACTCTATTTGTGTTCACTTACATACCTCCATTTTGCGTTTAAGTCATATGGTTGCTTTTCTCTTGCGAGATACATTTTGGTGTGTGTGTATGGGTGAATTCTCTTCGGTATGGTTATTTTAGCGCGCTTTAACTTTCATGTAGAATTACTTCTCCTATCCAGTTTCTCATAATGCTCAATAGGTGTGGCTGTTTGTATTTGCTATAATTTAACTTGTGTTGTATAATTTCGAAAGTGGTGGTTTGTGTCTATGACACATTCCACAGCAATTGATTTTCTAGTATTTGTTATACTCAGCTATGTTTATGGGAATACCTATATTGATTTTGTGGTTCTAGTAAAGTTGAAAATTTGCGAGTTGGTACGGTTTGATATAGTGGCGTATTAGGCGTGAATGTTAAATGCATAAGCATGTTCTGTCGAGGTGTTAAGGTGGTTTCCTACAAAACATCGTAGTTGCTTGTTGTGTAAACTAGAGCAACGACGATGGAACGAAAACACTTCTTTGTATTTTGTACTTTAGCATAATGGATATATAATTTTGGGTATAAATATTTACCCACGACCCATTTGGTGTCTCATGCTCAGACTGTAAGGCCGGGCAGAGAAAAAGTGTGTTTACATTATTTACAAAAAAATTATTTACGTAAGTCCTTGGTGTGGACTATAGTCTCAAAACCGTTTTTGTCTCTAACCTTATACAAGTTGTTTCCGACTAATTTTATCACTTTCGTTTTGATGAATTTCGGGCATAGTTTAGCGCTGCGATGTTTAGTCGCGTCGCTAAGAATGTGATTTCGCCTAAATAATTCATCTCCTATGTTATAAGATATTATTCGGCTTCTTAGGTTATATATCTTTTCGTAGGTGTCATGAGCATGACTAAGCGCTGTTTTTAGATAGGCATGTAAAATGTTCATTTTTGCAGGCTTGGGTAACCAATCAATTTCTGAATGATTAAGCCCTCCCAGTTTTTTCAAAAGTTGGTAATCTGCCCCATGCTCTATCATTCGCTGTCCGAATAACGCTTCGTATGGTGACATATTGATGGTACTATGTACCGAAGTTCGTAATGCGCTGCTTATTGATGACAAATGCTCATCCCACGTTAATTGTTTCTCATCGATATACGACCTAATTGCACTCAAGATTGAACGATTAACTCGTTCGCTAGCATTAGCTTGAGGTGCATATGCTGCCGTTCTTACATGAGTTATGCCGAAATTCTTTAAAAGAGCTTGAAATTCATTGCTAACGAATTGTGATCCGTTGTCGGACAAGAGAGTTTCCGGAACTCCAAAAATCAGAAAAACTTCATTAATTAAGAATTTGGCTACTTCTGCTGATGTCGCTTTCTTCAGAGGTTTTATTATTACAAATTTTGTGAGTTGATCAACTACGATTACAATGAAGGTGTTTCCTTTGCGTGATCTAGGGTAAGGCCCTAGGAAATCAGTGTACAGATGTTGGAAAGGCCTATCTACAATGTAACCTTTACCCATTTCTGCACGAAGTGTTTGGTTAGGTGCCTTCGTTTCCTTACATGTATCGCAGTTGTTCACAAATAATTTTGTTTGTGCAGCCATGGCTGGCCAATAAAATTGCTGACGAAGTCGATACAGGGTCTTGGCGATACCGCCATGTGCTGCTCGAGGTGGATTGTGTGCCTGAAGGATTAACTTTTCAGTTAGGTTCGATGGAACCCAAAGTTTCCAAGCTTGATCGTCCTGGATGGGGTTGCCTGTGTCGTGACGGATCTTTTTGTATATGAATTGATCAGATACCTGTAGATCCGGCAAACGATCTTTATTTTTCTCAATGTGCGTGATGATTTGGAGGTATTCATCCGACTTGAAAGCCGAATCCTCTAAATCTATGTGTAGCACGTCTGATGTGCTGGTTTCGATGGATTCCGCCGGAGGTTCGTTTACACCTAATGCCTCTACCTCAAACATTCGTGAGAGTGCATCTGGTAGAACATGTAAACTTCCACGACGGTGCTCCACCGAAAAATCGAAGCTCTGAAGCTTCAGACTCCATCTAGCTAACCTCCCAGTTGGATCCTTCAGATTCATCAACCATTTTAAGCTAGCATGGTCGGTAATTACCAAGAACCTGTATCCTTCGATATACGGACGGAACTTGTATATACCCATGACTGCAGCTAAACACTCGCGTTCTGTAACTGTGTAGTTACGTTGCGCGGAATTTAACTTGTGTGAGTAATAATAAATTGGCAGTTCGTTGCCTTCTTCATCTCTCTGACATAATACACACCCGATTCCAGTAGACGATGCATCACATAACAGGATAAACTGTTTACTGAAATCGGGGTTGCGAAGAACAGGTGCTGTGGTGAGAGCTACTTTAATATGATTAAAAGCTGCCAGCGCCCCTTCGCCAAAAACAAATTTAGTCCCTTTCTTTAACGTGTCGGACATCGGTCCGGCTACCTCTGAAAATTTCGCAATGAACCTCCGGTACCATCCAGCCATGCCTAAAAATCGGCGAACTTGTCGAACTGAGGTGGGTACCGGGAAATCTACTATGGCTGAGATTTTTGACGGGTCAGCCTTGAGGCAGCCTTGCCCTACGACATACCCTAAATATTGCAGCTCCTGGAAGCAGAACCGGGACTTTTCGACGTTGATCGTAAGCCCTGCTTCCAGTAATTGAGTCGCTACTACTCGTAAAATTGAAACGTGTTCTTCAAAGGTTTTTGAGATGACCAGTAGGTCATCTAAATATATAAAAACTTGGTCTCTATATTTCGACGGTATGACTTTGTTCATTAAATATGTTAAACTTTGAGCTGCGTTGGACAACCCAAATGGCATAACACAAAATTGATACAGGGGTCTGCCTGGTACTGTGAAAGCAGTCTTTTCCCTGGACTCTTTCTCCAGAGGTATTTGCCAGAATGCGTCTTTCAGGTCCACGCTAGAGATATAACGTGTCTCTGTAAGCCGTGCTAGCAATCCCTCTATATGCGCAATTGGATTCGCATCTTTCTTTGTCACGGAGTTGACTTTCCGAAAGTCCAAGCACATTCGGTTCTTCCCCGGTTTTCTAACTAAAACAACAGGTGATGACCATGGGCTTGAACTCTCTTCAATCACTCCCAAAGAAATCATGCGGTCCAATTCCGCGTACACTAGGGCTTGTACCGCTGGAGATATAGGGTAATGGCGTTGCTTTATGGGCAAAGCATCCCCTGTATCAATCTTGTGCTCCACAAGATGTGTACGCCCTAGTCCTTTCTCAACAAATGATGGAAATAGCTTAATTGTTTCTTGTAATTGAGTTTTTTCGTATGGAGTTAGAATGCACTCCTGGAAGGTTGGTTTCTCTGGTCGGTTTTCCGTGACAGGACTTATGGCTGAAATTATATTAGGAGCTAACTTAAACAACGACCAGAAATCCACTCCAAGATAAAGCTCTTGAGTTAATGAGGGGACTAAGAACAAGTTCATATCGTGTGATTGTTCTTTGAAATTTACTTTCGCTTTTAATACGCCGATAACAGATTGTTTTTGACCATCGGCAGTCGAAACATTTGTATCGAATTTCTTATACAGTATATTATTTTGTTCTAACCAATTGACTGCCTTTTTGCCTAAGCAACTTACACTTGCTCCAGAGTCCAGAAGTCCCATCCATGTTTCGTTAAGAAAACTAATTTTGACATATGGACGTGGATCATCTGTCTCGATCGCTAATTTGGTTGACGCTATAGACCTGAATAATTGTTTCTTTAGATATATTCGAGTTCTCAAATTTTGTATTTTCTTCAAATGTTTTGGGTAGGTGTATATACGTTTACGGGCTAGATTGTACTCAATCTGTCTTTGATGGAGGGTTTTAATAGGCTTTAAAATTGGTATTTTTGAAGTTTTTAATGAAACATTTTCTTTTGTTCGGGTTTCCGGGTTTTGTAGAATGGTGATTTTGGTTTTAGGTGTTACACTTCGATTTACATTGGATTCCCCGAGCTTCCCGTCTTCGTCAGTGCCCTCTCGGATGACGTCTGACTCTTGACTATGTTTCCCGCACATCTGGTGCAGTTTGGAGATAATACGTCTGGCTGGCCACATCTGTAACAGAATATCCGTCTTTGGAGGTCGTCGCAATCGCGAAATACGTGACCCGTCTTCATACAGTTCCAGCACTTGACTGGTTCTGGGCTGGGTTTCGTATCGCGATTGCGATCCCTATGAAACGCTTCCAAAGCCATGGACATTTCTTCGTTTTGGAAATCCGTTTGGATTTCTATCTCGTGTACCTGCTTACGAGGCGGGTTGTTGAAAATCGGTGGTGCTCGGTTCCGCATTGGGTCGTACTGTGCCAAGTACCTCTCCATATCACGGCACGTGAACACTAAATCTGCTAAGCGTGTGGATTTGAAAGTTAGTAATAACTCTCCCATTCGTCTTCTCACGTTTTGCTTAATAATTTCGGCCAATTCCTCATTCGGCCTGGGGTTCTTCATTTTAGAATTAATTTTTAAGATCGCATCATAGAAAGCGTCGAAGCTTTCACCTTGGGCCTGCTTCCGTTCTGCCATTTGCCTTGACAATTCAGAATCCGTTTCCAAGCTTCTATACTGCTCAATTAACGCTAGTTTTAACGCCGCCCAGGTCGAATAAGGGTTATTTTTCATATACATCCAATACCAAATTTCTGCTGCCCCGCTGACAAAATGGTGAAAGTTCGCAACTATTTCCTCCCACGAGGCACCGTAACTGTCTTTCACTTTGTCGAGGCGAAACAGAAATTCGTCAATGGACATATTTTTGGCGTTAAACACTATTCCCCACTTGTGGTAATGTGGTGACCGTAACACAGAAGTAGCTGGAGATGGCATTGGCACACGATACCCTCGGTTCGCTGAAGTGTTTTCAAAACGAATTTGATCTAACCTTTCGTAAAAGTTCGGCTCGTATCTCCTTGATGTTTCAGCTACTGGTGGTGATGCTGGTCTTCTTTGTCGTTCTCTGGGCAAATCCGGTATATTGTCTCTCATCGTTTCGACTCTAGGTGGTATGACTTCACTTCTTGATAGCTCTCGACGTACTTCTGCAACATTGGATCTCGTCACTGTAGCTGGGTTAGGAATTCTTTCTATGTTATACTGGCGCGTGTCAGGAGTGGGCATGTCACACAACGGAACTGTTGGAGCTGGTGGTGGTGCTGCAGGTACATTTTTCTCCAAAGCTGCTTTAATGACCTGTCCAACCTTTTCGAGAATTTGTTCTTGACTTCGCTCTATTGCCTCCTGTAAATTTTTGCGATCCTCAGCTCGACCGAATCCTACTGTTGCTTGGGCTATTTCTTTGATATATTCTTCCCATCTGCTGTCGCGTTGGTAAGAAGCTTCCTGTCTTGCACCTGGTTGTCGAAAAGATTGATGACTACGTTGTTGATTTGGATCAACATCTATTACTTCTCCTAGGATTAGGTTAATTTCTTCTCGTATGTTTTCCGTGTTTGACGGACCAGCTGCCTCTTCCACTTGACTAATATCGGCAGGTGCGGCAGTCTCCATAGTCATGTTATGAAAAAGATTTTGCCTCCTGCGATACCGAGTGTCGTGGTCTTCGGGTGTAGCTGGTCTGTGTTGTCCTGGAGTTATATGATCCGGTGTTTTATCATAGTTCTTCTTATCGGTTTTGTTACCGTGGTTTTTCCCATGGCGACCCATGATTAAATTTTTAGATATAAAGTTCCGCGAATCGATAGAATCAATAAATTTATAGAAACAAAAATTGTCCGTAAGAACCTATCAAAAAAAAAATTTTATATTTTTTATAACTTACTATTCTATTAACAAAATTTAACTTACTAACTATAAAAACTTACTAGCTAACTAAGCCTAATATTCTTTTAGGGTAAACCCTCTAAATATTCACAAACTAAAATCTGAATCTTAACTCTACTCAACAAAATTAACTTAACTACTGAATCTCTACAATACAACTATATGCTTGCTTCTATGCAAAAACTAAACTTACTAAATTTTTCTGCCTCTAGGCAATTACTAAATCAAAAAAAATCTGCCTCTAGGCAATGACTAAAAACTAAATAAATCTGCCTCTAGGCAATACTCAAAAAAATTTCTGCCTCTAGGCAATAACTCAAAAATATACTCAAAAAGATTTCTGCCTCTAGGCAATAACTCAAAAATATACTCAAAAAGATTTCTGCCTCTAGGCAATAACTCAAAAATATACTCAAAAAGATTTCTGCCTCTAGGCAATAACTCAAAAATATACTCAAAAAGATTTCTGCCTCTAGGCAATACTGAACTAAACTGAAATTTCTCTGCCTTTAGGCAATACTCAAAACTCCAATTAAATCTAGATTATAACTCAAAATTGAATTTCTGAAAAACTGACTTTTATACTATATGTTTACTCAATACTCATTACGGTTGCGAGTCGTGACCGGAATTCCGTCTTCCCATGAACAACTTGCAACAACTCACTTCTTCTTCATTTTACATGCTTCAACAACAACAAATGTTTTATTCTTAGAATTTGTCTTTTGTAGTTGTAGGTAGCTTCCTGTAATTTCGTTTCGTCTCTCGCTTCCTTCCTGCAACAGCGGACCTAAGGAAGAACAACTTCATCCCTTAGCGGAAAACAGCCTAAAAGGTCAAGACCAACTAGTTACACGGAATACTACTAACAACTACTTCTGCCATGGGTAGTAGATGACACAAAAAAAAATCTTTAACTGCTTATGTTGATATGCCTCTTGCGTTGTTTCAGCAATTTGGCTTCCGCGACTGACGTAGTCAGGACAAAGATCTACTAACTACCGGACAAAAGAACAAACGACTGAACTGCAGAGACTTCTCTATGTTTGAATTACTTTCGTTAGAAGCTACGACTACTGGCTAGAAACATCCAGTATGGACATCCAACTTCAAGATAATTCTTCACTTCGAGAGCAGACTTCATCTTACGAGTGGAATGGTACTTGATCAGGTTGTCGCTACAGACATGATCTGGGAAATAGTTCAACCAACCACCGGTCGACACTTAAGTCAACTACCATCCGGTGTTTAATCTCAATAAGACTCTCAACTAATGCACAGCTAACTACTTTGATTTTTCTCTACAGAAAAAAATTAAATTGCAAAAAAAAGTTTTTATTTTTCTACCACATGACAAAATTTTCTAACTATCTTCTAAAAATTTCTTCCAAATTTCACTAATGCTCTTTCCTCGGGCCCCACACGTCTGGGCGCCATTTATGTAATGGAACAGAACTACTTACACAAACACCGCGCCAATGGGGACCGAAACTTTAAAATAATACATAGAAAAATCTATGATTCAGGGTTTCGTCCTTGCGAAAATTTCCGCACCTGCGAAATTTCGTAGCCCCACGTTGGGCGCCATTTATGTAATGGAACTAAACCAACGAACGAGAACCCACATGACCCTTTGATGACATGAGATGAAATGAATCTTTGAAGTATTATATTGCCAGACGATCCCATACACAAAAACATATCTGAGCTCGGTTTTCTATTTGATTTTTCCACTCAAACTCGAATAAAAGGCCTTTAATAACTTCACACTACTATACTTGCAATTCACGTACGAGTTCCACACACTTCTAGAAGACTCCTTTTCACTCTACATCAAGTGCGACGTTCTCATCCGTTCAGGATCCAAAATCACAAAAAATTTTGTTAAGCTCAGTCGATCCGAGAAAAATTTCTAGATTGGAAATGTCCGATAGCTTGCGGTCTCTAACCAACAAAAGATTTCTCCAATCCTTCTTCCTCGCATCGAGAGAACCAGACATATTTCGATGTTGTATACGTCCGCATAATTCACCTAGGACCTGCTGGCTTCCAACAGATTGGGTCTACTATAACAATCGATCATCGTTGCAATTTGAATTCCATCGATCAATCTTGTCATATTTTAACGCCATCTAGGTTTATCGTATCTTAAGTTCGATCACTGCTTAGTTTTTTTTTTTTTTTTACACGATGGTGATGGAGAAGTTTCATTCCCCTTGACCTAGAATTTCACTGAAGGTTCGATAAAAGAAAAAAAAAATTTTAGAGTATCACTTCCCTTGAGATTTGATCTAACCAAGGATCCTATATAACCTCTCTGCCCCCGTCGACTTTTAGTACCTACGTCACACATAGGCACGTCCAAGCCCGGACAGAAAGGGTGACTAACACATTACCACTGCTTCAGGTCTCTACTTCGCCTTGGCTCAGCTCATCGGTTCAAGGAAGCGGGTAGACAGCAGGTGTGTAGTCGGGTTACATATTGTTCGACCTGAAAGAGTCAAGTTGACGACTGACTCAAATTTTATTTTTGGTAGGGCTAAGCTAATGAGCAAGAGGGCCCGGGGATGAACAAGTAATAGTTAAAACTTGGAAGAAAGAAAGATCAAAAATAGCTTAAACTTCACTAAACTACTTCTTCAAAAGACTTCATTCATATTTCCGAAATGATGTTGTTATCGGATAGGACCTATTTACAATTAAAGTTCAAATCTTTTCTGGCCCCGATAGTAAAACGAAAAGATTTATGAACATGAGGAATGTAGATGGTGTATTTTCCTCTTGTGCTGTTTAACCCGACCAATAGTGAATGCTACTACCATTACTAGTGTCTTCAGTAACT
This sequence comes from Baccha elongata, assembly GCA_951217065.1. Lineage (NCBI taxonomy): Eukaryota > Metazoa > Arthropoda > Insecta > Diptera > Syrphidae > Baccha > Baccha elongata. The sequence goes on along the minus strand of OX578272.1, from coordinate 193,564,680 downwards.
GCAGCCATTCACCCAATGTTTCTGAACGCACTATTTTATTCACAGAAACTCCCACTTTGTGTTGGGAGTAGTTAAAAACCCCCTTTTATTTATTCGTTGTTGTTGCTGAAGACATGGTTGTTGCTGCGGAAGTAAAAATTGTTCACCTCATGATGACTTGGACTCCGATCACGACCCCTGACCTAGGTTATTCACCACTCCATCTTATCTATGAACTGTAATTGTTGAAATAAACTTCCCAAAAACTCATCTCATAAAATTTTTTTTAACGACTGCAAGTTCAAAAATCATAAAACTCCGATTCATTTAAATTCTTATTCACAAAATTTTATTTCTATAATCTTAACTCTAACAACTTCTCAAATCTTAAAAATCAAACAAAATACTTTGTACAAAAATCTCAAAATCGACTGAATTTTAAACTGTTATACAATTATTTTTATTTTGGCCTTATATGTATCTCTGAGCTACGCTACTACTCAATTTATACTTTTCATAATATTACTTTTTATGATAATAACAGAATGTTACTAGAATTCTTAAGTAAATCTTCAATAACACAATAAGATTTTGACTGAAGACTGAATTAACGATTGATAACGAACAAATCACGAAGGAGAGAAGTCATTAGTTAATTAATCTCCTTTTACCGAATCAAATTATACTTCAAAAATCAAAAAAAACTTCCGCGTCGTTATACCCGCGCGTATTATGCACATCTACGTAGCGTCAGCTTTATCTAGGTGTCTTATCTTAATGTTCGCCAAGATAAAAAAATTTTTTTTTTTTTTTTATTCACCTTGACTGACTACTATCAGATTCGTTACATAACCAACTAATCCAATTATTCGAGACGATTATTTATTTTTAAGTAAAACGAAACGCATAAATCTTAACTTGATAAACGCGACAATACAAAATATGTTTTTCACAAAGATAAAGAATACAAATCCTTCGTAAGGATGTTAAAGCGCAAAATGGTTACGTAGGACGTCTCCAAAGAATGAGTTACCCCACCCAAAATCCAAGAAAAATTTAAAATTTTAGCTTTCCACACAAAGTAGGTACTCGCTCATTCAAAAATAATCAAATCAAAAAAATAGTTTTTGTAAATATATATGAAAACATAATATATAAAAATTTATAAAAGTTAATAAAAATGTTATATATGTGGGATAAAAAGTTATTAAAAGTATTAAAATTTATATATATTTGGTTAATTAGGTATTAAATTATAATATAACAGATCAAGGTAGGTACGGCGACGAAGAGAGTGCACCCTATTCAACGGAGTATCCTAACAGGTCAGACTTCGAATGTGATTCAAAAAAAAATTATTCTAAATTTTTTCTTTTCAGATTTTGCTTTAGGGTATGGTAAGTTACAAACTTTGGGCTAGGTCACAGAGGTAGGTATATTTTTATTTTTTTTTGAAACTCACAAGGTATTGTATATTTAACGGATACAAAAATGTTTTGGCAATATCATCACTAGAATATACTGAATTTATCGCGATAACGAATTATATGCACTTGGATGTACCATTCACAGAAGCTTGAAGTGTTCAAATTCATAAAAAGTAGAAATTGATTTTGATATCTTTTCTTCTTTGTTTCAAAAGGATACAATTTGAAGATATAATTCGAAATCACTTTCAATATATATAAAAAAATTTTTACCACGCTGTTCAAATTCCAGCGACTAATATTCAAATGTGTGTGAAATTGATCTAAGTTATCATAGGCAACATAAAAAAAATGTTATATCACAAGATCTCTAATCTCACTTGCACCAATTTCACTTAAATTCACACTTGTATCTGGCAGAAGGCCAAATAAACACTTCACTTGAAACACTTATGCTTTATATGTAGGTACACCACTTTGACATCATAAAATCAACCGACTTTTTCCGACCGCGAGCTACACAGGTAGGCAATTAAACTTTGTTAACTATAATCGAATTATATTTCTCTTTTAATTATCTTTTTCATTAAATTCTTTCTTTTTTTTCTTTTTAGAACGCCCGCTCTTCAGTTTCGACTGCGATCGAATATTCACTAACGAAGTGAAATCGACTCGTAGTCATAAATATTATGTCACAGCAAATTCAATAATTCACTTAAAAATCCTTCACAAAAGAGTAACTTTCTTTTGGCTGGATTGGATTTAAATCAGAATATGTATATTTGTTTTATTTTTTTTTATATATACTTTCAACAAAGTTGATTGGAATTTCATAAAACGGACTATGTATTTTTACTGGGGAAATTATTTTCCACTTATTGTATAAAATTTTGTTATATTGGCTTAGCCAAGTTATATCAAAAATTAACTTTTCAAATTTTGCGAACTGTTATACAGATGCTTATGCACTAATGCCAATGTAATTGCACTAGTTGGTTCTTATATGTTTTATTTTTTTATAAGATATGTGTGCGATTAGAAATAGTTTTTAAGCACATCATCGTTAAACAATTTTTCTTTTTTTATTGACTTGTTATATATGTCCACCAAAATCTTTACAAATTGCTAAGTACTACGAAAACTTTTTTTTTCTTTTATTGGGGCACCTCTTTTTCTTTTGTAAATTTAAATGGATTTATTTCAGGGTGTAATTATCATATTAAAAGATAATATAGGTATATATATATAAAATTTATATAGTAGAGACACAATACCTTATTCCCAGCTACTTAACACCACATAACTGCATACTAATTTTCTGTTTCCGTTCTCTCTGATGATCGCTTGATGTTCTGCTATTGCAACTGTGCTGTTGTATTCGCATTTTGGTGTACAAATTCCCTCAAGGTGATTTATGGCATTAGCCGCGTTTGCCAAAATCATTTGGGATCTTTGTGTCGTCTTGTCCAGTGTAATGTTGCGTGTTTTAATTATACAAATCCATCGCTGATAACTTTTCTTATGTGTGGCTGGTCATAGCTTGTACACCAGCCTGAATCCCTTTAGTTTGGTGTTTTAATTTCGTAGTTTTATTGATTTGGCTTTCAGAGTTGATGTATTTATTAATTTTCGTAGCTTTAGATCGTTGTTTTAAGTAGGTACAACCCTTTTTCTTGTATTTTAATAATTTTTCCTTTCTTACGTCCTCCTGGTTAATTTTCCCATCTCTGTTTGTTGTCCGGTACAGAGGTACTTCGTGTAGCTTTGCTTTTTAGAAAAAATTTAGGTCCTGGGCATACAAGCAAAAATCTCAGGCAGATTGGGAGATTTAAATAGCACTTCCTTGGCGCTTTGGTGGCGTGGTTGAATCGTTTTTGTTCCACGATTGACTCAATTCGCGCTGGAGCGCTGGTGGAATGGTGCTGTAGTACGTCCTGCCAATCTGCCTAAATGTTACGTCAAAGAAAAATTATTAGTTGTTGCATCAAAAAAAAATTTATTATTGTTGCAAAAATAAATGTGTACAAAAAAAACTATCTACTCGTAAAAAAAAACTAAAAGCTTTCAACTATTTACTGCTACAAAACTATTTTACCACTATTTGTTAAATGTTTGATTTAAATTGGACTTAGCGTTTTTCGTGTGGTACCGTTGCCTTTGCGACATACTGTATTTTTTTTTTTCCACCTCTTGTTTCTTGAGGCGTTTGAGGTTATGAAACCTTTTATGTTTGCCGCTTTAATTTTGATTATTAAAATTAACATTATTTTACCTGTAATTTATTTTGGTA